>OY728131.1:1023242761-1025742761 GCA_963277665.1 Viscum album | reverse complement strand
GAATATTTTTGATGTCATGGGGTGTTCAGAACATCAAAAGGTTAGTCTTGCTATTTACCGTTTTGAAGGTGAAGAAAATCAGTGGTGGTCGATGATGAAAAATATCTGGGATAGTTATGAGATTGATGATCTTCACTGGGAAGAATTCAAAGGTATGTTTCATGAGAAATATTTTCTTAAGGTGGTTCGTCTTAGGATGGAAAAAAATTCCTAGAATTAAGGCAGGAGGATGACTCGGTGGCTGATTATGAAGCAAAGTTCACTCGACTGGCAAGTTATGCTCCAAATTTCATACGATATCTTGATAGTAAAATCAACTATTTTTACTTAGGGTTAATGCCAAATTATCAAAGTGATTTAACTTCTCGTGAGTTCAAATGTTATGAAAAACTTGTTCGATGAGTGGAGAAGGTGGAAATAGAGTTTGCCGATGATCTGGTGTTCTTTGAAAAACCGTATAATAAGAGGTCTAGTTGGTAGGAAAAGGTTAAGAATTCATCAAATAAGCAAGGAGGTAAGAAAACCAAATATCCATCCTATGAGAAGTGTGGTAAAATGCATCCTAGAGAATGTTTATCCAAGTCAAGAAAGTTCTTTTGGTGTGGTAACTCTGGTCATATTTCTCATAAATGTAAGAAAGATGATCAAACATGCAATGAAAATCAATTGGTAATATGTTTTAAGTGTAATTAAATGGTTCATTACGTAAATGAGTGTCTAACGAAGAACTAAAATGGGGGAAAGTAGCCAAACTACAAGCAGTAAGGGGTGGTGAAATCCTTTTCACCTACTTCAGTAGATGTTGGGCCATCGAATGAAGTAGTATTAGGTATACTGTTTGTTTGTTCAAATTATGCTAATGTGTTGTTTGATTCAGGGTCTACACATTCTTTCATTTCTGAGAAGTTTTCTAGTTAATTGGGAATTCCATCTCAAGATATGAATCCTGAACATATGGTAAAAACACCCGGAGGGAATGTTGAGACCAAAAGAAATGAAAATAACATTATTATCCTTGTGAGCGGAATGAATATACCCGCAATCCTTATTGTTTTTCTTCTAGTATAATTTGATATTATTTTGGGTATAGATTGGGTTTCTGTTTATCATGCTAAGATTGTCTGCAGAGCTAAAGAGGATTATTTTCAGAAATATTTTCAGTTTGTGTACAAGAATGAACCCCTGATTTTTATAACATATCCAGAAGTTGAGAAACTGATAAAAGATTGAAATGAATGTTACCTTGCACATATTGTTCAAAATAAAGGAACTGTTCAAATTAATGATGTGCCAGTGGTAAATGAGTATCCTGATGTTTTTTCTGATGGTTTGCCTGGTATTATTCATGACCAGGAAGTTTAATTTACTGTTGACTTAGTTTCTGATTCTAAGCCAATTTCAAAACCCACTTATCGAATGGCTCAATTTGAACTTTTAGAGTTAAAGAATCAATTTGAAGAGTTATTAGATAAAGGTTTCATTCAACCTAGCACATCACCCTGGGGTTCTCTTATCTTGTTTGTTAAAAAGAAATATGGTTCAATGAGGATTTGCGTTGATTATAGATCCTTGAATAACATCACTGTTAAGAACCAGTATCCTTTGCCTCATATCGATGATTTTTTTGATTAGCTCCAAGGGGCTCAGTATTTTTCGAAGATTGATTTGAGGTCGGGGTACCATCTGTTGAAAGTAAAATAATTAGACATTCTGAAGACTATGTTTCATACTAGATATGGCCATTATGAATTTGTAGTTATGCATTTTGGGTTAACCAATGCAACTGCTGTATTCATGGACCTTATGAATAGAATTTTCCATGAGTCCTTGGATTAGTTTGTGGTTGTTTTCATTGATGATATATTGGTGTTTTCAAAAAGTAAAGAGGAGAATGAAAGTCATTTAATGGTTATCTTGCAATCCTTAAATGAAAAGGAACTATATGGAAAATTCCGCAAGTGTGAGTTTTGGTTACAACAAATTTCTTTCCTTGGTCACATTGTTTCAAAAAATTGAATTATTGTTGACCCTACTAAAACAAAAGTTGTTGAAGAATGGTCAAGACCCACAAATGTAACTGAGATATATAGTTTTCTTGGTTTGGAAGGTTATTATCATAGGTTTTTTGAAAAAGTTTCACGGTTATCTATTTTAATGAATAAGCTAACTCAAAAGGATGTTAAGTTTATCTGGACAAAAGAATGTGATGATTGTTTTTAGGATATGAAAAGAATATTGGTGAATACTCCAGTTTTGGAACTTCCTTCCAGGAATGGTGAGTTTTTTATATATAGTGATGCTTCTTTTAATGGAATTGTTTTTGTCCTTATGAAGAAATGATCAGGTAATTGCTTATGCTTCACATTAGTTGAAAACTCATGAGTTAAATTAACCAACACATGATTTGGAATTTATTGGTATTTTTTTTCTCTAAAAAATTGGGGGAATCATTTTTATGGATTAAAGTGTGAAATATATACCAATCACAAAAGTTAAAAGTATATATTCACTCAGAGACAACTGAACATGAGACAGAGGAGATAGCTGGAATTAATCAAGGATTACGATTGTATAATTCATTACCATCCGGGAAAAGCAATCAAAGTGGTTGATGCTTTGAGTCGAAAAGGTAATGCTTTATTAACGATACTATGTTTGGAACGAGATCCTTTGGTTTTTGATTTGATGAACTTTGGCATAGAAGTTGTTGGTACAGGATATTCTTCTGTTTTGTTTTAGGTGTCAGTGAGATCATCTCTATCATAACGAATTAAGCAAGCGCAAAAGAAAGACAATGGGTTGAAGAAAAATGTAGAGCTGGATCAGAAGGGTAAGTTTCCTGAATTTAACATTGATAATGATTGTGTTTTTAGGTTTGGTAATAGATTATGTGTTCCTTGTGATTCACAGTTGAAGAATGAGTTGTTATATGAGGCTCATAGTTCCCCGTCTTCAGTTCATCCTGGCAGTACTAAGATGTACAGAGATCTGCGAGAGTATTACTGGTGTGATGGAATGAAAAGAGATATTGCCGATTTTACTGTGAAGTGTTTGACTAGTCAGAAGGTTAAAGAAGAGCGGCAGTTACCGAAAGCGATGCTGCATTAATTACCGGTGCCAGAGTGGAAATGGGAAAATATATCCATGGACTTTGTTGTGAGATTACTGAAGACATCTCGAGGTAATAATGCAATCTCTGTTATTGTTGATCGATTGACTAAATCTGCTCATTTCCTTCCTATTCGAAATACATTGTCTCTTGATCAACATGCTCAGTTATATATTAAAGAGATAGTCAGGTTTCATGGAGTTCCCCTCTCCATTGTATCTGATCATGATCCTAGGTTCACTTATAACTTTTTTAAAGGCTTTTAGAAGTCATTGGGTACTGAATTAAATTTTAGTAAAACTTTTAATCCTCAATCAGATGGGCAGTCAGAACGAACAATTTAGACCTTCGAGGATATTCTACTTGATTAATCGATGTATTATTAGGGAAGTTGGGACCAACATAATTCTTTGGTTGAGTTTTCTTATAATAACAGTTTTCATTTCAGTATACAGATAGAACTATCTGAGGAATTATATGGGAAGCAATGTCGAACTCCAGCTTTTTCGGATGAAGTGGGTGAAAGGAAGTTGATGGGAACAGAATTGGTAGAAGAGATGGCAGAAAAGGTTCAGTTGATTCAGAATCACATTAAAACAGCTCAGAGCAGGCAGAAACATTATACGGATAACCAGATAAAGGATCTATCTTTCGAGGTAGGTGATCATGTTTTCCTCCAAGTTTCACTGTGGAAAAGTGTGATGCGATTTAGTAAGAAAGGAAAGATGAGTACAAGCTTCATTGGATCATATGAAATTCTGGAGAGAGTTGGATCAGTTGCTTACTGAGTGGATTTACCTCCGAGTTTATCTCAGGTACACAATGTTTTTCACGTTTCGATGTTGAGAAAGTATATGCCAGATCCATCTCATGTTTTCAGCCCAGAGGTAGTTCAATTTGAAGAGAATCTATCTTATGAAGAACGACCATTACAGATTCTTGACCATAGAGAGAAAGTGTTGTAAAATAAGGTAATTCTCCAGGTAAAGTTTTTGTGGAAAACCTATATGGTTGGAGAGGCAACACGAGAATCTAAAAATGCTATGAGGGATAAATGCCCCCACTTATTTTGATAAGTGAATAAAATTGTGAGGACGAAATTCCCAAAAGGTGGAAAGGATGTAACATCCCAGGAAAATAAATAATAAATATTCATTTTTATTAATATTTTCAAATTAAATATTACTTTTAATTTAAAGGGGTTTCTATGTTCTATAGCGTACCCGATACGCAACAACGAGTTTCGTTGAAATCTTACTTTGCACACTAGTAATATAATAATATTATTTTAAATGGTAGTTAACATGTAGTTGTTTTATATGTAGGAAAGAATAGAAATAACTAAAATATGATTATATTTGTTTGTTAAATGTTTTTACAATTATCCAATAAAAGATAAAGGCTTAAAATAAGAAATGAATTCAATTTTAAGCATAAATACTCAAATATTCACTAAAATGACGATTTATCGCCTTTTGATGGCGAACCCTCTATAAAAATAGTTTTGGTCACTCCTATACATTATATTGGACTAAATATAATTCTTCTTTTGAATCAGGACATCAAAATTTACTTTGTGTAAATTTTTTGTATTTTTTCGATAAAGTTCATTTTTTAATGAATAGTAAAAAATGATGTATTTTAATTCAAAAACTCTTTTTAATATAATTTATTTATATGATTATATTATATTTTTAATTGGATTTAACGTTCAATTAGAATATATGTTTACCATTTAATCCAATAGCGGTCACTGGAATTAATTTCACATTGAAATTTAACTTAAACTAGTGTCACTCTTTTGATATATATTATTTCTTAAAAACACGCTACTTGTTTTAACAACGAGAATTAATTGATAAATTCATTAATTAAACTTATATGTTTTTAATTTATTAAAATAGACATCATTTTTTAATTCTGAATATCAAATATATCTTAGGGTGAATTTTTGGTATTTTTCTTAAAAACATCAATTTTCGATGAATAGTGAAACCACTAAGTGGTAGTTAAAAAACTGATTTTTCATTTAAATGAAACATTACAACATGTGTGAATTGAATTTCAAAAATCATACATACATGGTTGTCATTACTGTGTAAAATGTGGTTCAATGGGATGAAAATAATTTCTGATGAATAGTAACTTTTAAGTTTTATTAATCGCGATTAAAGGTAATTAGTGTAGTTTAAGGTAAAGATAATGTTATAATAATATTAAATGACCTTGAAACGTGTACTACCATTATTGGATGAGTCATGGCCGACCATGAAAATTCATGGGTCAACATGGGGACCACATGGAGCCACTTGGGTCAGAAAATGACATTAATAACTTTTTATTTAAAGTTAAAATAAAAATGGCACAAACTTGTATTGTTTGACTAAAACAATTTTTACATGGGGTTTTAAAAGTCGTATTTTTTTACTATAAATATTAATTAGAAATAAAAAAATATTTCCTACATCATGATATGTTCTTTATAATTTTTAGAAATAAAATAATTATAATTATTTATGAATTCATGTTGATGCATCGATTACCTCATTATTTAACAATTTAAAAAAAAGAAAAGATAAGGTAAAATATAAGACCAAAACATGTAAAAAAAATATTGGATTGGTGGATTTTTAACTCTAATCACCTTGTCCTCGAAATATATTATTGTGGGACCTTTAAAATCCAAAACTCATTATATAATAAAGTAAACTGTTATAACATTCCAAGAGTGCCCCTCATCTCTCTTATAAAAGTCCCCCAACTCTTCCACCTTACCCAAACCTCTCAAGAATTTGGCTCAGTGAAGCTCTTCTCATTTTATCTCTCCACATACCAATAATCATCATATAAGACTTACCTTAGGTAGAAAGCTCTTCAAGAAACCCTTTTGGTTCAAACCAAGAGGAGTTACCCAATTTAAAGCTAATGTCTTCACTTGTGTTCTTTTGTTTTATTTTGATTCTCCAACCCCCTCAACTCTTTTTATTAATTTTTTCATAATAAAACCATTATCTTAAATATACTAGGATTTTGTTATGAGAAGGATTTGATTTAGACTTTCACACACCTCCATCTAATGGTTAAAGAACATACTGTTTCTGTGGTTGGCGAATTTATGTCTCACGAAACGATGATTGTTCAATCTTCTTTTAACACCTTTCATGGTGGACATTAGGATGTCACACTATTTATATATGATATATATTATGTTTATGTTTTCCTTATGATTCTATGTTTTTCATTTATGGCATACCTTTATGGTTTCCATTGTGGGTAAACGTGATAATTTTATTTTAGGAAGTGCGGACTACCGCCCCCTCAAAGTGATTTGATTTGTTAATGCCATATGTGGGACATAAAAAGGATGGAGTTAATGATATTATATATGATATTATACTGTAATTATAATATACCTTTATATCATTATGATTTCACTCCATTAAATATGAAATAGAAATGAATGTAGCATTAATGCGTACGTACGGATTACTGTCTCTTTGAATGGTGCATTTCATTTATTACCTCTAAATGTTATATACTACTATAAATACATGTATATTCTAGATATATATGATATATATGATATAAAAATCATGAATATCATTCTGGATATAATGAACCTTTGACCACATGAACAACATTCAATTTTAGGAAGTTTATTTTTGACTCAAGTACCAAAGATCGACAAAACGACTGTTATTAAATTAAATGATTAAAAAATGTTTATAAAATGGAAATAAGTGATAGAAAATGAATAATAATCTTGAAAAATGTTCTTAAGAAAGTATAAATTAATAGTAGTTTATTATTCAGGATATTACAGAGTGATCGAGTCAAGTCAGACACGAGGTAAGGGACTTCATCTCAATCTCCATTCATTGAGGCATACTTTGTTTTAATACAAGGCTTTATTTTATACTCTGTATAAATACCTTTTAATTTTCATTTCATTCCAAGAGAATCTTTTTCTATGAAGCATTTTACTAAACGAAAAAAGGAATGTTTCTTTTAATTTGCGCGGTGACAACATCTTTTTCGTCGTCGCGAGTATTATTTGGTCTTTGGCTTGCTCAACAAGCTGCAATATTTTTAAAATCAAATAAATACCATATACTCATTTAGGTATTTTGGTATTAAAAATTGGTTTTTAGAATGGATTTTTTATGTCAATATATTTTAGTGATATATTGTGATTGAAATGTTTAGATTTTTTCTCTCCATTATATTTGTTTTATGTCTTATGATTTTATAATAGTACTTGGAAATTTGACGGGTGGTTACGTGATACACCATATGATGGGTGGGGCCGTGAATACCAGGACGGGTGGTTACGTTATAACCTCTAATGTATTTGGTATATAATTCGGTCGTATTTCTATTTCATTTAGTGATTTGTTTGGAAGTTGACCCTATGGTTATTCCATTTAAGTATGTTTATGTCCCAAGATACCTTTATATGTTATAAGTTCATTATATCAATTTTATGGTAATATTTTGGTCACAAAAGGGTAAGTAATGATCTTTTATTCAGTGAATAGTATTTATTACTTCTTAAAGGTGAAAATTGTTACTTTGATAAAGTATTCTTGGTTTACTTGATGTTTTGAAAAACTAACAGTTTTCATTCTTTGTGTGTCCCTTAATGAGATTTTTATGCACCCCCAAAGGTTTTTTGAAATTTTTTCCACATGAAGTAATGTGGAACAGGTTCAAGGATGGGATCAATGAAATGTCATGTTGTCTGAAACATGGAACTAGATATGACTCTTTTTAAGAGATCATGTTTTGTAAAAAAAGGAAACTCTGTAGAAGTGTCTACTGCGTAATATTTTGAGATATAATAGTTATAATCTAATTCTCTAAAACTCAAAACCTGAAAAGATCCTCAATGTGAATTATTCATTTAATTCACTATTATGTGATGTTTAAGGTCGGGGCCGTATACTAGAAAAAATATTCCTGGCATTAAGATGCAATGAAAATGAGAAGGTGGTGCTGGGAGTATATTGTCTCAAGGGTGATGCTGACCAATGTGGTCCCCGATAAAAAATACCATGGAGGAAGAAGAAATAGAAGATATGGAGTGGAGGACTTTTAATGGAATATTCTTTGAAAAATATTTCCCTCGTGAGAAACGAACATAAATGAAAAAAAATCATTAGCTTAAATCAAAGTGAAGAAGGAAGTGATGCATAGTATGAGGATACTTTTACAAGGCTGGCTAGGTATGTCGTAGATTACGTATATGACATGGCAGAAAAGATTGATCTTTTCATTGAAGGTCTTAAGACAATTCTTCAGAGGGATCTGGCTTCTCAATAATTTTCATCATATGATGGAATTTTATCACGTGCCATCAAAACAGAGGGGAAATTTTCTAGATCAAATATTTTCAAAGGAAACCAAGATAAGAAGCAGTACTCAGATAAAAAAGGAAAAGGAGAAGCACCAATAAAGATAAAGGGAACAAATAGTTTCCCATTATATGAGAACTATGGAAGGAATCATCTTGGGAAATGCTTGAAATGCATGAGAGCCTGCTATAACTCTGGAGAAAAGGGTCATTGATCCGATAAATGAAAGGGGAAGAAACAATTCAATGATGTTAAATGCTACAATTGTATAGTGATGGGACACTATACAAATGAGTGTCCTAAACTCCAAGGAATCATGAATTCTAAAAGGCCAAGAGAGCAATAGAGAGATTATAAGATAACAACTATGGAGGTCGAAGTTCCTAAAGATGTGGTAGTAAGTACTTTAATTGTTTCCTCAAACGTAGCCAACAACTTATTTTCTTTTGGATCATCGTATTGATTTATATATTCTCTATTTTCCATGAAAATTAGATATGTCCAATTTGATTTAATAAAGGATTTTTTAGTCAAAACTCCCCGGGGATGTATCATTGGAACAAAGGCATGTCGACTAGTCCCCCTCTAAACACTAAAATGTGTTTTATTTTATAAACTTATCATCATACCCATGATTGAATTTGATATAATTCTCGGTATGGATTTTCTATCAAATTATGATGCAATTATTTATTACAAGAAAAAGGAAGTTACAATTTTTGGAAATGTTGTAGAATCCCTTGTCTTTAGGGAAGAAACAATGCCACCTGATTCTTACTGAGAACCACCCCCAGTAGCTCTACTGAATGGAATACTTGGAGAGGAATATAAAACGACATATATGGGTGAGGAAATAAATATTAAAATTTATGATGTGCACATCGTTTAAGAGTACATTGATGTATTTCCAGAGGATTTACCTGGACATCCTCTAGAGAGGAAAGTTGAGTTCTCTATTGATTTAATTCCTGGTGCGAGACCTATATAAAAGACCCGCTATATAATGACCATTGTGGAGTTAGTGGACCTAAACAAAAAAACAAGAGGATTTGAGTAAAAAAGGACTTATTTGACCTAGTGTTTCTCCATGGGGAGCCTCGGTCCTATTTGTTAAGAATAAATATGGATCCATGAGGCTATGAATTTATTATAGGGAAATCAATGCTATTACAATAAAGAACAAGTATAATGTACCTCAGATTGATGATTTATTTTATCAACTCCAAGGATCCCAATACTTCTGAAATAATAAACTTCGGTCCGGATATCCTCAACTACGTGTGAGGAAGGAAGATATTCCTAAGACAACATTTCGAAACAGGTATGGGCATTACAAATTTATGGTGTTTCCATTTGGAATGACTAATGCACCCTTTATTTTCATGTATATAATGAATAGATTTTTCAAGGAATATCTTGATAACTTTGTTGTGTTGTTCATTGATGATATCCTGGTATACTCAAAAATCTATAAAGACCATGGGAATCACTTGCGGATTATTTTGGAAACTCTTAGAAGAAATAAATTATATGGGAAGTTTTGCAAGAGAGAATTATCGATTTAGTCAGTTTCTATTCTAGTCCATATTGTCTCTAAAGATGGAATCCTAGTTGATCCTATGAAGACAAAGGCAATCCATGATTGTCCCACACCAACAAACATAACTGAGGTACGTATTATTATTGGCTTAGCAGGTTACTATTAGTGTTTCGTCCAGAATTTTGCTCGACTGGCTAACCCTTTAACCAAACTCACACGTAATTGCGTTATGTTTGGGTGGAGAAAAGAGTTTACAGAATGCATTGAATAATTTTAAAGAAGATTAGTCATTGCTCCAATTTTGAATCTTCCATCTGGAAGTGATGAATTTGTGATAAACATCGATGCATCATAGATTGGGATGGGTTGCGTCCTATGAAAAATGATAAAGTTATTTCTTATGAATCAAGATAGTTGAAGACTCATGAGAGAAATTATCCAACTCATGATATTGACTTAGCTGCTGTAATCCTTGCATTGATGATATAGAGACATTATCTCTATGGTGAAAAATGTGAGTTTTATACTGATCACAAGAGATTGAAGTATATTTTCTCACCAAAATAATTCAACATGAGGCAATGGATATGGCTTCAACTACTCAAGGATTATTATTACACGATACACTACCACCTGGGGAAGGCAAATAAGGTGGCAGATGCTTTGAGCAGAATGGAACATGGATTTTTGAACAAAATGAGAGTTGAAAGGGATCCTATTTTCATGAATCAATTAAAGATGGATATGGGAATAACCATTGAAGGTGAAACATCATTTATTTTTCAAATGGTTGCCAAACCATCTTTAATAGAAAGGATAAAAAGATCTCAAGCTGATGATGAGGAGTTTCAAAAGAAGATTAAAGCTGTGAATGATGGGAGATTGAGTGACTTCGTATATGAAGATGGAATTTTGAAGTTTGGGAAGATACTTTCTATTCTTGATATACCTGATCTAAAAAGGGAAATATTGGATGTTTCTCATCGTTCTAATTTCTTTATACACCCTGGTAGCACTAAGATGTATAGAGATTTTAAGGAACATTTTTGGTGGCACAACATGAAGAGGAAGATTTCTGATTTTTTGTCAAGATGCATGGTTTGTCAACAAGTGAAAGCTGGAAGGAAATAGCCTGGAGGAGTATTGCAACCTCTTCCCATCCCTGAGTTGTAAGGGGATAATATCACGATGGACATTGTCATGGGAATACCAAGGACTCTTAGAAGGAACGATGAAATATGGGTTATTGTTGATTGTTTTACAAAGTCAACACATTTTCTTTCTATAAGAGAAGATCTACCACTTGAACATATAGCAAGAATATATATTAATGAAGTTGTGATACTTAATGGAATACCCATATCCATTGATTATGATCATGATCCATGTTTTACATCATGATTCTGTAAAAGTCTTCAGAAGGCCCTAGATACTGATAATCGTTTCAGCACTGCCTACCACCCACAAACTGATGGACAATCAGAACGGACTTTTCAAACATTGGTAGACATGTTGAGCTCTTCTTCACTTGATTTTCAAGGCATGTTAGATTAGTATTTACCTCTCATTGAATTTTCTTACAACAATAGCTTCCATTCATGTATTCATATGGCATCCTATGAAGCATTATATGGGAGGAAATGTCATACACCAACTTGTTGGGATGAAGTTTATGAAATAAAGATCGTGGGCCCATAACTTTTTGAAGAAACAATAGAAAAGGTGATGATTATCCCGAACCATATCAAAATAGCTCAAAGTAGGAAAAAGAGCTATGCAGATAACCGAAGGAAAGATTTGGAGTTTCAAAAAGGAGATCATGTTTTCTTAAAGGTATCTCCATGGAAGGGTATTATAAGATTCAGTAATAAGGGAATGTTAAGTCCAAGGTACATCAGACCTTTTGAAATTCTGAACTGAATTGGAGCCGTAGATTACAGTATGGCCATGACGCCAAGTCTCTCCATGGTTCACAATGTGTTCCACGTGTCAATGGTAAGAAAGTACATGCTCGAACAAACACATAAACTACCTTATGAAAAAGTAGAACATGATCCAGATCAATCTTATTCTGAAGAGCCTATCAAGATTCTTGATACTAGGGAACAAGTATTGAGAAATCGGATGAATCGTCTGGTGAAGTTTCTATGGATGAACCATAAGATGGAGGAAGCAACTTGGGAGCCTAAGGATCTTATGTTAAAGACATATCCAAATCTTTTTAGGTAATATTTTTAATATTTCGATGATGAAATTTTTGTAAGGAGGGAATAATGTAGCACCCCATACATTTTTGGTATGTATCTCTTAAATACATTGTATTCATTAGGTACCCTATATTTCATGAATCATTAAGCCCCTCTGTAACAAAACATGGTTACTTACCGGATGTTTTCATAACATAGCCACTAAACATAAATTTACAATCTTTGTGATTTGAATTTTAAAAATCTAATATACACGGTTGTGTTCAATATGATATTTTGAGTCTGATAGAATTAACTTAATTTTTGGTGAATAGTAACCTACCCTTATGAATAGTAATATACCCTTATTAATAGTAACTTACCCTTATTAATATTATTATGAATCGTATGAATTGTATGCATACCCTTGAGAGTATAAATGAATTTAGACACCCTAAAGATGAAGATGAATATTTTAAGTGTTTATATATTTCAATTAAATAATGATTTAATTAAATATTTACTTAAACATATTTATAAAATTATTTCTAAAATGTGGACTTCATTTTTGGATTCTACATGTCGAAAAATGGTTAGCGTAAATTTTTGGAATTTTTCTAAAATACTTGAATTTTTTATGAATAGTGACATACCATAAATTGAAAAATTAAGATAAATACACTAATTATAGAGTCATGTGTGATGTTCTTCTGATTTAAGCCCACTTGGTTCGGGATCACATGATAAAAATACAATTCTAGGTCATGGAATACTCACTATTCCTTTTCATGAGGATAAATAATAATTTAATGAGTTTTATATTAAGAAATCCCCTATCTCCTCCACTATAAACCCCCCCTCTAACCCCCCTTCCTTTCACTACTCTCAAGCCTTGTTCCTTCTCCAAATTCTATAAAAATACCTTCCCAACCACCTCCCCCATGTCCAGCAAGCATTTCTCTTATAAAAAGATCAAAACCTCTCACCTTAAGAGTTTCTCAAAGGAGGAAGTTTTAAGAGGTAAATTCCTCTTTCAAATCCCTTCTTTTCTTTTTAGTTATTTTATTTTTGTTTCTTTTCTCACCTCCATTCACCAAAATAGTATTATAAATCTAGTAACATAAATTTACTGGATTGTTTTCATGTTAATGGTATATATTCCATTATCTTCTCTCCTTTCACCACTTTTATTTGAATGAAATGAAATCACAGTTTGCGATGTGATTATTTTGCAAATTCAAGGACAATTGTTTATCGATTTCTATTACAATATTGAATTCTGGTCAGGAAACCATTTGTGTTATGGTTGAACCATATTATTATTTATTATATATTCTATTATTAGTTTTTTAATACTTTTGTAAAAATGGAATTATGTTATGAATCAAAACATGTTCATCATAATCAAACACACCAATTAACAAAAACAGTTATGAATAATGTTATATATATATATATATATATATATATATATATATATATTTGACTTTAATTAAGTATCCCGAATTAAATTTAAAATTGTTTAATTTGATGGATGATCACTAATAGTGTATAACTTCATTTCTGTACAACCACATTAATCTTATATATTTATGCGAACTTGAATATAAGTGAAGCAATCATTTAAAACCAAGGAAACAAACTAGCCTGAACAATGAAATTGAACCTTATAACAAATCAAAAAGGCCTATAATGAACTAAAAAAGATTACAATAAATAATATACATATAAAAAAGGTTATGGAATTATGAATTAATAATCCTAATTTTTTTTATTCAGGTCTTTAATAACAAGTCAATAACACCTTCAAGAATAAGGTTAGGGATCCTCTCTCTCTCACTTTAATTCAAGAATCCACCCTATCTTGTGTGCTATTGTTTTAAATTTCTAATGATGGGTTTTTTTATCTAATGTCCCCCTTACTATCCTTTTTACATATAAATAATGGGATACCACTTTACCTCACATTAAGACCTTGCAATAACACTCGTTTCTGTGCCAAAATGTTTGTAAGAGTTTTTCTCATCTCACCTTTAATTCTGTGGGATTTTCATTGTTTTCCTCTTATTTCATATATGTGGTATAGTTTTACTAACATTTGACATTTTTTAATATGTTTCCCATTATATTAATTGTATTCTTGTACTCTTTTGGTAGTGCTCACCTTTTTTCTTATGACTCAATTGAATACAACATGGTAACGAGCTTTGTCTCAATTTTCACATCATTGTGACTTTCTTAATAATTGTGCACCTAATCATTATTATGTAGTGTACCTACCTCCCATTTGAGATCCCTTATAAATTTAAAATATATTCCATTTAAATATAATTATTGTCATATCATGGATATTGTTACTGTCTAAGCCGTATACCATTTTACATACGGTATTTATTTTGAATGTTGTTTTGACGGTGGAAATGTTGATGAATATGTATCCTCTAATATATATAGATAATGTAAATATATATTTCTCTTGTATTGAATATAGTTAAAAATAATTCATTGGATATAGAGGTGGTTGGGCCCACTATAGCCCTCGATGCGTCGGTAGGTCTAATGACACAAAACAGTTTTGCGACAAACCCTTCGAGTTTGTTTCCAAAAATCAGATGGGTTTCTTACCATAGAAATAAAATGTTATTGCGGTATTATGGTTCAAGTCCCAGATACATGAATTCCAATTAATAATAATTATCTATATTCATTTTTGGATAATATTATTATCCATGATTTTTTCACTATGACAAAATCTATGGATGCAGTTTCATTCTCAGTTTATTAATGTCATTAATTGTTCATTTATTCACTATTACATTTTGATTATGTCAGATTGATTAAGTTTCTGTTATTATTGTACTCATGCTTCCGCTATTTGTAACCCTTACTGAGCATTTGAGCTCACCCCATTCACTTCTTATCTTCAATAGGTTATGAAAAGGTGGTTATTTATTGAGTACTTGTGGATGCAGTTTTTTTTTCATTATGTATTGCATCTTGTAACCTTATCCAATGTAATTTATTTTAAATATATGTATATGTTTTCTTCAAGACCACTAAACATATCATTCCTTATGGATTTTAATTCATTCTAACCATGACTATATCACAAGTAATGCACCAACTCCTGTCTAGAGGGGTGAGGGTGTTACATTATGATTGAATCCAAAGATCATTTGCTCCATGATAAACCAATGATCTTGGGTCCATGATGGCCCTATAATGAATTCGGAATGGAAGTAAATTATAGGGTTTTTTATTTTTATAATAGTGATTGTAATAGTGATATTGAAATTATATGAAAAGTTTAAAAGAAAAATCTAGTTATGCTTTCAATGGGTTCACAATGTTTCTTTTCAAAAGGATTAACATAACATGTATTGTAATTATTGATTCCAATGAATATAGATTTTATAAAAGATTTATTCCATGTCTCATGATATATGATAAATTAATTTAGGTGTGTTAACTCAATTATGTTATTCTCATTAATTTTTAATTTTTATAATACCATTTTTATTATCCTATTATCACTGATGAAATTCAATTTTTATTGTTTATATTAACCCTTACTAATAATTTTCTCTCCTATTTTATGTTATCTTTTCCACAGAATATATAGAATGATTTGAGCCTTTTAAGGCTTCATTAGTGATGAAATTTTGCAGGATATATTGAAGATGTAATGTGGAATTCAAAAGATGAAAATAAAGAGATATGATTTTGATATTATGAGCCATTTTTATGAATCCACGTTATTAAGTGATTTTCCTAATTATATAAAACTGAAAAACAAATAGAATCCTAAAATATAATATAATTATTCTAATACTAAATAATAAATATTATTTAATGTTAAAGGGTGGAACCTTGTAGCTGTAACCATAAGAATGGCTTAGATGACATTGGAGATCATGATGTTTTTATGTGATGTTATATTTAGAGTTATGGATACCATATTTGGTGTATTAATTTGATGATGATATTAAGTTAAATATCTTAAAACCCCATTTTGAGGTTTTATATTAATGAATTTCAATTTAACAAATAATATTTTTGGTGATTTTTATATGGTTAAGATATATATAATTAAAAATTTTAAGATATTGTATTTTCTAGGGAATAATGTATTCACATTTATAAATATATGATTTGTAGTTATCTTTTACTATTAGGGTTTATATGATCTTTCATGATGAAGGGAAAATTATATGAATTTCATTGTTTTATAAAAATGGAAAACCACAGGAAGGGAAACAACTATTCTCATCCAACAAGGTCATGGGTTTCAATGAACAATACCTACCACTGACCAATGGTAACATCGTGTTAGTGTGACATTGTTTTATAATGTAATGATTTGGAAAATAAAGATTAATTTGATTTTGGTAGCATTTGTTTTATAATAATGATAACAATGGGAATGCTATTTTTTAAATTAATGTTAAATTTTATTATTAATGTTATTCCAAAAGTAGTTCAATATTTTGGAAACATTATAGGATTAAGGTAAATTGAAAATTATAAAAAATTAGTTGGGATCAAAAGGATGAATTATATTTTAGAGGAATATATGATGATCATGAAGAATTATGTGGATTTAGGTCAATTATAGAAATCATTACCATATTTTGGAGATTATATAATAATCGAATATATATTTTTAGAATGAAAAATTAAATGGGATTCAATTAATTTAATGATAATATTTAAATTTATGTTTGAAGAATATTTGTAAAAATCCATCTTATTCATTGGTTAACTTCTCGGAATTTGACTATTTGTGATGGAATCCCATCACAAAACCCTATTGTGATGGGGCCCCATTGCAAATAGCATGCTGCAGAAAACAGAGTTACAACTAACATTTTCTTGTGACGGGGTTGTCGCTAAAAATATTAGTCATGATGTGATGAAGCCTCGTCACAAATAGATGTATGATTAAAAAAATTATATATATAAGCACCTTTAGCGACGTACCTGTCATGAAAAGTATTTGCGACGGGATACCAGCCCGTCACTAATATATTATATGTAAAAAACTTATTACGATGAGCCCGTCACAAAAAAGCTATTATGACGGTAAAGAGTCTCATTGCAATAATTTTTTTTAAAAAATTATATAATATATTTGCGATGGGCCCCCCTGTCACAAAAGGCCTCGTCACAAATGCTTAATAAAAAAATATTAATATTATTAAAAAATAAAAAAAATGATATAAAATTCTCAATATTTGAAAATAAATAATAAACTAAAAAAATTATAAAATTATGATTAATGAGAAAAATAATATTAATATTATTAAAAAAAATATTTTTTTAAATTATTAATATTCAAAATATATATATATATATATAAGCATAAACTATGATTATTATTATTAGTAAAATAAAAAAATATTAAAAAATCTAATACTAATAATAAATAATAAAATATTAAAAATATTAAAAATACCAACAAAAAACATGCAATACTTGCACCAATATAAAAAGAAAAAACAATAAATAGGTCATATTACAAAAAATGTTCAATTCAATTGTTTTTAATAGAACAAAAAAATTACTTTAGGTAGTATTCTGGAATAGTTGGAGGAACTAGAGAAGATGATGGAGGAAACTAAATACCTAAACTACAAGTAAGATGACACATTTACTCTATCTGATCGTATTATTGCTGCTTCCATCGATGCATGTCCTTCTCATGATGCTGTTGTAGCTCCTGCTGATGACACATCTCTTCCAGCTACTTCTACAAACTCTCTATAAGCACAGTTTAAGCTCTAAACTGATCTTGATACTGTGAGATAGAAGATGATGCCTCTTTATGAGCTTCTCTCGAGCAAGACGTTGACATTGCAATAGTACCATAAAAAGTCCCAGGAGTCAAATGGGAGTTGATACCAACTACTCGGCCCTTCTCGAAGGCATATTGGGTCGCTTGCATCTATGACACCTCATCGAAATTGTGGTCACTAGTCTGATCAGCAATCTCTGCCTGACTTTTAGCCAATGTCTAAAAGTTCATAGCCTCATAGGATTTCTTCAGTTTCAATTTGAAATTAAAATAGTGAAAATATTATATGCAGTTAATTTTCAAACTGAAAAAGAAATAATACTGACCACAATCTAACTATGGTGAACACCTGTAATCTCTCCAGTAGCTGGATCACTGCACATACTCGGATTAACGTTGTAATCTATAAAATCGGGATTCTTGACTACCTATATGAATATAATATAAAATGTTTATATGAAATGCTATATAATATATTTACAAAAAATACATACCAGATGCTCTCTATGCATTCTAAATGTATGACTACCAGCGCGATGTATCAACTCATGTCCCCCCCAGTTCTGCTGGCCCAATGAAGATCACCTCTTAAATCCACTACTGAACCTGTGTGAAGATAATCCATTCCACACAAGAGATGCAATGTACACTAGTTGGTGGGATCCACATAACTCATCAAATACCTTCGCTCCTACCTTCTTAGTGGCGGTTCATCTCAAATTGTGAAAAAACTGACCGAAATGCTCACACATAGACTGCTCCCATGCCTGGTGGATAACACCACATGTCCTATCATTATTGGGATACCATGAAACCTAAAAATAATTAATAATACACTGTCAATAATGAAATAAATTTCTTAATAAATATTATTTATTTACGTACCAGCCAATGATTGAACATTCCAAGACGCATATCAATGAGAATCTATTCCTATGTGGTCCATGGCTGAGAAAAATAATTGCACAATATAGTGCTCTTCTATTCAATAACTATATTCCCAAAACTGTGAAAAAAGAACAAATAATCAAACAATTGGTATATAAATAAAGTAATGCATGAAAACTAAAATACACATGTTATCATACATCCTCATGCATGGATTGAAACTATGAGGTGGATTTCTCTTGGGGATAGGGACTAGAATCATACGTCGTGCAAGAACGCACCCCCTCTACATACCCCTTGAACTACTAGAAGCGTGAGGGTCATATGATCCAAAATCCTCCTAACCCAAAGGTATCTCTACCTCCTCCAACTCATGATGTATATTATGGTCTATCTGAAACCCAAAATGATTGTTGTTAACAGATAGTTGAAAATAACTATTACATATAGATATATATTAGCTACGATTAAAACCATCATTTAATTGTGTCAATGTTCACCTTAACCATCATCTTCATATCTGACGATGTCAATGTCTTCATATTCTTCATCGGCATCATCAATATCTATATGAGTTTTAGTTTCATCATCTATTTACTTTTCAAATTCATTTTTAACATCCTTAGCATCATCATCACCATCGCCCCTTAATTGTGGGGTGTCACTATCGATATTCATGTCTCTTTGAGAAAAGGGGGGATTTTGAGTAGTCTCTTGAAAAATTTCAATTCCATGAACTTCATCAGAACCAAATTCAGTTTGAGTAAAATGATTTTCCCGAGATTTCATTTTTATTATGCTCCACCAATCACTCAGGTCTCTTAAAGTAGCACAATACATTACGTAATATATTTGATATGCCTTTTGAGCCACTAAAATTGGTTCATTTACTGCATGAAGATATTTTAATTTAATATTGACGATTCCATGAATCTGATGAGCACATAAGCCTCTCTCAGTATATAACCACCAACATTTATACATTGTCATGTAACTTTTCCCTAGATAACACAGTTCAATAATTTCATCCATCATGTCGTAAAATTAATCTTCAGTTTCTTTGTGATGAGATCATATCAAGAGAACTCAACTATTCATTATTTTTTATTCCCTATATACACGTTTATGAAATCAAAAACCATTCAACACTTATGCATTATAATATTTAAGCATTTTGGATGGTGGGTTACTCAATATACACAATGAATTATCAATTTTATTAGCATGTTGAGACATCTAAAATTTTGTATTGAAATTAACAATATATTAAATTATAATCAAAATTGATATGTAAAAATATCAATGATTTATGCTACCAGTTTATTAAATCATTGGGAAAAAAAATTCTGTCTGCGTTCTTTAAGAGAAGCTGCTGTAATTTGTGGAAACTATTTCTTGATTTTATTTTTTTATAACCTATAAAGAATATAAGTTTACATACTGTAACATAAATTATAGAATAAGTGATTGATGCACTAAAAATACAAATGATGTCATTTCTTCACAATTGAGAAAAACATATTTATGAGATATGTGATGTTCATCATCTAAAAGCCATCGTTCATGAACTCCACCGAAGCCAAGATCTGGATGATTAAAAAATAATAATTGATTGTTCATTTCAACATCATCATTCCTCTCGTTCCGTCCCACACAGTTGTGTTTGGGGGGATATTCATGTTCAAAATAATGAGATTATAATAAGCAAGTTCCTCTTCCAAATAAGTTTCATCAATTTAGCCTTCAAGTAATGCTTTATTGTGTAATTTTTTCTTCAATTTCAGTATAGATCTCTTGAATGGGTACCTCCATAAAAACTGTACCAGATGTCCACATTTATCTTCATATGGAAAATGTAATATCATATGTTCTATTGTGTCAAAGAAAGCCAGAGTAATGATTTCTTCTAGATTAAATATATTGATAACAACAACTTATTCTGGTTTACTTAGTTCATCATAGTCGGTTTTCGCCACGCAAATGTCTCAAAAAAATATGATATGTCTAATATGAAATCCCAAATAATTAAATTCCAAAAACCTCTGAAACTGATCGGAATAAGTCATTCCATTAAAACATGCCAATCATGATTTTTTAATTCAGTAATATGACCATTCTTAACACATCAGCCCAAATTAAAAGAATAGTTATCTGGAAGTATCAAATATTCAATCCAGTGACACCATAACAAACAATTGTCTTTGGATAGTGTATGTGATGCTTTTGGCTTCATTAACATCACTGATATGACATTTTGATACAGTTCAAGTTCTGGACGTCTGCAAATTTAGGCAAGATCTAATCAAGCCTTAACATTAACTTCGGCCTTACCTGGTGTATCCAAAATTGTATGAAATAAATTATCAAAACATTTATTCTCAACATTTATTACATCCAACATGTGGCAGACCAAAAAATCAGACCAATATGGATGATCCCAAAAAATGATCTATTTTATCCAATTATGCTCTTTCCCAAAACCATGAATTATTTTTTGGTTTACTGTTGCCCCAAATGTGTTGATAGGTAATGAAAATACATCAAGATTTAACTCTGTACATGAGATCATTTTAGGAGAGCCACCCCTTTAAATTGTGCATTTTCTGAAATGAGATTTGTTCCTCCAAAAAGGTAGACTGGTTCGATGATATTTGCGGAGACAGTCAGAATAGAATGGTTTTTTCAATTGACTAACATAAAGTCTTTGTTGTGTTTCATACAGTAAGGAAATGATTTCGGGCCATGTGTACTCTAGCTAGATAACATGCCATATTCCGAGAAGTCAGTAATCATCCATATCAATGAAAACTTTAATATGATGTTTTGTTTCACAACAACAAATTATATACTAACACCATTACTCCACAATGAATTTGACTCATCAATCAATGGTATCACATAAACATCAATGTTCTTTTTCAGATGTCCTATAATTAATATAGTCAAAATGATATAGGGCTCCTTCATCAACATCCATAGAGGTAAATTGTAAAAAGTTATATGGATAGACAAACATGAATACCAACTACCGTAAGAACCAAATGGAATGAAACCGTCAGTAGAAATAACCAATCCCACATTTCAGGCTTTTAATGAAAATGACAGATACAATCATTAAAAATATTTCCATGAATCACCATCCGATTGATGATTTAAGCTTTTATCGATTGACATCTTGGTTTTGTGCCCTGACATCTTTGACCTTGTGTTCGGAGACATAAACAAGTGCTGAAACCAGGGTGTTAGTGGGAAATATCTCAATTGTTTCACATGAATCGATCTAGAAATCCCCTATTGATCATCTTTATACCACAACTTTCCACATTTGGGACATCTATCTAATGATTCATTTTCTCCAGAATATAAGATGCAATCAATTGCATATGCTAGAATCATATAATAACTAATTCCCAAATAACGAACCCTCCTCTTGCTCTCATAATAATTTCCAGTCAACATATTTCGTTTATGTAATTGTGTTTTAACAAAAGAATATATCTCATCAAAATAGTTGTTTGGAATTTCATTAGCTTACTTAATATCCATAGGTTTGGCAACTGCTTAGATTTTTTTTATCTTGCAAACTGGATATAATGCATCCTTAATAGACCTAAAAAACTTATAAAAGTCAGATGATGCCATGTCAAGAGTTAAAACAATTGCATCTGAAGTTTCAATTTGTTGAACAAACGGACCTGAAACATCATGTTCTAAATTTTGAAACTGTGATAGATCCAGGATCAAGTTATTTGTATCTTATCTGCAACTGTGTTCATAGTGTTGATACAAAAAAACATAATCTGGTTGAATACCAAACCGCAAGAGATATCCTCCAACCATGTCAAATTTGTCAAACATTCTCAGGGCACATTTTTTACATGGACACTTCATTGTGTCTTCTGAAACAAGTTCTAGTTTTGGTGATGCAAATGATAAGAAAGCTTTAAAACCCTCAATATGTATAGGATTTAAACGAGAACCGTTTAAAATTGTACACTAATTTATCCAAGAGTGATCTACTAATAATGACTGTTGTCGACATCTTTGTTCTATATTTTTCAACAAAATATAAAATCATTACTTTTTTTGAATAGTTTTAAAGTAGTAAAACACTATCCAAAAAAAATAAGATAAATAACTACAACTACTTCTTAATAATTACCATTAATTATAGGAGACACAATTCCTAGAAGATTGACGACTACTCTTTTGTCCGACGACTCATTTACTTGGAACATTCTCACACTGAAATCACAACGAAGAATCTACTGAAGGGTATGCTTATTCATTCTAGTGCATACGAGAATGCATAAGTGTACATCCAAGCAGATTGTACTTTGTGATTTCAGTGTGAGAAAGATGCATGTAAATGAGGCAGTAGACAAAGGAGCCCCCTTTTTTCAATGAATCGTTTTCTTATAACTATCACTGGCTGAAAAAATTATAGAAAATGTGGTCCTACGAATGCACATTCAAACTTGTACATACAAGATAGTATATGAATACGTAGAAAAAAACTTTTCATAATGTTTCGAGTCAGTTTGAGTTTAAAGGATAAGATTCATCGAGCAAAATGGGTGTCGTCAATCCACTGAAAATTATGCAAAGTAATTAAAATTTATTACAATTTATTACAATTGAATTTATTGCTAATTATTTCTATTTATTGGTAATTATTTCTATTTATTGCTAATTATTGCTATTTATTGCTTATTGTTTCTTACTATTGCTAATAATTGCAATTTATGGCTAATTATTTCAATTAATTTATAATTATTGCTAATTATTTCTAATTATTACCTTTAATTGCTATTTATTACAAACTACAAGTATTTATTGGTATTTATTAGTATTTATTTGAATTTAGTAATAATTATTACTATTTATTAGTAATTATTAGTATTTATTACTAATTATTACTAATTATTACTTTTTATTACTTTTTATTACTAAATATTACTATTTATTACTATTTACTAATAAATATTACTAAATATTACTATTTATTACTATTTATTGCAATGTTTTACTAATTAATACTAATTATTACTATAATTACTATTTATTAATATTTATTACTAATTATTGCTAATTTTCACTATTTATTGCTAATTATTACTAATTAATACTAATTAATACTATTATTACAATTTATTACTAATTATTACTAATTATTACTAATTATAACAAATTATTACTAATTATTACTAATTATTACTAATTATTACATTTTATTAGTATTTGTTATTATTTATTTGTATTTATTACTGTTTATTAGTATTTATTAGTAATTATTATTATATATTTATATTTATTAGAACTTATTTTTTATTAGTATTTATTAGTATTTATTATTATTTATTTGTATTTATTTTTGTTAATTAGTATTTTTGTCTGTTTATTACTATTAATTACTAATTATTAGTATTTATTAAAATTTATTAATATCTATTAGTACATATTACTATTTATTAGTGTTTATTTGTATTTATTAGTATTTATTACTATTTATTAGTACTTATTTCGATTTATTACTATTTATTAGTATTTATTACTATTTATTTCTATTTATTTTTATTTATTGGTATTTATTAATATTTATTAATATTTATTAGTATCTATTAGTAATTATTATGATTTACAGGTATTTATTAATATTTATTATTAATTATTACAAACTATTACTATTTATTACTAATTATTACTATTTATTTCTATTTAATACTATTTATTAGTATTTATTAGTATTAATTAGTAATTTTATTACCAATTAATAGTATTTATTACTAATTATTTGCAATCACTACTATTTTGTACTATTTACTAGTATTTATTAGTGTTTATTATTTATTATTACTAATTAATACTATTTATTACTAATTCTTAATATTTATTACAATTTTTCTAATTATTACTAATTAGTGTTAATTACTATTAATTACAGCAAAATATAGCTACTAATTACTAATTACCGCCAATTCTTTATATACATTAATAATTATCATTAATAATGATTAATTATTAATAATTACTAAAAATTAGTACTTATAATTTAATATTTATATTACAAAATAAATACTCATGACAACACAATTTAAATCTAAATTAATTACAACTAATCAACCAGAATTAAAATTAATATAAATAATGGAAATAAATAATAAATTAAATGAAATATAAATACCTTTAAACATGATCTCTTATAATTGTAGGCGGCTTCACAACTTCTTCGAAAAAAATGCTAACTCTCAAAAACTTTCTCGCTAAAATTATTGTTTGTCGAAGCAGAGGAACCAGAAATTCGAGTAGAGAGAAGAAAAAATGGATTGGGTGTATATATAGGTTAGATTAGTTTTGGCGAGACTTTTTGCGATGGGTGCCATCACAAACAACTTCGGCCACATTAATTAATGTCAGCGGTTAAAAGGCAATTTGCGACGAGGCCCATCGCAAAATGTAACATGCCGACTCACTTTTTACGATGGGACAACATCCAATCCCAAAAATGTTTTTACCACCGATGGTTATTTGCGACGGGACCCATCGCAAATACCCTTCGGGTGTCAAACTAGTTTCCATGGGGGATCCCCCCGTCACAACTAGGTCTTACTGCCTCCCAACATTTGCAATAGATGAAGCCAACCCATTGCAAATAACCTCTTCGACAGACTATTATCGATGAGAATTATTCCCTTCGCAAATAACCCGTCGCAAATAACTGTTTTTCCAGTAGTGGTTTAAAACCTAGACTATAATATTTTGATGAAATTTAAGGATATTGATTTGGGGAATTATTTATTCAAAATATTTGGTATTACTATGGAATTTTTAGGATTAATTTATTATTTCATCATATGTTGGTATATTCATTTCGGTAATTAAATTAAACTTTGATAACCATTTCAATTTTGGTTAATATATTCTGAAATGATAAATAAGTAGTGATCATTTTTGGAATAATGTGACCTATTAGAAGTTGATTTTAGTGCTTAAGGTATGAAAAATATTCCTTGAATACTCATTGTTGGGATAAAATGATTATATTATGGTATAAATTTATTAAATAAAAAAATTACTGATGGAAAGTTAGTATAATTCATTATTTAGGCCATATGGTAATGATAAATCTCTAACTCAATGGAGAAGGGTAATGATAAAAAAATGTTTTATTATTACTGTTATTTTTGATAAATCATTTCTCTACTCACTAATCAATAATTTATGATTTTTTTTCATGAAAAACATTTTCATGGACGTGTTCTCTATCACTCTCTATTTGTTTCTTGGAATTAGTATTATCTTCCATTTCTATATTTTCACCTTCCACCAATGGTATACTATTTGAAAACCTAATTATTTGTAATTAGAGATTTCCTTCATAATTTCCATTTACCTCTCTTTAAGTGAATGTTTTATTAACACATTCTATGATGTGGGATTTCAAAAATCAATTTTTTGAAAACTAAATCCCCTAATTCCGAATATAGATTTTAAATTGTGTGGAAAAAAATTATTAAATTGGGGAATAATTTAATATACCAATATTTTGAAAGGACATTAACTTTGATAATGTGAATGACAAACAACACTAATCTGAATCAAATAGAGAAATATTATTATTGAAAGATGACACTTATAAAATAGTCATTAAATTAACATCTATGAATAAGATTAACAAATTTATGAAATATATATAAATAGGTTCTAATAAGTAAAAAACTATTTTTTATTAATTCGTATATATGCAGTCAATTTTTAATGTTGAAATTTTTGTCTACAAAAATAGTTTTTCTTCAAAAATAGTAATTATTGATTTTTGTTAGTGAATATTATAAATAATTTATGTGTATTTTATATATTTTTTGATAAATTTTACATCATTTTTTAAGTAACCCTATCAAATTTTCCTTATGGATAAATTTTTTATATTTTTCAGAAATATTTGATTCTCCAATAAATAGTGAAAAACAATGATTTTTATTAAAAAGCGTTTTTTTATTTCAATTATTTATAATGTAAAAAAATATTTTTAATTAGTCTTAAAATTAAATAGAATCCATTTTATTTAAAACAATTAAATTAGAAATTTTAAAAATAATTTAATACATGAATCTAGTACAAAAATAATTTATACTGAAAACGGGATTTTTTTGAAAAACCAATTTTCATTTGACTTTTAAGTTTAATTTTAAATTAAATTATTTGAATTATGTGTTTTTAAATTTTAGAAATTCCTTCCATTTTTTGAATAAGGATTTAAAAATTTATTATGTATGAACATTTGAGTTTTAGTGAAATTGAATTGTTACCTTAATATTTTTTGTTACTACAATAAATAGATAATTTGGTAATTAAATGATAAAAATAAAATGTTAAGGACTATAAAATTATTTTAAAAAACATAATTAATTTTATTTAATGATTCAATTTCTTCCAATATCATCAAATATTCTATTATACGACCTTTTTTCCATTTTTATGTGATTATGACCATTGTAATATTTTACGTGAGGGAATGTTAGAGATTTCACACAAATATATTTAATAACTACAATCTTTATAATATGACAATAATAAAATTATATGTTCAATTATAAATATTCATTAGAGAAAATTTAAATTAATTATATTAATTTTTTGTTAATTTTGTTTAATAAATATATAGTTTCATTAAATTCCTATACTACATGACGCAGAAATTCTCTAATTAATAAAAAAAATAACAGATATGTTATTAAAAATATTAAATTTAATAAAATTTGATATAAATAATTTTAATTGTGAATTTTCTGTTAGATCATTAATTTTTAGTGACGTATTAAATATTATTTAGGAATTTTTTTACTGATGGTATAAAAACAATTTAATGAAATGTTTTAAAATTTTAAATTATAAATATTTTATAGAAATAAAAATTTAAAATATTTTATAAAATTCAAAATAATAATATCCCATGATATTATATTTTTATATAGTTGAAAATATCAAAATTTTTTTGTTTAAAGTAACAATCTTGACCATCAATATGTATAAACTATGTGATTATAATAAACGTAAAAAGGGTTAATGGGGATTAAAATAAAATTATAAGGGAAATGTGAAAAAAATGTTCAATTTTTATTAGATAATAAAATTTATATTTATCCTTATATTATCATGGAAACATATAAATTTGGATCTTTTTTTAAATAAATATAATTTATATTCATTAAATATTTTATGAAATATCAACAGTGTCCCTCTATTCTCATATAAAAGGGAATCTATCCTTATCATTTATTCACACTTCCAAACCAATTTGAAGGGTACATTATATTCCCAAATACAATAATAAAACCCATTTCCATGTTCTAAGTGACTTATTTTTGGAATAATTCAAATTATGTAGTTTTTAATGTGTTAAAAAAATGACATTTTCCAAAGATAAGGTAAAATTATTAACAACATGTTTTTAATTTATATTATTCATCAACCGTCATAAATTATTATAAAAACATGATGAGATAATAAAATCAGAATATTAAATTTAAAATTATTTTATTATGTTACATTAATAACCGTTATCCATCCTTAATCACCATTAAACTGTAATGGATTTCACCATTTGTGTGTACGGAGGACTGCCTCCTCAGAGATCGTTTTAAATTTGTTTCTATAACCACTTACCATGAATGGTTATAATGACTGAGTTAATGTTTATATTTGATATAAATGAAAACATTATCATTATTAAAATATAATATATCATTTACTTCATTACATTTACATTTAATGAAAAACAAAAATGTTATTTGTGCATATGTCTGGCCAACCACCTCTATAAGGAATTGTGCTTTGTTTTTCATCATCATATCTCATGGATGATATATATAAGTTTATTAAAAGAAAATAAATTATGATATAATTATAACTATTTATGGATAAAAAAAATACTTACCTTTTTTCCATAAATATTGTTCAAAATATAAATGTTACTCTTACTTGTGTACGAAATACTATTTCCAAGAATATAATGTAGTAAATGTTCCATAACCATAAATCATTATTGTTACTAAAATTTTAATTGATATATAAATATGATAATTCGTTAATTATTATTATTCTATTGGTAATGTAACAATGAATCATTTTATCATGTTCAACATTCCAAAGCTATTTTTAAATTATGGAATAAATGTCAACAAAATAATTAAGATGGACTTAACTGATTAAGTAATTAACAATGTAATTAAGATAAATGATACAAGTGGATTAAAGATAATGGATTTGACAAATAAAATGTTCATAAAAAATTTATATCTTTTTATTATACAACATTTAAAGAACAATCATGGAATGTATGGATTCAAGGTAAGTGATTTCATCTCAATTTTCCTTCTTCGAGGATTAATTTATTACAATGAACCTATTTTCATTTCACTAGGGTTTATAATGGTCATTTTACACGTCATAGAATTAATTCATTATAAATTTTGATATTTTATGTTTCAATTTAAATTATTTATGCCTTGGGGTTTTTGACATGAAAGTTACCAAGTAGTAAAGTGTTTCATAACTCAAATTTCTTTTTTAGGTTATAAGTACTACACATTGAATTTTTTACAATGGTTATATGTGGATTAATCTTTAAAGTTTATTATTTTGTTTTTAAAACATTTTTTGTGGTTTTATTTTTTTTTCATATAATTACCTTATTTATTAATTTTCAATTCAATGATTTTATCTTTTCAAGGGTAACCCTTCTCAAAATCTATTTCATTAGGAAATACATTTATTATATACACATATATTATTTTATGATGTGTATATACTTATCCTTTAGAATAATATATCAATAATATCCATATTTTAATGACATTTAATGTTTAATTTGAATTCATTCATTCATTTGTATTTTATTGAAGATTTTCCAAAGTGAAAGGGGCTTTCTGTTATAATAAATCTTCATTTTAGGCTTTTTATTGTCAATGGTTTAATAGTGGGAATGTAATGATAATATTTTATTTAGCCTCATATATTTTATTCTAATCTATTTATGAATTGTTTACCTTTTTTTCATTTCTTCCTTCATTAGTGAAAGAAACATCATAAAATTTATTTGTATATTTTAAAAATATTTTATCAACTTTTAGATAAGGAATCTTACTCTTCTATATCCCTATAATCTAAAATGTTTTTAAAAATTTTATAAACATAAATAATTTTTGAAATTTATTTCATGTAATATATAACATTATTTTAAAATGATTTATAAAGGAAATTTATTAATGTTTTTTTCTAAATGGGCCATTCATGACAACGTTTATCAAATGAATGAAAAGAATATTTATTTTTATCTTCTTACATATGAATTAATTATACCTCAGGATGGACATAATATGATTTGAATAATAAATTATATGATTCCACATATATTTCCTAATAAATTATTTTTAAAATATTCTATCAATTTATAGTTTTTGATGGTGATATTAAATGTGGAAATGTTAGTTTCCTAAAGAATAATTTTATAGATCTCTAAATTTTATATCTATTAATCAATATAAGAAATTTTTTATATTACATATGCTCCACTAGGGATACATTGTATTGATATTATCCTAAGTTATAATCTAGAATTAATATGATTATTAAATAGATATTGTTAGGCAACACATTTCATTTCCATGAGTTAATCAATATATGAAAGGAATATTGTCTGCATCAACGAGACTAATGATGAAATTGAATGGGTATGTTTTAAAAATGGATGGGTGGTTATGTTATCAACCAAGGACAGTGGTTTCCAAGATTAACCAATCATGGGTGGGTCCATGATAGACCTCTAATTCCAAGGGTATGGAGGTTGAATATATTGTTATTCCATTTTAATGAGTGGTAGAAAGGGTTATATAGAAATGATAGTTCATGTTTCCTTCATGTTTTGTTTTTTATTGTTATGGGTTCTTAATGATTCTTCTAATAAATTTTGAAATCACACGGATCATGATTATTGATTATTATGATTCTCTCCATTGATTAAGATTTATTCAATGTTTCATTTTAAATGGTATAAGAATTGATGGGTATGAATTACATTATTTAATTCTTAGGAAATGTGTTATTGTCACTATAACCTTATTATCATCATATTCACACCGATTTAATTGAATTATAAATGATAATTTTTACCGTTACTGAGAATTTTAGATCACACTCCATAGGTTTGATTTTCCCATATTTTTTTATGAATATTTTAATCTAGATGGGGTTTACATGTTTTGAAATTTTAATGGAAATATTAAATAATTAAAATAGAATTAGAAAAGATTGTAATAGTGAGAGATGGTTTTGAAACAATGATCCAGTTGTTTATGAATCAAGGTTGTTAAGTGTTTTTCAAAATTCAGTAAAACTATAGTCCTAAAAATACACTCAAAGGAAAAATAATGATTTCTTGAAATAAAACTAAAAAAATGTAATGTTTAAGGAAATGTATTTATAAATATCCCCAATATGATTGATAATATCAGTGATAATCTATATTATTGAGTATTCTAGTGACATGGTGAGACAAAACGTTTTATAATGGATTTTTTTGTTTAAGAATTCCTATAAGTTTCATACATATAAATCTTCTATAAATTTGAACAAGTTGAAGAAATGCTTTTTGTATTATTCTCAAAGTGTTTATTATAGACAAATTGGGAATATGATATATATATTTTGATATTTTATTGGCTACATAAGTTGGTAAAATATTAATATGGAAGTAGAATTTTGTTTAAGTGTCAAGGATGTTGGATCATGTTATTCATAACACACACAAGAGGGGGTGAATTGTGTCTTTTAAAAATTCTTCATGAATTGTGATGATTGCTAAATATTCCCTTTAACATTATCAAAAATTTTATACAGTGGAAAATTAACAGAGAAATTTACACAAAGATGTATTGTGGTTTGGGGAATAGATGGAACATAGTCCACTCTACTAATTCTCAAATCCATGAGATTGATGAGTTTCACTATCTAGTCCTATTATTAATAGTCCTTCCATAAGTGAGTATAGGTAGTTGGCACCATTACATGTTAAGGATAAAATATAGCCTTCTAGTTCATGCGCATAACCTAATTCATAGCTTAGTACGAGAATATGATTACTCTACATAAATAGAGTACTTGACTGAAAATACATTCAATTTGTTCTTTTAGTTGCAGAAGCACCCCACTTACAATAGATGGATCATATCTTTCAGAAACGATGTTCTTCAGGTAAGGGAAGTTCTGAGTCGATACCATTACAATATATATAGAAATAAATTCAGAAACCTCAAAAGAAATGGATTCATGAATGATCTTTAATGTAGAATAATAATCTTTAATTTTTTTCCTCTTCTTCAGAAAAATAGAGTCTGATAGATCTTGGTAGCAACAGATCTGTGGGACTCGAATTCCTCTATAAACTGTAGTAGTGAAAAACTCAAGAGCTTATTATTCTAAACTTATTTTCAATGATTTTCCTCTCTTTATGTAATAAAAAATATCACAGATATATAGAATAAAAAAATAATGTTTTCCTTTAAAATTTAGATCCACAAATGTTTCCTTTAGAATCACGATATTCAAATTTTTGAATAATAGAGTAGTCATAACTCCCTTAAATATTCTGCATGAAAATATCCTCTTAAATCAATACATTGAATCAAAAATAAACTACTTTGAATCAGTCAAATGCGTGATTTAAAATTGGGATTTTAATCTAGATAGAAATTACACTGATAATTCACATAAAGACTGTTTGTCAATAAAGTCATATTTAAAATCTCCGACGCCAAATGTAGGGTTGAACTACATAGCATACACTCATTGAACAAACGGTTCACAACGTAATGTTGATCTCAAATGTATGGTTGATATCAATCATCATGTTTATCAACCATTCATTTATCTTCACTCTCAAATGTATGATATATAATCCATACATTTATCAACTTCTTAACGTAAGTTACATGATCCAAACATTTTGATAAATCATAAGGTTGTTTACAAAAGTATCGTTGATGAACCATAATGTTAAAATACAAACATAACATTCCATACCAACATAGGGTTATTCTTCCTTACTTTTCTGATATCCCACATTTAAGGTATCTTCTTTCATACTTTTGTTGACATTGTATTGTTGCTTAACCATACTTTTTTGATATCATATATAGTAAATGACAGATTCCATCCTTATGCTACACTCCTCAACATAGGGTGTTAACAGTTCTTCCAAAACTCGTTCAAGTTATATATGAATACTTTTTCAAATAATTCATGCAGATAAAACACATTAATAGTACTCCAAAAATAAGAATAAAATGAATATTAATTTCATGAAATATACTCAATTTAAAATCATTAAAATAACAAATAAGGGTATTTGGGATCATCAAAATCATTATAAGGAGGGAGATTATTGTTCTCAAAAATCACCCCTAAAAATAATAATTTTTTGTTGAAAACAAAAATTTCACAACAATATCTAATTTTTTGAGGATCACAATACCCAAGAAATTAACCTACAAAATTAATTGCATATAATTTATAATTTATCAAGGATAAAAACAATATTTAATTTTAAAAAAATAATTTAAATAACAAACAGACATTGTGTTCTCAATATTTATATATATAAAGATAAACATTAAAATTTTAAAATTTCTCCTCCTTTATAAAGTAAAATAATATATTCTCATTTATAAATAAATAAATTAAAATTTAATTTTTATCCAAAAATTTCTCTCAAATAAAAAAGTTATGTATATCTAAATTTATCCATTCATGTTTCTCTATATTTCTCCAATTTAAATATTGAAATAAAAATTAAATATCATTTCTCCCCCTGAGTAAATGATTCAAAAGCATAAAATAAAATTTTAAAGACTTAATAAAGGTTGTGTTTATCCAAATTTCTCCCTCTTTTTGTGATATAGAAAATAATTATAGAATAAGGAATATAACACCTTTTAATATAGTATTGAACTCATGTAAATTCTATAATAAATTATTTATCAATATTTGAAGAAGGATTACTGGCATTATAACATAGATAGTACAATGAAAAAAATTAATAAAACATAATCATCGGATGAAAATATATTTTATTGAAAATATATTTTATTGAAAATATAAGTATAAGTACAGTAATGAAAATAGAAATCAAGGATTGGCTCTATAAAGGTTGAAAACTAGTCCCATCCTCTCTAGATTACATCCCTGATTTCTGCAAAGTGATTTCTCATCCTTATCATTAATCCATCCCCCAACTAGATAATGAGATCTCTTATCTCTTGAGTTAGACTCATATCCACAATAAAATTTACATTAAAGAACTCATAGAATATTTCACCCTTTTCCATAAAAAGAGTTAACTTATCTGTGAAATCATTCAACAATGTTTTTTTTCTAGGTTCATCTGAAGTTAAATGTTCAACAAGATGATTTTGGTTTTCTAACAAGACAGAAAATGGAGCATCGTTGCACTGAGGGCCATAAAATCTATCATACATATTGGTCATTACTATTTTAATGGCTTGAAATCTTCTTATCATATCATGAAAAGAACCGGAGGTACCTCCTAGACTGTTCCTCATAGTTTCAAATTGTTGCTCCATGAAAATCGTAAAATCAGCAAAAGATGATATCATTACCATCTCAGATTAAATATTTTTAACTAAAGACTACATATCATTCTTAAAACTTCAACTTATTATTTTGAAACATTACTATCTTTCAATTTATGAAATCTATGATTCTCCTTTTCCAATTCTCTTCTCAAAGCTGCATTTTTTAATTCAACTCTAGAAAAGTTTCTATATAACTCCTCAACATTTCCATTCATAGAATTAGAGGCACCTTGTGATTGATTCTTAGTCTAATCTTCCACTAGATTTAACATAACAAAATGTAATGATTGGGCATAAAATCTCTTATTTGTAGCCTTATCTGATGGTTACTCAATATATTTTTCCTCATAGTCATGAAATTACTCATCTATAGAAAAATTTTAATTTAAAACTTTAGTGTGAATTTTAGAAAGGTTCTCTACATGATTCATATTAACTGGTTCTTTCTCCTCATGATCATCTTAATCATTTATTTCTTCAAAGAATAGATCCTCTATTATATGTTCTTCATGAGATAATTCCACTTGAACAATCTTAGTATGGTGTATAGTTTGAATAGATTCAGTTCTAGCCACTTCAACATCTCCAGGCATTTTAACAGTTTGTGTCCCTATTACATTTTCCACTTTAAGAGTCATCTGAATCTAAGAAACTATTGGTTGTTCAATTTCCAATACTACAGATTCTCTAATAAATCTTTTACTTAGTAGATCTCTAGTTGTAAGAGCGGGATGTGGAGAAGATTCTCCACTAGTTGGAATCTCTCTCTTTATTACAATTTGATGTCCTCCTTCATATGTAGGTGCATAAAAACAAAAAAATCTTAATATTATTTATGTTTTAATTGATTTTGATTCTATCCTTCCTTCCTTATATTTAGTAGGTTTCTCCCCCTAAGATGAGTCATGGTCTTCCTCAGCTCCAATAGGTATAATCTTTCCATTCATTGTACTCAAGAAGAATCCAATATTCCTTAGAGTTATGGAAAGGAAAACAATGTTGTGATGTCATCTTACTCTGGAATCCAACTATATGATCATATCATTCTTGAATAAATTTTTTGAAATGAATCTTCCAAAGGGATATAAGTTCATTCGTGCTTCTGGTTTACAATAATAGTTGAGATATCTTACCATATATATCATAAAATTAAACTTTATTTCACTCATAAAAAAACATTATGTACATGGTAGGAATCAAAATCTTCTCAATATCTGATATCTTAGGAGAAATCCATGTCTACACAAACTTAACAAGAATATTTTGTCTAGGTTCCAGATCCATCACTATAATTTTTAATATAACCAAAATGAAATGACATAATGTCGTCTGACTTAGGTACATTATCACCAATATTCTTTAGGTCAAAATTATAAACTACATCATTAGGGTTATATAATATCTTATTGATTTTCATAGTAGATATAGAAAAATCCAGATCATCGATTTTTGTAATTACCGTATCTTCATCTTCTCCCAGACTAAATTGAATAGTTTTGAAAAAGTGAAGAAGATCTACCTCATATAAAAATTCTGAGTTTTCGCCACTAAATGTTTGTTCGAGATTCTAAAATGAGAGGGCTTTCCTTAACAATAGAACACTTTGGTACAAACATTCCATGTCAATCACTTTACCTTATAGGATTTTCCTCCCCATCGAGCATTGATATTTTGCATTGCTAGTTTTCATTCCTTGAATCTATTTGCCTTGGCCATTTTTTTCGCATATTCTTGAAGGTTCAAAGAGTTAGGGTTTTAATGGATCAAGTTTGGGTAGACAAGAGTGGTAAGGGTTTTTGGTTTTGAATGGTTTTGAATGAAATGAACGGTTTTTGAATTTGAAACCTCTATGGTAGCCTTGATTCCAGTGTCATTTTTGTATATAATAATCATTCCATTATTTAAAATATAATAAAACATATGTGGGAGAAAAGTAAAAATTAGAAAATTATTTAAAATAGTGAAGATTAAAATAAAATAAGAATTAATATAATTGCAAGAAAATTAAATTTAATATTTCAACTAAAATTAATTAAACCTAGATCCCCCTTAATAAAACAAAACCATACAATGGGAAGTGGATTAGTAAAAATATCAGTAAATTGAATTTTAGTACTTACAAATTCTAAGAATATATCTTTTTTAAGAACCTGATCTCTTATAAAATGATGTATGATATCAAAATACTTAGTCCTGGAATAAATAATAGGTTTTTTGAAATATTTATAGCACTTGTATTATTACATAAAATTGGAGTCTTATTAACATTTAGTACGATGTACATAAGATTTTTTTTCATCCAAAAAACTTTTTCACAACAACTGCCTATCAACACATTCAGCCTCAGCTGTGGACAATGCCCCTATGTGTGGTTTCTTAGTAGACCATGACACAAAATATTTTATTAAAAAGTGATATGTCCCTGAGGTGCATTTTTTATATAATCTACATCTTCCAAAGACATCATATGAATAAGAAATTAAATTTTAATCTGATGTTTTTGGATTTGGAAGAGAATGGAAAATAGTTCTTTTTAAATATTTAAAAATTATTTTAACAACACCTAGATAAGATTCATTGGGAATTTATTGAAATCTAGCACACAGAAATACTAAATAAATTTTTTCTGGCATACTAGCAGTAATATATAATAAACTTCCAATCATACCCCTATATAACTTATTCTCAAATGATTTTACATTTTCATCCAAATCAATTTTTATATTAGTACACATATGAGTTGTATATGTCTTGATGTTTTAAAGTCAGTTTTTTTTAAATTTGTAATGTATTTGTTTTGATTTATAACATTTCCAAAATATTTTTGATAAATTTTATGTCCTAAACAGAAATCTAGTTCTCCCATCATACTCAATTCAAATTATTTTTTTCATTTAATTTGAAAACTCATGACAATGTTTTTTTCTTATTGAACCAAAAATTACATCATCAACATAAGTTTGAACCAATAAAATATTAGAGTTAATAATTTTCTAAAAATTCATTGAATCTTCCATCCTTATAAGAAAATATTTTCTTAAAAGAAAAGAACTTAATCTATCATACCAAGCTCTATGTGCAGTTTTAACACTATAGAGTGATTTAGTATGTTTAAAAATAGAATCTAGTTTTTTTGAACGTTTAAAAATAGGATGCTACTCAACATGAAAATCCTCCAATAAATAACCATTTAAAAAGGCAGACTTAACATCCATAAAAAAATTAAAATTCATATGAGATGCAAAGTCTAAAAAGATCTTAATGGATTCTAATATGGATACAAGTGCAACAGTCTCATCATAATCTTTACCTTCTTCTAGATTATATCCTTTAGCTACCAGTCTTTCTTTATTTCTAGTTATTATTACTTGCTCATATTGTTTATTTCTAAAGACCAATTGATTTATTATAACTGGATAGTTCTGGGGTCTTTCAACTAATTTCCATACTTTATTTTAGTTGAACTGGTTTAGTTATTCTTTCATTTATATCATCCATATTTCATCGAATGAGGTTTCTCCGATTGTCATAGGTTTTTATTGGGATAGAAAGGCATATAATTAAACATCATTTTCTAGATTTATTCTAGTTTTTATTCCATTGTCTATGTCTCCTATAATAGATTCTAAAGGTTGATTCATTAGGTTTCTAGAATGTATATGAAGTAGGCTATTTGGTTCTTCAATGACATGTTCTTATGAACTAGATTGGATTTCATTTAAATCTTTTTTAAAGTCATCTTTTATGTTGTCATGTATCATGTTAACATCAGAGTCAAATTTAACTACTTGGCCATTCCTTTTCTCAGAGGGATCAGATTCATAAAATTTCACATGAACTAATTCTTCAACAATCCTTGAAATTTTATTAAAAAGACTATAATCATTGGAAGTAGAAGAATATACTATGAAAATTACTTCCTCATATTTTAGATTTAATTTACCAAGATTTTCCTTGGTGTTTAAGGTGTAAACCTAACATCCAAAAACATTAAAGGAATTTAATTTAGGGTTTATGTTATACCAGTGTTCATAGGGTGTCTTTTTGAAAATTGGTCTAATTAAATCTCTATTCATTATATAACAGGAAATTATTATAGATTTTACCCAAAAATAGGTTGAAAGACATTATTCATTCAGCGTAGTCTGAGACATTACCTGAATAATTCTATTTATCCTTTCAACAATCCCATTTTTATGAAGAGTTCTTGGTGTAGAGAAGGTGGGTTTAATACCCATATTTGAGAAAAATGAATTGAATTCCATATTCTCAAATTCCCCACCATGATCACTTCTTAATGAAATTATTTTAAAACCATTTTCATTTTGAATATCTTTGTAAAAACATTAAAATATAGTAAAAGCATCATTTTAATATTTTAGAATGAAAATCCAAGTAAATATAGAATAGACATTAACTAATACATGTATATATAATTTACCAACCAATCATACTATTCTTAATGATCCAAATAAATCCATTTGGACATGTTTAAGAGGCTTAGATGTTGAAATTTTGGTAATAGATTTCCAGGATGATTTGTGTTGCGTTCCAAATTGACATGCATCACAGAATCCATCACTTTCAAATTTGAGTCTTGGAAAATCATAAACTAGTTATTTCTTAGATAAATTATGTAAAGCATATGTTTTGAATCGTCTAAGACTTCTATGCCTGATCAATGATTTTTTTTATCTATGCAGTTATGTATTATAATTTTTGTTCACACAAGTAAATTATTTCAATGGTATAAACATTATCAGTTCTAGCTGCTCTAAATTTATGTAACTTATTTAAAAAAAGGAACAACAATTGTTAAAGAAATCAACATAATAAGCATCATCACAAAGTAAGGAGATACTTATCATGTTGTAATTCAATACTTGTATATAAACTAATTTATTGATTAATACAACTTCTAGATCTCCCATAGTTCTAATGCCAATAATTATAGCTTTGGCATTATCACTGAATGTGACAGATCCACTAGCCTTTTGAATTAGTGGTCTAAATTTTGATGAGTTTACAATCATATTTCTGGAGCTTCAACTATCCATATACCACACAAAATTTATTCTTATATGACTTGCTTCCTCCAATGGAAATTAATCAATGGTTTGTTTTGGTACCCATATTCTGTTGGCTCCAACAGTGTTAGCCATCAATGGCCTGGGAATCAAGACTTTCTTTGTTTTCCTATAATAAATAGAATTATATAAACTGATTGAAACAAAGACTTTCTTAATCGCACTTATTTTTGGTTGCCTTGAATAATAGTTTTTAGAAATGTTACCTTTTATTCCACAGTAGTTGAAAATTTTGCATTTAGTACATGGGACAAAATAGTTCTTATACAGTATGGGTTTCTAACCTTTACTGCTTATTCAATATATTTCTTTTTTAATCACATTATTTCAAATAATTTCATTAAGTGTATTTTCTACTTTTTAAAAAATAATATCTACACTTTTATCTGTTTTAACTTCGGTTTATGGTGTTTTTATTTTAGTTGTATTAAAAATATAGTTTATGTTTGATGAGATATATTTTTCAATTAACTCTTAATGTTGTTTTAAAAGTGTGTCTCTTTCTCTATAAATATAAATGTGAATATTTTTCAGTTATTTATGTTTCTTAAATATGTAATCACATTTCTCTTCCAGTATTCTACAGTAGGATGCAAGTTTATTATATAAACAACAAGAACCAGAATCAAAATCAGATGAGTATCAAAGATTGCACCACATCAGCTTCTTCCATAAAGAACAAATTTTTTTAGATTCAATTCATCCTTTTTTAGTCAGATTTTAATGAGATGGTGGATTATTTGGAAACAATTTATGTAGAATTCATTTGCCTTTGGAATTTCTACACATAATCATTGTTTTTGAAAATTTTATATTCATTTTCTCCTTTTAATGGAGGATAGTCCAGTCTTATGGGAATAATCATTTTATAATCATAACATCTGACTTCCTTTGTTTTTTCATCATTTTTATAGGATTTTTTGAATCCATTATTCCTTATATAGAATTTACTGATCATTCTAGATAGTTGAGAATGTTCCACATCTGAATTAAATGAACCATAACTCTCTGATTTCACTTTGATTTCATTCTTCATCTTGCTGTTATACTTTTGGGATGTCACATTCAAAGCCATATTTTCTATTCTGATCTGGACCTTATGATCATTTTCTTTATCTTTAATCTGATATTCTTATATCATCAGGGTTACAATTATTTCTCTCATAGTATGATCTTTGAATGGTGATTATTCCCTAATATCTGCAAAAATTCCATTCTGTCTAGGTGGTAATACTCTCAGTTATTTCAAGGCTTGATCTTCTTGTTTTATGGGATATCCCAAGTCCGAGATATCGTTAACAATGTGTGTAAGCCCTCCATTCATCTGGGAGATTCTGTCTTCTTCAAATTTTTTGAATGTGTCGAATTTTAATTTAGTTGTAGCAAACCACATTTTTTGAGTTTTTCAGTTCCTTCATAAGGAACTACAATTGTCTACCACATTTCATAAACAGTTGGGAACTGAGATACTCTATTGAATTCATCTAGTCCTAGACCACAGATGACAAAATTCATTGATTTTGAATATATGTCGTATTCTGCTTCTGTATTAGCACTCTATGTTTCATCTTTCTTTGAAGACACATAGGGAGTTTGAATTTTTTTAGTAGACTCTGTATCCATGGTTATGTATGTAAATGATCATCCTTGATTTCCAGAATCCACAATTTTCACCATTGAAGTAGGGTGGTCAAAAATAGACATACCTTCTTGTGTATCAGCCATTACACTCTGAGTATGATTCAATAAAACATTCAGCTTGTTATAGGTTTGAAAAAAGATCAAACCTTTGATAACAATTGTTGGATTTGGTTATACAAAATATGCATAAGAGGGGGGTGAATTGTGTCTTTGATAAATTCTTCACGAATCATGATGATTGGAAATTTGTCATTTATATTTGTCAGAAAGATTATACAGCAGAAAATAAATTGATTGAAAGATGCATGGACGTATTGTGGTTCAGGGAACAGAAGGCCCCTAGTCCACTCCCTCAATGCTCTACTCCATGAGCTTGGGGATTTTCACTATCTGGTCTTCTTGTCAATAGACCATCCACAACTATGTGCAGGTAGTTCACACCTTTACAAGTTAATGCTAAAATGGGGCCATCTGTTTCATACATAGAACCAAATTCTAGCTTACTATGAGAAGCTGATTACTCAACATAAACAGAGTATTTGTATGAAAATAATTTCAAGTTGTTCTTTAACAGTTGCAGCAAAACACAACTGATAGTAGATGGATTGTCTCTTTCAGAAAATATATCCTCTAGGTAAGGGAAGTTCAGAGTCGATCCAATTGGAACAGATAAAGAAATAAATTCATCAAATTTAACAATAAAGGATTCATGATAGATCTTTTATGTAAAATACCAATCTTTAACACTTTTTCCTATTCTTCAGAAAAATAGAGTCTCATAGATCTTAGTAGCGACAGATATGTGTGACTCGAATGTATCTATAAACTGTAGAAGTGAAATGCTCAAGAGATTGTTATTATGATATTCTTTTCGATGATTCACCTCTCACTATGTAATACAAATTATCACAAATATATAGAAGAAAAAAACACTTTACTTTAAAATTTAGATCCAAAAATGTCATCTTTAGAATCGTGATATTTAAATGTTTGAATAACAGAGCACTCATAACTCCCCAGAATCTTTGTCATGAAATGATCCTCTGTAATCGAACCTTTGAATCACAAATAAACAGATTTGAATCAGTCAAAGACATGCATTAAAATAGTGATTTTAAGATTTCATGAAATTATCATGATAATCCACATAAATATTGTTCCTTGATAAAGTCATATTTTACATCTCCGACGACAAACGTAGGGTTGAACTACATAGCATACATTCTATGAATGCATGGTTCACTATGTAAGGTTGATCTCAAATGTACGCTTGATCTCAAATGTAAGGTTAATCATCCATACTTTTCTCTTCAACTCTCTAACGTACAGTATATAATCTATACTTTTATCAGCTTCAAAACGTAATGTACATGATCCATACTTTTTGATAAAATGTATGGTTGTTTACAAAAGTAAGGTTGATGAACCTTACTTTTGAGAAAAAATGTAATGTTTCATACCAATGTAGGGTTCTTCTTTCAAATTTTCATGATATCCCAAACGCAAGGTTCCTTCTTTCATACTTTTTTTGATAACATGACATTGCTAAACCATAATTTTATGATATCCCATAAAGTAAACAACGGATTTCAACCTTATACTATAGTCTACAATATAGGGTATGAACAATGTTTCTAGAACATGCTCAAGTGATTTCTGATTTCATTATCAAATAATTCACGCCGATCAAATGCAATAATAGTAATCAAAAAATAAGAATATAACTGATTTTAATTTCCGGAAATATACTCGAAGTAAAATCATTAGAATAACAAATAATGGTATTTGTGAACATCAAAATCATCATAAACAGATAGTGTATTGTCCTCAACAATATTCCCTAATAAAATAATGTATTGTTGAAAAAAACACATAATGAACAAAATAATGATTTTTTATATAGCCTGTCATGTTTATTGAAACCTAATTGTTATATCTAAAATGGGTAAAAATTCCAGAATATTGAATTGGTTGGGATACATAAGGGAGTTTTTAAAACTCAATGGAATGACCATATTAGTCATCACTATCATTGAAATCAATAATTTAGTTTTTAATGGTTTATAATACCACATTTATATTTTACATGTGAATTAAATATAAATGAATTCACAATAAAGTGTTTAATTGAAATAGAGTATATTTTTAATTCATATAATAAAGAAAATAGTTTCTATAAAAAATATTTGACTGTATGTAAATTATTATGGTTATATGGATGTATGAAAAAAATACATCATTATCTGATTTAACATATATATTAAAAATATGTTGTTCATTTACAAAGTGTTGTTTTGATAAAAAATGAGATGGATAATTTTATATACATGGTCTATGATTCATCTAATTATATATGATGTTTAGTGAAAGTAAAATACAATAAATGTGTTTTAAATAGATTTTTATTATAATATGAGTTAAGGTTTTCCCACCACCCATCAATGAAATATTATAAATAATATGTCTTCTTTTCACTGAAAAATTATACCAACACATGTAATTATTTAATGATATCAAAATAAAAATTTACTTATAAAATTTTACTTGTAAAAGGAAATAAGAGTTATTTTCTAACAAAAATGAGTTTTTTTATTTTCGAATTATCTTCTCTAAAGACATCGACTCTAGTTACTTGGATCCAGTGGTTACATTATCACATTATTATAATATATATGTTATAGCATATAAAATGATTGTATTGTTTATGATTCTTTCTCAAATCGATGTTAACATGAAATTTACATTATAATTGAAAACATAAAATAAAAAAATCTTTCTGAATTCTATTATTCATCTTGGTTTATCCTTGTATATTAATCACAAAACACATCAAGATATCCTTAGGAAAATAAAACATAAAGAAGCATGAAATCAGATACTCTATAAGGGTTGAACTACAAAAAAAATATCATGAATAAATAATAATAATCAATATTGAATGAGTGACTGAAGTTGAAAATTTTATTGAGAAGATAGTGTTTATAAAACTAGAAAGAGAGAAAGAGTGATGGAAATCAAAATGGGGGATTAAGGAGGACTAAATAATGAAAACCTAGAGCATCATAGCTAACAATGTTTGTACCCTCTAAAGTTATTGAGGGAAGGTTGGTGGTGAAGATGAACGAGTTAATCTGAGATACTCAAGAGTAATTTAAATATTATACACTATTCCTCTCATGATAGGTGTGGGAAATGATAATCCATACTTGGATTATTATTCCCCACTTTAGAACATGACATGATATATTCTAATGAGAGGGGGGAGAGAGATCTCGATTATTCCATTATAATGAATATAAGAGTTTATCTATTAAATGGCCCGAGATATGTTCATCACTCTACACAGATGAATCATAGAGATCGTGGAATATGCCTCTGCTTGGAGGGAGTCACCCTAACCATACAGATTCGAGTAGGGAAAGATAACAGAACATATGTTGTCTTGTGGAAGTATGTCACTCGTCATCATACCTATGATACAATATCCATCACTAATGATCTTGAAACCTGAGGATGGAGTGGGGAATTTAGTCAATTGGCTGATTTTTTTATCAAAAGGGTTGGTAGATGATTGACTGAGATTCATAATGAAACTTAACGATGTAGCATCATACCAGTGATTAAATTTTTTCACAAATTAAAAAAATAGGACTTTTAGTTCTAAAAATTACTACAACAGGAGTGATAGAAGATCATTTTAAGTGAATTATATTATATGATTTCCAAATATACTAGAATTCCTCTTCCAAACATAGAACATTAGCTTTCTTCTTAGGTTTGTTACCTTCTGACCCATGAAACCATCTATCTAAGAAGACATTGTAAATACAGTACTATAATTTGAATCCCAATAAGCTTCCAAAGTGCATAAAAACCTTTTTTTCCAATTGGATATTAATTAAAAGATATTGCAAAGACTCCAAGCATGGATCAGCACCATAGATTCATTTTGAAGCAAGATGGAAAACAAAGCGATTTATATTTTCATCCATTGAACTTCATTGTCTCTAGAATTAAAAATGAGAATGATCATCTTCATAGGAATCTACTTTATCCATAGTAGATCCCACAAATATAATTGTCAACTAGATAATGGAGTAACTTATAAGCCTCTAACTGAGAGGTTCCCTAACACAAAACATGAAAAACACAATGATCTTGTTCTATTGAGAGCTTAATGAGATCAAAAGAGGCATGTTGATCTTCAATAAGGGTGGATTGAATAATGTAAATTTGAAATATATCCCTATTAATGTAAACATTAGTAATCATGCAATCAGGTAAAACTATTCTAGGGATATCATATTTTTCATGAAAATAGGATGTTCCACCTCTGCAAACTATCCAATCAAGATAAGGATCCACTATCGGGATAACTGGTATAATTTCAATCCAATGAGGTGGGGACATCCCTCATTGATAGTCCTCATATACTAAATACTTTTAGCAGTACAGATTTCCCCAAATCAAACACCACTCCAAATATTCCTAGGCAATCATGACATGAATAGCATTCTTAGTGCCTGCGATATCCACCACATTGATGCCACCCTCAACCGCGGGACTAGTCAACCAATCCTTGACACACAATGAAAATTTCCCTCTACATGAGCATCCCATTGAAAAGTATACATAAAATTGGAATCACATTGTTGAAATGGTGTAGTTGAATTATTTTGGAAGATATTGGAATACCTAAGTGTTCCATGGGTATACATTTCATAAGAATTCCTACGGAGGATTAGATGGTGGAAATCCTATTACTTAGACACTGATTTGATAAGAAAACACCACCCTACTCTTGATTAATAAGTATACCAATAAAATTATAATAGTCCTAAAGATTGTGGACGATTCCCCAAACAAATTTCTTTCCTACATTGATAAAATGAATAGTATTTTCCTTGATTATCATGTGGATAACTGGTGTTGATTGATGTATGCACATAAACTTCCCAACTCATCACTATTTAGTAATTTTTAGGGTATTTTTAATGACTTTTTGTATGAGAAAAAATAGAGATTAATATAAGGTATCTCATTGAATATGTCAACTATCTAGCATAAGTAATCCCCAAAAATTTCCATGAAACATTATAGATAACTAAGGAGAGATAAAACATCAAAACAAAATGTTAGCCATTTTTCTAGAGTGTCCCTTGACTAAGAGAATATTGATAATAAATGAACATTGAATATGGTCATAATCTATGTACATGTTGAGTTTGTTAACCAAATACAATCCATTTACATTTTAATTGATGTCTTATAAGCTTTTCTATTCCACCCCTATCACCCCTTTAATTGATCCTCCCCTTATAAAACCACTTTTGTCAATTTAAACCCACAGATGTAGAAAATAGGAAAACGTCCAGTTCATAATACATGACATGAATTTATATGAGCGGTTTCAATGACTAATTGAAATATAATTTTTGAAAGAAATTTGGCATTTATTATTACAAATGAATACCATAGAAGTCATAGTATCCACTCTTGGAATGAATCCACATTGAAACACCTGCCATCAAATCAAAAAATTATTCATAATATTGTAGAAATAAATAATGATAAAATAAATCCAGATACATAATCACATATACATGAAACGTATACATGAATATTTTAACTAAATGAATTTTCATAGGGAAATCAATAACTTATATCATAATTTTGGAATGCATAATGTCAAAAAATTTAAACATACTATCAAGAACCATCATAATATTATTTTAATCTACGTGAAGGAACCCATCTAATTTGGAAAAGTAATTTGTCTCATAAAACATGATTATGCCTCAAGGGAATTTTTACAGTTGGTTTCCACCCATCACATAGTATGTCCTATATATTATTTATAAAAATGTGTGAAATATAATTAATATAAGACTTTGTATTAAAAAACAAACATTAAAAATGTAAATAATCACCCCAATCAAGTATGTATAATCACAAACCATCGAGATTAATATGGTGAATGGCGAAAAAATTGTACATTCCCTATTCAACTAATCATAAACCATCCAATGATGTAATAAATATGATATTAATAAATTATATCCCCAATGGATCTTATGTACAATAAAGGGTTTATTTCAATGATGAATAGAATTTCCCTAAAAGGATCATTGAAAAACTATTCAGAAATATAACATATTCACATTGAGGATATTTTTAAAACTAAATATTCAAAAAATTTAATATTTTATTTAATAATAACATTTTAAAAAATATTCCAAAAAATTTAAAATATTTATTCTTCCTGACGATAGAAAATTAAATTCATATTTTCAATATTAAATTTTTTTTCCTTTTATGTTTTTTATAAAAGATTGATAACAATAGTTGTAAAAAAGATAAGGTAATTCATTTAAAAAATTATTTAAAAAGAAAATATGTGTAAAAAACCTTCAATATATCATTATTAATAGGTATGAAAATTTGATAAAATTATTAAAATTTATGGATTTTGGAGAATAATAATTTTCAACTTAAAAGAGAAATAAAATATCCTTTTCTTAAAATAATTTTCTTCAAACATTTATGAACCAGTGAAATAAAATATTGTAATAATTAGTGGAATATTTATGAAAAACAAAATATTTGATTGTATACTCGTTTTAATAGAGTAATACAAAAGAATTCTCCAAATGGAGAAGTAAACATAAGAAAACCTAAATAATTATGGGACTATAAAATAAACACTTACCACATTGATAAATTCTAATCATAAGCTCAATAAAATAAATAACATAAAATGAAACTATATATACAATGAATATATATAAATTCAGGATAAAACATATCAAGGGGTAAGTATATACACAACATAAATGATTAATTTCTGAATATGTATTTTTTCCCTTGGAAGTAAATGTGTAACGAGAAACCATTTCCTTAGGTCCAACTCCCATAAAATGTGTATTAAACTTCAATATAGTAAATATGTTTTTATTATTAATCTATTATACATAGATGCTAATTTATAACATACAATGTACGATCCTATTATAATATTTCACCACACTTTTGGTAATAATATTTGATTATAATCATTGTTTCAGGTGTTAATTTTATTGTTTTGTCTTGTATGTTTTGTAATAAATGATTTGAATACCATACATGGGATATAGTTACATCATCATTAGTCTAATATTAATATTATAAATATTATTTTTTATTTTATGTATCCTTATATCTATTCTTGGAAATTTGGAATATAATATTAATCACATCGCTTCACGGAGACGATAGGTTGTAGACCTGCACTAGAAAAAAAATCATTTCCCAAATTGGATAATAGGTAAGGAAGTGTAAGATACATTAAATTTAAAAAAAATTATATAATTTTATTTATATAAAATAAATTCATTAAATTTATCTTTATTACATTTCATATAAATTTTAACTGAAGAACGAATCACATCGCTTCACGAAGCTATAGTTCTCCATACACATGAGAGATGATATTTTATTTAAAAAATAATGGAAATTAAGTAGTAATATATGATATTATGACCCAAAAATTAGAATTATATCATAAATTATATATATATACATAAAATAAAACATTTTATCCCACCATAAAAAATTTTGATGTAAAAAAATTTATATCATTTTACAAGGATATGGTCTGTCGTACACATGATTGATGATTTCGATTTCCCTTTGATGTGAGTGGAGATTGATTAATATTTTTACATCCACATAACAACATAATAGTATACATTAAGTGTTTGTTTTATTATATTGGTTGTTTTAAGACAAAATTTGAAATTGAAAATGAAAAAATATAAAGAATGATTTTAGGGAAGACAATTACATTCTCTTAGAGAAACCTTTAATGGATATATTCTTCAACAACCAAGGGTTGTAAATTTAAGAAAAAATAATCTATAGATTTTGGATAATGATTTTTTATATGTTTTTTAAGGCTTAATCTATAAAAATGACACATGACATGTGAATAAGAGGGGGTTGTGAGTGACCTTTTATTATTAAGGAGGAGTGGATTTTTTCTAAATACTAGAAACTATTCAATAATTAGAAGTCACACTATCTCCATATAGATAAAAAATGACAATTAAATGGGTTTAGGGATTATATTTTTTATCTAAACATCCACCACATAATGAAACAAATGTTTTAAAAACGTTTTCCCTTAAACTATATGTTTCCTTACTTATACCACTTTATGTTTTTACTATGATAACTATTATTTTTAAAATTGAACAATTATGATTTAAGGATAAAATAAAATAATAATAATTTGATATTTTTTTCAAATGATTCTTTATAATAAATCCAATTTATCAAATAGAGACCCTATATGTGTTTAAATATAATTTTAACAAAAGAGCTTTTAATGGAAAAACATATCTTTAAGATTAAAAGTGGACAAACCGTTTTTACTCATTATGGATCAATATAGTCACTATAAAACAATAACTAGACCATTAATGGAACATAGGGTTAGTATTTTAGAAAATTTATTAATCTTCTTGTATAATATGGAATTTTTAGGAATAATAATTTTTTTAATAAAATATAATTGATTTTAAAACAATATCATGGTTAATTTTGACATTAATCCTTTAATTTAAAATTTTAAAAGACCATGATAGTATTTTAATTATAATGTATTGTTTTAAAAAATTAAAAAAATGAATAAAATAATTATGTAACATAATAATTAATTCAATTTACTTTACTTTAAATATTTTATTATAATATATTTAATTTATCTATTGAATAAATAATTGTTGTGTTTGCATTTCATGGGCATATAAAGTAATTATATGATTGTAAAATATTAAACATAAATTATTATAATTATATCAATTTCATTATTCTCAAAATTACTATAAACATTCATTAAAATCATGCTTTTCCCTATGTAACGTCATAGTTTCAATTTTAAAGCGTGAGGGTAACATTTTCTCTTTTTCATTACATAAATTATTATATTGGTTAATTTCATGGAAAATTGTCCCAAAAAATAATATAACTAGATCCTATTACTATATGGTATGAAAAATATTCATTATATAAGAATTTTATATTTTTTCAGTTTCATTTTAGCCCTATATTTTTAGTTTAATCCATTGTAACAACATTTTACATTAAATTAGATAATTAGTTTTCACTATTTTCAATATTAATTATGATAAAAAATTAATTTGACCATATTATATAATATTAATTATTATTACTCCATTAACGGAATCTATTTTTCCAACCTCAATTCACTGATATTGTTTAATTAAAATTAAAATTAAAATGCATATGCAATGAAAGAGTGGTTTTCCAAAGAGAAAATTCTCATCAATATAGAATGATTTATTATTCATCCCACTCATCTTAACATATAGGTTATAATGGCCATGTTTAGGTACTGATATTTTAGAACTAAATTTCTTTGTTGAAACCTTGTGTCATGTGCATTCTAAGAAATTAAAGAGATCTAAATTATCAAAAAGAAAATATATATTAAATCCTTAGGGGTTACATTCTCTTATAATATTTTTTGGAATTTCATTTATACTATAAAAATATTATTTTGATATTTTTAAATATTGGGTTGTTATATTCAATCTCATAAAATAAATTGTGTGATTATAATTTAATCTTGATATCAGTAAAAAATGTTCTGACACTTCAAAATATCTCATTAAGAAACCCACTTTATAAAAGAGGCTAACAATGAATCCTCTTAATAAGAGATAAAGATTTGTAAAAATTTCATCTTGAATATAAATTATTAGGATTAAAATTTTTTAAACATTGATATAATGTTTTGATATTTATATATAATAATAAAATAAATTAATATGTATAGTGGTATATTCCACTAATGAAAATAAAGTGAATGATCAAGAGAAATTTAAAAAAAACAATTCCATAAATCTGTGATGAATATTAATGTATGAGAATTCCATTGTTATTTCATGATACTTTTTTAAAGATGAGGTATTATTTTTCAATATAGAATAATTACATAAATAAATATTATTTCATTATAACTTTATATTTCATGGGAAAAATATCATTTCTTGGTTGTGCTTTAATAAATTTCCACCATCATTAGTACTCAATTAAATGAATATCCTATATGATTTTATTATTCCTGGAGGACTAAAATGAAAATTTATAGGACCGTAATATCCATAAAATTCTAATAATTCATTCTGCATGTCTGTAAATATTTACCAATACCTCATGGTTATAAGGATTCATCCAATAAAATACATTAATTTATGAACCTCAATAGTAACACCCAATGTACACTTATTCTATTCCATAAATAATTATTCTCTTAAAATTTGTCTTACTAAATTCAATTTCCGAAAAAATTGAATAGTAGTCACCAAATTATTAAAAATAAACATATCATTATGATCCACATAAATCATATTGTAGCTATTAATTTATTTCAACAAATATGTGAATATGTTGATAACAATAAAATCATAAATGAAAACATGTATGCATCCAAAAATAAAATATCATTTTATAAAATGTATTCCATAAATAAACACATTCATAAAACTCATACAATGATAATATAATTCCCTAAAGAATTTCAAAGTTACCAATACCATTCGAAAAATATATCTTCATTATATTTATCTATAAAATAATCACATATAAATGGTTATCCTCCCACAATCATGTGTTTTCAATTTTTACTTTCCACTATATCACTTTTCTTTATCATCCATTCCATTAACCACATATCTTCAAATCATTATAGAAATCTATTTCTATGAAATACGTATAAGTTTTATGTTTCTAATCATTAATAATATTCCTCTATAACATAATCCTCAAATCCAAATTCACGATCACTTCAATCATTACGCTTCGGCTTTAGTAATAGCATAATCATAAACTTGATCTCTTAGATTATTCTATGTTATATTTTCCTGATTCTTAGAGAATTCATTTGAATCGTTTCCCTTATCCTATTGTTGAAACATTTAACATAAAAAGGGTTATTTTCTAAACCTTTAAAACATTATCAAGATTTTATTTATCTAGAAACTTATACAAAACTATCATTTCCTTCAATCATGTATCGAGGTGTTTCTCTCCACAATTATCACATGGGTGAAATCCTTCTTTCACTTATTCCCTTTATCCATATTTTTCTCCACTATTATAATATTATTTTTGTTTCCTTTGAAGTTATATGAAATGGTGAATTATATATCAATATTTATATAAAATTATATATGTCCTTGTCTGATATGATTATTTAGGTTACTAGTTCCCTTCAGAGGATTGGATTAATCCCATCAAGGAAATGATATTTAATATTCGTGGGATTATGTACACAAATATGTTCCCCATTAATGATTATATGAATATGTTACAAATAATGTAATAAAATATAATAGATCATGCCAATATATAATATAATGTATAATCCCAAATAATATGAATCACTTAAAATAATTTAACAACATTATTCACAATGATTCTTGTAATCATAAACATTGTTTCATTTGGAATGATTTCAAATCAAAATAATATTTTTAAACCTTTTCAAATGGTTTGTAATAAAAATGTCAAACAACCAAAGAATATCCACATGTAGTCTAAAAATTGATGTGGAGTGTGGCCCATTGTCGTGTACCAGGAAACACTTGACTTATGCTGAACAGAAATATTTAGTTTTTTTTACCTTTGTTACATTTTTTGTAGAACCATTCCAGCATATATTATACAAAAAGGGATATGTTTCCTGTAAAACCACACAATTTGTACCTAAACAAATCATTAGGATATTTTCTTATACTTAAATATATAATTAAATTACATCATAGTGTTGTAATCAACAACATATTTTTTTCATAAATAATATACTTTATATTTAAACTATACTGCCTCATATAACGACAACAATGATCCAAAAAAAGTGACCATGAGCCTCTTGTTACCTTATTTTATTTGCATAAGATACATAGAATAATAATTAAAATAATAAATCATTTTGTATTTTGGTGAACTTGATATAAATATGAAATTCTCATGAAAATTAAAAATATATAGTATATAATGGGTTTTCCTTAAAAATAGAATAATTCTACATAGAGTATTATTGAATATCAATCTCAAAACAATTCCCTGTATACTAGGAGAAATAAATCCTAAGAAAGGGTGGTTCAATATTCTTACCATGGTTATGAATACATTAGAATCTATAATTAATAAATAAGGATAAACAATGTGGAAATATAAATAACTAAAAGACAAGATATTGAATCAATATACTAATCATAATGTGGAATGAAAAAAACAATGAGCATATAAAGAAATTAAAATAATCACATAAGATTAAAAAATTTCCATTCGAACTATAAATATTCCAATAATTACATGGACCTAAATTACTGATCTTATAAGGATTGGCATCATAATTTTGGACTTCTAAAACAGAATTTCAAGGCCTTTTATAAGACTTTAAATATATGGGTATAAACCCATCTAATTTGGCCAACAATGTTTTTTATGACATATATTGATGAAACGAGGGGATATATATTCATATGACCCACCCATCACATACTATTTCCAAATAGTTCCTCATACGAAAAGGGTGAAACATAATTAACATAATATTTCGTAATAAAAAGTAACATAAAAATGTTAATACATATCCTAATAAATTTTAATTATCATTAACTATAAAGAGTGATACAGTTAAAGGAAAAACAATTGTACCTACCTAGTCTAAATAATCATAAACCATCCAATGAAATAATAAATATAATATCAATACAACTTATCCCAGTTGAAAATTAATAAAGTAATAGTTTTTTCCATTTATGAGTAGAAATACCATAAAAATTTCAATAAAAATATTGTTATGAAAAAACATTTTACAGTTGAAAATATTTAAAAAAAGGATCAAATAAAATTTGGAGAATGATATTCTTCGAAAATAACCACATAATACATAAAACATAATCTTTAAAACATTTCTTTCTCTTGAATGTGTAAAATAGCGTCCATTTTATATATGATAGAACAAATATTCCTTTCACATGTTTGGTAAAATCATAAGGGGTCATGTTTGAAAAACGATATTAAGATTCATTTAAAAAAAATTTAAAAAATAAAAATGGGTTAAAAATAATTTACTAAATAAATTTTAGATAGTTATAAATATTTTATAAAACTTTTTTTGAAAATATGGATTCAGATGAAATGTTATTTTCAATAGAAAAGAGAAATAATTGTTCCTTTTATTATAACATTCTCTATAATTTTAAATATCAATGAGAGTAAAAATGAAACTAATACTTTAAGAATTCATCAATAACTATAGGATAAAAAAGTAGCTAGTTTTGATGTAGGAATACCAAATATTTCCACAAAGTGAGATGTAATCATAAACAATATTGACCAATGATGAGATTGTGAAATAAACTATTACCAATTTGGTAATATCTAAATCATAACCCAAATTAAATTAATAAAATATGATTAAAAATTAAAAATAATGAATATGAAGATATTGAGATATAACATATCTATTGGGGTAGTACGTACACAAAAAATAAGTTGGGAATATTGAATATATCTCGCAGATGTAAAAGTGAGATGAGAAACCCTTACCTCAGGTGCGACTCCCATGTTATGTATCTGATACTAATGCATAACAAATATAGGTTTTTATAAAAATATTATCAAATAATACTCAAATATATCATACAATATATTATTTTATTATAATCTTCTACTTCCAATATGTCAAAAATATTTCATTATTTTCCTTGTTTTTTGTGTTACTAACATGTTTTATCATGCAAGTTTTTTCATGAATGTTTTGGATCTTATAGATACGATATAATTCCATCATCTTTAGAATGAAATTAATGCTATAAATATTATTTTTTCAATTATTCCCATCCTTAGAACCATTCATTAATACTAAGCATTGAAAATAAATAACATCGCTTTGTAGAGAGTATAGATCGTACGTATGCAAGAGTGACGATATCATTTCCATAAAGGGTTAATAGTTAAATAACTATATGATATTTAACATTATATGATGTATATAATTCTATATAAATCACATATAATCATTAAATTTATCTAAAATAATTCTACATGTAATGAATAACAAAAAAATTAATCACATCGCTTTGTGAGGTGGTGATATTCCACACAAATGAGTAGCATTACAATATTTTAAATAGAATATAAAGTAAGAAGGTATTTGTGATATTATAAATCCATGATAAAATTATGTCATATATATTCTATATATAAATTAAGTCATCAATTATTTATAACTATGAGATGTTTTTATGGAAAATCAGTTACATTAGTTCACATGGTTGTACTCTGCTTTACAGATGACTGATGATTTCATTTTCCATTTTATGAAAGTTTATATAGATTAATTATATTAAATAAATATAGTAATATCTCTGTATAGGGTATATAGTCATGTTATTATATTGTATCTTTTATTCCATATTTTATTTTTTAAACGAATAATGAAATAAAATGAGATTAGTGAAGACAATTACCTTCTCCTAGAGAAACAATATTTTGATATATTCTTGACATCACTAGGGATAGTGTATTGTGAGAAATATAGGATATTGAATAAGGATGATGATGTTAGGTAGGGAAATTTTTAATGGTTTTTCAATGAAAATGGCATGAGTGTGGCTACTATGCGATGGGCGTAAGAGCCATTTATTAATGTTGGAATAGTAGAATTTTTTATCTACCCAAAACTATTAAAAATTGGGAAGTCACTATCACCCCAATTGGAAAATGAATTTATATTTAAAGGGTTTTAGGAATTAAATTGTCGATCCATAAGTCAAAAACAAAAATAACACATTATTTAAACATGTTGTTCCTTAACATCTTAGTTTCCTTACTTTGACGGCTGTAGTATTTCACTACAGTAACCTGTATTTTCAATGTGGTAAAATTATCCTTTAAGCCTAAAAAATTATACTTAGTAGATAAATAAAACCTAATGAAATTACATATGAAATAAAAATTATAAATAAAAATATTACAAGTTGTAAAAATTAATTTTAACACAAACCCATGTAACATGTTAAAATTTTGATTTATCATTGGTTGTGGTAATAAAGTGTTTACTCTTTATGGGTCAATATTATCAATATAAAATATTAATTAGTCCATTAATGGCCCATAGTTGATATTTATATTAATATGAAAACCTTATTTTATAAAACAATATTTGTAGTAAATTGAAATAATTTAATAAAATATTATTGCTATAAAGTATAAATAATGATATTATTAATACTATTCCATTAATTTTATTTTTTTTAAAAGTAATGAAAATGATGGAATATGACTATAGTTTGTTCAAATCTGTAAAGTATGATATATTTATCTTATGTTTTTTGAACATAATAATCAATTAAATTAACTATACTTGTATTATATTTATTATCATTTATTTTAGTAGTCTTTTAATTATACAGTGTTGGTGTTTATTAATAATTTAAAATGATAATATGTTTAATAAAAAATTAAAAATATTTACCCCCAATAAAACAATTTAAATATTAACAAATTTACTATAAAAATTCATTCAAATCATTATTTTTACCCTATGTGAACACATACATGGAATTGAAAAGCTAAAGGGGGAAATTTGGAATTTTTCTTTAATAAATTATTATTTAGGATAAATACAAGGAAAAGTTCCCCAAAAACTCAATAAAATTTAAAAAATTTGATATGGTTCGAAATATTTATATTAAAATGGAATTTTATATATTTATGGGTTATTATAAGAATAATTTTTTATTTTATGCCCTTGAAATTCCATTTTTCCCAAAAATGTAATTAATAAATTTTATTATTTCCAAAATTCATTATATTCATAAAAAAATTGACTTTATTAGATAATATATTTTATTATTATTCAAAATATTCAATCAATTTTTACAAATTAAATTCCACGAAGTGGAAAAATGAAATTTAAAAAAAAAACTGGAGGCATGGTGAAAGAGAGGTTTTACCAAGAGAGAATTATCATATTTATATGATTTTTATTATCGAAATTCATTATTAAATCGATTATAATGACCAAAAAATGTTCAAATGTAATGTAAGTAAACTAATTTAACATTAAAACCAATTTATAATAATTTTTATCATTATTAAAATATTTAATGAATGGGATGTTTTTATTAAGATTATTATTTTTCACTATTAATTAATAAATTATTCCTTTCATAAAGATTTCAATAAATAAAACAAAATTATAGATGGTAAGTATATTTACAAAAAGAAGTTTATTTTTTCAAATAATTTTTCAAATAATTTTAAAAATTAATTTTGAATTATGTATGCATTGCATGTCTAATCCATCTTTTAGAAAAAATACAGTTTTTAGAAATCCTTACTTTCTATTTCAAAAGTTTCTAATATTATATACAATCAGTAGACAACTATTAAATTTATCTAATATTTTTTTAAAGAAAAAAATATTCATAATTGATTTATTAATATTCAAGAACATTCATCATAATTCCTAGGATGTAATCGTCATGTTTAAATAATAATAATTTAATAGATTGTGGTATTTTGTTCAAACTCATTATTGCGTGCATTGATAGTTATCTAAGTGATTAAAATAAATATAGAAATATTTAAAAAAAATTATACTGGTTTTATATTCTCAAATATAATTGTTGTTTCATTATATATATACTAAATAATATAATATTCCTCTTTTAAAATCTGTTTTCTTTACATATTCTACGTATAATATATATTATCTAAGAACTAGTGGGTATATGTTTGAACATAATTTTATTCAATGTTAAAATATAAAATATTTTACCGGTCTAAAAATATGAATAATAACCACTAAAATCCTGAAATATTTTGGATATGTGATGATAAATAAAAATGTAAATTCTTATATTTAGTTAGCATGAGAAATTGAGTTCCAATATTTCCTAGGATATTATTCTAGTTAAAATATTGATTTAGTTTCACATGATTTGGTAAAATTGTTTTAGGATATGGTTGAGAAATATAATGTTGATGGTCACATGTAGTTTATATGAAAAAGTGAATATTGTTTTTTTCTAAAAGAGTTTTAGATGTGTTGGTATATAATAAAGTATATAGTTAAATTTATTACCGTAAGATATAAAGGGGAATTTTTTATCGAAAAATCCATGTAAGGATAATGATGTTGAATATATATATAATTATAAGTGGATTATATATGTTAACATCATAAAATTTTATGTGGTGGAGTTAAGGATTTTGAATTTTTTCAATGATTTTTCAATATTACAACTCAGATTCATAAATATTGGAATTATTCAATCATCAATTCTTCAAAGATGTTACATAATAAAGAGGTTAGTTTTAGGGTTTTACAATATAGAAACCAGGAGATGTGGTACTAATTACATATAAATTTAATAAGCTAAAAACCCCCAAAAATAATAGAAAATATATATCTTATACAACGATATATCATATAGGATTTGGTAGATAGGTACTTATGTTGAGAATTTTTAAATATTCCTAAATATTATTAATAATATCAAATGGATATTATAATAATAAATTTATACATTATTATTCTTTTATTTGAGCTACATAAATATATATTGGTATGTCATTTGTGAAATATAATGATATATTACCTCAAAATATATGACATTAAGTTATCCATGACTAATGATATTCATGGTGTATTATAGATTATGTTTTAATAGAAAGGCTATAATGTGATGGATTATTTTATGTGATACATAATATGTAGATTAGACATAATTTTTTGATGGTCAATTAAGTACATATCATTGAGTTTCATGCACTATATCTCCAAATTACTTGGTGTTCACAAGCCATATAAGAGTCCCCAATACCTACGGATTGTATGATAAATATCTTGAGAACCTTCATTGTTTGATACTATTTTTAAAAAATCAACGATGCCTATCTTATTAGTAGTGTTTGTGTAATGTTCTGTCATATCATCAGTTGGATCTCAAAAAATATGTAAAATTTATACCCAATTATGTGTATTAAATAAGTGTCGGAAATTATTATAGAATAGGGAGTGTGTGGAAACACCTTCAAAGTACATATGATGTGCTTATATATTTAGGTGATGGATATGTGATGATCTCATCCATAAAGGTGAATGACATATGTTATATTCTTATATCTCATATGTTTATACATAGAGAATAGGGACCTTATTAATTCTCTATATGGTATTAACATACTTGTAGTCATATAGTCCCATGACGTATTAGATAAAGGGAACATATTATAATTTATGCTACTATGAGATTTTGTTTGTGGAAATTGGTATAAAGATACAAATATTTTGATTTATATTGTCCCAATTACTTTTATTTCATGATTAATGTTTTAATTTTTTTTGAAGATTCTATTTCCATACATATATGGATAAGGTTATTCATATTTTTTGAATTTGATAATAGAATGCCAGAATAGGCATTGTGGTTTACTGAATGGGGGATTGAGTGTGATATAAGGAATATCTCCAAATATGTTTCATGATATTCTAGATGATTTATTAATGTGTATACATAGTGAATGTAATGGTAGCATTCCAAATAGGTTTTTGAAGGCATACTAATTTTTTTGGATATAAGCTTATAAGTTATCATATATGATATGATTGGAGTTTAAATGTCACCTAGTCTATTTACCTTTTGTGAATGTTCGTGGTTGAAGGATATTATATGGCCTAAAGCATTGATGTATGTGATACAATAAGCTTAAAAATATTTTATGATTGGATAAATATCATATGAAATGTAATTTATTAATACATTCAACATTGTATTGTATCATAAAGTATTATTCAGGGTTATTCCCAATGAATTAAATGGGATTCCATGCCACTACAAATGATTATTGTAGACTATGACATGTTTTTATCATAATGGGTTTAAAATGAGAATTTATTCCACAACAAATTCATTTTTTTTGTGTGATTTTGTTATAGTATAAGGTGTATTATGTCTTTAAACATGAGGTATGATATGAACATGCACTCAATAATAAAGAGGCAGTTGAACATTGAGTGATCCACCCAAGTTGACTATCATTGAAAGTATTGTTACATTTGATGTAACTTATGGGTGATATATTAATGCATCTATGCAACAAATATGTTGGAGGAGGCATTAAACCATGAATTTTAACACATTATTCATGAATTAATGCATGAGAAGCATCATGAAGGTACCTATAAAATCCCACTTCTATGTGAAAATAGTAGTGTATGTGTGATTCATACTCGATCAAGAATCTTCACCACATATATCTCTCTTAACATATATCCTTTATAGTCGAGGCACTAGAATGCCGTGGAGGATAAAAGGGTCCATATAGTATATTGATATAATTTTCTTTTCCCATGGATAAATAATACTGCAAGTGTGATTTTAATATAACATTGATTTTAATCAATAATAGATGATAAAAATTTTGGGTATGAACATATATGAAAGTAACTCTTCATTAGTCTTAATTTCTAGTTTACTTCATTTTTTTAAGTTTTAATAATGATTTTTGGATTTGGATTTTTATCACTTATGGTTATTATAATAATTTTTATTTGATCCTCATGAATCCAAACACCATTCCCCTCTTTGTTATCCTGATCCACTTTGATGGTAATGACTGTATTATCCATTCCATATTTCATAGGTTTTAGAGATTGTTAATATTTATTCTCCCCACAATATAAGAAATAACCAATTTAGCAGCTGATTTTTCACGGTTGGGTTTTAGAGATATTTTTAAAGACACACACTAAATGTTTTTTATTTAAAGTTTCTATTATTTTGTTTTAAAAAAACTAAGAGGCGTTTTATAAAACACCCCGCTAATTTAATGGATAAGAATTAAAAATTAATATATTTATTTATGATTTTATATTGATTAATGACAATAATATATAGTTTATTATTTATAATTTTCATTAATTAGAATGTGTTAATTAATAAATATCTGTAATTAATAGTTAATAGTAATTTGATAATTAAAAAAATATTCAATAAGTTGAAAATTACCCTTCAACATCATTTGATCATAAATTTTGATGTTGGAATCCATATTAGCTCCCCACCAAGTCAAATAAAATCATATTAAATGATATAAGGCCACATTACGATTAAATTTTGAAGCAATTAGATGAATAAAATTTATTATAGTTTCCTGAAAAGTATGAAATCGTAATAGAACTTAGAAAATCTATAACTTCTGATTTGCGTATCCGTTTGGGTTCTACAACAAATAAAATTGAATCTGCTGATGAGGTCTACACCATAGTGATATAAAGGAACCTAATGATGTTTTTGAGGACCAAAAATTCACGGAAGTCATCCAAAAATGACTTTTTAGTTTGGTTATCCAAATATTTTAAAATTCGACGAAATTTCATTCTATTTTAAGGGGGGATTTTTAACTTTTTTTTAGTGAGGATTGAATTTATTCCTAGGGAATACATTCATATTGATATTATGTATTTTTGTATTATGATTTTTCACAGTGTAGTTATATTTATAAATAAATATATGGTTATGTTCTTATACTTACTTTTAATAAGTCTCTTGTATAAATTAATATTTAAATAGAAATGTATTTTTTATAATATTAACCAAATGGAAATTTATATTTTTATTCATTTCATTTAAACTAAATATTCATAAATTTTATTTACCTTATAAAAGTGCATTAATTTTTATATATATACCTAAAAAATTAATATTTATATATAAAGTGTGCTTGTTAATTAGAAAATCTATATTTATATGTATATTCTTATTGATGTAAACACACAAATATATATGTAAATATTTGTGTCTTCTATTGATAAGTATAAATAAGTACTTGTGTGTCAATAATATTGAGTGTATACCTCATATATAATAGTATTTTTATATAAATATATCATTATCAATAAATCTAGTATATAACTGAATTTGTAGTAAATCTATATGTACAAATATAAACATATATAAATAATGTCAAAATATACATTTGTGTATTTATTCAAAAATAAATATATATTCGTATTAATATTCAAATATATGTTAATAAATATACGTATATAATATATTTAAATAAATTATATATATATATATATCGTACACATTTGGTGAGAGTTCAACTTTGTTTAAGAGTGAATTGAATGGTTTTTTGTATCATTTATGATTTTATTTCATGGATTTTCAATCCTATTGATTGGATGGCGATATAATTGTTGTTCGTCCCCCTATTTTAGTAATTTATTATCTATTATATATATTTTTATATGTTGATAAAAATTAATGTGTATCTATATATATTTATATAAATTGTAAATATTTATATATATTTATGTTTAAATATTGGTATATCAAATATTTGTAAATATATATTTATTTATATTTTATTTTTTATGAATATATATATATATATTTATATTCATGGATAGTTATGTATCTGAGTGATTTTATCTATATTTATGTAACATAAATGTGTGTTTATATATATTTACATAAATTTTGTTATATGTATATATATTTATAGATATTTATATACATTTTCTTTTTATATTGTATTATGTATTATGTATTATGTATTATGTATTATGTATTATGTATTATGTGTTATTTATTAGTTATTCAACAACTAATTTGTATTCAATATTTATTATTCATTAATTTTAATTTTAATTATCATTTTTAATGGACTAATTATTAATTATTAAATATTTTTGTTAAAAACCATTTAATATTTAGTGTATATTTATTATTTACTTATTCTTCATATATTATTTATATATTATATATATAAATATATATTTTAGTTATAAATTATTTATTTTTTTATTTATTATTTATTTCATAATTTATTAATTATTATTAATTAATTATTAATTAATTAATTATTATTATTTATTTTTTAATTAATAAATAACAATTAACAAGTTATTCATAAATTATTAATTATTAATTATTAATTAATTAAATAAATAATTATTTATCACTTATTTATTAATAAAATATTTAATATTTAAATAATTTATATTACTTATCTTATTCTATTTATTTATCATTACAATTTTCTTATTTTCTTATTTTTTAGCTTTTATTACCTGTATATTATTATTTTCGATTATTTATTATTTAGTTATTATGTATACATGAATTATTAATTTATTATTGATTTATTTATATTTTAATAATAATTTACTAAAAATTTAATATTATTTAATTATTAATGTATCATTTATTTTTTATTTTTTATTTTTAGTATTTTTTATTATTATTTTATTATTTATTTCTTATTTATTTGTTTATTATTTATTTATTTATTTATATATGTATTCATTTATTATTGGTTTATTTTTTATATATATTTTATATTATTTGAAATAATTGTTATTTTTATTATTATTAATTATTCAATATTTTTTATTTATTATTCAATATTTATTATTTAATATTAATTATATACCACTTTTATATTATTATATATATATATATTTATTATTGGTATAAATTTTATTTGTTAATGACTAATTTGTAATTATTATATACTTATAATTAATTACTAATTTTTATTTAATAATGAATAATTATTAACTATTACTTATTTACAATTAACTATTAATTATTAATTTTTAATTACTGAATATTAATTTTAAATTTTAAATTGTTAATTATTAATTATTATTTTAAAAATTTTAATTAATATTTTATAATTTTATAATATTAACTTGAAATTATTAACTTTTTAGTTTTATCTGTTTGTTATGTAATTTTTCAATCAATATTTATTAGTATATTAAAATCTATTTGTTTACCACATGAAGAGTTAGTAGGAGTGGTAATGTCTTTTGAGAATAAGTAAGTGGTAATGGGTCCAAATCTCACCAAACCTAAAATTTCTATATATGACAGATTCATGCATAAGAATGTGCATGTGCATTTGTAATGGTTCAAATATCACCCAATGAAGAATTTTATATATGACATTCAAATGAACGTGCATTTTCCTAATAATAAACAAAAAAAGTAATTACATCAATTCAAAAATTAAATAAATAATTGTATAAGAATATAATAAAAAAATAATAATGAGAATAGTTATTAATATATAATAAATAATAATAAAATAATAATAATAATATAAATAATAAGACCATACTAATAATAAAAAAATAAAAACAACAATAGATTAATAAAATAACAAAAAAATAATAACAATAAAATAATAATATAAAAAAATAATAAAAAAATAATAAAATAAATTTGTATGAAAATTAAATGTTAATAAATATAGAAGAAACAATGAAAACATTTAGCGGCGATGTAAACCGTTGTGAAATGATTCCCCCTATTTAAAAAAACTGCTTTTAAATGAATGTCGACACACGATTTAGTGGAAGTTTTCCAAAAACATCACAAAATGATTTAGTAGTGTTTTGAACCACCTTAAGATGCCTACTTTGGCATAGTGTCGTTATTCCTTTAATTGGGCTGTTGATTTTAGTAATTCCCAGAATTCATACATTTGATTAATCGAAGGGTAGAATGTGAATTACATTGAAGTTTCTGCACATCAATTTAAATAATCATCCTCTTTATCCCTCAATGGAAATCATAAGGATGGAATCACACTCTTCAATATGTAAAATATTTTCTCATTCCATTGATGTAATTTCTATGTTGCATATATGTGAAAATTCAACATTTAGAGGGCCTTATCATTTGAATATTGATGAAATTTAATTCTACTTTTCCAACCCTCAAATAGATAAAAGTAATGTGAGATTACAATTTACATTTCAACATTCAATATAAATAGAATGATTAATTCATTTCTACCAAACTCTATTTTACACAATATTTTTTACAGACTTGATTTTAATGCACTAAATAATCTTTAGTTTTTAATTTTTGGATCGATAATATAAATAATGGTAAACCTTGAATATGTTGTGAAGTTTTCAACAAATGGAGTAATAAATTCTTCCCCCCATTGTGTTAATTCCTGGAATTATTACATCATTTATTTGACAAGTGTTCAAAGAAAATATATAGTGAAGAATATTTTCTTAGACACGTACAGATTCAATTTTATATTTTCTATTTATGTTCATCATAAAAGTATACCATTAGTTTGGTTCACCAATTGAATAAAAAAACTAAAATAAAAATTACATTATTTGATCAATTATAGTTTTAAAATATCATTTATTTTATGTTGATTGAATTTTCAAAAATTAGTGGATTATAAGATTCACTATATTATGATAGTGATTAGTGAATAAATTCTTCACTATAATGTTCATCATCTTAAGATCATTTTGGACTTTGAGGTCATTTAGTTTATTACTAATATTTGAAGATATTAGATCGATGATTTTTTCCACACTATATCTCCTATCATTTTATAATTTGTTGGGATAATCACCAAATTTTCGATCACAATAATTGTTTGCTTTATTTTATTATTAATTAATTTACTAAAAAAGGGTTAATGTTTGATATAAAAAATATTATCTTATTAAAGAAACATTAAAAATCATATGAATATGAAAAATCAATCATAATATATCTTTCTCTCTTTAACATTTATTTAAAAATATGATAATTTTCTTTCAACTTGGGTTTAATTATTTTTAATTCCTATACTTCCTAGAAAAATCCACAAAATTAACTAAAAACCACTTTGATAAAAATTCAAATAACCTAGTGAAAACATATAATAATTTCATTATATTTTTTTCATATTTTTATATTAAAAAACAATAAAACATAATCCAAAATCTTAATGGTTTAGTATAGTTATCTATTATGTAGATAATTGTCTTATTAAATAATTACAATTCTTCATATCCAACAAATTTATCTACAGAATAATTACAACTTTTCATATTAATATAAATTAGTTCCATGTAAAAATGAGGATACGTGAGAAAGGACATAAATCAAATGATCAAAAAATGAAAGTACAATAGTCTATTTGGAAGAACATATCATTAGATAATAAACATGTGAGGAAACATGAACATATTAAAATATAAGATTAATTTCAAATTAAGGTCATGGAATCATAGAATGTTATAATTAGTTAAGCTAAATTTTTTCATAAAAGAACATGGATCTATATGGGAACTTGTTGAGTGAATAAAAATAAACATTATAAAAAGAACAAAGAATCATAAGACAAAAATCATGAGGAAATGTTATATAAGAATAGTGATGTGGAAAAAACATAAGGATAAGAAACCATAACACTATTATTGTAGAAAATAAAAACGTGTCCATTCATAAATTTATATATATGACTAATCACAACATGTTCACACATAAAATATTAATTTATTGAATTACATCTTGTCGGTGCATAAAATGAGATCATATATTACCACATCATGTCCAAAATAACAAAATTGTCTCTAGAGATATAACATTTTACACATTATATTAGTAAGATAAATAATTCTTGGACTAGCTATCATATAATGACAAATCATACTTATTGGATCTATAAGATATCAATCATTTATCAAATATGGATAAAACCAAGTAAAGAAAATTTGTTACATAATATTTTCATGGGATATAATAGAATTATTATTTATGAATTAGTTCATAATGATACACAAAAATTAATCACCCAAAAGAAACATTGAATTTTTTTAATAATGTGTGTAACTCCCCGAACCCTACAGCCAGGAGACAGTGAATTACTTCATTATATTGGCATAATAAAAAAATCCTAAATTACAGATTAGTTTTATAGTTTTGGAAGACTAGATTATATAAATGATACCCAAAGTACATTTGGAATGATATAAAATATAACATGAGACATAATAAAATAAGATAAATTAACACCTTTAAAGATTATTCAAGGATTTCTTATTCATAACAAGGGGAAAGGAAAAATAATAAGGGTGAGATCAAATGATTAGTAATGGTTATATATATTGGTATCCTAAACCAATAATAATTAAATCATAATCAGTTAGACATGACTAATATTGAATGATTAATAAATGAAAACACAATCAATAAATAAGGTGAGAATAACAATTCATCATTGATTTTTAAAGAGTAAAAACAATATAGACAGTAAAGATATATATGGAATAATGAGAATTATTATTATTTGGAAATCATTTATGTGGAACACGAACCATTATACCATTGATTCAATTTATGTCTGTGGGTAGAAGCATGTTAAATTTTTGGAAACAAACACGAATGGTTTATTGCCAACTAATTTGTCCCATGAGATCTATCAATTCTTGTAGAGGCTGTAGCAGGCCCCACCCATCACTAATAGTCTAAAAAATTATTTATACATAGATTTGATACAAGAATAACATGACTCTTTTATATCCGTATTTAATTGAGGATATCAATTCATAAATAATTCCCTTGTTAAAATAGAAATCAAAATAAATATTGTTTGTGAAATGCTATACGACTTAAAAAACTAATCATATAATTGATACAAGAAAATGGATATTTACCAGAATTATATTTTTTTAAAAAAATTATCTGAAATGGGATGTAGATACCCCACATAAGAAATATTTGGTGCACAACACCATGTAATTCTCAATAAAAGAGAAATTAAGGCAAAGTCACTTACCACCATGTAATAAATCGAGTAGTACAACCAAAATAATAATAATAAAAAAATAAATAAAAAAATAACATGAATATAAAGAGAATAATGATGTTATATATCAAATTTCATTACACATACACCTCATGGAAGATATATGTTGCAAATAATAGAAATCTAATGGGATAAATAGTGAGATTAGAATACCCTTTATCTTAGTCCTGATTGTGTTCTTCGATTGATATCAATGACCAAAATAATCAAAGTTTTCTTCGTTAATTAATAATTATGGAACCTAATATACATTTAATTTCTTTATTATTACCTTATTCAGTTAATTCGTTCCCTTTTTTGTTTTAAGAGTTTCGATGTTTTTTTGGAATCATTTTATTCCTTGGTTTTCCGGATCAGTTTTCTTGTATTCATGAATGGATGTTTGTTTGAAATGTGGTTAAACATCCAAAATTTCTAATATATATTATTTTGGAAACGAAATGGAAACAAATTATCTTATAATTATTTTGGTTATATTCCTATAAGATTACTCATTATATATAATTTAATGATAAACCCCTTGGATTAACTTGGTGGTTTTGTGTAAAATGAACTTTTTTTGTATTATTATTTTATATTATGAGTGTGTAAGGTTTAGATAACTTCTGATAAAGTACAATACATATATTATGATTTGGTTCATCAATTAAATAGTTTATATGACCTGTTTTGAATATATTAATTGAATTTTACAATTTTTCATTCCTAAATGTGATAAATTAATACATACCAGGCAGTGTTTTCATTAATAGTTTAAGAGGAGGGAAAAAAGAGAAATGATGATTAGTTATTCCATTGTAATAATAAAATTATAATTCATGTAAGGTACAAGAATTATCATATCATTTGGATGAGTGAAGCTGAGTAGAGTGAATCAATATGATGGATCGTGAAAAGGAAGTTGAATAAAAAAGGAATAGAGTTTCACCTCTTGAGTACTCCTCCTTTAGAATATCATTAATCCATTTTTTTAGTATTTTGGTGAGACCAGTAGGTCATGGATGTGGGGGAAGGGATTGGAAAGTTTATATGGTAGAACATAGGGAAGGCTAAAATATTGAGTGGTGTGAGAGGAAGAGGTGGTGAGGGGTGGTCTATATAGTAGAGAGGAGGGGGTTTTCTTAATATTATTTCAATTAATTTACTATTTCTCCACAAGATAAGAAATAGTGATGATTACATGACATATAATATTAATAAGTGCGTGTGAGATCTATATTTGGGTTCTTAAATCACTAATTATGTTAAAAATAGTGGATTTAAATTATAATTTATTTATACGGTAAATTAATGTCATTAAATATTCACATAAAATTCATGTATTTTAAAAAATCAGAAAAATTCAACCTAACCATTTTTTGATGTGAAGAATAAAAAATGTACTCTATTTTTCAAAATTAACTTTCTAAACATGATAAATTTAATTTTTAATTAAAATAATCATTTAATAAAAAAATACCAACACATTAAATTTTCATCTTTATTTTTAAGGTGCCTAAATTTTATTTACACTATCACTTGTAAGGTTGCCACTCATAAGGGTCATATTACTATTAATTATGGTATTTCAATATTTTTAGAGGGTAAGATAATATTAACTAAAAATAATGTTTATTTTATCAGACTCCAAATATTAGCCTGATTGCAACCGTGTATGTCCATTTTTTGAAATTCAAAACACAAACATGGAAATTTAAGTAAAATGGCTAGGTTATGACTATATCATATAATTAACCATATTTTGTTTCATAGAGACTCAGTTATTCACATAATAAGGGCTATCCAATGAATTTAAATTATTTTAGATTAATATACCATAAATTTGTTGGGAGTTATATAGTGATACAAATTTTTTTTTTCGAAATATGATAAAAAAGAAATAATAAAACTATATTTTATAATGATTTAGAAATGCTTTGAAAAAAATTATAAATCACATTCAAATTCATTTTATAATTTTTTTAATAAAATAATTTAAAAATTATTATAAAATAATCTATAATAATGACTACCTAAAAAGAAAGAAGTCTGAATAATAAAAATTGTGTAGTGGGAAATAAAAAAAGTGTATTAGTGGAATGAAATAATTTTTATTCATATTTAAGTATTTGAAAAATATTCCACATCGATGGATGTGATAAAAATATTCATTTTTAATAATGTTTATAAACAATAAGCAAGGTTCATAAGAGAAAAAATATTTATATATTAAAAAACTAAAATAATTTGTTTATAAGAATGATCATTGATATTTTTGAGAACAAACCAACATAAACGATGTAAAATATTCATAACACCGTTTTTTTATAACCTAAAAAATTAAGCCAAGAAGAATATTTTATTATGAAAAAAAAATTATGTAGATAGTGAGAAAATAATAGATAATGTAGATTATATGTAATACATATGAAAAAATTTCAAAAAAAATAGAAAAATAATTATTATTATTATTGAAAGAAGTAAGATTGTGTGAAAAAAATTATTATGACTTAGATAATGTATGAATCAAATAAAAATTAAAGAGAGATAAAAATATAATTTTATATAATATGAAGAAATTTAAAAAATGATATAATGTGAATATGAGGATGTATATAAACCAAGTAAAAGAAGATATGCATGTAAAATGAAATAAGCCTTAATGAAGGAATGTTGAGATAAAAAATTTAACATTAGATTCCCCCTTGTTTGGAAATTATTTATCTCCATTTATAATCAATTAATTTTAAATATTTGTTTATACCAAAACCATATTTCATTTTTTAACTTAATAAAAAAAATATAAAATTTCTTATTATAGATATATTAATTATTTATTGTAAAAATTAATTTCCAGGTGATAATTACAACATTTTCTCCAAAAATTCATCAGAATAGAAGCGTCCATAATCAATAGATGAAAATTATTTAATCACTTCTAGAATGGTTGTGGATATAGAATAAATTTTTATTGTATTTTGTAGTTCCATGACTATTTCATGTATTCTATAATCACAATTCATAATTAATTGTTAAAAATTATCCTTTTTGTAAGTATTCCATTAATAAAAGACCTGAATTTATTAGTAAATATAACAATGTATATTCACATTAAAAAATTATGAACTAAATCTATATTAATAATTTCTAGCACATATTACCATTATTTAATATTTCAAAATAATTCATGATGAATGTTTATAGGTGAAAAAACATACTCAAAAAATGACTATAGTATAACGAATGAATGTGTATAAAAATTTAATTTTATAATTATAATATTATTTTTTAAAACAATTAATGATCTTAGTTAAATATTAATAATCTGTTATATATTATTAGATAATATTAATATTAAGAAGATAATTACAAATTACCATGGAGAATATAACACATACGTTGTAGCAACCCCGACCCCCATAGTCAAGAGTTGGTGCCTACTTTATTATTTTGGAATAGATTAAAAGAATTAAATACCCATGGAGCAATCAGTTTATTAAATTTTGGGATCTAGATATATACATGATACTCATTATATATTGTGAATATAAAATTAAACACAATGCATAACAACATCAAATAAAATACATCCTTGAAAACTCCTCAAATATATTTTCATCATATCCATGAGAAATGAATTAAAATAATCACGAGACCATATTCTAAATAGGGGTTTTGTAAAACATAATATATCATTGATCAATATAGAATAAATATTAAAAAAAGTTAAATAAATGAACACAAATTCCATTTGAATAATCTAACTATATGAATAGATAATGAATATTACCTATGAAAAGGTAAATAAATCAAAAGACAAGTAATTTAATTAATAAATTAATAATGAAAGGAATCCATAGATAATATCATTTTGAAAATATCATGGACAGTAATAAATGAATTCTTATTGAATAAAGTTATAAATTTCTAGGTATCATGTGTTAGGAACATAAAAATCTCTACATTCAATATCACTTCCTGAGATAGTTTAAAACGACATGTATGAACCCATATAATTAGCCCCATATATTTATCTTATGAGATATACAGATTCATTTAAGGGATATCTATAAACAATTAGCAACTATGCATACAATTAAAAATCATTTGTCATATATATTTTACAATATATTTAATTCATAATCAATATTATTTATTATCAAGTATGCTATATTTTTTAAAGGATACATATTTATTAATGTCTCCCTATTTAATCAAATAACCTTATATGTAACTAAAATATTTATAAATGGTATAAATTTTTGGATGTAATTAAATAAATCAAATTAAAATGTTGATATTTAAAATAAATGTAATTTCAAATGAAAACTGATCATAAGAATGTGATTTCGTCCATAGAAAAATGACACTCATAAAAGAGAGTCAGATTTCACAAAAACATTTACCACTCTTAATTTTCAGAAAAAATAATCATTTATGAAATAATTTAAATTGAAACATACTATGACATCATGTGTGAATGAATAATTATATTATATTTAAAATGATCTATATATACACTATTTAAAAGTAATAAGGTGTATAACATTACTATAAGAATTATTGAATGGAAATTGCGTTGACGTTCCTTAGATCATGGATTGTTTTTGTTATAAATTATATATCCTCAATTATAATTTTTTTTATTAATTTTAATAATATCGATATGAACCATATTAATATTTGAAATATCATATATTATTATTGTATAACATATTCACAACCTCCCATTAACAATCTTTTATTATTTTCATTATTTTACGTGTTAATTACCTTTTTTCCTCAGTCTAAATTTTTAATGAAATTTGTAATTATGATGAATAATAAATAGTTTGATCATATAAAGATTAAAAATCATGATAATTTTATCATATTTTTACGTTTTTTATTCTTTTAGTATAACCCAAGAAGGATTTTTTTGATAAATAAAGTATATTGCGATCATAGAGATGGTAGGTTTTACATACACATGAGTAACATTTCCATCATTCAATGATCATTATTGAAGGGGTTAACTAATATTTTACCATTAAAGGTTGACAATAATTTTAAATTAATTATTTAATTAATCATCTTCATATCATCCATGTGGTTTGTGGAGGAAAAGAGATTCACATCACTTCTCGAAGGTAGTAGTGCACACATAATGGAATGTTGTTATCATCTTTCAATGAATGAAAATTTAAGAAATAAAATGATATATAATCTTTATATAATGGATAATATGTCCTGAATATATTAATAATATAATTATTATCAAATATTTTCAATAATTTTTTTATCTCCTTCCATGTAAATAGTTAGTGGAAGACCAATATCACTGCTTCGTGAAGCGATACGAGCGACATTATCATATACCCAATAAAACCTGAATTAAAAAGGCATATATGATATAATTAATATAGAGGTATATTAAGATTATAAATTAAATATATATACTCTTTATCCATCTTCATACCAAATCTTGAGAGGTTCTATGTGAAAAACAAAAGTCATCAGTTTGAAAGGTAATAGTCCTCCGTACACAGAAATGATGATTTTGAAAATAATTTGATGTAAGTGGAGATGGTTGTAGGTAATTACCATGAAATAAAAAAATATCAGTGTATATGAGATAATAAGATTATAATATCATTATTTATTGATTATAATTGATGTAGATAAAGTAAGAAATAAAACAAAATGCTTTTGGAATAACGTTTCATATTTTACAAGTATCTTCATTAGGTTTTCACAAAATCATTCCTATGATAGATTTATTAACAATATATGGATTCTAGTATTATGGGAGGGAATATGGAGTTTTTTTGTTTGGTATTTTTCCAACCAAAATGGATTTACGGTGTGAAGAATAGATTATTGTGGTGGCTAATTATAAGCAAGTTGAGTGGCACACTTGTTATTTTTGGAAATGATTCAATCATACCCAAGGTTACATCATGAAGAAACATTTTAAAATAAGAAATTATAAAACCTATAATATATTAGGTCTAAATATGGACATAAAATAGGTGTTTTACCAGATAATTTGTCATTTTAAGAACTATGATCATACTTTCACCCTAGAGAAAAATAAATTTTCATACTAAATGTAGTTATTAATATTTACAACTTTCACAATTCAATTTCTCCAAAAAATATGTTAACCATATTATGAATTAATAACTATTATATTTCAAAATATTTAATCCATTTCTATAAATTAAATTCATTGAAGTGGTAAAACATAATTTAAAATTAATCTCACAGTCGGGATGTGAACGCTTGTTTTTACAGAGAAAATGTTCAAAAGTTAGTAAATTATATATATAAAATTTCAATACGAAAATTATAAAAAGGAAAAAAATTGTATTAATTAATATTAAATTTAACTAACATTACTTAAAAATATATTTATTGTAAAATATAAAATTATATTCTATTTAAATGAAAAGCTTGTTTCCAATTAAAATTTAGTATTTTTTATTTTTCTCGAAAAAATATATAAATTTTCATTAAAATCCTAGTAAAACACCGTAATATAATTATTTTATTTTTAATTATAAAATGATATTTATGTTTCCAAATTATTTTTATAAAATTGGCCAAATAAAATTTTAAGTCATTTGCATAGAGTGTGGCTAAACATTCTTTTAGAAAAAAATATTGTTTTTCAAAAAACATTTTTTTTGTTAGAAATGATTTTTATTTGCATTTTTTATATATAGATATCAAAATTATGTGAGTATAAATGATATTTAAAATAAATTAATTCTATCATGTACAATAAATTTACAAAACGGTAGCATTGATAAAGTTTAAAAATGATTTAAATATAGTAATACATTTTATTTAAACCCAATGTTTCAAGAAATCTAGTAATTGAAGATAAGAAATTTGTTATAAAATAAATATATTGTAATTTATTAGGTTATTACATACTACCTTTATTAGTAAATTCATCATAAAAATTTTATTGACATTACCTTTGAAACATATGATGGTATTTAATCTTTATAATATCATATGATTCCCACATTGCATCCTCCATTTTTGTGATTTCTCCAAAGTACATTTAACAGTCGAGTATTCTGATTACTCAACACATGCACCCTAATATTGTTAATCTGTATGGGTTCTCTATGGTATGAGAGATCAGGTTATAATTACATTTCATCATAGGTGATCCCACACATTTGGTCAGTCTTGTACTTGATTGAAAATTATATATAGTAGACATCAATTATTTTTGGGGGACTTGGTGGAATTTCCAAATGACATGGAGAAACTATAATTCATTAAATAATATTAAAGGGTCCAACATACCAAGGGATCAATTTACCTTTCTTATCAACCATTATAAAAATATTCAATTGAATTTTTTTTAATAAATCATGTTTTCCCAAATGGAATTCAAAATCATTCCTATGATTATTGAAAAATCTATTTTTTCTGCATTAATATTCTTTTCTGTGAGAATAATGATCATTTACCGCTATTATTGTATCAATAATAATTTCTTGGCCTACAATTTTAATTTCACCCAAATAATCCCAAAAATTGACAGTACAAAATCTTTTTCTATATAATTGTCTATACAATTTAACTTGAGTACATGAATGGAATCTATTTCTATAAGAAATATCAACCAAAGGTAAATAATGATCACAAATTACTTGAATGTAATGTGGGAATGACCTCAAAAGTCTTCTATTGTGTTAATATAACTTTCATAGTATCCATAATTTTGGGTGTGGTGGTTAGTTCTAAAATGAATCTCAATATTAATAGCCTTATGATGACTCATCGAGAATTTAGATGTAAAATGGGGATGTTGATCAGACAAAATAGAATTAGGTGCACCATAATGTCTTAAAAAATCATTAATATAAACGATTTTGAGGTTCTCAAGAGGTAAATATTCTCTTATAATGAGGAAATTTTCATATTTTATTTGATAATCAATGATAACCCATATTTTAGTGCTTTATGTGTTATCCTTTGGAGGTCCTATAGAAAACCTTCTATAGTAATATAATCCAATTTCCTCACATTAATAGTAAGAGGGTTTATAACACATAAATTATGTTGTCTCGTAGCTTTCAGCTGTGGAAAAACCAAACATCAGGATGTATAATTAATAATTTCCCTCTAGATTTTATCCCCCAAAAAAATGTTCCCTCAAACCCACATACATTTTAGTGATATAATTATTTTTAGAGAAATTTTATTCATGTGAAGCATACAAAAATTCCCAATTTAGATCATATATATATGGAAAACATAATCTCTTTTCAAATATCAAAACACCAACATTATAAAAAATGTTTCATAATATACAATCATTTAGAACTATAATTTTTTTCTAAAATTATCATATTCAGATCCAAAATTTTATATCTTTTCTCATAAAGATGGTTTCACAATAATTTTAAAAATGATAGATTTATCCCTTTACATAATGATTCTTATATCAATATTTACTACATATATGAACATATTATAACTCTCAATACATATTTGGGTCCGAACTCCATGATCATTCCTACTTAATGCATTTGATAACATATTTTCATTCCTTTAGTGAAAAAGAATTGAGAAATAATAATCCCTGAGAATATTGATCCTTTAAATTTTTTAATATTGAGATCTTTTGTGAAAATATTTATTATAGTCTATTATGATAAATGTATATCTTACATCATTAAATATAGTGTTTATTTCTCTATACCATCAATGAAAATATTATAGCTTCCAACTCAATATCATGGGTCGGGTAGTTTTTTCATTAGTTTTCATTTACATCAATGAATTTGATTTAAAATTATAACTTTTAATTTGGATAAAACCATGTCCCATTTAGATATATCACCATATATCAAACACTGATTACTTCCAAGTTGTAGTATCAAAATTGGAACATTTAACAACGTACTCATTAGTTTATCAAAACATTATTCACAATAATTTGTAAAAAAAACATAACCACATTACATGTAAAGTCGGTAAATAGTTTATCCAATTAAGAAATGTAATGAATGAGTAACTAACATTAACCTTCCTATATAATGAAACTACACACCTGAGTTATGTTAATTGGTCTAGACCAATCTATTACTACAATTTTCATTGAAGGATTTTTTATACTACATCATTGGAAAAAATACTTCCATTAAAGTAATCTTATTGAATATAGAAATTAGTCTTACTAAATATAACATATAACTCTTCTATTCTAAGAGTTAGGGGAATGATCCACATGTTATTATAATGTTCATCATAACATTAAAAATACACCAAAATATCAATACCTCATTAAAAAATGTCATCATTAGAATTTTTTCATTATTTACTCACAACTGATGATAACAATAATCAAGGAAAATATTAGAAAAATTTCAATATAAGGGATGTTGATTTTATAAATCATATTTATGAGGTAGATGATTCTTGTTATTCATAATAATAGTATTGTTCTCTCTATAATCAATTCATAACCTAATGGATCCCGATTTCTTCCTGATAAAGAGAATATCGGAACCCCATAGTGAACAAGTATGTCAAAAAATCACTTAACCCATGAATCCTCTAGTTGTTTCTCACACATGATGAGATCTATAGTGGTAAATATATATTTATTCATTGATATTTGACCTTTCATCTGTCATTAAATAAATAGAAAACTCAACATCACAATTTGGAGGAAGGATATGTAATTACTCTCAAAAGGCATCGATATATTCTTTTATAAATGGTCATTCTCAATTTTAATATGACCTTATCGATCTAAAAGTTAGGATTTTTATTCTTTTCCATGAATTTCATTCAATAGATCTATTTTGGGGTTGATCTAGATATGACATAGATAATAAAGAATATAATATAAATATAATGAATTCTTATTTATCCTTCACAAATCATAATTTCCTTCACATTGATCAATAAATTTTCACTATATTTCAAAATCTAGTCCATTCAAAAAATTATGACAAAGTTAACCATAAGCGTGATATTAAAGTTAGAAGATAAATAATGTTTATGTGTAATAATGAGGACAACCTGAAACATCATCATAGTATAGAGACATCCCCTATGAGGGTTGTGTGGCAACTCTCATTTTATATTAAATGAGAAATGTATAATCGTCATGGAGGACTAGGTAGATAAAAAAGAGTTTGAGGATATTTAATTGATGGAAAAAATAACTAAATTTAAATATAGGAATAAAGTATATACTAAAAAATTTTTGTGTACATATTTTTTAGTTGTAGTGATACCATAAGCATGGCCTTCTCCCATGATCCTCTTGAATGGTATATTCCCTTGTTTCTTGGGGAATACATTTTTATATTTCCTTATCTCCCAATAGTTTAAAACTAAATAACAATTTTTCAACATTTCAATCTATAGCCTAGTGACCATTTTAATCACACTTATACAAACCTCCCAATTCCTTCACGAAATAAACCAGCATGATTAATTCCACATTTTTTATAATGTGTAAATAGTTGTGTTCTATTCTTGTTCTTAGATAAATTTTCTTTTTCTTGTTATTATGATGTTCACTTCTTCTATTTATTTCCATTGAATTTTTATGATCTATAGGATAAAATCTCATTTTTATGGTGAATAAAACTATTTCATTATATGATTTATTTTGGAAAACCATCAACCTTCAAATAATTGATGTAATCACTTGAAATGAATGTCCAATCATGCAATCCATGTTTCTTTGTTAACCAAAATCATACATAGATAACCCTGTAATGTTATATTCATACTCTAAAAATCTTTCATCTTCATTTTTATTTATATTAAACATGTTTTTTTATCTTAATTGTTTCCCACATGTGAAATTTTTATCAAAAAATGTATTTGTAAAATCTTTATATTGAAAGATTTTTATTTCCTCTTCAACTATATTATTTGAGTCAATGACCAAAATTGAGTATCATATACATTGAGATAATAAATTTCATGTTTAACCATTTTATTTCCACCATATTACAACACCATAAATATATTCTACAGAGACTTAATTCATTGATTGGTGGATAATGGATTATAATTACTACTAAATGATGGTGGACTCTAGAGAATAATGTGATCCAGGATAGGAGAATATCCCTATAAAATGGGTTACTCCATCGAAGAAATGTTTTCTTTTTAAAAATATAATGCTTCCCTGATATATCCATAAATTTCATTGTTCCAATAACAGTTGTATTAGATTATTTTGCATGAAAATATCTACTTTGGCTATGAGTATATATTCCCTTATTCCATCCAGGCTCCATTTATAATCAATGAAATAGAATGGTTTATCTAATAATATTTTTAACATTATGTCATAATGTATAATTTTAAATATAATATAACAACTAACCTAAATTAAAATATTTTCATTTTGAATCCTATAATTAAGATATTGGTTTCTTTAGGGATATAATCTTTTTCATATCATTCATAATTGGTTGCAAAAAATGTGAATTATCCTAAGCATCTCCCATGAGTGTCAAAAAAAGTTTGTAGTAAGACCCATTTTAATGAACATGATGAAATTCGGTCAAGCACAATTCACCAATTAGATATTCATTACACCATGGTACCTCTAATATAGAATAATCTACACATGTTCTATCGAGAAATGGATTTATTTATAATAAAATGAACATAATCGATTCCTCACCAAAACATTATGTTATTATCTTATACTTATCCTCAATGTCTATCTTAGGGTTATATTCCCTTGAATATTTTTTCTATAATATAGTTAAAAATATTTCTAATAAATATCATCTAATAACAATTGTAGTAACCCTTAACCAAATATCCTGGATTTGTTTTCTATTTTATTACATTAGCATAGATATAAAGAATCAAATCCTGAAAGGCCAATCAGTATAACAGTTTCTGAGAACTAGATATATACATGATACCAATTTTATATTGGGAATAGAAAATTAAACATAATACATATGAATCTAAAATAATCTTCTTCCCTTAAAACTCATTCAAATATTAATTCTTTTTATCCTAGGGAATGATAATAGAATAAGGGTCATATGTAATGATCATTATGGGTTACGTAAAATAGAATCAATCATGTGTCAATATATATTAATCAATATGAAAAGGTAAATAATCTAAAAAACATTCTATTTAAATAAATTGACTGTTTGAATAGATAATTTATACTCAAATTTTAAAGGAAAATAACTAGAAAATATGGCATTAAATAAAAAACTTATAATGAGATGCATCCAAGGATAATATCTTATCAAACACCCATTAATAAAGTTTCATTATTTTCATTGTTTTGGGTTCTAATAATTTTTATCTTATTCATTATTTTTCAAGAGTGTTTCTATTATTGTGTATATTATATATGTTGATCATATAAAGAATATTAATATTGATATATTAATTATATTTATACACAAATTATTATTTTAATATAAACCATGATTTTTTTTGATAAATGATGTATGTCATGATCATGGAGATGGTAGGTCAAACATATGCATGAGTATAATTTCCCTTTTTCAATGATATTTATTGAAAGTAGTTATATAATAGATTGAAATTATAAAATGATAATAATATCAAATTATTTCGTTATATTAAATTATACATATAATCCATGTGGTGTGGTCATGAAAAGGTATTCACATTTGTTCCTGAATGTAGCAATCCACATGTAAAATAATGATGTTATCATCATTATATTAATGGAAATTTCAGAAATAAAATGATATATTAGGTTTTAATGATGATAAAAATTTCATTAATATCTTAATTTTTTTAATTATATCAAATATTATTAATAATTTTTTTTATCTTCTTTTATGTAAAAAGTTGGTGGATGAAAAATCTCATCACATAATGAGTTAGTACAAGCAACTTTATCATGTACCCTATAAAATTGGATGTAAAAAAGGTATACATAATATAATTACTCAATAGGTATAATAATTTTAAAAATATTATATATATACATTTTTCAATCATCATACCCAATTATGATAGGTCGTAAGTGAAAATGGAACTCACTAGTTTTCAAGGTAGTAGTTCGTCGTACACTCGAATGATGATTTCACACCTAATTTAATAGAAGTGTAGAGGGTTATAGTTAATTACCATGACATGAAAAATATCAGTATATATGAGATAATAATTTCATTATATAATCATTGATTAATTAAAATTGATATAGAGATAGTGAAAAATAAAATAAAAACACTCGTTGAAAAACATTACACCTTCTATTTGTATCTTCACTAGTTTTTCACCAATGCCATCATAGGAATGATTTATGAACAATATACGACTTCCAGTACTATAGGAGGGAATTTTTAAAAAAAAATTCATAGGTATCTTCCCAAAAAAAATGATTTATGATGTGTAGAAGATAAGAGAGTAGTTGTCATTTATATGCGAGGTGAGTGGAACAGTTGAATTTTTTTGAAATGATTAAATCATTCCTAGGTTTGTATCGTGAAAAAACATTAAAAAATAATACATTATCTTATTTATAAGAACTATGTTATAAATATATCCATAAAATGAGTGTTTTAGAAGTTATTAGGTCATTGTTATCCCTTATATTCTCAGTTTGACCCCCTTAGAAAAATAAATTTTACCCTAACTATAGTTATTAATTTTTTTTATTTCACTATTAATTTTCATATAAAATTATGTTTACCATATTAAAAATTCATAATTATACTGATTAAAAACATTTAATAAATTTTTATAAACTAAATTCATTGAAACGTTAAATTATAATTTAAAATTAATCTCACATACATGACAATAAGGTCTATTTCTAAGGAGAAAATCTCCAATAGATAGTAATTATTTTATATAAAAAATTAAAAATGAAATTTATCATAATGAAATTAATTGTACTAATTTAGTTAAAATTAAACTAATTTTAAATTATATTATAATCATATTATAATTTATTAATATAAACTATCTAAATGATAAGCTATTATTCAATTTAAATTCAATATTTCTTATAATTCATTAAAAATTTAAAATTTTCATAAAAATCAAAAAATCACCCTAATATAATTATGGTATTCTAAATTAAAAAATGATATTTATTTTTCATAGTAAATTTTAAAAAGTGGTAAATTTTATTTTAAATCCTATTCAATGAGCATTTATAAAACTATTTTTAGAGAGAAAATTATTTTTATTTAGAAAACATTGTTTTTCGTACAAATTTCTCTTAGTTTTTTTAATAAATAGATAAAAAATACAAGTGTGAAAAAATATTTTTTTATAAATTAATTCTATTTATACACACCATGTTAGCAAAAATATTACATTATTAAAGTGTAAATAACATTTTAATTGAGTACCTCATTTCATTTATTCCCAATGTTACATGAATTATATGTAATTGATGAATAAAAATTTATTCAGATATAAATATATTTTAATTTTTCTTTGGTGTTACATACTCCCCTCGTATAAAAATATTATCATCAAAATTTCATTAATGTCTCCTTCTAAACAGATTATGGTATTTCTTCTTCAAACTATCCTAGGGCACCCACATTTTTGCCCCATTATGTGATTTCTCAAAAGTACCTATAACTCTCATGTTTTCTGATTCCCCAACACATGCTACCTAATATCGATAATAGGGATGGTTTCTCCATGGTATGAGAGATCAGGTTAAAATTCTATTTCATCATGGGTGAGCACACACATTGGGTCGTTCTTGTAATTCCTTAAAAATGATATATGGAACATGTCATGTATTTTTTGGGATATTTGGTGTCAGTTCCAATTGATAAGAAAAAACTGAAAAAATTTGAATAATATCTATGGGTCATATGTTCCTAGGGCCTGGTTTACCATTATTAATAAAAATATTGAAATAATTTTATATAATTTGAAAAAAAATGTCCTCCCACTTGGAATTCAAAATATTTTCTCTGATAATCAGCATAACTATTTTCCTTACATTGATCTACATTAATTTGATCATGATTAAAATTAAAAATTATTATTGTCTCATTTAAAACATAAATTCCTCCATTTTTTCATTCACCATCATCATCCAAAAAAGTAATAGTAGGGTATCTCTTTCCATTCAATGATTTATATAGTTCGTATTGAATACGTGAAGGGAAACTATATGTCAAGGAAAACTGTAACAAATGATAATACTAATCCAACATAACATCAATGTATTATGATAATAACTTCAAAAAAGTCTTCAATTGTTTTAATATTCCATTCATACAATCCATCAGTTTGAGGATGGAATTTCTTTCTAAAATAATGCTCGGTATTAAGATCCTCCTTATGACTAATCAAGAATTTGGAGGTAAAATAGGGATGTTTATGAGGAAGAGTAGAAGTAGGTCCTTTATAAACTCTGACAAAATCATTAATATAGATCATTATGAGGTTATAAAGAGGTAAATATTCTCTTATAGTGAGGAAATGTGGATATTTTGTCAGACAATCAATATAACCTATAGTTCATCCGTTTACATATTACCCTTTGGTTGTCCAAAGAAAAATCCTTTTGGAATTTCATCCCTTTTACTCAAATTAATATTAAAAGGTTGCATTAATCCTCTAATTTTTTGTCTCATAAATTTCAGTTGTTGAAAAACTAAACATTTGGAAGAATAATTTGTAATTTCCCTCTTCATTTTATCCCCAAAAAATGATCAGTCAAATCCACATACAACTTTATAATATAAAGGTTTATAGAGATATTTGAATAAAGTGTGTCTTCTATAAATTGCATTTTTCGATCATGTATAGATGGAACCCATAATCCCTTTTCAAATTTGAAAACACTAACATCACAAATTATGTTTTCTAATTTAAAATTATTTTTAACTATAATTTTATTCTAAAACATCTCATATTCATATTGAAAAAATTTAATCTATTTTAATAATGACACTTTCATAATAATTTAAAGAATGAGTGATGTATCCACTTAATTAATGATTCCTATAACAATATTTAATTAATACACGACCATATGATCTCTTTCAATCTATATTTGGGTCTAAAATCCATGATCTTTTCTATACAATGCATTTTCTAACAAAATCTCATTCCTTGGGTGGTATCGTATTGAGAAATAATAATTCATAAGAATCTTGATCCATCAAATTTTTCTCACATTGAGCTCTTTTTGAAAAAAAAAATTGTTTTGTAGTCTCTTATGATCCATTTATATCTAATATCATTCACCAGAGAGACGATGCATCCATATCTTCAACAAAAATATTATAGCTCCCAACTCAAGATCATGGGTTGGGTAGTTTTTCTCACGAGTATAAAAATTATTTGATTAATATGGAATAACATTATCTCTTTTTATTTTGAAATACACATGCCCCAAATTATATGTACCACAATATATCGAAATAATCTTATTTCCACATGGTAGTGTCAAAATATAATCATTTAACAATGTCCTCCTTAGTTTCCGAAATCATTATTCACCTTAATTTTTTCAAACAAACATAACCCCTTTACATGTATGATCAGTTCATAGGTTATGAAATTGGGAAATATTCTTTAATGAAACATTAAAAATTGCCCATCAATACAATTAAACAATATACTTGAGATATGATTGTTGTTGTAGGCTATTCTATGAATATGATTCACCTTCTAATATTTATGGATGTTACATCATCTACCCCAATATGGACATGAAAATAATCTTATTGAATATAGAAATCAAAATTACGAATTTTACATATAACACTTCCCTTATAAGAGTAAGATTAATGATCCATAAGTGATTATAATGTTCGTTAGAGCATTAAAATTTCACCAAAATACCTCCAATTAATACCAAAAAACCCATCAAGATATACATTAAATAATATGTTCATTATATCTATAATAAACAAAAGGTGAATTAGTCAATCCAAATGAAATTACTATAATATCTAATATCTATACCACGTTAAAAATCTCTATGTATTATGACTTACTGATTTACTCACAACTGATGATAACCATAATAAAGGATAAAATATGAAAATTATCTGGCTCTATGATTCTGATTTTATAATTCATCTATGAGAGGTTAGGGATAATTGTTCTTTATCATTATAGTGTCTATCACCCTATAATCAATGCACAACCATTTGGATCCATATTTAATCTTCATAAATATAATACAGGAATGCCATGTGAAAAAAATAGTGAAAATAAATCAATTAACGCATGAATCCACTAGTTATTTATTAAAATCCACTAGTTACATAGTGGAAAGTATAGAGTAATTAATTAATATTGGTCTTTCATCGCAGATTAATTCAATGGAAGACTCAACATAATGATTTATAAGATGGCTTGGTAATTCCACCAAAAATTCATCGATGTGTTCTTGTATAATTGTACATCATCAATTTGAATATTACCTTTTCTATCCCAAAATTTGGTTTTCTATTTCCACCATGAATCAGATTCAATAGAGCTATTTTGGGTCGATCTAGATATGGAATAGATAATGATGTTTTTATTCTAAAAACAATGGATTCTATATGTCTCTCACAAATCAAAATTTCCATTTCCTTGTACTATATTTTTCATCATTTTTCAAAATCCATTCCTTTTTTAAGATTATATCAACATAAACCATATGTAAGGTAATAAAGATAGCAAATGAATCAAGATTATATTTTATAACGGGGACTACCTAACACATCATAATTGTAGTGGGAATTTAATAAAAGTGTTATACGACAACTCCTAGTTTAGATTAAATGGGAAATATATAATCTTCATGAAAAAATAGGTAGATATAAAAGAGTGTAATGATCCCTAATCAATGATAAAATTATCCAAATTTGAATATAGGATTAAAGTACATACCATGAAATTGTTGTCTACTTTAACATTGGATATAGTTATCACATTCTCATGGCCTTCCCCAATTAGCCTTTTTTGTGGTGGATTCCCTTGATTCATGGGGAATTAATTTGTGATGATTTCCATCACCATATAGTTTAATCACTTAATTATATTTTCCCCCCCTTTTCATTCTATAGCCAGGTGAACATTTTTTATAGACTTATACAAACCTCAAAATCTCTTCAATTATTTACCATGTTGAGTCTTTCAACAATTTTTCCCAAGGTGGAAATCACTATGTTCTATTGTTGTTCATCAATTCATTACCTTTATCATGTTATCCAGATGAAAACTTCTTCTCTTGATTTCTTTTGAATTAATATTATCTATAAATTTCCTTCTCAATATTTATGGCCCATAAAACTATTTCTTCATGTGGTTATTGTTTTTTGGAAACAATCACCCTTTAGAGAATTGATTTATTCCCTTGAAAGGAATGGTAAAATTTGCACTCCATGTTGCATATGTTATCCGAATCATATCTTGATAGCCATGTAATAGTAGATTCATACTCTGAAACTATTTTTTTCTTTATTAATATTTATTATATGAAACATTTTATTGTTCTGAATTTGTTTCTCGTGACTAAATTATTTTTCAAAATATATATTTTTAAAATAATTCCACACTATGATTTATATTTCCTCGTCAAATATTGTATTTGGATCAATGACCAGAATTTATCAGCATATCCATTGAGACAATAAACAGCATGTGATATTATTTCTTCTTCACAACATCCCAAAACAATTAATATATTATACATAAACTTAATTAATTTTTCTACTACAACTAAATTAGTAGCTCGATAAAAGGTTAATGGATTTGGTAGCATAAGGTGATCTAGGATAAGGGAATCTCCATATAGAATGGGTTGCTCCATCTTGAATTTTTATTCATAACATTATTAAGATACACTAAAATATCCATAATTTTCTTAGACCCAATACCAGCTATATTGGCTTCCTATATTGGGAAATATCTACATTGGTTATGAGTATTGATACCCTCCTTTATTCAAAGTTAAATTTCTAATAAATGACATAGACTAGATTAACTCATAATGTTTTTATCATTTTTTCATAATTTATAATTTTAAATGTTATGTAACACCTAACATCAATTAAAATTTATCAATTTTTCAAATAATAATTATGATATTGGTTTCTCTATGGATATATTTGTTTTCAAATACATCATAATGGATTATAAAGAAAATGTGAATTGTCCCAAGCATACCCCCCCTGAGTGTCAAACCATGTGAGAAGTAAGATCGATTTTCCTAAAAAATGTGACTATCAGGACAAGCTCAATACAACATTTTCATAGTAATTACCCCTTGGTACATCTATTCTATAACCAAAAAACTTTTAGTATTAAGAATGTGATTTATTTCTAGGAAACGTAACAAAATAATTTTCTAAACAAAACATTTGGATGTTATCCAAAACTTATCCTTAGATTCTAACATAGGTTTATGTTCCCTATTATAGGTTTTATATAATATATTTCCCAATGTATATGCTAAAAAATATCTAATAAAAATTGTAGTGACCATGACCCTAATAGCTAGGAGTTGATACTTATTTTATTTCATTTGTATTGAGATATATAATCAATTCCTAAAGGAACATTTCATTTATCTCTTTTTGAGAACTATATACATACATGATACCAATTGTACATTGAAAATAGATAATTAAACATTATACATATGAATATAAAATAACCTGATTCCTTGAAAACTCATTCAAATATCTTTTATTCTTATCTTAGGGAATAGAAATAAAATAAGTGTTAGATGAAATGATTAGTGTGGGTTATGTATAGTGGAATCTATCATGTGTCGATTATGATTAATCAATATGAAAAGGTAAATAATTGAACCCAAATTTCATTTAAATAAATTTACTACATGAATAGACAATGAATAGTCAACTTGGAATTGTAAATAAATGAAAAATTATGACATTAAATCAATAAATTGTGAAAGAAATGTATCAAATGATAATATCTTATTAATAACCCATTATTAATTTTTCATTATTGTGATTGTTTCGGGTGCTAAATACATTTTTCCCATTCGTTGTTTTTTATTAAAAGATTAAATTGTTTGTAATATTATATTGTTTGATCATATAAATAATAGTAATCCTGATATATTTATCATATTTATACTTCAATTAATCTTTTAATATAAATCAATAATGTGTTTTTGATAAATGAAGTACATTACAATCATAGAGATGGTAGGTTATATGTATGCATGAGTAACATTTCAACTTTTCAATGATCATTATTTTAAGTAGTTAATTAATATTATAACATTATAGAATGATAATAATATCAAAATATTTCCTTAATGAAACTTATATAAATCATCCATATGGTGTGGTGATAACAAGAGATTATAATCTCTTTCTAAGGGTTGTAGTCTACATGTAAATGAATGATGTTATCAAATTTGTAATGAATGGAAAATTAAGAATAATTATGATATATTATATTTTTGTAATTATAAAAATGGAATGAATATCTTTATTATGTCATTTATATAAAATATTTTCAAAATATTTTTCCTTATCTGATTTTAAGTAATGAGTTAGTGGAAGACAAATCTCATCGCTTTGCAAGGTGGTATGAGCGACTATATCATGTACAATATGAAATAGGAAGTAAAAAAAGGTATATATGATATAAAAAGTCCACATGTATAATAATGTTATAAACTTAATATATATTCTTTTGATCTATCATCCTTCCCAACCTTGATCAGTGGTAATAGAAAAACTAAACTCATCACTTTGCAAGGTAGTAATCTGATGTATTAATGAATGAAGATTTCATAACTAAGTAGATTGAAATGGATATGGTTGTAGGTAATTACAATGAAATAACTAATCACATTATATATGAGATACTAAGATTATTATTTCATCATGGATTAATTATAATTGATGTATATAGAGTAAAAAGATAAATGAAAACACACTTTGAATAACATTACCTCTTCTATGGGTATCTTTATTTGGATTGAACCAAAGCCTTCCTAGGTTATATTAATGGAAAACATAATCATTATAAAACAATAAGAGGTAATTCGAATAGTTTTTTGGTTTGGTTTTTTTTCAACCAAATGGTATTTATGGTGTGATTAAGGGAGGAGAGTGGGGGCTATTTATAAGCGTGGTGAGTGGAACACTTGTAATTTTTTAATTGATTAAATCATAACCATTTATGTATCATAAAAAAAATATTAAAATGAGAAATTATATATCCTATTAGATATTATGTATGAATATGTCTATAAAATGGTGTTTTACATGCAATTTGATCATTTTTAACCCATATCCTCTTAGTTTAATTCCCCTAGAAAATCAATTTTTACCATAACTGTAGTTATTAATATTGGCTCTTTTAATTTTTCATTTTTATAAAAATCAAGTTAAATATATTAGAAATTATAATTTATTCTGATTAAAAATATTTAATTCAATTATTGAAATTAAATTCACGAAATTGGTAAAATTTAATTTATGTTTTATATCAAATATATGACCAGAAAGCTGGGTTTTAGGGGAAAATGTCCAAAAGTTAGTAATTTTATTATGTAAAAATTAAACATTAAATTTATTACAATGACATAAATTGGATTAATTTATATGAAATTGTTCCAATTTAACTTTATAATATATTCAGTTTATAATTTAATAATAGTAACTATGTATACAAATACCTAGTTTTCAAATAAAATACATTATTTCTTATTCTGAATGAAAAAAATGAAACTTTTCATTAAAAGAGAGAAAATAACACTATGATAATTATGGTATTCTGATTTAAACAATTACAATTATTTTTTCAAATAAATTTTCTAAAATTATTCAGATTTAATTTTAAATCATGTATTGAGAGCATCAAAAAACCATCTTTTAGAAAAAATATTATCATTCTGGAAAAGATTAATTTTTTTAAAAATGATTATTATTTTCATTTATAAAAAATAGATAAAAAATTCAGGTGTGTGTTAAAAAAATATTTTTCAAAAATTAATTCTATTCATACATACTAATTTTGACAACCCTTCTCTTTATTATTCACATTAAAATGATTCCTTACATAAACATGCCCTTAAATAATCTCTGATGATCAATATGTCTAGTGCCCTGGGAAATTAGGAACATTACATGATAAATTAATACATAAAGTACATCAAATTTATTGAAAACTTCTTTTATAGGTCCACAACATTACTTTATACTTAGAATTGCATTGGATAACCTGAGGACCTATGTAAGAAAAGGATGCACTGTAAAGCCTAGTAACAAAGTAAACAGGGAATAACCTAAAAAAATAAAATACATGTTATTAAATAGGAATACCAAAGTATCATAATAGAAAATTGAACATAAAACCAAGATATGGAATTATTTTTATAACATAGAGATGTGGAAACGACATTTAACACAATATTAGCATAGATCTGAGGCTCATTGAACATGAATTAGAATGAGTAAAACCTTATTACACATGAATTAGCATGATTAAACCCTCATTTCAATTGAATTATCATGATTACACTGAACTGACATATAACATGGCATATCCTGATACTAAATATGACCCAATGAATTTGAGCGCTATCAGGGTGCTCCCTTCATAAGACTTTCATTTCATGCATTAGTGTGCCACATGGATCATATAAAATGGAATAATTCAACAAAAAAGATATTAAATGATTATAAAATGTTGAATATATACATTTAAGTACCATTCAATAAGTATATGTGCAAAAATATGAATACCCTTGATATTGAAATGGGTATAGTATTCACAAGACAATTAATTTTTCATGGAAAATCGTAGTGAAATTTCAGAACCATAAAGACATGAAATGGACGGTAAGGGGGTCATATATATACATTTCGCAACACATTGAATTTTGAAATAGAGGGTGTAAAAAAATAACGAAACTTGATGAATGATGATAAATGGAATAACTCTTAGGAATTTTTAGCATAGAAATGGGTGTATGTGGGAGAGATTAATGAGAGATAAAGTGGTCTCTAATCATTGAAATATAAGAATAGATGTATGGGGAGGAGAAACATCATACACTATTATTTTTAATTGAAAATAAAAGGTTATATCAACATAAATAAACTTGGACAAAAATGAGAAAGGAATAAATCCTATACTTGGAAGTGTGATACCAAAAGATTGGGAGAGGTTGGAGAGTGGATTATTTGAAGCATGGGACACCTTAGGACAATTCAATACAGAGTAGGACTGAGTTTGGTCAATCTATAAATGTTTTGAGTGATGTTTAATGGGATATTTAGTGAGTTTATAAAGGAAATGAGAGGAAATTCTTTATTATTTTGGTTTTGGACACTACACATTAAACTAATCAAAACAACAAACCAACCCACGGTTTTTGGCCATGGGTTTTTCAAAGGGGAGTGGAAAACATTATTTTATATGGCCAATGTATGATCTTATAAAAATATTATGCTTTCATATGTGGAGGTGAGTTATAATCTCAAGGAAATCATTTCAAAAAGAAAAAAAAACATTTTATGAGTCTTGGAGGGTCCGCGAGGCACTATAAAATTAATAAAAAAATTATAAAATCACATTAAGTTAAGGGAAAAATATATTTCTCTAATTTCCCTTTTATATTATTTTATTATATCACAATTTAGTCATTATGATGCCATTAAACACATTATATATTAAAACGATATTTAATTTTTACCCAAAAATTGGACTCATAAAATTATAAAAAAATCACCACTGGATAATTCCGATGTCTTGAATCCAAAAATTATATTCATTTTATCAAAATAATATTCTAAATAATTTAATTTTTAGATTTATAATAAATAATGATATTTATTGAAAATTAATGGTTTTTGAAAAAAAAAAGATTTCAAACCATAATAAAAATTTCAATTGTACTGATAAACAATTATATGAAAATTCATATTTAATAAAAAGTAATATTAGTAATAATATTTTATAAAAATATTATTTAATTCAAAAATGAATTAATTTATGAAAATATATTTCTTAATTTAATATGAACTAAAAATATTATTTGTGATTTAAAAACCATTTACAAAGTAACAATAATAAAATGAATGTATATTATTTATACAAAAATAATGCACATAATAAATGTTCTAGTGTCTTGTTACATAACCCCTTATAGGACCCACAAAATACATAAGGGTAGGGTGTATGAGGGTGACATACTCTTAGAGCGGCTCAGATAAAAACACTGAAGTGGTAATTTCTATTATCGTCTACTTGTCCCATTGGTAGTTAAGTTCAATCTTAACATGTTACAGATTAGCTTGCACTTGGTCAAGAGAAAAGCCCAATGACATTACCTCCTTTAAGAGCTCTGAAAAATTGGCTTCGTATGGATAATTCTACTGGATGAGTCCATCACTTCTTTTGTATAAGTAAATTGGATATGTTAAAGACCTATATTTATACTAATCTGGTGATCACTATTCAACGACTATATTTTCAATGGTAAAAATTCACAATGGTATTTTAAAATCCAAAAACATAAAACCAAGGAAGAGAATATATTTTATATAACCATTTTACACTATAATACATTTAATAAGATAAAATAGAATTTTTATTAATTAATGTTTGGGTCATTAAAATTTTCCCCTTCAAGAAATTTTACATTTGTAAATTCCTCTTCCCACACTAAAACAGATAAGTGTAACTCTACTTCATCACTTCCTCTACTTCCCACATTGCTTCATCAAACAAGAGATTTATCCACAAAACCATGATGAGGGGAATTGTATTATTTTGTAGAACTTTTTTCCTATGATCTAAGACCATCACCTAATTCTCTTCATAGGAGAAGACATTCTCCAATGGTACCACCTTTGGATTTAGTACATGTAATGGGTTTAGTATGTACTTACTCAATATTAATACATGGTATACATAATGTAATTGAGATAGGTTCTATGGGAGTTCTAGTCAATGGGCCACATCTCCAATGTAATCATGGATATCAAAAGTGTTGATGTACCTTAGAATAAGAATTCCCTTCATTCCAAATCTAATAACTCTCTTCCATGGTGAAAGGTTAAGTAATACCTTTTCCCAAACCTCAAACTCCTGGTCTCTTCAATTATTATCAACATAGTTCTTTTGTCGACACTGAGCATCTTTAATGTACTATTGGATGGTCTTAAACTTATCCACCATTTCATCGACCATTTCTGGACCTAGGAGTCTTCACTCCACAACTTCATCCCAACATGCGAGTGTTTTGCACCTATTTCTACAAAGGGATTTTAAGGACCCATTTGTATGCTTAGGTGGAAACTGTTATTATTCCAAAACTCAAACCGTGGAAGATGTTGATCTCATCCCTCTCTAAAGTCCATTTAGCCCGCTCCCAATATGTCCTCAATTGTTTGGATAGTCTACTATGATTGACCATCAATTAGAGTATGATAAGATGTACTAAAATCCATCTCTTTATTCAGAGTGTGTTAGAGACTCTTCTATAACATAGAGGTAAACATTTGATAATAATTGGACACAGTAAATAGTAATACTTCATGCAGGCTTACCCCATTTATGATGTATACCCTTTCCAATTGATCCAATGGAAAATGCACTCTAATTGTAATGAAGTATGTAGTCCTTGTAAGACAATCAACAACTACCCAGATTGCATTGTTTCCTTTGGATTTCTTCGGAATTCCAGTGACAAATTCCATGGTGATGTTATCCAATTTTTATTTTGGTATGGATAATGCATGCATCATCCACTTAGACATCATTATCTCAGCCTTCAATTTCGAACATACTAGGAACATTGATCTATACTCAGTGAAATCCTTCTTCATGTTATACCACCGATAATGATATCATAGATCTCGACACAATTTTTTGTTACTAGGGTGATTAAAGAAATTCGAACTATGTTCATTAACCAAAAGTTCATTATTTAACTCTAGATTTTATTAATCACATAGTCTTGACACAAATCCCACAATTCCTTCTTCACTAACACTAATCTCCAGGGATTTCCCTTTTCTGATAGTTTATTATTTCTTCTGTGTTCCAACATCATCCTTTTGAGAATCCATTATCCTTTCCAAAACATATAGTTAATCAATAATTAATGAAAGGATTGATGATTCTCCATTATATGTGATTCTCATGTCCATCTTCTTCAAATATAAGAAGATTTCATCCTTTTCAATTCTCATCAATGATAAAATCACTTGGTCCATTCTACTTAGAGAATATTCCACCTAGTTTTCTTTACTAGTAAGGTAATGGATTGAGAATTCGTAGTCTTTGATCAGCTCTAACTATATTCAATGGTGAATATTTATCTCTCTATGTGTTAATATGTAATTGAGTTTTTAGTGATTCGTATATATTTTACCTTTCTCCCCAAAAGAGGTATGGGATCCAAAATTTTAATGCGAATATTAATACAACGAACTCCAGATCATGTGATGGATTGTTTTTCTCATGAAAATTAAATTTACATGAGGCATAGGTAATGAATTTTTCATTTTTCAACAACACACAGCATATGCCATTATTTAAATCACCACTGAATACCACAATAAGTTCTCTACATGTGGGTACTGTGAGTACGGGTTCAGTGATAAGCCTCAATTCCAACTCCTTAATTCTCTCTTCACATTCATCACTCCAAGAAAAATTTACAACATTCCGAGTTAGCTTGGTAATAGGGTTTGAAAATTGTGAGAAATTTCTCACAAATCAACGATAATATCCAGATAACCATAAGAATCTATGGTAGTCCGTTATAGTGTTTGGGCTCAGCCATCCCAAAATTTAATTTTTATTGGAGGGATCCATAAACATCCAATTTATTATTATAATATGACGCATGAATTGGACATACATAAAACATAACTCACACTTTTTGTACTCTACATAGAGCTTCTCATTTTGCAGGTTATATAGTACAGTGCTTAGATGCTTCCCATTATCCTATATGGTTTTGGAGTATATTAGAATATCATCTATAAGGACTACCAAAAATTCATCGAGGTAATCTCTATAGAATATATTCATCATATCCATGAAGGTTTCTGGAGCATTAGTGTGTTTGAAAGAAATAACAATGAATTCATATTTGTCATACCTTGTTCGAAAGTCAGTCTTGTTGATATACACCTTCCTCAACTATACATGGTAATATCCCGACCACATATCCACCTTGGAGACGTATTTGGATCTACATATATGATTGAATAGGTCAAAAATTCATTGAAGATGGTATTTGTTCTTATCATGATTTTTTTGAGCTCACAATAATCAATGAAAAGGTGCATTAACCCGTCCATCTTCATGAAGAATTGGATTGGTGCACCCCATGGTGAAGCACTTGGGCATATAAATCCATTATTTGGATTCTCTTGTAGTTGTTTCTTAATATACTCATGCTCCACAACAACCATTATTTAAGGAGTATTGGATATTAGAAATGCACCTGGTATAAGATCAATTTAGAATTCAACATCTCTTTTATGATGAAGAACAAACAATTCCTCGGGACACACTTCAGTGAATACATCCTCCTCCTTGAATTTGTACAAAAGTTGGGGTTGATTCTCCATATGGAGAGAAATTTCTCTCTCATGGAAATTTATATTGGCCCTATATATGGAAATCTAATCCATGACATGAATTTCACTAAATTAGACTAAAGGGAGTATGAATAGGTTCACCGAGAAGTTCTATTATCAAATTATGAGAGGGAAGAGGTATATTCATGGGATGCAATAATTTACCCATTTTCCGTTCTCACCAACATCCCTATATCCATGATGTGTGGTTCAGTTGGGAGTGTTTAAAAAAACATCCAGGATAAAAAATAATTCATAGAACCAGAATAAAAAAGTATGTTCTCTATTCTTAAATAAATTACTAGTGTACTTGTCAACACTTCATTATCGGGATTCTCTATAGAAGTAGTGATGTAAAAGGCTCGCTCTTTCTGCCTGGGAAGATGTTGGTTGCCTCTAAAGACCCTTGGTTTATAGAACTAGTCTGCAAAGTTCCTTAGTTCATTGAATTTACATCAATGAACAATGAATTGAGGGTCAAACAAATAATTTATCTCCTCTTTCACAAAAAAAATATTTTTCTTGTTGGAAATTATTGGCCAGGATCCATTCTCTTCCACACATAATGCATTTCCTTGTCCCCTTTAGGAAATTTTTTCACTGCTTCTTTCTGAACCATTGGAAAGTGGGCTTCTGTAATTTCATAACTCCGTTGGATTTATCCATATGACCACTGAAATTAAGGTTCACTTCTTTGATTCTTCTCCTCATGATACCCCTAAGATTCACCAATATCCATTTCAACTTTGAGGGAACATCGAACAATTTCTTCAGATCTATCAATGCCACAGATCACATAGAAATTCCGTAATCTAGGATTTATCCCACCAAAGAAGCAGTCATTCTAGCATTCAGGGGTAATGACAAAGCCGGATGAATATCCTGAAATGCTTTTGAATGCTTACTCATACACTATGATGTATTCATCATATTTTTTCTTGAGGGAAAGGAAGTCCATTTCCATCTTATGTTGGAGGGTGTGTGAAAAATATTTATTGAAATACATTTTAATTAAATTCATCCAATATAACGTATCAATATCTTCCTCAGGATTTGTATATTTTATTAAATTCCACCATTGATTAGCTTCACCGTCCATAAGCTATGAATCCATAAGGACATTCTCTTGTTCGGAACATTGAAGTGTGGAGAAGATCATTTCAATGAATTTAATCCAATATTCTACGATTGAGGGATTAGATGACCCATTAATTGTAAGAGGCCTTTGTCTTACGAATTTGTCGATTATGGATTGTTCTTTCTTAGGGGGGTTGAATGTTCCTCATTACACATGTTTCTAAAAAACATGAGTTAACTAAGATATTATCAGGATAATGATTGTGATTCCCAATCCCATTGGAATGAAAATCTCATTAGAATAGTCGTCATAATGATCTTCGCATTGATATTTATCCTGAGTCCACCTATTATCATCCATTTGATGGAATAAAAGGAATTTTAGGGTTAAAACATAATTGGGAATCCACATAAAAAAATTATACCTTAAAAATAAATTTTTTTCCCATAACTTATTAATTTATAGGATTCAGTTTATGTTATCCATTATCTACTTCCCAATATATATTCTTTGGGGAATTATCATATTCCCTTAATAATTGCTTATAATGAGATTATTAATTTACCAAATAATATCCCTTAGGTGTTTCAGACAAAGAGAGAAGCAAGGCCTATTGTCATGCTCCAGTTCCCGTTTGAGTCTAGCTCAAAGCGGTGTTTTCGGGATTTACCCCTCGATACATCTATAACAAAGCCACCTCTACTTGTTTGTATCCAAATAGAGATTTATTTTATTGATTAACAATTACCCTATATGAAAAAAATTAGGGATGTTTTTGTTATACTTTGTCTTATCCCTAAGGGTTTTACTAGTTTTTTCTAGTCCTAATCCCAAAATTAACTAAACATATCCACTGATACAAACTGTAACAATCATAGACATTATTACACACATAAAATTTTTTATTTACATAAACTTAATGTTTGGAAAAATTTAAGAATCAATAGGTCTAGTGTCTTGGGAAAATAAGAACATTATATGACAACTTATGATAGAAAATACAACATCGTTATTTAAAATGTATTTTACATGACAACAACATTCCATCGTACATAGCATTGGATGGGACAACCAGAGGACATACATAAGAAAATGGTGAGCTATAAATCCCAGTAAGGGAATTGAAAAGGCATAACATGAAAAATAAAATACATGTTAGGAAAGAGTAATTTCAATGGATCATAAGAGAAACATGAACATAAATTCAGGATATGGCATGATTATCATAATCTGGAGATGTGGCCACAATATTTAACAAGATATTAGAACGTGTAAAGAATCGTTGTAAATATATTAACATGAATAAAACATCATTGTACTTGAATTAGCATGAGTAAACACTAATTTTACTTTAATTATTATGATTAAACCCTCATATCACCTGGAGTATCACGATACTAAATTCTATCCAATGCATTGGAGTGCAATCAGGGCGCACCCTTCATAAACATTTCAATTCATGCATAAGTGTGTCACATAGATCATATAACATGGAATCATTCAATATCATAATATATTCCTTGAAAAAAGAATGTATAATACATACATTTATGGAAAATTAAATATGTATATGTTTGTAAAGTTGAATACCCTTTATATAAAAATTGCTATGGTATTCACTACATAATGATTTTTTCTTGGAAAAAGGAGGTGCAATTTCGATAGCATAATGGGGTGACATAAAAATTCATAAAAATGGTTTATGATAGAGAAAGGGGTATCTCATGATATTTACATGAAATTTACAAAATGGGTTCATATAGATACATTTCCCAAATCAGGGAATTTAGAAATAGAAGGCATTACAAAATAATGAATCATGAAGTGAGCAGAGAAATAGAATAACTATCACAAACATTCAATATGGTAACAAGTATACATGTGAAGTATTAATGAGAGATAAAGAGGTCTCTCATCATTCAATCATAAGTATGGAAGTATGAGGGATGCTCAAAATTATACCCCCAACATTTTTAATTGGAAATAAAATGGTATATCAACATATTCAAACTTAGACAAAAATGAGAAAAGAATAAATCCCTTACATAGAAGTGTGATCCTAAAGAATTGGGAGAGAATTTAGAGAGGCTTTTGGGGGAATGGGGCACCTTGGGAGAATTTTATATAGAGGATGGAAGAGTATGGTCGAGCTCTAAATGGTTTCAGTGAAGAGAAATGGGATATTGAGTGGGTTAATATAGTTACAGAGAGAGAATTCTTTATTATTTTTGTTTTGGACACTACACATTAAACTAATAAAAACCAAAAACCAACCCATGTTTTTTGAATAAGGGGGTTGGAAAAAATTATTTAGTGTTGACTATGTCCAAAAATATTAAAATATTAGGCTTTCTTATATGGAGGAGATTCACACTCTCAACGAAATCATTATAAAATGATAAAATATTTTATATGTCTTGGAGGGTCCCCTAAAGAGACATAAAATTAATAAAACAAGTATAAAATTATATTATTTTAATGTTAAAACTTATATTCGCTTAATTCCCCTTTTATAATATATTATTACATCACTATTGGGGCATTATGATGTCAAAAAACACATTATACATTTAAACACTATTTAAGTTTTACACAAAAATTAGATTGTCCCAGAAAATTTAAAAAAATTTACCATTGGATAATTTTGACATCGTGAATTAAAAAATGGTATTAATTTTTTCTAAATAATTTTATTATAATGTGAATTTTTCATTTAAAAATAAAAATCAACATTTGTCAAATATTCATGGGTTTTGAAAAAAAAGCTTTCAAATCATAATAAAAACAAAAATTATAATCATATAAAATTATATGATCATTTATATTTGATAAAAAATAATTTATTTAAAATAATTTAATAAAATATCATTTTATTAAAAAATACATTAATTCTTCAAAATAGATATCTTAATTTAATATTAAAGAAAAATACAATCTATGTTTTTAAAACCATTTACAATGTAAAAATAATAAAATGAATGTATATTCATTATAAAAAAATAATTCATAAAATCATTGTTCTTGGGTCTTGTTACATAACCCCATATAACACCTGTGTAAGACCTAAGGGTAAGGTGTGTGATGTTTAAAGACTCTTAGGGTGACATGGATAAAATCTCTCAAGTGGTAATCTCTATTAACTTCCACTTCTCTCATAGGGAGTTCCATTCACGCTTAATGTGTGGAAGCATAGAATGGGCTTGGTCAAGAGTAAATCCTAGTTGCACTACCTCCTTTCATTGTTCCAAAAAATGGCTTCATATAGATAAATACAACTTGATGACACCATCACTTCTTTTTTCAGAGTAAAATGGGATTGTTAAAGTCATGTATTTAAAACAAATCATGGTATCACTATTCAATGGATATATTAGCAATGATAAAAATTCATACTATTATTTTAAAATACAAAAAACAAGAACCATTGAAGTGCATATTTTTTATATTACTATTTTAAATAAAAATACATTTAATTAGATCAAGAGGAATTTTCATTAATAAATTTATGGTTCATTACAATATTCCCCCCTTAAGAAATTTCACCTTCGAAATTTACTTTTTTAACAGTAATGTAGATGAGGGTTACACTTTTTCATCACTTAATCTGATTCCCACATTCTTTATTCAAAATTTTTGTTTCTACATAAGAGCTTGACTAGGGTAATTAGCTGATTTGGTAGAACATTTTCCCAATGATCTAAGATCTTAATCTACTACTCCTCATAGGGGAGGTCATTCCCCAATGGTACCACCTTTGGATTGAGTACATGTGATGGTTCCAATATGTAATTCTCAAGAGTGATACATGGAATGCATCATGTACTTGAGACTTGTTCAATGGGAGTGATAGTCGATCAGACACTCCACCAATGCGATCATGGATCTCAAAATGGATAATATACCTTGGAATTTGAATTACCTTATTCCCAAATCTCATAACTATCTTCCACTGTGATATGAAGAGAAATACCTTGTCTCCCACATCAAACTCTACGTCTTGTCAATGATTATCAACGTATCTCTTTTGTCAACTCTGAGTAGCTTTTAGGTGCTAATGTATGGTCTTAACCTTCTCCACCATTTATTTGACAATTTTTGTACATATAAGTATTCGATCTAAAATTTCATCCCAAACTGTTATTGTTATACACCTCTTCCAATAAAGGACTTCATAAGAAGCCATTTGTATGCTTTAGCGGAAATTGTTATTATAAGAGAACTCAACAAAATAACGATGCTGATCCCATGATTTTGTGAAGTCTATTTAGCATGGTCCCAACATGAATTCAAGTGTTTGGATAGTCCGCTCAGATTGGAAGTCAATTTTAGTGTGATGATCCCTACTGATGACCTGCTTAATATTCAGAGATTGTGGGGAAATATTCCAAAACATTGAGGATAATCCTGGATCTTAATCGGATATAATTGATTGTGGTACTCACTGTTTCCTTACCAAATCTCTAATGCATATCCAAAGAGATTGATTCAATGAAAAATCCTATCTAATTGTAATGAGTTTTTTGTCTTTGTAAGATGATCCTCAATAACCCTGATATCATTGTTTCTTTGGTATGTATTTTGAAGTCCACTAACAAATTATATGGTGATGTTATCCCATTTTTATATTGGTATGGGTAATGGTTCCCTAATCACCTAATAATTATGCCTCTTATCCTAAACTTGTTTACATACCATGAAATGTGATGTATACTCAGTGATCTCCTTATTCATGTTATCCCACCAATAATACAATCTGAGATCTTGATAAATATTTTCATTTCCTAGGTGAATGATGAAATTTAATCTATGTGCATCATCCAAAAGTTCATTCCTTAACACCTAGTTTTATGGAACACATAGTCTTGATCCTAATATCAAAATTCATTCTTCATTAACATTAATCTCCAATAATATACATTTTCTAATAGTTTCCAATTTCTCTTGAATTACCACAACATCCATTTGAGAATCCATTAACCTTTCAATAATAGAGGGTTGAGAAATCATTTGTGAATGGATTCATGATGATCCATTCATTGTTATTCCCATGTCCATATTCATAAAATATAAGAATATTGGATTCTTTTAAATTCACATCAATGATCGAATCATTGGGTCATTTCTACATAGATCATCTTCCACTTTGTTCGCATTCCCAAGGTGGTAATGGATTGAGAAGTCATAGTCTTTGATCATCTCAAACCATTTTTGTTGGCATATATTCATCTTCTTCTATTTGAATATATACCTGAGGATTTTGTGATCCGTATATATTTCAAAATCTCACCAATGAGTTAATGTCACCAAATTTTTAAAGTGGAGATTACTACAGCCAACTCCTGATCATGTGCGGGATAATTTTTCACATGAACTATCAATTTCCTTGAATCATTGGCACTGACATTTCTATTTTTCATAAACACACACCCGATGACCTTCTTCAAAGAGTAGTGGAATATTAAAAAATTTTCACCCCTTGTGGGTAGCATGATCACTGGTGTAGTGATAAGCCTCCTTTTCAACTCCTTGAATATCTCTTCGCATTTATCAATCCCATCAAACTTGATTACCTTCTAAGTTAGCATGGTATTAGGGTTCGAAAATCATGAGAAATTCCTCACAAATCAATGACAATTTCAAGATAACCCTAGCAAGCTACAAATACCTATTATAGATGTTGGAATATTCTATACCTTATATGCATTTGTCTTGGGGGGGTCCACAGATATCCAATTTCTTGTGATGATATGACCTAATAATGAGAACCCCTTAAACCAAAACTGACACTTTCAGTACATGGTATAGTGATTATCCTTTCTCAAGGTCCATAGTATAGTTCTTAGATTCTCTTTATATTCCACATTGGTTTTGGAGTATATTATAGTATTTTATATAAAAACATCCACAAATTTGTTGAGGTAATCACCAAAGAAAACATTCCTCATGTCTATGAAGATTTCTGGAGAGCTAGAGAGTCCGAAAGGAATAATATGAATTCATAGTTCTTGTACCTTGTACAAAAAGTAGTTTTGGGGATATCCTCCTTATTCACCCTTATTTGTTAATATCTTGACTACAGATCCACATAGGAGAAGTAGTGTTCTCCACATAGAATATTGATCAAGTCATAAATTTGTTGCAAAGAATTCTTGTTCATTATCGTTATTTTTTAAGATCACGATAATCAAGGAAAATGTGCATTGACCCATCCTTCTTCTTGATTAAGAGGACTGATGCACACCATAATGAAGAAATTTGGTGTATAACCCCATTAGAAAAATTATTGTGTATTTGATTCTTTATCTCATGTAGATCCACATCATACATAATAAAACAAGTCTTGGATATTGACAAATTTTCAAGTATAAGACTAATCGATAATTCATCATCTCATCTAGGAGGAAGACTAGACAATTCTATAGGAAACACTTCAACTAATTACCTCACAATAGGCATATCTTCAAGGATGGTTTCTTCCTTATACATAATAATTTTATAAAGATACACATGCTCATATGGAATTAATATCCAAGATTGAGATGATGGTGCTAAAGATGATTCATCCCCCTCCTTGAAATTGTAGAGAATTGGGGGCGGTTTCTCCATATAGAGATTTATTTCCCTCTCATGATAATTTATGTATGACCTATATTGGGATAACTTATATATGCCATGAATTGCATAAAAGTCCATAAGAAAGAGTATGATGAGGTTTTCTGGGAAGATCAACCCACAAATTGTGATATGGGAAGTGTAATATTAATGGGATGAAATAATTTCCCCATTTTCTGTTATCACTGATATATCTTCATCCATGATTTTTCGTGTTGTTGGGATTGTTCTACAAACCTTTCATAATATAAAAGATTACATATAACTAAAATCAAAAATTATGTTTACTAATTAGGAATGAATAACTAGCATACCTGTTACCACTTCATTATCAAGATTCTAATTGGTATTAGTGATGGAAAAAGATCTCCCATGCAGCTTTGGAGGATTCTGGTTTCTTCAAAAAACCCTTTTCTTAGGGAACTGGTTTGAAAAGTTCTCTTGTTCTTTATAGTTAATGAAATGAACAATTCATTGTGGGTCAAATGGAGCATTCCTCTACTCTGTCATAGTAGCGGGTTTTTTCTGACAGGAATAAATGGCCTGGTAACCTTCTCTTTCATAGTATAATCATCTCCTCGTCCCCTTTCGATAATTTATGAGGTGCTCATTTTTTATCCATTGGCATGTGGGGGGATTAAATTTCATAGAACCATTTGATTTATACCTCGAAACACCAAAATTACTATCCAATTTCATCTTCTTATCCCCATGCTACCCTTGAGATTCTTTGATCTGCATTTCGACTTTGTGGGAACGTTGAACAATTTCTTCATTGCTATTAGAGTCACGTACCACTTGGGATTTCTATAAGCTAGGTTTTATCCCGCTAACGTAGATGTCCACCATGCATTTGGGGGTAACAGAAAAGTCAGAGGAATATCTTCCAAGAGTTATGTCTCATGTTCTCTAGTGGATTCGTTGAATATTTTGATTGATGGGAAGGACACCCCTTTCTATCTTAAGTCAGAGGGTTCAGGGAAAATATTTATTAAAAAACATTTTCCAGAAAATATTACATTTCAATGCCTTGATCTTTTCCTCATGCTTAATATTTTTTATCATTATCCACCATCAATCAGCTTCACCCTTCATACGATAAGAAACTAGAAGGACCTTCTCAAATTCAGAACATTGAAGGATGGAGATGATCTTTTAAATGGAGTTGATCCATTTTTCAGAGATTGGGGGACAAGATGATCCCTTAAAAGTAGGAGGCCCTTGTCTCAATATGACATTGGTTGCGTCTTGTTCTTCCTTAAGGGGAGAGGGGTGAACTCTCCTCTTGACCACTGTTTCTATTCAAAACACGAGTTAACTGAGGGAGTATCGTGAGAAATCTTGTGATTCCCACTCCTATTAGATTGAGAATCTCATTAGAACATGCATCACATTGATCGTTGCATCAGTTGTTTTCCCAAGTCCTATTACTGTCCATTGGTAGGAATAAAAGGAATGTTATGGGATACACATAAAGGGTAATACATAGAAAAAAAGATAACTTATAAATTAAATTTATGTACTTCAGTTATGAATTTATAGGATTCAATATATGTTATCCATGATATACTTCCCAATATATTTTCTTAGGGGTATTTTTTATTTCATTAATAATGGTTTATACTAAGATTATGAATTTACCAAAGCATATAATTGCGAGTGTAAATCCAATAGTGAATCAAGGCATGTTGTTGTACATCATTTCCCATTCGATTGTAGCTCTAAGTAGTGTTTTCGTTTTATATCAGGAGATACATATGTTTCAGATAAACCACTACCTGTTCATCTCCAGGTAAAGATTTATTTTCTTGATAAACAAATTAATATATACTAAACAAAATTTAGGGATGTCTTTATTATAAATAGTGTTATCCCTAATTCATTCACATGGGTTTTCTAATCCTATTCACAATGATTAATAAACATGTCCTCTAATACCAACTATAAAAATAATTCTCTTTATTACTCTCATAAATATGATTAATTAAATAAAAATGCACATAATATAACTTTGGGGATTAAGAGGTCTAGTGTCTAAGGAAATTAGGAACATTAAATGAAAAATAAGGGCATAAAATATTAATTTTTATATTGAAAACTTCATTTACATGACAACTATATTCCTTTGTGATTAGAATTGCTTGGGATAACCAAAAGACATACATAAGAGAAGTGTGAGCTATAAATCCCGGTAAGGGAGTAAAAAATTAACTTGAAAAATAAAATACATGTTAAGAAATAGGAATATCAATGGATCATAAGAGAAACATGAACATAATGGAATGATATGGAATTATTATCATAACATTGAGATATGGAAACAACATTTAACCTGATATTTTCATGAGGAAAGGCTCCTTGCACATGGATTCGCATGAGTAAACCCTCATTCCACATGAATTATCAGGATTAAAACATAATTTAACTTGACTTATTATAATTAAACCATATTTTCACATGGTTTATTATGATACTAAATATTTCCCAATGCATTGGAGTGATATCCGGGCACACCCTTCATAAACAATTCATTTTAGGCATAAGTGTGCCACATGGATCATATAACATGGAATCATTCTATATAATAAGATACTCCATGATTAAAAATGATTAATACTGATATGTAAGTAAAACTAAATAAGTATATGTGTATACATTTGAATACCCATGATAGATAAATGTGTATGGTAATCACTACAGAATGATTTTGTCGTTGAAAATTACGGTGCAATTTTGGCAGCACAACGACATGACATAAAAATTAATAAAAAGAGGTTGATGAGAGAGAAATGGGTATCTAATAATATTTAGACGAAATTTATAGTACGTTAATGTAGATAAATTCCCCAATACGGGGAATTTTCAAATATAAGGCGTAAATTAATAACGAAACACGATGAAAGAGGATAAATGGAACACCTCTTATGAAATTTCAACAATGCAATAGGTTTATGTGGGAGGGATTAATGGTGGAGAAATAGTTCTCTAGTAATTAAAAAAATATAGAGGGAATAATGTGTGAGTTGAAAAATCATTCTCCATCATTTTTAATTGAATATAATTTGGTATATCAACATATATAAACTTGGACAAAAATGAGAAATGAAGAAATCCCTTACTTGGAGGTGTGAACCCAATGGCTTGGGAGAGGCTTGAAAGAGGCCTCTTTAGAGATTAGGGAACCTTGGGATGAATCTAGAGATTGTAGGGAAGATTTTTTTTGATCTCAAAGTGGTTTTCATGAAGCGAAATGGGGGATTGAATGGGTTTATATAAGAAATGAGAGAGAATTATTTATTATTTAGGTTTTGGACACGACACATTAATCAAAAAAACACAAGCAATCTGATGGTTTTTTCCAATGTGGATTTTAAGACATTATTTTATAATTCCAATTGGAGAAATTATTAAAATTTTAGTCTTTATTTTATTGATGTGAGTCACACTCTCAATGAAATTATTTTAAAATGTTAAAATATATTATATATTTTGGAGGGTCCACTAAGGCACCATAAAATTAATCAAATAAATCTAAAATCACATAATATTAAAGGTAAAACATATATTGTCATAATATAATTTTTATTGTATTTTATTACATCACTATTAGGCCATTATGATGTCATAAAACAAATCATATATTTAACTGGTACTTAATTTTTTCCCAATAATTTGACTATTTCAGAAAATTATGAAAATATCACCAATGAATGATTTCAATGTCCGAAATCCAAAAATGATATTCATATTATCAAAATAATTTTTGTAAATAAGTGAATTTTAACTTTTAAAATGACAACAATCATTTATAAAAAAATTAATCTGGTTTGACAAGAACGTCTTTCAAACCTTAATAAAAATACAATATTATTCATAAAAATTTATGGGATCATTTATATTTAATAAAAAAGAATTTAGTAATAATATTTTATTAAAATATTTCTTAATTCAAAAATCTATTAATTCATCACAATTTATTTCTTAATTGAATGTTAACTTAAAATACTATTTGTGTATTAAAAACCATTTAAAAAAATTACAATAACTATAAGAGTTTATATTCTTTATACAAAAATATTGCACATAGTCATAGTTCTAGGGTATTTCTTCATACCCCATAAAAATACCAGTAAAAGACCTATGAGTATAGTGTGTGATGGTGATAGACTCTTGGGGAGTCTCAGATGAAATGTCATGGGTGGTAACCTCTATTAAGATACACTTATTCTATAGGTGGTTTCATAAAAGATTAACATGTTGAAGCTCGACTTAGGATTGGTCAAGAGAGAATCCCAGTGATGCTACGTACTTTTGGTGCTCTGAGAAATGGGCTTCATATAAAGAAATTATACTGGATGAGTCCCTGTCCACTTTTTTATAAGTAAAATGGATTTTTTAAAACCCTATATTTATACTAATCATGTTATCACCGTTCAAAAACGATATTTGAAAAATTAAAAATTATTTACGGTATTTTAAATTCAGAAAACATAAAACTAAGGAAGCACATCTGTTTAATATAACTATTTTACATAATAAAGACATTTAATTAGATGAAGAAAAATTTTCAATAATAAATGTTTTGGTCGTTACAAAAATTTAACAACATGGTTACATTTATTATCTTTAAATTACATTTTAATAGATACCACGTTGCATTTAAACCTAGTGTTTCATGAATTGAAATTAATCAAATATAATGAATTTATTATGAAATAAATAAATTTCAATATCATAGGGTGTTACATCCTCCCCTGATAAAAATATTTCATCATAAAAATTTAATTTATATTAACATATAAACATATGATGGTATTTATACTTCATAATATCCAATGGTTCCCACAATTATTCCTTCATTTTGTGATTTCTTCATTGTAACTTTAATTATCAAGTTGTCTTATTCTCCAAAAAAAGACCCCAAATATCAATATTTTGGTTTGTTTATCAATGATATAATAGATTAGGTTCCAATTATGTTTCTGTATAGGTGAGAACACACGATGGGTCAATCCTATACTTCCTTAAAAACGATATATAGAACCGAAAATATTTTTTTGGGATATTTGATGGAATTTCCAAATGATAAGAAAAAACTCAAATTCATTCAATAATATCAAAGGGTCTTATATACCTAGTGATCAACTTAAATTTCATGAAAAACATTATAACCACCTTCCTTGGATATAAATTTAATAAAACATGTTCACCCACATGGGATTCTAAATCATTCCTCCAATAATTGGCCTTAAATTTTTTCATACATTGATCTAGTTTAATGTGAGAAAGAATATCCTTTACCTTTATTATTGTCTCATTAAAAAAATCTAGGCCTACAATTTTAAATTCAACAACATCATCACAAATATGGTATAGTACGAAATATATTTCCATATAATTTTTCATACAGTTCCATTTGAACACTTGAATGGAATCTATTTTTATATGAAAACTCTTCCAAAGGTAAATACTGATCCAACTAACCTATAATGTATGGTGATAATAAAATAAACATTTCTTCCAATTTTTTAATATTAATTTCAGACTATCAATCAGTTTGAGGATGGAAGGTAGTTTTAAAATGAATCCCAATGTCAAGAACATTCTAATGAATCGTCATGAATTTTGATGTAAAATGGGTATGTCGATCAGACACAATAGAAGGAGGTGCACCGTAATTCAAATAAATCATTAATATAGATCACCTTAAGGTTATCATGGTGTATATCTCTTCTTATATAGAGGAAATGTGAAAAAATGGTTAGAAAATCAATGATAACTCATATCACAACAGTTTTATTATTATCCTTTTGTTGTCCTATGAAAAATTATATAGTAATATTATACCTCTTCCTCATATTATTCATAAGAACATTGTTGACTTCTTTAATATGTTGTGTCAAATATTTCACTTGTTGGAAAACAAGGCATATGGAATCATAATTACTAACTTCCCTCTTCATTTTACCCCACCAAAAACGATATTTGAAATCCATATACACTAGGTGATAGGAAGGTTTATAGAGAAATTCGAGTAATGTTATTCATCCAAAAATTTCCTTTTTAGAACATTTATAGATAGAGAAAAAAATATCATTCCAAATTACAGAACACCAACTTCAAAAATCAAGTTGAATAACATTCCAAAATTTGGAACAATAATTTTCAAACAAATATTCTCAAAATTAGATTGAAAAATTTTATCTTTTCTCTTAAATATGGTTTTACAAAAATTTGAAGAATGGGTGATTTATCCAATTACATAATGATTTGTATATAAATATTTTCTAGATCCATGAACATATGATCACTCCCAATCCACAGTTGTGTCATAATTACCTGATATATCATACTCAATAAATTTTGAAACTAATTTTCTTTCTTCAGGTGGTACTGTATTGATATATCATAATCTTCAAGAATCATTATCCCCCAAAATTTTCTCATGTTGATCTATTTTTGGGAAAATATGTATTCTAGGATTTTATGATCCATATATATCTAACATAATTAATAAATGTGATAATGTATCCATATCGTAAAGATAATATAATGCTTTCAAACTCATGATCTTGTGTTTGATAGTTTTTTCTCATGAGTATGAAATTTCCGTGATTCATATTAAATAAAATTATCACCTTTCAATAGAAAGAAACCTAATCTTTGATGTATCACCATATACCAAAACCCATTATTTCCCAAAAATAGTATAAAAATTTTCTCATTTAACAATGTCTTCATTAGATCATCAAAACATTCTTCGCATTAATTTTTAAAATCAAACATAACCACTTAGATGGAAGGTCAGTTTAAAAGTTATACAATCGAGAAATGTTCTGAATGAATCACCGATATCAACCAATCAATCAAATGAAACTAAATAAATATTTATTTTCAATACTATAGGCCATTCTATGACTTCATTTAACATCGTAGGATTGGTTTAGATTACATACCTGGAAAAAATATTGCGATGAAAATAAAATTATTGAATACAGAAATTTTTCTTACAAAATTCCACATATAACTCTCCCCTTATAAGAGTTCGGGGATTGATATATAAATGTTTCTAATATTCCTCATAGGAATATGAATAAAACAAAATATCATCAATTAATACCAAAAAAACCCATCAAGATATTTCTTGAATAATCTATTCATTATATCTATAAAATCAGTGGATGGATTAATCCATCCAAAAAAAATTTATATAATCCCTAATGTCTATACATCATTTGAAAAGTTGTCATTACAATAAAATCCTTATTTAGGCACCACTAATTATTAGCATAATTAAGGGGAACATTTGAAAAATATCAGGATCCATGAATTTGATTTTATAATTCATTCATGAGATTCATATGATAATTTTTATTTATAATAGTAGAATTGATATAATAATAATAAATGGACAACCTCATGGATCTGTACATTTTATTAACGATGGGAAAATTTTCACCCCACTATGAAAAAGTAGTATACAAAGATAACTCAACCCATAAATACTCTAGTTGTTTATAAAACTCAACTACTTCCATAGTGGATATTCTAGAGGGAGGCATTAATATTGGTCTTTCATCATGGATTAAATCAATTGAAAACTCAACATCTCTCTTTCGGTGATGGCTAGGTAATTCCTATGGGAATTCATCAATTTATTCCTATATAATTGGTCATAATAAATATAAATATTACTGTCTCTATCCCTAAATTATTTTTTATATAGTTCTTCTATATTATCATATCATAGATATATTCAGGGTCGATCTAGGTATGAATTTGAAAATGAAGTAGAAACTATAAATATATGGAATTATGAATCTTTATCACAAATCATAATTACCAAAACCTTGAACTATATTTTTTCATCATATTTTGAAATCAATTCCACTCCAAGGATTAAATCAAATTCATCCATTGGTATGATAATAAAGTTATCAGATAAATCATGTTTATGTTTCACAATGGGGACTACCTGAAACCTCATCATAGTAGTGAGACTTCTCCTAATAGTGTTATCTGATAACTCAATTTTTAGATTAATTGGGAAATATATAATATTCATGGAAAAATATATTGATATAAAAGAGTGAGAGGATCCCTAATGAAACCAAAAATTGCACCAATTTGAATATATGATTAAAGTACCTACCATGAAATTATTTTTTACTTCAACATCAGCTATAGTGATCATATAAGCTTTTCTATCTACCCTTCACCACATTGGTGGAGGATCCCATTAATTAAAGGTGAATTATTTTGTGTAGATATTCACCCCTATAGTTTTATCATTAATAATCATTTTTTCTCCCCTTTTCATTCTATAGTTTAGTGACCATTTTCTTCAAACATATACAAACTCTCAATCCAATCATGCATTTCCCAGGCCGATTCTATCGATATTTTTTACAATGTGGAAATCAATGTGTTGTATTCTAGTTCATAAAAGAATTCCCCTTTTCATGTTATTCAGATGGCCACTTCTTCTTTTTGATTCCTATGAATATTTAAGATCAATATATTTCCTTATAAATTTATATGGCTCATAAAACTATTTCAATATATGATGATTTTTTTGGGAAACCATCAACCATAAAAAACACTATATAATCACTTAAAATAAATCATCAATATTGCTCTCAATGTTATGTATGTAATCTGAAACAAACCTATATAACCATGTAAAGGTAGTTTCATACAATGAAACTTTTTCTTATACATTTTTATTTATGCTTTAATTTTTTTCTTCTCAATTTGATTCTCATGAGTGAAATATTTTTCATAAAATGAATCATTAATATCATTCCATTCCACGATATATATTTCCCTTTATTCTCTAGTATTTGGATCAATTATCAAAATTGATCTGCATGTCTATTGAAAAAGTAAACTACATGTGTAACCATATCCTTTTTACGAAATACCAACACAATAAATATATTCAACAAATACATTGTTTATTTCATGGCTACCACTTGATTAGTAGTACCACTATACGATGGTGGATTATGTAGCCTAAAGCAATCCAAGGTAAGAGAAGATTCCTATAGACTGCGTGGATCCACCTTGGAAATACTTTTTTTCTAACATTATTATGCTTCTCAAAGATTTTTTTAATTTTATTCGTTCAAATACCAATGGTATTGGCTTCTTATATAGGAAAATATCTACATTGGATATGTGTGTTGATTCCCTTCTTCCTTCCATGTCCCATTTCAAAAAAATGACATAGATTGGATTAGACTGTAATATTTTCAACATTATGTCACATTGTGTAATTTTAAATATGATGTAACACCTAACATGAATTAAACTTTATTAATTTTTAATCTTATAATTATGTTCTTAGTTACTATAGGATATCATTGTTTTGAAATCCTTCATATTGGATTGCAAATAAAATGTGAATTATACTATGCATATCCCAAATGGGTTCTAAAATAGTTGTTTAGTTAGTCCCATTTTCAAGCACACAGTGAAAACCCGGTCAAGATCAATGCACCATTTTCATAGTCATTACCTCTTGGTACCTCTGCTCTAGAACCACACCGAAATATAGTATCGAGAAAGGTATTTATTAAAAACGATGTGAACAAAATATTTTCCTTACCAAAACATTAGGATTTTATCCTATACTCATCCTCATTGTCTATAATATGGGTATATCCCATATTAAATATTTTTCATAATATAGTTCTAAATTTTTATAATAATAATCATCTAATAACAATCCTAGCAAACCAAACCCTAATAGCATGGACCTGATATCTATTTCATTACATTTTCATAGATACATGAAATAAAAAATCGAAGGACCAATCAGTTTATTAGTTTTCGAGAACCTAATAAATTCAGGATAACAATTTTACATTGGGAATTTTAAATTAAAAATAACACATAATAATTTCAAACAAACTTCTACCTCGAAAACTTATTCAAATATCACTTATTCTTATACAGGGTAATGGAATGAAAATAAGTGTTAGATTAAATAATTAATATGGTTTATGTACAGGGGAATCTATAATGGATCTATAAAGGTTAATCAATATGAAAAGGTAAATAATTTAACACACATACCTTTTAAATAAATTTAATGCATGAATAGATAATTCACAATCAACCTCGCATGTTAAATAACATAACAATCATGATATTAAATCAGAAAATTGAGAATGAAATAAATCAAAGGATAATATCATTTTTAAGAAATAAAGTATATTATAAAATTATTTATTAATTAGGTAAATTATTAATTATTAGATTTCATTTCTTAAGCACATGAAAAACTCTACTATAAAGATCTATCATCATGAAAGTTTAAAATAGGTGGAAGAAACCCTTTTAATTTGGACAAAAAACATATCTCATAAGATATATCAATTAATTTAGGGGGATATCTATAATTAATCCACACACATGTCTAAATGTCCAAATAATTTCTAATACCCCATATAATATATTTTGTTTATAATAAATATTCCTTAAAATCAAGCATTTTTGTTGAGTAGAGGATGCAGATTTATTAATATATTTCCAATTAATCAAATATCATTAAAAGTGAGAACCCCTAATAAAAATGGTATAAGTTTTATAAAATAATAATATCCATAATTATATAATATTTATATTTAACAAAAATTTAATTAAAATTGAGAAATGATCCTATCAATGTTATCATTTCATGATAAAGTTAATAATAAAAAAATAATGTTAGATTTGACAATAACTTTTACCGCATGGTAATTTTATAGTCAAAAGATGTTAAATAAAATAATGAAAATTAAAAATTAAAATATCCTTAATTTTTAATGAGTCAAGATATTACATTTCAAAGGGATAATATAGACACAATATAAAAATAATTAGTTGGAAGCATTACAATATGCATCAATGAATGGAAACTGAGATGAAGTGCCTTACCTTATAATTTCTATTCGATGGGCGTGATTTAACCTCATATATAATGGTTTCTTGAATGTTATTAATTTATTAAAAAACCATATTATTATTTATAATATCACATTTTATCCTTTAATTAAATAATATAACCTGATTGTTAACCATCTTTCTACATTTTCATTAATTTGGGAGCAAATTTCCATGTTTTTGAATTAGTTTATTTTTTCACGGATGTATCGGTTCATGGAAATATTATATAGGATAATAATCAAGTAAATAATTATAATTAAAAAATTATCATAATTATTGATCAATTATTATTCTATGATCAATCATTAATTATTGTTTTGCGAAATTAATTATGTTATGATCAAAGAGAAGATAGGCCCTACGTATGCAAGTGTATCATTTCCAATTTTTAACGATCATTAGAGTAATGAAGTAAGAAATATATTACATTAAAATAATAATAATAATAAAATTTTATTTAATTAAATATTACATTCCCAATTCTCCATTTAACAATATAAAATTTTCATGTTGTGTGGTAATAAAAAGAGTGTCACGTGTGTTTGTGAAGGTAGTTGTATGCACATACACAAATGATGTCATAATTTATTAGTGAGTAAAAATTTAAAATGTAACATGATATATTATATTTTAGTAATTATTAATATGTCACAAATATAATAATTATTTCATTTACATGACATAAAATCATTTAATGTTTTTTCTTTACCACCATCTATTCAAAGCATTATTGAAAAGAAAATTCCATCACTTTGTCAGGTAGTATTCATTTGTACAAAAGATCAATGTTATTATTCCCCATATGGAATGGGAAGTAAGAACATTATATAACATATAATACATAAATATATATTATTTTTCTTATATATAAAAAATTAAATTTTTTATCCATCATCATATTTATCCATGATTGGTGGTAATGAAAAATCAAATGAAATATGTTCGTGACCCAGTAGTCTGCTGTACACAAGATTGATGATTTCATAACCCAACTGATGGAAGTGTATATGGTTTTAGGTTATTAAATTAACATAAAGAAAACCAATTTTAATAAAGATAATGAGGATATTATGTCATAATGGATTAATAGGAATTGAAATAGTTGGATGGTGAAATAAAATAAAAATGTACATCTATTTCGGGCATCTTCATTACGTTTGAAACAAATACTTCCTATGATGGATTTCATCAAAAAAAGGATTTTATGATGATAAGAGATAATTTTTTATTTTGTTTGGTTAGTTCGTTGCAGAACTAAATGCTTTTGATGGTTTTAATAGAAGAGGCTAGGGTGGCCTTTTATATGTGAGGTGAGTGGAACACTTGAATGTTTTTGAAAATATTCCATCATGCACAAGTTTTTATCATTCCAAATGCTTAAAAAAGGTCCAATATTCAACCTAGATAATTATATATAAAAATATGGTAATATAATGGTTTTTTTTAAGTTGGGTGTCATTTGAACTTTTATACTCCATGTTTAACCACTAGTAATTCATTTTTTATCATAACTGTAATAATTCTTTGTTATTATTTTCACTATTAGGTTTTTTCAAAAAATAAGTTGAACATATTATAAATTATCAATAATGATGATTCCAAATTCAGAATCCATTTATTATAAATTTAATTTATAGATGTGAAAAATTTGATTCAAAATTAACCCCACATGCGCTTTAAAAAATGGGGTTTTAAGGAGAAAATATCCGAAATATTACAGTGTTTCTATATACATATTAAATAAGGAAGTTGTTATAATGGAATAATTGGATTAATTGATATAAAAAAGAACTATTTTTTTACAGTAAATCTAATTAAAATTAATATTTCTCATTATATATTATTTTAAAAAAATTATTTTCCAATTAAAATTATATATTTTCTACAATTAATCTAAAAATGAAACAGTTATCCAAAATCCAAAAAAATCAGAATTAGGAAATTTGGTTAATAAAAATAAAAAAATAAGGATTATTATTTTAGATAAATTTTCTAAATTATTTAAAATTAATTTAAATCATGTACGTAAAGCATGACTAAACTATCTTTTAGAAGAAATAATGTTTTTCAGAGGGAATATCTTTTCCATCCAAATGATTTTTATTGTCATTTAAAATAAATAGATAATGAATATAGTTGTTTAATCGGATTTTTTGATAATTTAATTTTATTAAAATATTAATAATTTAATATCCAGATTATATTAGTGTTATTTAAATAATATTTTAATAGTGGATTCTGTTTCATTAATACCTGGTGTTGCATGCATCGATTATTATCAAAATAATAAATTTATTTAAAAAGAAATACATTGTAAAATCTTGGGATGTAATATATTATGCAGAGTGGAACATTCAAAAAGAGACCCATTTTTCAATAAAGGATTGAAGACTCCTTCTTTAGATAAGAAGATATCCATCATGAAATAGGATAATTAGGTAGACAGTTTGGGTAGATATTCAAGAGTAAACCAAATTTAGAATGTTTTTGTAGGTTTCTAGAGGTGTGTTCCTTTTATTGGTTCTCTTATGTAGTATTTCAATAAATACTCATTCCATAATGTGCAAAGGATTTAATTTCCCCTACAAACTAGATTCTATGTTTAACCAAAATATAGATTGGCTATGAATCCCCAAATACTAATAAAATATATAGCTAAGGATAGATATTCCATGGACATTCCATTGAATATAGCCGTTATACGTCATTTTTTTCATTACCATTATAACTAACTTTTTTACATTGGTAACTTGTTTTTACGCGTAAAAATAAAATTGATTTTATTACTTTATTTTTAATTTCTGATTCCAAATATGAAATATTTTATATTAAATTAAATTTCATAATGTTATTTAAAATAAACCATAATTAAAAAAGAAACACACATAAAAATAATTTTCTTGAAAAAAACTTTAATCACAGTAGTGAAAATATTCTTATTCCTTAGGATGCAATAATCATTTTATGATTTATTTTATTAATTTTTTCTATATATAAATAATAAATTTCATAAAAATGATTATTTTATAGTGATTTTTTAAAAATATGTAACAAAAAGTCACAACACATTGAAAAAAAATCCAATGAGAATTATATCTATTCAAAACATAATGATTTTACATTTATTTATATCCATTAATAAATCATTAGCTATATATTAATTTATACACACATACACAGATAAATATATATATTTGTTTTAATTAAATTTTATTCAACAAAAATAATAAATTTTAGATTTAAAAAACAAATAATATATAATAGAGTGACTATTTATAAATTAAACACATTTCATTATCCATGAAAAATGAATTTTTTTTTCATTACAATTTGTTAAATATTTTTTTGATGTTATAAATTATTTTTCTATCAACTATATGAATTATTTGAATATATTTTATTATCATCATTTTTTATAAGACATAATTAAAGAAATGCATAATTCATAAATGTAATATATTTAGAATAATATGTATTATCAAAAACTGATTAAGATATTAATTTTATATTCCAATACCAATTATTTTATTTTAAATAAATTATTTAGAATGAAAATATTTCCTTCAACTTCTAAAAAACATGTTTCATATTATCTATATACTTTTAATTCAAAACATGTAATACATTTTTTAGCTTAACATCAACATGATATGTATATATAATGATCATATATCCAGTGACCATGTTTCAATGTTCTATTCTTATGTAATTCCTTAAAGGTGTATTTAAATCCATTCAGCTTATTATACCTTTTCAATTCTAATGATATTTACCATATTTCTATCATTTTACAATATTTAAATACTTTTCCTCATGCTATATAATCTTTATTGGGATCATGATAACGTGAATTTGATCTTTTTATGATTTTTAAAAAAAATTAGTTTTATTATGTATAATTTTTTCCTTATTTTCATTCATTTAGTTATCGTGAAATGTATTTTTTTCTATATTTTAATACTCTATCATAATGAACTAATCAATTTTTTATATTAGTTTTTTATTTAATATAAAACAATTTATCACTAATTTAAATGGAATTTATTATTATAAATTTATGTTGTTAAATAATCTTATGTATGTAACACTGAGTTAAGTGTTCCATTTTTTATTGATTTGTTATGAGTGAATAAAATGTTTTAAATTTTATTCATGTATTATATAATTTTTTTCTTAGAGAGTTTATTTTAATTTGATATAATAAACAAATTACCGTAGTGAGAGAGAATAAAATAGAAATTTTTGGATACTGCATTTCCCATATATATAGAAAATTAATCATTGAAATTGCACATTATCCACCAATTAAAAAATATGAGAAAATAACATTATAATATTCATGAACATATATATTTTTTTATTGAGAAATAAATCATTGATCAAGAAATATATCATTTAATTTATATTTTGTATATTTTATGATATTATTTTGTAATTATCATTTATTTAATTTATTTTAAATTATTATTTAAAAAGAATCATTGTGTTAAATGACTTTCTGGATAAGTTCCCAATAATTAATTTTAGGTCTAGATCTATATACAAAATTTTCAACTTCACAATCTAAATGGTATATAGAAAAGATAAATATTTCATTCCTCAAGTGCACCTTTTATATCATTTGGATCCATTTTTAGAAATTAATTGATTTGAAATTCCATAATATGATGGTGATATATCATTGTATGAAGGAATTAATAAATTCTTTTCTATTCATTGAATTATTTGGGAACATGAAATAATTAATGTTATTATACATAATATGATATAACAATATAATCAAATCATTTATATTTTCCACATCCGATATATTTATATATTGTTTTAAGATTTTGTAAACAACTTCATTGTCTATCATAAACATATTTTTTTCCATTCCACACATTTCAAGAAATTGAAATACCAGAAATTTTGGCTACTATGAGTAATAATAATTGGGCCCTTTTAATACATTATATGAATATAAAAATAAAACAAATAGTTTCATAAATTATGAAAGAATTAGTTGAAAAAATAACATCATTTAGTCAACAGTAACATTATTAGATCAACCTATGTTACATTATGATCTGAAATCATAATCTCCTTAAACAAATCACCAAAAATAACCACACCCTACTAAGATAAAAACTGATAAATAAATAACTATACATGCATGTATTTACATCAAATACTATTATTATAAATTATATCATGTAATTAAAATTCACACCCAGAAACCAAAGGTTTATTATCATTGGAGATTACCAATATAATCAATTTATGAGTAAAAAATTATATAGCATCCCCAATCAAATTCCTTAAACCTGATTCCCTCCGAAAAACATTCCAATATATATTTTTCTAGGTATTAAATAAATATAATACATGATGATATCATATTATTTGTAAAGAAATAACTATTTCATGTGTCAGGTAGGACATATTTATAAAGAATGAACATGTCAGAAAACATGAATATGGAGGAAATATCTACAAAAAGGAATTAGATGATGGAATCACAATTAGTGACCATGAACCAAGAAAACATAATCATAGATCAATCTAATAGAACATAAGGCCTTAAATAGACAATTAAGAAATAATTACATGTATCATGTTGTAATATTTTGAAATCATAAGATTATTCATGAACCATAGTGAAATAAAATATGAATGTGGAAAAATAATATGCATTGAAAATCATAATATATGTCGAGGTTAACCAAAAACACATTTACAATAATATATTGAATGAAATCCCCATTATGTTAATTCATAACTTAGTATATTGGGATAAAATTCCATTTGTGATAACATAGGGGGTTTGGATAACATCCCATTTCTCATAACATAGAAGACTAGGATAACTTCCCATGTCCTATAAGTTATCATATCATGAGATATAATACATATCTAATTGATTAGTGTTATTCTTATTTATATTCCCCCAATTATAATATGATAAACCATATATATTTTTTCATACGTGACCAATCATTAATCATTTCTTGAAAACCCCATGAATATAAAATCTGTTCGAAAAAATTTTCAATAGGTGTCACATTAGGAGTAATGATGGATTGGATTAGATGATGCTCAAAAACTAATCACCCAAAACTAAATATATTGTTAAATACTTTTGGGACTGATACATGTATTATGTGAAATAGAAAAATATAGCTGATATAATAAAGGTATAAAGAATACTGGAGAATATTTTTGAAAATTTTTTATTGTTAATGTAACATTGTCATATAAACCTTTTTAGAAGTCATTATGAAATAATTATCAAATTTAAAAAAATACATTCAAGTTGTTTTTAATAAATAAATTCTTGATAATGGAACCCTTGGAAGGAAATGAAGATAATAAAGAAGATTTGTGGAGTATAATATTTATGAGGAAGTGGAGATAAATTTGTTTTTATGAATTTTAAACATTTTAACGAAACCTTCAAAAAAAGAGATATATCATTTAATTTCCAAAAGGATAAAGGTAATTTTTAAATTTAACGTAGAGATCATTACTTTAAATTTTAAATTTAAGAAAATAATGGTTTGTTGAAATATATATTAGAGATAATGATAAAAAATTCCCAAAATTGAATGCTTACGTTTTCATTTACAATAAAATATTTTTACAAAGTAAAAAATAATTAAAAATATTAATATATTAAATAAATATAATCCCCTTGAATAATAGATAAAATAAACCACTATATGGTGTTGTACCCACATTCCATGTGCTCCCTAATAATGGTGGGGGGAATTAGGGTAAAAAATAATTTATCATTATCATTGGATCATATTCTTATGTCCACAAAAAAATATGTACATTAAATTTTTTTTGGTCACATGTGTTATAAGAATAATAAATTTAAATCCAGGACCTATAAATTTTATGTAGTTCACCATAAATGTATGGTCTATAGATTATATGATGATGTTGTGTCGAAAAATGATTTTTTTACACTACATTTCTTACCTGTTACAATTATTTCGAAAAGATGAATTTCTGACCCAGGGGCCCTCCTAATTCTTTTCTCAACATGTACTAGTTTGAGTTAAAGAATAAAAAAATTTGATATACTAATTAATAATATGTATTGTTCAATAAAAATAAAATTGGGATCAAAGTATATTTACATCATTATGCACTATATTCTTCTTCACATATTGGTCTTCATGGAATGAATTTTATTCAAAAATGATGACCTTCAATGGAGTTCCTTTTTATATATTTTAAATATGTCAATTGTCTTATTTTTATTCATAATGATTCAATTATTATTAATATTGGATTTATTTTTCCTAAAAATATTTGGATTTAATTAAAAATCTATATCCACTTAATTGGCTTTAAAATATCTCACTAATCAACCATAAACACTAATAGGTCTCAAAAATCTACATAGAATAAACATATGATTTGATCTCCTAGAAATTTGTAAGTTTACACTATCATGCTGTGAAAAACTTGACTACACCATGAACTTAATCTAAATTATCATTTCATGATAACATATCCATTATCGTGGAATATTCTATGTCAAAAAACTTATCCAATTTTCTAGTGGAATATTTTATATTTTACATTAGAAAAAATAACACGGAGTCCCTTATAATTCTGATCAATCAACCAACATGTCATAGTATATCACATTTCGTCATGAAACATGATTTACATTAAATCCTAGAGATAATTACGGATATTATATCTTGTTATAGTAATTAAAGTCCATTTTCTTTAAGGTGATAGCATCAACTATATTGAACCACTAAGATTCAACCTTTTTTCTACCATGGAATAATATTATTTTAAAAAATATCACCACTCTTCTAAAAGATCTAAATATATTCTTAACATCCAATATATCATGACCAGTTGTGTCATGTCATGACCATGAAAATATAAATAGAGAAACGGAAAATATTACATGTTTAAAAAAATTATATATATATACTATTTTTGGTGAAATAAATTATTTAATGATATATTTCATTATTTAGAAGATATAAATATTATATTTATAAAAAACAACATTATGTGACATCTGTTTCACGAAAACGTCTCTGTTAGTTACTGATTTTAAGGATTCCTTCCCATTGATCGTACTCTCACACTAGACCATTTTTTTGTGTAGAATTATTTGACTAGATACCTTTTTGTTAATTTTCAATGTTTCTTGGTTTTTTAGCTATTAGAGGGGCCCACGGAGAAGGCTTCCAAGTATTGGGAGAATCTGTAAGATACTATTGGATCACTATGACCTATGTAAAATGTGCTTCCCCAAGTCTCACCATCCCATATGACTATAAGGAACTCCATACTAAAAAAAACCACAAAAACAAGGTAGTCCCATGGGTAAATATAGGTGGACTAAAATAGATAGGATATGATTATTCTTGACTGTAGTAGTGGTATATGTGTTAGGACACCTGCGGACCGAAATATGGACCCCTTATAACTTGGGTAATGACTTGTGACAATTTAGGGCTTACTATAGGGTGTTTTATTCCATAGAAAAGCCCAATGTTTATATGTTTTTTATTTTTATCTATAATATAAAATATGGTTGGGGCTATTACAATGGGTAGGTAATTTTATGACTCATAGAGGGTACCATACAGGATTGGTATTCTATATTGAATGAGGTTTTACCATGATCATACTACACATTTTTAATATTTGTATGGTATACCCAACTTACACCAGCCATCTTATATCCCATTTTCAGGGGTATTTCTCCTCTATTTTCTACAACACCACCAAAAGAGGCCCCCATGTTCTTCCCCTTATTCATCCCCTTGGTTTCCAGTCCCTCTTATTGTTATTGTTGATAACCTCCCTGGTATGGCCCCTTGTTCTCATATTTCATCCTTTTTATCTCTTTCACTAATACCATTTCCTTATATTCTTCATTGTAGAACCCTAGGGAGCGAGATTGTACTAATGTGTTGAAAAGCTGTTGTTTAGGTGTGTGGATTGGTTTTGGGCCTTATTCAATTCATAATCAAGAGTTTCTTCATATTTACAATCCATTTTAGGTTAAGGTTTACATTCTTCTCCTTCTCATAGAATACCATGAGTTTAATGAAATTATATAATTTTTTTCTATTAAAACCTAATTTTGATTAATTTATAGTGTTTTTGAAAGCCTTATGTGTTAATATTTTTTTTTAAAAATGGTGGTTTTCCATGTTTTCAATGTTTATGCATTTGTTCAATGTATATATACACTAAGTGTTTTGAAATTATTATAGGTCGTCACTGTTTCAAATAAGATACATATTGTGGTTAAATAATATTTTTCTTTTTTTATTTCTATTTCTTGGTATTTCTTGTTTTACATGGATGCTTATATCTTTTTCTGATTTACTTGAATTGTGTATCTTTTTTTACCTTGGTATTCCCTTTTAATGATTTTATAGATATCCGTGTAGATAAATTCATATACACGACACAGACACATGCACACACTAATATATATATATATATATATATGAATTTATACATATATATTTTTATATGTATATATATATATATATGTAGGGATTTCATAAGATTCCTTTTTTAAATAAAGGTTTTTCATTTGTCTATTATCTAACAAAAGTCATTAATAATGAAATTTTTAAAATCTATTTTCTAAATAATGAACTAGAGAAAAGTTTGAAACATATTGAAATAAATTATAGAGTATCTTTGGAATTTTTAAATGAATTGAAATAGGGAATTTTTTCATAGAAAATTATTATTTGTTTAAAATTATATGACTTAGTTTGTAGATGTGAATAGTTTCTTCCTAAATAGTGTAAACTCTTCATGGATTCCATCAATTATGGTTATTTTGATATTTTATTGTTTTCCGTTAATTATTTTACTCACATGGGAGAGTATGAGGATGGTGGTTGATCATATTTGTTCTGATTATCTTGATTATTGATTGTATAGTTTTTTGTAAAGTCTACATCACCTCCAATTTGTATCATAATGGGGATCTTAGGTGTAATAATGAGAGAATGTGAGATTCATTCAATATTTTCCAATTAATATGGAACTAGTCATCTGTGGTATCAGAGGACATAGGATAGTGACACTAGTGTGGATATTTTAGAGTAAAACTATGGTCATAAATATAACAATTCATTAAATGGTTGGTAGGTGGTTCAGATTCATGAACATCTGGGGTCTCCACACATGATTTTTATATCCTTGTATTGGTTTTCATAAATGATTTGTTAAATTTCTTCTTGTTTTGGTTATTCTCTAAGATTCTTATTGAGTATGGTTTAAAAGGAATTCTTCATAAAATTGTAACCATTTGAAGAATTTTTTTAAAATTGATATTTGGAAGAATTCGAGAAAAAATGTGTTTATTTTGTAAAATAAAAAAGTATACTTTCCCTAGTTTATTTTAAAAATTATATGAATGGTTAATTTCATATATTAAATTTATGTCTCTATGGTTCTTACCTAATAAGATATTTTATTCTCAAAACAATCTTTTTTTTCTCTACATCAGTATTCAAGTGTTATTTTGTATGTTTAGGTTATAGTTCCTAACCACTCTCAAGCCAGGTTATTTTTATAGATGTATAGTGATCAATAAGATACCCGGAGATCATGTCATGTAATAATGGGATTTTTTTGGTCTTTTTTGTTACCATGAAAATGCCCCCTTGTTGTCAATATATTACTTTGATGTTGTGTCATTCCGATATTTTTGTATAGTTATTTTTACTTATTATGGTTATCTATACTAGTTTTTCCTACTTTGTTTTAATTTTTTGGTATCTAATTACATTGAATTGTGCATGGGCATAATTTTTTTAGAGCTTTAATGAATGATATTTGGTGGAATATATTTTCCACTATTTATTTAGTGGGAGGTTTCATTCTCACAAGAGCTTATCTTATACCCTAAAATAAGTTTCTAAATAAGAGAAATAAAGTATACACCTCAGGTATTCATGGGAATGATCTAGTGCCTAGTTTATGAGTGACCCAGGATTGGTAAGTAACAAAATTTTATAAGAGCCTATGATTATTTAGATATCTAAGTTCTTGGAGATCCCAATTTTGTTTTTGTGTGTCATCTATACTGAAGATAATACTATTGAAACCTGACATGTCGGAGTTTGAGGAATCTATCATTCTCTTTCATATTATGTTCCATGTGTTTCCATGAGAATTTAGGTTCTGAGACTTGAATTGTGATTTTGGGTTGGTTTTTATTAATGTGTAAATGATGTTCTTGAATATATTAACATTTTTTGGATTTCAGAATAGATTTATTGGATTTTGTGTTGAAATTGGGAGTTGAATTAGGGGAACATGTTAAGGTCACAAGGTTTGGTAAAACGAGTGGGGCCTCAATACATGGTTTTGTATGACTATCATTAGTCATTGTATAGTTTTCTCATGGTCCACCAAACCATACATCCACGTCAGGCTTGGTCACTAAGCCCAATATATATAGTATTATCTTGTGTAATGGTAGGTTTCTATATTTTAACTAAATATTTATATTGATAATTGTAAGGTATACTAGAATTTATGTATCTTTTAAAATTAGATAAATTGAATTTGGTTTTCAAAAGAAAGATTACTTTTTTGATAAAGCATATTTTTAGAATCCAAAAGTTTTTTTGGTAATGCATTGGATTCTAAACAGAAAATAAATATTTCAAAATGGTAAAAATTACAACTTATGGGTTTTAAATGATGAAAGTTAGTGTTTAATTAATTTTTGGGGTTTTTTAAATAGAAATTTATTTATGAATGTATTTTTTTGGTATTTAGATTTAATAGACTATGTTATATGTGAAAGGAATCATTTTGAAACAATTAGATCTAAATTCAAATTATAATATTTTGAAATTGGCATTCAGAAATTCTAACATTTTTTCAACATATATAATTTAGGGTTTATGGTTGGTTTTCCAATGAAGATTCATGATTTTAAAATATATAGTTTAAATTTTAAAATGACTAATATTGATTTTTTTGACTTGTTCAGAGTAATGATTTTTAGGGGTGGTATATGTGAATCATTTCTTTGAATTATTGCCATAAAAAAATTCATTTTTGATAAAGGGGTGATTTATTTGAATTCTATTAATAATGTAATGTATTCTCTCAGTTATTTGGAGTATGCCTCCATGAATTTTCATGAATGTAATCTAGGTAAAAAGATTGTATAATATGGGGTTTAAACTGATATACCCATGGGGAGACTCATTATGGGTTTGATTTCTTTAGTTTACCATTTTCATTTTCATATAGAATGTGAATATTTAAGGTTTTTTATTCCATATTGATGTAGATGGGTCCTATGAGGGTTTTTTGTTGTTATTACTATATTAAAAAACATTTTTGGGATCATTTGAAATAGAACCCATTTTGGGGGAATGCTTTGGTTAACTAAGGAAATGTTGAATCAGTTGATATTTTTGTTTGGATAATATTGTTGTGGATATAATTGGGATTACATTGATCAGGAATCACAAGCATATAACCATAACTTCTATAACATTGATCCAATTTATATTATCATAATTTTATATGATTCCTTGATTTATGGGATTCAAATTTTCCTTTTATAATAGGATTTGATTCAAATGTCCAAATTCATTAAAATCAATCGATTTGAAATATTATTCCGGACAATAAGATAGACCACACCCATAGTAATTGAGAAAAACAATAGGATAAAAACCTCCAATTATGTATATTCAAATTTTATTTGTAATATAGTAAAATTATTAATTCCACCATATAATATCATGGGGATAACCATCATTATTTTGTCCATTTTATTCTCTAAATTGGGGACATATTTAAGAATCATTTAGGTAGAAGTAGTTTTATGAATTAATGGGACATATATTTTTAAAAACCAGGAATATGAAGCTGAACATTTTGGGGAAATGAAAAATATTAATGGAAAATTATCCCAAAAGACCTCCATTTCATATTTAACCATTAAATTGTTCTACCAAGTGAATGTTTTGAAGGATGAATTCTGGAACCAAGATTCAACTATTTTCTCATATAAAAATGCATCACCTTTTTTTATCAAAACAATGGAGACTTTCTGTGTCTAGTTTCATTAGTTTTTATAGTTTTTATTCAAATTAATATTCTAAATAATTTTTAATATATCTAAATCATCTTCTCCATCTAATTATCTTCTTTTTATCATTTCTGTTTCCTCCCAAATATTATCCACTACGATCTCTTATACTTATGGGGATGAGTTTATAACCCGATGTAGTTTCTCGTGGATAAATCAAATAAATAACCTAATTCACTGAAGATTCATGTTTACTGTTTTTATTTTTCATAGTGTTATTTCAATTGGTATCTTAGAGGTTATAGGGCCTCTATGTCTCTAATATTCACCACATGCTTAACATTCTCTTCAGAATTATTTTCCCTCAACCGAGGAGCTCAGTTGGTGGTATATTCATGATTATTTAGCATAAATTACATTCATAACAATAATTATAATAGTATTTAACTCATATGATTGTGCATGTTTATTATGTAAATTTGAAACTAACAATGAGATAATAAATGTATAATTTGGGTGTTATCAAGGGAAGATCTCATTTCAGTTTAACAAAATTATTTTTTCATTTCTTAATGGAATTTTATATTATATATATACATATTATATTAATATTTCTTGAATATTTAAAACTCATACTCTTTATTTTATTCAGTTTTATATTAGTTAAAATATAAATAGTTATAATATAAATTTAGTGTTGTGTGTTCTGCCTCATTGAGTTTAACCTTGAGTGTGCACTATATTGTATAATTAGGTAAATAAAACATTGGTTGGGGATTCATGAAAAATGATCAATCATAAATTTGGTAATATTTATTTGGAGACACAACCATTTCACATTCATTTTCTCATATAAAAATAATAATATAATATATCTAAAAAAATTAAATTTTTTCCATGATGTTATAATATGATTATTTTTTCAATAAATGGAAATTTATGCAATGGTTGAAGAACCAATGATTCAAAATGATGTAGATGATCTCATACATATATATCATAAGGAATTAATTGATCTATCCAGACATATGGTGGATGGTCATTACATGTGTAACAAAGAGAAATAGTGATCATGCTTAATCAAGAAATGGATGATTTTCAAAGACTGAAGGATAATGAATATGTTCTACCAGAGATTCCCAATTTTAATAAATACATCAAAGAGGTTGAGTCCAAAATCAAGAACCATCAAAACCCCAACGAAATTAAAAACTAGATACTAGAATACCATGATGATCAAGAGTAGATTCATGATGAGGAAGACTTCCCTACTGAGATAAAAGTAAGAGATCAACAAGACCTAAGAATCATCATGAACATGTTTGATTTAAATCATTAACCACCCATTCCTTCAATTTAAAATATACAATATAAATCTACTTGTAAATATCCATTGAAGATTACTAAACCACTCATTGGGTGAAATTTGGTGAACATATGGAAGATCCAAACTACATAGATCCATCCATTGAGGCTCGCATTCGAAAGGCACTTATCACTGAAGAAGTGACTGGCCAAGAATCAAATCAAGGGGATGATCATTTTTAAAATTTGTGTTTTCTAATTTAATTAATTATTATTTTAATATCAATCGTTATGTTTTGAAATATTTAATTTTTCCAATCCTTTATTTTCCTTATAAAATAATGAATAAACTGAACATACAGATGTTGAGGAACACATGGAGCTCCCTAACATTATTGAACATGAATGTGCAGGGGACAAGGATGAAGTACATGTTGTTGATCATGGGGAAACCATGATAGAGGATACTCATTTTTAATGTGGGATATTACATATATAATAATTCAATAATTTTTTTCAATAGAAAATACATGCATACTTTCTCTTTTATTATTCAATTCATGTGCACCATGATGAGGAAGCATTGGAAAAAAGAAGATTTTTTTTCAATTGTTGAAAATTAATAGAAAGATATTCCATAATTTATCCTTCCCTAGTAATACATATTGTATCTAATTTTGAAGGTGGAGGATCAATTGTACTGTATACATGTAATTATTTTTATCAAAAATAATTTAATGGGTGATGGGATAATACACATGTGGTGGTTAAATTTAATAAATATTCCACCACTAACTGTCTATGGATAATGGTTGGTAATGAACTTTAGAGGTAGTAAAATTTCTGGTGCCCCTTTCGGGAATATACAAAGACTAATATCTTTATTTGTTTCTATTAATTTAGATTTTAATTTCATTATTCGTATTATACTTTCATTCATCCCTCCCCCTCTTATCATTTTGAACATAAATTAAGTTATCCGTATTACTAATTGATTAATTTACTTGGGTAGAACCATGATGATATACCGAATCCAAAAATAACCTAGGAGGAAATAGTACTAATAATTATTTCCAAATTTTGTAAACTTTTAATATTAATCTTCTAAACTCTCTATAATTTTTCCTAACAACATGTTTTGAGACTTAAACTCTAATTACATACCCACATATTAATTATTCTTTAGTTGACTACTCTAGGAGAAATGGGTTTCTTAGAAATTCACAGAATCCATGTTTTATATTTTAGTGTTAATTTAATAGAATTAATAAAATATAGAAATGGATGATTGAAATGAGGAATGGATATTAAAATTAAGACTCATGATTTGAGGGGATTAGTTGATTTAGGTAAATGAAATTTCCCAAACATTTTTCATGAATTGAACTTTTTTAAATTCATATTTATTGATTCTTCATTATAAGTCTTTCAATGAAGAATTTTCCCAAATCATATATCCCATTTTAGAGAGGATTTATAGAAAAATTACTTCTTTTTCTTTCTTAAGCATATTTCATGAGTGATATTGGGTCATGTCATCAACAATAAATTTCATTTGAAATTCTAAAAGAAAATAATGTGAAAACACACATTTAAAATTACAGAGGGATCATTTGAACAAACCGTTATAATTAGAATACGACATTTACATAAATACATCATTATCCCATAGATACGATTATTAAACTTTATCAGAATGACCCATTTTTATCCATTACTACTCTACTCGTGGTATTTTCATGATATTTTTAAAGTGGAGGTGTGGGGTAATGGGAATCATGGTGGAATGTATGATTTAAATTAAAAGGAAAAAGTGTGTGGTTTATTATTGTGGGGATAAATTAGGGTTATTAATTCATTCATGATACATAAAATGTTTCCCCAATTTAATTAATAAGATGAAAAATGAAAAAAGAACATGGAAAAATAAAAAAATTGGTTTTTTTGGAAAACCAAAAGTATAATTACTATACCGATTATTTTTATCATATGTCATTAGTTTTTAGATGTGGGGTTTATTCTAACCATATAATTCCAAAAAAATGGGTATCTAAAAAGAAAAAATGTATAAAAGTAGGTGAAAATATTTAAGAGGGTGCACAAATAATTCAATATGCATTATTTGATCTTATAAATTACAATGTGTTTTTTGGAAATTGGAGTTTCTACATTGAAGGGGAGAATTAAATTGAGCTTTTACATTTTGTATAATTAATTGTACCTAAATGGTAAAAATCCTCCTCGAGCCAAAATTTTTAATGAATAAAATCCTACCAACCTTATGCCTTGGATTTATATGAATCGTTCTTTCAATACCTTGGGATTTTATATGTCTTTTTCCATTACAAAAGATAAAAAGCAATTATGATATAATCATACGGGTAATGACTGTGTTCTCATGATACGAGCTTATATCTACTTGAATAGTATCATGATATATGATTGAATGAAAATTCAATGGTGAGGTAGATCAGGATTTTTAATGTTTAATAAAAATGTATTGAGGAGCTTGAATAAATTAAATAAGAAGTTCCATCAATTTTCAAAGGGGAAAAGTAAAATACATGGATTTCTTGTTTCTTTGAAAAATGTAAAATTTAATTTTTATTTTATATATAATTTAATATTTTTCTTTAACATTAATAATTTTTTTTAAATTTATTGATTCTGAATTTTAATAAAGGTATCATTGCTGCCCTTTTAATTCCTTATTATGATTTTAGGCTTTAGAAAATGCAAGGTATATGTGTGGAGGAATTGATAGAGATAATATATTAATAATTTATATATATTTTAAAATTATTTAATACATGAAAATAAATCAATTTGATCTTATTTTCATCAATTTGGGATTTATGGTGTGTTTTTGGCTAAAATGCGTAAATTAATTAAATATATAATTTAAACATATTTTAATCACATTAATATTTCTAGAATAAAATTTAAAATATTCATCCAATTTGAGTGGATGTATTTTTGGATTCAGTTATTTATTTTCTTAAAATTATTATTAGGTAATAGGATTATATTAGAACTTCCAAAGGCCTTAAAAGCCAAATCAAGTTGAAAATTATTTCTAGATAGTAGTGTGGACCACATCTTAGTAATAGAGACATAAATCATGATACACAACTCCATTTAGGTTAATTTAAAATTTATCTTACAAATAAATAAATTTATAATTCAACCATTAAATATCATATAGATATTGATAAATGATTTTGGTAGTTGGATGCATGAAATTGGTGGAATATTTTGGAAACATTCATCCAGAATTAATTTCGAGGATTATTGGGACATATATTTTTCTAATAATTGAGGATGAAGAATATCATTTGTGTTGAAACAAAAAATATATTTTGTAACATATTTCAATAATACCATAATTTTATATTCATCTATAAAATTGGACTTCCACGTGGATACATTTGGAGGAAAGAGTTTGGAGACTAGATTTCACTCATTTTTCTTTTAAAATGTATCCCTTCTATTTATCAAAAAATTGAAAACCATGTATGTTCATTTTCTAAAGTTAATTAGTTTCTATTCAATGTAATATTATTATAAATATTCAATATATCTTATACTTATTCTTATTCTTATTCTCTTGTTTTTATCTTTTTTATTTTCACCCAAGTATTCTCCAGTGTGATATCTAATCATTGTGAGAATGAGTAACTAATCCAAAGAAGTTCTCGTGGGATGAATCAAGTGTGGAAAAAAATTAATTTCACATTAATTATTAATTATTATTATTATATTATATTTTTAAAGGCATATATTAGTGGGTAAGGTTCCTCTGTGTCTCTACATTCAACCTAAGGCTTAACTTTTTATTCTCTAATATTTTTGCTCGATCTAGGAGGTGAATAAGTGGTATCGAGGTAATAATTATGTTTATTTTACATTTTAAAAAATAATTATTATATAATACTAACACATACAATGCAACATGATCATAATGTAAATTTGGAACTAATAATGAGGCAATGAAGGATCAATTTGGTTGTTCATGTGGGTGGATCTCCTTTCTATTTAACAACATTCTCTCTGCATTTATTATGTAAACAAACACACACACACACACATATATATATATATATATATTTAATGAATATTTCAAACTCATTATGATTATATTCTATACTTTTATATTAGTTAAAATATAAAGACTGATAATAAAAATTTGATGTTGTGTCAGCTACCTCCTTGAGACCAACCCAAGTCGTGCAATATATTGAATACTTAGTTATAGAAATATTGAAAAAGGATTTATAAAAAATACTCATGAATAAATATCTTATAGGAAAATAATGGAAAAGCGGGTTACATTTCATGTGGTAGTTGTCATTTTATAAGTATAAATGATAGAAATTTGTTTAGAGACATTAGTTATGTAAAGGTTAAACATGGAATCATATTAGATCTAGTTGATCAATGTGTGGAAATAGTTTATAGACAAGTATTATTTATATATTTACCTATAATTGGGATATTATAATGTTTAAATATCAATTTATCTATTCAAAATTCATTTCATATAATGTTACAACACATTACCTCATTTTACAAGATTTATTCAATTAAATTGTAAATTTATGGGCAAAAAAACAATATGAACCCTATTAATTAATTTAAATAGTAAAAGTTTAACTACAAAATCCTTTTTACTAAATTTAAATTCAAAATAAACTAGATTTATCTTTTTTTAAATATAATTTTGTTAATAAAAATGTATTTAAATAAGTAAAAGACTATGTTATTATTTCATACCAAGTAGTAAACATTAAATGAATGTATGTTATATATATAATCAATAACAATTATTAAATTCATTCCTTAATAGTGAAAAAATTAAATATTTCTATTTAAAATACATAACTCATTGAAAAACAATTATTTTAAAAACATAAATTTTAATATTAAAATATTTAATTTATATTTTCTATTAAATTAATTCTTAATCAAAAAACCATTATTTAATTTTTATTACATCATTTATATGAAATATATACATTTTGATGCAATTTCATTCCATTAAAAGATAAAATTTATTAATGGTGTAAAAAAATTCTTTATAATAAAAAATAATTTTACAAATTATTAACAATAATTTTATTTCATTCCAAAATTCATAATTTTATTTCAAATTAATTATTTTAATGGAATTTTTTATATTTTTAACTTTTGAGTAAATTTAATTTAAATTAAATTCATATTCGTAATTCTAAAATTGTAATATCCATATTGGTATTATACCAACCAACTATGTCCCTTTTATAATGATCAGATAGTGAATACATTACCTCTATTGCATTCTATAAAGTCAATACAATCTATTTTTTCTATTTAAACATCACAATAAATTATATTTATTTAAATATTTTATATAACACATTCATCATTCATTATATTTTCTCTCATTGTCTATTTTATTCTATTAATAGTGATCCTCAAGGATGATAATGTTCAAAGGGAATTCCAAATTTTAAAAATATGGTTATTTTCTCATTTTACATTATGCATTATTATGGTATTTAATAAATGGTATGTAATAATATGATTCATATAATATTTTATTTTTATTTTTTCATTATGGTTGAGAAATGAGTTTTTGAATTTTTCAATAGTCAATATGATTTATTTTTTACCCAATTTCCACTCACTAGATTAAATTATAAAAATAACTAAGGGAATTAAAATTAAAACATATATATGAGATGTTATATTTCATATAAAATATAGTTAAATAATGTTTCATTTGTGATTATAAATTAATTTAATATCACCTCCACTATATCCAACCTCAAATTCATTTCCATATTCATGTAAATAATATTGAAATTGAAATTCATTAGCAAATGATTAGATCACAGACTCACCCTTGGAGTAACCAATTTTTCTTAGTTCTTACCAATCATGGTGTAAGAGACCATATGTAGAGTTTTGATATTAATGTAAACATTGTGAATATAAGATAATAGGATACAAAACAACACATAAAATTAGAAACACATCAATAATTTCAATTAATAAAAATGAAAAAAATAAAACAGAATATGTTGAAATAAAGGAGACTAAAATATTTATTGGAGGTGAAAATAGAGAATTATAGTGTACTACATCATCCTGTTTTAATTAATACACCACCCATATATAAATATACCAAAAAATCATACTACAAATTATGCACAACTTTTAATATTCATCAATATTGATTGCTTGAAATGAAAGATTCAACAGTTATTGTATAACTAATATAATCTATTTTTCATTATATTAATTATATATTTTCTCATTAATTCACAACTATATTTAAATGTTATGGATTTATTTGAGAAGTATTTATGGGTATATACTTTGATGATATGGTCCTTCAACGATTTTCCTAGGTTTGGGTTGAATTTAACCAACATGTTACCTAAGGATGTAATTGATATGGCCTAGTGTTTAGTGTAGAATTTCAAGGTATTATATTGAGAACTTGGTGAGATGATATTAAATAAGTATTCAATGGTTATTCTCAAATATCATGTTTAGCATTCGAAATATTAGGATAAATTCTCACATTATATGGAGTGTAGTAGTATAAGGTACATATGATAGTAAGTACTGATTCAATATTTATAGAGGTGTGGATGGTTTTGTGATGCCTCACTACATGATAGTAATGTTTGGGGGTCCTTGTGATACCGTATAAGATCAAAATGGTGAGGCTTATGTATTTTCTTATTTTTATATTCACATTATGATATTCAAATCAGTCATTGTGAGAGTATTATCAACTGTGTTTGTGAATCTTGGAAGTAATCTTCTAGATAATGATTTAGGTGATGCATTATCGTACTACATGACAAATAGATAAATATTGTTGGGCACACAATACCTAGTTGTATTATTGAGACTCTTGGTAACATGATAAATTATTATTGTTTCTATGATGGGATCAATATTAAATGAGCAATAAAGAATGGGTACACAATGTTATGAGTGGATGGTTATGGTGGTTTACATTGTGGTGGGGAGATTCTTGATTTGGTAGTAATGGTGATGTTTTGAAATGATTATTTTTATTTAATTTAATATTTTATTTCATTTTAATGGCACACTAACATAGTATGTTTATTTTCTAATTTAAATGAACATAAAATTCAAAATTTCGAGTGTATTATTACAAAGGGTAGCTAAACCATATTTAAATCATATTTATCCATCTTAAATAATTGTTTATTATTACTACATGGTTGGACTAATCTAGTCATATTCCGTATGTAAATCATAGATTTCCCTTTTTAATGTCATATTGGGAATCTTTAACACAAAATAACAATTGAATTACAAATATCATTGTATAAGACAACATTGACATTTTTAACCTAAATGTACATAAATAAACAATATAAATGAAATTATACTTTAATTTTTAAATATTAGGGAATATTATCATTGAATATATATGGGAATTATTTTTAAATTTAGTGCTTCAATTGTTTTTTTATCATTCCTAGAATTAATTATGGTTACAACTTTTATATATTGGGTTTTATACCCTCAACCCTAGTAACCAAACGAATAAAATTAATAGAGGTATTTTAAGGTCAATCTTATATTCAATACATTTATAATATGTGATGTTCTGTAGATATGTCCTAAAATAGTTTTATTGATGATTTTGTGATGTTATATAATGATGTTTGATGTTAAGAAATGTTAAGGGCTGTGTTGGATTTACCGTGTAATGGTTTTGATATTACAATCATGGTATTCTATAAAAGTAGATTAACTAGGATGTTTAAAGAACCATATTATATAACACAAGGAAATTTTAAGAAAAATAATTTTTCATTGGTGAGAGTTCTAATTGTGGGGTAATGGAATTAGTGTTGTTTATGTATAATACATTTTTTTCATGTGTTTTAATTGTAGAATATATACAGGGAATTATAATTAAATTAATTTAAATCATTGAAATGAGATTCCATATCTGGGGAATATGAATATTTTATGATATTAAGAGTACTACCAAAGGAAAACAACAGCATCGGGTTTAGGTTGGAGCAAGGTGAGAGGATGCACTAACAGATCCTATGTGGGATAGTACAAAAGAGGGAGATATATAAAGGAAGGCCTTATATAATTTTATTAGTTGATATTGATGAAGGGATTAAATATTTTTTATAGGAGAGTTACCATGATTGATGATATTGAAGTTACCTTTGGGTTAATTTACATTAGAAACAATCATTAGATCCCTTTATAATTTACCGTGATGAGACTCGTAGCATAATAATTGTGGATTTTTATCATGGTGGTTATAAGGTGTATGAGGTGATGTAGAAGGAATATATTAGTCTAATTAATGTTTCGTTATTATTCTTAATCGGTTATGGGAGGGTGATGATAGGTTCATCACACCCATTACACATGAATCTGCAGTGTGTGATTGCTCATAGTTTTATTAATGAACCACACAAGTTTTCATCTAATCTTATTCCAGATGGTGTGGTGAGGGTATTATATTTTTAAGAGACATTATATATAAGATATCCTATATCAATTTATCCCATATATGATTAAAATTTATATATAAGAACTACTGAGGGATGATATGACATGTTATATTTTAGATTAGATAAGATCATCTTAAAAGGGAATTCGTTTGGTTTTCTTATGAAAATGAGATATCAATATGTGTCCTCCATTGTTTTAGAAGTAATGGTTTTGACCATATAGGTCGTTTCACTAACTTCCATATCAAAATTATCTTGATTATGGTGTTCCCAATAATCTATCAAGAGATATTGGTGATATTAAATTTTTTGGTTAATGTAACTATTAAGAATGTCAGCGTCTATCTTTAGTAGTTAATATGGAGTTGGTACTGTTCAAATTGATGGGCATAATAAACATTATTTTTAATTATCACCTAGAACAAATTAGTATCACATTTTCCAATCTTATTTTAATATATTGATGGGTGATGGAGTATGAATATGACATCCCCTAGATATTCCTTGTTTTTAGGGACCCTCAATTCAATATAGAGAAGGTGATGTGTGAAATATTGTTTAGTAAAGAAACGTAACATGGAAAATTAGTCTGGTTATAGATAATACTATGTGATAGGATTACCTATGAATATTAAATTTTTTATTTATATCTATTTTATGATAATATTTACCCAGTTGGTTGAAGATCATTACATTTCTTTATTTCATTTTCATTATTCCATGAATTTGTAATTGAGGTGTTTAGTATCCAATGCAGTTATTATTTACCATAATGGTTATAGGTAATAATAGTTTGAATATTGTAAATTAAGTATGTGAGATAATTATTGGAATCTTTTAGACTATGGGATAAGTCATATTTTTACACATATACACATTCAATTTATTTCATTAATTAGATTTTTTGTAGTTTATGTAAGATATATTTCATTAAAATTAAAGTATAGTTTTTTTGTATAAAATTATGGGATCTCAAATGGGTTTTTATTTGTATTATTAAAATATATATTACATATTTTGGATCTCATTGAATCATAATTATATTGATTTATAATCAACGTTATTTCAGTGCACGTGAATGAGTTTTCTATAGTCAAAAATACTTTTTTATTGTCTTCCAAAAATCCATCGTATCACCACATCTTCAAAATTAGATCATTTGGGATATATTTAAATCCGAATTAGACATCAATTTAATTTCTAATTTTGGATTTGATATATTTAAACTATAATAAATATTTATTCATGTTGATGATATAATACAAAAGTGTTTCATTTGAACCAAATGTCCCTTTTGGGATCACATGACTTTATTATCACGAATAATGTTGTTATATTATGGTTTATCATGGTTTTTTTGTATATAAAAGTTTTATAGTAAAAAATCATAACCCCTCACATTATTTATTAAATAATGGAAATGTTTTAGGGGGTATTTTTTGATCTTGAAGGCTGACCAATGGTCAAATTACCATCACATGAGGGTGAAAGATGAAGATGTTTCGATATACCCTTTCATGTGACTCCATGGAAACAATGAATTCGTAATTATTATTTTTGATTCCATTATATCCCCATGTTATACATTGTATATATATATTTAATATGTTTTGAGTTCCTATACATTTTTGTGGTGGTATTCAACAATGAAATCACGATGTATAACATATTATAAGAGTATATTACTCTGTATTTTAGGGAATTTATAGATATTTTTTAGAGTCAAAGAGCATATATCATGTTATCCAACTATATATTTTGGATTTGTAAGGATCATTGTATTTAATATGTATTGTCCAAAAAAGGAATGGGTGTTGATCCTTCAAATATTGATGTAGTTGTTACATAGTTAACATTCATGAACATTATATATGGTTATTGATTTCATTCACTTCTAGTAAATTTTAAGGGATATCGATATGATTTATCTCTTAATATGATATAAATTACATTTTTGGAAATAAAGGATTATTCTTTATTGTGGATAAATTAATAAAATTGGAATTTTAGTTCTTGGATTAAATGTTTTGTAGTGATCATAACTATTTAATTATAGAGGTATAAGATACATTTATGATACTTCATGAATCTAATATCATCGTTCATGGATCCATACCATTTAATAGAAGATATGATATATTTTAGGGTTTAAAAAAATTATGTCCTTAAACACGTAATTATGATACCCATGATTGTGATTTAGATGGAGAGGTAGTTATTTTGAATTTATAAAAATGTTATATTATTACAGAGTTCATTATGTAATTCGTGGATCCAAAGATACCATGATACATATTATCTAAAAAATATCTTTGTTTTCAACCTACGAGGAGGAATAATTATTGTATAAGTATAACTATAGAGTCTCATATATTTTGAGAAAAATAAATGTGGTTATTCATGATCTTTTTAGTAAAATGTAAATTGATGTTATTTGTAGTGTTGGAGATGGGGTGAGGATGATAGGGGAGTATTATAATTTTCAACTCAATATGAATTTATTCAGTGGGGGATAATTAATGAATAAGATAGTTGTGTGTTTATACTATTTTAAGAATGTAATTGAAACTCTAGAAAGATATTATATGTTGCACATGTTGAGAGAATATATGATTAACTTTAATTCCAATGATAATGGTTATAATATGGATAAAATTTAGTACTATTTTAAGGGATTTTTTATTACATTTTTAAAATGTCTTGGGTTTTGTGTGTTTTATATGTCACCTTTGTTATTTTATCAAATCAATTATTTTATGTTCTATAAATTGTGGAATAAATTTTATTATCTTGAGATGTCATAGACATTGGATGAGTTCAGGTCTTGGTGTTACATGTATTAGTTGGTTTATGATAATAAAATATTTGAAACATGTTTTCGTAATAAACCAAAATTTATTTAGAGAAAATGAGATGATATATCGGTAGATTCTATAATATTTTTTCATAGGATTTTAGAGAATGTGACATTATCTAGATAGTTTGGCATATATTGATTAGATAATCACAATTTATGGTTGTTAAGAAGTCGCGTTTGGTAGACGATTTTGGAAATCCTAAAGGTTCCAAGCCACATATAGTATACATATGGGCCATGGATTTAAAAATTTCATCCCCAAAAGACGTAACTATATAATATTCAGTGATTTTCAGAATCGTTCAAATGTATATGATACCACATGATGATTATAAGAAGGAAAATTACTCCAAAAATTTAAATAATTATATATGAAAACACACTCAAAACCGCTCCTTGTAGACTGATATTATATAAAGTAACCAAATATGTATCCATATAGATCATAAAAACATGAATTAATTTCCAATGATAACATTTTTAATAAAATTCTCAGAGATAGTGTGGCGATATGACAATGTAGTTGAATTCTCATTGATCATTGCATCATCAATCCTTCAATCTATGAAGAATAATTTAGATCTAATTCTGGGATCCGGGTTATCTATTTTAATTATGATTCATAGAGAGAGTATTTTGAGATTCTCAAAATTTATACATTGAATAGATCCACAAATAAGATCCTCCTCCCACATATATAGTGAGGTGAAAAATACCCATAATATTTATTTCCCACTAAATAATACCAAATATATAATTCCCACTAAATAAGAAATAAATTAAATATTATGAAAATCTAACCATTTCATTCATGTTAATTACATTTTTTCCACCTTATTTTAATATAATTAATAATTTATATGATAAAATGTATCCATTACCTTTAATTGTTGATCCCAAAAATATTATACGATCCATGAATATTAAAATAATATTTGTTTGTTACATATTTGTATATTTCCTGACATTAATACTAATAAATATATATATAATAATATAAATACAATTAATATTATTCTAAACTCAAATAATATTGACTTTTTTTATTTCTATGAGATCAAATGTTCTTGGATATCACTTGGATTGTGTGGTGGTCCACCATATCCCATACTCCTACTCAAAATAGTAGCAATGAAATTTTAATATTCTTACTGTGTGACCCTCAAATACCATATATCGATAGATATAAACTCTATTCACAAACATGTAGTATAGTTTGGAAAATCATCAGGGCACCAAAATATATAAGGGATATTCATAGTAATGAAAACACTTCCAACGAACAGATGTTTGGTAATATAATCTCATTGTCCCAGGAAAAATAATATTGTATGATATGAAATCATTGATATCATAAATTATTTTTTTATTATTCTTTGTAGTAACTTGAAAAACAAAACTTCTTATACCATATCCTTCTATTTAATTAATCTACTACCATACTGATCAATTAAAACCATAAAATCACTCACTCTCATGAGAAAAATATTATATACTAATTATTCAATAAATTATATAAAACCAATGATGCACCCAATAAGAGATAGATAACTAGATATAAAATCCATGGTTTTAATCTCACATCAATATATGTAATAAAATTTTATACAATTATAATAAAATCAATTTATGAGACCATTACATGTTCCGTTAGATAGAAAAAACCAATGATATATGATACATGTGGTGTTCTGCTTGGTTGTTTATCCCTACGATCTTTTCTACTTGAGATCACAATGTATTAACATCAGGATAAGATGGATAAATGATTATAATCCCCTATAACCTAATACTCACACATCATTTATGTCTAGTCATCATGGAGTATCTAGAACACTGGAAATATATTTTTAATTACTATCATGGAATATCTAGATTCTCTTTATAGATTAGGAACCTTTATAATCTTTTTATATAAAAATTATTATAAATAAGATACCATATAAATAGTTGAAATAGGAATATCAACATAATTATGGTTATAATAGAACCAGAATAACCCACTATACACACGATATAATGATAAACAAATTACTTTGTATGTAGGTTCTATAGAACTCACTTTTACAATAGTCCCATTTGTACTAAATCCAAATTGATAACTATAATTTTTATCACTAAAATGACAAGATATTTATTATAATGATTTATTATTATAGTCATTGGGACTACCACATCCTTGTTTTAGGTCTATTTTTGTTATTTACAACATCACTTCCTTGAGTAATACTACTCCGGTGATGATATCCCCGAGTATAATCATATTTTACTCTTTCAAAAGATATAATATTTTCTATTACAAATATTATTAAAATAAAAATTTATATTATGATAAAAATTTATTTTCCAGGTATTATTCCTAGAAATAGAAATATAATTATGTATTTTACATAGTTTATTCTTCTGCATCAAAAGTTATAATATACTAGTTATTTTTTGATTCTGATACAACATTATAGAATGAGATTCTATTTTTCATTACTTCAGTTTGACTACGATATTAGATCATATTGATCTAAATGAATACTATTTTATATCCATGTTAAACTATTATCCCTTCCTATCCATTTACAAAGAGCATACCTCTTATATTGTCTTATGTACTATTAGATAATTTTGAAAACTTCTATTGATTTTCTCTTCGAAACATCTTATATTTTCATATCATAATGTATATATTAGAAATATAATATCAATTACATAAAATGTAAAATTTTATTGATCCATTCCAAAGAATATGCAATTATACAAAACAAATTAATATGATCATATGTCTCATACAATTCTTCATATAGAGATTTATGCCATGTGAAAATGGTAAAAATTATCTCATAAATTATTCCAACTTGTATTTTTCAATACCAAGATACTGCATATACTTTTAATTAATATAATATATCTATTATATCTACTTAGTTATATTTTGTTTCATAAAATTTAGGATTTTATATTATGTCAATATCTAGTTAGTTACATCCATTTTGGTTATAACTGAATGTAAGACCAATAATTATTTTTCACATGTTATCAAACAAATTTTTTCTTCGAAAACTATGGCATGAACACCAACCTCTTATACGAAAATTGGAAAAACAACATTCCAAATTAATTTTATAAGATTATTAATTCACACATCAATCCGAAATTATATTTCAATAATATTAATTTTATATTTTCATTCAATGGTGTCATAATATCATTATGGTTGTATCGTATAGACAGTCTATTGAATTTGGTCTCAAAATATAATTCTAAAGAAATAATCATAAATATTAGCTAAGAAAATTTGAATTATAATGGAATTAGGATTTAATAATAGGTATAAAAAATAATGAATTATTGATTCGATACATGTTCCGGCAATGCAATTTTTCACTTTAACTCAACCATAATATCAAGATATAGAACATTCAGAAAACTAACAACCTCAACATTGTTACAAGGAATCAATTATTCAATTTATAATAAAAAATAGTAATTAATTTCTTTTTATTGTTTTTTAGGATCCATTATTATTATAAAATAATATATCACATGCCACATGATATATAAAACAACCACTATGGTTTCATTATTCATATGTTGTATGTATATCGAGAAAATTATTTTTACACAATCTCTTTTGGAAAATATTCTTATGACAACCAATATATTATCTTTGAAATTGAATAAATACATTTAAATCCTTCTACCACTATCTCAAATTGAGATTTAAACCCATTATATAAATAATTTCTATAACCTGAATATAATTTCTCCATCATGGGGATTTATATAATATCTTCAGAAAATAATAGTAAAAATACATCAGGTGAACATTTTTTATTGATTTATTTTTTTGAATATTCTTAAGAGACGCATTACATTTATACAAAAATAATTTTGAGGTGATATATTTATATCTTACCATAACTCACTTGATATCCATATTTCATTATAGTTGAACTATGGTTATGGTATAACTCCACACATTGTGAATTATGACTTGAGAAATAATGGATGTTTCCGAAATGAAAATAACTATAAACATTAATACACCTTACTTTATAGGCCTTAGGGTCGAATGTTTATAAGGAAATGTGAATTTATTATTTAATACACGCTATGTTTTAATGATTTTTATTTTTCTTGTCATAATCATCATATATCTTATTTACTTTCATCATAATTTTGTTCTGTATTAGGAATTGTGTGTTTAGGAATAAATTTACACTATATATCATTATCAGTGAATTCTTTGTCAATATATTATTTAATTAAAATGAATGGAGAAACTCATATCTTATTACCATTCATATCTCATACTTCAGTATTACATTCCTTAAAACACACAAATTAATACTATGCTGTGTATTTAACACTAGCTATCCCGGGTAATATTTCAGTCTCTCTAACTGAATGAATTTTAAAAGGGTTTCAATATTACTTTATATATAATGGGTTGTTTACAAAATTCTAAAAAGTAAATATATTTACTATACCAAATATATTTCACTCCTAATTCCCTTAATACCAAACTACACATAGCCCTGAAAATTATATATTTTTACTATAAAAAAATTATCTTTCCATAACTACGTATAACTAAGTGTTAATTTTATTTTAATAATTAATTTACTATGATTTGTTTAAATATATATTATTAGTTGTGTATTAAATGCTGAAAATATCTTTATTAATTCATGGAATAATGTCTTCTGGTGTCCAATGGACATGTGAGATAAACGTTTTGGTAATACTTAAAAAAATTTCACCTATAACTATTAAACATGAAAATTAGAAGATGTATAATTCCCATCATTGACTTGGGAATCAACAAGTTTTCATCTTCTTACCCTTTCTCCTTTAAATATTCATTTTTATAAATAGTTTCTTTATTCCAACAAAAATTTTTTATTCAAGAATTTTGTTAATTACAAAATAATTAATGTAGAAAAATCACTGATAACTGATGAATATAGATGAAGAATAAGTAGCTACATTCTTCTCCAATTCATTTCCCATAATTAAAATTTCCATAGAAATATAACATTGAATGAAGAGAAAAAAAACTTATTTATAATTATCATCCTCATTTTATTGATGGAAACTGAAAAATTCAATTAGATTCATACATTCCATTGATGTTTTTTTATTTTTCTTTCACCTTTTTCACCATAATATCTAAACATTAACCAAAAGTTAAGGAAGAGTTTTCCAGTAGAATTAATTTTTTATTGTCAAAAAATAAACTAGATTAATTATGTTAATATTATATTGTAATAAGATTTATTAAATTATTATTATCCAACATTCGATTTAAATTTATTCAATATAATTATCAATTTATTCATATATCAGTTTACATTCCACTGACAAGCTTCAAAAATATGAGTCATGATGTAAAATCATATTTGTTCCTTGGATATATGCATATTTTATTGGACATTGATAACAAAATTACCATGGAAATATAAAATGAATCATTCATGTGTATCTTGTATGTATATTTCACACCTTTACTTGTTGAGGTGGCCCAACAAGTGTTGGGGACACTTGCACATGTAATTTCCTATATCATAGTACTCTGTGAATGTGCCTATACTAATCTTGGAAATTCGTGCTTGATATTACATGTAATTATTTCAAGAGTAATTCTTGTATACATTTATTGTTAATTTTTATTTTTATTTAAAATAAAATTTTATCATATTTTAACCTCTAAATTTTTTACTGATTTAACATTACCGAATAAATCAATGAATTTATACAAATATTTAGTCAAACACTTATAGGAATATATTCTAGAATAAAAATACCTATTGTATTTAGTATTATAGTGTAAAAAATCCATGAAAAATCATATTAGAAGAAAATATATTTCTATTCTTCTACTCATATAATTTCAATGTAGGTGTTCAACTGAAAAAACACATTAACTAGTGACTCTTTGAACTTTTGAGTGAAGTATCTGCTTCTTGAAATCCTAAATTTGATTTAATAATTTTTTTACCTATAATGATGCACTAAGATAGCAAGAAAACTTATTTTCCTCCATATTTAGTAATTCTGAACCATCACATTCCTATAAACATCCTTGTAGTAGGAGGAACCCTCCACTTGGGATGAAGAGTACCATGTACACCCAGTTTTATTCAAATTCAAATCGTGGAAGGTGTCATGAATTATTATATGTTTTCTATTTTTATTATTCCCAGATGAATGAATAATTTTCTATAAAATATTAACATACTATGTAATCACACTTCTTACTTGAACATGTTTTAATTATAACACATTAAAATATGAATTTATTTTATTTTTTTCATTTTGTTGTTTATTATTTTATGTGATCACACTCACATTTATACTCCCAAAAATATAATAAATATTTCATAAATTAAATAAAATTTGTGACTGAAATATGATAATTTGTAATTGGTTATTGTATTTATTCTCAATTTTTCAACCATGACCCCAGGGGTATGAAATCTGAGTCTTATCTGACTCCAATCACAGCACGTACATTGGTATGATGTATCGAAATATTTCCTAGATTATAACCACATATCAATTGATTCTATGAATTCAATATTCCATATCATAATAGATAAATTCTCTCACATGTAAATGTGGCCTTGTAAATTAATAATCCAATTAAAATACATCTCATATGTCCATGAAATCCATTTAAGATATGAGGAAGGAAAACAAAACAACGACTATCTAATATTAAATATTTATTATACAGAATAAGTAATTGCATTAATTAATGAAATATAAATATTAAAATCATAAATTGGATGTTTGATACTCAAGAGCCATCATAACACTAAATAAATATAAAATAAAAAATTATGTGATAAAATTATGCATGGGGAATTAAATGAATTAAAATTAATATACTAAGTATAAAACATGTAATGTTTTTCAATTAGTTGGAAAAAATTGTTTTCAATTAATTTTTTTTAATTAAACAATGAATTTACCTTGTATGATATTTCATAAGACCCAGATATCCTTGGAAATACTAATATTTATATCAAGACTAATTTATACCTCAGATAGGTTGTGCAGGTCAGGAAGGGCCTGAACTGCCTTGGCCATTCGTTGGCCATCACGGACGGTGTGTGGTGGGATATATATGTGTAGTAGGAAGAATGAATTGGATGGATGGTGCGAGTAGGATACCATGGATGGGGAGACCATGCATGAAGAGGATGTGGCCTGGGGTTTTACTAAGGATAAAGATTATTGGCTAAAACATGTATATTGATTAGTATCTGAGGATGGTTTTAAAGGGATCAATAGTGTACAATTTCTATAAAGAGGGAGGTCAACTATGGTAGATCCTGCAGGAGGTGACAGATGAGATGGTATGGTGAAATATGTGGATAGGTCTCTAGGGGTTCTGATGGTGGAGGGTGGTCAGAAGGCATTGTTGCTGGCGGAGGTTGAGGTCGAGTGGGATGGAGCTACAATAGAACGGTGAGGTAGAGTCATTTTGTGTATTGTAGAAAGAGGTATTTAGTGTCGTAGGAGCATAAAAGATGGATATGAATGAAATAATGAATCTATCACCACCCAATTTCATCCCTCTTTTGATAGACCTTACCAACCCTCAACCGAATTGGTTTTATTATCTTTATATTTTATATACAACCTATAGAATTGTGGATGATATTGTTAATTACACAAATTTTAGGGGGTGGGGAAATTTTTTAACATAGTTTGGCTGTAATAGACTCCACTTGAACACAAGCATTTTACCTTTTTAGGCCTTCTCCCAAAAAATCCCCAACCTTCTAGAAAATATATAATTATTTTTAAAATTTCAAATCCTTATTACATTAGGATTTTGTGGTTTTAAAATGAATCTACAATTATTTTTATTGAACCAATGATTGAAAAAATTGACATTCCACAAAAAAAATTTCAACTGATGTTCGGGTTCACCGAAAATCGCCATGGAAAACCACTTTCAGGTAAAAATTTCAGATATAAATTAATATTTACATACAAAATTTTAAACACTATAACACTTATTATTATCTGATTATGAAAATTGGATTGGAAACAAATTATTTATTTGATGTTGGATTGAATTCATTTCCCTAAGAATGGGATTGTAATAATTCCATCAAAATGAATTTATGGAAATTAATTTTTTTCATAATTATTTCATTTGATCCCTCATATATCAATTGAAGGAATACAAGTGAGAAATAGAATAATATGGGTATAAGATTTATTATAATCATCACTAAATGACATAAGTACATTGTAACCAGTGACACAGTGCACATAATGAGTGAAGGGGATCCCAAATGAAGATTTTAAGAAGTATAATTTATACCATAATTTACTATCTTTGATCTGAATTTGTTCTCAACTACTACTCATCACCGATAACCATTGAATGATATAAATGAAACCATATCCTTGAAGATCATCCGTATAGAATCCCAACCATTTCTTACATTACTATTACGTCATTTTAAAGATAAAAAACACAATATTACTACACAAAGTGGATCCAAAGGAATAGTGTAATGGGAAAACTAGGACCATACATAACAAATAAAACATCAAGCAAAATCATTTATTTATTTGCATCTTCTCTACCTTCTTATTGGGACTGGTCCTCTACATAGTACCTGTATCCACCTGAGGATATACATCAAAATGGGTGATCTAGAAGCCCAGTAAGAGGATTGATACAGACAATATAGCATGGGGTGATCATAATCATATGATGGGAAAAAGATCATGAACATGAGGGGAAGCATAAATATAAGATTTGAAATGTGGAAATGCATAAAAAGGAAACATCATGTCTTATTGGTTAACTACCACACATATTTTTGAACCATGCTATAATATTTTTCACACATCATTTCACATTTACTAATGATATTCACCACTTTACCCAATGCATTGGAGCACTGTATAATTCAGGGTTCACCCGTCACATTTAAATATTCAAATTGCGCTATATAATTCTAGGTGCACCTATCACATCATAACATTATAATTATCATGCTTATCACATAGAACACATATAGAAAATTGTACATGACCAACCCATGGAATGAAATGGGTTTCATATCATAATAACACATTCATAAACATTGGGTTCCTTATAGAAAGAGGGAATAACATAGATGTTACAAGAATCGTCCACTTTGACTGAGAAGTAAAAGGCGTGTTCTTAAAATAAGAGTTCTTTTGGTAAAACTAATTTGGACATAAAAGCCAGTGAAAAACATATATATCCCAAAAATGGAAATAGAATGATGAATATGTGATCTTTATGTAGTAACCATATCAAAAATGGAGTGAATGAGGGAGAACTCGAAAGATGAATATTGGGTTCAAGAATTTCCCCTTAACTTATATCTGAATGCTTCCATCCCTTTAATGTCCTGTATAATGGCATTATATTCAATAATTATAAATCCCAAACCTTGTGTAAATTATTATGGTTTATTATGGTTTCATTAATTCATTTTATGTTCCTTTTGATGAGTTATAGAGTTTAAAAAACATTGTTCGGGAATGTTGGGTTTTATGGTTTTCATGAGTTATTCACCTGTATTCTTAAATTGACGTTCGGGTAGAACATGTTTAAGTATAAAGAACTGATATTACATGTTACTAATGATATTATAGTATATTTTATGATATTTCAATGAATCATATTATATCCTTGTGGATGAATCATTAGATACGAATTAAATGAGGAATATTTGGGTTAATTTGGGCCGTTTTTCGAGAACAACGAACATGTTTTAATTTATCACTTACTAATATGTACATAAGATAGTTTCAGAACATTAAATATGACATAATACATATAATATATTCTAGTTCAACCATAAAAATGGTTTCATTTCCAGATCTGAAGGTAGAAATGAAAGAAGAAATCATGTCGTTCTTGAAGGTGATAAATTAACTCCTCACGAGCAACAATATCTTTAATAAAATAAAAGGAAGAGGGATATGGGGGTTGGATGATATAATATCCCATTAGCATCATAACAATAATGTATAGGTATAATACTAGTGTTACCATACCATTTGGATGAATATATGTGGGGATAGAATAAGAAAAGAACATGAAATTGAAAGGGAATTAAAGGAGAAGAGGGAGAGAAATTATCTCTTGAATCCTCCTCTTGAGATCCTACTTTAGGGCGTAAGATTGGTCTTTTGATGAGACCATAAGCTCTTGGACATGGGGGAGAGGCTAGGGAAGATGTTTGGGAAGATTTTAGGGAAGGCTTGGAGATTGAGAGGTGTGAGGAAATGAGGGTTGAAAGGGTGGTTTTTATAGTTGAGGGGAGAGGAGTTTTCTTAATATAAAATTTAGTAGTTTATTATTTCTCAGAAATACAAGGAATAGTGAGTATTCCATTACCAATAATAGTAATTTTATCATGTGATCCAAAACCAAGTGGGCTTACATCTATAGAACATCACACATGAACCTATAATTAGATTATTTAGCTTATTACGGTATTTCACTATTCATTAAAAAATCAAGTATTTCAGATAAATCCCAAAAAATTACCCCAACCATTTTTCAACATGTATAATCCCAAAATAAAGTCCAATTTTCAAAAATAATTTTCTAAATATTAATAATTTAATATTTAATAAAAATCATAATTTATTATAAAAAAACATGATTTAAAACATTCATTTACTTATTCCAGAATAGAGGTACATCATACTTTCATTTGAATGTTATTTTTATAATATCATAGGTAATGCTACTATTCATTAGGGTATATCACTATTCATAAGGGTATGTTTTTGTTCATATGACTTGGTTACTATTCACAAAAACTTATTTTTGTTTTATTAAACTCCAAAAATCATCATTAACACAATTGTGTATGTAATATTTTCAAAATTCCAAACACATAAGTTTAAAAATTATGTAGAATGTTCACTTAGAACATTGTAATTCATTATGTTGTGTTTTCATGTTATTTTATGGCATGTCTATAATAATGGAATTTCCATTGTAAAACATTGGGTTGTTACATTCTTCCCCCTTAAGAAATTTTTCCCCTGAAATTTCACTTTACACAAACAGTTGGGGGGTGTTTCTCTTTCATTGCCTATTCTGGTTCCCATGTTACTTCATCAAACTTATGGTTCCTCCACAACACTTTGACAAGATGGGTTGTCTTGTTTTGTAGAACCCTATCTCTCTGATCCAGAATCATTAATAGTTGATCCACATAGGAGAGATCATCTTCCAGTTGCACTACCTCAGAGTTTAGTACATGTGAGGGATCAGGTATGTACTTTCTCAAAAGTGATACATGAAAAACATCATGAACTAGAGCTACATTCTATGGAAGTGCAAGCCAATAGGCCACGTCTCTTATGTGGTCAAGGATCTAAAAGGGGCCAATATACCTAGGGCTTATCTTCCCTTTCATTCCAAACCGCAAGAATCTCTTCAATGGTGATATTCTACGGAATACATTATCTCAAATGTCAAACTCCAAGTCCCTTTGAAGGTTGTCAACATAGATCTTTTTCTGACTTTGAGCTTCATTGATGTGTTTCTGGAAGGCTTGAACATTCTCTGTCATCTCTGGAACAAGATCGGGTCCAAGTAGCTTTCTTTCTCCAACTTCATCAAAATAGGTTGGAGTTCGACATTTCTTTCCATACAGAGCATTATATAGAGCCATCTGAATAATTGATTGGAAGATATTATTGTATGAGAACTCAACCCATGGGTGATGCTGATCACATCCACCTTTGAATTCTAGAGAGCAGGCTCTAGGCATACCTTCAAGAGTATGAATTGTTATTTTAGACTAGCCATTAGTTAGGGGGTGATAGGCTATGATTAAATTTAATTAAGCACTCAAATAATGTTGAAGGCTCCTCCAGAATTTAGATGTGAACCATAAATCACGATGAGAGACAATTGAGAGTGGAACACCGTGCAGTCTCACCACTTCCTTCACATATATCATTGCAAGTTGATCAAGTGAGTGATCTACCCAAATAGTGATTAAATGGGCAGTCATGGTGAGTCGGTCAACCACAACCCATATCACACTATTTCCCATTGATTTCTTTGGGAGACCCATGACAATGTCCATAGTAACATTTTCCCATTTCCACATAGGTATAGGGAATGAATGCATCATACCATTGGACTTTTGTTGCTCATATTTTACTTGATGACATTCCAAGAACCTTGATATATATTCCTCAATATCCTTCTTCATGTTATCCTACTAGAAGTGTTCTCTGATATCACAGTAAATCTTGGTACACCCAGGATGGATAAAGAAAGTTGAGCTGTGTGAATAGTCCAATACCTCCTTCTTTATCCCGGTTGATGAAGGCACACAAAGCCGCGTTCCAAACCGAATCACACCATCATCATCGAGATGGAACTATTTTAGCTTCCCTTCCTTTAATACATTCACCCTCTTTTGTATCTCCACATCATCCCTTTGTTCTTCTTTAATCTGCTCTTGGATTGATGGTTGCACAATCATTTGGGAAAGGGAGGATGTATCCCCTGCCTGTATAGTTTAATCCATTCTTTGAATATCCAATAATATAGGGTCTTTCTCAATTAGCAGCATGGATAAAGTAGAGGATTTTGATCTTCTTAGAGCATCATCTATCTTGTTTGCCTTTCCAAAATGGTAGTGAATAGATCAATCATAATCCTTGATTATCTCTAACTATCTCCTTTGATGCATGTTGAGCTCCTTTTCTGTCAATTTATAAATTAGGCTCTTGTGGTTGTTGTATATGTCACACTTCTCACCATAAAGGTAGTACCTCCTTATTTTTGAGGCAAAAAACATGGCTGATACCTCTAGATCATGAATCTGGTAGTTCTCCTCATAAATCTTCAACTGTTGTGAGGCATAGGCAATCACATTGTCATTTTTCATGAGTACACAACCCAAGCCTTTCTTTGAAGCATCACTGTATATCACAAAACATTCTCCAATTTTTGGTAGTGTGATTACAGGTGCAGTGATCAGCATTCTTTTTAGCTCCATGATGCTTCCCTCAGATTATTCTATCCAAAATTACATTACTCCATTCCTTGTTAACTTAGTTATCAAGCTTGACAATCATGAGACTTTTCAAAAAAACGTCGGTAGTACCCAACTTATACAAGAAAACTACAGATTTATGTGACACTATAGGTCCTGGGACATTCCTCAATAGCCATTGTCTTTGAAGGAACCACATAAATTCCCTCACTTGTGTTCACATGTCCCACGAACGTGACTTGTTTCATCCAAAAGTCACACTTGATGAACTTGGCATACAAATTATCCCTTTTCAATGTCATGAACCAATTATTAGATGTTCCTTAGGTTTCTCCTTACTCTTGGTGTATATGTGAATATCATCAATAAACACAACCACAAATTTGTTGAGGTAATGTCTAAATAGTATATTAATCAAATCCATCAATATTTAAGGGGAATCACTAAGTCTGAAGGGAATCACTAAAAACTCATAGTGCCCATACCTTGTATGGAAGGAAGCCTTCTTAATATCTTCCTTCTTCACCTTTACATGATGATATCTAGAATGAAGATCCACCTTTGAGAACTATTGAGAACCACTTAACTGATCGAACAAGTCATCAATCCGTGGGAGAGGATACTTGTTCTTTATATTGATCTTGTGGAGTTCTCGATAATTGATACACAGCCGCATTGTTCCATCCTTCTTCTTCATAAAGAGCACCAGAACACCCCAAGGTGATGCACTAGGGTGTATTAACCCTTTGTACAGATGCTCTTGTAGCTACTTCTATAACTCTTCCAGTTCAATAGGGGTGATCCTATAGGGACACTAAGAGATAGGAGTAGCTCCAGGTATGAATTCAATTGAGAACTCTACCTCACGATCTATGGGAATTCCGGGTAACTCTTTGAGAAATACATCTTCGTATTCCATCATGATGGGAACTTCTTCGAGGTTGTCACTTTCCTTCAACTCAAATTTTTGGGTGAGGTATGGTTCTTCATATAGAATCAACACCCACACCATTGAAGGATTTTTCAAAGGAGATTCTTGATCTTCCTTGCATTTTTATAGGATCATGGGATGGTTTGGAATATGAAATGATATTTCCTTTTCCCGATGTTTTATATGTGTGCTATATAACGAGAGCCAATCCATTCCCCTTATAGCGTCGAATTCCACAAAATTATGTATTACAAGATTTGGTGGAAGAATCGTCCCACATACGCCAATAGGAGTGGAGTAAACTTGGGATTTAATGATTGAACCACATAGTGTTTTTACAGATATCTCTACATCAAGGTTTCGGGGATTCGATTCTATAGTTCTAGAAAACTTGCATGATATAAAGGAATGCGTAGAACTAGAGTAAAATAAGACTTTTTTCCATTCTTGAGTGAATTGGATGTGTACCTTGTGCGACTTCATTATCATGATCCACCTTTGCTGTAGTGATGGAATAAGCCTTCCCATGTTCCTTTAGCTTTGGTGGCTGTGGATGCTGATTAGCCTCGAGAACTCAAGGTTTAGTGCACTGGTTTTCATAGTGCCCTAGATCCCTACAATTGTAGTGTTGAACCATGAGTGGTTATCTCTTTTCATCGGTTACATTGTCCTTCCTTTTCATTTATTTTTGACACTCTTGAGCATGATGTGCTTCTTTCCCACACTTGAAGCATTTATCGGTCCCTTTGAGGTAGTTCCCATGGGGCAACATCCCACATTTTTGGCATGTGGATCGTTGTGTTTTCTTCCCACCTTTATCATTAGATCCACTGGTTTGAAACTCCATCTTTTGTTTCATATCCCATTAGCCAGGGGACCATTCTCCTAAATTCCTCTCCAATTTGAGAGCACATCGAACCAAATTTTCATAACTCTAAATGTCTCGAATTGCAAGAGCCTTTCGAAGGAGTGGTTTTAATCCACAAAAAATTCTATCAATTCTTCTATCATTGTTCATAACAAAACCTGAAGAATACCTTGCAAGCCATGTGAAATTTGCTTCATAGGTTGTGACATATTCTTCTTCTTTTTTCTTGATCTCTATGAATTCTCTCTCCATCATCGTATGAAGAGTTTGTGGGAAATATTTAGTAAGAAACATTAACTTAATGTCTTCCCACTCCATCTCTTCAATTTCATCCCTTGGCTTGGAATTCTTAATCGAAGCCCACCATTGATCAGATTCACCATCTAGACGATAAACGGATAGAGTCACCTTCTCCATCTCAGAACAAGGATGCACTAAAAAGATATTTTCTTTAGAGTTGACCCACTATTCCGCAACTAGTGGATCGGAAGATCCACTAAATGTCAGTGGTTGTTGCCGCATAAATGATTCGATAGCCAGTTGCCTCTTCTTTAGTGAAGGGGGACATTCCCCATTATTATGGCTATTGTTCATAACCAGAGGTAATTGGGTAAGCATCGCCATGGAGTTCTTATCTCCACCTCCCAAATCATTGGGGATGTCGTTCGGGCAATCGTTGCATTGGACCTCACATGAGTTGTTGGCCTGATTTATCTTGGTACCCACCTTTTTCTAAAATAGAAAAAGTTAGAACAAAACATATGTAAACAAGTAATGAATAACTTATACATTTAAACAATTCATACCAAAAACATAACATATGGGATGCCACTATAAATATTATTTTGTGCATATTTTTACGTAGTCTCATGAATAGTTTTTCTAGGGGGCTCACTAATCCAAATTCCCAAATTAACTAAATCTTTCCTATGATACCAACTATAGAGCCCCAAATTTTTTTACATTAATATTATGTAATTTTAAAGATAAAAAACATAATATTATTACCAAAAGAGGATCCAAAGGTATATTATCTTTGGAAAACTAGGACCATACATAACAAATACACCATCAAGAATAAACATTTATTTAATTTCTTCTTCTCTAGCTTATTATTGGAACTTTTACTCTCCGTAGTACATGTAGCCACATACAGATATACATAAAAAGGGGTGACATAGAAGCCCAATAAAAGGATAAATAAGAATAATATAGCATGGGGCATAATCATAACATGGGAAAAAGATCATGAACATGAGAGGAAGCATAAATATAAGACTTGTAATGTGGAAATTCAAAAAAATAAAACACAATGTCTTAGTGTTTAACAACCACACATTATTGTGAAACATGCTAGAATTTTTTTCACACAACATTTAACATTTAATAATGAAATTTATCACATTACACAATGCATTGGAGCACTGTATAATTCCAGGCGCACCTCTTACATTCAATCATTCATATTATGCTATATAATTTCGGGCACACACGTCACATCATAACATTATAAATATCATTCATTCCACATATAACACATATAAAAAATTTTACATATCCAACCCATGGAATGTAATGGGTTTCATCTCATAATAACACATTCATAAACGTTGGGTTTCCAAAATAAAGAGGGAATAACATACATGTTACAAGAATCGTCCACTTTGAGTGAGAAGAAAAAGGCGTGTTCTTAAAAGAAGAGTTCTTTTGGAAAACATTTTGATTAACATAAAAACCAGCGAAAAACATTTATATCCAAAAAATGGAATTCCAATGATGAAAAAATGATATATAAGGAGCAAAAATATCAAAAATGGAGTGAAAGAGGGAGAACTCGAAGTATGAAAGTTGGGTTTGAGAATTTCCCCTTACCTTGTATCTGAATGCTTCCTTCTCTATAATGTCCTGTATAATGATGTTATATTCATTAGTTAGAAATAAATTATCTTTTTTACTTTAATATTTTTCATTATGGTTTCATTAAGTGATTTTATGTTCCATTTGATGAGTTATAGAGTTTAAAAAACATTGTTCGAGAATGATTGTTTTTATGGTTTTCTTGAGTTGTTCACATGTATTCTTAAATTGATGTTCGAGTAGAACATGGGTAAGCATCCATACCTGATACTACATGTTTTTAATGATATTACAGGATATTGAATGTTCTTATACTGAATCATATTATATCCATTTGGATGAATCATTATATAAGAATTAAATGATGATTATTTGGGTTAATTTGGGCGGTTTTTCGATCACAACAAACTTGTTTTAATTTATCACTTAGTAATATGTACATAAGTTAGTTTCTGAACATTAAATTGGACATAATATATATAACATATTCTGGATCAACCATAAAAATGGTTTCATTATTAGATCATTAGGTAGAAATGGAAGAAGAAAATATGTTGTTCTTGAAGGTGATAAATTAACTCCTCACGAGCAACGTTCTGTTTAATAGAAAAAAAGTAGAGGGAAATGGGGTTGGATGATATAATATCCCATTAGCATAATTATATAATATTACATGTTTAATACTGATTTTATAATACCATTTGGATGAATATTGGTGGGGAGAGAATAAGAAAATAACTTGAAGTTGAAAGGGAATTAAAGCAGAAGAGGGAGAGAAATTACCTCTTGATTCCTCCTCTTGAGACCCTCCTTAAGGGAATAAGCTTGGTCTTTTGATGAGACCAGAAGATATTGAACGTGGGGGAGGGGCTAGGGAAGATGTTTGGGCAGAGTTTAGGGAAGTCTTGGAGCATGATAGGTGTGAGTAAATGAGGATGTGGATGGTGGTTTTTATAGTGGAGGGGAGAGGGGTTTCTTAATATAAAATTCATTAGTTTTTTATTTCTCCACAAGACAAGGAATAGTGAGTATTCCATGGAAACGAATAATAATTTTATCATTTAATATAGGACCAAGTGGGATTACATCAGTAAAACATCACACATGACCCTATAATTAGCTTATTTATCTTATTATGGTATTTCACTATTCATCAAAAATTCTAGTATTTTTGAAAAATCCCAAAAAATAGCCCCAACCATTTTTCGACAGGTATAATTCAAAAATTAAGTCCATTTTTCAAAAATGATTTTCTAAATATGTTTAACTTAAAATATAATTTAAATAATAATTTATTTAAAAAAACTAGTTTTAAAACATTTAATTATTTATTCTAGAATATAGGTACATCATACTTTCATTTGAATGTTATTTTTATACTATCATAGGTAAGGTTACTATTCATTAGGGTATATCACTATTCATAAGGTTATGATATTATTCATAAGAGTAGTTTACTATTCACCAAAAATTAATTTTATTTTATTATATTCCAAAAATCATCTTCAACACAACCGTGTGTGTCAAATTATCAAAATTCCAAACACAGAAGTGACAAAATTATGTTTAAGTTCACAAAGCACTTAGTATTCCATTATGTTGTGTTTTAATGTGATTTTATGACATGGTTATAAGAAGGGAATTTCCATTGAAAATGTTTGGGTCGTTACAATCCACACATATGTGAATATCAATCATCAAATAATAGTTTCTATCATGAAGATCTAACAATGCGTTCAATGTCTGGATGATCACCACAACATCATTAGTTAAATCATAGAAGAAGAAGTAGTATAGAATTAATGGTTTAGATGCCTCTTATTCGATGAACCAAGAAAAAAATGAGAGAGAGGATCTCAGAATTCACACATTTTATAGTGTCTAAAATGAGAGCATCCTTGCACTTATATTGCGAGATGAAAAATATTTGGAAATGTATTCCTAAAACAAAAATATTTATTTCACACAAAATAATCTGAAACTGGTGTCTTATGACCAATAAAATTTGACATAAATATCATTTATATTTTTATCACATTCATATAACATAATTAATATGTTATTTTATAAATGTGATCTGTTATGATGACTCTTCATTCCCATATATATTAAAAAATATATGAATATTTTAATAATATTAAATGATTACATATTTTTTCTTGTATTAACTAAAATACTTATTAATTCATGTACTAAATAATTTCAATACAAATAATGTAAACCAGAAATAATGTAAATTTTTTTATTTAAGGGTGATCGTATATGAACAATCATTACTCAAATCCCATTGTAGGGTCTACAATTTCATATACTCCAATTCATTAGAATATGACACACTTTTGAGTGTTCCTATTTGGGACCATCTAGGCCCGTATATTGATAATAGTAAATAATATTCATAAAACAAGAGTGGAGTATTGTAATCCATCATTGCCCCAACAGAGATAAGGAATTTTCGTTGTAATAATAACCGTTTCTAGGAAAATATGTCATGTAACATAATCTATTTGTCTTCTATATCTTTTAAAATTGGATGCACACTTTGTGACATCATCCTATCTTGATTTTTTTATTAACCTAGTTTCAAAAAACCCACATTATTCTACCATGACCATTGATTTAATGAAGGTAATAACATGTTGATCAACTATGCCCAAGATATCACTGTATTTCAAATGTAAAATTTCTATATTTATTATTCAATCAATGTCATACCACCATTGATTCACCCAAAAGAAGATACCTCTATATGAAATAAATTCATTCTTTTCATCATGAATCAAAACATTTAATCAAATAGTATAATCTAAAAATAATTTTAATTTTGGATACTTTAACAAATTCTCATAGATAATAATGAAAAATGAAAAATGAATTATTTGGTGATCCTATTGGAAATCCAGTCCTCATGATCTCATCTACTCTAGATAAAAAAGTGCGATCATTATTAGAAAATGTTCCGAGACTTATGATCCCACAAAATCGTATAAGTCACACATCATCTGTGCTCAATCATTATGATGTATTTTTACCATGGGAAATATGTTTAGTATTACAATAATGATATATATAGGTTATTAATATGTTATAGGAACTTCTATAAACTATTTATATGATGAGAAATCTATGAATATTACCATATAAAAGATGATATATAAATATAAACAATATCATGGAAAGAATACATGTCCCATAACTGAATATATATGGTTTTCTAAATGAAAAGTAGTATTTAGGTGGGGCCTGGTGAGCCCATTTTTAAAAACAATATCAGAAATAGAAATTGTTTTGAGAATCTATAATGTTCCAAGAATGAATTTGTTAATAAATATTATTATTTTTTCTTGTGATTATGGAAATTATTATGGTGTGATTTTGGAAATTACTTTTACTATATAAATAATTTTGATATACAAAAGGTCTGATAGACAAAAAAAAATGATCTATTCTATAGAACACATGTTTATTTTATTTGGTAATTATTTTAGTGGTACAAGGGAAAAATTATATGGTTTTATTTTACCAAAAAAATATACATCACTAATCCATTAGCATGACTCTTTTCGAGGAGTAGTATATTAATATCTTCATTTATTCTATGTACATGACTGAGGTTGTGGATTATGATATTACAATTCCATAATTGTTTCAGATATCAATGGAGAAAGTGGATATGATTCATTCGTGGAATAAAGATACTCAATAACATCATTTGTATTGTGATGATCAATGGAGGTGACCTTTATATTTTATGATTAGTGATCTTGTTAAATAATGATTCTCATTTTTTTAGGAAATGGAGGTTTGATTGTTGTGTTATTATTTTATGGACTCTGTTGAACCCTATGATGTTCTTGGGAGAGTTGTAATGGTTATGTATTGGTTTATACTATATCCTCATCAAGATCATTTTCACAATGCCTTCAATGTGTTTCAGTTTCAATGATATATCATTGATAATTCCCATTTCATTGATTAGGTTGAGTTGGATATTAAGGGTGATGAAATGCTCATGGAGTAGCAAGTTGAGATTTAGTACCATGATGATAATGTGTTATGATAATGTATCCTTCCATTAGATTGGGTATTATGATGCCAGGGTGATGTGGATGATTGTATGGTCGTTTAATATCCAATATTTTATTATTGCAAAATATGTTTATGTTTATGAAATTTTCTATTCCCCTAATTTTTCCTTTTTATGGTATTTTGTAGGTCAATTTTATGGATCTCAATGTTATGGGTTTTAATGAAATATATTTATGAAAGTGATGTTTTTTGGGGTCTTCAAGATAGCCAATGGATTGCTGGAGGAACTCACCAACCCTCAAATGGGCTTCCAGTAGTCCTGAATGGTATTGAAGACCCCACTAGATGACCTCTAGAACTTATTAAACCTAGGTGATTGTACCATACACATTACCAAGTAGGTGTTCCATAATTTATGGTGTAATTAATATAACCCATGATTTTTTAATGGAACATAGTTTTAACTTATTTAAATCCAAAATCTAAATCTCATTGACTTAACTCGAATTTTAAACATCATATCTCGAATCATGAAAATCTTTTATTCCAACTTTCCTCTTTAATGTTTTCTGATCAAAAAATTCCTCGAACAATCAGTTCAACAAAGATATATTCAATAAACATCATCCTTCAAGGAAAATGAACATGGATATATTAATGATATATTTTTTATATCATGATTTGGAAATGTTTACTTCTATTATTCATTGATCAGTGGAAGAATAGGAATTTATGAAACATTTCTTGATACAATCGAGATCAAAATTTATTATTTATCATTATATGGAATTTTTATAATGAATCATCTTCAAAAACCTTTTAATGATGGAATATTGATGATAAAAAATATTTTTTTAAATTTTTATTCGGTATTTTAGTGGATGATTTGATGTGTCAATGGAAACCACATTAGAATAAAGTGATAACAATCAATAATGATGATCTTTCCATGTAATTATTTTAGTAAATATCATCAAGATGCCTTCGTATTCAAGAATCTCAAAGTGAATCTAATTTTTTTATGGACAAAGCATGGATTAATGATGATTATGAAGAAAAAATCCTCCATTTACGAAATGATGATGAATTAATGATCCATTTTCAGATCGATAATGTTTAATATAAATTGGCCTACCATCCGTAGACATATGTAAGATACATGTATGTTGATGAAATATGTATGGGGTGCGATTTTAGAATCACCTTATTGATATAGAATCTCACTGAGTGTCATGTCCATAATTTTTTCTTATTTAATAAGAATAGAGAGGGAAATCCTTATCGCATGATAAGGTTCTCTATGGGTCTGTGAAATGCTTATTCATTGATCCTATAAGGAACCAGTTAGTTCATCATATAAAACCTTGTGGTAGGATATTAATTTCCTCACAAAGTCTATGAACATAATCATTATCATGATATGATACTATGTCTAGATATTAACTATACTATATTGAGTATGACCTCATGTATGAATCTTATGGATTTTGTTTCACACTCTTGATGGGTATGTTTCCATTGTTAGGATATACCCTATTTCTATGTGTTCATACTTAATCCATGTTATATATTTACTCAATAAAAATTACAAAAGTGACAGGTGGAAACATCATGGCTTGGTGACCCTAGTGTGGTAGGTTATTCTGATGTTTTATATGTCTTGATGACTGGACTAAGATGGATTATGGGGCATGATATCCTAGTGTAGTCCTGAATTGGGGAATTATAGTCCATGTGGTCATACTAGTGAGGCATCATGGATCATGATGGTCTATGTGACCTGAATAGAGAGATAGATATAGTGAATGATATCCTATCGTATCCTAACCAAAAGTCATATGCCTATCATTACTTTTGATTCCCATCGAGGATATCCCCAAATATTGTGATTTTTCCATGACCACTCAATTGTTTTTTTCAAAGGAGGAAAAGTATAAACACTAAGGATTTGTGGTGGCTTGGTTAACACCCCTTTTCTCTATCTGGGTTTTTTCTAGTGTGATATTTTATTTATTATAATTTTGTACAATGTTATGCATGTTTAGTTGTGTTACAGACACATTGGTGGTGTCCTAATGGTTTTATTACTGACATTCGATTTCAGTTTTTCTATTCAAATAAAGACTTCATGTGTAGGTATATGGGAATGGGAATGGGGCCCATGGTAAATGGTTGATCTAAGGAACATAGAGATGAATGTGATGATATGATAGAATCCAGGCATTCCATAGAGTCTTTATTTATTTTTTATACTTTAAAATGTACTTTTGTTTGATTTTACACATTGAGATTCTATTTATTATCTATATGACTTGTGTTCCGTGGGTCTTTAAACTATTATTATTTATTTTTCCAGATGTTGGTCTAATTATTATATTATATTAGTATTCTTCATGAAATGACATGATACGAAGAGTATAATGTAACACCCTGAGATTTTATGAGATATATTATTTTTCTATTGTACACTACAACAAGATTAGCTTCTACTATACAAAACACCATATTATCTTGTAGTATACACAACACTATTCTTGGATCTTGTTAGACACAATTTAATATTAGTTTCATGGAAATTATTCTATGAAACATTAACTATATATTTTGATTAATGTATAAATGAAATAAACTTTGATTATGTTATATGAAACACTAAATGGATCTTGTACTACACGCATCCCTAACATGGCTTTCATTACACACAATTGCGACCTTCCTCGATAGCGTGTGTAGTACGCAATACTGGGTTTCACTAAACACCAATATATTGATATAATATTATAATGAAATATCTGTTATGAATAGTAGTAAATACATTTTGAATTTTAGGACATTATAATTCTTCTTACACATTTTATAGAACATGGTTTGAGAACAAAATAATTTTTTTTGTGTAAAATGAGTATTTTTCCAAAAATGCAGTTTTAGCGCTTTTTGATGGTGAAACCACATTAAATATAGTTTTTGACATTTTTATAAGTTCAATTTGAAAATATCAAATTCTTATTTGGAGTCAGGATATAAATATTTACATTGGATAAATTTTTGATAATTTTTTGATAAGTGTCTTATTTTGATAAATAGTAAAAATATGCTAAATTTTAATTGAAAACAACTTTTTTCATCGAGATAATTTATATGGATAAATTATAATAGTGAATGGTTTTAAATTATAAATAGAATATATTTTTTCCATTTAATATAATGCATGTTATTACCATTAATTTTATATTTAATTCATAGGTAAAAACTTTTCAATCTTTGACAATGTTTTAACTTCTAAAACTCTTTTTCTTAACAACGAGATTAATTTTAATTTAATTACTGAAACATATATGTTTTGAATTTTGAAAAATGGTTTCAATATTTGGATTTAGTGGGTGAAAATTATTTCAATAGGTTACTTTTATTTTTGTTGACATTTTGAATAGTAACTACAGTAATTTTTATTTACTACTGTTAAAGTTAAATTAGGTAATTAAGGGTAAAAATAAGATTATAAAATTACCATAAAACCTGCCAAAATTCTATTTGATGAATAAAAGTCAACAAATATCACCTAACGGTTATAATAGATTTGTTTCATGGACTATTGACCATGAAAATGATATAATAATAATTAAATCCAAAGAAAGTGACAACATGTGGCTCTCTTTTATCTTATAAGTGTAATAATTTTAATTTAGTGATAACCTTCATAAAACATCAAACATGAATAGTATACAAAAATATAATAAAATTATATAAATCATGTAAATTTATTTAGAATTTTGATGGATTAAATATTTATCATTAATGATGACACAATAGTGATGTTGAAATTATTTTATTGATTGAAATATTAAATAAATGGTTTTAAAAATATTAAAATAAATATTATATGAACTATTTATGTGATCCATGAGTTTTCTAGATGAATATGAAATATTTGGAATCTATTAAATATTTTGGTTCAAATATATCCTCTGTGTAGATTTTATTTAAATTCAAATAAATAAATAGTGTCAAAATTGACACTATTGTTATTTTATAAAAATAAAATATTATAAAATTGTTTAAAAATCACAAAACAAATTAAAAAATGAAAATTTAAATTTATATGGCCAAAAATGTCATAATTTATCCAATTATGGACATTTTAAAACACTTGAGTATTTATTTATAACAATTTAAAATTTAGAATATTATTAACACAAATAAAATTAAATAGATTAAATAATGATAAATCAATTTGATAAGGTTCAAAATAAATTCAAAACAAGTCTAAATTTTATTGGATTAGGAGATGACAACCCTATCTCATCTCATATTATAATTGAGTCATTTTTTGAGTTTTTTATGTGGGGATAGAATTTATTATAAATTAACATTTATTATGTTTTGAAAGGTGCCCCTCTCCTCCCTTATAAAAGGGAACCTCCACCCACTCGTTTTCACACAAATTTGAGCTCTCATCCTAGAAAACCCCTACCAATTTTACTTCCCCACTTCCATATAAACCTACTAGAGGTTATGGTATTCTTCAAACACCATCTTTAGTGCACTAAGAGTTGGTTAAGAGGAGGCGCGTCCAAGAAGAGGTAATCTCTTCTAAAGATTCTTTCAAGTTTCATTATTCTTGTACTTCCTCTTATTTAGTTATTTCATTATAAAGTAGTAAAATTAGTTTAAATAATATAATTATATGTTATTATAAATATGAAACAACCCTATTTCACCTTATATCCATCCTACGGAAAATGAAATCACCACGCATGCATACGTACGAAATACTGTCTCCACGCCGTGGTGTAATCTGTTCTTCCACCACCACCATACATAGATGGGTATAATGGTGTAAATAATAACTATATATGGTTATTATAACATAATAATGATTCTGAGATATTATATCATCCACTCCAATTCCATTCAATAATTATGGAAATGATATCATCGCTCATGCATACCTATGGATTACCGTCTCCACGATGCGATGAGATTCATTCTCAATGTTAACCATTCAACAATGATTATAAAGTATATATCATAAATAATCATTAAATATATGTCATAATAATTATATTATATTTACGTACATCTATGTTTCATTTACGTATTTCCATTCAATTCAATTAGGAAAGGTGTACAACGTTCATGCATACGTACGACCTACCGTCTCCATGAACAGTGTATTTCATTTATTGATCTACCATATATATTTATATGATGAATATATATGTTATATATTAATAATTATTTACATTTTTTAATTAATTAACTTAGGGTATAATTAATAATATCATGAACAACAAGCCCAAACACGTACGATAAATGAAACGATTATACCCAAAATGCTGCTTTAACATGGAATTGACAGAAGAACGGGTTATATAAAGTCATAATTGAATCATATATGATATCATAAGTATTATTATGTTTCTTTTACAGGTTAATAATATGTTTAAAACCACTATAAAATAGTTTTGGACACGTACAGAAGAAATTGGACCTAAGGTAAGGGGTAATATTGAAAATCTCATTTTTATTCGAGATTGCTTACACGTAAGTATTTACTGGGGTTATATTTTTCATCCATTTCCATAAAAATGTTTTTCATAAAGTGTTCAATATTATTCCATATATATTTAAATTCATGTTTACCACTCTGACTTTTACATTGTTTTATGGTTGGAATCTTTCTTTTGTTTACCAAACGAGGAACTTTTTGACATTTCTGAAAAAAGTACATGGAGAATGTGTTTTTAAATTACACGAAATGAAAGGATTTTTATGATTTCATATAAAATTATTTCAATGAATCTTCCTTTAAAAGTTTTAATGTTTATTTTTAATTTACATAATTTAGTTTAAAATTGGATGACTTGTTAAGAAAGGAAACATGTTTTTGAAGAAGAAATGATATTTTCCTCAAGAACAAAGTTCATATGATTTATCAAAATTATATTCCATCTAAGATAATATAGGGTAATTTTTCTATCCTTATTATTACATTTACTTGATTATGTTATGATGGAATTATTTTTATGAGGACCTTTTATCTTATATGGATTATGTTGTGATGGCGTGACCTTTAAGAATCACATATTCATTACATTGGTTATGATGTGATATATGATTTATGATTTTGTGGAACACATAAGAATGGTTTCATTATGAGACGAGTGGGACATATATCTCCCTCCAATGCATTGGGTAAAGATTTATATCTCATGATATTGACATGGCATCAATGGTAAGTTAATCCAGTTCAGTGATACAGGACTGGATTGAGGAGTGAACTCAATTCAGTAAGGGACTTTGTCCACTAAGATGGTCTTGGCAGCAACGCCTTGGAAAATATAGAAATCATATCATGTGCTTAATGGTTTTCCAAAATTAAATGTTTTATTCCCATGTTATTTTATCATGATTTATGTTCCATTATGATTTGTTCTTTACGTTATGCCATGATTTATTTCAAGACTCAAGATTTTGATGTTTAAATTTTATGATTATGTTTTTATGTTCAAATGTATATTGTTTTTCTTCATTTCTCCATGATTACTCTTACTGATCATTTCAACTCACCCTTTTTATGTTTTCTTTTCCCTAGGATATAAATGAAGGTTTTAGGTAGAAAAAAGGAGAATAGATTTATAGGATATGTTGAAGATCATTCTCCATGATTAGAAGATTATGTTCCGAGTTTCCAAAGAAACTAAACTAACACGGTCATTGGGTGTCTATTTTTTCCATGTATTATGTTTTCCGAAAAAGTAATGTAATGTACATGTACTTCAAGCTTTGGGAAAATATTGTTGGTATTAGGGCGAAGGTTTAGTTAACCTTTGGAAACTGGGATGCGAAATCTTTAGTGAAATCATTAGAGATATTTTTAATGTATGTCTAGGGATGTCCCTAAGGTTAATTAAAACTATAGGTTACAGTCCCAAAATTATGATGACGATCATGAATAACCTAGGGTGTCATGGATTAAAGAATATATGATAATTTAGACATCCCATAAGTGAATTTTTATAATTATGTGGTTCCTTGTTATTTCAATTGTTTCTTACATCATGGTTTTTGGTTTTAGTCAATGTAGGGAACCAGAAAAAATTGGGTCAACATTGAATCCAATGGACAAATTGGTGACTATGTGCAACGTAATTGCGTAATGCATAGAAAGAAAGACTTTGTGATTATGCTGAATCAGTCATCACGATATATGATTAACAAAGTGAACTTTTGTGGTATTCCTAATTAATTAAATATGAAGAAGATGACCTTTTATACATGTTCACATGGTGAGGAACATAGATAAAGTAAGAATGAGATTTCTAAAGAAGATAAGAGTATAACGACCCATACTTTACATACATTGTTAATACTTCAAAATTGAAGCACACTTATTACAACATATAACAAAACCACAAAGGACCGTATAGGTATAGTGTCTTTAGAAACTGGGAAACATAAACAACTGGTTCATAAATCTTCTATAGTGTCTCCCATTTATTTCATCATATCTAGGGTCCCTTTTAGCATATTCTACTTAATATCCATCTTCCTGACCTGGGGAAAAGAAAACATAAAAGGGTGAGCTCAAATGCTCAGTAAGGGAAAATAAAGGAAATAAAAATCATATCATATCTTTTTGAAAATCAAAACCTGCAAAAGAGATCATAATATCTTAACATGGAATAAATCATAGAAGTGAAAATGAGATCCCCATAATCATAACATAAAACTTGAAACTTTGTGGAATGCACACATAATCATGGAAAATCATTTCTTGTTAGTCATGACTCATTGCCAAGACTATCTTAGTGGACAAAGTCCCTTTCTGAACCGAGTTCACTCCTCGTTTCAGTCCTGTATCACTGAACCGAAAAAACCTTCCGTTCCAGCCATTTCTATCTCATGAGATATAAAATCTTTACCCAATGCATTGGAGGGAGATATAGGTCCCACCCATCTTATAATGAATCCTTTCTTATGTGTGCCACATAATCATAAAACATACATCATAGAGTAATCCATGTAATAAAAATGGGATTCTTAAACAACATGACATCATAAAACAATTCATATACGATAAAGGAATTCATAAAAATGTTTCCATCCCAACATAATCAAATCCATGTAATAATAGGGATAAAACAGAACCCTTTTATTATCTTAGATGGAAAATAATTTTGATAAAATACTTGAACTCCATTCTTGAGGAAAATATCCTTTCTACTTTAAAAACACTTTTCCTTTCTTAACATGTCATACAATTTTAAAATAAAAGAAGTTGATTAAAAATAAACTTGAAAACTTGAAAAGGAAGCTTCTTGGAAACAATGTTTTAAAATTCCATTCATGCCGTATAAGTTAAAAAAAAACATTCTTCGTACTTTTGTCGGAAAAGTCAAAAAGTACCTCGTACGAAAAACGACAAAAGATTCCTTTCGTACATATTACTAAAAACTCACCGAAGGGTAAAAATGGATTTAAACAATTGTAGGTGGATGGAAATAATATTACATATTGATGAAACATGGATGTGGATGATAAAATACACCCCAGTAAATACTTACGAATAAACAATCTCGGATAAAAATGAGATTGTGATATTTCCCTTACTTTAGGTCCGATTTTCTTTGTTCGTGTCCGAAGCTCCTGTATAATGGTTTAAATAATGTTATTGACTTATTCCAGAATCATACATATTGATATGATATCATATATGGTCATATTATTAGCTTCTTGTTAGTAATATTTCATTGTTACTTGTTACTCGGGTCTTTATAACTTATTGTTCTTATGCGTGTTTTGTTGAATAAATTCTTATTCTTATATTTAGGTTATAGATAATTCATTTACAGAATGGTATTAGTGTAGTATATACCATATTCATTCATTCAATTCATTTATATAATCATTATGAAATTAAGATCATGTAGAACGAGTCGCATCACATCGTGGAGACGGTATTCCGTACGTACGCACGAGTGATGATATCGTTCCTATGATCGTGGAATTGTATTGGAGTATATATATATATATATTATTTAAGTATCAATATTACTTAATAATAATCATATATAGTTACTCATTACACCATTATACCCATCCTTGTAAGGTGATGGTGGAAAATAGATTACACCACGGCGTGGAGACGGTATTCCGTACGTACGCACGCGTGGTGATTTCATTTTTCCGTAGGATGGATAGAAGGTGAATTAGGGTTGTTTCATATTTATAATAACATATCAGTATGTAAGTAATACTGATGTTATTACTTTATCATGAAACAACTAAAGAAGAAGAAGTTTAAGAAGAAAGAAATTGAAAAGATCGGTAATGGATATTACCTCTTCTTTGGAACGCCTCTTTGAATCCTCCACTTAAGGAACTAAGATTGGTCTTTGGAGAAGACCAGGACCTCTAGGATTATTCTAGGGAAGTGGAGAGGAGAAAATGGCAGGGGTTGGCCGAGATTTAGTGCTCAATTTGGTGTGAGGAGGAGGGGGAGGAGGTGCCCTTTTATAAGGGAGGAGAGGGGCACCTTAGGAATATCTCAAAATATTATTTTATATTAAAGTCAAAATCGGTTTATAATGGTTCCAAAGGGTCTTATTTCGAAGCTAAAGTGGTTATGGGTCGAAATCCTATAAACCAATAAGATTTAGACAAGTTTGGGGTATGATTTTAACCTTATCAATTAGATTTAACTCTAAGTTAATTAATTTAACTTTTACCGTGTCTTTTTGTTTTCTTTCACTATATGGTTAATACACTTACTATAACATGCAAAACGAACCCCAAATTGTTTATTATTAATATATATATCCTTATCTAAGTAATTTGGCCGAACCTTAGATTTTTAGGAATAAAATAACAATTAATAATATAATATTTGATTTAGAAACTATTTTGTGTCAATTTTGACACTATTTGATATATGATTTTTGTGAAAGTCATAACAGAATTATATGTTCGAACCAAGTTGATTAAATCAACAATAATATATCATAGTAACCTATAAAATTAGTGGAATTCATAAAAAGTCTCAAATTACATTTATTTTGGTATTTATATTATCAATTATGTCAATATTTCATTAATAAGATAATTACTACATCATCTTTGTGTCATAAATAAATTAACTTATTTGATGTCTAAAAATTACAAATAAAATACCATCACGTAGGAAATCTTTTTAGATTTCTAATGAATATTTACCATCGAATTGATCTTATGTATAACCCCATATTAAAAATGATTTACTTATTAAACATTGATTTTAACTATTTTAACTCTTCTTTAAATAAATTAATAATAAATGTCCTAATCTAATCCAAGTGGGCCTAAATGGTCATATTTTATTCCTAAGTTTGTTTTTGGTTGAATTACACTTTTCCAATAGAATTAGGACATGTTTTAGGGTAATATTAATATCATATTTACCCTTAGTTACCCTATTTACTATTAACCGCGGTAAAAAAAAGTAAAAAGTTACTATTCACCAAAAATTATTTTCATCTCATTGAACCACATTTTAGTCCTTGATATTAACCGTGTCTCTCGGATTTTCGAAATTCCATTCATAGAAGCGGTAAAATTAAGTTTCATGCAAAATTCGGTTTTTAACCTACCACTTAGTGGTTTCACTATTCATCAAAAATTGAAAGTTTTCAGAAAAATACCAAAATTTCACCCTAGGCTAATTTCGATATTCTGAGTCCAAAAATGAAGTCCATTTTTAAAAATAAAATTTATAAAATTTCAAAAAGTGGTTATTACTATTCATAACGGCTAGCATATTGTTGTTTAGTGAAACTCGGTATTGCGTACGACGCAAGCTATCGAGGAAGGTCGCGATTGCGTGTAAAGCAAGCCAAGCAAGTGTTGTGTAGAAAAAGATTCCATTGATGGTTTATATATCATAAAAGTCTTGGGTGTTACATTCTACCCCCCTTAAAAAGAATTTCGCCCTCGAAATTCGTCACTTTGTAACAAACAAATGAGGATACTTCTCCCTCATCATATCCTCAAGCTCCCATGTAGCTTCTTCAAGTTGGTGGTTCCTCCATAAAACTTTCACCAAGCGAGTGGTCTTGTTTCGTAGGACTTTTTCGCTACGATCCAGAGTCTCTATCGGCTGTTCTTAATAAGAAAGATCTTGCTCCAGCGGTACAACTTCTGAGCTGAGTACATGTGAAGGATCTGGTATGTACTTTCTCAGGAGAGATACATGGAACACATCGTGAACTTGAGAGAGATTCGGTGGAAGCGCCAACCGGTAAGCTACCTTCCCAACACGATCCAGTATTTCAAAAGGACCGATATATCTAGGGATCAACTTCCCCTTCTTTCCAAATCTCATAACCCTCTTCCAGGGAGATATTCGTAAGAACACTTTATCGCCCACTTCAAACTCTAGGTCTTTTCTTCGGTTGTCGGCATAACTTTTCTGTCGACTCTGAGCTGCTCTTATGTGTTGTTGAATAGATCTAACCTTTTCTGCCATTTCATCACCGATGATTAGGTCCTAATAGCTTTCTTTCCCCAACTTCATCCCAGCAAGTTGGAGTCCTGCATTTATTTCCATAGAGAGCTTCATAAGGAGCCATCTGAATACTGGAGTGAAAGCTATTATTATAAGAAAATTCTACCAAAGGTAGGTGTTGATCCCAACGTCCTTTGAAATCCATAGAGCAAGCTCTCAACATATCTTCTAGGGTATGAATTGTTCTCTCAGACTGACCGTCTGTCTGGGGATGATAAGCAGTGCTGAAATTCAACTCTGTATCCAGAGTATGCTGAAGACTTCGCCATAACTTCGAGGTAAATCTCGGATCCCGATCAGATATAATAGAAAGTGGTACTCCATGCAATCTTACCACTTCCTTTACATATATCCTGGAAAGCTGATCTAGAGAGAAATCCTCTCTAATAGCAATGAAGTGTGCAGACTTTGTAAGACGATCAACTATGACCCAGATAGCATTATTTCCTTTGGATGTTTTAGGAAGTCCTGTGACAAAGTCCATAGTGATGTTTTCCCATTTCCATTCGGGTATGGGTAATGGTTGTAACATCCCCTTAGACTTCTGTCTCTCAGCTTTAACTTGTTGACAAACCAAGCATCGAGAGACATATTCAGCAACATCTCTTTTCATGCCATCCCACCAGAAGTACTCTTTCAGGTCCCTATACATCTTCGTGCTTCCAGGATGAATAGAGAATGATGAACTATGAGCCTCATCCAGCAGCTCCTTCTTTAATTCGGGGATGGGAGGAACACAAACCCGATTCCTGAACTTTATTATCCCATCACAATCAAGGTTGAATTCAAGAACATTTCTTAACTTCTTTTGTAACTCGACATCTTCTTTCTGTGCCTCTTTAATCTTCACATGTATAGATGGTTGAACATTCATTTGAGAAAGATAAGATTTTTCCCCTTCCATTATAATTCCAAGATCCATCCTTTGTAAATCAATAAATATTGGATCTTTTTTGATCCTCATCATGGATAAACTAGCATGGTCTTGTCGACTTAATGCATCTGCCACCTTGTTTGCATTCCCAGGGTGGTAATGGATTGAGCAGTCATAATCCTTAATCAGCTCCAACCATCTTCTTTGGCGCATATTCAGCTCCTTTTGTGTGAAAATATACTTTAAACTTTTATGATCAGTATAAATATCACACCTTTCACCATAAAGGTAATGCCTCCAAATCTTTAATGCAAAGATTACCGCAGCCAACTCCAAATCATGTGTTGGGTAATTTTGCTCATGGATTTTCAACTGTCGTGAGGCATAAGCTCTCACCATATCATTTTGCATAAGAACACACCCCAATCCCTTCTTGGATGCATCACTGTAGATCACAAACCTTTCTCCACTACAAGGCAGTGTGAGCACAGGTGCATTGGATAACCTTCTTTTCAACTCCTTGAAATTCTCTTCACATTCCTCTGTCCAGACAAACTTAACTCCTTTCCGAGTCAACTTGGTGAGTGGATTAGATAATCGTGAAAAATCTTTTACAAAACGTCGATAATATCCAGCCAAACCAAGAAAACTTCGGATCTCAGTTACTGTTGTTGGTCTTGACCATCTTTCGATAACCACTGTTTTTGCTGGATCCACAGATATCCCCTCTTTTGAGATTATGTGACCCAAAAATGCAATTTTTTGAAGCCAAAATTCACACTTGGTAAATTTGGCATAAAGATTCTCCATTCCCAGGGTCTTCAATATAATTCTCAAGTGATCTTCATGCTCTTCCTTGCTCATTGAATAGACAAGAATATCGTCTATAAAGACTACCACAAATTGATCAAGATAGTCTTTAAAGACTCTATTCATTAGATCCATGAAGATAGCAGGGGCATTAGTAAGACCAAATGGCATCACTATAAATTCATAGTGTCCATACCTTGTACGGAAAGCCGTCTTTGGTATATCCTCCCTTTTGACCCTTAATTGATGATACCCTGAACGAAGATCTCTTGGAAAAGTATTGAGCTCCGCGTAGTTGGTCAAATAAGTCATCAATGCATGGGAGAGGATATTTGTTCTTGATAGTGATCTTGTTAAGTTCTTGATAATCAATGCAGAGTCTCATTGATCCATCTTTCTTCTTAACAAATAGAACAGGTGCTCCCCAAGGTGACGCACTAGGGCGTATGAATCCCTTATCAAGATTCTCTTGGAGTTGCTTCTTCAATTCCTGCAACTCAATTGGGGCCATTCATTAAGGTGTCTTTGAAATAGGCAAAGCACCCGGTACGAGTTCGATTGAAAACTCAACTTCACGATTTGGTGGAAGACCCGGTAATTCCTCCGGAAAGACATCATCAAACTCCCGTACGATGGGCATATACTTAATCGTGAGTTTATCACCAACTATTTGAGATAAATAACCTTCATTTAGTGGAATCAATACCCATAAGATGGAAGAAATTTCCACTAGAAGGTTATGTTCATCCTTGCATTGGTAGACGATCGTAGATTGATCTGGAATATGAAATGTGACTTCCCTTCTTTGGCAATTGATATGAGCTCCATGTAGAGAAAGCCAATCCATGCCAAGAATCACATCAAATTCCACTAAAGGAAGGATCACAAGATTTGCAGGAAGCACTTTCCCACAAACATCGATCGGAGAAGAATTATAAACTTTTGATGCGATTGATGTGCCATTAGGTGTTGTCACAGCTAACTCAACATCTAATTGTTGAGGTAATATGGTGATACCCTTAGAAAATTTTTCAGAAATAAAAGAGTGGGTGGATCCAGAATCAAATAAAACATTTTCTACTTTAGAGTGGATGGTAAGTGTACCTTTCACCACATCGTTATCGTACTCCACATCGCTGATAGAAATTGCATGTGACTTTCCTTTGTTTTTAGCCTTAAGAGTTTGTTGACGTCGACCATCATCATCAACCCTTGGATTTGGGCATTGATTGACATAATGCCCCATCTCCTTGCACTTGAAACATTGAAGTGTAGTAGGTTCATTCTGTGTATCCCTTCCTTTGTTTGCGTCATTAGACATCTTCTTCCCATTATCACGGCATTCAAATGCCCGATGACCTTCTTTTCCACATTTAAAACATTTACTTGTACCTTTAAGACAACTCCCTCCATGTTTCTTTCCACACTTTGAGCATAAGGGAAAGTTCATCTTCTTTTCCGTGTGCTCTTTAGATTTTTCTTTGAATTCCATCTTCCTCTTCTTATCAAACCCATGTGACTGATGGGTTACTCCAATCTCCATCTCGACTTTGAGAGCACATCGAACGATTTCCTCATAGCTATTGAAGTCTCTTATGGCTAACGCCCTTCGAAGACTTGGTTTTAAGCCACTAAAGAATCGATCGATCTTACTCTCAAGTTGGATAATAATACCAGAAGCGTACCTTGCAAGTCTTGTAAAATTTGCTTCATAGGTACTAACAGATTCATCATCCCTTTGCTTCAGTTCAAGGAACTCTTTCTCCATCATTGTTCGGAGATTACGAGGGAAGTACTTATTGAAAAATAAGTTCTTAAACTCGTCCCATTCCATAGACTCAATTTCATCCCTTTGCCTCGAATTCTTAATAAGATTCCACCATTGATCAGCATCTCCTTCCAAACGATACACTGCTAGGATGACTTTATCATGCTCAGAACATTGAAGAACTGAAAATATCTTTTCAGTAGTACTAATCCATTGTTCAGCAACTAATGGATCAGTAGACCCGCTGAAAGAAGGTGGACGTTGCCTCATGAAGGATTCAACAGAATGTTTCTCCTTCCTTTGCTCGTTTGGAAGTCCTCCATGATTCATAGCTTGAGAAAGTTGTGTGAGCATGGCTACAAGATTTTGTATTCCAGCTCCCATATCATTTGGTTGCTCAGGGGGACAATCATTGCATTGCCCATCACATTCCGCATTAACACGGTTCCTTCGGGTTCCAGCCATTGACTAAAACCAAGAAGAATAGTGTGAGCAACACTAATTATAATAGGAAAACCACATAATTCAAGAATAAAATTTTCATGCTTGTGGTCTTATCCTAGGTTATTCATGGCCATTTATAAGATTGTGTTCTATGCTTAGACTTATCCTTAGGGTTCTTACTAAGGCTTTCACATCCTAGTTTCCAAAGGTTGACTATAACCTCCCTCTGATACCAACTATAACGACCCATACTTTACATACATTGTTAATACTTCAAAATTGAAGCACACTTATTACAACATATGACAAAACCACAAAGGACCGTATAGGTATAGTGTCTTTAGAAACTGGGAAACATAAACAACTGGTTCATAAATCTTCTATAGTGTCTCCCATTTATTTCATCATATCTAGGGTCCCTTTTAGCATATTCTACTTAATATCCATCTTCCTGACCTGGGGAAAAGAAAACATAAAAGGGTGAGCTCAAATGCTCAGTAAGGGCAAATAAAGGAAATAAAAATCATATCATATCTTTTTGAAAATCAAAACCTGCAAAAGAGATCATAATATCTTAACATGGAATAAATCATAGAAGTGAAAATGAGATCCCCATAATCATAACATAAAACTTGAAACTTTGTGTCATGCACACATAATCATGGAAAATCATTTCTTGTTAGTCATGACTCATTGCCAAGACTATCTTAGTGGACAAAGTCCCTTTCTGAACCGAGTTCACTCCTCGTTTCAGTCCTGTATCACTGAACCGAAATAACCTTCCGTTCCAGCCATGTCTATCTCATGAGATATAAAATCTTTACCCAATGCATTGGAGGGAGATATAGGTCCCACCCATCTTATAATGAATCCTTTCTTATGTGTGCCACATAATCATAAAACATACATCATAGAGTAATCCATGTAATAAAAATGGGATTCTTAAACAACATGACATCATAAAACAATTCATATAAGATAAAGGAATTCATAAAAATGTTTCCATCCCAACATAATCAAATCCATGTAATAATAGGGATAAAACAGAACCCTTTTATTATCTTAGATGGAAAATAATTTTGATAAAATACTTGAACTCCATTCTTGAGGAAAATATCCTTTCTACTTTAAAAACACTTTTCCTTTTTTAACATGTCATACAATTTTAAAATAAAAGAAGTTGATTAAAAATAAACATGAAAACTTGTAAAGGAAGCTTCTTGGAAACAATGTTTTAAAATTCCATTCATGCCGTATAAGTTAAAAAAAACATTCTTCGTACTTTTGTCGGAAAAGTCAAAAAGTACCTCGTACGAAAAACGACAAAAGATTCCTTTCGTACATATTACAAAAAACTCACCGAAGGGTAAAATGGATTTAAACAATTGTAGGTGGATGGAAATAATATTACATATTGATGAAACATGGATGTGGATGATAAAATACACCTCAGTAAATACTTACGAATAAACAATCTCGGATAAAAATGAGATTGTGATATTTCCCTTACCTTAGGTCCGATTTGCTTTGTTCGTGTCCGAAGCTCCTGTATAATGGTTTAAATAATGTTATTGACTTATTCCAGAATCATACATATTGATATGATATCATATATGATCATATTATTAGCTTCTTGTTAGTAATATTTCATTGTTACTTGTTACTCGGGTCTTTATAACTTTTTGTTCTTATGCGTGTTTTGTTGAATAAATTCTTATTCTTATCTTTAGGTTATAGAAAATTCATTTCCAGAATGGTATTAGTGTAGTATATACCATATTCATTCATTCAATTCATTTATATAATCATTATGAAATGAAGATCATGTAGAACGAGTCGCATCACATCGTGGAGACGGTATTCCGTACGTACGCACGAGTGATGATATCGTTCCTATGATCGTGGAATTGTATTGGAGTATATATATATATATTATTTCAGTATCAATATTACTTAATAATAATAATATATAGTTACTCATTACACCATTATAACCATCCTTGTAAGGTGATGGTGGAAAATAGATTACACCACGGCGTGGAGACGGTATTCCGTACGTACGCACCCGCGGTGATTTCATTTTTCCGTAGGATGGATAGAAGGTGAATTAGGGTTGTTTCATATTTATAATAACATATTAGTATGTAAGTAATACTGATGTTATTAATTTATCATGAAACAACTAAAGAAGAAGAAGTTGAAGAAGAAAGAAATTGAAAAGATCGGTAATGGATATTACCTCTTCTTTGGAACGCCTCTTTGAATCCTCCACTTAAGGAACTAAGATTGGTCTTTGGAGAAGACCAGGACCTCTAGGATTATTCTAGGGAAGTGGAGAGGAGAAAATGGCAGGGGTTGGCCGAGCTTTAGTGCTCAATTTGGTGTGAGGAGGAGGGGGAGGAGGTGCCCTTTTATAAGGGAGGAGAGGGGCACCTTAGGAATATCTCAAAATATTATTTTATATTAAAGTCAAAATCGGTTTATCATGGTTCCAAAGGGTCTTATTTCGAAGCTAAAGTGGGGATGGATCGAAATCCTGTAAACCAATAAGATTTAGACAAGTTTGGGGTATTATTTTAACCTTATCAATTAGATTTAACTCTAAGTTAATTAATTTAACTTTTACCGTGTCTTTTTGTTTTCTTTCACTATATGGTTAATACACTTACTATAACATGCCAAACGAACCCCAAATTGTTTATTATTAATATATATATCCGTATCTAAGTCATTTGGCCGAACCTTAGATTTTTAGGAATAAAATAACAATTAATAATATAATATTTGATTTAAAAACTATTTTGTGTCAATTTTGACACTATTTGATATATGATTTTTTTGAAAGTCATAACAGAATTATATGTTCGAACCAAGTTGATTAAATCAACACTAATATATCATAGTAACCTATAAAATTAGAGGAATTCATAAAAAGTCTCAAATTACATTTATTTTGGTATTTATATTATCAATTATGTCCATATTTCATTAATAAGATAATTACTGCATCATCTTTGTGTCATAAATAAATTAAATTATTTGATGTCTAAAAATTACAAATAAAATACCATCATGTAGGAAATCTTTTTAGATTTATAATGAATATTTACCATCGAATTTATCTTATGTATAACCCCATATTAAAAATGATTTACTTATTAAACTTTGATTTTAACTATTTTAACTCTTCTTTAAATAAATTAATAATAAATGTCCTAATCTAATCCAAGTGGGCCTAAATGGTCATATTTTATTCCTAAGTTTGTTTTTGGTCGAATTACACTTGTCCAATAGAATTAGGACATGTGTTAGGGTAATATTAATATCATATTTACCCTTGGTTACCCTATTTACTATTAACCGCGGTAAAAAAAAGTAAAAAGTTACTATTCACCAAAAATTATTTTCATCTCATTGAACCACATTTTAGTCCTTGATATTAACCGTGTCTCTCGGATTTTCGAAATTCCATTCACAGAAGCGGTAAAATTAAGTTTTATGCAAAATTCGGTTTTTAACCTACCACTTAGTGGTTTCACTATTCATCAAAAATTGAAAGTTTTCAGAAAAATACCAAAATTTCACCCTAGGCTAATTTCGATATTCTGAGTCCAAAAATGAAGTCCATTTTGAAAAATAAAATTTATAAAATTTCAAAAAGTGGTTATTACTATTCATAACGGCTAGCATATTGTTGTTTAGTGAAACTCGGTATTGCGTACGACGCAAGCTATCGAGGAAGGTCGCGATTGCGTGTAAAGCAAGCCAAGCAAGTGTTGTGTAGAAAAAGATTCCTTTGATGGTTTATATAACATAAAAGTCTCGGGTGTTACAAAGAGGAACCTTGATGAATACATCAAATGGACGGGGAGATGTTATCTATGTGGAGAGAAGGGTTATAGAGTAAAAAACTGTTATGGAGTTCAATGTCTTATCTGTGGAGAACATGGGCATTATCCAACTTAATTCCCTGACCAAAGAGGTTACTTATAAATTAGGGGAGGACATATTCCATGAGAATCATTGAAGAGGATGGATTGAAGTGTTTCTTTATTGGTATTCAAGAATAATGTTGTTGAGGTACATTTATGGTATATTGGAGTATCTATGTATTGTTTCATTATGGTTTTCCATAATAACATGGTACCAGTAACCATGAAAAGTGATTGAAATATTTTTGGAAAGCAGATGATATGCTCATAATAAATGGATAAGAAGAAAATAATAGGTTTGATAGTATTCATGAGCTCATGATTGAGATAAGGAAAAATTGATATAATGGTTTGAGTATATAGATTTTTTGGTATTTTAGTATGTGGAAAGAGTTAACTATTGATAACATTCATGTTTTCACTATGGTTGAATGGTAATACATGTTTCAAATGAATACATGATTAACGTAATCACATTTTTGGAATGCGACCAACAAGATATATGTTGTGATATATGAGGGATAAATGATGGTTTTCACGTGCTTGTTATATGAATGTTTTAGTAATCGTTCTATATATACTTTGAGTTTGGGAATAAGTATTTTGGATAAGTCTTAAGGTTGGAATGGATTAAGTTGAACATAAGCTAGTATTGTTTAAGGCTAGAACTTTTTTTTGATTTTATTTCTGGAATGTTAAAATAGTATAGTTTAGAAAAAGGGACAACCTGCAGAACCGGGGACAACCCATCGCATCAGACAAGGTTGCGGGAATTGAACCCACAACCGAAGTGAGACAGGCCTTTATCGCCTACCACTGGCCTATAGGAAGTCCATGGCTAGTAGAAACAAGTTTTATTTTATTAAGAGGTATGATAAATGAAGTATCAGTCCATTTTTGGAACCATATATGATTAATCTCACCATAAGATGGAAATATGTTTACAAATTTTTATAACCTTATGTTTAATACAGATGGAATGACATATAATTCTATTGCATGAACTATTAACACTTCACAGAAGAAAAATTAATCTTCTTTTCTTTAAGAGATGAAGTGGAAGTTGTTCATGGCACAAACAACATTAAGATTGTACCAACATCAAGTAAGAATTTATATTAATTAAAAAATTCTTAAACATTATGGAAATCATCTAGAAAACCAAAATTGATGTCCTAGTGCCTTCATATTTGCTGAATCATATTTTTCCTTAGATCATCAAAAATTTATGGCTTTGTGATTGTTGGATTTTTCATAGCCATGTTCTCTACCACTCGTCATCTAAACATGATGTTTAGATTTCTCTCCCATATCCATATTTTCACCTATATTCTCTTATGTGGAAACCCGGTGACGAGTTACTTTTGGGTATCTGTTATGTTTATAACGTTCCTTTTTAAAATGATGATTTAGTGTTCCTTTTTACTATGTGGGTTTTTATGAATGAAACTTTCACGTAGTATACGATTTATAACCCCGACAAATTTCAGGGGTGAAATTCATTTTAAGGGGGGTAGAATATAACACCCCAAGATTTTATGAGATATATTCTTTTTCTATTGTACACTACACCAAGATTATCTTGTACTTTACCCAACACCGTATTAGCTTGCACTATACAAAACAATATTCTTTGCTCGTGTTACACACAATTTCATGTTCGTTTCATGGAAATTATTCAATGCAACATTAATTATAGATTTCATTTAATGTATAAATTAAATAAGTATTTATTATGTTATATGAAACACAAAAGGGACCTTTCACTAAATGCAACCCTAACTTGGAATGCATTACACGCAATCACGACCTTCCTCGATATCGTGTGTAGTACGCAATACCAGGTTTCACTAAACAACGATATATTGTTATAATTTTTTCATGAACTAAACGTTATGAATATATGTTACTAAATTTTTAATTTTATGACATTATAATTCATCTTACCAATTTTATAGAACATTGTATGAGATCAAAATAATTTTTTCGGGTAAAATGAGTATTTTGAAAAAAATGTAGTTTTGCTGCCTTTTGATGGCGCACCCACTTTAAAACGAGTTTTAGACATGTTTATAAGTTAATATTGAAAATATAATATTCTTATTTGGAATTAGGATATAAAAACTTACTTAGGATAGATTTTTGATATTTTTCTGATAAGTTTCTTATTTTGATGAATAGTAAAAATATGCTAAATTTTAATTAAAAACATCTTTTTTCATCGAGATAATTTTTATGGATAAATTATAATATGGAATGGTTTTAAAGTATAAATAGAATATATTTTTACCTTTTAATATAATTCATGTCATTAAAATTAATTTTATATTGAATTCATAGTTAAAAACTTTTCAATATCTGACAATGTTTTAACTTTTAAAACTCATTTTAATAAAAACATGATTAATTTTAAATTAATTTCGGAAACTTCTATGCTTTGAATTTTGAAAAATGGATTCTTTATTTGGATTCATTGGGTCTAAATTATGTTAATAGGTTAATTTTATTTTTTTGACATTATGAATGGTAACTACGGTAATTTTTATTTACTATAGTTAAAGGTAAATCCAGTAATTAAGGGTAAAAATAATATTATAAAATTACTCTATCACCTGAAAAATTTATATTGGATGAATAAAAGATTTTCCATATCACCTAAGGGTCAGAATATATTCGTTTCATGGACTATTTACCAGGAAAAGTATATAATTATAATTCAATCCAAAGAAAGTGACAACATGTCACTCTATTATATCATATAAGTGTAATAATTTTAATTTAGTGATAAGATTCATAAAACATAAAACATTAATCCTATAAAAAAATATAATAAAATTATCTATATCATTTTAATTTATTTATAATTTTTAGGGATTGTATATTTATCATTAATGATGACACAATATTGATGTTGAAATTATTTTATTGATTGAAAAATTTAATAAATGGTTTTAAAAATATTAAAATAAATATTATATGAACTATTTAATGTGATAAAAGAATTTTCTAGATGAATATGACATATTTGGAATCTATTAAATATTTTTTTTCGAATATATCCTCTCTGTAGATTTTATTTAAATTCAAATAAATGAATAGTGTCAAAATTGACACTATTGTTATTTTATTAAAATAACATATTATAAAATTGTTTAAAAATCAAAAAGATATTTAAAAATTATAAATTTATATTTATATGGTCTAAAATTTCATAACGTATCCAATTATGTACAATTAACAATAAATATTTTATTATTTATAATAGTTTAAAATTTAGAATATTTTGAAAACAAATAAAAATAAATATATCAAATAAGGATAAATCAATTCGATAAGGATTAAAATAAATTCCAAACAAGTCTAAATTTAAATGTTTGATGAGATTACAACCCTATATTATCTCATTTTTTAATGTATTCATTTTTAGTGGTTTTTATGTGGGGATGGAATTTATTATAAATTAATATTTCTTATGTTTCCAAAGGCGCTTGTCTCCTCCCTTATAAAAGGGAACCTCCTCCCTCTCATTTTCACACAAATTTGAGGCTTAATGATCGGCCAACCCCTACCAATTTCACTTCTCCATTTCCATAGAAACCTACTAGAGGTTCTGGTATTCTTCAAAGACCAACTTTAGTGCCCTAAGAGGTTGTTAAGAGTTTTCACGTCAAAGAAGAGGTAAGCTCTTCTACCGATTCTTTCAAGTTTCATTATTCTTCTACTTCCTATTTTTTAGTTGTTTCATTATAAAGTAATAACATCAGTATAACTAATATACTGATATGTTATTATAAATTTGAAACAACCCAATTTCACCTTCTATCAATCTAATGGAAAACGAAATCACCACGCGTGCGTACGTACAGAATACCGTCTGCACGCCGTGGTGTAATCTGTTTTTCCACCACCACCTTACTTTGATGAGTATAATGGTTTAAAGAATAACTATATATGTTTATTATAACATCATACTGATTCTGAGATGTTATATCATCCACTCCAATTCCATTCAAAAATTATGGGAATCATATCATCGCTCATGCGTACCCTTAGATTACCGTCTCCACGAAGCGATGAGATTCATTCTCCATGTTAACCATTCAAGAATGATTATAAAGTATAAATAATAAATAATAATTAAATATATGACATAATAATGACACTTTATTTATGTACATATATGTTTCATTTAATTAATTCCATTCAATTCAAAAGGAAATTAATACAGCGTTCATGCGTACGTACGGCCTACTGTCTCCATGAACGGTGTATTTCATTTATTGATCTACAATATATAATTATATGATGAATATATATGTTGTATATAAATAATTTTTTACATTATGGAATTATGTAAATCAATATATAATTAATAATATCAATAACAACAAGTCCAAACACGTATGATAAATTAAAAAATTATACCGAAAATGCTGCTTTAAAATGGAATTGACAAAAGAACGGGTAATATAAAGTCATAAGTGAATCATATATGATATAATAAATATTATTATGGATCTGTTACAAGTAAATAATAAATTTAAAACCACTATACATTAGTTTCGGACACGTATGGAAGAAATTTTACCTAAGGCAAGTGATAATTTTGAAAATCTCATTTTTATCCGAGATTGCTTATACGTAAGTATTTACTGGGGTTATATTTTTCATCCATGTCCATAAAAATATTTTTTATAAAGTGTTTAATATTATTCCATGTATGTTTAAAGTCATTTTTACCACTCTTTGACTTTTACATTGTGTTATAGAAGAAATATTTCATTTGTTTACCAAATGAGAAACATTTTGACTTATCTGGAAAACGTACGAGGAGAATGTTTTTTTACCTATACGACATGAATAAATTTTTATGATTTCATATAAAATTATTTCCATGAAGCTTTCTTTACATGTTTTAAAGTTTATTTTTAATTAATTTCTTTTTGTTTAAAATTTTATGACATGTTAAGAAATGGAAAAAAATTTTAAAGAAGAAAGGATATTTTTCTCAAGGACGGAGTTCACATGTTTTATGAAAATTATTTTCCATCTAAGATAATATTGGGTTATGTTTCTATCCCTATTATTACATTAATTTTATTATGTTATGATGGAATTATTTTTATGATGTCCTTTTATCTTATATAGATTATGTTGTGATTTCATGATGTTTAAGAATCCCATTTTAATTACATGGGTTATGCTATGATATATGATTTATGATTTTGTGGCACACATAAGAATGATTTCATTATGAGATTAGTGGGACCTATATCTCCCTAAAATGAATTGGGTAAAGATTTATATCTCATGGGATATACATGGCTAGAAAGGTTAGTTAATCTGTTTAAGTGATACAGGACTGGAATGAGGAGTGAACTCGATTCAGTAAGGGAATTTTTCCACTAAGATGGTCTTGGCAGAAATGATTTGGATACTATGGAAATAAAATAATATTCTTATTGGTTTTCCACAATTACATGTTTTATTCCCATGTTATTTTATCATGATTTATGTTTCATTATGATCTATGCTTTACCTACTGCAACGATTTATTTGACGAGTCAATATTTTGATGTTTAAACTTTATGATTATGTTTTTAAGTTCAAATGTATATGGGTTGTTTTATTTTATTCATGCTTACACTTATTGAGCATATGATATCACCCTTTTTATGTTTTATTTTCCCCTATATATAATGGAAGGTTTTAGGTAGAAAAAAATGGGCAGATTCTTATGGGATATGTTGAAGATCATTCACCGTGATTATAAGATTATGTTCGATGTTTCCAAAGACACTAAACTAACACGTTATTTGGGCATCTGTTTTTGTCATGTATTATGTTTTTTACTAAATTAATGTAATTTACATGTACTTCAAGTTTTGGGTTTCTACATACAACCTTCTCCCAAATGGAAATAAGACCCTCACTACTAGTTTGAGTCCAAATTCATATGGGTTGGCCCTCATTAGGTATTGTGGAACTTTAACTTTGACGTAAGTGTTCATGAATGATCATTACAAATTGGCACTTGTGCACAGTTTTTTGAATTTACATTTAATCAAAATTTTAGACTGTATAAAGGATATAACTATGTGGGACTTAGATATGAGAGTTTCAATATTATTCTCTTGTACATGTGTAACTAACATTTTAGTCACCATTATAGGATATTATTGAATATTTTATGATATTTTTGGTTCATTCAGGAACCATGAATATGAAAGTAGGATCACATGCCATATATATACTTATTGATAAAATTCATAAACGTTTTTTATTTATTTAATTGATTTTTGTTGTCTATTTGGAGAAGGGTTATATTTTTTATTATGTGGTTTATATATTGGGGATTATTAGTTTAACATGACGATAATGTTATTTTTTATATATATAATGTTGTTAATGATACTTTACAATTTATAAGTGACACCTCAATGAATTTGGAGAAAATTCTTTTATTAGATAAGGCTAGGAATTTCAACTGAGGGAGTAATTATCAGTTCTACAATTGTTCATGTACGATTATTCTCTTACACTAACCGTAGTGGTTTAGGCGGATGAGCCACTCATTCCTCGTGTTTTCTGCATAGTAAATTTTTAAGGTGGGGTTGTTAAGAAGACTGTGGTCATTTATGATCGAGGATTCTATCTCTAAAATCATATATTTTTTCCACTATATTACCTCATAATGAAAATTATTTGATATGAATCATTGAGTGGATCTTTAACATGATACAGGCATTAGAGGTTCATAACGTGAAGTGTAACACCCAATACTTTAAAATTTGAAAACCCGATCTCATAGCATGTATGACACAAAAATACAAGATTATAAAAGAATATAACACCCTCATACATTATTATATATTTTATTTCTAAATATATTTAATATTATTTATTAAATTCAATTCACACAAGACATTGATTAAATGATACATGATACATAATTAAAAGTATTATTATTTAATCATGAACATTATAACCTATCCATTAATTTTTCAGGTACGAATATAGTTAATAAAAATGTTGAATATTATATAAATTAAGTTGTTTGAAATAAATTTATAATTTCTATACTGATATGAAATAACAAAAAACAATTAGAAATTAAATGAGGGGTTCTATGTAAAAGTGTATTCATCTAATAGGCAGTTTAGTCATGATTTGCACAAATAATTTAAAATTTATATTTACCAATTTTAAAAAATTCGTTTTTAAAAATTAAAATCATATTTCAAATAATAATATTAATATTTAATAATGTATAAATGTTTTTATTTCTTGAAAATATTATTTTATAGTGAATAGTTAAATATTCAAATTTTATTAAATTATCAATTATTTTAAATAAATTAAGTTCGATTATTATTTTTATTTCATTTAACATTAGCATCAATATTTTTTATTTATATTTGATTCCATTATTTATATTTATATCTTATTTATATTATATTTTCGTATGAGTTTTTTAAGCTTTAAACAACTTTATTTTTATGATAAATGTTTTAAAATATATTATTTACAACTATTTTAGATATTTAAAACTATATGTAATTAAGAATGATTTATATTAAATAAATATATTTTATATGTATAAATATTAATTTAATTTCATATAATGATTTTTACATGTCATATAGTTAGCATTAGATAATAGTTTCATAAAAAATGGATTTCTTGACAAATTTTGTTTTTCAATATGTTTGTGAGTTTAATTATAAATGGAATTATATCATTTCTTTGAGTTGAATTTGAAAAAATTATTCCATATAATGAATAATAATAATTTATTTTATCTAATTATTTCATCATAATGTTTTATCATAATGCATAATGTAAAAATTAAAAATTATTTATTATGGTTATGTACAAATGGTTTTATCTGGGATTAAACTAAAATAATAAGTGTTAAAAATGACCCAAAAATGAATTATTCCTATTGGATGGTAATATTTGAACCTTATACATTCTATTTTTTAAATGTTATATTTTGGAACTGTGTGGAATGTGATAATGTGTGTGCCATTCTTTCATTTAATAAATTTAGTTGTTTCCTCACCCCCACATATAGAAGGATACCGCCTATACTCATCATTAATCACTTCCATAACCAACTGGATCAGCCATTTGATTCCAATGTCACAAAAATAACTGGAGCTACTAATCCCATATTCCTTTCATTGATCACAATTCCAACTTTGGATGTCTTTATGGTGGAAACCAAAATGCGTTTTCCAAAGAAGAGATAACATCAAAAATAATTTGTAGTTCAAATTCATTAAAATATTACTAAAAAAAAGATGATATAATAAAATTGGTATCTTCTATATAAATGTTTTTTATGTTATATACATTATCTATAACCATTTACTCATTAAACTAGTGGAAAATCATACCCTTGATCATGATTATAGTGGATTACTACCCTACGAACCGTCAATATTCATTTTCCATAACCGCTTCTCAGTAGTAGATATAATGATGTATTAATGGATTATATTTTATATTATTTATAAAATTATAATTAATTAATTATGACATCATATACAAATTCATACATGATATTTCATATGAAATATGATAACATCTTGTATTTTTATAGAGGACTACCACCTAGAGAAGGGATGCAAATCATTATTTCACTTATGATTTACATGGAATGTAATAAGAAATGACATGATGTTTATATAAAATTTTAAATACATATTAATAATTATATATAATAATCATATCAAATAATTTCATACCATTTTATCTATTGAATAAATTATAACATCATCTGTGTGTAATGCAGGATACCGCCTCACGAAGTGATGTGATTTGTTTTCATTAAATTATTACAATGAATGTATGAAATGATAAATTTATTTAATACATTAGATATATATGAAATCATTTTGATTCGGATAAACATCTATAAATCCACTTCCATACCCATTCACATATTAAAATATGATAATGTCTCTCTTGTGTAAATATGAACTACCATTTCCAAGATGTGATGTAATTCATTATACATGATCAATATTCTTGAAAAATTATTAATATGTATATAATAAATAGAATTTTTATTTATAAAATTAATATCATTAATAATGTAATAAAAATATATCCTATGATTGAGATCTAGAACATTTATGATAAAACATGCATGAGAAAATTGGGAAATTCACACAAGAAACAATTGTAATAGTGTAAAATTGTTAATGTACAGGTGATATGACGTTATATAAGGGAAAATATATGATAATATAAATAATTAAATTATTTTATAATATTTTAATTTCACTTTTATGACCACTATACTAGAGGATAAACAAGTATCTTATAAAATTAATCCCCAGGTATAATGTTTTCATAACTCAATTTACACTCATTGGTACATCATTGATTATATCATTCAAAATTTATATGTGAAGTGTCATTTTATATCTTATTGTTTCATATAAAATTTTATTTTTTATAGAATTTGTTTATAGATAATGACATCATTTATTAACCACCAAATCAATGATAAATTTTTTTTAATTGTTTTGTTTTGTCAAAAAATACTTTTTTTGAGACACATGATCATTTTTCCTCCTAATTGAATTAAAATGGTGAATATACTACTCCATTAATTACTATTTCATAAAACCATCATAATTCAAGATATTATATGATCAAAGTTAATATTAGGATTATAGGATTCCAAATCTACTAGTGTGGTAAGTGTTTATGTTTGAGTCTATACTTAATCATGATTTTTTCTGGTTGAATTTCAATTATTATAAATTATTTGATCAATTTTTAATGAAACTATTCTATTTTATTATAATTTTTTATTATTGAAGTTTTCATGTAATTTTACTATATCCATATATTTGGAACATATAATAATTGTGAATTTTTTTTGAAAAATAAACTTCATTTAACTCTTCATTCGAAATCACTTTTTTCCGCATCCACGTATACTAAAGTTGTATTAATATTACATTATGATTTTTAAAATTAATTTTCATTCATTTTTTACTTTTTAAAAAATTGTCTAATAGGAAACCACCCCTCATTTAACAAATACGGTAATTTTTATGTTTTATCCAAAATTTGAAAGGAATAATTATGTTAACAATAATTAGTTGAATAGTATCTTCTGTTGTCCTACCCATTATTTTCATATATTATTAATTTTCATCTTCCCGTTAATATTTAAAATCAAAATGATTGACACAAAATTGTGTGATTTTTTTAAAATGTGGCAATCAAAGGTGAAATCATTTTTTCAAAAAGAATTTTTTAATCTTTTTATAGTATATTTATTTTTCAATGAAAAAAACCATTTATGCATTGGATTTCATCTACATTATTTATATATGCTTCTAACATATGTACCTAGATTAATATCTCTTCCGTTAATTGGGTAATATTTTCATTATGTTTATCCATTAAATCTGTTCATTATAATAAACCATTTAGATCATGTTATGAGACCAGATTATGAAACTGATTTATTTTATTGAGTTATTTTTATGATTATTCCTTATGATTATTATCTTTATGCGCCACACATAAGAAAGTACATAGAACAAATGTGACAGGTGGGACCAAAAATATATGACCTTCAAATGAATTGGGTAATGATTTTGTCTCATGAGAAAACACTTATGAGATTAGAGAGTGAAAAAAATCCATTTTGGGAATCTAAAAACCATTGAGCTAATCTATGAAGTAATCCATAACATATTATTATGTCATGTTAATATTTTTTCCTCAAATCATATGATTCAATGAGCTCATTATACCATTGAATATATGTTATTATTCTACTTTATCTCATATATAACTTCCAATTTATGATCTCATATTATAACGTTGACTTACATGGTATTCTTATTTATTATGTTTATTCCCATGAGGAAAATTATTTCCAACCCTTTTCCATATGTATTCCCTAGGATATCCCATGTATTTTTAGTAGATTTAGTGGTTTTGATGAAATCACTATTGAGAATAAAAAAATATATTACATGTTAATGTTTCCATTAATTTAATTTGAACATAGTATTCCAAATAAAATAGGGCTTTAGATCATTTTTCCTTAAAAATGATCATTTATGTTTATCAATAATGTAATAATTTTTGTAAAATGCTTGGGTCTCCATTTTTGATATAATAGAAAACACTAGTTATCCTTTAGAAGTATGACCAGAACACATTAGTGATACTCCTAAGGATTAGTTTAAGGATCAGTATAAGGTTAAGTCTATTTATAAGAAGTGTTAGTTAATTTTGGTAATGTGTATAGTTAGTGGAATTAAAGAATTATGATCCCACATTGGATACTATAAGGTGAAATTGTTGTGGAGAATTTTTACATAGGTGTAATAGAACCAAAAAGGGATGATAGTCTTGACTCAAATGTTACTAGGTACATGACAACATGCCTAAATAAACACCTAGTATGACAATACCGTGGGATATTATTTAGAAATATAAAAAATATTTTCATACAATCTTAAAATATTTGAATCGATGATGAACATGAATGGATTATGAAAAAATAAGGTGTCTTACATTGAAAATAAGGTCATCATTTAAATATCCTATAATTTTTTTTAATGATTATGTGGTTTCCCACTATGACATTTATTTCTCAAACTATGCTTTTTCGTTTTATTCAATGTATAAAAATATGATAAATCATATTAAAACTGATTGTGATGGAGACTTTGGTGATTATGAGAAACAAAATTGGATAATGACTAAAGATAAAAATGTAGTAATTTTTCCTACTCAAAATTAATGATATATAATTAATATCATAAAAATATATGAGATTCATAATGAGTCAAATATGATAATGATCAAATTTTTTGAATGACCAGGTCATAATGATCATAATTTAAAGAAAATTCATCTTCCCATATATCAATGATTTTTTAATAACAAACTATATTAATAAATTAAATGGAGGGGACAATGTTTTATAGGTGTAAATGGATTTAATTTTCTAATTAATTAACATGTAATTTTTTTCTAATATTCAAGGAACATGGGAATTATCCGACTCAATTCCCCAAACAAAGGGTTACCCCAAGACCAAGGAATTTCCTATGTTATACAATGTAATTGATACAAATTTTTTGACATATTTCTAATTTAATGTTGAAGAATTAGGCAATAGAATTATTTTTTAAAATGAATTTTTTGATATAATACAAGATCTCATACTTAATGAAGGTATTTAATTTTTTAAATATCGGTTGAAATTTGTTAATCATGGATAATAGAATTTTTACATGGTATATGAGGAAGCTCAGAGGTGTCATGGGGTTTTGAAAAATGAAAGAAAATGGAAATCAGTCCACTCAGTGAATGTTGAATGGTTGGTGCATGGTTAGTAGAAACCATGCACTCAAAACATTATATTAAGTATTTGGGGTGCAAGGATTGTTCAAATGAATAAGGGTGAGAGAAAAACAATACAGAAAGAAAGAGTCATTTCAGATGATTCAATCATGGTTTGTCAAATCATAAAAAATCCCAAGGTAACTATGTGACATTGACCCCTCTTGGGTAGAGTCTTGTGAAATGTTTGTGAATGGTTTATTAAACCGTGCAGCCAAACCATGTACACCATTAAAAAGATAAATATTAAAATTTTCACACATCAATATTTCACCACTCTTACTCGAATTTTCACTAATTCAGTCCTCCTATAACATTGGTGAAAATAAAAATCTCTAAAATAATAACAAGTGTGGACCTACGTTAATTATAGGTTATAAAGAGCCCCTTTGGTTACATATAGAAGCTGAAATTTTGTTTATTTATCCTCTTTCTTCTATTTTCAAGATTGGTGATTGTTTTATAATTATTCTTCTTATGAATAAACAAAACACATTTTTTCAATGGATCAATGTTTGGCTCTTCTAGGAGTTCATGAATCTCGATCTATGGATATGTTTGAATATTCATTCACCTTCATATTCTAGGTATGTGGTTTACAAATAATATCCCATAGTCTTGATGTTGATTTGTGATTGCATGGTTGGGAGTTTCTTCCCTATTATCTTCGATTATATTACTTTTGTAATATTTGGTCAAATTCACTGATAAATGATGAATTAAACCCCTAAATATTCATTTTGGATGTTTTGAGGATGGTTAGAAGAATTTATGATCACCCATTGGATGTGATGGAATTTGAATACATGATAAAATTTAATGTTTTGCACAACCTTGATTTTTATACTGTATATCTTTTGAAGAACATATTAATTTGATTATTATATTAAAAATGAAGTATTTATAGTCATTTCTAGATCCTAATAATAGAAAATTAGCTTTTTTGTATTAATGTGAAATAGGTTGGGTATAGTAAAGTTATTATGTAATGTAAAAAGTCATTTATACTTGAAACACATAAGTTGGTTAATTCATGTGAAATGATTAACATGTTATGTGGGTAAATTTCTCAAATGATAAATGGGATAAGTTTTCAAATGTAAAGAAATTTTAGGATACACATAGTGGGTTAATAAATGAGTAATGTATATGTGTTAAATGGGTTATGCAATGTAAATATTAAATGTGTTATTGGGTATGGCATGATTTTTATTTATATGATTAATGATTATGAAATGTAAATTTTATATTTGTTGGATTCTTATAATTGTGATATGGTATATGTGGTGAAATGGTAAATAAGCATGTTCACATGTCTTAGTGGTTTTGGATAAAGGAACGTGGCCCCTCCTACGAGTTATGTTGGACTATGTGTCTAAAATCTCCTTATAATGAATGGGTTTGGGAGTTGAACTAATTATATAGGCCCCTAACAGTTCCATTGGATGTGAATACATCGAGTGAGGCCCCAGGTTATGGTTGATGTAATGTTTTATTAAATGTTTATCTGTATTGAGATAGGGAACTTGTATTATTAATTTATAAATAAAAATTGTTTAACTAATTATTTTGTGAAAATTCCATAAATTCTTAACTCTTATATCATGTGATGAATTTTTTTTAAGTGATGAAGACAATATAAGTTAAAAAAATGCAATTAATGAATTAAATGGTTAAAGTTCACATTGTTTAATAATTGAAAATGGTTTTCCTTTTCTTATTTTTTTAATTATCCATTACTTAAATGAACTATTTGTTAAACTATATATTTATTAGACACCATTGGTGGTGGCCCACTGAGTTCTACTCACACACATGTAAGGAAACCATTGGGTACCTAATCAAGTTTCTTGAATGTAGGTAAGGATAAGGGAAAATGCCCTTTTTTGGTAGTTGAGTTGGGATTAATATGTACATGGATGAGGATACATACAATGATTTTATACCCATTTTGGATATTCCTCCACTAGTAATCATTTTGGTTTTTTCTCCATAGTTGGAACTATTAGAATGGTAATACATATTTACTGTTTGGTTGTGGTTTGTACCCAGTTTTTTTGGAATGGTTGGTAGTGGATAAGTTTTGGTTATTTTTTATTATTTAATTTATTTATAATTGTTATCTATTATTTAATACACATATATATATGGTATAGTCTCCCAAGTTTTCATTTTGAACCTCAATGATAATTAGTAGTCTGGTGTATGGGGAGACATGCATGAGGTCATGTGGGGACCAAACATGGGGCACCAATGTTTTGACCTCCATCATGGGAAAGGTATAATGTTGTATCCAAGAATGTTTTTTCTATGCCTTACTATTAGTGATGGTAGAAAGGATATTAGGATGTTACATGCCTTGTAAATTAGATTTTGTGAGGGAGTGTCTAACCCATGTATGAGGGAAAACCTATGTACTAAGGAAGGGAATTGATTTTCATGATATGTGTTGTTATAGATGAAAAATATTTCACCATTGGGTGATAAATTTGTTGATTGATGTGACTATTTTATGACATTTTTATCGTGGATGAAATAATATGGGTTTATGCATTTATGAATCATTTTAGGGACTTAGGGATATATGTGGCATGAATTATGACCTTCACATAAGGTATGTGTCTGTCAGGGAATGATGAGTAGAATGAAATTCACATAAATAAAAAATTTAATGAAAATGGGGTCTAATATTGATGATGAAAATGTAGAAATAAAAAAATTATATAATGGATTAATAATCATATTTAATGAAGGGTGTAAATTAGTTGAAATGGTGATTTCAACAAGTTGTGGAATGGAAATGTGCCTAGAAGGAAATAAATGTGTTTTTAAATAGGAAATATATTAAAAAAGGTTCTAACAAAAGACTTATGACTACATTAGTTGGTTTAGCCAGGTTAACAATGTCTCGTGGTAGGGATGGATGAGGGAAGTGTTTTACATTTGATGATGTCTGTTGGATTTTGTATGCATGATTAGTTTCATACGGAAAATGTAAATACATATTTTTTATAAACTATGAATTCTTTGTAATATGTGTTATATGATATGTGCTTGGAATTGTAGGAATATTCCACCACGATGTCGTGTTCTAGTTGGGAGATAAGAGGATTTCATTAAGAATGCTTCAATAATGGTATAGTAAGGGAACCTAATGAATCAGTGTAATATAGAAGAATGGAATTTCCATTTTAACATCACTCATTTCATATATATTATGGAATGGGACTTAGGGAAGGTTGTGCTGATAATTTTTATGCTGACTAGTTTGTTACAACTAAATAACCCCCTACTTTTTCTGGAGAGGGTGGAATCTATATTGATGTGTTCCAGATAGACTGTATCAAGACAAATCTGTAAATCTTAGAGACTCATCCAGATAAGAAGTTCAAGCTATAGGCTTATAACCATAGAGTCTTGGTGAAATGTAGGTAGGATTTTATGGTTTAGACCCAGTAATATGGTATTTTGTTATGTAATTATTTTAAGTAAATGTTTACAAAAAATTAATATCTGGAGATAGTGAGTGTGGAGACGTTTGTGGTGTTTGTTATGTTCACCGATGGGTATCTTTTAGTAATGTGCTACGCTAGAAATTTCATAGACATGGAATGTTTTACCCATATTTGGTGGGAGATGAGTAATCCACAAAAATACCTTTCCTATATGTAGGTGGGAGAGTAGAGTCTCTTGTCTTCCCTCCTATAGTGGATCGGTAAATGAATATGTTTCCTAATGTCTTCTTGGTGCTTCCACCAGAGAAAGTTATTTACTTTACAATAGACATTATTCCAGGGGAAAGAATTGGTTTCAATTCCTCCATATAGAATGGAACTAAAATAAATCCTTTATATTAAGACATATTTCGTGGGATTTGAGAATAATTTGTTTATTCTTCCTAGTAAATCTCCTCGGTGATATCCAATGATGTTTAGCAATAATACTGATGGATCATTGTGATTGTTCTTTTATTCAATAAAGATAAATTTGATGATGGTTAACAATCAATACAGTGTACTATGAAATGATAATATTGTTGACCATCTAAGTGGTTATTCATTGTTTCCTAAAATTGATATCATACCAGCATATCACCAGATGAGGGTGAGAGATTCTAATTTTCCATAAACTGCCTTCAAGAGAATGCATGGGTTGTATGGGCTTTTAGTGATTCTATATGGAATGAAAATGAACTGGTAGTGTTTATGGACATAATTAATTAAATCATTCTCCCATATAAAGGGGGAGGGGTCGGAGACCCTCCTAGGCATGGGTGTTGTCCTACATGCCTAGAGCCACCAAAATACATGCCACGTGACAAGGAAAAATGTCATCCAGACAATGCCATGAATGCTTTATACTACACTTCTGTTGTGGACCATGTTATTATCCAACGTTTCTTTTGGAATGGAAATATCTATCTATGGATGGTAGTGTTTTCCTTGTTCAGTCTTCCATTATATCCAAAATGGTATGCATGTTTATGATCTATAAATGGTCGACTTCTCTCTTAATGTGAATTAATGGGTAAATCAAAATTTTTGATTGGACTGGTAGCATCCATTAATGAAAGGTTTTCACCATCCCTTGGTCTACCTGCTGCAAACCATTATAAAATGGAGTTATAGGAATAAAGAATCTAAAACTCTTTAATGTGGCCCTAAAATCAAAACATACATGGAAATTAATCAATCCTAATGATTACTCCATTGATTTTAATTGGAAAAAATTCCATGAGATTTTAAAAAAAGGAAACCTGAGCTATGCCCACTCTTCGATCTGGCCCTCCATCAGAGACTCCTTTGCCAACATTATGAGTGACTCTTGATGGATGTTGAGTATAGATTCTTCTCTTAATTTTTTGAATGATAACTGGTCTGACACCCCCCTCATTTGTTTTTTGCCTCTTAACTCCCCTTCTGACAATATCAACTACACTATCTAGGAGGTGATGCACTCCCATAACCCTAACCTTCCAGATTCCATTATGAATGATGATGATAATCATCCCTTCTCTAATGAATATGATTTCCTCATTTGGGAACTATCTGACAATAAAATCTTAGACTCAAAAAGTTTTTAAAATCATATTTTCCATAACTGTGATACCATTTTTAATTGATTAAAACACTTGAAAATTCTTGGATCAAACCCTCTAGAAGAAACCTTATCTGGAAGATTTCACATAATCACATACTTATAGAGGTCTCCCTTTAGTGTCTTGCTATCTATCTTTTCTATCAATGTCGTAAGTGTCATCAACATAGAGATGATACTAACCATCTTTTTTAACTTGTGCTACAACTTCTGCTCTATGGAATAATATTACTGACCTATTTAACTGTAGATGGATTCGTTCTGACTCCATTCTTACACAACTAAAGTGGTGTGTGGAGTTTGATTACTTGCGACAAATCAATATTCCCTTTATTTTTTCTATTGTTTAACTCATCCATGTTATCTGGTATGATAGAAATAATATCATTCATCATAAACACAGTTTATATTTTAATGCAGGTTGGATGTGAGTTTTCATTGCAATCCATAATGCTGCATTGATTCACAAAGCTCACTACGACAACTCTGTTGGGGATTTTTTGATCCATCGACATCTCTGAATTGAAGGAATATACAAAAAAAATGAGGCATTCTATTGAAGTGTTTTGGAAGGCTCCCATTCGAGGTTGGATCAAGGACAATGTGTAACTCGATTATAAAGGAAATTCGGGTCTGGCAGGCTTTGGAGAAGATTCCAGAGATTTTCCGGGTCACTGCCATGGATGTTTCGATGGAAGGTGTGTTAACGCCTCATCGCTAGAAGTAGAAATCATGGCTTTGATCCAGGATATCAAATTTCTCAAAATAAAAGTCTAGAAAGACATTTGGATTGAAAGTGACTCAACCACCATTATTCAAGACATTTGGAATGGAGTGGTCCATCTTTCCTAGCCACTTACTTCCCAATAGATGAACTATCTGGACTCGCTCCGTGAGATAAGTTTCATTTCCACTCATACTTGTAGTGAAGTGAATATGGTAGCTAATGGGTTTATAAAAATGGAATCAACCAAAGTGTTACTTGGTGTGAGGACCTCTTGGTTGAGCTTCTTACTCTCAATTATAGAGATTGTAATTAAATCCCTTCCTTCAGACTTTTGTAGTTTCCTTCATTTTTACAATAAATTGTGCCTTGGTCTTCGACCAAGGCATCACCTTTAAAAAAATATCCCATATAAATACTAGTTTGTAGTTGTCTTTGTTTATGGTATTGTGGTGTAGTCAATGAATAATGACAATCATGAAAAGCTTCATGACATCATCCTGAGTACACTAATAGAGAAAAGGTTAGAGGAAATGAAATCCAAATGTAAAGTCAAGATAAATAGTGTGTGACTATTGGGTGATTTCATCTTTGAGGAAGGTGTGTTAGTGGACCTAGGGGAGGTGAAAGGTTTTGTATCTTAGTGGAAGCACAAGATTGATTATGATTATTGATATCCTCTAGGATTGGGCATCTATTACCAAAGGTTCATCAATGATTTCTATCATTTTGTTTCACCACATTTAGTGTTGACTTAGAATGGTATCATGTTTGAATGTTAAATATTATGTTAGAATTATTTAAAAGTGTTTAATGGGTGATTAACTACTGCAAAAATTATGATTTTTCCAAATCTAGGTAATGGGTATACATGGTTTTGTGATGCATATGGTGTTGTTCTTAGGGTAGTGTTAGTGAAGGGGGATCAGGTTATTGCATATGGTTCTAGATAGTTGAGGAATTTTGAAAGAAACCAACCAATCATAATATTTAATTGGATACAATATTGTATGACATAAATTAGAAGGGAGAACAATTTACTATGTATAATGCTCATAATATCATTATATACATTTCCTTTCAGCATTACTTGCATCTTCATTAGTGAAGATTGGTTGGGTACACACTGTTCTACGATTTTGATCTAGTTTACACATAGGGTAATAGAAAAATTGTTTTATATTATTTGCTTTAAGGGAATCAAAATCAGATAGTTTAGGAATCTTCTTCCGAGTGGAGAAAGATGGATAAATTAACAGAGATGTGTTTGAAGGTGCAAAATGGCCAAGGAAAGCCTAACATTGCATCCTGGGAAGAGGATTCCATGTTTCTGAGTGATATCTGTGAGAAAAAATAAAAGGATTCATAATGTTAGACCTTAAAGGAAATCCCTAAGGGTAGGCAGTCACATACTGGTATGACAATTGGCGAGGATATGATCGTTTTTGTTCATTGACATGATGTTATTGAAAGCACATATCCAAGGGTAATTAATACGTCTGTTTCATGAATTGATATTGGAATTAAATCAATGATTGACTGAAATGTATCATAATCCTCATAGGTAGTATTGTTTGGAAAGGATGAAGAATTATGTTTCTTGTTTATGGCACAATACCTAACCTACTAGTAGGTGACAACTAGGCATCTGTGTCCATGGGGATTTTTCAGCCATTAACTATTCTAGAATGGAAATAAGATGGAATGATGATGGATTTAATGGTGGACCTCTTAAGGAAGCCTTTGAATAATTATGGGATTTTTGTACTGGTAGATCAGTTGTCTAAGGTGTCTCACATCTTTCTAATTTGGGATACATTCACCATGGATTAGTTGGGTTGAGTAGTTTGTTCATAAGGGAGTACAGATTTGCAGGGTATATCAGAATAAAATTTTAGATCATAATCCAATTTTTATATCGTGCTTATTGTAGGGATTACATATTTCGATTGTTTCCCCAGTGGTTTTGAGTACTATATTTCACCCACTAATGGATGGGCTATTAGAGCATACAATTCCAGTAAAAGAGGACATGTTGATGGCTTGTGTCCTATATTTTGTTGGTTCATTGGATAAGCATTTAGTGATTGATGAGTTTTCCTAAAACAATAGTTAACAATATAATATTCATATTTCATCATTTGTGGTAAACTATGGTAGACTGTGTTTATCTACACAATTTTAGATCAATGTTGGGGAATCGAAGTTTCCTGGACTAAGTCTCATAAAGGAGATGTCAGAACTAATCAAGTTATTTTGAAAACATATGGAAATGAAATAAAGTAGGAATAATGTTTATGTGGATCAACATTGTAGACCTCTTGTGTAATTTGTGGGTGATTTTTTAATTCATATGATTATTTCAAGGAAATTTAAAAATTGATTTCAGAAATAGTGTATGTTGGCAGATAGTTACCTGGGACAATTTGAGATTGTTGAGAGTATTGGGCCTCTAGAATACAGATTGGATCTTCCACAATGGTATAGTGATATGCATGATGTATTTAATGTTTCACATCTACGAACGTGTCACCCTAATCCATCTCATTGGATTGATGTTTAAGATGTTGATATTGAGGCATATGTATCCTTTGAGGAGCATCTGGTTAATATCATGGATCATAGTGAGAAACCATGTTTGGGAAAGATCATCCCTTGGTTTCAGTTCTGTGTTGTCGTGGGAATGTTCATGATGATCCATCATAGGTATATTTAGATATAAGGTATTTGTGTCCAAATCTGATTACATTAGAATCACAGTGATAGTTGAATGTGTGTCTTAAGGAAGAGTCATTATAAGTTGGAGTGGATTTAAGATCCCGTACTTCATGAATTTAAATACATTTTAAAATTTTCATTTAAATATATTAATATAAAGAAATGGATTATTTAACAGGTGTGTGTGGAAGATAGATAGTCTTCCAGGTGTATGGGCATGAAAGTAAAGGGAAATAAAACCATTTTTTGCATGAGTAATGGTTGGCACACTTTTAGTGGAAATTGTGCAACCAAACCCTAATAGCCTGTAGGAGGGGTACATGATGTTTTAAACCATGAAGGGGGGGAGGTTGGGATAGTAAATAATAAAAATGAGACATTCAAAATGGTTGGATCATGATTTTTTACACTATTCTAGATCCCCATGTAACCGTGTGACTTAGACCCTAGTTAGATAGTGGTTTTCATTCGGGGTGTACACAGTTTGAAAAATTATGCAGCTAAACCATACACCCCATTAAAAGTAAAAAAAATATTATTTCCCCTTGGTATTTTAATTTTATCAAAAAATGATTCCCTCAATCCTTTCTACTCTAGATCTGGTGATAAACTAAGGCTACCAATTCGTACCAAGGGTGAATCTACATTGATTCTAGGTCGTTCAAAGCATCAATGGTTGTGGATCAATGCTTTGGGTAAGTGTAAAGCTCATCTTTCTTATATTTTTTAGATTATTGATTTCGGATAAATGATTCTTTTTTTGAAGCCATAAAACCATCATTTTTACTCGACATTTTATTGGGGATTCATGGGGTTAATGAAAGTGGATCTGACGTTAAGTTTGATTGTGTGTTCATCTTCTAATTCAAGGTATGTGGTTTAAAGGTTATATCCCATAGTCTTGATGTTGATTTTTATTGGTGTGTTTCTCCTCTCATTTGTCATGAATTTTATACCTTTAGTAATACATGGTAAAATGGGTGGCTAAATGATGAATTAAACACCTCATTATTCCCATGGGATGTGTTGAGGTTGGTTGGACTGATTTCAGAACCCCATGGGGTGTTCCAGAATTCCAGAACATGGAAATTTTTTATATTAATAAACAAATATATTTGTGATAATTTAGGACCCTAGAGGAGTACATAAATATTTTTTCTGAGTTAAATAGGGGAATATTGATAGTTGTGTGTAGATGAAGATAATTCCATAACAGATTGTTTGGCTTAAGGTAAATTGGGTTGTGTGAAATAAAGTGTCTGTGTAATGTGACATATAAATTGTAATTGAAACACATAAGTAGGTTAATATATATGGAATTTTGAACATTTTTTGTGGGTAAATACTTATGAATTGATAAATGGGATAATTGGGATAAAGTAAGCAAATTATTGGATACAATTAATATGTTAGGACACGTGGAAGGGAAGTGTGGTAAATGGCTTATGCAATGTAAATAGTAAATGTGTTAATGAGTAAGTCCAAACGTTGATTTATATATTCAGTGTTTTTGAAATGTGAAGGATATGTATATTTAATCTATATGGATGTGATATTGTATATGGGCTAAATGGGTAAATAAACATGTGCACATGGATTAAAGGTGTTTGAAAAATGAATGATGATCCTCCCATGGGATCAGTTGCACTAAGGCTCTTTCCCACCCTAGAATGCAATGGATAGGGATTTTGACTGATCTTATAGACCTCTAATGGATGCATTTGAAGAGACTACATGGATTGAGGCACCGAGGAAATTGTGATGTAATTTTTTATGACATGTTTATCCCATGTAAAATTGGGAGCATGGATTATTCCTTTATGAATTTAAATTTAGTAGCTTATTTCATTGTTTATATAATGTATAAGCCTATGACTTAGAACATGTGATGAAATTGAATTTAGTTATGAAGAAGATAAGAGTGATAAAAATTTAATTAATGATGAAATATTTAAATTGATCATTTTTAACTAATAAAACATAGTTTATCATTTTTTTACCTTGTCATATATTGTGATCATGTATTCATTATCTATTTGACTGTATATTTTATATACTCCATTTTTGGTGGCATACTAAGTTGTACTCACACCCTGCTCGGTCCACTATTGGGTACGCAAAAAGATTTCATTGTTGTAGTTTAGGATAAGGCTTAAGGCTCTATACATTAGAGTGAAGTTTGGAATGGAATGTGCATGAATAAGGATCCAGACACTGATTAAGGACCCATTTTGGGGATCATTTTTGTAGTCATTATTTTAGGTTTTTATTCATAGTTGGAACTGTTATTGTGACCAACCATATTTATTTTGTTGTTTTGGATTTTACCTAGTTTTGGGGAATGGTTTGAAATGTGTGGTTTTTTACTGTTTATTATTTCATTTATTTATAATTTTTTAACTAATGTGCAATTATATTATTATGAGGGTATATTCTCCATTAATGTTGATTTAGAAACACATTATTAGTTTCTGAACTCTATTATATGGGGAGGTGTTCTTGTTGTCATGTGGAGAGACATCTCAGGGAACCAATTTTATTGACTTAGGGTTGGGGAAGTGACATATAAGACTCATTAAACATATATGAATTATAATAATTTTTAATTATATATGTCTTCACATTAGAATCAAATAACTATTTTCGATCCCATCATGGTTTTTTTATGTTTATGGTTGATCATATGTTCGAAATCATAGACACCCATTTTAGGATTAATGTGATTTTATTTCGTGGTGAGTAAAAATATTTAGGAATAAATTTAATGTGTTGAATTATATATTACATTTATTTTTAACATAACCAAAAATTTGGGAAAAATAAAATTACATTTTAATTGATATAAGTTGAAGGGTATGAGATAACTATTTATGTTAAAAACATACTTCTTGTTATGGATATTGAGGTTATTTGGATATATGTATATTTATATGTGGAATAATTCTGGTAATGTTTATTTAATTTTTTTAATTTTTGAGATTAATATATTTTAAATATTTTTTGTTTTTATCATAATTTTTTTTCAATTTTTTCTTTAATAAATATAGTATTAATAACATTATTCTTAATTTGGGATATTTTAATCATTAAAAAGATTATTTTAGTGCTTCGAGAAAAAATTCAAATAGTATATTCATTTCTTTAGAGTAAGTCATAATTTTGAAATTGATAAAAGAAAAATAAATTAATGATTTTTTATGAATTAAAAAGGTATCACGTAATTGTATTTCTTCTGATATTTGATATCTCAATTGAAATAGATTTCCTCAACCCCATAAAAATGATCATGAAAAAAAGAAAACCCTATTACATTTATATCTGATGATTATATAATCATTCAATTCATTATAGATTAATGGTTTTGTGCTTTGTGATATTTTTATGATCATTCAAATTATTAGGATCTATGATCTCAACCAATCTCAAAAATTGATTACACGTTTTTTCCATGCCCATTTTCTCACACCCCCTGATGTTCTCTAACATGGATCACTATACGTGTGTTCTTCCAGATAAACATTATAGTTTCATCTAACTATTTTTATATAGAAATCATATTATCCATTTTCATAAATGTGGAATTCCCATAATGTAATCATCAAAATTCAAAATATTTTTTAACTAGATCAAGATTAAATTATGGGTATGCTCTTTATTTTGGGGTAAAATGTTACATGATGATTATTTTAAATGAAAAAAAAATCATGTTTAAAAAATGTATGAAGGAAAAAATTAATCTATAATTGAATATTTCATCATGAAAATTTATGATAAATTTTATTTTTAGATAAATTGAATATTTTCTATAGCTTATAATACATGGAACACTATGTTTTACAAAAATGTTATACTCAATTAAAATATTATAATTTTAGAAATACTATTTTAACATGTCTGTTATGTTGGTAGGTATGAATAAGAGTAATGAATTATGAAAATTATATTTTTTATGCTTTTATAAAATAAAATAAATTGTTTTGTATTGATTATAAATAAAATAATGACTATTTAATGAAAATAAAATGTTTTATGTCAAATTGTATTTTTCGAAAGGGTTGGTTAGTTATAATTAGAGATCAGATTTTAAAAATAATGTTTTACCAATTTTATAAATTATATTTAATTAATCATTTTTTAAATAATCATATTGATATTTACATAAGGTGAAATTTATTTATTTTTTCTGAAAATATTAATTTTATAGTGAACAATAAAAACTACAGATTTCTATAAGTGTAAATTATTTAAAATGTTAAGTCCCATTAAAAATTAAATATTAATTAAAATTAACACAATTATTATTCAGTTATTTTAAATGAAATTAATTACCTTTAAATCATCATTATATACTCTATTAGTATATGATCATTTTTCTGTCATTAAAAAAATTCAGAAAATTGTTTTAATGTCTATGGTATGAATCCACTCAAATTAATTAAAATAACCTATTATAGAGAATGATTTAAAATAAATTTTTATATTATAGTAAAAAAAATATGCATTTAAATTCTTAAAAATATGCATTATTTCCAAATATATAATATTGTATCATCTTTTCCTTAAAAATTCATTTCTTAAAAAACTATTTTTTCAGCCAGTCTTTAGGTCTGATTATAATTTAAAATTTTCCAATTCCCTAATTTTAATTTTAAAAAATTGAATCCATGTTCATATTTAAAATAATTTATATTATATAATTTTATAATATAATTTTTTACAATGATGTATAGTTAAAATAGTAACAATTTTTTACATCGATTTTGTCAAAAATGGGTTTACTGGGGTGTTAAACAAAAACGATACGGGATAAAATGACAGAAAATTGTTTTAATTAATAATTTATAGTAATATTTAGACCTTTTATGTACTAAGGTCTTATAATGGTCTGTTTTGTTAATATTTTGGAATGGTATAAAAATTGGTGTAACTATTTCATTTCAAAAAATCCATCAATGTAAACTCTATCAGCTATAAAAGGCCACACCATATTCTCTCCTATATAAAAATAAAACCCCCTTGGTTCATAAATTTTTTACCAAAATAACATCCTTACATCCATTCCCTCACCATAGGGTAATTTTATTGATAATAAATCATTCCTAGGTATTCAATTTCTCAAACCCAAAAGAAGTTCTTCCAATATGGTGCAATGATCTAAACCGATCATTTTATTTTGTTTACCTTCCACCAAGATCAAATTAAATTAAACCATGATGATATAATAATCTATTTATATTCAATATAATTATATTTTGTGATGTTATATGAATTAAATAAAACATTATCCTCCTCACTCAAATGAAAAATTAAACCATTGATCATGTTTATAGTGGACTACCACCTCACAAAAAGATAAATGTTGATTTCCATCACCACTTCTTATGGATGGATATAATGATGTAGATAATGGTAATATATTATATTAATGATGTAATTATAATTTTGGAATTATAATATCACAGTTTCCTTTAGAATGTTATTTTTAAAAGAAATAGGATAACATCGCTCATGTGTGCGGAGGTCAACCACCTCTAAAAGTGATGTGATTCCTTTTTCACCCATGCACTGCATGAAAATTGACAATGATTAATTTGATATTTTTTGTGATATTAATGAAATAGTATTCATTATATAAAATTAATATATCATAACTCCTTTTCTTATCTATCCATAGAATAAATGATAACTTCATCTATATGTATGCTGGAATACTTCCTTGTGAATCAATGTGATTCATTTTTCACTAATTTTTTACAGTGAACAATATAAATATAAAATTTATTGAATATAAATTATATATATGAAATTATATTGATCATATAATATTAATATATAATCTAATTCTTTTATCCTTTCTCCTGTTTAAAAAAATGATAACTCTTCTCAAGAACACGTACGACATAACTTCTTCATGAGGTGATGTGATACGATATCCAGTTTCAAAATTAAATAATAACTTAAATAAATTTTTAATATACATAAACTATATTTAATTTATTATGGTTAATTTGTAGATGATATAATTTTATTCTATTATGGTGACCTAAAACGTTCAAGATGATTTTTCTTGATAAAATAATTTAATTAACACTTGAAAAAATATTCCTAATGAAATATAGTTAATGAACTGGTGATAAGATGTTATAAATGGGATCATATATGAAATTATAAATAATAATATTATTATATAATTTGATAATTTTTTTTGAACAACTATATAAGAACATAAATTGTGTTCACCAAAAATAAACTTCCATCAAGGGGGTTTCATAATTCTTCTTTCATTGATGTGGTTATATGTCTACTTCAATGGTTAAATCATGCCATTTTCTTGAAATTATTTTTTAATTACATTATGATTTAATTATAATTTTTTTGACATTAATTTTTGTATGTAATCACATATTTTATTATCCCTCACCTCTGTGGTACAAATATTTAATGGATTCATCTCAAAACACCTATATTTGAGACACATATTCTTTTATTCGCCTAAATTATTATAAATTTGGTATATACTACCCCTTTATTTACTATTCCTCAAATACTTCTAAATTCATAATTTTATAAGTTACATTTAACTAATTTAATTCATGGGAAGTTATGTATCCAATGTTTCCAAAGTGATAAGGGTTTAAGTTTCAATTTTATTTTGAATGGGATTGTTTTTATTCAATTTAAATTGTTTGATATTATTTAATATTATCTGAATGAATATTTTACATTTTAATCCTTTATTTTTATTGATGAAAACTCCATGTAATAGTACAATGTCCCTCACATTAGACCATAAAATTATTGGAATATTTATTTAAGAAAAAATTACATTATTTCACTCTTCAATCGAATAAGTTTATTAGATCCCTATTTTATAAAACTTTTAACAAAAATGGTGTAATATTATCCAATAATTTATAAAAAAAATTAAGCATGTTTTAATTTTTTAAAAATGAATTTAATGGAAAGATTTAGTCTTTTTATATAAAATATAATTTATGAATTTTAATTAATATGTGAACAGAATCCTTATTCTAAAATCTTTGACATGAATGGTAATTTCCAACATCATAAATATTATTTTCCTTTATTATTCCTTTATATATATCCATTTATATTTTAAAAAGAAGTATTTACATAATATTGTGGGATGTTTTTTTCCAAAATTTCTTTTTTAAATTTTTAAATGTTTTTCAGTATATAGTGTTTTTAATATTTTTATAATATTTCTATTCTTCACTCACATAAAACATTAATTCATTGGATTGATTCTATATTATATATATTTAAATATATCATATTCAAATACCTTATAAACACGTCTATTTTTTGTAAATACATTCCTTATGTTTACCTCTCAAAGTAGATCACATGTAAATTCTATTTGAATCATGTTATGAAAAAGATTATGGAACCAATTTATTTTCATTGGAAATGTTTATGTTTATGACTTATTTTGGATATGCTTATATGGTACACATAATGTATGGGATTTTTTAGGGAACATAATTAATCATGGGTCTCTTTCAACTATGTGATCATTTCGAAGAAGTTATCCATTAACTATACTTATTTCATGTATTATGTTTTTTACACATTCGATATGATCCCATGATCATAGGATACCATGTTCTTCATGTTATTCATTCAATTGATATCTCAAGCACCATATCTTTGATTATATCATTTCTTTCCATTTACTACCATGTTATGATTTAGTATCATATTAATTCCCATACAAAACTACTTATATAACCTATTTTATTATATATTCCCCAATTTATGCCTTATTATTTTAGGAGATCAAATGGATTTTAGGGGATAACTATGGATAATATAATAAATATTCCATTTTCACGTTTCATTTTTTTGTAATATGAACCTTGTATTCCAAATAATTGAGGAATTACAACACCCATGTCAAATTGATTTCTTTTTAATATTGAGAATAATTTAAATATACGTGAAAAAGGATTGGGCCACCATATGAGTCATGCAACCTCCATGCTTCTAGGGACCTATGTATGTTTGTTGGACATTACGCTTCATGATATAGAATGAGATGATCTAATGTGCATGACTTTCAATGAAATTTTCTTTGAGTTTTTATTCACATGTAAGATGATGTTGGATCAATCAGAAAACATTAAGGATATATATTAGGGGATGATGACTATGTCTACTTAGTCAAATAGTTTCATGGAGTTACAATGGTTTGATACTACCATGGATTTAGATGAAGTTAAAAATTGCAAGATTATTTTATATGGGACACCATTAGGATTTTAGACCCCGTGTAATGAATTTGGATTGGATAAATTATACTCTGGTACATAGCATGTCCTTAAAATTGAGAAGGTTCAAGAAGTGGACAGATCTATAGGACTTTATCTAGAAATCAGTGGACCACATAGTGGAATTTATGACCATTCGAAGTTTAATTAAGGTGATTATTGTCAGAGCAGTGGTAGAAATTAAAACTTTATTAGAGGCTTTTCCATGCTAACATTTGGGTAAGGTGGTCCATAGTGTTTCAACTATGGAATGTGGGGGAATAGTCATAAATTATTCCAGAAAACCCATAGAATGTGTAATAATGTGAATGGAGATAAGTAATGAATTGAATTTATACTTTAATCAATCAAAAATTATTTCTCGTAGGGGTTGGATTCATATTCATTCTTTAAACCATTATATAGTTTTTCATCCTCAAAAGCAGGACGAGGAGACAATAACACAGACTAGGCATGCATTATAGGGATATAGTATCCTAGCTGAGCTAGTTTCGGTATACATAATGGAAATGACTCTATAAGATAGTTGTGAGGGACCTTCTACTGTACCTGGTATGTTATTTTTTACTTATATGTTATCTAATACCTTGTTTGATATCAATTCATTCCATTCCATTTTATCTGCATATATTATTATAGGACATGATTTTTTGGAAATGTTAACCTAAGATTTAAATTCCATGAATAAACCATTGGGAACAAAATGTGAACCATATTCAGTGATTCCTAGAGTGCCATGTACCCATTTATGGTTTTGGATATATGTGGAACTTTATGATTCTAGAGATGAAGACCTTCAATTTTATTCTCATTATGGATTTTCAAACTAATTTATGTGATCAAAAATATTGTTATTGGATATGGGTGTTGTTTATTTTTTCTAAGAGAAAATATAATATGATTACAAGAGAATGGAGTCTTAGAGCATGTAGAGTTAGTTTTGACCCAGGTTAGCTTGAGATGATCATGATGTAGATTAGTGGATTTGATATTTTAATAAGATGAGTGACATAACCCTGAAAATGTCCTATTGTTATGGATCTATATCAGAATATTTTTCCATATTACTTCATTATACATCTCCATAATATATTATATGAATGTAAGATAGATTTTTTCCATGGTGCAATGAATAATTTGATACCATTTTATCTGTTAGATCTAAAAAATCTAACTAATATCAAGGTACCACTTGGGGAATTTTAGATAAAGGGGGTTATTTATATTATTACATAACCATTAGTAGACCATATATTTTTTCAAATGAATTTGGATGATTGCCTTCAACATTTCATAAATTAATAGAATCTGAATTTAGAGTTTTAGATGAAAAGACAACATTTTACCTAGATCGATCGTCTCTTAAATCTATAATGGTGAGCATGGTAGTTATCTAAGATATGTTATCATTTGGGATATCATGATCAATGGGATAGAGAAATTGGAATCATGGAGACATTTTTTTAGAATAGTTATACTCTATTCTAGTATATGGGGAAGTAGTTTGGATTGATGAATATGTTGATGATGTCTATATCCCTCACTAATAATATCTTCTACCCATAAATATAATAATTTGATATGGTGTTTTACAATTTCATACTCATATACTCAACAACCCAAGAGAATAATACTTTACTTTTGAGGAACTCCATAATATGATTTAAGAAAATCAGCTATATAAAAATCTATAATATTTTATAATTTTATATAGTATGTGAAATGGTTGGAGAATGTAGTGTCTATGATAATTAAATTTGTATACACTGATATATTTGTGCTTATGATTCCATGAAAACAAACATGTAATATGTTTGTATAAGGATATTTCTAGGTTTAATATGATTTTATTATAATTTTATCTTGGGCTTCTCCCAATTATTTATACCTACCACTATTTTGAAAAAGAAGGGAGTGATGTTTTAGTAGTGGTACCATATTGATGAGGGTTTCATTGAGAGGAATATGATGTTTAATATTTTACCTATGTTTATATATCCCATGTTGAGGAACATTGGTTATGGAGGAGTAATAATTTATTGTGAATAAGTAGTAGGTTAATGAAAGCATCATCTTTCACCCCATGACCATAACTATCAACCCATGACTTGGAGCTGGCCGTGGTGTTCTATTATCCAATGTGTTTTTGATGTTAAATCTTCTATGAGTGGTTTTTTTCAATATTAACCATGGCAGACATAATTATATATTATTTAAACAAGACAATAAATAAGCATCTAAGGTGTTAAGTATATTATTAAAATAGATTGTTACATTGATATGGATTATGCTGTAGGGAAATGTAACATGGTTATAGATTATCTAATATTTAAGACATAACTATTAAGGATTATATTGAATGGCCTTATGAGAAGTACTTGTTATGGATGAGCTTGTTGGATGATTGTAGAATGGATGAATCTGAGGACCAGTGATCTCTCTATTATTCCCCATAATTGATCAAATTATCTCTTGTAGACTAGGTGAAAGGTGGTTAAGAATAAAACACTTTGTGTTTCATCGTTTGTGAATAAATAGCTATAGGTGATTCAATACCGAGGAGGTCCTTGGAAAATAGTGATGTGATCCATGTGCATGAAATATTATATTTACTGTATTAATCAGGAATGATACGATCAGAGACATTCATAACTCTAGTTTTGTGGCATATCTTGGAAGGAAAATGATGTATCAAGAATTCGTGAAACTTTTATGGAAGTCAATAATGAAAAGTAACTTTTTTGTTGTGCTTCATAATTCCGTAACTTAAAAAGGATAAAAATTTCACCCCAAAGTCCTGGTAGACTACCCTAACCAATTCTTATATACATGTGTAAATTGGTAAACATCAATGTAGGCTTTCGTACGGGGTTTCCAAGGATATACGGTGTTATTGAAACTGCATGGGTGATTTCAAATTATATAAATAATATTTCTCATTTACTACCAATCCCTGAAACTCACTGAATAATTTATCATGTTCATTATTTTTTATTTGAGATGGTACACATTAATTTATTCCCCTCAAAATATAGTCTAAAAGAGAATAAAGTTTTAAATTTAAGTTCATTATGGACTTGTAGAAATTCATAGTGAATTATATTATAATGATCATAGTGCACCATCCTCAGACAAATAAATAGAATGATAGTTTAGATGATTCATATACTATAGTAGATTCTTTGTGATTTCATCCTAGAGGATTGTGGTGTCCCTATAACTACACTGTATCTTTTGAGTATTCCTACAACCATAGTTATGAGGATTATATTTGGGGTACACGCATTTGGATCTCTCTGGATGATCATTACAATTACGATTATGTTGGAACAGGAAAGGTAAGGTAACATTTTTTGGAACTAGTATAGCGAAAGAGACATCAGTGATGGTGAATTTGATTAGGAGGATGTTGTTGACCACTAAAATATGGGAACAATCATATTAAGACCAGATGACAAATCCTTTAGAGATCGATGTTTGTGAATATATTTTTCATAGAGTGACTACATGATTATAAATCCCATATCTGAGTATGAAAGGTATTCGAGAGAAATGATATGATGGATACTATGAGATCACTAAGTGGATAGGGATAAAAGTGTAGTTTTTAGATCATCATTCTTAATATTGATTTATGTATGATTTGTTTCATGTGTCTTATAATAGGAGGTAAATTTCCTATCCAATATAGGTTATCAGTTTAAACGATATTGATATAGAGTCTAATGTGTCATATTTATATCATCTAGTGCAGATTATATACCATATCAAGAAATTCCTTTGAAAGAAGAGGGTACCAATATTCTATATGGTTTACTGTGCTGGATGGATCCAAGAAGAGACTAGGTTGTGGGAGGTTGATATTAAGCCTCATTTTTTGTATTCTTTTTTGTATAACAAACAATGTTAATTATCATGGGCCATAAGTGTTTATAGGGGTACAATTGTATCATCAACTCACATTTTGGATGTATGAAATGCTTATATATATATATATATATATCTGTGTGTGTGTGTGATTTTTCTTCAACTTAGTATAGCTTCGGTGTTATGGGATATTTAAAGGTTATTTTTTATGTGGCTAAGTGTCATGGAATTATAGAAAATTATTTTAGGAAGGGATGGCTTACATGGTTATTATAAAAAGCAAATAAATGGTTTGTGGGACCTTTCATCCATCTAATTGATATCTGGTAGACCACAAGGGCCCTATAGACGACACGAATAAGCCAGTGGAACTAGAATAAAATTGGAGGTTCTTTTAGGAACAATACCATGTTTTCGGACTATCACCATATAACCTCACCATCTAGATGGAGGATCCACTAATATTCTATTGAGGTCCACTAGGTAGTTGGTTCCTACTGTCCTATGGAGTATTTGGTGCACCCCATGGGGTTTTCATGTAACTCATTTATGACCTTCCTTAAATCCGAAATCCAAAAAACATGGCCTTATGTTGAATTATATACCTCCAATATTTAACAATTGCACTCCCATTCTTCTCTCCCTGCAACTCCATCATTTGACTGGTCTAAATAATCCTGGAATGGTGAAAAATTCATAGATCTAGAGAATGAAATTAATACTTATTGTGAACTGAGAATAGATATTTGAATGATATTTGTTTTATATCATGATAAAATATGGTACTATTAATTTGTTAATTTATTTATGGTAGATCAAGTGTGTTGAAAAAATTTCTTAACTGAATTATGATCTACAATAAACGACTAGCATTCTATATTTTGGTGTATAAGAGAATATTTCTAACCACATATTGATGGAATAATCATGATTAAACCATAATCCTTTGATGTTTCATGGGTTGATTAGTATAGGATTGAAAATATCAATAACACTTACTATTTATTGGTGATTGAAATTATAGTGTCCCACACATTTCATATATAGATAATGCATCTTAATAGAGGAATATGCATTATATAACATAATTATTAATGACAGAATCAAACAGGTGTAGATATTTTGGGAACATGCATACATAATAAATGGTTCATAAGGAAGATAAATCATCCCTCACGATGTTCTTCATAAATACAAGCCTTATTATACAAATCTTACACAATACCTTTATTCATAACCAGCAAAAAGATTAACTAATAACAGGTGAGATCATATGCTTAGTAAGTGAAAAAAATCGAGATGTCAACATAACATGAGCATAAGGGTATCAAAACAAGATAACAACACTTGAAAACCATACTATACATATAATAGATAATAATCAAAAAATCTAGGAATAAATTCTTTTAGTTAAAATGACATGAATCATAATAAAATTAAATAATTTAAGGTATGAGTATGTAATAGAAGAATAATACATAGATTATCTCTATACACATAAGAATTAAAAATATAATTTCAAGGATAATAACAAAAACATTAATAACCTGTTAGTATTAGGCTATCCACCTTTTTACCAACTTCGAACTTGGTATAACCACCAGTGCACTCCATCTACCCTTTTGTTTGGGGATTCTAATAACCTCTCATATACCCTCTTGGTTAGGTAATGGTATAAGCTCCCATAAAACTTCACTTCATGATTTAGATAACCTCCTATTTACCCATTGAGCTCGTCTAATTGTAAACATTACCCATTGCATTAAACAGAGATATATGTTCTACCCATCATATAATCCATTTATTTTTGTTCCATAAGAAAATAAATCGTCTATAATGTCATAAATAATGAAAATATAAATAGATTTTATACAAATTTCATTATTTAATAACCTATAAAAATTAAAAAGTTTTCGTAAACATCTCATCATAACATAAACCACTTATAACAAACATGTTTCGTTAACATCAGGCGAATATAATCTTAAAACATGTAGAGAAAGTATAATAATTTTATCTTGAATCATATACCATTTAAGTCATAAGAATCATTGATGTTTTTTTTAATGATGAATATAAATTTCATGAAGCCATCATAAATCATTATGATGGACAATATCATTTGAATTTTTAAATCACTTCATTAAAGTAAAATAATTTCATAAGTACATAAGGAATAATTTTAATTAAAAATATATTTGGAAACTATTATGTAAATATTTGAATCATTGAGTGGTCATAATGCTGAGAAACTACATTCAGATCATATATGTTAAAACAAGAAATACTATATAATTATCAGTAAAAGAGAAAAAAATACTATTTCATAAAAAAACTGGAGGATTCATCTTAAAGCATTCGATAAAAATTCATACATGGGTAAAAATTTATTTAATCGATCATTAGAGATTTGTAAAATCATTCTGTAAAATATTATTATAAATCATAGACATAGAACAAATATTTTGTGTTTTAAGTGAGAAATAAGGATGATTTATTTCAAAAAAAAATATATCATGAGTACCCAAATAAATAAAATAAATTAAATGGGTGTATAAACACAACACAATATAAAAAACTGGTGAATATAGATGTTTTCTTAAAGAAATAAAAGTGACACGAAAATACCTTACCTCGAGTAAGAACATTATCCATACTAGTCAAAATCTACTATGTAATTAACATTGATTTATTCTATATGTATTATATAAATTTAATCATTTTTATTATATAATTTTATTTTTTAATTAATAATATTTTAAAATATATTCCTTGATAATTATTTATTGAATCCATTTATACAGGTGATTACTGCTTTTTTTCATGTATGTTCTAGTTTTCTATTATAAGTCATTTTACAATGAACATGGTTACATAATCTCTATAATTTTAAACATTATACTAATATAATATATATTCATTATATATATACATATATCCACAATAGTAAGGGATTGAAATTTAATGATAACTTTCATAGAGATGATTATTGGTATGTTTTCATGAAAATTGATTCCATTTTCTCAATGGTTGGAATGAATGAAAATTAATATATTATATTTGAATTAAATAATAATTTATATATCAAATATATCATATATATTCATTAAATTTATCTATATCATCATCCATGTCAAAATCAAATGAAAAATGTGTCACGTCTTTTCATGGTGGAAGTAGTCCACACATATGCTCGAGTGATATTAAAATGTTCTGATGGATTCGAAGGTTTCTAGTAGATGTTGTATATTATGAATTTAAATATAATTATTTCATATATATCATATAAATATTTTAAATACATCATTATATCCTATTTTTATATGTGGTTATGGAAAACGAATTACATCAGTTAGCAAGGAGGTAGTCCCCAGAACACGTAGACAACAATTTTGTTTCTCATTTGATGGAAGTGGATATTGATATTGGTTAATATATTAACCTAATATTATATTATTATATAAGATATATTTATTATATTATATCATAACAGTTGAATAATATTTGAATGAGTTTGAAGAAAAAATTAAATACAAATGCTCAGTTAAGAATAATACCTCTTCTTCGAACAACCACCTTATCTTATCAGTAAAATACTTTATTTAAAGGATAAACAATAAAAATAAATACACTATGATGTAGTTATTGAGTTATGATAAATATTTGGGTTATTTTTCATTCATTCAAATTGAAATGGATACGTGAAAAAGAATAGAAGATGGGGTTCTCTTTTATTAGTGGGGGAGAGACCACATTATGATTTATATAAAAGAACAAGATAAGTCCTTATTTAAAATGAAAATAGGTATATAAATAGAACATTATCAATATTTAGATGATAATATTTAAAAATATGGCATGAAAATTGGAATTTGAAAAGATTTTGGGTCTCTTTAATACATAACTTTTTTACGTCAGCAACTAGTAAACCTATTTTTACTTTATCATCGATAATTAATTTGTTCCACGTTTATTATTCATTATGAATAAAATTTATGTTTTCCTTTTTATATAATATTAAATATATTTATTCCATATATAATATATATTTTTTAAAACAAAATTCATATAGGTGGAATAATTTTATTAAAAATAAAACCTACAGATACGATGAAGATGTATCTTTATAAAGATAAAATTTTCATAAATATATAAAAAATTAATATCATATATGAACCTAGAAAATATCCTCATTACATAAATTTGATTAATCATAACAAAATTTTTACAATTTTACTTTTAAAAAACTTTGAAACAAAATATAACATTGTAGTGTCCAGAATAACTGAGTATGGGAATCATCTAACACTTGTTATCTGATCTTCTTTGGCGTTTGGCTGATGGGAAAATATCATCTAATAAAAATTTACAGGTTTTTGGATTATGATTATACTCATATTTCACCTTATATCATTTAAACACAAATGATATTGAGAATATATATTTCAGTTGTGTGATGACTTCATCGATATGCCAGGCTCTTTTTGATTTTTTTAATCGATATCCTAGGATTTATTCCAAATAAGATTTAATCAAGGTGTGGTTGAGTTTACACCTATCCCATAATCATCTCAATCTCATTTAAATTAATTCTTAGGAGATGATTTTTATTATTTGGAATTCACACAATAAATTGATCCATAATTTTGATGATTTTGTTCATCAAGGTTCTTTGACTAAATTGTGGGTTGTGATTAAAGAATCGAATCCCCTCGAAAATATATTTTTCCTTAATTTTGTTCATTTTTTTGGTATTCATAATGTTTGTTATTTTTGGCAATCTAAATTATCTTTATGTTATATTTTATGTATTTTTGGAAATCACATTTTTTAGGAAGTATTCATAATTACATGGATGATTCTTCAAGAGATAACTTGGGTCCTTTGAGTTATGATGTTTTATTTAGAGATCATCATGTTGGTGTTTTGGGATTTGTTTATAGTTTATATGGATTTTTTTCATAAAGCAGAAATGTGTGGAGTCATATTTTTTATTAAGGAAGATAAGAATCTTGGTTGGAATGATATTTGGTCAGAATATGACTCTTGTATCAATTTTCAAACCATTAGAGTAGGCTTCGATAATATTTTGTAAAATTTAACTTCTCTATGGACAATTTTTGGGTATTATCTCTCATCAAATAGTTATATTAATACTCATTTTTATAATGTTCCCAACTCGCTTGCATTAGGTATCTCTATCATGGGTTCTAATAGAAATGATCTATCATGGTCTAATCAGATTCTTGATGAACTTTTTTCACTTCTTAAAAGCTATAATTATAAATTGGATCTCTATATAAATTTGTAATATATAACATTTTTTTAATAATGATTCATTCTCTTCTATGAAAATTCATATCCCTTTCTAAAAATATAACTAAATATGTTTCTCTATTATTTACTAAATTACATATTTTAGAAAAATCACATAAGTTTAACAATATATAATATTGAAATGTAGATTCAAAAACAAAGTTACTTTTTCAAAATTCATTTATAATAGTGGAAAACATGATCTTTTTTATTTTTTATCATAATGATATAAAAATCAATTTCTACAGAAAAATGAATTTGCGATATATATAAAGACTATAATATAAATTAAGTACTTATTTATAAATATATATTTATTATCTAAAATGATTACACAAAATTATTCAAAATATATTAATTCATATAATTATATTAATGTTTTTTTCTATGTTATAATGATCATGTTTGAATATATATTTTTTCATATCGATGTTTTATCAAACTTTGGTTGTGAGAAATGAAAGTTGAAAATTAAATTAAATTTATATGAAAAACCTATTTCATAAAATCTAAGTGTTTTAAAATATAACTCTCTTAAAATAAATATTACTTAAAATTGTTTTGACTTTAATTCAAACAACTATGGGTAATTCTACCTCACCGTATCATTATTCGCCCATGTAGCTTCACCAAGTTTCTCATTCTATCCTATAAAATTTACAGGGTGTGTGGTATTAATTTCTTATAACATTATATCTATGATCTATTAGCTACATAGGTTTCTCTTTATAGGAAATATCATGATTAAATTGTATGACCGATGAGTTTAGTATACTTGAATGATTAGTTATGGACATCCTAAAAAGAGAAACATGTAATAGATTATTGACTTTAAATAGGTTCATTAGATGTCCCATGTGATAAACTACCGTCATTACATAATAAATAATTTGGGAAGGGACAATATACATTGGGATCAAATTTACATTATTTTAAAATATCATAATAATATTCCATGTAAAATAATTGTAGAAATATTTTATCATTGAAATCAAACTCTATATCACCCCAATGATCATATGTGTAAATGTTATGTGAACAATTAGTTGGATTGATATATATCTGATTGGAATTGAATGTATATTTCATTTCCTTATCTAGATCAAGTACCATTATAATTCATTATAAATATTTATCCAATAATATTGGAGTTTTAATCATATTTTAATATATGGCATCATAACATACCATCTATGTGACTGAGTGAAATCAATTATTCATTGAATGCTAAATTTGAGTAAGGTGATTGTACCAACCACCTTTGAGACACATTGAGTATGATATCAAAATATTTCTTATGGTATTCATTTTTTATTCAGACTAAATGTAAATATAGAGATTATATGAATTACTAAAAATCAAATCGAAATCATGATATTGTTGAAGATTTCAACTAAACATCATGTTAAACTTCAGATCTAGATCACATTCTGTAGAATGTTGTACTCCAAGAAACCACAAAAAATACTTAATGTATATCAACAACAACATATGTAAGATTATTCTTATTATATGTTTTATAGAGACTGATGAATGAAATCAATGGTGGTATTTTCCCATTTCAATTATATTATGAGAAATTATTATACACCCCCAAATTATTTTCTCTCTCATCATTAACATGATAACATACTATGACCCTTGATACATACTCATAAATATCTCTCCTCGTGTTTTCCACATAGAAATACTCTTTATATTCTATATTAATCTTAATATGTGATTGAGTAATAGAAAATGAAGAAACATTATCTTCCTTTAACAAATACTACATTAAATATCGTATAAAAAAATAGTAGATACATGATGCATATCTTTCCACCAAAACCAATTATAAAATCAGGGAATTTTTTAATTTACATCTATTGAACTACCTATTCTTTTCTCATATCATTAATTTTTCAATGGATATATAGTTGAATTCAAATTTTAGAAATAAAATATCCCCCTTCGTTTCAAATGTATAGATCCATCCTTTTCAAATCCAAAAATAAATTTTTTTTTGGGATCCTAATAATAGTTTTTATTTCATTATCCTTATGAAACAACGCATAGAATATTTTGGTTAATTTCTTAAGCTTGTAATGTATTGTATTGTCATAATATTTAATTATATGCCACCATATTTTCACTCTCATATTCTAGTCCTTATTATTAATATATAATTTAATCATTTAAGATTACTATATATATCAAAAAAAATCCGTAATGGTAATTTCATTATATAATCAATGAATAAATTACCATATCAAATTTTAAATTATTACATTGGTAATTTTTCCCATGGACCATCAATTTTTGTGAGGTATAATATGACTCTATATCATTTTTTATTCGAAACCATCCCAATTATATCATTGATGTGTCATTATAGATTAAAAACCCTATTTACTAAATGGTAATGTACGAATAGGTTAAATGAATAACCATCTTAGTAAATCTTTGAATCTATCCAGACATTCATATATTCCAAGAAATTTATCTTCCTTCCATGTTATCATGCTACATGTATTATACAACAGTGAATTTTTTTCCACAATTCATTTAAAACATACATAAAAAATAAAAAACTATAGATCTTAGTCATCGTGGTTAGACAAGGAAAACATTTGGAAGCCACCATATTTTATGGACCCACAAATATACCCTCACTTGAGATTATATGATAAAAAATAAAATTTTATTAATCCAAAATTTAATTTTAGTAAATGTTTCATATAGATTGTCCTTCTATAGTGCCATCTCAACAATCCTCATGTGATCCTCAGGATCTACCTTTCTCCTTGAATTCAAAAAAATATTATATATAAATTACAACATGAATTAAAAATGGTAATCTATAAATATTATATTCATTACAACCTTGATGCTAACTGGGGAATTTTTAATACCAAATATAATCACAATTTATTCTTAGTGACAATACCATTTACAAAATGTTGTCTTCTGTATATCATTATTTGTGAACATAAAATGAAAATATCTAGATAGAAAATCATTGATGTAAATGCATTATGTTCTAGATAGTTGAAAAAACAAGTAATCAACACTGTAGAGTGGATACTTTTTCTAGATTGTTGTAATATATATCTCTTGATAATCAATGTAGTTCCATATCAATCCAATATTTTTTTAAAAAAATGAATAGTTTCACCATTAGGTGAAATAATTTTCTAAATAAATCAGTCATCTATATTATATTTGGATTGATTATTTAATTCTTGTAACTCAATTGAAACAATTATATAGGGATTATTTAAAATAGTTGAAGCAAAATGTATGATTTATATTGGGAAATAAACAAAATTTTCTATGGGAGACTAGGAAACACATATTAAAATCCATAAAAATAATAATTTTCAATAGTAATAATATCAATTGTGAGTTACATACCAACAATATGAGATAAAAACCTGTTTTGAATGGGCATTAGGATGCATAAAATGGTTGCGATTTCCATTTGAAAATCTAATTTATCCTCTCACTGATAGATGATCATAGTTTAGTTTCAAATATTTATTGTGACTTCACTTCCTTGACAATAGATTTAATATTTATATACATTAATTCAATCCATGTCTCAGATAAGTTCAAATTTTACCATGGGGGAATAATGAAATTATCAGGATGCTCATTCCCACAAACACCAACTTTAGAAGAATTAGAGAAATGAGACATGATCAGTGTTTCATTAAGTATCTTAAATACTAAATCAACATATAATTGTAGTGGAGGTACTATATTACCCAAATAAAATTAATTAGATCTAAAACACTGGGAATATCCATAATCAAATAATACTTTAGTAGTTTTATATTGGGTGGTAGGTGTACCTTTTATGACATCATTATCCTACCCCAAATCATATATAGAGATCACCAATTATTTCCCTTTTTCACCCAAACTAAAAGTTTTATAATGTTTAAAATTTTCAATAAACTTTATATTTGAGCATTGGTTGGATTAATTCCCATACTCCTTTCAATTAAAATAGTGGAGTGTAGTTAGTTCACTCTAGGAAGATATATCACTATACATAACCTTAAATAATTTTTTCACATCACTTCCAAACTAATCAACATAATGACATTAATTTCAAAAAATAAAACATTTTTTTATCCTATTAAGACATTTTACTCTATTTTTCCTTCAACACATCTAAAATGAATCAATGAACTACATATTTTCTCTATTTTTATAGAGTTACCTTTGAATTCCATATTTATTTTCTTATAAAACACTAGAGAACAATCGGTAACACAAATCTCCATTTCCACCTTGATATCCCATTAAATAATTTCATTATATCTATTGAATTCCATTATATATAATTCCATTCAGAGACTTGGTTTGAAGACATTGAAAAATTGATCAACCATAATTTTAGGTAGGATGATAATACCATAAATATACCATATAATAATGTAAAATTTCCCTAATAAATATAGAGTGATTCATCATAATTTAATTTTAACATAAGTAACTCCTCCATTTTTATATGAAGAATACAAGGGAATTAATTATTGAAATATATGATCTTAAACCCATCATAGTTAATAGAGTCGATTTATTGTTTTCTCATATTCATGATAAGATCCCACCCTTGGTCCTCTTATCCTTCCAACAATTGAATAGAAAAATAAAATTTTCATGATCAAAACACTGGAGAATAGATATTATCTTTTCATTGGTAATGATCTATTTATTGGAAAATAATACATCAATAGAACCACTAATAGAAGGTGGAAAATTCTTCATTATGGACATTAACACCCCATGCTTCCACATTAAATTTCTCTTAGTATAATGCAATAGATTACGCAGTATGCAGCTTCGAGTTCTTGCACACCATAACCAATCAAACTAACCATTATGAATAGTAATACCCATTTTTCCAATTTTATAAATTTTATTTTAAAAATGGATATCATTTTTGGATTCTAAATATAAAAATTATCTTAGGGTGAATTTTATGTATTTTTCTAAAAACATTCTATTTTTATGAATAGTGAAAAACACATCGTTATTGTTCAAAATTATGTTTTTATTTAGATAAATATATAAAATTTTGAAATTTATTTTAGTTTAAAATAGATATATATTACCTATATATGTTTTATTTTATTAATTGGAGTCTTTTTTAATATAAATAGACGTATAAAACTTTATTAAACATTTTATCTTCTTTTACACACGTTGTAAGAACATTTGTAAATTTGCCTAAAATATAATTTTACTGCTTCTGTGAATTGAATTTCAAAATTTTGGGAGACATGGTTTTAAATCATTATGTAAAATTTGGTACAATTGGTTGAAAATGAATTTTTGTGAATTGTATTTTTTGAATTTTATTTACCACAATTAAAAGTGAATAGGGTAATTAATTTTAAAAATTATATTATAATTACCATAACACATCACCCAATTCTATTGGATAATTATTTTTAGACCAAAATAATCTTTAGTAATAAAATATGATCCTTTTTGATCCACTTGTATTATATAAGGACATTTATTATTATTATTTTTAAAGAAGAGTTAAAAGACTTAAATTCAAATTATTATAACTAAAATATTTTAAATATTGTGTCATAAATAAGATAAATTCAACTATAAATATTGATTATAAATCATAGACCATATTAGACATAAGGTTAGTTTATTTATAATTCTTATAAGTTAAATACCTAAATTTAATTATGAAACAATTATGATTTAGTAATTACCTTATTATGAATAACTAAAATAAATGATATCATAAATAAGAAAATATATATAAATTTAGGCTTTTGATGCATTCCACTAATTTTCTTGGTAAATATGACATGGTATAATTGATTTAATTTATTTTTTCTATGAAATGAGGTAATTTTTTCTTTCACAAAAACCAAATTCTAAATATTGTCAAAATAGAAATAATTGTGTTTATAAAACAAATAATATATTATTAATTGATATAATATTCCAAAATATCAAAGGAATGTCCAAAAAACATATAAAAAGTTATTTTATCAATAATGAGCCACTTGGGGTTCTCTTGGATTTTATAGTTAGTTTATTAACAATTTATTATAATAATACAAGAAATCATTGTAAAAATAAAACTATTATACTAAGAGTTAAATCTAAAAGATTAGGTTTATATGGTGACCTAAACCTATCTAAAACCTATTGGTTGAGAGTGTTTCGACCCATCCCTAACTTAGCGTCGAAATAAACTTATCTGTAGTCCTTATAAACTGAATATTATAGTATAATTAATTAATATTTCACCCTTTCCCAAAAGTGACCCTCACCTCTCTTATAAAATGGTACTTTTCCTTCTATCAAAATCACATCCCAACGATATTTCGCTTGGCCAAACCCTACTCATATATCCCTGAAACTACCCTCACATCAACCAAGAGGCCTTACTGTGATCCGAAATCCAACATAAGGAGCCCTTTGGATCAAATCAAAAGGAAGAACCTGAAGAATAGATAATAATTACATCACTTATTTCAAAGTTATTTTCTCTTCAACATCTTCTTTAATTGATGTTTCAATACCAAAATAATAACTCTAGTAATTTAGAATACTTTTATGTTTTTATAAATATGGTACAACCATATACATTATTTTATCCATCCTATGAACGACAAAGTCACCATATGTGTGTACGTACAACTTAACGTCTCTACATTTTGGTGTTGTTTGTTATTTAACACATCATTATTTGGATCGATATAATAATGAGAATAATTGATGTAAATAATAAAAATAATTTTTTAATGATTATTTATATATGATATACCATCCAATTACATATGATTTCACCATCAATAGAATGATATTTACGCTCCTGCGTACGTACAGTTTACCATCTCCACGAGCACAATGTGATTCATTCTCCATTGTAACCATTAACGAATAATTTTCATTTTATGATTAAATTTTTTTTAATAACATAATATATTTTTGTATATGAATCAAATACATCATATCCATAACATACACTACATATGTAACAAAACATATAAATGTAAACGAATTAGTTAACAACCGAAACAAGGATACTGCTAAAATATTTTTAACAATAAAATATTAGAATATCATATATGATATCATATTTATGTATTTAGTTGTTTTATAATTTAATAACAATGATTTAACTACAATACAAGTGGTTAACCTACCCTCTACTATGTAAGAATAGAAGTTAAGGGTTAATTTTGAAATCTCTTTATTATAAAAGTTTGTTTTTAGGTGAGTGTCTACTAGAACCGCTTTATCATCAACATCCATGTTTCATAAAAATATAATTCAAAATATTTTTACTCTTTACTAGAATATGGTTTAAATTCATTTATACATTTTTTTGACTTTTTAAAAAATTGTATGAAAGGAATCTTTCCGTCGCTTTCCACAAAAGGAACTTTATGAACTTTTTGACAAATTAAGGAAAAAATGTTTTCTTAACTTATAAGATATGTGATGCTATATTCCACCATTATAACACCTTCAAATCTCTCCTTAAAATATAATATGAATTTTATAAAAATAAATTTTTTTCTTTTATAATTATATTAATTTTAAATGATTTCAAATTAGAAAGAAATATTTTAGTCAAATAGTTTTTATTGCATCTATGTCAACATCCTTTCTTGGATTTTATTCGTGTTGGATGTTGATTTATTATGATACAATCATCCATATTGTATTGAATGTTTTTTGATATATTTGACTGTGGATGATCTATTTTTATACCATTCATGGTTTACAGTTAATTTATTGACAATTCTTATAATATTTTTAATAAGAATATTTATGTTATGTTTAATATTTTTCATATGATGAATGCATTGGACTTAGTATGTGATTGGTGGACCCCGTTATAGCTCTTCGATGCATTAGTGGATCTAATGAGACAAACTAGTGTTTTGGCACATGGCCTTGACAAAATCATATTTGTAGTCTTGGCACAAGGCCATGACTATGTGGTTAAGATGTCCGACATTGGGTATTGAATCATTATAAAATTGGCTATTAATATTACATGTGATTATTTTAATAGCATAATATTCATTTGAATATTTAAATGGGATTATTTGATTTATCTTTTCCATATAATGCTGGAGTTTTAGTTTAATATGATTTTTTTAGTCTTATACATTTCATTAAATGTTTATGCTTATTTAAGAAAGTTTCTACTATATTCTTATCCTTACTGATCATCTGAGTTCATCCATTTTTATGTTTTATTTTCCTAGGATTTGAAGATGAATATTATGTCTATCTTGAAGGGATAATCTATGGGATTTGAATGTGTTCAAAGGAGACACAATGTTTTTTTTTCATTTCATAATGTAATGTAAAACTGATGTATGTATCTAGTACTCCAAAATCTATTAAACTAATCAGTCTTTCATGAATTGATCTCTTGTGATTATCCCAATGTTGTGTAATAAATCACCAAATATGGGTACCGGGGGTAAGGGAATTATAGTTGGTATCAAAGAAAGTTTAGTAAAAACCTTGGAATCTAGATTTAGGAAAGCATTTCTTAGAGAACATAACACTAATATAGAATTAAATGATTAGTATAGAATGACATCCTAAAACATTGGTAATGTAGATATTTTGTGTATTTTACTACAAATATATCCCTATATGGCTATGAGCAGGTAGTGGCTGTTCTGGAATAGATGTACTAAGGAGTAAAAAATCTAACAAGGATTTTCGGGGTAGACCTTGGGTATCCTGGTACACGACAACGGGCCTTGCTTCACTCTTGGTTATGACACTTCTGGTGGATATGATTGAGTTAATTACCATTTTCTTGAAAAACTATAATGAAGTATTTATGAGTAAATATCCCCCAAAAAATTATTTTTTTTATTATATGCATAAACGGTTCAATTTATGTTAAGTATTTTACTAGTATGGAATTATGTATTATGATAAATAAACTAATCTACTGTATTACATTTTTTTGAAATGGATCCTAGTGGAAAGAAGGAAAATAAAATCATTGCATGTAATCCATTTATGGATTTCCCTCCTACTCAAGATAATTATGGTGGAGCTATTGATTCAAATAGTGCTGAAAAACATATAACCATACAACGAAAACTCACTCTAGTTATGAATAATAACCTTACCCATATAGAGCACCCTGATCCACAACATGGAAGATCAATGTTAGGCCGCTTCATGAGGAAACAACCACCAATATTTAATGGGACAAAAATACATTTTTATTTGAGTAGTGGATAAGTTCCTTATAGAAAATATTTCATGCTTTGGAGAGTAGTGAAAAGGAAAGAGTTTCCATGGTAGATTATCACCTCATGGGAGATGCAGATCAATGGTGGACATTAATTAAAAAAAATGTGGATAAAGAAGTATCAAATATGGAATGGAGGGATTTTAGAGAAATTTTCTTATAAAAATACATTATTCCTGAAAATCGAGCGGATATAGAAAGAAAAATTCTGAGTTGGAGGAAAAAGAGGATTAGAATGTTGAAATGTATGAGGATGACATTAAAAGGATTGCAAATCATGCAACAGATTATATAGGTAACCCAAAGAGTAAGATTGATCTAATCATTGATGGGTTAAAACAATTTCTCCTTTGAGAATTAGTCTCATAATCCTTCTCATCATACGAAGAAATTGCCTCATGTGCTATCAAGACAGAAAAAGAATTCCTTAAGTCTTACGAATTTAAAGCAAGAAAGGAGAAGAAGAAATTTTATGAACGCATTGGAAATGTAAATAAGGGGAATAAGGGAAAGGGTTAATTTCCATCCTACCATAAATGTGGGAAGAAACACCCCGGTACGTGACTAAAGTGGTTGGCAGTCTATTATAAGTGTGGTGAAAAAGTAATCCAACCTTGTAATTACAGGGGAAAGAAAGAGGCAGTAAATTTTAAATGCTACAATTGTAGAGAAATAGTGCATTATAGAAATGAATGTTTAGTGATTTGATGAGACATACCTTATAAAAGGCCAAGGGATCATGGAAAAGCTTATGGGATCACTATTGCTGAGGGTCATGTTCCGAATAATGTGGTGGTAGGTTATTTAATGGATTCCTCAAATTTAGCCAATGATTTATTTGATTCCGGATAATCACATTATTTAATATCTTCCCTGGTTTTTAGGAAAATTAGAAATTTTTAATTTGATATAACAAGGGAGTTTTTAGTCAAAACTCTTAATGGAAGTTTCATTGAAATGATTTTTTTTAATCGGTTCCTATTTGGCATATATATGTGCTTTATCTACTAATCTCATACTCATAACTATGATTGAATTTGATATAATCCTCTGTATGTATTGGCATCTAGACCATGATTTGCAAATTTATTTCAAGAATAAATATGTTTCAATTTACGATGATGATAAGAAGTACCATAACATTAGGATAGAAATGTCACCATCTAAATCATATCTAGATCTGCCACTATTTTCTCTACAAAATTCAATGATTTGCGAGAAAGAGAGTGAAATAACTATGGGTGAGGAAAGGAATGTTCAAATAGAGGACCTACCTATTGTACAAGAATATTTGGATGTGTTTCTAGAGGATTTACTTGGACATCCTCTTAAATGAGATATTGTATTTTCCATTGATTTATTTTTTGGTTCAATCCCATATCGAAGACCCCTTATAGAATGGACACTGTGGAATTTGTGGAACTACATAAAAAACTAGAGTAATTGATAAATAAAGGATTTATTCACCCCAAGTGTTTCTCCATGGGTAGTCCTTGTTATTTTAGTTAAAAAATATGGGTCTATGAGGTTTTTCATTAACTACATGGAGATCAATGATTTAAAAATAAAGAACAAATATCCCATACCATGCATTGATGATTTATTTGATCAAATTCATGGAGATATAACTTTTTCAAAGATTATCATTCGATCTGGATATAATCATTTGTGTGTGATGAAGGAAGACATTCTGAAGACAATATTTTATACCAGGTATGGGCATTACAAGTTTATAGTGTTGCGTTTGGGACTAACAAATTCACCCTATATCTTCCTGGATATAATGAAAAGATAATTCAAGGAATATCTTGTTGACTTTGTAGTAGTATTTATTGAAGATATCTTGGTTTACTCAAAAAGCTAATATGTTCATGAAAATCACATGCTCACTTTTCTAAATACTCTTAGACGAAATGGATTATATGGGATGTTTAAGAAGTGTGAGTTCTGGCATCAAGAGATTTCTTTTCTTGGATATATTGTCTATAAGGTTGTAATATTGCTTGATACTTCAAAGAAATATGAAATCCATGAATAGAAAACATCAATGAGTATAACTGAGGTATGTAGTTTTAATGGTTTAGCAGGTTATTATCAGCGTTTCGCCCAGAATGTTTCTCTATCGGCTAACACTTTAACCTAGAACACACGTAAAAGAATTAAATTTATTTTGAAAGATGAGTGAGAATAATGTTTTGGAGAGATGACGAAAATATTAGTCAATGCTCCTATCTTGACTCTACGATTTGTGAATGATGGGTTTGTTATTTATATTGATGCTTCAAAGAGAGGTTTTAGTTTTGTCCTTATACAAAATGATAGAGTTATTTCATATGTATCATGAAAACTAAAGATTAATGAAAAAATCTATCCCACTCAAGATCTTGAGTTATCATCAGTAAAAATTTCTTTGAATATATGGAGACATTATATCTATGGTGAATAATTTGAGATATAAACTGATCACAGGAGTATGAAATATATTTTCTCAGAGAAATAACTCAACATGAGAAAAAGATGATGGATTGAACAACTTAATGATTATGATTGCACTATACACTACCACTCGGGGAAGGAAAATAAGGTGGAATATGCTTTGATCAGAAAGGATCATGGAGTTTTGAACAATATATTAGTTAAAAGGGATCATATGTTCATGGATATAGTAAAGAAGGATTTTGGAATATTCATGTAAGGTGAAACATCAATACATTTTCAAATTGTTTCCAAACAATGTTTACTAGAAAAAATAAAAAGTTCTCAGACTGATGATGAGGAATTTCAAAAAACATTAAATTTATGAATTATGGGAGAATAATTGACTTGGTATATGGAAATTGAATTTTGAATTTTTGGGAGAGACATTGTGTTCATGACATTCCTAATATAAAAATTGAATTTTTCGATGATGCTTATAGCTCCAATTTCTCTATACATCTTGGCAGCACTAATATGTATATAGATTTGAATGAACATTTTTGGTGGGACAACATGAAGAGGGAGATTGCTGATTATGATTCATTATGTATGGTTTTTCAATATGTGAAGTCATGAAGACAACATCCTAGGAGAGTCATGCAACCTCTCCCAATACCTGAGTGGAATCGAGATGATATTAAGATGGACATTGTTATGAGGATATCAAATACTCATAGAAGGAATTATGCAATATGGGTCATTGTTGACCTTCATACCAAGTCAACACTTTTTCATACTATAAGATAAGAATTACAACTTGACCATTTAGCAAGACTATACATTGATGATGTTTTAAGACATCCTGAAGTACCCCTACAAATTGTTTCTGATATTTATCCTCATTTTACATCAAGATTCTGGAAATTTTTTTAAAAGGCCCTAGATACTGATCATTCTACGAGTAGTACCTACAACCATCAATCTAATGGACAATCAGTACAGACTATTCAATCAATAGAAGACAGGTTGAGACTTTCTCACTTGACATTCAAGGTATGTGGTATTAATATTTAACTATAGAAGATTTTTTATATAATAATAGCTACCATTCAAGTATACAGATGACACCATATGAAGATTTATATGGAAAGAGATGTCACACACCAACTTGTTAGGATTATGTTAGTTAAAGAAAACACTTAGGCTCACAACTTGTTGAGGAAACAATTGAAAATTTTCTGATTATCCAAACCCACATCAAAGCATATCAATTTAGAAAAAACGAGATATGACGATAACTGAAGAATGTATTTGTAACTTCATGTAAGAGATCATGTTTTTTGAAGGTATCTCAATGGAAGGGTGTTATACAATTTACAATGGAAGGTAAATTAAGTCTCAGGTACATCAGACCTTTTGAATATCTAGATTGAATTGGAGTTGTATCATACCGTTTGATAATGCCTCAATGTCTCTCCAATGTTCATGACATGTTCAACATATCATTTTTTAAAAATACATGCATGGCCCAATGTATTTACTCACCTATGAAGAAATAGAAGAAGAACCCGATCTATCTTATTGTGAAGATCCTGTCAAGATTCTTGATACAAGAGAACTACTGTTGAGAAACCAGAGGAATCCTCTGGTAAAAGTTCTATAGAGAAACTATAAGATAGAAGTGGGAACCTGGGAACCCAAGGAACATATGATGAAGAACCTCTAGAATATTTTTATGAAGTAGTATTCTATAAATTTCTTGGATGAAATTATATGATGGAGGGAAGAATGTAACACCTCATGCTTCCACGATACGTTGCTCTTTGAATAATGCAATTGTTTGTGTTGTATGCCACTTCGAGTTCTAGTACACCACAACTAATCAAACTAGCCGTAATGAATATTAATATACACTTTTTTAAATTTTTTAAATTTTATTTTTCAAAATTGTCTTCATTTTTGGATTTTTAATATCAAAATTAGCTTTGGGTGAATTTTTAGTAGTTTTATAAAAATATAATTTTTTTTATGAATTGTGAAAAACCCTACGTTATTGTTTAAAAGCTACTTTTTATTTAAATAATTATATATTTTATTTGTATTTTATTTAGGTCAAAATAGATACATAATACCTATATAAGTTTAATGTAAATCTTTGGGGTAATTTTATAATAATATTTGATGTAGAAACTGTTTTTAAATATTTTACCATCTTTTACCCACCTTCCAGGAACATTTTCAAATTTGCATAAAACATAATTTTAACACTTCTATGAATTTAATTTAAAAAATGTTAAATAAACATTTGACATTAATATGTAAAATTTTCTTCAATATGAATAAAACAATTTTCAGTGAATAATAACTTTTGAATTTTTCTTTACCGCAGTTAAAAATAAGTAGGGTAATTAAAGGTAAAATTGATATTATAATTACCCTGACACAAGTCTTAATTCTATTTTATAAGTGTTTTTCTACCAAAATCAACTTTAAGAATAATATATTATCCTTTTTGATCCAATGAGAATAGATTAGTGCATTTATTATTATTTTATATAAAGAATGGCTAAAAGTGTTAAATTTAGATTTTCATATCTAAAACATTTTTAATTTCGTGTTTTAAATAATATAAATTTGACTATAAATATTTATTATAAATATAATAATATTTCCTTAATCATGGAATTTTGAATATAATTTTGATACATGAAATAATTCTATTTATTTCTGATGCAATGATGATGCAGTAATTACCTTATTAATGAAAGATAAAAATAATTGATATTATAAATATCCAAATAAATGAAAATTGAGATTTTTTATGAATTAAAATAATTTTTTAGGTTAACATAACTTGTTATGATTTATTTAATTTATTATTTTCTAAGTAATCATGTTTGTTTTACTTTCACAAAAACCAAATACTAAATTGTGTCAAAATTTACATAAATGAGTTTTTAAAACAAATACAATATTATTAATTGAAATAATATTCTAAAAAATTCATGGTTCAGAAAAATGGACATATATAAGGTTTGATATGTTAATAATCAACCACTTGGGGTTCGCATGACTTTTTATAGTATGTTTATTAATAATTAATTATAACAATAAATGAATACATAATAAACGATAGACTATTTAACTAAGAGTAAAATATACATAATAAGGTTACTATGGTGACCTAAACCTGTCTAAAACCTATTGGATGTGATTTTTGTGCCTAAGCCCCACCTTTTCCTCTAAATAAATCAATTTTGTGCCATTATAAACCAAATATTATTGTATAATAAATTAATTATTCCATCTTTTCCAAAAGTGACCCTCACCTCTCTTACAAAAGGGTACATCCCTTTATCTCAAAATCACACTCCCAAAGCCATTTTTTTCAGTTAACCCCTACTATACTATCCTCCCAAATACTCTCACTTCAACCAAGAGGATTTACTTTGATAAAAAATCCATCTTATGGAGCCTTTTTTCTCAAATGAATAGGAATAACCTAAAGAAGATCTAATAATTTCACCACCTATTTCAATGTTCTTTCATTCTTCCACATCCTCTTTATTTTTTGTTTCCATACCAAAATAATAACTCATGTAACTTCTACATAATGTGATGTTATTGTAAATATGGTACACACCTATGTATTATTATATCCTTCCTATGAATGACAATGTCACCATATGTGTGTATGTATGGCTTACTATCTACACGTCATGGTGTAATTTGTTATTCAACATTTCATTATTTAAATGGGTAAAATAATGAATATAATTTTTTAAAATAATAAATATTATATTATTTATTCTTTATATATGACTTACTATCCAATTATCTGTGATATCAACATCAATATAATGATATTATTGCTGGTTCGTACATATGGATTTCCGTCTCCATGAGCGCGATGAGATTCATTCCCCATCATAAAAATTCAAGATTAAAAATTCATTTTATATTTTAAAATAATGTTAAATAACTTATTATCATTCTGAATTTGAATCAAATACATCCTACCAATAACAAACATGACTTACTTAACAAACCATATAAAGGGAAATGAATGAGTTAACACATGAAACAAGGATACTACTGAAATATTATTAACAATGAATGATTATAATATAATATATGATATTTTATTTATGTATTTGGTTATTTTATAATTTAACAAACATTATTTAACTATTATACAAGAGTTTAAACTACACTAAAAAATGTTAGAATACATGTTAAGGGTTAATTTTAAAATCACTTTATAATCCTAGGTTTTTAGACTTGAGTATCTAATGAGACCTCATTATCCTCAACATCCGTGTCTCTTAAAAATGTATATCCAAATATTTTTAATCTTTACTAGAATACGAGTTAAATTTATTTATACCCTTGTTTGAATTTTTATAAAATTTTCTAAAAGGAATCTTTCAGTCGCTTTCCAAACAAGGTACTTTATAACCATTTCAACAAATTAAGGAAGGAATGTTTTTAACTCTTACGACGGGTGAGGATATTGTCCATCTTTATAACACCTTCAAAGCATCCCGTAAAATTTTATATGAATATTTTAAAAACAAATGTTTTCTTTTATAATTATGTTACTTTCAAATGTTTTCAAAATAAAATGAGATACTTCTCTCAAATAGTTTTCATTTCATAAATGCCAAAATCCTTTGTCAGATTTTATTCTTATTTGAAGTTGATTTATTATTATACAACCTTCCATATTGTATTTATGGTTTTGTGATTTTCTACTGTAGATGTTTTATTTTTATACCATTCATGGTTTATGGTTAAAGTACTGTCAATTCATATGACTGTTTTAGTACGAATGTTTATGTTTTGTTTCGTCATTTTCATATGAGGAATGCATTGGAATTATTATGGGATGGGGGGAGCCTTTTATAGCTCATCAATGCTTTAGTGGGTCTCATGAGAAAACCTAGTGTCTTGGCATAAGGCCTTGAAAAAATCGTATTTATAGTCTTGGCCGGAGGCCTTGACTATGTGGTTATCATGTACGACATTATGACTTCCTTCATTATGAAAGTAGCTATTGATTTTACATGTAATGATTCAAATAGTATAATATCCATGTGAATAAGTAAATGGAACTACATAATTTTTTCATTTCCACATTATGCTAATGTTGAAGATTAAAATGCTTTTATTTTAGTCCTACACATTTCCTTAAATTATTATTCTTATTTATGAAAGTTTTTGGTATATTATTATCAACATTTAGCATCTGAGCTCACCACTTTCATTTTTTTATTTTCCCAGGATGCAATAAAGTATATTATGAATAACTTTCTAGGATAAGAATAGGGATATGAGTCTGTTCAAAGGAGAAACAATGTTGTTCTTTTTTATTTCATAATGTAATGTATTACTTACGTATATTTCCAGTGCATCCATGGAAACTAATCTAATCGGTTTTCCTGAAATGATCTATTCGAATCATGCCAATGTTATGTAATAATTCACTAACTCTTTATACCGAGGGTTTCAACATTACAGTTGGTATCCGAGGATGTTTAGTAAAAACAATTAATGCTAGATATAGAGAAACTATGATTAGAGAATATTACCCTAAGATAGACATTGAGGATTAGTATAGAATAACTTCCTAGAATTTTGTTAATGTAGATATTTTGTGTACATTACAAACAATACATTTATTTATGGATACGCCCAGGTTGAGGAGACTCTGGCACAGATGTACCTAAGAGTGAAAACTCTGACAAGGAGGTTTAGGCTTGACCTAGTATGTCCTGGTACATGACAATGAGCCTTAGTTCACTCTTGGTTACGATAGTACATGGGGATATTCTTAGGACAATTCACATTTTCTTTACAATATCATATTAATGAATTATGAGTAAATATCTTCTCAAATAAATAATTTTTTATGATAATGGTTTATATGGATAAAGACTTCAATTTATGTTTGGTATTTCACAAGTTTGGAATTATGTATTACAATTCCTAAAATAATCTAGTGTATGAAATTGTTTAGAAATGGGACCTAGTGAAAGGAATTAAAACTATATCAATACATGTAATACAAGCAAGTATTTACCTCCTACTAAATATAATTATAGTGGAGCTGGTGGAGAAACTACTGCTGAAAAATTTATAACCATACTGGGAAAACTCACTCCGGTTATGAATAATAACCATACCAGTATGGAGGACCCTAATCCAAAACGTAGGGGTTAAATGTTAGACTGCTTTATGAAGAAACAACCACCAACATTCAACGTAACTAAAAATCCATTTTTAGCTGATCAATGGATAAGTTCCTTCTAGAAAATATTTCATGCTTTAATGTGTAGCGAAAAGGGAAAAGTTTTCATGGTAGTTTATCACCTCATAGGATATATAGATCAATGGTGGTCATTAATGAAAAACAAAAATGAGGATGAATAAGTATCAAATATGTAATATAGGTATTATAAAGATCTTTTCTAATATATCTACTTTCCTTGTGACCATCGAATTGATATGGAAAGAAAATTTCTCAGTCTGATGCAAAAGGTGGAAGATAACGTTGCAAAGATGGAGGCTATCTTTACCAGGTTAACAAGGCATGAAACTGTTCATATACATTACCCAAGGAGTAAGATTGATCGATTCATTGATGGGATAAAACCATTTAACCATCTAGTATTATTCTCAAAATCCTTCCCATCATATGAATATATTGTCTCAAGTTCTATCAGTACAGAAAATAAATTCTCTAAGGCATATGACATTAAAGCAAAGCAAAAGAAGAAGAGATCTATTGAACACTATAGAACATGAAATATTTGGAATAAGGGAATGTTTAATTTTTATCCAATAGTAAATGTGGAAAGAAACTCCCTCCTACTTGTCAGAAGGGAATGAGAGTCAGTAACAGTTTGGTGAAAAATCCCACAAATATTGTGATTGAAATGGAAATAAAGAGTCTATCAATGTTGAATGCTATAATTGTAGAGAAATGGGGCATTATGAAAAATAATTTTTTCAACTCCTTGAATTTTTACCTCAGAAAAGGTCAAGTGAGAAATTCCAGGCATATGCGATCACTACTACTAAGGTTAAAACTCAAAATTACATGGGGGTAAGTAATTTACTGGTTTCGTCAAATTTATTCAATGCCTTATTTTATTATGGATATTCACATTATTTTGTAAATTACTAGTTTGAAAATAATATTATATATTTCCAATTTGATTTATCAAGGGTGTTGTCAGTAACATCACTTATGGGAAGTATCATTGCAACAATGTTTTATGAATCAGTTACCATTAGGGAATATTGACGTGCTTTCTTTTCTTATCTCATCATTATACCCATTATTGAATTTGATATAATTCTCTCTATGGAATGGATTTCTGACCATGATGCAAAAATTTATTGTAAGAATAAAGAGGTTACAATTTTCGATGATGATAAGGATTACCTTATCATTAGAGTTGAAACGTCACCATCTGATTCTTATCTGGATCCACCCCTACTAGCTCATCTAAATTCAATTATTGTGTTGGTTGAGGGTGAAATTAATATGAGAGAGGAAATGAATTTTCAAATAGAGGACTTATAAATTGTGGAAGAATCTGTTGTTGTGTTTCCAGTGGATTTACTTGGAAATCCTCAAGATTGAGAAATTGAGTTTTCAATTTATTTAATTCCTTGTTCAATTCCCATATTGAAGAATCCTTATAGAATGAACCCTATGGAATTAGTGGATATAAAGAAACAACTAGTTGAATAGTTTAATAAATGATTTATTCTCCCTAGTATTTCTCTACAAGGATCCCATGTTCATTATGTTAAGAGGAAAGATAGATCTATGAGGTTGTACATTGACTACATGTAGATTAATGATCTAGCAATAAAGAACATGTATCTCTTACCTTGCATTGATGATTTATTTGATCGACTTCATGGAGCTCAATATTTTTCAAAAATTGATCTTCAATTTGGATATCATCAGTTTTTTGTGATAAACGATGTCATTCCGAAGACAACTTTTCATACCATGTATGTGTCTTATGAGTTTACAGTAATGCCTTTTGGACTGACTAATGCATCCTTTGTCTTCATGGATCTAATGAATAGATTTTTCAATGAATATCCTGATGACTTGGTAGATGTATTTATCGATGATATCTTGGTATACTCAAAAGGCTACAAGGATCATAAAAAATATATTTCACACTATTCTAAAAATCATAGTAGAAATGAATAATATGGGTGGTTTAGAAATTTTGAATTATGGATTCATGTAATCTCTCTTCATGGACTTATTTTCTCTAAGTATGGAATCTCTATTGATCCTTTGAAGACAGGAGCAATCCAGGAATGTACAGAATTGAATAGAATAATTGAGGTATGAAGTTTAATTAGTTTAGCATGTTATTATCAGTATTTGTTCCAGAATATTTCCGGATTGTCTAACACATTAACCATTATCACATGTAAAGGTGTTAAATTTGTTTGAAAAAATTAGTGTGACAAATGTTTTATGGAAATTATGAAAATATTAGTCAATTAAAATATCATTATTATACAATTAGAGGATTATGGTTTGGTTATTTATAGTGATGCTTCAATGAAAGGACTTGGTTGTGTCCTTATACAGAATGATAGAGTTATAACCTATGCATCACGAAAGTTAAAAATTCCTGAACAAAACTATCCCACTCCTGATCTTGAGTTAACAAGGGTAATCTTTTCTTTGATGATATGGAGAAACGATCTCTATGGTGAAAATTGTGAGATATATAACAATCACAAGAGTATGAATTAAATTTTCTCATAGAAAAAACTCATCATGAAGCAAGGATGATGGCTTGAACTATTCAAACATTAAAAATTCACTATTCACAACCACCCGGGGAAGATGCCTTGAGCAGAAAGGATCATGGAGGTTTGAACAAGACAAGAGTTGAAAGGGGTCCTATGTCCATGGATATAGTAAAGATGTATATGGGAATAATCATTGAAGGGGAAAAGGTGATAATTTTTCAAATGGTCTCTTAGCCAACATTACTAGAAAGGACAAAAATTTCTCCGACTAATAATAAGGAGTTTCAAAATAAAATTAAAGCTGTGAATGATGGGAGATTGATTGACTTTGTACATGAAAATGTAATTTTGAAATTTTGAAAAAGGCTTTGTGTTCCTGACATACCTGATCTAAAAAGGGAATTGTTGGATGATGGTAAAAGCGTCAATTTCTCCACAACCCCTTGTATCACTAATATTTATATAGATTTGAAGGAAAATATTTGGTTGGACGACATGAAGAGGGATATTTCTGATTATGTGTCAAAATGTATGGTTTGTCAATAGGTGAAGGATGGAATACAACATCATAAAGGAGTAATGAAACATATCCCCAAACATGAGTTGAAATAGGTTGATATTACAAGGGACATTGTTATGGGGCTACCAATGACTCCTATAAGGAATGGTGTAATATGGTGAATTATTGATCATCTTACCAAGTAATCATATTTTCTTATTATAACATAAAATTTACAACTTTAATTCTTAGAAAGACTATATATTAATGATGTTATAAGATATCATGGAGTAACCATATAGATTGTTTCAAATCATGATCGTCATTTTAGATCATGAAGTCTTTAGAAGGACCGGGATATAGAACATTTTTGAGCACTTCATACCACCCTCTAACTGATGGAAAAATAGAAGAGACTATTCAAACCATAGAACACATGTTGAGATCTTGATCACAGGACATTCAATGTATGTGGGATAATTATTTACTCTGGTTGAATTTTTCATTAATAATAGCTTCCATTCATGTATTCAGATGGCACAATATGAAGTGTTATATGGAAAGAGAGGTCTCAAAATAACTTTTTGGGATGATTTTGGTGAAAGAAATCATGTAGGACCAAATTTTTTTGAGGAAATAATAGAAAATGTAAAGATTATCCAAACCCACATCAAAAAAGCTCAATGTAGGAAAAAGCACTTTGCCAATAACCAAAGGAAGGAATTGAAATTGAATATAGGATATAATTTTTTCATGAAGTTATCTCCATTGATGTGTGTTATAAAATTCATTAAGAAGTGTAAAATAAGACCCCAGTATATCGGACCATTCAAAATTCTAAAACATATTGGAGTTATAGCTTACCCATTGGTAATGCCTACAAGTCTCATTAAAGTTCCTGAGGTTTTCCATGTATCATTGTTGATAAAATACATGGCTGAACCAACACATGTAACACCCCAAGCTTCCACAGTACGCTTCTCTTTGAATAATATAGTAGTGTGTGTTCTACGCATCTTCAAGTTCTAACACACACCATAACCAATCAAACTAGTCGTTACGAATAGTAATACCCAATTTTTGAAATTTTATACATTTTATCATTGAAAATGAACATCTTTTTTGGATTTTGAATATCGAAATTATATTAAGGTGAATATTTGATATTTTTCTGAAAACATTCAATTTTTGATGAATAGTGAAAATCACTAAATTTTAATTAATAACAACATTTTTAATCAAAATAAATAATAGTGATAAATTATGAATTTGAGAGGTTTTAAAGTATATTTAGAATAGATTTTTACCATTTAATAGAATTTTCATCATTATACGTAATTTCACATTTAAACAGGACATAAACAAGTGTCAATCTTTTGATAGTTAGTATTTCTTAAAAACACGCTTTTTGTTTTGACAATAGGAATTAATTTTAAATTAATTTCTGCCACTTCATTTTTTTGAAATTAGAAAAATGGATTCCATATTTGGAATCATTATGTCCAAATTATTTAAATAGGTAACTTCTATTTTTTGACATTGTGAATAATTAAATCGGTAAATATTTTATTTACCATGGTTAAAGGGTAAATCAGATAAATAAGGGTAACAAAATAATTTTATAATAATAATAAATTACACTAAAACATGTCTTAAACCTATTGGTTGATACATGTCCGACCATGGGCATCTTGGGGTCAATTTTGGGACCCCATGGATCCACTTGTATTTGATAATGACACTTTATATTAATTATGTTAAAGTAAATACAAAAATGACATAAGCATATATCTTTTAGCAAAAGAACATTTACATATGGTTGTATATGTTATATTTTCGGCTATAAATATTCATTAAAAAGATAAAAATATTTCCTACATAATGGTAATTTATTTATAATTTTTAGACATTGTATAATTGAATTTATTTATGAAACAATAATGATGCATTATATTCATTATTATTGAATGAATCAAATAATTGGTATTATATAAGTAAAAATAAATATAATTTGAATGTTTTGAGGCCATCCACGAATTTTATTGGTTAATAGTAGATGTTAATATTTCTCAAATTAATTTTATCTGAATTAATAATGTTGTTAATACTTTAAAAAAATTATTTAATAGTTTCAAAATTGAAATAAATGAGTTTTTTTAAAATATTATATTATTAATTGATATTATATTCCTAAAAATCTAAGGTTCATCCAAAGGACGTATATCATGATAGGTGTATCATTAATGGACCACTTGGTTTCCTCTTGAATGTATATAGTATGTTTATTAACTATACAATATAAAAATACAAAGTGACATGGTGAATGTCAAACTAAATAACTAAGAGTTAAAACTAAAAGATAAGGTTAATATAATGATGCAAACCTGTATAAAATCTACTTGCTGAAATTATTTCGACCTATCCCCACCATAGACTTTGAATAATTCACTTTGGAGCCTTTATAAACCAAATATAAATTTATTGTAAAATAATATTTTACGTTTTTCCTAAAGAGCCCCTCCTCCCCCTTATAAAAGGACACCATTTCTAACCAATTCATAACACCTTCGATGCCTTTTGGTTCGGACAACCCCTACCCAATTATTCTATCAACTTCCCTCACTTCAACCTATAGGCCTTAGTTTGATCATAAATACAACCTAAGGAGCCATTTTGATCAAATAAAAAGGAAGAACCCAAAGAAGAGGTAATGGAATCACCACCCTCTTACAAGTTCCTTTCTTCTTCAACATCTTCTTTCTTTGTTATTTCAATTATAACATAACAACTCCAGTATATTATATATACTATGATTTTATTATGAAAATTGTACAACCATATTCAGTATTCTATCCATCCTTTCAATTACATGTCACCATACATGCGTACGTACGACCTACCGTCTTCTTGTCGTGGTGTAATTGTTATTCAATTCATTTTGATTTGGATGGGTATAATAATGATGTTTAATTCATGTAAATAATAAATATAACATTATAATAATTATTTATATATTATATACCATCCAATTATATATTATTTTAATATCAAAATAATGATATTATCGCCCATGCGTACGTACGGACTACCATCTCCATGAACGCGAAGAGATTCATTCCCCATCATATTAATTCAAGTATAATTATCATTTTATGATTAAAAATAATTTTTAAGGACTTGATATTATTCTGTATATGATTAAGATACAACCTAACCATAACAAACACAACTTATGTAACCAAACATATAAAATAAAATGAGTATGTTAACACATGAAATGAAGATAATACTAAGATATTATTAATAATGCCATGTTAAAAGATCATATATGACATTAATGTATTTGATACTTTTATAATTCAATAAAAATTATTTTAACATTATACAAGAGGCTAACCTACCCTCGACCAAGGAAAAAGTACAAAGTAAGGGGTTTCTTATCTATCTTTTAATTTTGTGAGATTTCCATTGTTCACCACTTATTTATTACATGTGGTGTGTGTACTTCCCATGATTATATTCATTGTATAATATATTTTAATTTATGGATATTTACATCATAGTTGTATGATCCTTTTTTCATGGGTGTATTTTTCTTAAGTTACCAAATTGATAAGGGAATTTGAAATTTCAATTTCCTCTCATTCAGCTTTACACATACTTTATTGATTATTTTACTCCAAGATTATGTGTGGAATAATTATTCATTTTCTTATGTCCAAATTTGCACTTCACATTCTATGGATATAAATTTGATACACATAATCAATCCATTGATAAATTCTCAAGTCATCGATATGAACATGATAAGAGTAATTTTACCTAAATCTCCATTTATTGAGTTAAAAATCAAATACATTGATATTGTTTTTACAAGAAAATGTGCGAATGTACTATGATTGTTTTACACTGAATATCTAATCATATTGAGTGAATTTATATTTGTCACACATTATTATGACTTTGATTTATCCTTAACCTAAGGATACGACCTTTAAGAGAGATTTCATCTCAATTTACATTCCATTGAGACTCCATTGTTTTTATAAACCAAATCACTTTTATATGGTGTATATAATGTACATTGACATAGTATATCATCAATACCTATATTCTCATGATATTAAAATGTTATGAATAAATAAATTATATTTATTCATGTGTCTCTCTTTTGGTTAGGATCTCTAACTAAAATATATTTTTAAAATGATTTAATTATTTATTATTCTAAATCTCTCTCATTAATGTCCATGTTTTAAAAATGCTTTTAGGGATTTATTTATATGGACATTATAGTTTTCAAAGAAAAATTCCTTTTAAATGTTTCAATGTGATAAGGGAAACTTTTATTCAAAATTCTTTTTTAAATGGATTCTTTAGAAATAGTGTGAATTTTAAATGTTTTCAGGAAAAAGGGGGATATTTCTCTCAATAGTTTGATGATTATTTTAATCTATTTTGATATCCTTAATTATTCTCGATTGTTGTTAATATGTTACAGTACAACCTTCTATATTGTATTGAATGAGTTATGTTTGACTGCAGATGTGCTATTTTTATACCATTCATGGTTTGTGGATAACGTATTGACATTTCATATTCTAGTTTTAATACGAATGTTTATGTTATGTTTCAAACTTTTCATATGAGTAAGGAATTGGACTTATTAAGTGATGGGTGGAGCCCGATATATCTACTTGACACATTGGTAAGTCTAATGAGACAAACAAGTGTCTTGGCATGAGGCCTTGACAAAATCTTATTTATAGTCTTGGCACAAGGCCTTGGCTATGTGGTTATGATAGTCTGGTATTATACATTCCATCATTATGAAAGTCGTTATTGATATTACATGTAATTATTCGACTAGTATAATATCCATGTGAATAAGTAAATGGAATTATTAAATTTTATTTTTTTCCATATTATATTGAAGTTCATGTTTAAAAGGATTTTTTTAGTTATACGTCGCATTAAATGTTTATACTTATTTATGAATGTTTCCTCTATATTGTTATCTTTACGGGGCATTTGAGCTCACCCCTTTCTATGTTTTATTTTTCCCAGGATGTGAAGAAATATTTTATGAATGATCTATAGGGATAGTATAAGGGGATATGAGTGTGGAGACAAGATGTCGTTGTAGTTTTCACTTTATGATGTAATGTAAACTTTATGAATGTATCTAGTTATTCCAAGGCTACTAATCTAATCGGTCTTTCGAGACATGATCTTCTGTGATCATGCCAATGTTATATAATAATGAACCGACTCTGGGTAACTGGGGTCGGGGCGTTATAGTTGGTATCAGAGGAAGTTTAGTACAATCCTTGGAAACTAGATTTAGATAAACTCTTATTAGAGCAGAAAGCCCTAAGATAGACTTTGAGGATTAGTATAGAAGAACATCCAAGAATTTTGGTATTGTATAGATTTTATGAGTTTTCCATGAAATATATCCCTGTCTGGATACGATCCGGTGGAGATGGCTCTGGCACATATGTACCTAGGGTTAAAACATGAAAACACCGCTTTGAGCTAGACTCGAATGGGAACTGGTGCACGACAATGGGCCTTGCTGCACTCTTGGTTACGACACTCCCAAGGGATATGAAAAGTATAATTTAAATTTTCTTTACAAACCAATTTGAAATATTTTAATATAAGATGAGAATAAATGACCTTGTATAATCCTAAGGTGTTTCATTTTGAGAATATGGTGTCATGATATCATCTAAATGATTTTATGACTACTATTTCTCACATAATTCACTCTAGTTTTAGTCAATGGCTGGAGTCCAAGGAATTCATAGTAACATTGAAAATGATGTACAAGGTGGGAACAGTGGTGGAAATGAGAAAACAAATGGGAGGTTTATAGGCGTAAAAGATATCGTGTTCATGCCAAATCAGTTTTCCAAAAATATGATCAACAAAATATATATTAACCAACTCCCAGACACTACAAAGAAATGAAAGGTGATGAATGATAAGAGCTGCAGCAGTGGAGAACGTGGAGAAAAGAATCCTATATTTCCATCATACAGGAAATGTGGATGGAGACAACTAGGAAAGTGTCTCAATGGAACATATAAATGTTTTACGTGTGGGTAATGAGGACATAATGTGAATAATTTCAAATGAAAAACGAAGAGTACTGTGGAAGAAAATAAAATGGTCCCATGAATCCATTTATAGTCATTTTCCATAAATGTAGGGGACCTGGATATTACCCGAGTGAATGCCCTATTCTATAGGATATTTTCATAGTCAAAGTAGAAACCATGCGGAAATAAATGGTTGGAAAAATGTTTAAAAGTATTAGTGATCTTGTTGATGGGATTACTTTGGATTAATTTTCTCTTGTATTTGTAACCCCGTAGTTTTCCATGTGAGAATGATATTTGAGGAAATATTATCTTTTCCCTTGTGCATATAGTTATAAATAACCATTTGGTTTTATTTGATCATTGGGTTTGAGGAAATTACAAGTTATTATATTTTGGGATGAAAATGCATGGTATGAGATAACATTTCTTGTTAAAATTATGTTATGATTATTTTAAGGAATTTATCTCATTTTGGTAATGTTATAAAATATATTTTTTGAAAAAGGAAAACATGCAGACCATGTGACAACCTGTCACATCATAAAAAGCTGTGGAAATTGAACCCACACCAAAGTGAAATTGGGATTTATCGCCTACCACTAGACTACGTAAAGTCCCTGGTTAGTGTGACTAAATATTTTTAGTTAAATGATTTTATTGATCAATAATAAGTTTATTTGGGATCTTATGTATTATCAAATGAATACCCTTAGTAAATGAAAATGATTTGGTGATTAAGTGATAAATGTTATTTTGGATGATGTTCACTTTTTTGGGAACACTATATGCCCAAGGAAAATAGAATACTATGGGGTTTCATTTAAGGAGTAATGGTGGATTTTTATCTACGTTTTTATTGTGGATTAATAGTGATTCAGTTTATTTATGGAAATGATTAACCTATACAAGATAATATGTGATTAGGTTAATTACTTTTAAGTATGTGAAATTAAGTGTAGTTGTTGTCATTTGGAGATACAATTTTACATGGAATACTACATAACCAAATTCTTCTATGTTTTGGGTTTCAATATTAGTTTGGATTATATTGATGGATTTTAAGGACAATTTTTTATTGAATGACATTTATTTAACTTTGGGGTATTGATTTTAGATATTAAGATTATTGTTTCTTTCTCTAAAGGAATATACTTTCGGGGGATCATCAGATCTTGTACTAACCATTTTGATTTTGGTTAATATCTATAGACAAGGTAAATATATAGTTTATCCTTCGTGGATCATGTGATTCTATAGAAGTTTATTATAGCTCTTCCAGTGTGACCAAGTCTTCTTGAATACTCATCATTTAAAAAAATTATTTAGTGGTGGAAATTTATTATTGAATGAATCTCTACTTAAAAAGTAAGTATATATCTTTATTTTCTTAGTCAATATTAGAAATCAATTCCTCGTCTTTATGTAATGTAACTTAAAACAAAAAAATGTTGTCCGTTTACTTTTCATAATGGGAAACTAATGACCATTTTTCCCATCACATGTTTGTGGTTTTCCTGGTGTTAACATTATCCTAATAATGTTTTCTATCCCTATCCATCAGAATTTGACACTTAGTTTATCATCCATATCAATTATTTTCTATATAGAATCCTAGTATAGGTTATCTCGGGAGACCTTATTAATTCTCTTTCTTTTTTTTAAAGTGATAGGTTTATTGTCTCTTTTTTAGATGTTGGACTTTACATTATATTCCCAAGCCCAATTTTTAAAATGCAAGGACACGATTTATTGATGGAGGGGAGAATGTAACACCCCAATCTTCCACGGTACACTTCTCTTTGAATAATACAGTAGTGTGTGTTGTACGCAACTTCGAGTTCTAACACACACCACAACCAATCAAACTAGATGTTATGAATAGTAATACCAAATTTTTGAAATTTTATTCGATTTATCTTTCAAAATGGAATTCATTTTTGGATTTGGAATATCAGAATTATATTAGGTAGAATTTTTGGTATTTTTCTGAAAACATTCAATTTTTGATGAATAGTGAAAATCACTAAATTTTAATTAAAAACAACTTTTTTAATCGAAATAATTAATAGTGATAAATTATGAATTCGAGTGGTTTTAAAATATATTTAGAATATATTTTTATCATTTAATAAAATGTTTTTCATTGTACGTAATTTCACATTTAAACCAGACATAAACAACTGTAAATCTTTTGATAGTTATTATTTCTTAAAAACACGCTTTTTTTGACAGTGGGAATTAATTTTAAATTATTTTCTACAACTTCTATGTTTTCAATTTAGATAAATGGATTCCATATTTGGAATCAAGATTTCCAAATTGTGTAAATATATAAATTTTATTTTTAGACATTTTGAATAATTAATTGGGTAAATATTTTATTTACCATGGTTAAAGGGTAAATCCGGTAAATAAGGGTAACAAAATAATATTATTATAATAACAAATTACCCTAAAATGTGTCCTAACTGTATTGGTTGATACATGTCCGACCATGGGAATCATGGGTTCGATTTTGGGACCCCATGGATCCACATGTCAGTGATAATGAAACTTTATATTAATTAAGTTAATGTAAATACAAAAATGACATAAGCATATATCTTTTAGAAAAACAATTTTTACAAAGGTATATATATGTTATATTTTTGACTATAAATATTAATTACAAAGATAAAAAGATTTTATACATAATGGTAATTTATTTATAATTTTTAGACATTGAATAATTAATTTCATTTATGACACAATAATGTTACAATATTTTTATTATTAATGAAAGAATCTAATAATTGGTATTATAATAGTTAAAATAAATATAATTTGAAATTTTTGATTCCATCCACGAATTTTATTGGTTTATATTACATTGTATTATTTCTTAAATAAATTCTATACGAATTAATAACTTTTTTATGACATTAAAAAAAATAAATTATTGGATAGTGTCAAAATTGATATAAATGAATTTTTAAAATAGATATTATATTATTAATTGATATTCTTTACCTATAAATCAAATTTTCAGCCAAATGGCCTATATCATGATATTTGTATCTTTAATGGACCACTTAGGGGTCGATTGGATGTATATACTATGTTTATTAACTATACAACATAAAAATACAAAGTGACATGGTAAATGTCAAACTAATTATCTACGAGTTACAACTAAAAGAAAAGGTTAATATAATGACCCAAACATATCTAAAATATATTGGATGAATGTATTTAGACCCATCCCCACCTTAATATTTTAATAATACACTTTTGAGCCATTATAATCTGAATATGGATTTATTATAAAATAATACTTTATGTTTTTCTAAAGTGCCCCTCCTCCCCCTTATAAAAGGACACCACTTATAACCAATTAATCACAACTTCAAATCCTTTTGGTTCGACCAACCCCTGCCCATTTATTCTTTCAAATTCCCTAAATTATTCTTAGAGAACTTAGTTTGATAATATAGACAACATAAGGAGCCCTTTTGATCAAATCAAAAGGAAGAACTCGAAGAAGAGGTAATGTTTTCACCACCCTCTTTCAGGTTACTTTCTTCTTCAACGTCTTCATTATTTGTTATTTCCATTCTCAAATAATAACTCTAGTATCTTATATATACTGTGATGTTATTATAAATATGGTACAATCATATTCAGTATTTTATCCATCTTTTGAATGACATGTCACCATATGTGCGTACGTACGGCCTACCGTCTCAACGTCGTGGTGTAATTGTTCTTCAATATATTATTATATAGATGGGTATAATAATGATGTGTAATTCATGTAAATAATAAATATAACATTATAATGATTCTTTGTATATTTATACCATCCAATTATATATTATTTTAATATCAAAATAATGATATTATCACTTGTGCATACATACGGACTACCGTCTCCACGAACGCATTGAGATTAATTCCCCATTATATTAATTCATGTTTAATTCTCATTTTATGATTAAAAATAATTTTTAAGGACTTTATATCATTCTTTATATGAATTAGATACAACCTACCCATAAAAAACATGACTTATGTAACAAAATATATAAAAGAATACAAGTTAACACCCGAAATGACGATAAAATTAAGATATTATTAACAAAGCAATATTAAAAGATCGTATATGATATTAATGTATTTGTTATTTTTATAATTAAATAACAATTATTTCACCATTATAAAGGAGGCTAACCTACCCTCAATCAGGGAAAAAGTCCAAAGTAAGGGGTTTCATATCTCACTTTTAATTGCATGAGATTTCCATTATTCGCCACTTATTTATTGCAAGTGGTGTGTGTACTTCCCATGATTGTATTCATTGTGTAATATAATTTAATTTATGGATATTTACATAATCATTTTATGATCATTATTTCATGGGTGTATGTTTCGTAAGTTACCAAATTGATAAGAGAATTTGAAATTTTAATTTCCACTCATTCGGCTTTACGCTTATTTCATTGATTATTTTACTCCAAGATTATGTGTGGAACCACTATTCATTTTCTTATTTCATAATTTCCACTCCCCTTTCTGTGGATATAATTTTGATACACATAATCAATCCATTGATAAAGTCTCATGTCATCTATATGAACATGATAAGTGTAATTTTACATAAATCTCCATTTATTGAGTTAAAAATTTAATTCATTGGTATTGTTTTTACAAGAATATCTGTGAATGTACTCTAATTGTTTTACATTGAATATCCAATCATATTGAGTGAATTTATATTTGTCACACATAATTATTTCTTTTATTTATCCTTAACCTAAGGATATGACCTTTATGAGAGATTCATCTCAATTTACATTCCATTGAGACTCCTTTGTTTTTATACACCAAATCACTTTTATATGGTGTATATAATGTTCTTTGACATAGTATATCATCCATCCATATATTCTCATGATATTACAATGTTCTGAATAACTCAATTATTTTTATTCATGTGTCTCTATATTGGGTAGGAACTCTAACTAAAATATAATTTTAAAATGTTTTAATGATTTATTATTCTAAATCATTCTCATTAATGTCCATGTTTTAAAAATGGTTTCAGGGATTTAGTTATATGGAAATTAAAGTTTTCAAAGAAAAATTCCATTTAAATGTTTCAATGTGATATGAGACTCTTTTATTCAAAAAACTATTTTAAATGGCTTCTTTACAAATAGTGTGACTTTTAAATGTTTTCAGGAAAAGGGGATATTTTTCTCAATAGTTTGATGATTATTTTAATCTATGTCGATATCCTTCATTATTCTCGATTGATGTTAATCTATTACAATACAACCTTCCATATTTTATTGAATGAGTTATGTTTGACTGTGGATGTGCTATTTTTATTCCATTCATGGTTTGTGGATGAAGTATTGACAATTTGTATGCTAGTTTTAATAAGAATATTTTTGTTATGTTTCAAACTTTTCATATGAGGAATGAATTGGACGTAGTATGTGACGATTGGATCCCACTATAGCTCCTCGATGCATCAGTAGGACTCATGAGTCAAAATAATGTCTTGGCATGAGGCCTTGACAAAATATCAGTTGTACTCATGGAACGAGGCCATGGCTACGTGGTTATCATTGTATGTAATTATGCATTCCATCATTATGAAAGTGGTTATTGATATTGAATGTGATTACTCGACTAGTAGAATATCCATGTGAATAAGTAAATGTCATTATTTCATTTAATTTTTTCCATATTATGATGATGTTCATGTTTAAAATGTTTTTGTTTTAGTTACACATTGCCTTAAATGTTTATACTTATTTATGAAATTTCCACTTTTTTTTATCCTTATTGGGCATTTGAGCTCACCCATTTCTATGTTTTATTTTTTCTAGGATGTGAAGAAGTATTTTATGAATGACCTTCAGGGATAATATAAGGGGATATGAGTTTGGAGATAATATGTCATTGTAGTTTTCACTTTATGATGTAATGTACACTTTACGAATGTATAAAGTCATTCCAAGTCTACTAAACTAATCAGTCTTTTGAGAATTGATCTTTTGTGATCATTCCAATGTTATGTAATAAGGAACCGACTCTGGGTAACTAGGGTTGGGGCATTACAACACATATACCCACCTATGAAGAAATAGAATTGTAACCTGATCTATCTTATTGTGAAGATCCGGTCCGTATTCTTGATACCAGAGAACAAGTGTTGAGAAATAGGATGACTTGCCTAGTAAAAGTTATATGACAAAACCATAAGATGGAAGAGGAAATGTGGGAACCCAAGAATCTTATGATGAAGAACCACCAAAATATTTTTAAGAATTAGTATTCTAGAAATTTAGAGGAAACATTATTTCAAAGAGGTTAGAATGATTCACCTCAAGCTTCCATGGTACATTTTTCTTTGAAAAATGTAATATCTTGTGCTATACACAAAATCAAGTTCTATCACACCATGACCAATCAGACTAGCCGTTATGAATATTGATACCATATTTGTGAAATTTTATAATTTCTATTCTACAAAATGGAGTTCATTTTTGTATTTGGAATAACAAAATTATCATAGGGTGAATATTTGTAATTTTTCTGAAATGAATCAAATTTTTATGAATAGTGGAAAACACTACATTATTTTTTAAAACCTGGTTTTTATTTAAATTATTATTTAATTTATTTGAATTTAATTTAGGTCAAAATAGATACATAATACCAATATAAGTTTAATGTAATTCATTTTATAATAAAATAATATGTACAAAATTTTATTGAAAATTTTAATGTCTTTTACCCACCTTCTTTGGAACATTTGAAAATTTCCATAAAAGATAATTTTATTACTTATGTGAATTTAATTTAAAAAATATGAGAAACATAGTTGAAATTATTATGTGATATGTGGTTCAATAGGATGAAAATATTTTCTGATGAATACTAACAACTGAATTTTATTTACCATGGTTAAAAGTAAATGAGGTAATTAAATGTAAAAATGATATTATAATTAACATAACACATCACCTAATTATATTAGATAAGTGTTTTTTTGTTACCGAAATAAAACATAGGACGAAAATATGATCATCTATAATACACTTGGATTATATTTGGACATTTAATATTATTTTATTTGAAGAAGAGTTAAAAGTGTTGAATTCCAATTTTCATAACTACAACATTTTTCATATAGTATTATACATAAGATAAATTCACCTATAAATATTCATTATAATGATAATAATATTTTCTACATAATGGTATTTTATTTATAATTTTTTAACATTAAATAATTGAATTTATTAATGACATAATAAGGATGTAGTAATTACATTATTTATGAATGGTTAAAGTAATTGATATTGTAAATAACCAAATAAATGTAATTTGAGAATGTGGATGCATTAAACTAAAATTATATGTCACTATTAAATGTATGGATTTATTTAACATATTTTTTTCAAAGTAATCATGTTTTTTACTTTCATAAAAACCGAATACAATATATTGTCAAAACTGACATAAATGGGGTTTAAAAAAAATACTATATTATTAATTTATATAATATTCCTTAAAATAAATGCTTTGGAAAAAGTACATTGACAATTTTTTATATTTCTATAACTAACCACTTGGGTTTCTCTTGGATTTTATAGTATGTTTAGTAAACATTTATTATAATAATAAAAGAATACACGGTAAGAGGTCAATGGTAAACTACATAACTACGAGTTAAATCAAAATGATATGTGTAATATAGTGAAATATACCTGTCTAAACCTATTGGTTGAGAGGTTATATACCCATCCACACCTTAGCTTCGAAATAAATCATTTTGGAGCAATCATAAATTGAATATTATTGTATAATAAATTAATATTTCTAGTTTTTCCTAAAATGACCCTCAAATCTCTTATAAAAGGGTATTACCCCTTCTCTCAAAATCACACCTTCAATACCATTTTTCTCATCCTTAACATACTCAAATATCCTCAAAATTTTCCTCACTTCCACCTATATTTCTTACATTGATCATAAATCCAACTTAAGGAGCCCATTTTATCAAATCAAAAGGAAGCACCCAAGCGTTCAATGTTTGTTTCTTCTTCCACTTACTCTTTATTTGTTTTTTCCATAACAAAATAATAACTCCAATACCATCTACATACTATGATGTCATTATAAATATGGTACAATCATATTAATTATTATATCCGTCCTATGATGCACATAGTCACAATATGTGCGTACGTACAACTTATTGTCTACACGTCATGGTGTGGTTTTTTATTCAACACATCAGTATTTAGATGGATATAATAATGAGTAGAATATTTTTAAATAATAAATATAATATGTTAATTATTATGTATATATGATAAAACATACAATTACATTCAATTTCACCATCAATAGAATGATATTGGCGATCAAGCATACTTACAGATTACAGTCTCCATGAGCGCGATGAGATTCATTCCCCATCATAACCATTCAAGAAAAAAAATTAATTTTAAGATTAAATAAAATGTTTAATAAAATAATATCATTATATATATGAATCAAATACATCCTATCCATAAAAATCATGACCTACATAACAAAACATAAAAAGGAAAATGAATCATTTAAACCCAAAATTGATGATACCACTGAAATATTATTAACAAAATTATTAGAAGAACATATATGATATCATATTTACTTATGTGGTTATTTTATAATTTAATAAAAAGATTAACTATAATACATGAGGTTAACCTACTCAATAATATGGTAGAATTCAAGGTAAGGATTAATTTTTTAATCTCTTTATTATTCGAGGTTGTTTATACATTTGTATCTACAAAGACCTCTTTATCATCCATATCTGTGTTTCATAAAAATGTATCTAATTTTTTTTAATCCTTACCTTAATATGGGTTAAATTCATTTATACCCATGTTTGAATTTTTATAATTTTTTTAAATGAATGTTTCTGTTAGTTTCCAAACAAGGTACTTTATGACATTTTAGATAATTTAGGAAATAATGTTTTTTTAACTTTTACGACATGTTTGGCTATATTACACCATTAAAACACCTTAAATGATTCCCTTTCATGATTATAAGAATATTTTGAAAATAAAAGTTTTCATTAATAATTACATGACTTTTAAATAATTAAAAAATAAAATGAGATATTTATATCAAATAGTTTTGATTTCATTAATGTCGTCATCCTTTATTGGATTTTACACTTACATGATGTTGGTTTATTATGATACAATGTTCCATATTGTATTCAAGGCTTTGTGATATGTTTGACTATGGATGTTCTATTTTTATACTATTCATGGTTTATAGTTAAAGTATTGATATTTCGTATGATTGATTTAATATGATGGTTTATGTAATGTTTCAACATTTTCATATGAGAAATGCATTGCACTTAGTAAGTGACGGGTGGAGCCTTCTATACCTCCTCGATGCATCAGTAGGTCTCATGAGACAAACTAGGATCTCAACACAATGCCTTGACAATTTTTTTAGTCATGGCATGAGGAATTTACTATGTGGTTAAGATGTCAGGCATTATGCATTCCATCATTATGAAATCAGCAATTGATATTACCTATGATTATTCGAATTGAAGAATATTAATGAGAATATATAAATGGTATTATTTGATTTTTATTTCCCATGTTATTATGACGTTTATGTTCCAAATGATTTTATTTTAGTCTTATCAATTACCTTGAATTTTTAGGATTATATATGAATGTTTCTACTATATTGTTATCTTTACTGAGCATCTGAGCTCAACCCTTCCAATGTTATATTTTCCTAGTAGGTGAAGAAGTATATTTTGACAAACTTGCAGGGATAATTTATGGGATATGAGTGTGATCAAAAAAGAACGAAAGATGATGTTTTTTATTTCATAATGTAATGTTAAACTTATATAGTTATCAAGTACATCCAAGGCTACTAAAAAATCATACTTTTAAAAATTGATCTTTTTTGATCTTGCCATTGTTATGTAATAATGTACCATTTCTGTGTAATAGGGGTTAGGGAATTACAAAAACTCAATATAATATTATTCCCTTCTTTCTTTTTTGGGTTGTTATCCATGATTCATAGCTTAAGAATTTCGTGTGAGAATAAAAAAATATCTCTCATTCTATCAACCATAACATTTAGATTCTCCGGAGGACACTCATTTCATTGTCCATCACATATAGAATTAACATAATTTCATTTGGTTCTATCCATTGATTGAAATAAAAAAACACAGTGTAAGAAACAATAATCATAGTGAGAAGCCCCATAATTTTGTAAAATACTTTATAGGGTGTCTAAATAATTACACCTTTATTTAAATACATGACACAATAGGATTGATATTTCTCATTCATAGAGAGTACCCAAATCCAATGGGATATATCAAAAGGAGTTTGTGAATTCCCAAAAAATTTCCCTAGGGAATTTCAAACCAGGTGTCTAGCATGGCCCAATGTCGTACACTAGCTGATGGTCAATTTAAACCCAATACACCCTATTCATATTTATTAACCCTAGGTACAACTATGTGAGATCCACATCCTCATATTATATGATAATAGGATTGTAATTTCATGGAAACCACTAACTCTAGCCCTCATAAAAATTCATAGATATTATCCAATGCATTGACCTTTACTTAATCTTACCCTAAGATATATCCCTTAAGAGATCACTAATTTTTTTCATCCTTGTATGAAAAGTATAAAAAACATAATATGATACAAAATACAACCACAAAAAATTTTTTTACATATTTTTTACATCTTAGTAGATGAATATTCATTACATAAAAAATGATCCATGAAATAATATTATCGGTATACTTCCATAAGAAACATAAATACAAAAAAATTATTGGTTGAAATACATTATGTCCCACTATATTCATAATAAATAGAATAGTTTTCATACATATCATACATATTACATATCTTTATAAACTCAAGGAAATATATATAATAATGGTGATCATATATTACCAGTAATGGTCAAAAATGGAGATATCAATATAACATTAGAAATAGATTATAATAACATAAGAATAACATTTCATAACCAGACCCTTAATATCATTGATCATAAATTTTACTCATGACATAAATCATAGTAGTTTATATGATAAAAATCATATAGGAATCAATTAATATACAACAAGAGATCATAAAATTAGAATAATAAAATGATTTGTGGAATATATATATGAATAGAAAATATTATGTCACAGATACCCACCAAGTCTTTCAGAAGTTAGTAATCATGGGATAACCACCTGTTTACGAGCTTTAGGGTAGGGATAACATCCCATGTACCATATTTTAGGTTTGAAACAACCTCCCATATACCCTCATGAATAAGTTATTGGGATAACCTTCTAAGTACCACTTGTTTCATGTTTCAGATAACCTCTCACGTACCATATTTTTTAAACACATGATAACCTCGTATATAACATTTTATATCCTAAAAAATATATAATTACCAAATTAATTGGCAGGATATATTTTCTCCATATATCTTATAATTCATATATTTTTGTGCCACATGAATATAAAAAATTCATAGTTTCATAAACAAATAAAAAAAGACAATGGTTTTTATAGAAATCTCATTATATCATCACCATTTAAAAAAATGATCTTATATTAAAATACCTTTAAACCTACACCTTTGAAAATAAATTAATTTTGTTAACTTCTTTTTGATATAATCATAAACTGCCCAGAGAAAGGATAAATATGGTATCATTAGTTCTTATCCCCAGTAATTCATATGTTACAGTAATGGCCATTTACAATTATTAAAAATGATCTATAAAAAGATCACTAAAATATTCTTCAAGGAGTCATATGTTCCATTTTAAAATCACTTATTTAAAATAATTTTTTATTCATATATCATGGAAAAAATTAATAGATCATTATAAACATTTAAGAGAATATTCAATTAATTTATTGTTTAGGATGTAAATGTAGATGTACATTTCTCAATTACAAGAGGGGATAAATGTAGGATAAAAAACTTATTTTTTATCCTTACGAAAAATATATGTTTAGAAAATTTAGACAAGACAGATACAAAAAACCTATTTAATTCATAACAATGATACTAACTTGATTAGGATCCAATAAGATGGATCCAATAAAGAAACATAATACAACTTTACATAGGGATAGATTCTCCTTGAATGTGTATAATATCTTATTTATATCAGATTATACAAGTATAACAAAGTATAAGAATGTTAATGTTTATTTCACTAAGAAAATGCAGTGGGATTAAAACTTGTTACAAAAAAAGACCAATATAAGAAATCTTTCCCCACAAAGACAAATGTATCTAATAAACTTTCATAAAGGTAATTGATTTATACATTTAAGAAAGACTATATTAACCACACCGAGGAATGACAATGAAACGAAGATCAGAATCTATCTTTCTATCCCTACAAGCCCTTAATCTCTAAGGTGATCGTTAACTCTATATTCTTATCCCTAGAATCCCTTGATTGATAATATCAACAATTAGATTCTCACTAGGAAGGTTGAAAAATAAGTTCTAAGCTAGAAAAATTCATTCACAACATTCAAAAAAACAAGTTGAGTAGAGCTCTCTCAGAGTACCTCTTTATTCCAGAGATCAACTCTCTCTATGAATAATCTTGTTGTGGGGTCATTAAAATAGCTAGTTATTTATATTCATGGATCCCAATGGTCGTCTCCTCCCCCAAAAGTCAAAATTTTCCAGGAAAATTGTAGGGACCTGGACATGTGTATCTCATCTAACGGCTAGTTAATAACAAATTGTATGACATAATATCATTTAAGAAAACATAGGAAACATTATCATGTATACAGAATAATAATACGTAACAGAAAAATTATCATGTTTTGGAATATTAATCATAATATGATCTTATAAAACTGGAACAATATGTTGAGGAAGATATCTATCATTAAAAAATATATAAAAAAATGTAGTTTAAATTAATATGGAACCATACTTTGAAAATATTATGAAACAGAGTATAAAAATAGGATGAAATAGTGCCAGGATATCCGAGTAATTAGAGCCTAAAAATCAATGAAATTCGAATCGAGATTTTGAAGAAATCATATTATAGATTTTGATGAAATCGAAATCTAATTTATATGAAAAATTTAGTAAAAAATCCAGAGTGAATCTGAGTAAAAAACATAGATAGAATTTTATTCTCAAAACATAGAGAATAAAACTCAAATGAACTATATGGTTCTTAGAATCATATAAGGTTATTATTAATGTTATGTGAATTTGGCCATTAATGAAAATATAGTTAATATTAGATTAATAACATTATGTATACCATATAAAAACATGATATAGGTTATGTATATAAATTTCCTTATAGAGAGAGAATAATATTTATGGAAAAAATAATTGTAATTTTCACAATATAAGGAATGTATAAGTCATAAGGAACTAATTTTACGGATAATCTCCCCTTATTTTAAAATCAGAAAACAATTTTTAAAAAATAATATTAATTTTGGAATACTTTTTGAAAAACTTATCTCCCTTATATTTGGGACTTATGATGAATACGACTATCTCCCCCTTAAGATATTTCACATTAAAGATCATATTATTTTTCATATAATGATTTCTTGAAAAAACATTCATTTTCTTATGAATGTATTCTCTACATTAAGATCCCACTTTCATAAGAAATTTATTCATTGTGCATTCTCCCCCTTAATAAAATATTAATTTGGAATAATCATTTATCAATATTAGTGATTTTCAAAAAAAAATAGAGAGATATATGTTTTTACATTAATGGTAGGAAAATAAGAATATAATACAAATAAATGTATGAAAATTTCATTAACTATGAATAAAAAAAGTATTGGTACAACGAAATATTGGTTTTATGAAAAATAATTCTTCCTTCTTCATATTTGGAAATATTATATTTGGAAGGTAATTCCTATTTTTTATCACTTTTTGTTCATGTTGGTACTTCTTGAGTTTGTCTTCTTGATTACGGTTCTTCTTTTCCAGGGTCTAAAATATCTATTCTTGTGCCTTGATTACATCTTCTTGGGAGTTACCTTTTTCTACTAACTGTTCCATGGTTATTCTTTCTCTAATTAGGCTAATGGAAATGGAATTGAGAATTCCATTAAGATCAATTTCATCTTTGATCTAGGATGTTTGATCAAGATTCTGCTTCTCAACAAGATTCTTGATCTTTTCATCATCTTTGTTAATATCACCTTTCATTGAGTTTATTTCATCCTCAACTATTTTAGGATCATCAATAACTAACATGGACTAGATTTTTAAAGTATGTAAGACATCATGTGGACTTGATTATTGATCATTAATATTTTGAAGTCTTCTTCTTGAATGATGATCTTATCAATCAAAATAATTATATATTCCTTTTTTAAATTAACTAACTGTTGAATGTGGTGGAACCTTATTCAAATGTCTGGATAAAATGAAATTAAATATACAAGATTTTTAATGACTAATACATAAAATAATGTCCCATGAATTAGGATAGTTCAAGGTTTGGGGAATATTTCTCTAGAGTAGTATCTTTATCGTTTTCGTCATTCTTTTACTTAGATGGTCCAGCACGATCTTTACAAGGAGTATCATGAATGACCATCTTTCCTTTTGAATCAGTTTTTTCAGCATCATTGGCATACTCATGTTCTTGTTCTCCAATATTAAGATCATATTCATCATTCTGAATAATATCCTTATTATAATTTATTTCTTCATTGGAATGGAATTTTTTAACATCATGTTCTCTATAATTTTCTTTCTTCTTTTCTGATGTTATTTTGGTGGAAAATTCCTAGGATGTTTATATGGAATGTTTTTTAGAGGGGTTCTCCTTCTCTCGATATTCTACAACCATTCTGATCATGTCTTCACATTAATCCTTTTCATCTTCTTCTTATTTCTACATGATTTATTCTTCTTAAAAACTATTAGAGAAGCATATAATTCTTCAAGAAATATTCTAATACCTTAATATATTTTTAAACTTTCTCAACATCATTCAACAGTGGAAAAACAGTCGGATATTGCAGATCTTTTTATCTTAGATTCTTATGCTTTTCTTCATTCTCATGATTTTCTACATGAATTATCCTTATAACTATATCCATATCAAGGTGATTTCTTAAAATTACATCTCTTTATTTTTTTCTTATTCTCTCTCCATTTTTCTACTACTTCATCAGTTAATTTCTTTTTCTTCTTCTGTTTATGAGGTTCTGATTGATATTTTGTGATCAATATGAGTAATTAAGGTTCTGTTTCTTTGTCATTTCTTTTATTGGAGTTAGGTTTTGATGTCTCTCTAACTTCACCTTTCATAGAATTATCATCATTATCAAGAATATCAATGCACTCACCATTTTTAATATTGAATGAAATCCTCTTTCTCCTTAATGTATCATCACTGAGCAACATAATCTTAGTGTTTTGGACTTTCATGTGTAAGGAATTTTGAAGGACTCTAAGTATAATATTATTATCTTAGTTAATATCACAAGATACATAAAAATTTGAGATTTGATATTCCCATTCATAGTTATACTAACAGTCAATATAATATAATTAACCATATTTATCTTCCTTACATTCACAATAAAATCCAATATAAATATACCACAAATCTTAAGAGAATCTTATCTCCTTTTATCTGAATTAATAATCCCTACATCAATTATATAACTAATCTATTATTAGTGGAATGATGAGTTATAATAGATATCTTCACTTCTTTAAGGACAAGGAATTCAATAGCCTTATCTATCTGAAACAAACATTACTTATTTAGAAATTTGTGAGAGAAAATTATTTCCTCTTCTTTTACATGGTATGTCTAAAATACATACATATTTTTTGAAAGATAAGGAGCAAGACTTTCAATAACTTTTGAACATGAACATTTGTTATCCAAATTTCTCATATAAATGAACATAATTACAAAATTATATAATAAGATCAACATAAACTAGGTCATGATTCTTTTTTATAGAAAAAAATAATATTTCCCATCAATTTAACATGATGATATTTTAAATTAATTAATTTTACATGGAGAAAGATTTCTGGTGTACTAACATTTCCCTGAACAAACGTCTGTCGTTGGATTCTATTCTTCATTAAGACTACATTAGAGTCTGATAGGAAATATCAAGTGATATGCATAATTTAAGGTGAAGGGAAAAATAGAACAACACTAATTAATAATGCAAGTGCTTCATAAAAAAGTACTAAGTGAACTGATGTGGGATTCAAAAAATAAGTCCCTATAAATAGGCATCAAGATGATGGTTTAGATTCTCGATTCAATTCGATAGTCGAGATTACAAAAATATGATCATATGGTTGAGATGAATGCTGGAGAGGGTTTTCAGGGGTTCCAATATTTTGGGGTTTTGAGGAAAAAATGATTTATGGAAAGTGAATCTGATATTGTTTTCATAAAAATAGAAATTGAAATACCCATAAAACTAATATGTAGTTATTATAATATAGGTAAGGAATATACCTTAAAAAATTATCATAAATATTTTTCAGTGTTGATATGGTTTGTCTAAGAAACAATTAGGTTTAAAAATAAGTTAATGGGTAAAATTTGGTTCTAAAAATAAAATTGACTTTGGATATATTTAGGTTCTAAGATATTTTTAGTATTGGGTACTTTTATGTTCTGGAAATTTTATCTTATGAAATGTTTCAGGAATGTACTCCCTCTATGAAAAAAGTGTAACATAATGTTTGAAGATTGGTTTTTAAAAAATATTAATATGGATGATTACCTTAGTATTATCACTACTAAATTTTATTAATGAATGAAAATATATTTGAAAGGAAAATAATTTGTTAAAAATTATGCAGGATGATCTGGTGTTGTGGTAAATTGATGATTTATATCTCCATTAAGTGTGTGATACCTAATAAAGTGATGTGTTATGTCTATGTTGTTTGTGCATGACTGATTTCCAAGGTATTTACATATGTAAATGGCACTATTATTATCATACATTATACGAGTTTTGGTAAAAATCATGCCATAGTTTTTGAGTGTGTGTTGTACCCACAATACATGGGCACAAAAAAATCTAGCCACTAAATATTCGACAATAGTAGTTGAAAGTTATACTGAGTATTGTTTCTTGAATGACCATGAAACTAATGAATCTCTTAATAAATTAGATTCTCTAGATATACTTTTTCAATCCATTTTACCTCTTCCAAAATCAACATCCAAAAAACTATTTAAAACTAAATATTTTCTATATGAATTGAAAATCCCTAAATCCATGGTTCCCTTTAAATAGAAAAAAAATATTTTCACTTCTTTTAAATGGGACTTTTGGATTAAATTGATATATTCCACTAATTTATACCAAAATAATTATGTCTGGATGACTAGATTTTAAGTATAAGAATCATTTTATCATACCTTTAAAAGAAGATTGAACTTATGGTTTCCCAGCTTCATTATGTTCAACAGTGTTTGAGGTATCAATTGGTGTACTTATTCTTTTGTGTTGTCATACTCATACTTCTTAAGAATATATTTAATAATTTTATGTTGAGATATATATGTTCCTTAAGGTTTTTGAGAAATTTTAAAACAAAGAAAAAATGTTACCTCACCCATCATTCAAATTTCAAACTCTAATTTCATATGATTCAGAAATGAATCAGTTATAGATTGCTGAGTTGATCTGTATATAATGTCATCAACAAAAATTTGAATAATAATTTTTTTTTCTTATCTTTCATTAAAAAAACGGTTGGATCAGTAGTTCCCTTAACATAATTATGTTGCAATAAGAATCATATAAGCCTACGATATCAGGCTTTAGGGGGCTGTTTAATTCAATAAAAATAATTAGTAAGTTTTTAAACATATTCAGGATGTTTTGTGTCTTAAATACTAGAAGATTGTTCATCATAAATTTCTCATTTAACATATCTGTTATAGAAAGAACACATCAAATCCATTTTAAAAAGTTTTAAATGAAAGAATGTAGAAAAGGAAAGTATAAAACAAATTTATTCAAGTCTAGTTACCAGTGTGTGGGATTTTTCAAAGTCTATTCCTTCTTTTTTATTAAAACCATTATAAACTAATCCTTCTTTATTTAATACAATTATTCCATTTTTATTAAAAATATTTCGGAAGACCAACATTACTCTAATTATAGATGTTGCTTTAGGTATTTCAACCAAGGTCCATTCATTGTTCAATTAGAATTTTTTTAGTTCATCAGGCATAGATTTAATCCAATCATCATCAACTAAATCATTATATATTATTTTATATTCTATTATGGAACGAAATTCTAGGTGATCTATTTCATATTTAATGAACTTATAGTCTTTACAGGATGATGTAAATAACTAATGATACTATCACTGGGATGAATCTTAAGAAAAAACTAATTTTAGTTTTTTAAAACCTATTTATCAAAAATTGGTAAAAACTATTATGTGGTAAATAGTTCTGAAAAAATTATCTTGACCAATTTCCTTAATATATGAATAATCACACAAAGGCTGATAATTAGTTTTTATAGCACATATGAAGATGTAGGCTTGGATTGTTTAAAAATAGAAGGATCATTTTCATCAATTTTAATATGTTTCACTTTCTTCAATAGTACAATAATTTTGTCTAAAAACATAATTAGTCATAGATGTAGTTGAGCAGCCTAGGAAAATTCCTTCATCAGATTTGGGTCTGAATTTTAGTAAGTTATCTTTAATTTTCTGGATAAATAATATTCATCTAAATATATTGAAGTACAAAAAATTAGGTTTTCAAAAATTCCTTAACTCATAAAGAGTTTTATTAAGAAACTGTATGATTAAAACTAAATTCATAGAATAAGAACCAGTATTAATAGATTCATCTAAAATGTGTTTAGAAATATAGTATTCACTAATCATGGATGTTGTTATCGCTTGGTCAATAAAGATTATTCTTTCAACAACACCATTTTGGTGAGGAGTTCATGGAGTTGAGAAGTTATGAGTAATACATTTCATACTAAAAAATATTCAAAATATGAATTTTTAAATTCTACCCATGATGATTATGGATAGTTATCAATAGATCATTTTCTAATTTGTAACACTGGCTAAAAAATATTTTATATTACAAAAGGCCCCATATTTATTTTTTAGAAAATATACCTAAGTAAGTCGAGTGTAATAATTAACTAAAAAAATTCTTTGTAGATTCCTCCAATTCAACCAGTTTTTGTTGGACTCAAAATATCCATATTCATTAGCTATATTGCAATAGTTTTTTAGACAACAGTAATTGATTTAATTCATGACTTATGTTTTTCCATATTGACAAGGATCACAAACTTTTGATGAATCCAATCTAAGCTCAGGTAGATCATTAAAAAAAGCAATTGAGAGTTTTCTTAAGTTCATAATTTTGATGTGTTGTAGTAATCTTTGGAATAACAAGGATTGGTCTTCCATTGTAATAAGGTAATGTAGGATAGGGATCCTAAGGTCTTCATAGTTATGATTATACACATTCACATCCCTATTGATAGAGAGAATTAACTCTTCCCTGGAATTCTATACTATTTTTTTATCATTCCTAAAATTTCAAATGTAACCTTCATCAAATAATTGGATTATTATTAAAGGTTGTGCTTATGTACTTTATCAATTTAAACATTTGAAATTAATTATTTTCCAAAAAAAAATTACCTATACAAACAATTTCTCTATTAGAATTGTCTCTAAAAGATAATTTTTCTCCTTTTATCTTGATAATCATTTCAATGATGTTTTTGTTACCAATCATGTGATGGGAAAATACACTATTCATGTACCATATATTGTTGTTTGAAAATTCTTTATTTTCTTTAATATAATATAGTTAGAAATTTTGAATCCAAACATGTTTTGATCTAGAATTGTTTGAATGTAAAATATTAGGTATCCAAATTTTCTTCTAAAAATGAGATTTATGAAAACCTAAGGATTAGATTTTGTTTAAAGAACAAATTTTCTCCCAATGTTTACCACATTGATTCTTAATGTAAAAAGGATAACTTATGGGGAAATTTATTTGTGACTAAAATTTTTTTTAATGAGAATAATGAAATACAAAACTATTTCTAAGAGGACGATGTTGTGAATACATTTTTTGAAAACATTTTTTACCGTGAGTAAATTCTGACAAAATATTCTTTAAGAAAAATATTTTAGATTTTAGTATGATGAATAAATTATTATCCTCATAGTTATTAGGTTTAGAATTAATGTTTTTCTATAAATCAGGTTTCTTCAAAATAACATTTTTAAGATCCTTAGAATGATTTTCTTTCTCAGAATTAATATCCTTAATGATTTTGGAATCATTTTCAAAATTAATTGTTTTCTTATCAATATATTTTGATATATCTAATAATTATTTTGTTAAATTTGATATTCTATAATTTACCTTTTCATGTTTCATTTTTATCTTAAATATTATCATTTTCACGTAACTTGGAAATCTAATATACTTAATCCAATAAAATTAATGTATTGTCTTCTGAAGAATAATAATCTTGACAAAAATATTCATAATAGCCATCAATAGAATATTAACATTTAAAGAAATATTTGTTAATTATTTAGCAGTATTTACCAATGCCATGAGACATTGATTTTCAGTAGGAATTATGTCTATTAAAACACTCTAATTCTATCTAAAAGACTCAATATCTGATGTTTCTTCATAAAAATTACCACCACTAGCACATCAGTTTTAAATAGATTTTAGAAATTCATTACATGTAGACATGTGTTACTTATTTTTTATTTCATTCTAAATCATTATCCTTTATTTCATTCCTTGTGAGATTAATATATTTGTAACGTCCCAGTTTCGGAAGCCACCCAGAGGATCCTAGTACTCGATTGGTCACATGGCCTCAATCGCATTTCAATATCCTCCAGAGGCTGCCGACTAGATGCGAGGGCCTTGGATGTGATAGTGGGTAAACTATGCCCTCATTGGAAAAGTAACACAATGGAAGAAAAACCATAGAAATAGAGTAAGTGGTAATAATCCATAAAAAAGTATCAACGGAAGACTGGAGAATAATAAACAGAAGCACACACACATATATATTAATGAATGAGGAAAGATACATATGTCTAGGAACATGGCCAAACAAGTCACAGTACAAGAATACAACAGTACTAAACCAAATACAATAGAAAGAATGTAAAAAACTCCTTGGCATCACAATCCATAGCTTGGTCCCATGCTCTCTGGCTCCACAATCAATCAAGAACCTGAAGTAGAAGGGCACTTGCCCTTATCTATACCTGCAACAATGTAATATGTTTGGGCCCAAAATTATGACCTAAACAGGGTGTGAGACGAAATCCTAGTAGAAAACCACCCAAAGATTAGTGCATAAGAGTCAGTGAATATATATGGTAGGTAATAATCCAAGATGAAGTGAACAAGAATGTACTCAGCAATAAATAGTTCCACATATCAAATAAGAAGCTAATCAAGAAAGGTAACCATATAGGAAGTACACATAGCCTATCACCTATGGTTCAGTCATAAGAATATATAAAGACTCTCTGGGGAAGCACTCACATTAGATTTCTCTTATAGTAAAAATTTATTTAAAGACTCTCTAAGGAAGCTCACACAGTCAATTCCCCTTATAGTCTAATGTAGTCAAGGACTCTCTGAGGATGCTCACACAGTCAATTCCCCTTATAGCCTCAAATGGTAATAGAATCTATGAGAATTCTTACTTAGTCAATTCCCTTTATAGCCTAATGATATCAACGAATCTCTAATGAAGCTCACTCGTTCAATTCTCCTTATAGCCTAAAGTTCTTAAAGACTCTATGAGGATGATCACATGGTCAATTCCACTTATAGAAAAATTTCTCAAAGTCTCTATAAGAAAGGTCAATCGGTCAATTCACCTTATAGCATAAATTGGTCAAAGTATCTCTGAGGATGGTCACTCAGTCAATTCACCTTATAGCCGAATGTGCTCAAAAAATCACTGAGGAAGCTCACTTAGTCAATTCCCCTTATTGCTTAAAGTTCTCAAAGACTTTCCATGGAAGCTCACTCAGTCAGTTCTCCTTATAGCCTGAAGTGCTCAAAAACTCTCTGAGGAAGCTCACTCTATCAATTCCCCTTATATTCTAGTACACCATGTTCTCACAGACCTATCTAAATCAAACGTGAAATGAAAATCAATACGGCCAAATTAATCCTTTAGAAATACTTGGTTAATACGTCTCCAACATATCAAGCATATCAGATAAAAATAATCAATCCGACCTGAAGTGCTAGCATGGGAAGAACAGCAATGAAGCCTAATAAGATAAAAAGGACCAAACGATCTTAAAAAAGAGAATGCACTAGTGAACACATCCAATTATAGAAAACATCCATATTCACATCCATTTAACTTATACATAGTCATACATGAATGGCAGGAAATCAGCATATGTAAAATGGTAAACACGTCATACCCCATTCAATGTTATTGGAAAAAATTGAATGTATTACTCAAAGGGATTCAATAGAAAGGTACAATCCACATACCTCGGTGTTGTAGGAATGATATATGTGATCCTTGAATCTTGAATCACCCTAAAATGAAAAATATCAACAACAAATTCTAAAACGTTCAATAGAGGATAAGTTGAGAATGAGGAGGAATCATGAAACAAAGCTCAAGAAGAACGAAGAGCATACCGAGGTGATCCCACAACAATGAATGGTGGTCAAATCAGATATCGGATGCTCGGTCAGAGGTTAGAAGGAAGATCATTTCCATAAGGGAGCTCTTGGCCGAACGAAACCTAGAAGAATGTGTTTCAAGCCATTAGACGTGACTTCAGTGTGTTTAATGAAAAAAAAGGAAATACACGGAATGTAGTTTTGAAGTACACGGTGTGTACATGCCATTTCTGTACTCCTCTTTAGGCATCCGCTAAGTCACCCCCACATGGCTCTATGTGTGGTGACTAAATGTCCAGCACACGGCTACCTGTGGTAACCTAGTACACAACATGTACTCATAAAGTACACGGTGTGTGCTTTGGAAATTTTTAGAAATTACAATTTTTCTAAAAAATGACCAGAAAAAGAAGACATACCTAAAAAAAGGACCAGGTTCTAACAAACTCTTCCACTTAATCAAATTCTTCCCCGAATATCCCTAGCGTGGTGTTGAAAAAGAAACCCAGAATAGCTCCGACCACTCTGCTCGTACATCGGCCTTCCTCTCCCACGTCTCATCCTGTACTCTCCCGTGCTACCATGTCACCCATACTCGAGGAATAGATCTGCCATAGTGAACCTTTGTACTGTGATTAATAATTTTGATAGGTTGATCCTCAAAGGATGCATCCATTTTGAGATCAAGCTCCTCGAGTTGAAAGACATGAGAAGGGTCTGAAATGTAACATTGGAGCTGAGAAACGTGAAAAATGTTGTGCATATCCCAATAGATCATGGGTAACTGGAATGGATAGGAAACCATACCAACTCTCTCCACAACCTCAAACGGACAGACGTACCTCGGTGAAAGGCTACCCTGTCTCCTAATTCTTATGTGCCCCAAACGTGGTGTGACATGCTTGAAAACCTGATCCATGACCTCGAACTCTAGAGGTTGTCTCCACTGATCATCATAAGACTTCTTCCAAGACCGTGTAGTAGCCGTCCTATTTTAAATCGACTCAATCTACTTTGTGGTCTTTAGAACAAGACGAGGTCCAAGAAAGGCTTCCTCTCCTGCCTCCAGCCAACATAAGGGTGATTGACATGGTCTACAGTACATAGCCTTATTAGGTTCCATCTGAATACTTTCTTGGAAAATATTGTTGTAGGAATACTTCACAAGAGGTATGTAATTCTCCAAAGAGCCTCCAAAATCCAGGATACATGCTCGGAGCATGTCCTCTAGCTCTTGAATCAAACGCTCAGACTGGAAATTTTTCTGGGGGTGGTAAGGTGTACACAAAAGTACCTATGTACCAAAAGAATTCTGAAGCCCATACCAATCCTAAGAAGTAAAATGGGCATCCATGTCCGAAACAATGGAGGGTGTAACTCCATGCAGATGTACAATCTCATGGATGTACAACCATCCCAACTCATCAACACTAGAAGTCTCCTTAATCGGAAAGAAGTGTGAATCCTTTATGAGTATGTCAATGACCACCCAAACTACATCATTCCCTTGAGGTTACCTGAGTACACCTATCACAAAACTTATCGTGACATCATTGCAATTACACTTAGAAATTGTTAAATGCTACAAAAGCGCGGCAGGTCGCCAATGCTCCACCATCACCTACTGACAGGTGGAACACTTCATTACAAAACCAGAAACATCCCTCTTCATACCTGGCCACCAATATTGATGGTGTAGATCATGATACATTTTTGTCAAACCAAGATGAAGTCCCCAAACGGAGGAATAAAAGTCACGCATCAACTACTCGTGTGTGTCTGTTGGCACCCATATATGTCTAGAAACACAAGATCTCATAATTTCCTACTATCCATCCAAGAATAGGGTCTTCTCTTGACACGCCCTCCCATAGGACTATGCCTTCAGAATTTGATAGTTTCCTCATTCTAACTCAATCTAAAAGAGTAGAGGTAATAGCTACAGAATAAAAAAACTCGTTCCCCTATCCGTCGTGCACCTCCAAATGCATCTCAGAGAACACAACCATAAGATTCCACTCATTGTTGGCCTCCTCAACTGCCTGTATCTTGGTCCACCAGCTCAGCACATCAGCCACTCGATTTCCCTTCACATGCATATAGGAAGGATCAATATCAAAAAACTGAAGGTACTCAACCCACCTTCACTGTCTCAAATTCATGTCATGTTGATTGGAGATGTACTTGATACTTTTCTGGTCGGTGAAAACCAAAAAATGATCTTCTAATAGATAAGTTATCCAACAACATAAAGCATGAACAACTACTACCAACTTGAGATCATGCATCAGGTAATTCCTCTCATGTGGCTTCAACTACCGAGACTCGTACGCAATGACTCCATCTCCATGCATGATCACATCTCGTAGCCCGATACCTGATGCATCGTAGTAAACAGTATAGCTCTTTCCCAGCTCTGTAAATACTTGTATTGGTGCTGACATCAACCTCCCCTTTAGCTCTTTAAAGGCTGAATCACACGAATATGACCACCTGAACATCACGACCTTCATTGTCATACCATTCAGAAGTGTTGTTAAGAATGAAAAGTATTGTATGAAATGTATGTAGTATACATCCATCCCTAGAAAAATCCACACCTCAAAGATGTTCTTCTCCTACTCCCAGAAAAATATATCTCTCACTATCATTGGGTCTACTATTACTCTTGTCTCTAAGATAACATGACCAAAGAAGTGAATTTGATCCATCTAAAAGTGGAAATTTGAGATCTTAACATATAACTGATGCTCTCCGAGTGTACTCAAAACGATCTTAAGATGGGTAACATGGTCCTATAGAGTCTGATAGTACACCAATATATCGTCCATGAATACCACCATGAATGAATTCATCTATGGATGGAACACTCGTTTCATCAGTTCCATAAAAACTACTGGTGCGTTCGTAAGACCGAACAGCATAACCGTATACTCGTATAGACCATACCTTATCAGGAATGCTGTGAGAGGTATATTAGATGGTCTAATGCACAATTTACTATAACCAGATCTCAAATTAATATTCAAAAACATCTGGTCTCCTCAAATTAGTTGAATGAGATCATCAATCCAATGCAAGGGATATCGGTTCTTAATCATCAACTGGTTAAACTTCCAATATTCCACACAAAGCCTAATGGTACCATCTGCCTTCATCGCAAACAGGACCGGAAAACCCCAAGGATATGTACTATGTCAGATGAATCCCTTTTCTTTCAACTCCTCCAACTACTTTTTGAGCTCTGGAAACTCTGGTGTAGCCATCCAATAATGATTAATGGATATTGGTGCCACTCATGGAACGAGATGTATAAGAAAATTCTACCTATCGCTTCGAAGGCGAACCTAAAAATTTCATTGGGAAGATGTCCCTGAAATGATCCACCACTAGAGGAATGTTGAACTATGAAGCCCATAGTTATCCAAGTATAGACATGAAATATGGGATGTAACTCCTCCCATCCCATGATGCTCGGGTCCTGCACTGCTCTCTCAGACATCCCACTCGCCCATATGAAGAAAAGATCTACCCTCTAGTGATATGAAACTCACCCTGTGGTGACAATAGTCAATGACTACCTGGAAGGGAATGAATCATTCTATCTTGAGGATGATATCATATCCAGTCATCTCTTGGACATAGAGGTCCTATAAAAAGTGACACCCACCAACCTCTAGAAGGAACTACATGCACTGATATACACTAGTGGTTCTTTGTCACCAACAATGTGTGTAGTGTTAAGATATAAGAAGAAGATAAGATGTAGAGACCAAGTCTCTCCACAATAGAAAAAAATATAAAGCTACAGGAAGCCCATATATCGATAAGAGAATATTCAAAAACCAAGGCCACAAGGATTGTATCTTGAACTGTAGAGGATATGGGATACTGCTCCTAGTGGTTCTGCTCCACTGCATGCGTATGGACTGCATTGGAGCCCTAAGACCATGTCTGACCAATATGTGGTTATCCACCCTACTATCGCTGAAAGACCAACTACCGACTACCATGGCGATGACCTCCACCACGACTTCAATGGCTAAAAGAACTCCAGTTCACAGACTTTTGAGAAACTAGTGGCATTGTTCCTGAAAGAGGATTCATAGAAGAACCCCAGTCACCAGTTAATGGTGAGAAGGTCTGACAGAAACACAGATGGTGACCCATAATGCCACAAGATCATCACTCATCTTGGTATCTCAGGCAATGTTGACTCATATGCCAACTCTTTCTGCACTGGTTGCACACCACCTGACAACCAGAAGATGCATCCTGCCTACTCTCATCTCAATATGCAGCCTCCTAGAAGCCCTTACTGCTATCAGTTGGAGGAATACTAACTCTGGATGCCAAAATTCCCTGGCTCATAGTAGCATAATCCCTCATGTTAATCTCCTTAATCAGCACCTGGTTGACGATAGAGGATATCGAGGTCAACCAAGAAATGTTTAACTAGGGTTAGACATCCTGCTTGATACGGTCCTTAAACATCCTTGCAATGAACAAATCATCTCCCCCTAGAAAAGTTTTAAAGTGATGAAGCTCGGTGAAGTGAGAGGAATACTCCATAACAGAATGAGTACCCCGCTCAATACTCATAAAATCTCAGGCTCGATCGGCCCTCAAGGTTTCTGGATGGAAGTAATCATTGAAGATGCGCTAAGAATCATCCCAAGAAATATTCTTCTACCATCCTTCCTATGAGACCATATCCCACCACCTCTAGGTGGATTCTCAAAGAATGTATGTAGAGAGCTCCACCCTCCTCTCTGGAGATATCACCAGCTGATCAATGATCGTCATCATGGATTCTAGCCATGACTCTCTAGCCTGGGGTCCTCCATCCCCTTCAGAAAGTGAGGGATTCTACTGCTGAAAGACCCCTGTCAATTCTACCATCAACGAGGCCGAAAATAGTGCTCCCTAAAAGGTCTGCATCATCCTCATAAAACCCTCTCTGAACAGCTCATCGGCACCTGTGTCAGGTACAATGGCTGGTGCAAAGGTTGGCACAACTGGAGGATCTGCTACAAGTCCCTAATAAACCATATCTGGTGTCTGATCACCGTGTGGAAACCAGCTTAAAACTGGAGGACGTCTCAGTGGCTGGAAACTATAAGGACAACCTCCCACCTTAGAAAAAAATTATCAAGGACTAAAAGTTAGGATCACAAGAAGTGATCATGAGAAATAAAGCCTTCATGTTTTTACAAAACATGGATACATGACATGTATGTCTACTTGAAGGAATGTACTTGAATCCATTTTCCCTACCCGAGTTCCCTTACACGGCTAAACCACATGGTTTCTCCTAGAACAGGAATACACAACATGTTTGTTCCAGACACAACGTGTACTAGATAATCATCATCAACATGTTTTCTTAGATACATGACTAGTTACATGGCTCACACTACGCTGCGTGTTCCAGATGGATACTGTGTGTACTTAGATGATTTCACTGACTCGTGTCGTTAATTACACGACTGGACACCAGGATCACACTACACAACATGGGAAAGATTGACACGGTATTTGGAACCTATGATTTTATCCCTTTATGTTTTTAGTCACCTGGTTGAACACATGTTCTAGACACACGACGTGTACATCTGGTACACGACGTGTTCCCATGAGAATTTCCCTATCCCGTGTCTCTACCCACACGGCTTATGAAATGGTTAGAGACTACATGGAGTTTACATACGGTACACATCATGTAATTATCAAAAACAATTTCTCCCGGAACAAAAGAACACATGACATGTAGTCAAAACTACATGGCGTGTATTCTAGGTTTTTCGGGACATTAGGCCTCAAAACAACTCCAAATCCCAGAAAAACACATAAACGGTCCCTTAAGTGCCAAATTCTAATCCATGAGGGCCCATAATCCCCATTAATCAAATCTTGGCATCTTATAAATGTTATAAAAAGGAAAATAATTCAATGATCCACCAATTACCGGTCCATGAGGTCCATAAAACCTCAAAAACCAAATTTTGGATTTTATTTAAACAAAACCTCACACAAACAATACCAAATCAAATAGAAGGTATTTAATAAAGGTATCTATCACAACATCATGCATATTCTACACAACATCAATCACAACAACATGAAATCGATATTGCACCAAAATTTCATGGAAAGAATGCATGACATGTGATTTCCAACAAGATCCTATATGATGCATGAAATGGAATACCCTCATCTCATCAGGTTGCGACAGAAATAAAACCTCAATAACATCAACAGTAATAGTGCAAAACATGTGAGTCACCCAAAAATGAAAATCAAATCAATTGTAAAGTTTCAAAACCAGAAAATTTTTATTAAATGAGGTAGGTTGGATTTTCCCTATAAATGGGTTAGCTACTCCCGGGTGAAACTTATTAACAAGTACCTATTCCATTTTATCCATGGATAAAGGCTAAAAATAGTAATTCAAGTGAAAATAATTCCTTTGATTCAACTTTTTAATGTCTCGATTTTGGAAGCCACCCAGAGGCACCCCGTACCTGGTTGGTCACATAGACTCAAGGGAATTTCCCCAAACTCTAGAGGATGCTGAATAGTATTGAAGGACTTAGCTATGTTTGTGGAGAAACTATGCCCTCATTGGAAGAGTAACAATGTGGAAGAAAAACAATATCAATAGCGGAATCAGTAATAATCCATACAAAAGTAACACCGGAAGACTATAAAATAATAAACTGGAGCACACACACACACACACACCCACACATATATATTTGAATGACTCAAGATACATATGTCAAGGAAAGCATCCAAAAAAGTCACAATGATAGAATACAATAGTACTAAACCAACTACAAAAGAAATATCGTAAGAAAATCCTTAGCATCACAAGCGATAGCTTGGTCCCATGCTCTCCATCTCTACAATCAATCAGGAACCTAAACTAGAAGGGTGAATTCCCTAATATATACCTTCTAAAATGTAATCTGTTTGGGTCCAAAAGGATGACCCAAAAAGGGTGTGACACTAAAACCTTGTAGGAAACCACCTAAAGATATGTTTCTAATAGTGAGTGAATTTATATGGAAGGTAATCATCAAAGATGTAGTGGACAAGAATGCACTCTGTAATAAACAGTTCCACATATAAAAAAAGAAGCTAATCAAGCAAGGTAACCCTTTAGGAAGTACATGCATCCTATCCACTCTGCTTCAGTGATAATAATATATAAAGACTCCATGAGGACACAATCACAATCAATTCCACATATATTCAAAAGTAATTTAACGACTCTATGAGGATGATCCCATGGTCAATTACCATTATATTCTGAAGTAGACAATGATTATCTGAGGATTCTCACACAGTCAATTATACTTATTTCCCCAAGTGATCATAGAATCTCTGAGGAAGCTCACTAAGTCAATTCCCCTTATAACTTAATGTGCTCAAAGACTCTCTGAGGAAGCTCACTCTATCAATTCCCCTTATAGCCTTAAGTGCTCAAAAAGTCTCTAAGATGCTCACTCGGTCAATTCCTCCTATAGCCTATAGATCTCAAAGACTCTCAAAGGAAGCTCACTCGGTCAATTATTCTTATAGCCTAAAGTTCTCAGAGACTCTTTGAAGATGCTCACTCAGTCACTTCCACTTATAGCATAATGTGCTGAAAGACTCTCTGAGGAAGCTCACTTGTTCAATTACCCTTATAGCCTAAAGTGATCAAAGACACTCTGAGGAAGCTCACTCAGTCAATTCCCCTAATAGCCTAAAGTCCTCAAAGACTCTCTAAGAAATATCATACGGTCAATTCCCCTTATAAAGTAATGTTCACAAAGACTCTCTGAGGAATCTCACTCGGTAAATTCCCTTATAGTCTACTACACCATGTTCTCACAACCCTTTATAAATAAAACGAGCATAGAAAAGTAATATGGACAAAGTAAACCTACAGAACTAATTGGATAATCAATATACAACATATCATGTATGTCAAATAAAAATAATCAATCAATGATATAGTGTTAGGAATGTGAATAACATCAAGGAATCCTAACAAGCTAAATAGGACCAAACGGTCGTAAACAGAGCATGCACTAGAGAACACATTCACAACATAGCAATCACCCCTATTCACACCCAATTAACCTATACATAGTAGTACATGCATAGATAGAAACCAACCGATGTAAAACCGTAAATACACAATACCTAATTCAAGGGTATTGGAAAAAATTGCACATATTAGTCAAATACATTCAACCGAAAGGAATAAACCACCTACCTTGGTGATATTGGAATGATATACATGACCCTCAAAGGTTTAATCACCCCAGAACGATGAAGATATACAAAAACGTCTAAGAATTTCAACAGATGATAACATGAGAAAGAGGAGGAATGATGAAATGAAGATCAAGTAGAAGGAAGAGATTACTGTGGTGATCCCAATGTAATTGATGATAGTCGAATCAGAGATTGGATGCTCGACTGGAGACTCAGAGGAAGATTACGACTGTTTGGGAGATCTCGGCAGAACGAAACCTTGAAGATGGTTTTTCTGGACATTAGACACGACCCCGGTGCATTTAATGAAAAAAAACACACAGTGTGTACTTTTGAAGTACATGGTGTGTACTTTTGAAGTACATGGTGAGTAATTTCACTTTTCGTAATCCACTTAAGGAGGCCTCTAAGTCACCCCCACACAACCATGTGTGTGGCCACTACACGGCCTACAAATGGCTACACGTGGTAACCTTGTACAAGGCGTGTACTCATAAAGTACATGGTGTGTACTTTTGAAGTACATGGTGAGTAATTTCTCTTTTCGTAATCCACTTAAGGAGGCCTCTAAGTCACCCCCACACAACCATGTGTGTGGCCACTACACGGCCTACAAATGGATACACGTGGTAACCTTGTACAAGGCGTGTACTCATAAAGTACATGGTGTGTACTTTGGAAATTTCTATAAATTACTCTTTTTCTTCAAAATGACTAGAAAAGTAAAACACACCTAAAAAGAAGGTCCTAGTTCTTACAAAAGTTTGGTCTGATATGGCCTTCCCACTATTATTCATTTCAAGTTACATCTAAAACTTTATTATCATTTCTATCTTTCTTATTTAATTTTTTTTTAAATATTTCTTTCCCACAATTTTGTTTTTCATTTGAACTAGATTGGAATGATTATTCTCATAATGATAATTATCAGTTGATTCAGATAAAACAACAGATTTATTGGATTTTGATCTAATAAATATTTTAGGAGTCTTTTCTATCAAAAGATTTAATGTTTTTGAAAAATCAATACTTCCATTATCATTTTTTCTTATTGATCTAAGAATCTCTTTTCAAGCTAGAATCATGCAATAGAAGAATCCAAAATAACTCATCTAGAGTGATATTGTAATCTTTATTATTCTCATTAATCATAATTCATTTAGATTTCCACTTAATGGGTATCATATCTATTATCTTATTCATATAAATAATAGAATCATGTCCTTTCTCTCCCATCGATTGAAGGCCATTGACGATAGAAATAAACTTTTGTTGCCATTTTCTTTCTGGATCTACATAATGAAACATAAAACAATGATATTCCGCTCTAAATATAGTTCTTCTTGTTTCAATTACCATGGATGATCCAAAATGTGTAATTTATAACATCTTTTATTTTATATTAGAAGATTAAAAATATGATATCTGACTACAGATATTCCTTGTCACAGAACCAAATAATGTGTTTCATAACTTAAACATAAAATTACAATCTTGTTTTTCTTTATTGGTGAATTTTCTGATTTACTAGTCTTGAATCTTGTAGTCTCCTGTAAAAATAACAATTTTATCAGCAATGTTATTGATAATAAATTTCTTCATCCTATATCTCCTGTATTCATGATCATTTCTATAAAATATTATGGGCATATTATGAAATATGTTTTTTATTGAACCAATGTTCATTCCTTCAATTAATTATGAAAATAAAAAATATAATTTCCAAAAAAAGGTTTAATATAAAATGTATAAACAATAAAAAATTTATGAGTATATTGAACAAGTAATGTTAATAATGAAAAGTTGAGAAATAAAAACTTATATTAAACAATCAGATTTACAGTAGGCAGGTTGAACAAGATGTCTCATATTGAAAACGTTGTTCATAACATTCACAAATAATAGGTTGAGTAGAGCTCTAATAGAATATCACATTATTCTATAGTTCAAAAATAGCTATTAATACTCTTGCTCTAAGCTCGTTAAAATGGCTAGGTATTCATAGGAATGGATTTTAATGATTAGATCATCCTCCATCAAACATATTTTTTTTCATGAGAATTGAAGGAGCCTAGACATTCTACACTTTTCCATCATTTATTTTATAACAAATTGTATGAAAAAGTTTCATTTAAGGAATCCTGGGAAACATTACCATATGTAAGAAACAATAACATGTAATAAAAACATTATAATGATTCTGAAACATAAGCATAATAAGATCCAATAAATTGGGAAAAATATGTTTAGTATGAAATGTAACAATAAAAAATTAGAAAAACTAGATTCTAAATTAATATGGAAAAGGATAAGGAAATTATAAGGAAATAAGGTATGAAAATATCAGGAAATGGAGTATGAAAATATAAGGAAATAGAGTTTGGAATTCTGGGTAATTAGAGTCTTGAAATAGATGAAATTCGAATCTATATTTCGATGAAATTATTGACTATAATTGTGGAAATCAGAGTCTAGATTTCGAGGAAATCAAGATTTTATTTCTTTGAAAAACTATGTCAAAATCTAGAGTGAATATGAGTCAGAAAAACCGAGAGAATAGAATTCCCAAAACATCGATAATCAAATTATAATGAATTTTATGGTTCCAAAATTTAGATAAGGATCCAATTAATCTTAATATAATTCTCTCTTAAAGGAAAATATAGAAAATCTTAAATAAAGAACATTATTCCTAGCATATAAAATCATGATATAGTTACGCATATAAATTTCCTTAGAGATATAAAATTATCATTAATGAAAATGTTTTTTAAATTTTTCAAAACACAAGTAATGGAAAACTCATAAGTTACTTATTTCTTTAATATATTTTTCATGATGGATGGAAATACAATTCATGTCATTCACGACATATATAAGATTCCTTTTAGACTTTATATGAAAAAAATATACCTTGTTTGTAAAATATAGATAAGATTCAACTGAATCCATTGAGTAAAAAATACATCATATGTAATAATACTATTAAAAATTATTTTTAATTACTAAAAAATATTTTAAGGTATTTTTAGAAAATATTGACTTGGAATAAAAAGGATTTTCATCCAAATACAAAAATAAGGTTCAATTTTTTCATAAAAAACATTTTTAGTAACCAGAGTACATAATGCGAGGGAAATAATTAAATCATGTGATTTTGATAAATTACAAAAGGAGGATATATTGTACGTGTTTCATGAATGATAGGTCATAAGATATTAGTAAAGTAAACATAATTATAAATAAATCAAATAAGGATTGATATTATAAATTATAACCTTTATTAATTGCTTACTATTTGGATCATAATCCCCATGATAGAAAAAACATATATTGATATTTATATACAATAATTTTCATGATAATAATCCTAAAATAATTTTTTTGTATGTATATACACCACACAAAAGAATCATGTGTGGAATATTGAACATATCAGACAAAAATAAAATGGAGATCAAAATCCCTTACCACATGTCTAGATACTAAATGTACTCATTTGAAACTCCTGCATAACAAATATATATTAATTATTCATATATTCTTGAAAACTATCAATATATATAATATCTTATATCAGTTACTAGTAATATTTTACCATATATTCAATAATACGTTTTTGGAAAAAAAAATTATTCCAGGTGATTGTTGCTTCATTTATAATGCAAGTTCTTTTTGGTATAGTCAGTACCATTAATTTATTCATGGATCTATAATATCCTAAAGTTTAGATCTGATAAAACTATAATATATATTAATTATATCTTTATTTATAGTAGTCTATAAAATTTTGGGATAAATTATGTATTAAATAGTCCTTAGAGACGGTTGGTCATACATACACATAGACATCGTTTCCATTCAATATAATGATTGATCTAAAGGAGGTAAAATAATATATCACCTTAAATTATAATTTATAATTAATATATATCGTATATATTCATTAAAAATGTTATTAATACCATTCATGTCAAATGAACTAAAAAACAAATCACATCCCTTTGTGGACGTGGTAGTACGCACATATCCATGAGTGATGGTATCATTTTCCAATAGATTGAATGGTAAGATGAGAGATGTGACATTATAATTTTGTAAGTGTACTTATTTCATAAATATCACAAAAATAAACACACACAAACAAACAAACAAACAAACAAACACACACACACACAAATATATATATATTAAAAAAATTAAATCATTATATCCAACCATGAGTGGTGGTTATGGAAAATGAATTACATCAGTTTGTGAGGCGCTAGTCCATTGTACACATGATTGATATTTTTGTTTCCCTTTTTATAAATGAATTGATGTAAAGAGGATATACAATTAAAATGATACCATATGAGTATATGGGAGATACCCGTGTAGTTATATTATTATAATTTTAGTTTATTTTAACGATGTGGAAGGATAATTAAAATAAAAATACTAAATTATGAATGATAAATCCCCTTCAGACAACCTTTTTAGGTTATAACCAAAGTCATTTTTAGGAGGCTTTTATAATAAGAAAGTGTCCCAGAGGAAGTGGGAAGGTAATTTATTAATATATTTGGGATATTATTTTCAAAAATTTAAGCCTTTCAATGTGTGAATATGAGATAAGAGTGGGTATCATTAAATAAGTGGGGGGGGGACACCCATATATAATTTCATAATAGAATTTGGTATAATAACATTTAACACCTTCCTTGTTGATCCAAAATATATCATTTTTGAACCATATATGATATAAGTATAAAATATGAAAATAAAAATGGAATTTCTCTATTGGATAGATTATTTTACCCATAATCATTTTAGTTTAACCCCTAGTAAAACTATTTTAACAATAACCACACAAATTTATTTTAACTAATTTTTACTCTTAATAATGAAAAAAAATTAAGTTGATATTATTATTTAATATTAAATATAATAATTATTAATATTTAATACATTTTTAATAATTCAAATCACATATTTCATAGAAATCAATTAGATATGAAAATTCTAGATGCGAAGAAGAAAATTTTTTCTAAAGATCTGTATTTTTAAAAGTATAAAAAATATACTATATGAATAATTAACATGAATTTGATACGAGTTAACTACATTTTATTAATAATTTTTTAGTTTTAATAATTTAAATTTTATTCTATTTGTAGTAAAAATATAAAATTATTAATAATTTAAACAAAAAGATAGTTTTCCATAAAAATATGTATATTCATTATTCAATAAAAAATATAATTTTACAAAAAATTCCATGAAATTCACCCAAGGGTAATTCATTGATGATGATTCCTAAATTGAAGTAATTTTTTTCAAATTATATTCCTTAATGTTTCAGAAATTATTATTATTATTATTTCAAAAAAATTCAATAAAAATATTATTCATGAAAAATAAGTTTTATCAAGGCATATAATGTATTTAATAAACATTATGTACATATTTATAAATATATCATGTTATCTAAAAATTTTATACATAATTTTTAAAATATATTAATTCTTATTCATATAGCTAGCTTAAATGTGTAGGCTATAAAATTCATTCTTAAATAATAATTTTATTAATATATCATGGTTTGTTAAAACATGGTGTTGTATGTAATGCATGATTAATAATAATGTAAATATAATTTGAAAAATATATTTCAATAAATCTTGTGTTGTAATAGAACTCTTAATAATAGTTCCATTTTTAGTATTTTTTTTAATAATGATCACCAATATAACTTCTTCACCGTGATTCTAATCATAAATATCTTTTTGGTTGACATGTTTTCGAAGTTTTGATGACTGTAGCTTGATTTTATGATCAAATAATGAGTTGATTTTGAATTCTCAATCCATTCATTATTAAAAAATGCATCCAACAAACTGATTTCCACTCCTTCTACATATCTCAAACTAAACTATATTGATGAACTCTTTAAGTTAAATGATTTTATAATCACCTTACTGACTTGTAATTTACATGAGTCTCATTTCTAAAGCTTTTTATTGATGAAATGAAAAAATTATAGACATCATATAAATGTGATAATGTTTTATGTGGGTGTGTGATGTGGTTTTTATTTTATCATTTGATGAACCATATATTTCTTCATTTATAAACCTGCGGTTGGATGTTCCTTACATAATATTGTATATGTATGTGATAGTAATCAAGATTTTAAGTTGTGTGTTGATATGATTTAGAATATTTAATCTTTTGTAATGTGTATTCATGATCATGGTTTTGTTTCACACTAATGGTGGTCTATTCATTCCATATTATTTCATTCAATATTTCCTTTTTTATTTCAAAAATTTTATACTATTACTCTATGTATAGTACCAATGTTATAGGTGGACCCATTTCATCTAAGTGGATTTTCTGTAGGATTTTGTTATGACACTACAAATGAAATTATTTCCGTATTAGGTAATATGATGAGGCATGATGGACTATTTTAGCCTTACATTTTGTCATGATTGTCCATTAAATATGATCTATTTCGAAATAGGAGTAATTTTTTCTATATAACCTAACTTGAGAGTTGAAATCAATAAAGGATTACCTATTTTTCGAATGAAGTATATGAATATGCCTGTTAAATATATTAAGTTGTATAAAGGCTGGATCATATGATTTTTTTTTTCATGGCCACTCAATTATTTTCTAAGAAGGATAAGAATTTAGAGAAATTGGTGATTAAAGAGAAATTATAATGGCCCAGACAATTAGTTTTGTTTTTTGTTATTTGATCTTTTATTTATTATATTTTTTTACACTCTTATTCACATGTACAAGTATTATAGAGGCCCTAGAGTTTCCTTACTCTATTTATTACTCACCCCTTATATGGAGATTTTGATGGGCATAAAGAATTCATGTATAGTGGTCCATGGAAGGGAAAGGATCCCTTGAAATGTAGTTGATCCATGGAGCATGAATAATTACTTATTAATGATATAGAATATGTGGGATTCCATATAGTTTTAATTTATTTCACATACCCTCACTTATACATCATTTTTCTCTTCATAATTTGTGCCCATTTATTATTAGTTTGAATTTTTATCACTTTCCATTTCTCTATTATTATTTAATTATCAAGTTATATTTTTTATATTTTTAAATAAAAATTCTTGTTTCAAGGAAATGATATAGAGGGTATAATATCTTCTCTAAATGATTCCCAACCCTTACTTCTAGATGGGAACCTATGTAATGAAGGATGGTTAGGATGAAGAGTTAATTTTTGTTTAATTCATGTATTAAAATGATAATTTGGTTATATATTAATGTTTAATTCTATCAATTTTTCATTTATTTTATGTATGACTGATGTTCTAATGATGTTATTACATGAGGGGTACCTATAATGTAGTTTGGTTTTTGGGAAAATTAGTTATTTTCCATGATTTATTAGGATTCTTGTGGAAAATAGTTTAATAAGTATTTAATGTAGAGGACATGACTTTACTAATCAACTAAATAATGTTTTGAAGTCAGTAATGGATCAATGTGTATGTTTAGAGGATAAGAGTGAGGGAATGTTATGTTTAGATTAATATTATACTAATATATAAATTCTATGAACATTTATTCTAGTTTTTGAATTGTTTACCCAGATTGGCTATTAGTTTTAGGATGATTCTCCATACTAATATATAGTTTATTTCTTAGAAAATGTTGTATACTTTTCTAGAACTTATAGGTGAATTTTGAATCTCTATCATATAAAATATATAGTGGTACCCTTGATATCCATACAATCTCATTGAAATATATCCTTTCAAGTTGATCTAATGAGAAGTCCTCTCAAATTGAGATAAAGTGAGTTGTCTTTGTAAGATGATCCACAATGACCCATATATCATTTTTTCCTATGGATGTCCTTGGACGTCTAGTGAAAATGTCCATTGGGATGATATCCCAAATACATATTAGTATGGTTATTAGTTTCATAATCCCCTTTTACTTTTTTATTTCACCAATCACTTATTTATAAACTAGGTAATTTTATGTATATTTATAAAATCTTCTTATTCAATTTGTCTAACCAAATGTTCTATTGGAGATCGTGAGACTTTATTGTGCTGCATGGGTGAATAGAGAAGGTTGAGCTATGTTCATTATTAAAAAGATAATTCCTTATCAATGGGTCGTATAATAAATAGAATCAAGACCCAAATCATACAAATACATTCTCATCAATCTTAAACTCATATGATTTCTGATTTCTAATAGATTCCTCGCTTTTTAGAAATTCTATATCTTTTCATTTAGCTTCAATTATTATCTATGGGAGGGATGGTTGTGAATCCATTCGATAAAGGATTGATGATATTCCTCCATTAATTATTCTCATTACCGTCCTATGAAAATCAAATAAGAGTGGATCCTTTTCAATTGTCTTAATTGATAAAGATACCATATCCTTTCTACATAGAGCATTAACTTCCTGATTTACCATGCCAGGAAGGTACTAGATTGTGAAATCATAATCATTGATGATATCTAACCTTGTTAACAAGATAATATTATCATTTTTCTATGTGAATATATTTTTTAAACCCTTTTAATCATTATAATTCAGACACTACTCCACATATGGATAATTCAATCACATGATCAATGTAAAGATCACAACAACCAAATCCAGATCATGTGAGGTATTGTTTTTCTCTTTGATTTTCTACTAGCTTGAGGTGTAGTCTTTAACATGATCAATTTTCATCAGTACATTCCCAAATCCCTTCTTTGCAACATCACTATACACCACAAAGTGTTCTCTACTTATTAAAATAGTGATTATTGGCACAGTGTTAAGCCTATTTTTGAGAAACATAAAACATTCCTCGCATTCTTGTGTTAAAAAAACATCACACTCTTACGTGTCAAAATTTTAATTAGGATTGGAAATCATGAAATGTTCTTCGCAGATTATTGATAATACCCAACTAGGGCTGGAAGGCTACAAATCTCTATTAAAAATTTTTTCCTAGGCCACTCTTTAATTTTTTTTTTCATGGAGGGGTCTACAAATATCCCTCCTCTGTTGATAACATGCCCTAGTAATGATAAATCCTTTATCCAGAACTCACATTTAATGTAGTTTTAAGAATTATTTTCTATTTTAAAATTCATCAACACAACATTCAAATCCTCAGCATGTTTCTTATTTCACATGGAGTATATCTTAATATTATTGATAAAGACTACCTCAAATTTTTTGAGGTAATCTATAAATATTATATTCATTAAAACTATGAATATTTTCATAGAATTATTGAGTTCGAAGGGCATCACTATGAACTTATAGTGTCCACACATTAATCAAAATTCGGTCTAGTGAATATCTTTTTTCCGCACCTTTAATTGATGATATGCTGATCCAAGGTCCACTTTAGTTAAATTAGTGGCCCCATGAATCTCATCAAACAATTAATCTATACATGGTAGGGTATAAATTTTCATTATCATGATTTTATTGGCTTCACAATAATCAATGCATGAGTACATTGATCCATCATTTTTCATGATGAAGAGGACTGGCACACCCCATAGTGAAGCACTCCAGCAAATAAAACTCTTCTCCAATTTATTATGTACCTAATTCATCAGCACTTCTAGCTCTACGGTGGACATTTTATTTGATTTCATTTCTATAGGTAGATATCCAAGAATATGATCAATTGAGATCTCAAACTCTCAAGAAGGAGGGTGACCAGGAAATTAATCAGTGAATACAGTAGTATAATCTCTCACAATTGTCGTTTCATCGAGAATTGTCATCTCATTTGCCTCAATAATTTCATCTAGAAATTACTTCTCATATTTCATTAATATTCAAACATGAGATATGGATTATAAAGGATATTCATCTTGATTCGTACACATGTATAGAATTTGAGGATTCTTCAAGATGTGAAGAGTGATCTCCCTTTCCAAACAATTTGTATTGAATTTTTATAAATATAGGCAATCCATTGACATAATAACATCGAAGTCTATTTAATGAAGTTTGATGATATTTTTTGGGAGGTTTATTCCACCAAAATTAACTGGGGAGGAGTTATATACATTGGATTCCTTAATTTACCTATTTTCCTTTCTCACATATAACTCAACATCCAAATATGGAGGTGGTGTTTTAATAGATCCACTAAAAAGGAAAAAAATTAAATAATGTTTAGAACCCAAACCAAATAATAAATTCTATATTCATGAATGAATAACTAATGTACATTTCACCGCATTATTTTCTGGATCCACCTTAAGAGTATTGGTAACATTATTACTTTATTTTTTCAATGGAGTTTGTTGTTAATTTCTTCTAATATACCTTTAACTAGAGAAATTTTTCAAATAATTCCAATGATCCTTATAGTTTTAACACTAAAATACAGGTTGTGCATTGATATGAACCGTCCATTTATATTCTACATTAGTGGGATTCTTCAAATTCCACCAAAAGTTCAAAACAATATGTCCTATTCTTTCACATTTGAATAAATTCTTAGATTCATTTAGACATTTCACATGATATTTATTTCCATAATGTTGACACATAGAATTTTCAATCACATTTCCAAACATGGGATTTATTTTCTGAACCAACCATATTAAACTCCATTTTATTCTTTTTGTCACTAATCCCATGAGACCATTGAGGGTATCTAATAACCATTCCAACCTTTAGAAAAAAAAGAAGAAATGTCATCATAATTATCAATGTCATGAATCATGAACTTTTTTTTGTTAATATTTTGTCTACTAAAGATATGATCCACCATTACTTCATTATTCAGGACAATGTCTGAGGCTTATAATGTATTCCATGTGATGTTTTCTTGATACACCCCATTGAAAACATCTTCCTTATACGTATGTTTGAGGAAAAATGCTTACATTTTAATTAGGAGGGTTTAGGGAAAATATTAATTGAAAAACATTTTCATTAAATCTTACAAATCCATGGAGTTACTTTCCTCCAGGGACATCATATTCTGGATCTGTTTCAACCAATGATTATCTTCCCAATTAAAATGATAGACTTACAAAATGATTATATCTTCTTCATAGCACTAGAGGACAAAGAATATCTATTCCATAGAGTTAATATATTATTCTAAAAGGAGGGGATCATAGGATCTACTAAACATGGGAGACCTTTTCTACATGAAGGATTCGACATCAACATGGTATTTTCTAGGAGGAGTAGTTCATTACATATGATTCAAGTTATTATTCTTAACTTGAGCCACTAGGGCATGTATTGTCCTGATGTTTTGATAACCCATCCCCATCATATTTATCATATCATTATAGAAATATTCCCATTCCAAATCACATTTATTGTTAGCATCTGTTCTTCTATTTCCCAACATTAACTATGAAAAACATTGTTCAATTATATTGATCGAATACATAGCTATTCAACATAAAAAGGATAATATAAACATTATAAAATTAACAATTGAAGGAAAAGTATAACCTACTTCTGATTCCAAGGGTTATAATATAGGTTACCTCTGATATATTTACTGACACATATTCTTATAAGAATAATTTTTTTCTCATAATAAATGTCCTTAAAAAGATTATTATTTTAAATATGAATTTCTACCATGAGTGTCATACTAAGAGTAAAATAAGGCATGTAGTCATGAATGAGTTCTCTTTTGAGTCAAACACAATGCAATGTTTTGAGTTTTACCCCTAGATACAACTATTCAAGAGCCACCTCCACTTATTCGTATCCAGAAAAAATTAATTTTTCTTTATAAACCACTTTGTCTATAATTCCCAAAATTTAGATATTTTTTTGTTATACTTCTTCTCATCCCTAATGTTCTTTATAAAGTTATCTATTCATAATATCCCAAAATTACTATACCATCCTCTGATAAAAACAATAGATACCCTATAGTTTTACACAAATCATTACAATAATTTAATCATAGTAATGCATTATTTTACATGTTATGGATTGTAAAGTCTAGTGTCTTGGAAGATTATGTGCATAAAACATAAAACATGCAATGAAATAAAACATTTTAATATTTTTTCTTCACAAAGATCCAATAAAATCCATTGTGTTAAAACGTATTCATATGATAACATGGGGATAACATGGAGAAATGGATCCTCAAAATATCCCAATAATGATATAAACATAAGAATAATGCTTTAACATATGCATTATGGGGTATGGAATAATGGTATAAAAAGACATGGAACAAGTGTAATCATAAAATATAATCATGGGATCATATAAAAATGGATTCATACTAATATTTTAGCTACATAAAGAATTAATTTATCACGATTCATGTCTTGTCTCACATAGAGAAGCATGAGTCAAGGTTTACCACCCATATTGTTTCACCTGGTAACACGAGTGAAGGCTAAATGCCAAAATAGTTTCACTAAACGTCCCATTAGACTCAACATTACCTAATGCATCAGATGCTATCTTGGATCAAATATCATAACATGTTAATGAATATGATTTATTAATATAGAACCATATATAATAAATCACACATAAATATAATGGTACCCATAGACTGAAATGTATATCATAATCGTGTCATAAAACATAAAAAATAGGAATATCATACAAGTGTACATGAATGAAAGGAATTATAAAAATCAAGGAAATAAATAAGTGGAAATATCAAAATATAATGATAATTTATTTCAAACAGTATTGAAAACATGTATGAAGTGTATTTTAGAAACTTTAGTATTGAAACATTTTAGTGAAGTTTTATGGAAAATACAAGTGATAATTTTAAATAAAAAAAGATAATATTATTTTATATAAAAGTAGAAGTAAACAAAGAATGTTTTCATACATGAAATAATGTTTTTATAAAAACAATGTTTTCTTAAAACATATTAAAGAGTGCACTTTATATTGGTCATGAATTTTGGAATACCCCTTATAGTGGGATTGCTTTTTTTAAAATTATTGAGGAGGGAACCATTTTAAAACATGTATATCCCCAAAAGATAATTATTGATAGACATTTAAATAATATTTTATAGAATAAAAATATAATTTTTAATATTAACATAAAAAAGAAAATATAACATCATTTGGGTGAAAAGAATGATATAGCAACCCGAAGGAATACCAAAGGATCATTTACAACCCCATATTTTATGTCTGAATGTGTTCTTCACTTGATCTTTTTTCCTAAATAATAAAATTAAATTAAATAAATAATATTTAAATAACCTATTAATAAGTTAATTGATTTATTATATCCTTATCAATTTCATTCATGATCTTTTTCGTTGGTTAAGAGGTTTAATTTTATTGTTTGTGAGCATTTGTTTCTTTGGTTTTCAATGATTAGATTAATTATACATAAACAAGGAAAAAAATTTAAGATGATAGTGGATTTACATGATTGGTTTATTATGTTATTAGTCAAGATCCATAATATTACATTGTTATAAAATTAATTTTAATATTTGGTCTGAAAATGAATCAGTATATAAAACATTAATGATTAAAGTTTTGGTTAATTGGTGGTTTTCAATCCCAACGAACACATTTGATTTATAAACTAGTATCACATGTAAATAAAATTAAAAAGGATTATATAAGGTATAATACATATATTATAGTTTGGTTCAACCACAAAAATGGTATTATGACTAGAATTGAATATGGTAATAGAAATTGGAAAATCATCGTCCTTGAATGTGATAAATTCACACATTTCGTTTGGTATTTTCATTTATTTTTATAAAAGTTGGTGAAATGGGTGATGATGATGAACTATTCCATTATCATAATAAAATTATAGTAAATGTAAGGAATTAAGGTTATTAAAACTTTTGTATGGATGTAGGTGGGGAATTAAAAATAAATAATGGAACTTGAAAGAAAATAAATGAAATGAAAAGAGGAATTTTACTCTTCAATTTATCTTAAATGAGATCCTCTTTAGGGGAGATGATTTAGTGTTTTTAAGATAAAAAGGACTTTTAAACGTGGTATTGGGTATTACAAGTATATTTGAGTAGAATTAAAATGAATTATAAGGCTTGAGATGAGTGAATAAAATATGTAAAGAGGGGTGGTATGTATAGTAGAGGAGAGGAGGGGTCTCTCATTATTTTAAGCATTATTTTAATATTTTGTCTCATAACAGAAAATAGTAATGATTTTTGTGGCTAAAAATAGTAAATAGATAAATTTTGTTTAAGAAATGGTGATTACAACCCAATTATTCTAGGAATAGTGTCTTTAACTCAAAATATATATATATATGATAAATTATCATATTTCACTGTTTATCGAAATATCATGTATTATAGAATAATCCAAAATATAAACCCTAACCATTTTTCAACATATTTAATACAAAAAAATGAACTCCATTTTTTAATAATAATTTTCTAAATATGATATATTTAATTTTTAATTAAACTCATATTTTTTATGATAAGTAAAAAATTTAAAATTAAAACAGCTTTTATAATACTCTGAAATATTAAATATGGTCTCTCAAAATTATCTTATAACAATAAATAATAAAAATAATTATTTAATTATATATTTTATTAAAATAAATTTTAGTTTTAAATTACTGAGTTAATAATAAGATTGTATTTAAATATACATGACTTAGAAAAATAGCAACACTTAATTTTATAATCTTTAAAATATTTAATTACACATACTATGTTATGCTTATTTAATATTTTCACTTATAGGATGGATAAAGTATATTTATACTTTCATTAGTTATTTTTCTATTTAATTAGTCACTTTAATATTTATAAGGGTCACATTACTATTCTAAAATTCAAGTTACTATTTCAATGATATATATTCCATAAATTCTTAGAGATACCTTTAATTTTACTCATTAATCATTTATAAGGTTGCTATTGTTTTATATTTGTAAAATTTCATTATTATACTATATATGAAGTAATATAATAAGGGTATTTAATTGATAAAACATTGGGTTGTTACAAATTGTCTTATATGGGAAATAAATTGTTTATGTTTTTCAAAAAATTTGTTAAGGAAAATATACAGTATTTTTTGAAAATGGAATTTTTAATCATTAAACCATTTGACTCCTATTTTCATTGAATATATATTGAAAAGATATAATAATCGTGAAGAGACATTTAAAATTGTTATTATGTCAAAAAAATGGAAAAAAATTCAAGGATAAAAACATTAAAAATAATGATTATTCATAATATTTTGAAAAATATTCATTTTAAAATAAATAAATATTTAATCATGAAAAATAAGATTCCATGGAATGTCATTTAGTACTTCAGGTAAATCTATACACACTGAATATTTATATTTCACCGTAAAATAGATATAAAAGTTCCTTGACCAAAAAATGAAAAGAAAAATCATTTCATTCAAAATAACTCATTTTTATAAAAATAAAAACAATGGTTGAATTTTTTTAATGATCGTAAGATAATATTTAAATATTTTTGAGAAAAATTCTTTTTAGAAGACATATATTCATAGAACACAAAATTTCAGAACGATGATAGTGTAATGTAGTTCTTTCTCAAAGGCACATTCTTAAAAATATTATTTCACAACGAGTGGATTAAATGGTACCAGTAAATAATTATATCCCAAATAACCAGAGGAGAATAATATTCATGATTTCTCTTGAGATATTTATCATAATGTTTTATCAAATAAATCATTATCATAAACAATACTAAAATGTGATGAAAATGGTGTCTCTTAGTATTATAAACTGGTTCTCCTATGGTATTAGTGTCGTTCTATAATGCCTGTTATTGTACCCATTGGATGGAATTGTGTTTATTTCCAATAATAATTCCTGATTTCTATTCTATATGTTAATACATGTTAGATGATCTATGGATATGTTATATTTTGATATTATATGTTAAATGGAATTATATTCCGAGGCTATTGATTAATGTTTCAACGTGGACAGACTCAATACTGAGTAATGATTTAATTCAGATAATTGAGGGTGAGCAAACCCATAGTGTAAAAGAAAATTATACTGATAGAGGAACTATTTTAATTAATTATCAATTACAGATACATGTTTTTATTTGATTTTAAATGTTTTTTGAGTGTATGAGAATCATGGTAATTGATTAGAAGATGTTATTTTTAGGAAAATTTTATGTCTATAAATTGATGAATTAGATATGGAAGACTATATGGATAAAGTCCTATATAATAATAATCTATGTAAGCATGAGGTATTAATTAGTCATTCATGAGGCTAAAAAAGAATCATATTTGTATGTATGAGTTATGAAAGCATCATTCTTGGGTCTCTATAAGGATCATCTCCAGAGTAGTAAGTCTGCAAAATAATTATTTCTTATTATATAAAAGTACCATCTACCTAAAAAAATATATATAAAAGCTCCATATACTAACTAAATACACATCATCTCTACATATGAATGAACATAATTCATATAATTTTATAATAATCACTTATGTATTCAAATTTACACAATAATTCTATAAATTGTTGAATTTTGATAATACAACATAAAAATGAAAAAATTTTATGGATGAATTTTAATAAAAAATGTGATGTAATATTTAAAAAAAATCCTACAAATAAAGAATAAAATTAGTTGATACATGAATCTATCATCTTTTATTAGAATTGAATGATTATTTCAGAGGATCATTTTTCATGATGATATTGAAGTAAGACTAGACGATGGAGATGCTGGTGTCGAGAAGAGTTCCACAAGGTATCAAGTGGAAAAATATAAATGAAAATTAACTACATAACTCAAAAATAATGAGTTCTGAAATTTGGAATTACCAGGAGACCATGATATTAACCATATCATTGAGATAAGAATCATATGATGGTATGTTATCTTTATCATGAAGAGAGGTGCTATATAGTTGAGTATTAATATGTTTTAGGAACACTGACATCATTAATTATATGAAGTGATTTTTTACGACCAAAGGTTTTTTATGAAAATTTTCCTCAACATAATTTCACAAAGAACTATTCAATGGTTATCAAAATGGTCAATTTTTTGCATAGATGAATATATAAATAAAGTTGTTCAGATAAAAATATATCCTATATGGGATCATTCTACAATAATTTCATTTCATTTTAGTAGGGATGTGTAAGGAAAAAAATACCTAATATTGGTATCATGATACAGAAATAGAGTTTTACTCTATTTTAATAGGATAGGGAAATCCCTTTATGTACCATTTGTGCATATATTGAAAAAAATTGTTGGGTAGACTTACCTATTAGGAAAAATAGGATTATTTTAAAACAAACAATCTAAATGTATGTGATTTATGTTATATATTAAACTACATTTGAGTAGGGGTTGAAATAAATCATGGATTTGTAGGATTGAGGAATTAACTGGATTATGAAGTATATTTTTATTGAAAATCCATAAAAGTAATAACACTAATTCACCCTTCATTGTGGTACCATAGATTTTTTCTCTATATGAATTATCAGAGAATCTAAATATTCACTGTAATGCTCAAAGATAATTTTGAGTGTAAAAAGATTAAATTTTATAAATGGTAAGGGTGACCTAAAATTTTCTCTCAGGAATTATCTTATATAGAATATGATGATGCTACCCTATAATATTGCAGATGGATTGGACTTCAAATATGTAGGGACTATTAGGTTTCCACCCAATGATAAACAATTCTCCATATATTGTTATATCATGATTCATTTAATGCATTAGGATTTATGAATAAATTGTAGGAACATAAATAAGGGTAACTTTGACATCGAGAAGAGTTATATGTTGTAATAATTAAATCCATGTCACCAATGCATAAGTCAAGACACACATAGAAGGATATATCAAATCATTTTAGCTACTGATTTTATGGGTTGAAGAAAAACATGATATTCAAATGTCATGTGGTAGAATGAAGCCTAGGTCTTTAGTAAACTTAAAAGGACTTCATGAAATTGTAATGAATTGATAAAAAATCATGGAAATGAATAAAGTAGTTTAAATTTTAATTATATTATAATGGATAAAGATCAATACGTTTCGAAAATAAAATTTTGGAAACCTAAAATATAAAAAATCTTATTTTGTTGAATATTCATCAGACTAAAGAAGAATAAAAATGAATTTAAAGTATATTGGGTTAACAAGAATATATAATGAGTTATAATTTTTAATAATTGATAGATCATTAAATTCATTAGATAAAATAGAGAAAAATATTTTGATGTTGGGATATCATTTGTAGAAAATAATCACGTATTCAAAACTATTTAAAATTGTTGAAGAATACCCTGATCATAAAATATATAAAGTTATATTTCAGACCATTAGTTGTAAAAAAACAATTGAATGTTGATATTATTTCAAAAATATTCATGGATGATTTAGTAGTTCATTTTTTGGGAGGATGATATACCTTTAGTTGTTAATATGTAACACGTAACTATTAGAGGTATATTAATGACATAGTTATTTCATTGTATTTGTGAAGTGTGAAACTAAAAAAATTCTTACAATTGAATCATGATACTACAATAATTTCATACACTGTAATTATAGGATTATAAATTTCTTCAGATTACTAGCTTAAATATAGTGAATAACCCATAGTTCTGGTGGAAAACCAATCATTACAAGTAGTACGATTTTACACTGAAGCTTGTAAATTTCAATTCAATATATTTTAAATTCCACTCCATTAATGTAATGATTGATAGACCCCATATACTGAGAAGATTGAATCCATTTATGGAAAATGTGGTTTTATTAAAAAAATTCAAAAAAAATGAACAATTTATCGGTCTATCTAGACCAATTATAATTACATTTAAACTATAATCAGTTTTATTTCCAATTATATCTGTATTTACATAGATTCAGGTGATTCTTCTAAGATTATTGATGAAACTAAATCCTTTATAACTTCTTGGTTTATAAAATTTAAATATTTTATTGATGATACAATGGAGGAGTAATGTGGGATGATTTAGATGTTTATTTATATAGATTCATCAATTCAAAGATTAAACGAATGTTGATTTATTATATAAGTTATTGAAATTATCTTCAATATTTTTTTATGGTGAGTTTTTTTTAAATTTTACTTAGCTTATGGGGTTTAGGAGATGGGATATTTGAATATTAATATAATTGATTTGATTAAATAAAAATATAATATATAATAAAATTTTTGTAAGTTTAATTTATTCTTTATTTTAATTTTCATCAATGAATGTTTTTATAGTTAATGTGAGTAATATTTTATTAGACAAAAATTTACATTAATTGGAAAATATAAAAATTATAATGTGCTGAATAATGTAGAATAATATAATTTCTTTATTTGTTTTTTTATGATGAGAACATATTGGAAAATTATTAATGAACTGGAGAATAAATAATAGTTCTTGCTGATTATTTTTGTAAATTTGTGTTTTTATAATACTATGGTTGAATAACATGTTTTGTGTTGAGTCATGACGTGGTATCGTAAAAGGTGTGGATAAGGCATATCATTGTTGTTATGCAATGTGGTTGATGTGGGTTGTTTTTTTCATGAATCAATGTAATATAGGTGATGATAGTGGTTGATAATGGTTTATTAATTTGGTTTTTTGGTGGGGATTAACCATTTACCGTGTTGCAGTTATATATTTTTTCTAATTTTCCAAAAAATAATGAAAATTCTATTATTTAGGATAACAAAAATATATAATAATATAATTTCAAGGGATGAATTATATATATAGTAATGAATGTCAATGAAAATGTATGTTAATGTAATTTAATGAATTATATTTATTTTTTAGAGATACAAACAAATTTTAAAATGAAATTAATGTTGTTAATAAGTGATTAAATTTTAATTTTTCATGAAATATAAAATGGGAATGATTTTTGTGGCTATTATGATGTTGTTGTTGGTATATGGTATTTTTTGTTGTGTGTTTTGAACTGAATGTAGTTATTGTTATATGGTGGTGTCATTGTGGTGATGTGTTGTAGATGAAAAGGTTTTTCAATATAAAACAAACCCCTGTAAAAGATATTTGTTCTATAATATAAATATAAATATATATATATTATTTGTGTCATTTTTATAATCCATAACATGAGTTAGATTATTGGATCAATGCCCATGTGTGGTTTTGGTTTTAGGAAGGACCCAAAACTTTTAAAATTTTGGTGATGTTGATTTTTAAAAACTCGTATTCTTATAATCTCAATTATATTTTTAGTATTATCATCTAGTATGAGAATGTGATGCATGGCTATTGTTTTTTGGTGGTGGTTATGTAGAAGTATGTGTCTATAGAATGTGGTTTTTGGATCTACTATGTGATATGAATCTATTGTATGTGATATGTTGTTATTGGATATAGTATCTATTATATGCGCATTTTATATGTGGATGATTAAGGTTTGGGAGTTATCATTTTTTATCAATTAAAAATACATGTGACTATAATTATAAGGATGTAGTTTTGAGATACCATCCATGAATATATTTTTATAATTAATATGTTATTCCATATTCATAGTTATTAGGTGATAAATCCTTAATGAGATATTGTGTAAATCACATGTGATAAGGAATAATTTAGATTTGAGGAGTATTCATTGAGTATTTTTTACATTCATGAATTACAAATTGATGTTCCCATTCATGGGGGGGGGGGGTTATTTTGTGAAGGTATTTTATTAAACCAATAAAAGTTTTTATTCTATTTAACCAACTAACATATTCAGTGAATGAATATGTCAAATTACTTACCTGAACTTTTTTCGGATGTTTGGAAGATATAAATAATATAGAAACACAAATAAAAATGAATTCTTACTAATGATGATCACCTCCCATATGGATAACTATGTCTCCCATGTATATTGGGGATTATCTCACTTCTATACTACTTCATTATTATAAAGAAAATAATCACATCAATGGCTATGTACCTGGACATAATATCCTAAGAATATCATGTTACAAATAAAGAAATTAATTTCTATTCTAAAGTATCAAAAAAGTTATATTCAACAAACTCCTTGGGAATAATGATTAAAACTCATCTTAGGCCTTATTTTCATGCAAATGGTTATATCTTCTTCCTGGAATAGAAAATATTTAACACTACCACAATCATAGAAATCTATATACTATCAAAATCTTCAATAGTCAAACAATGTAGTTGAAGGAAATCATCTATATCTCAAAAATACTTATGCTAAAAAATATTAATTAGTTGATCAGTCCACAATTTCTTCTTCACTTATACTTATTCTCCAATGCATTTTAAGAATCCCCTTAATTAATTACCTCTTCCACCTCAATATTATTTCTTTGATATTAAGGTCTTTTATTAATCTTATATTATTAGATTATATTTCTCTTAATTCGACATGAAGAATATATGTCATTCACATAGAGCCAATTCGACAGTTTTTTACTTATTGTTCTCATTATATAACTTCAATTCTCCATGATTATATTACCTTGAAAGTTTCAAAAATATTTATCAATGAAGTCCTAAAATCTGAAAACTCTAACGAATCACTGATATTATCCATTCTTCTAAACATTTATTTTATCGTTTGATCATAATTCCTAAAAAAGAGAATTCACTTAATTATATTATGAAACATCAATTTGTTTTTCATTATTTAAATTATGAATAATGTATGTGTCAACATAAATATTTTCATGACATTTCACACCACACCTTACTATTAAAACAATCAATTATTTCCTACATTGAAATTATTATAATACTAAGTATGTTATATTTTCCAAAAAAGAAATATGCCCCTAAATAGTGAATCACAGTTGTGCATAGTTTTCTGAGATGCTTAGTTAATGTATATTAACTATAGAGACATCATCATTGTATTTCTTTATCATTCATGAACTTAGAAAAAGCATTAAAACATTACATAATATTTATCCATGAAGCTCTATATAAGAATTATAATAAAAAATTTCCACACAAAAATATTAATTTCGTAAACCCATTTCTACTTCAATATAATTTTTGAGAATCCCCTAAAGTAAATTGATTATCTAAAGTCATAATAAACTCTTCAAAAGAGTTTTTTTACATATTTATTGTATTCCATTACTCATATTATGTATAAAAATTACTCATAAATGGATTTAAAAAATGTAGAATCCCTTTTATCTTAACATTATATAGTTTACACGTATGATATTGAAGACTGACTATGTAGAAAATTCTTAACTAAAAGATATATAGTTTTCCTTTATGGAAATAATTGGATACTATTATAGGACCTTATATAGATTGGGAGTATATTTATTCATCTTATTATACTTTTATATTATCTTCATGTAGATTCATGAATATCCCTTATATCTAGTATAGTTCCATGGTAACCTTGATCTGTGTCTAAACATCCCATTCAAAGCTTTTTTACATTATATTTACCTATATATAGGATGGATATGATCATTATTTAACTTGGTAATGAATATTTTTTATGTTTCATGTGATATTTACAAATGTCACCGGACTTATATGTTACCCATATTCTGAACATCATGACCCATTCATAACATCATGTCTAGTGGTGATGACCCTTCTGTAGGAACTGGATGAAACTTTGCTACTCTGGGTAACAATTACCCATATCCATTGTGAAATTATAAATAATATTTCAAAAAATATCAAAAAATAAGATATAAAATATATACATTATGGAAACTCATCCAATGTATTATAAAATATCTTATATATAGACTACCCTAGTCTTTTTTTATCTCTTATAGATTATTTTCAACTAGAATTGAATATGAAATTCTAGACATGATCATTTAAATAAATGTTTTTTCATGACATTAATCCCCCCATTAACACGATCAAAAAATTATTTTTTAAAAAATGTAGCCTCATTATTACATTTCATTAATTTATCAAAAAAATTATTGTGAAAAAAGATGTCACATGATCTTAACTACATGTAAATATTCTTTACAATATAACTACTTGATCTAGTTCATCACATGGAATACCAAGAAGAAACTACTTGGAACCATCATTTAAAATATTTTCCATACAATTGATCTTAATAATCTAAAGATCATGATAACATTATTCATTTTTATCAATGTAAAAATTAGATGTAGAAAATTGTATCACTTACAACACATAAGGTAAATCATTAATCCACAATTAATCCACAAAACTCATTACATATCATAACAAATTTTTTGAGAACTCCATTATTATTTTCAACCTACTAGATAACTAACAATATCCATCCATGAAATCCTTCACTAACATATTGAAGTCATGTAATTTTACTTAACTCCATTGATCTTAATAAAAAATAAAACTGAAATAGGAGGTGGGTTCAACAATATCCCATTTTCATTATTATCAACACCTCATTGAAAAAGATATAACAATATCTGATTTAAATAAAATCTTCATCGCTACCTTTTTTTCTCAACGTCTTAATTCATTTTATTCTATCCTGGATATTTAAAAATGATAAGATTTGTATTAAAAAGGGTGGTATCACATCATTTTATGAAATATTCCACCATTAATTCATCTCAATGTCTATATGATCAAATATTCATGAGGAAAACACTTGAATTTTGGATTACATAACAAATAAATTGATAGAAAATATAATATGATAACAAAAAAAAGTAATTCCACAACACATTCTGGAGATGTCAAAATGATCTTAGGATTGAACAAAGTGAAAAAATAGATAAATAATCCATTTAGAGAATTATAACGTAAAATACCGACACTCATCTCAACATGAAAGTTAGAAATATTAATGTACATACCAAGGTTTGATATTATGATATCATCCCTATAACTGTTTAATTTTTCATTAGCTTCTTTTCATCGATTGAATAAATTTATCCCCCAAAAGTTTTTAATTAGTCTTTCTAGGCGAGGAATAGATATTTGGAATGAATTCTGTTTTAATGAAACTTTTTTATATAGAATCCCTAATTAATATCTAAATAATTACATGATTCATGATGATATTTATGTAGGAACACACTATAAAAGGATGATCTCCATCTTTGCTTCAGCATGGAGACTATTTTTCAGCACTGTTTTTTGAATAACACTTATCATGTTATAACTGTAGAATTTGATATTAAAATTTGTAATAGTTACTGTAGAGTATTTTTAGTCATTAGTTAAACTCCATAGAACAAGTATCAAATTCAATTATTTATAAATAAATTATACATGTACAATGTAAATTATTATGGAAGATGGTGTATTTATTTTATCTCATTATACTGAGAAACAGGGTTGGGGATATTTTTGAAATTGTGATATTATTTTCTATTCATCACTTAACTTATATATATGAATCATGAATAATCATTTTTTTCAAAAAAAAATATCCTCTTTTTGAATCATGGATTATTTTATTCTCTTATTTTTTTGATATCATTCTTTTAACATGATCTATCAAGTTACATATATCACATGGTGAAACAACGTTTTCTCCATGTTTCTTCTTTAGTTAGTGTAATAATTGATGAAAATCCAATGAGTTTTGTTGAAATTTCTTTCACCTCCAACACTATACCTTTGAATCCCATTGGATATAATATAATTAATATGTCTCTTGATAACCATATTCCTATTCATGTGGAATATTTTCACTCCCATTAATCTATTCAATAATTTTTTTTCTATCCATTTCATTTTAATTCTAAAAATTATCATGCCAAAGGTTCAAACATTACATTTCTGTGTTTAACCATAATTGGTCTTCATCATTACTTATTATGATTATTCTTCTCTAGGTCAATTCATTTATTTTTATTTAGGAATTATATTCTATTCTACCAAATAATTATTTTTTTAAAATTTATTTCTATGGAATTCTTATACTAATCTACAGTGTGTCCTATTTAACTTTAAATAATTAATACTTATCACTTTGGTCATCCGTTATTATTTTTATATTTTTACATCATTGAACTTCACTACAATGAACTAGTCTTAACATTAATGTAGATTTTATAAATTTTTTGAATAATTAATAGATTTTTAAAATAGTTGTTAAAAGACAATATTACTCCATGGCCTTAGGAAACATGGAAAAAAATTATTCAAACCGAGAGAAATATAATAAATTTTTTCCAACAAAGATTTTCTCCCATAGTAATTAAATGTAAAAATGTTTAATCATAACCTGGGTAAATTAAACTTAACAAAGCAATGAGCTCAAATGCTCTGTAAGGGTAAATAAAAGAAACTCATAAGCATAACATGAACATAGGGTTACAAGAACATGATCGTATCATTAAAAGATCGTACCCTACATATCAAAGATCATAAACATGGATTTTGGAATAAATATTAGTGTTTCATAAAATATTAATCAAATGATAATTAGAAAGAAAAAATCCATTGAAGCAGAAAATATGAAACGACGTGGAGTTGTGGCATACACATCAACGTATAAAATCATGAACATGTATAAGTGTAAATAAGTTCACACATTACATTATGGATATGAAATCAGACCCTCAAATATATTTATGGAAACAAACATGGTCCACACATATTTTTGTGAACATGCAATTTCGTTCACAATTTACATTGTAAACATGTAATAAGGTTCATTCATAAACTTATGGAAAATCAACTAGGCCCATTAATAAAACATGATAATGTAATAATGTTAAAACATAACATTATAAACAAATAATAAGGTTTAATCATAACATTCTGAACATGTAGTCAGGTTCACACATAATCTAATAGACATTCCACTAGATGCATGCATATCATAATGAACATGTAATTAGGTGCATTCTTTTCATTTAAACTAAAGAGTCATCCACCATTACCCAATGCATTAGGGGGATATATATTTCCTAACCATCACCTAATTAAACTCACACTTATATTTTAGATAACATAATAATACAATCATAAAAATATGAACCATAAAATGAGATCATATATAAAATTAAGAAAAATAAATAGGTTTCATATTTAATTCACCCTAGAATAACTCATAAAAGGAAGAATGTTTTATAAGAATTTATAATAAAATAAATCATTTAAGAGAAACTGGTTTTATAATATTATATCCAGTGGAATGGGTACATGTTTCTAAAACATATATCCTTGGAAGAGGAACATGTTTTATAGACATGCAACCCATGAAATGGAAATTGGTTTTCATAAACATCATATGATTAAAAAAATAAAACATTAAGAGAGGTAAGATGAATGGAAACATTGGATAGTTTTTAATAAAGGAATGTGTAAAATAAACAGATATTTTATAGAAACCATATCATTTTATGAATATCATTACATAATTTTAGTCATAGTAATGAATCATGTTATGAACCAAGGATCATAAAGTCCAGGTTTTTGGAAGACAAGGTACATAAAACATAAAACATGGAAATAAATATAACAATTAATTATTTATTATTCATAAATAACCTCTAACATCAATTGAACTCAAGCATATTTATAGTATAACCAATATATAACATGAAAAAGGGATTAAATAAAAATCTTAGTAAGGGAATAAACATAATAATAAAGCATTAGGACATGGTTTAGTAGGGAATGAAATAATGATATAAAAATGAATGAAACATATGGAATTATAACATTTAATAATGTGTTAATATAAACACGGTGTCATTATAATGTGGTAGAAACATAAAATAGGGCTTTATCAAGAGTCAAGGGACATTTCAGATATAGGATCACATGTCGAGGTTAACGACCAAGAGCGTTGCACATGGTTTCACGAGTAAGTGCTAATTGCCAAGACCATTGAACACGATGTCTCATGAGACACTTCTTTACCAAATGGATTGGAGTGTTATCCAGGATAACACTTTATTACAGGTTCAATATTATTCTTTCAATTTATATAATCATACATAATAAATCATACCTAAACATTGGGGTACCCATAAAATGAAATGGGTATCATAATCATCTCATCAAACATAATAAAGGGGTGTTTCATACAAGTTTACATGATAAAAAGAAATTATAAAATACATGGAAATTCATAAGGTAAAATAGGTATATATCATGGTAAGTGATAACAAATAGAATAGACAACATTTTTGAAGGATATTCAATACACTATATTATTAAAAACAATTAGTGCAGTTTTAAGGAAAACACTAAAGAACATTTTAAATGAAAAGGGAGTAATATTTTATATAAAATTAAAATTGAACCAATAATTTTTTAATATTTTAAATAATGAATTTTTGAAAAGAATGATGGCTAAAAACTGATGATGTAGTGAACTTTAAATCGAGTATATCTTAGGGAATATCACCTAAAATGTATTTGCGTTTTAGGAATTATTGAGTATGGAACCATTAAAAAATTGTATATCCCCAAAATAGAATGATTAATGGACCTTGATAAAAATATTTTAGCATAAAAACTACATTTATAATAAGTAAATAAAATGATAATGTAACTTCATTTAGGTTAATGAAAAAGATAGAGCAACTCAAATGAACATAGGATGTTCAAGTAGAATCCATTACCTTAATTTTGAATGTGTTCTTCACAAGATATTATTAAATGGAGTAATAAAATAACATTCAATAATTAATATTAAAATAACATAATAATTATTTAAATTATTTACTAAAACCTTAGAAATTCGTTCATGACCTTTTTGATGGCTTATTAGGTTCAGTTTCATTGTTTGGGAGCATTTATTTTTATGGCTTTCATGATTGGATTACTTTTATACTTGTAAGAATAAACATGTAATATGTGAATATTTTTATAGAATTGAAATTTTATGAAATTAGTGAACATCAATTACATTACATGATTATAAAATTCATTTTGTTATTTGGTTTGAAGATGAATCATTATATGAAACATTGGGGATTACTGTATTTTATAATGTTTAGTTTTTAATCAAAATGGATGCATTTTCTTCATAAACTAAAATCATGTGTAAAAAATATTACAGAGCCTTATATAAGATATAATACATCTATTATAGTCTATTTCAACTATAATAATGGTTTCATGACCTTAATTGAATACAATAATAGAAAATGAAAACCCATAATCATTGAATGTGATAAATTAACACATATCGAATGGTGTTTTAATTTATAGTATAAAAGAAGGGGGAAAGAAGAGGTAATGATGAATTAATGAATTATCATAACAAAATTATAATATATTTATGGTGTTGTATTTATTATAACATTTTGATGAATGGATGTGTGGAAATAAAAAAATAAATGAAATTGAGAGAAAATAAAATAAATTAAAAGTTTGATTTACCTCTTGAATATATGTTCTTGGAGAACTATGTAAAGGGAGTGGATTTGGTATTTTTAAGAAACCAAGTGCCGGCGAACATGTGATAGTGTCATAGAGAGATATTTTACTATAATTTCAATAGGTTTTAGGGCTTTAGGGGAGTGATGATAAGTGGTAAAGTGGGGTGGTATTTATAGTGGAGGGGAGTAGGGGTTTCCAATTATTTTAATCATTTGTTTAATATGTATACTTAATATTATTAGTAGTCTTGATTCCTATGAAAAAAATAGTAAATAGTGCATCCAATTTTGTTCCAAGCGTTCTTGCATCAGTAATTATGCATGGAATAGTGTATTTAACTCATAATGTATATATACATTAAATTACAATATTTCACTATTCATAAAAATTCATGTATTTCAAAGAAATACCAAAAAATTACCCAAATTTTTTTTTGACATATTAAATCTAAAAATTAATCCATTTAGAACAATAATATTTTTATTTTGAGAAATTTAATTTATTATTAAAATCATAATTTACTTTAAAAATAAAATTTTTAAAATTAAAACTAATTTTCTAATAAATTTGAAAAAATTACAATGGTCTTTTAAAATTATATTATAATCATAAGGCATAAAAATAATAATGTATGAATAGAGTTTAAGAATAAAAATTTTCTTTTATGTTATAAAATGAATCATAAAAGTGTGATTAAATATACATGATATACAAAAAAAACCAACACATAATTAATAATTATATAAATATATACCTACTTATACAATGTTATATTTATATTATATAGTCATTTATTATATGGATAAATTTTATGTATACCTTCATTAGTGAGTGTAATGTACAATTGGTAGGTTTACTATTCATAAGGGTCACATTAATATTCCAAAAATCATGTTACTATTTTATTGATATACATTCCATAGTATCTAGAGATAGATTTTTTACACATTATTGATTTATATGTTTTCTATCGTGATCTATATGTAATATTATATGATTATACTATAATACATAATTATAATAAGTTAATTTCATTAATAAAACATTTGGTCGTTAAATTATTCCATCCTTATGAAATTTCACCCTCAAAATATCATTTTACTTTTTAATCCACAAATAGGTGACGGTATTTTTCATCCATTGCCTCCTTGATTTCCCATTTTGCCTCATCGTACATATTTTTCCACCGTAGAACATTGACCAGGTGAGTATTCACGATACATAGAATATCATTTCTATGATCCATGATATTCACTAGATTCTCCTCATAAGAAATATCATTCTTTTACTATAGCACCTCTGAAAATAGTACATGTGAAAGATATGGTATGTAATTTCAGAGGAGGGATACATTAAAGACATGATATTCTATAAACATTTTTGGTGGATGTGCTAGTCTATTGGAAAAAACTCAAAAACAATCACAAATCACAAAGGAGATGTTGTACATGAGACTTAGCTTTCATTACTTTCTAATCCTCATGACATTCTTCCATAGAGATATGATGTGGAATGTCATGCCCCCAACATTAATCTCACAGATTCTTAAACAATTGTCTTCATAATGCTTTTGTCGACTTTGGGCTACTTTGATGTGCTGCTGAATTTCCTTCACCATCTCTACGATTTCTTAAACCAAAAAATTTCATAGTAGCTTATGCTCACCGACATCCAGTAAACTTGCCGGTGTTTTTACACCTTTTCCCATTAAGGGATTGATATGGAGCCATTGTTATTTTGGAGTAGAAATTATTGTTGTTGGCGAATTCAACTAGTGCAAGAGGTTGGTGTCATATTCCATTGTTGTCCATAGACATGATATGAACATTTATTCTAGTTTTTGAATTGTTTACTATGATTGGGTATTAGTTTTAGGATGATTCTCCATACTGATATTCAGTTTGTTTCTTAGAAAATGTTATAGACTTTTCCTGAACTTATAGGTGAATTTTGAATCTCTATCATATATATTATATAGTGGTACCCTTGGTATCCATACAAGCTCATTGACATATATCTATGCAAGTTGATCTAATTAGAAGTCCTCTCAAATTGAGATAATGTGAGTTGTCTTTGTAAGATGATCCACAATGACCCATATATCATATTTTCCTATGGATGTCCTTGGATGTCTAGTGAAATTGTCTATGGGGATGATCTCCCAAATCTATATTAGTATGGTTATTAGTTTCATAATCCCCTTTTAATTTTTCATTTCACCAATCACTTATTTATAAACTAGATAATTTTATGTATATTTATAAAATCTTCTTATTCAAATTGTCTAACCAAATGTTCTATTGGAGATCGCGAGACTTTATTGTGCTGCATGGGTGAATAGAGAAGGTTGAGCTATGTGCATTATTAAAAAGAGAATTCCTTATCAATGGGTTGTATAATTAATAGAATCAAGACCAAAATCATACAACTACATTCTCATCAATCTTAAACTCATAAGATTTCAGATTTCTAATAGATTCCTCACTTTTTAGAAATTCCATATCTTTTCATTTAGCTTCAATTATTATCTCTGGGAGGGATGGTTGTGAAACCATTCGATAAAGGATTAATGATATTCCTCCATTAATTATTCTCATTAACGTCCTATGAAAATCAAATAAGAGTGGATCCTTTTCAATTGTCTTAATTGATAAAGATACCATATCCTTTCTAAATAGAGCATTAACCTCCTGATTTACCATGCCTGGAAGGTACTAGATTGAGAAATCATAATCATTAATGAGATATAACCTTATTCACAAGATAATATCAACATTTTTCTATGTGAATATATATTTTAAACCCTTTTAATTATTATAATTCAGACACTACTCCACATATGGATAATTCCAACACATGATCAATGTAAAGATCACAACCACCAAATCCAAGTCATGTGAGGTGTTGTTTTTCTCCTTGATTTTCATGTAGCTTTAGGTATAGTCTTTCACATGATCAATTTTCATCAGTACATTCCCAAATCCCTTTATTACAACATCACTATACACCACAAAGTGTTCTCTACTTATTAAAATAGTGATTATTGGCACAATGATAAGCAAATTTTTGAAAAAATTAAAACATTTCTCACATTATTGTGTTAAAAAAAACATCACACTCTTACTTGTCAACATTTTAATTAGGTTTCAAAATCATGAAATGTTCTTTGCAGATTATTGATAATACCCAGCTAGGGCTGGAAGGCTACAAATCTCTATTAAAAATGTTTTCATAGGCCACTCTTTAATTTTCTTTTTCATGGAGGGGTCTACAGATATCCCTCCTATGTTGATAACATGCCCTAGTAATGATAAATCCTCTATCCAGAACTCACATTTAATGTAGTTTTAAGAATTATTTTCTCTTTTAAAATTCATCAACACAACATTCAAATTCTCAGCATGTTCCTACTTTCACTTGGAGTATATCTTAATATTATTGATAAATACTACCTCAATGTTTTTTAGGTAATCTATAAATATCCTATTAATTAAAACTATGAATATTTTCATAGCATTATTTAGTCTTAAGGGCATCACTATGAACTTATAGTGTCCATACATTGATCAAAATTTCGTCTAGTGAATATCTTTATTCCTCGCCTTTAATTGATGATATGTTGATCCATGGTCCACATTAGTTAAATTAGTGGCCCCATGAATCTCATCAAACAATTAATCTATAAATGGTTGGGTATAAATGTTCATTATCATGATTTTATTGGGTTCAAAATAATCAATGCATGAGAGCATCGATCCATCATTTTTCATGATGAAGAGGACTGGCACACCCCATAGTGATGCACTCCAGAAAATAAAACTCTTCTCTAATTTCTTATGTACCTACTTCATAATCTCTTCTTGGTCTATGGTGTCCATTTTATTTGATTTCATTGCTATAGGCATATATCAAGAATATGTTCAATTGAGAACTCAACCTCTCATGTAGGAGGGTGACGAGGAAATTCTTTCGTGAATACATCAGTGTAATCTCTCACGATTGTCGTATCATCGAGAATTATCATCTCATTTTCCTCAATAATTTGATCTGGAAATTAATTCTCATATTAAATTAATATTCAAACATGAGATATGGATTGTAAAGGATATTCATCTTCATTCATACACATGTATAGAATTTGAGGATTCTTCAAGATGTGAAGAGTGCTATCCCTTTCCCAACAATTTGTATTGAATTTTTATAAAGATAGACAATCCATTGACATAATAACATCGACATCCATTTAATGATGTTTGATGATATTTTTTGGGAGGTTTATTCGCCCAAAATTAACTGGGGAGGAGTTACATACATTGGATGCCTTAATTTACCTATTTTCCTTTCTCATATATAACTCAACATCCAAATATGGAGGTGGTGTTTTAATAGATCCACTAAAAAGGAAAAATATTAAATAATGTGTAGAACCTAAATAAAATAATAAATTCTCTATTCATGAATGAATAACTAATGTACCTTTCACCACATTTTTTTCTGGATCGAACTTAAGAGTAGTGGTAACATAATTACTTTATTTTTTCCTTGGAGTTTGTTGTTAATTTATTCTAATATCCCTTTCACTAGAGAAATTTGTCACATAATTCCAATGATCCTTATAGTTGTAACACTAAAATATAGGTTGTGCATTGATATGAACCTTCCATTTATATTCTAGATTATTGGTATTCTTCAAATTCCCCCAAAAGTTCAACACAATATGTCCCATTCTTTCACATTTGAATAAATTCTTAGATTCATCTAGACATTTGACATGATATTTATTTCCATAATGTTGACACGTAGAATTTTAAATCACCTTTCCAAATATGGGATTTATTTTCTGAACCAACCATATTAAACTCCATTTTATTCTTTTTTTCACTAATCCCATGAGACTATTGAGGGTATCTAATCAACAATACAACCTTTAGAAAAAAATAAGAAATGTCTTCATAACTATAAATTTCATGAATCATGAACTCTTTTTGTTGGCTAATATTTTGTCTACTAAAGACGTGATCCACCATTCTTTCATTGTTCAGGACAATGTCTGAGGCGCATCATGTATTCCATGTGATTTTTTCTTGATACACCCCATTGAAAACATCTTCCTTATACGTATGTTTGAGGAAAAATGTTTACATTATAATAAGGAGGGTTTAGGGAAAATATTAATTGAAAAACATTTTCATTAATTCTTACAAATCCATGGAGTTACTTTCCTCCAGGGACATCATATTCTTGATCTGTTTCAACCAATGATTAACTTCCCAATTAAAATAATAGAATTCAAAAATGAGTTTCTCTTCTTCAGGGCACTAGAGGACAAAGAATATCTATTCCATAGAGTTAATATATTATTCTACAAGAATGGGATCATAGGATCTACTAAACATGGGTGAACTTTTCCACATGAAGGATTCGACATCAACATGATATTTTCTAGGAGGAGTAGTTCATTACATATGATTCAAGTTATTATTCATAACTTGATCCAGTAGGGAAAGTACTGTCCTGATGTTTTGAGAACCCATCCACATCATATTTATCATATCATTATAGAAATATTCTCATTCCAAATCACATTTATTGTTAGCATCTGTTCTTCTATTTCCCAACATTATCTATGAAAAACATTGTTCAATTATATTGATCGAATACTTAGCTATTCAACATAAAAAGGATAATATGAACATTATGAAATAAAAAATTGAAGGAAAATTATAACCTACTTGTGATTCTAAGGGTTATAATCTAGGTTACCTATGATATATTTCCTCTCACATATTCATATAAAGATAAATTTTTTATCATAATATTTTTTCTTACAAAGATTATTAATTTAAATATAAATTTCTACCATGAGTGTCATAATAAGAGTAAAATAAGGCATGTAGTCATGAATCGGTTCTCTTTTGAGTCAAACACAAAGCAGTGTTTTTAGTTTTACCCCTAGATACAACTATTCTAGAGCCACCTCCACTTATTCATATGCAGATAAAAATTAATTTTTCTTTATAAACCACTTTGTCTATAATTCCCAAAATTTAGGTATTTTTTGTTATACTTCTTCTCATCCCTAATGTTCTTACTAAAGTTATCTATTCATAATATCCCAAAATCACTATACCATCCTCTGATAAAAACTATAGATACACTAGAGTTTTACACAAATAATTACAGGATTTTAATCATAGTAATGAATTATATTACATGTTATGGATTTTAAAGTCTAGTGTCTTGGAAGATTATGTGCATAAAACATAAAACATCCAATGAAATAAAACATTTTAATATTTTTTCTTCACAAAGATCCAATAACATCCATTGTGTTAAAACGTATTCATAGGATAACATGGGGATAACATGGAGAAATGGATCCTCAAAATATCCCAATAATGATATAAACATAAGAATAATGCTTTAACACATGCATTATGGGGTATGGAATAATGGTATAAAAATACATGGAACAAGTGTAATCATAAAATATAATCATGGGATCATATAAAAATGGATTCATACTAATATTTTAGCTACATAAAGCATTAATTTATCATGATTCATGTCTTGTTTCACATATAGGAGCATGAGTCAAGGTTTACCACCCATATTGTTTCACATGGTAACACGAGTGAAGGCTAAACACCAAAACAGTTTCACTAAACATCCCATGAGACTCAACATTACCTAATGCATCAGATTCTATCTTGGATCAAATATCATAACATGTTCAGGAATATGATTCAGTAATATATAACCATATATAATAAATAACACATAAATATAATGGTACCCATAGAAGGAAATGGGTATCATAATCATGTCATAAAACATAATAAATAGGAATATCATACAAGTGTACATGAATGAAAGGAATTATAAAATACAATGAAATTAATAAGTGTAAATATCCAAATATAATGATAATTGATTTCAAACAGTAGTGAAAACATGTATGAAGTGTATTTCAGAAACTTTCGTATTGAAACATTTTAGTGCAGTTTTATGGAAAATACAAGTGAGAATTTTAAATAAAAAAGAGAATATTATTTTATATAAAATTAGAAGTAAAAAAATAATGTTTTCATACATGAAATAATGTTTTTATAAAATCAATGTTTTCATAACACATATTAAAGAGTGCACTTTATATTGGTCATGATTTTTGGAATATCCCTTATAGTGGGATTGCTTTTTTTCAATGTATTGAGGAGGGATCCATTTTAAAACATGTATATCCCCAAAAGATAATGATTGATAGAAATTTAAATAATAGTTTATAGAATAAAAATATAATTTTTAATATTTACAAAAAAAGAAAATATAACAACATTTGGGTGAAAAGAATGATATAACAACCCGAAGGAATACCAAAGGATCATTTACAACCCTATATTTTATGTCTGAATGTGTTCTTCACATGATCTTTTTTCATAAATAACCAAATTAAATTAAATAAATAATATTTAAATAACCTATTAATAAGTTAATTGATTTATTATATCCTTATTAATTTCATTCATGATCTTTTTCATTGGTTAACAGGTTTAATTTCATTGTTTGTGAGCATTTGTTTCCTTGGTTTTCAATGATTAGATTACTTATATATAAACAAGGAAAAACATTTAAGATGATAGTGGATGTACATGATTGGTTTATTATGTTATTTGTGAAGATCCATAATATTACATTGTTATAAAATTCATTTTAATATTTGGTCTGAAAATGAATCAGTATATAAAACATTAATGCTTAAAGTTTTGGTTAATTGGTGGTTATCAATCCCTACAAACACATTTGATTTATAAACTAATATCACATGTAAATAAAATTAAAAAGACTTATATAAGGTATAATACATATATTATAGTTTGGTTCAACCATAAAAATGGTTTTATGACTAGAATTGAATATTGTAATGGAAATTGAAAAATCATCGTCCTTGAATGTGATAAATTCACACATCTCGTATGGTATTTTCATTTATTTTTATAAACGTTGGTGAAATGGGTGATGATGATGAACTATTCAATTATCATAATAAAATTATAGTAAATTTAAGGAATTAAGGTTATTAAAACATTTGTATGGAAGTAGGTGGGGAATTAAAAATAAATAATTGAACAAGAAAGAAAATAAAAGAAATGAAAAGTGGAATTTTACTCTTCAATTTATCTTACTTGAGAACCTCTTTAGGGGGGAGGATTTAGCATTTTTAAGAGAAAAAGGATTTTTAAACGTGGTATTGGGTCTTACAAGTATATTTGAGTAGAATTAAATTGAATTATAAGGCTTGAGAGGAGTGAATAAAAGTTGTAAAGAGGGGTGGTATGTATAGTGGAGGAGAGGAGGGGTCTCTCATAATTTTATGAATTATTTTAATATTTTGTCTCTTAACAGTTAATAGTAATGATTTGTGTGGATAAAAATAGTAAATAGATAAATTTTGTTTATGAAATGGTGATTGCAACCTCATTATTCGAGGAGTAGTGTGTTTAACTCACAATATATATATATATATATATGATAAATTATCATATTTAACTGTTTATCAAAATATCATGATTTATAGAATAATCCAAAATATAAACCCTAACCATTTTTCAACATATTTAATAAAAATCAATGAACTCCATTTTTTAATAAGAATTTTCTAAATATGATAAATTTAATTTTTAATTAAAATCGTAATTTTCATGATAAGTAAAAATTTTAAAATTAAAACAGCTTTTATAATACTCTGAAATATTAACTATGGTCTCTCAAAATTATCTTCTAATAATAAATAATAAAAATAATTATTTAATAATACATTTTATTAAAATAATTTTTTTAATTTACTGAGTTAATAATAAAATTGAATTTAAATATACCTGACTTAGAAAAATAGCAACACTTAATTAATAATCTTTAAAATATTTAATTACTCATACTATGTTCTGTTTATTTAATATTTTCACTTATAGGATGGATAAAGTATATTTATACATTCATTAGTAATTTTACTATGTAATTAGACAGTTTAAAATTTATAAGGGTCACATTACTATTCTAAAATTCAAGTTACTATTTCAATGGTATATATTCCATAAATTCTTAGAGATACCTTTAATTTTACTCATTAATCATTTATAAGGTTGGTATTGTTTTATATTTGTAAAATTTAATTATTATACTATATATGAAGTAATATAATAAGGGTATTTAATTGATAAAACATTGGATTGTTACAAATTGTCTTATATGGGAAATAAATTTTTATGTTTTTCAAAACATTTCTTAAGGAAAATATACATTAATATTTGAAAAAGGAATTTGTAATCATTAAACCATTTGACTCCTATTTTCGTTGAATATACATTGAAAAGATATAATAATAGTCAAGAGACATTTAAAATTGTTATTATAATAAAAAAATGGGAAAAAATTCAGGGATAAGTACTTTAAAAATAATGAATATTCATAATATTTTGAAAAATATTCATTTTAAAATAAATAAATATTTAATCATGAAAAAGAAGATTCAATGGAATGTTGTTCAGTACTTCAGGTAAATCTGTACACACTGAATATTTATATTTCACCGTAAAATAGATATAAAAGTTCATTGACCAAAAAATTAAAGGAATAATCATTTCAATCAAAATAACTCATTTTTATAAAAATAATAACAATGGTTGAATTATTTTAATGATCGTAAGATAATATTTAAATATTTTTGAGAAAAATTCTTTTTGGGAAACATATATTGATAGAACACAAAATTTCAGAACGATGATAGTGTAATGTAGTGCTTTCTCAAAGGCACTTTCTTAAAAATATTATTCCACAAAGAGTGGATTAAATGGTACCAGTAAATAATTATAACCCAAATAACCAGAGGAGAATAATATTCATGAGTTCTCTTGAGAGATGTATCATAATGTTTTATCAAATAAATCATTATCATAAACAATATCAAAATGTGATGAAAATGGTGTCTCTTAGTATTATAAACTGGTTCTCCTATGGTATTAGTGTCGTTCTATAATGCATGTTATTGTACCCATTGGATGGAATTGTGTTTATTTCCAATAATAATTCCTGATTTCTATTCTATTTGTTAATACATGTTAGATGATCTATGGATATGTTATATTTTGATATTCTATGTTAAATGTAATTATATTCTGAGGCTATTTATTGATGATTCAACTTGGATAGACTCCATACTGAGTAATGATTTAATTCAGATAATTGAGGGTGAGATAACCCGTAGTGTAAAAGAAAAGTATACTGAAAGAGGAACTATTTTAATTAATTATCCATTATAGATACATGTTTTGATCTGATTTTAAATATTTTTTGAGTGTTTGAGAATCATGGAAATTGATTAGAAGATGTAATTTTTAGGAAAATTTAATGTCTACAAACTAATGAATTAGATATGGAAGCCTATAAGGATAAAGGCCTACATAATAATAATCTATGTAACCATGAGGTATGAATTAGTCATTCATGAGGCTAAAAAAGAATCATATTTGTATGTATGAGTTACGAAAGAATCATTCTTAGGTCTCTATAAGGATCATCTCCAGAGTAGTTAGTCTGCAAAATAATTATTTCTTATTATATATAAGTACCATCTACCTAAAAAAGTGTATATGAAAGCTCCATATACTAACAAAATACACATCATCTCTACATATGAATGAACATAATTCATAAAAGTTTATAATAATCATCTATGTATTCTAATTTAAAAAATAATTCTATAAATTGTTGAATTTTGATAATACAACATAAAAATTAAAAAAATTTATGGATGAATTTTACTGAAAAATGTGATGTAATATTTACAAAAAATTTTTTACAAATAAAGAATAAAATTAGTTGATATATGATTCTATCATCTTTTATTGAAATTGAATGATTATTTCAGAGGATCATTTTTCATGATGATATTGAAGTAAGAATAGATGATGGAGATGCCGGTGTCGAGAAGAGTTCCACACGGTATCAAGTGGAAAAATATAAATGAAAATTAACCGCATAACTCAAAAATAATGAGTTCTAAAATTTGGAATTACCAGGAGACAATGATATTAAACATATCATTGAGATAAGAATCATATGATTGTATGTGATCTTTATCATGAAGAGAGGTGCTATATACTCGAGTATTAATATGTTTTAGGAATACTTACATCATTAATTATATGAAGTGATTTTTTATGACCAAAGGATTTTTATGAAAATTTTCCTCAACATAATTTAACAAAGAACTATACAATGTTTATCAAAATGGTCAAGTTTTTCTATAGATTAATATATAAATAATGTTGTTCAGATAAAAATAGGTCCTATATGGGATCATTCTACAATAATTTCATTTCATTTTAGTAGGGATGTGTAAGGAAAAAAATACCTAATGTTGGTATCATGATACAGAAATAGAGTTTGACTCTATTTTTATAGGATAGGGACATCCCTTTATGAGCCATTTGTGCATATATTGAAAAACATTGTTTGGGAGACATAACAATTAGGAAAAAGAGGATTCTTTTAAAACTAACCATCTAAATGTATATGCTTTTTTTTATATTAAACTAACATTTAGTAGGGGTTTAAATAAATCATGGATTTGTAGGATTGAAGAATTAACTGGAATATGAAGTATATTTTTATTGAAAATCCATAAAAGTAATAACACTAATTCACCCTTCATTGTGGTACCATAGATTTTTGCTCTATATGCATTATCAGTGAATCTAAATATTCACATTAATGTTCAAAGATAATTTTGAGTACAAAAAGATTAATTTTATAAATGGTAAGGGTGACCCAAAATTTTCTCTCATGAATTATCTTATATGGAAGATTATGATTCCACCCTATAATATTTCAGATGGATTGTACTTCAAATATGAAGGGACTATTAGGTTTCCACCCAATGATAAACAATTCTCCATATATTATTATATCATGATTCATTTAGTGCATTAGGATTAATGAGTAAATTGTAGGAACATAAATAAGGGTATCTTTGACGTCGATAAGATTTCTATGTTGTAATAATTAAATCCATGTCACCAATGCATAAGTCAAGACACACATAGAAGGATATATCAAATCATTTTAGCTACTGATTTTATGTGTTGAAGAAAAAATGATATTCAAATGTCGTGTGGTAGAATGAAGCCTAGGTCCTTAGTAAACTTAAAAGGACTTCCTGAAATTGTAATGAAATGATAAAAAATCATAGAAATGTATAAAGTAGTTTAAATTTTAATTATATTGTAATGGAGAATGATCAAGACATTTCCAAAATAAAATTTTGGAAACAAAAAATATAAAAAATCTTATTTTGTTGAATATTCATCAGACTGAAGAAGAATAAAAATAAATTTAAAGTATATTGGGTTAACAAGAATATATAATGAGTTATAATTTTGAATAATTTATAGATCATTATATTCATTATATAGAATAGAGAAAAATATTTTGATGTTGGGATATCATTTGTAGAAAATAATCACATATTCAAAACTATTTTAAATTGTTGAATAATACCCAGATCATAAAATATATAAAGTTGTATTTCAGACCATTAGTTGTAACAAAAACAATTGGATGTTGATATTATTTCAGAAATATTCATGGATGATTTAGTAGATAATTTTTTGGGAGGATGATATACCTTCAGTGGTTAATATGTAACAAGTAACTATTAGAGGTATATCAATGTCATCGTTATTTCATTGTAGTTGTGATGTGTGAAACTAAAAAAATTCACAGATGTGAATCGTGATACTAAAACAATTTCATACACTATAATGATTGGATTATAAATTTCCTCAGATTAATAGCTTAAATATAGTGAAGAACCCATAGTTCTGGAGGAAATCCAATCATTACAAGCAGTACGATTTTACACAAAAGATTGTAAATTTCAATTAAATATATTTTAAATTCCACCCCATTAATGTAACGATTGATAGACCCCATATACTGAGAAGATTGAATCCATTTATGGAAAATGTGGTTTTATTAACAAAAATTCAAAAAATTTGAACAACTTATCGGTCTATATGGACCCATTATAATTACATTTAAACTATCGTCAGTTTTATTTCCTATTATATCTGTATTTACATAGATTCAGGTGATTCTTCTAAGATTATTCATGAAAATAAATCCATTATAACTTCTTGGTATATAAAATTTAAATATTTTAGTGATGATACAATGGAGGAGTAATGTGGGATGATTTATATGTTTATTCATATAGATTCATCAATTCAAAGATTAAAAGAATGTTGATTTTTTTATGTAAGTTATTGAAATAATATTCAATATTTTTTTATGGTGAGTTTGTTTTATATTTTACTTAGCTTATGGGGTTTAGGATATGGGATATTTTAATATTAAGATAATTTATTTTATTAAATAAAAATATAATATATAATAATATTTTTGTAAGTTTAATTTATTATTTATTTGACCATTCATCAATGAATGTTTTTATAATTAATTTGAGTATTATTTTATTAGACAAAAATTTACATTAATTGGAAAATTTACAAATTATATTGTGCTGAATAATGTAGAATAATATAATTTCTTTATTTGTTTTTTTATGATGAGAACATATTGGAAAATTATTAATGAACTGGAGAATAAATAATAGTTCTTGCTGATTATTTTTGTAAATTTGTGTTTTTATAATACTATGGTTGAATAACATGTTTTCTGTTTAGTCATGATATGGTATCGTAATAGGTGTGGATAAGGCATATCATTGTTGTCATGCAATGTGGTTGATGTGGGTTGTTTTTTTTCATGAATAAATGTAATATATGTGATGATATTGGTTGATAATGGTTTATTAATTTGGTTTTGTGGTGGGGATTAAACATTTACGGTGTTTCAGTTATATTTGTTTTTGTAATTTTCCAAAAAATAATGAAAATTATATTATTTTGGATTACAAAAATATATAATAATAAAATTTAAAGGGATGAATTATATTTATAGTAATGAATGTCAATGAAAATGTATGTTAAAGGAATTTAATGAATTATATTTATTTTTTAGAGATATAAATAAATTTTAAAATGAAATTAATGTTGTTAATAAGTGATTAAATTTTAATTTTTCATGAAATATAAAATGGGAATGATTCTTGCGGCTATTATGATGTTGTTGTTGGTATATGGTATTTTTGTTGTGTGTTTTGAACTGAATGTAGTTATTGTTATATGGTGGTGTCATTGTAGTGATGTGTTGTAGATGGCAAGGTTTTTCAATATAAAACATACCCTTGTAAAAGATATTTGTTCTATAATATATATATATTATTTGTGTCATTTTTATGATCCATAACATGAGTTAGATTATTGGATCAATGCCTATATGTGGTTTTGGTTTTAGGAAGGACCCAAAACTTTTAAAATGTGGGTGATGTTGATTTCTAAAAACTCGGATTCTTATAATCTCAATTCTTTTTTTAGTATGATCATCTAGTATGAGAATGTGATGCGTGGCTATTTTTTTGGTGGTGGTTATGTAGAAGTATGTGGCTATAGAATGTGGTTTGTGGATCTACTATGTTATATGAAACTATTGTATGTGATATGTTGTTATTGGATATAGTATCTATTATCTGCACAAGTTATATGTGGATGATTAAGGATTGAGAGTTATCATTGTTTATCATTTAAAAATATGTGTGACTATAATTGTAAGGATGTAGTTTTGAGATACCATACATGAATATATTTTTATAATTAATATGTTATTCCATATTCATAGTTATTAGGTGAGAAATCCTTAATGAGATATTATGTAAATCACATGTGATAAGGAATAATTTAGATTTGAGGCATATTCATTGAGTATTTTTTAGAATAATGAATTACATATTGATGTTCCCATTCATGGGGGGGGGGTTATTTTGTGAAGGTATTTTATTAAACTAATAAAATATTTTATTCTATTTAACCAACTAACATATTCAGTGAATGAATATGTCAAATTATTTAGCTGAACTTTTTTCGGATGTTTGGAAGATATAAATAATATAGAAACAAAAATAAAAATGAATGATTACTAATGAATTTCACCTCCCAAATGGATGACGATGTCTCCCATGTATAGTGGGGACTATCTAACTCATATACTACTTCATTATTATAATGAAAATAATCACATCAATGGCTATGTACCTGGACACAATATCCTTAGACTATCATGTTACTAATAAAGAAATTAATTTCTATTCTAAAGCATCAAAAATGTTATTTTCAACAAACTCCTTGGGAATAATGATAAAAACTCATCTCAGGCCTTATTATCATGCAAATGGTTACATCTTCCTCCTTGAATATAAAATATTAAACACTACCACAATCATATAAATCTATATACTATCACAATTTTCAATATTCAAACAATGTAGTTTAATGAAATCATCTATATCTCACAAATATTTATGCTAAAAAAATTTAATTAGTTGATCAGTCCACAATTTCTTCTTCACGTATACTTATTCTCCAATGAATTTTAAGAATCCCCTTCATGAATTACCTCTTCCACCTCAATATTATTTCTTTGATATATAGATCTTTTATTAATCTTATATTATTAGATTATATTTCTCTTAATTCAACATGGAGAATATATTTCATTCACATAGAGCCAATTCAACAGTTTTTTACTTATTGTTCTCAATATATAACTTCAATTCTCCATGATAATATTTCCTTAAAAATTTCAATAATATTTATCAATGATGTCCTAAAATCTGAAAACTCTAACGAATCACTGATATTATCCATTCTTTTAAACATTGATTTTATCGTTTGATCATTATTCCTAAAAAATCGAATTAACTTAATTATATTATGAAACATCAATTTATTTTTCTTTATTTAAATTTGGAATAATGTATGTGTCAACATATATATTTTCATGACATTTCACACCACACCTTACTATCAAAACAATAAATTATTTCCTACATTGAAATTATTATAATACTATGTATGTTATATTTTCTAAAAAATAAATATGCCCCTAAATAGTGAATCATAGTTGTGCGTAGTTTTCTTAGATCCTTAGTTAATGTATTTTAACTACAGAGACATCATCATTGTATGTCATTGCCATTCATGAACATAGAAAAAGCATTAAAACATTATATAATATTTATCCATGAAGCTCTATATAAGAATTATAATAAAAAATTTCCTCACAAAAACATTAATTTCATAAACACATTTCTACCTCAATATAATTTTTGAGAATCCCCTAAAGTAAATTGATTATCTAAAGTCATAATAAACTCTTCGAAAGAGTTGTTTTACAGATTTATTATATTCTATTACTCATATTATGTATAAAAATTACTCATAAATGGATTTAACAAATTTAGAATCACTTTTATCATAACATTATATAGTTTACACTTTTGATGTTGATGAATGACTATGTAGAAAATTCTTAACTAAAAGATATATATTTTTCCTTTATGGAAATCCTTGGTTACTATTATAGGACATTATATATATTGGGGGTATATTTATTCATCTTATTATACTTTTAGATTATCTTCATGTAGATTCATGAATATCCCTTATATATCTAGTATAGTTCTATGGAAAACTTGATCTGTGTCCAAACATCCCATTCAGAGCTTTTTTACATTATATTTACCTATATATAGGATGTATATGATCATTATTTAACTTGTTAATGATTATTTTTTACGTTTCATGTGATATTCAGACATGTCACTGGATTTAAATGTTACCCATATTCTAAACATCATGACCCATTCATAACATCATGTCTAGTGGTGATGACCCTTCTGTAGGAACTGGATGAAACTTATGCTACTCTAGGTAACAATTACCCATATCCATTGTGAAATTATAAATAATAGTTCAAAAAATATCAAAAAATAAGATATAAAATATATTCAATATGGAATCTGATCCAAAGTATTATAAAATATCTTATATATAGACTACCCTAGTCCTTTTTTATCTCTTATAGTTTATTTTCAGCTAGAATTGAATAGGAAATTATAGACATGATCATTTAAATAAAAGTTTTTTCAGGACATTAATCCCCCCATTAACACGATCATAAAATTATATTTTTAAAAATGTATCCTCATTATCACATTTCATTAATTTCTCAAAAAACACATTGTGAAAATAGATGTCACGTGATCTTAACTACATGTAAATATTCTTTACAATAAAAATACTTGATCTAGTTCATCAAATGGAATACCAAGAAGAAACTACTTGAAACCATCATTTATAAGATTTTCCATAGAATTGATCTTAATAATCTAAAGATCATGATAACATTATTCATTTTTATCAATGTAAAAATTATATGTAGAAAATTTTATCACTTAAAACACATAAGGTAAATCATTAATCCACAATTAATCGCCAAAAATCATTACATATTATAACACATTTCTTGAGAACTCCATTATTTTTTTCTACCTACTAGAGAACTAACAATATCCATCCATGAAATCCTTCATTAACATATTGAAGTCAAGTAATTTCCCTTAACTCCATTGATCCTTAATAAAAAATAAAACTGAAATAGGAGTTGGGTTCAACAATATCCCATATTTTTTATTATCAACACCTCCTTGAAAACGATATAAAAATATCTGATCTAAATAAAATCTTCATCGCTACCTTTTTTCTCAACGACTTAATTCATTTTATTCAATCCTGGATATTTAAAAATGATAAGAATTGTATTAAAAAGGGCGGTATCACATCCTTTTATGAAATATTCCACCATTAATTCATCTCAATGTCTATATGATCAAATATTCATGAGGAAAACACTTGAATTTTAGATTACATAACAAATAAATTGAAAGAAAATATAATATGATAACAAAAAAAAATTCCACAACACATTCCAGAGATGTCAAAATGATCTTAGGATTGAACCAAGTGAAAAAATAGATAAATATTCCATTTAGAGAATTATATCCTAAAATACCTACACTAATCACAATATGAAAGTTAGAAATATTAATGTACATCCCAAGGATTGATATTATGATATCATCCTTATAACTGTTTCATTTTTCATTAGCTTCTTTTCATGGATTGATTAAATTTATCCCCAAAAATTTTATAATTGGTCTGTCTGGGCGAGGAATAGATATTTGGAATGAATTCTGTTTTAATGAAACTTTTTTGTACACAATCCCTAATTAATATCTAAATAATTACATGATTCATGATGATATTTATGCATGAACACACCATAAAAGGATGATGTCTATCTTTGCTTCAGCATGGAGACTATTTTTCAGCAATGTTTTTAGAATAACACTTATCATGTTATAACTGTATAATTTGTTATTAAAATTTGTAATAGTTACTGTAGAGTATTTTTAGTCATTAGTTAAACACCACAGAACAAGTATCAAATTCAATTATTTATAAATAAATTATACATATACAATGTAAATTATTATGGAAGATGGTGGATTTCTTTTATCTCATTATATTGAGAAACATGGTTGGGGATATTTGTGAAATTGTGATATTATTTTCTATTAATCACTTAACATCTATATATGAATCATGAATGATCATTTTTTTCAAAAAAAAATCCACTTTTTGAATCATGTATTATTTTCTTCTCTTATTTTTTTGATATCATTATTTTAACATGATCTATCATGTTACATATATCACATGGTGCAACAACGTTTCTTCCAAGTTTCATCTTTAGTTAGTGTAATTTTTAATGAAAATCCAATGAGTTTTGTTGAAATTTCTTTCAACTCCAACACTAGTCCTTTGAATCCCATTGGATATAATTTAATTAATATGTATCTTGATAACCATATTCCTATTCATGTGGAATATTTTCACTCCCATTAATCTGTTCAATATTTTGGTTTCTATCCATTTCATTTTAATTGTAAAAATTATCATGCCAAAGGTTCTAACATTACATTGTTGTGTTTAACCATAATTGATCTTCATCATTACTTATTATGATTATTCTTCTCTAGGTCAATTCATTTATTTTAATTTAGGAATTCTATTCTACCAAATAATTATTTTTTTTAAAATTTATTTCTATGGAATTCTTATACTAATCTACAGTGTGTCCTATTTACCCATAAATAATTAATCCATTTCACTTTGGTCATCTGTTATTATTTGGATATTTGGTCATCATTGAACTTCACTACAATGAACTGGTCTTAACATAAATTTATATTTTATAACATTTTTTGATTAATTAATATATTTTTAAAATAGTGGTTGAAAGACAATATTACTCCATGGCCTTAGGAAACATGGAAAAAAGTATTTGAACCAAGAGAAATATCATAAATTTTTTCCAAAAAATGATCTTCTCCCTTAGTAATTTAATGTAAAAATGTTTAATCATGACTTGGGTAAATTAAACTTAACAAAGCAATGAGCTCAAATGCTCTATAAGGGTAAATAAATGAAACTCACAAGAATAACATGAACATAGGGTTACAAGAACATGATAATATCATTAAAAGATCATACCCTACATATCAAAGATCATAAACATGGATTGTGGAATAAATATTAGTGTTTCATAAAATATTAATCAAATGATAATTAGAAAAACAATCCATTGAAGCAGAAAATATGAAACAACGTGGAGTTGTGGCATACACATCAATGTATAATATCATGAACATGTATAAGTGTAAATAAGTTCAAAATTACGTTGTGGATATGAAATCAGACCCTAAAATAAATTTATGGAAACAATCTTGGTCCACACATATTGTTGTGAACATGTAATTTCGTTCACAAATTACACTGTGAACTTGTAATAAGGTTCATGCATAAACTTATGGATATTCAACTAGGCCCATTAATAAAACATGAAAATGTAATAATGTTAAAACATAACATTATAAAAAAAATAATGTTCACTCATAACATTCTGAACATGTATTCAGGTTCACACATAATCCAATAGTCATTCCCCTAGATGCATGCATATCATAATGAACATGTAATTAGGTGCATTCTTTTCATTTAAAATAAAGAGTCATCCACCATCACCCAATGCATTAGGGGGCTATATATATCCAAACCATCACTTAATTAAACTCACACTTATATTTTCGACAACATAATAATACAATCATAATAATATGAACCATAAAATGAGATGATATAAAAAAATTATGAAAAATAAATAGGTTTCATATTTAATTCACCCTATAATATCTCATAAATGGAAGAATGTTTCATAAGAATTTATAATAAAATAAATCATTTAATAGAAACCAGTTTCATAATACTATATCCAGTGGAAGGGGTACATGTTTCTAAAACATATAACCTTGGAAGAGGAACATCTTTTATAGACATGCAACCCAAGAAAGGGAAATTGGTTTTCATAAACATCATATGATTAAAAAATAAACCATTAGGAGAGGTAAGATGAATGGAAACATTGGATAGTTTTTCATAATGGAATGTGTAAAATCAACATATATTTTATAGAAACCATATCATTTTATGAATATCATTACATGATTTTAGGCATAGTAATGCATCATGTTATGAACTAAGGATCGTAATGTCTAGTCTATTTGAAGACAAGGTACATAAAACATAAAACATGGAAATAAATAAAACAATTAATTATTTATTATTCATAAATAACATCTAAAAGCAATTGTACTCAAGAATATTTATAGTATAACCAATATATAACATGAAAAAGGGATTATATAAAAATCTTAGTAAGGGAATAAACATAATAATAAATCATTAGGACATGGTTTAGTGGGAATGACATAATGATATAAAAATGAATGAAACATATGGAATTATAACATTTAATAATGTGTTAATATAAACATGGTGTCATTATAATGTGGTAGAAACATAAAATTGGGCTTTATCAAGAGTTAAGGGACAATTCAGATATAGGATCACATGTCGAGGTTAACGACCAAGACCATTGCACATGGTTTCACAAGAAAAGGCTAATTGCCAAGACCATTGAACACGATGTCTCATGAGACACTTATTTACCAAAATTCACTGGAGTGTTATCTAGGATAACACTTTATTACATGTTTAGTATTATTCTTTCAATTTATATAATCATACATAATCAATCGTACATAAACATTGGGGTACCCATAGAATGAAATGGGTATCATAATCATGTCATCAAACATAATAAAGGGGTTTTTAATACAAGTTTACATGATAAAAAGAAATTCTAAAATACATGTAAATTAATAAGGTAAAACAGGTATATATCATGGTAAGTGATCACAAATAGAAGAGACAACATGTTTGAAGGGTATTCAATATACTATAGTATTAAAAAAATTAGTGCAATTTTAAGGAAAATACTAAAGAACATTTTAATTGAAAAGGGAGTAATATTTTATATAAAAATAAAAGTTAACCAATAATTATTTAATATTATAAATATTTAATTTTTGAAAAAACTTATGGCTCAAAACTGATGATGGAGTGAACTTTGAATTGAGTATATCTTAGGGAAGATCACTTAAAATGTGTTTGAGTTTTAGGAATTATTGAGGATGGAACCATTAAAAAATTGTATATCCCCAAAATAGAATGATTAATGGACCTTTATAAAAATATTTTAGCATAAAACTACATTTAAAATAAGTAAATAAAATGATAATGTAACTTCATTTGGGTTAATGAAAATGATAGAGAAACTCAAACGAACATAGGAGGTTCAGGTAGAATCCATTACCTTAATTTTCAATGTGTTCTTCACAAGATATTATTGAATGGAATAATAAAAGAACATTCATTAATTAATATTAAAATAACATATTAATTATTTAATTTATTTACTAAAACCTTAATAATTCATTCATGACCTTTTTGATGGCTTATTAGGTTCAATTTCATTGTTTGGGAGCATTTATTTCTATGGATTTCATGATTGGATTACTTTTATACTTGTATGAATAAACATGTAATATGTGAATATTTTTGTAGAATTGAAATTGTATGAAATTATTGAACATCAATTACATTACATGATTATAAAATTTATTTGGTTTTTTGGTTTGAAGATGAATCATTATATGAAACATTAGGGATTACTGGATTTTATAATGTTTTGTTTTTAATCACAATGGATGGATTTGCTTCATAAACTAAAATCATGTGTAAAAAATATTGCAAAGCCTTATATAAGATATAATACATATATAATAGTCTATTTCAACTATAATAATGGTTTCGTGACCTTAATTTAATACAATAATAGAAAATGAAAACCCATAATCCTTGAATGTGATAAATTAACACATATCGAATGGTGTTTTAAATTCTAGTATAAAAGAAAGGGGAAAGAAGAGGTAATGATGAATTAATGAATTATCATAAAAAAATTACAGTATATGTATGGTGTTGTATTTATCATTTCATTTTTATGAATGGATGTGTGGAAATAAAAAATTAATAAAATTGAGAGAAAATAAAATAAATTAAAAGTTTGATTTACCTCTTGAATATATGTTCTTGGAGAACTATGTAAAGGAAGTGGATTTGGTATTTTTAAGAGACCAAATGCCGATGAACGTGTGATAGTGTCATAAGGAGAGATTTTACTATAATTTCTATAGGTTTTATGGCTTTATAGGAGTGATGATAAGTGGTAAAGTGGGTTGGTATTTATAGTGGAGGGGAGGTGGGGTTTCCAATTATTTTAATCATTAGTTTATTATATATACTTAATATTATTATTAGTCTTGATTCCTATGAAAAATATAGTAAATAGTGCATGCAATTTTGATCCAAGTGTTGTTGCATCAGTAATGATGCATGGAATAGTGTATTTAACTCATAATGTATATATACATTAAATTACAATATTTCACTATTCATAAAAAATTAATGTTTTTCAAAAAAATACCAAAATTTACCCAAAACAATTTTTGACATATAAATTCCAAAAATTAATCCATTTAGAAAAATAATATTTTTATTTTGAGAAATTAAATTTATTATTAAAATCATAATTTACATGAAAAATAAAAATTTTAAAATTAAAACTAATTTTCTAATAAATTTGAAAAAATTACAATGGTCTTTTAAAATTATCTTATAATCATAAGGCATAAAAATAATAATGTATGAATAGAGTTTAAGAATATAAATTTTCTTTTATGTTATCAAATGATTCATAAAAGTGTAATTACTTATACATGATATACAAATAAAACCAACACATAATTAATAATTATATAAATATATACCTACTTATAAAATGTTATATTTATATTTTATAGTCATTTATTAGATGGATAAATTTTATGTATAGCGTCATTAGTGAGTGTAATGTACAATTAGTAGGTTTAATATTCATAAGGGTCACATTAATATTCCAAAAATCATTTTACTATTTTATTGATATACATTCAATAATATCTAGAGATATATTTTTTTACCCATTATTCATTTATATGTTTTCTATCGTGATCTATATGTAATATTATATGATTTTACTATAATACATAATTATAATAAGTTAATTTCATTAATAAACCATTAGGTCCTTAAATTATTCCATCCTTATGAAATTTCAGCCTCAAAATATCATTTTACTTTTTAATCCGAAAACATGTGAGGGTATTTTTCATTCATTGCATCCTCGATTTCCTATTTTTCCTCATCATACTTATTGTTCCACCATAGAACATTGACCAGGTGAGTAGTCACGATACATAGAATATCATTTCTATAATCCATGATATTCACTAGATTCTTCTCATAAGAAATATCATTCTTTTACTATAGCACCTCTGAAAATAGTACATGTGAAAGATATGCTATGTAATTTTAAAGGAGGGATACATTGAAGACATGATGTTATATAAACATTGTTGGTGGATGTGATAGTCTATTGGCAACAACTCTAAAACAATCAAAAATATCAAAGGAGATGATGTAGATGGGACTTAGCTTTCATTACATTCTAATCCTCATGATATTCTTCCATAGAGATATGATGTGGAATGTCATGCCCCAAAATTAATCTCACAGACTCGTCAACAATTGTCCTCATAATGATTTTGTCGACTTTGGGCAACCATGATGTGCTGCTGAATTGCATTCACCATCTCTAACATTTATTAAACCAAAAGATGTCATAGTATCTTATGCTCACCGACATCCATTAAAAATGCCGGTGTTTTTACACCATTTCCCATTAAGGGCTTGATATGGAGCCATTCAGATTATGGAGTAGAAATTTTTGTTGTTGGCGAATTCAACTATTGTAAGAGGTTTGTCTCATATTCCTTTCTTGTCCATAGAACATGCTATGAAAATTTATTCTAGTTTTTGCATTGTTTACTCGGATTGTCTATTAGTTTTAGGATGATTCTCCATACTGATATTTAGTTTGTTGCTTAGAAAATGTTGTAGACTTTTCCAGAACTTATAGGTTAATTTTTAATCTCTATCATATAAAATATATTGTGGTACTCTTGGTATCCATACAAGCTCATTGACATATATCTATGTAAGTTGATCTAATGAGAAGTCCTCTCAAGTTAAGATAAAGTGAGTTGTCTTGGTATGATGATCCACAGTGACCCATATATAATTTTTTCATATGGATGTCCTTAGACGTCTAGTGAAAAAGTCCATGGGGATGATCTCCCAAATCCATATTAGTATGGTTATTAGTTTCATAATCCCCTTTTACTTTTTTATTTCACCAATCACTTATTTATAAACTAGATAATTTTATGTATATTTAGAAAATCTTCTTATTCAAATTGTCTAACCAAATGTTCTATTGGAGATCGCGAGACTTTATTGTGCTACATGGGTGAATAGAGAAGGTTGAGCTATGTGCATTATTAAAAAGAGAATTCCTTATAAATGGGTTGTATAATAAATAGAATCAAGACCCATATCATACAACTCAATTCTAATCAATCTTAAACTCATAATATTTCATTTTTCTAATAGATTCCTTGCTTTTTAGAAAGTCCATATCTTTTCATTTAGCTTCAATTATTATCACTGGGAGGGATGGTTGTGAAACCATTCGATAAAGGATTGATGATATTCCTCCATTAATGATTCTCATTACCGTCCTATGAAAATCAAATAATAGTGGATCCTTTTCAATTGTCTTAATTGATAAAGATACCATATCCTTTCTACATAGAGCATTATCCTCTTGATTTACCATGCTAGGAAGGTTCTATATTGCGAAATCATAATCATTGATGAGATCTAACCTTATTCACAAGATTATATTAACATTTTTCTATGTGAATATATAATTTAAAACCTTTTAATCATTATAACTCAGACACTACTCCACATATGGATAATTCAATCACATGATCAATGTAAAGATCACAACCACCAAATCCAGATCATGTGAGTTATTGTTTTTGTCTTTGATTTTCATCTAGCTTGAGGTATAGTCTTTCACATGATCAATTTTCATCAGTACATTCCCAAATCCCTTCTTTGCAGCATCACTATACACCACAAAATGTTCTCTACTTATTAAAATAGTGATTATTGGCATAGTGATAAGCCTATTTTTGAGAAACTGAAAACATTCCTCGCATTCTTGTGTTAAAAAAACATCACACTCTTATGTGTCAACATTTTAATTAGGTTTGAAAATCATGAAATGTTCTTCGCAGATTATTGATAATAAATAGCTAGAGCTGGAAGGTTAAAAATCTCAATTATAAATGTTTTCGTAGGCCACTCTTTAATTTTCTTTTTCATGGAGGGGTCTACAGATATCCCTCCTCTGTTGATAACATGCCCTAGTAATGATAAATCATCTATGCAGAACTCACATTTAATGTAGTTTTATGAATTATTTTCTCTTTTAAAATTCATCAACACAACATTCAAATTCTTAGCATGTTTCTTCTTTCACATGGAGTATATCTTAATATTATTGATAAAGACTACCTAAATTTTTTTGAGTTAATCTATAAATATCATATTCATTAAAACTATGAATATTTCCATAGCATTATTGAGTCTGAAGGGAATCACTATGAACATATAGTGTCCATACATTGATCAAAATTAGGTCTAGTGAATATCTTTCTTCCTCACCATTAATTGATGATATGCTGGTCCAAGGTCCAATTCAGTTAAATTAGTGGCCCCATGAATCTCATCAAACAATTAATCTTTACATGGTAGGGTATAAATGTTCATTATCATGATCTTATTGGGTTCACAATATTCAATTCATGAGAACATCGATCCATTATTTTTCACGTTGAAGAGGACTGGCACACCCCATAGTGAAGCACTCCAGCAAATAAAACTCTTCTCCAATTTCTTATGTACTTGCTTCATCAGCTCTTCTAGCTCTACGGTGGACATTTTATTTGATTTCATTGCTATAGGTAGATATCTAAGAATATGTTCAATTTAGAACTCAACCTCTGAAGTAGGAGGGTGACCAGGAAATTATTCCGTGAATACATCAGTGTAATCTCTCACGATTATCATATCATTGAGAATTATCATCTCATTTGCCTCAATAATATGATCTAGAAATTACTTCACATATTTCATTAATATTCAAACATGAGATATGGATTATAAAGTATATTCATCTTCATTAGTACACATGTCTAGAATTTGAGGATTCTTTAAGATGTGAAGAGTGATCTCCCTTTCCCAACAATTTGTACTGAATTTGTATAAAGATAGACAATCCATTATCATAATAACATCGACATCTATTTAATGATGTTTGATGATATTTTTTGGGAGGTTATTTCCACCAAAATTAACTGGGGAGGAGTTATATATATTGGATTCCTTAATTTACCTATTTTCCTTTCTCATATATAACTCAACATCCAAATATGGAGGTGGTGTTTTAATAGATCCACTAAAAAGGAAAAATATTAAATAATGTGTAGAACCCAAATCACATAATAAATTCTATATTCATGAATGAATAACTAATGTACCTTTCACCGCATTATTTTTTGGATCCACCTTTAGAGTAGTGGTAACATAATTACTTTATTTTTCCTTGGAGATTGTTGTTAATTTCATCTAATATCCTTTTAACTAGAGAAACTGTTCACATAATTCCAATGATCCGTATAGTTGTAACACTAAAATATAGGTTGTGCATTGATATGAACCTTCCATTTATATTCTACATTAGTGGGATTCTTCAAATTCCACCAAAAGTTCAAAACAATATGTCCCATTCTTTCACATTTGAATAAATTCTTAGATTCATTTAGACAGTTCACGTGATATTTATTTCCATAATGTTGACACATAGAATTTTCAATCACCTTTCCAAACATGGGATTTATTTTCTGAACCAACCATATTAAACTCCATTTTATTCTTTTTGTCACTAATCCCATGAGACCATTGAGGGTATCTAATCACCATTCCAACCTTTAGAAAAAAACAAGAAATATCATCATAACTATGAATGTCATGAATCATGAACTGTTTTTGCTGGCTAATATTTTGTCTACAAAATACATGATCCACCATTCTTTCATTGTTCAGGACAATGTCTGAAGCATATCATGTATTCCATGTGATGTTTTCTTGATACACCCCATTGAAAATATCTTCTTTATACGTATGTTTGAGGAAAAAATTTTACATTTTAATTAGGAGGGTTTAGGGAAAATATTAATTGAAAAACATTTTCATTAATTCTTACAAATCAATGGAGTTAATTTCCTCCAGGGAAATCATATTCTTGATCTGTTTCAACCAATGATTATCTTCCCAATTAAAATTATAGACTTCCAAAATGAGTTTCTCTTCTCTAGAGCACTAGAGGACAATGAATATCTATTCCATAGAGTTAATATATTATTCTACAAGGAGGGGATCATAGGATCTACTAAACATGGGACACCTTTTCCACATTAAGGATTCGACACCAACATGGTATTTTCTAGGAGGATTAGTTCATTACATATGATTCAAGTTATTATTCATAACTTGAGCCAGTAGGGGAACTACTATCCTGATGTTTTGAGAACCCATCCCCATCATATTTATCATATCATTATAGAAATATTCCCATTACAAAACACATTTATTGTTAGCATCTATTCTTCTATTTCCCAACATTAACTATGTAAAACATTGTTCAATTATATTGATCGAATACTTATCTATTCAATATAAAAAGGATAATATAAACATTATAAATTAAACAATTGAAGGAAAAGTATAACCTACTTGTGATTTCAAGGGTTATAATCTAAGTTACCTATGATATTTTCCTCAAACATATTCTTATAAGCATAAATTTTTTTCATAATAGATGTTCTTAAAAAGATTATTAATTTAAATATGAATTTCTACCATAAGTTTCATACTAAGAGTAAAATAAGGCATGTAGTCATGAATCAGTTCTCTTTTGAGTCAAACGCAATGCAGTGTTTTGAGTTTTACCCCTAGATACAACTATTCTAGAGCCACCTCCACTTATTTGTATATAGGAAAAAATTATTTTTTCTTTATAAACCACTTTGTCTATACTTCCCAAAATTTATGTATTTTTTTGTTATACTTCTTCTCATCCATAATGTTCTTACTAAAGTTCTCTATTCATAATATCCCAAAATTACTATACCATCCTCTGATAAAAACTATAGATACCCTAGAGTTTTACAAAAATCATTACAAGATTCTAATCATAGTAATTCATTATATTACATGTTATGGATTGTAAAGTCTAGTGTCTTGGAAGATTATGTGCATAAAACATAAAACATGCAATTAAATAAAACATTTTAATATTTTTTCTTCACAAAGATCCAATAACATCCATTATGTTAAAACGTATTCATAGGATAACATGGGGAAGACATGGGGAAATGGATCCTCAAAATATCCCAATAATGATATAAGCATAAGAATAATTCTTTAACACATGCATTATAGGGTATGGAATAATGGTAAAAAAAGACATGGAACAAGTTTAATCATAAAATATAATCATGGGATCATATAAAAATGGATTCATAGAAATATTTTAGCTACATAAAGCATTAATTTATCACGATTCAAGTCTTGTTTCACATAGAGGAGCATGAGTCAAGGTTTACCACCCATATTGTTTCACATGGTAACACGAGTGAGGGCTAAATGCCAAAAAAGTTTCACTAAACATCTCATGAGACTCAACATTACCTAATGAATCAGATGTTATCTTGGATAAAATATCATAACATGTTCATGAATATGATTTATTAATACAGAACCATATATAATAAATCACATATAAATATAATGGTACCCATATACTGAAATGGGTATCATAATCATGTCATAAAACATAATAAATAGGAATATCATACAAGTGTCCATGAATGAAAGGAATTATAGAATACAAGGAAATTAATAAGTGGAAATATCCAAATATAATGATAATTGATTTCAAAAAGTAGTGAAAACATGTATGAAGTGTATTTTAGAAACTTTAGTATTGAAACATTTATTACAGTTTTATGGAAAATAAAAGTGAGAATTTTAAATAAAAAAGAGAATATTATTTTATATAAAAGTAGAAGTAAACAAATAATGTTTTCATACATGAAATAATGTTTTTATAAATACAATTTTTTCTTAAAACATATTAAAGAGTACACTTTATATTGGTCATGAATTTGGGAATATCCCTTATACCGGGATTGTTTTTTTTTTGAAAGTATTGAGGAGGGAACCATTTTAAAACATGTATATCCCCAAAAGATAATGATTGATAGACATTTAAATAATAGTTTATAAAAAAAAATATAGTTTTTTTATATTTACATAAAAAAAGAAAATATAACTTCATTTGGGTGAAAACAATGATATAGCAACCTGAAGGAATACCAAAGTATCATTTACAACCCCTTATTTTATGTCTGAATGTGTTCTTCACTAGATATTTTTTCCTAAATAATAAAATAAATTAAATAAATAATATTTAAATAACATATTAATTAGTTAATTGATTTATTATATCCTTATTAATTTCATTCATGATCTTTTTCATTAGTTAAGAGGTTTAATATTATTGTCTGTGAGCATTTGTTTCCTTGGTTTTCAATGATTAGATTACTTATATATAAACAAGGAAAACATTTAAGATGTTAGTGGATGTACATGATTGGTTTATTATGTTATTAGTGAAGATCCAAAGTATTACATTGTTATAAACTTCATTTTAATATTTGTTCTGAAAAATAATCAGTATTTAAAACATTAATGATTAATATTTTAGTTAATTGGTGGCTACCAACCACTACGAACACATTTGATTTATAAACTAATAAACATGTAAATAAAATTAAAAATACTTCTACAAGGTATAATACATATATTATAGTTTGGTTAAACCATAAAAATGGTTTTATGACTAGAATTGAATATGGTAATAGAAATTGAAAAATCGTCATCCTTGAATGTGATAAATTCACACATCTCGTATGGTATTTCCATTTTTTTTATAAAAGTTTGTGAAATGGGTGATAATGATGAACTATTCCATTATCATAATAAAATTATAGTAAATTTAAGGAATTCAGTTTATTAAAACATTGAATGGAAGTAGGTGGGGAATTAAAAATAAAGATTGGAACGTGAAAGAAAATAAATGAAATGAAAAGAGGAATTTTACTCTTCAATTTATCTTACATGAGAACCTCTTTATGGGGGAGGATTTAGCATTTTTAAGAGAAAAAGGTCTTTTAAACTTGGTATTGGGTCTTACACGTATATTTGAGTAGAATTAAAATGAATTATAAGGCATGAGAGGAGTGAATAAAAGATGTAAAGAGGGGTGGTATGTATAGTGGAGGAGAGGAGGGGTCTCTCATTATTTTAAGCTTTATTTTAATATTTTGTCTCATAATAGTTAATCGTAATGATTTTTGTGGGTAAAAATAGTAAATAGATAAATTTTGTTTATTAAATGGTGAATACAACCAAATTATTCTAGGAATAGTGTGTTTAACTCACAATATATATATATATATATGATAAATTATCATAATTCACGGTTTTTCAAAATATCATGTATTATAGAATAATACAAAATATAAACCCTAACCATTTTTCAACATATTTAATACAAAAAAATGAACTCCATTTTTTAATAATAATTTTCTAAATATGATAAATTTAATTTTTAATTAAAATCTAATTTTCATGATAAGTAAAAATTTTAAAATTAAAATAGCTTTTATAATACTCTGAAATATTAACTATGGTCTCTCAAAATTATCGTATAAAAATAAATAATAAAAATAATTATTTAATAATACATTTTATTAAAATAAATTTTAGTTTTAAATTACTGAGTTAATTATAAAATTATATTCAAATATACATGAATTAGAAAAATATCAACACTTAATTAATAATCATTAAAATATTTAATTACTCATACTATGTTATGTTTATTTAATATTATCACTTATAGGATGGATAAAGTATATTTATACTTTCATTAGTGATTTTACTATGTAATTAGACAGTTTAATATTTATAAGGGTCACATTACTATTCTAAAATTTAAGTTACTATTTCAATGGTATATATTCCATAAATTCTTAGAGATACCTTTAATTTTACTCATTAATCATTTATAAGGTCTGTATTGTTTTATATTTGTAAACATTCATTATTATACTATATATGAAGTAATATAATAAGGGTATTTAATTGATAAAACATTGGTTTGTTACAAATTATCTTATATGGGAAATAAATTGTTTGTGTTTTTCAAAACATTTCTTAAGGAAGATATACATTATTATTTTAAAATGGAATTTTTAATCATTAAACCATTTGACTCCTATTTTCATTGAATATACATTGAAAAGATATAATAATAGTCAATAGACATTTAAAATTGTTATTATAAAAAAAATGGAAAAAAATTCAGGGATAAACAATTTAAAAATAATGAATATTCATAATATTTTGAAAAATGTTCATTTTAAAATAAAAAAATATTTAATCATGAAAAATAAGATTCAATGGAATGCCGTTCAGTACTTCAGGTAAATTTGTACACACTGAATATTTATATTTCACCGGAAAATAGATATATAAGTTCCTTGGCCAAAAAATGAAAAGAATAATCATTTCATTCAAAATAACTCATTTTTATAAAAAAAACAAAGGTTTAATTTTTTTAATGATTGTAAGATAATATTTAAATATTTTTTTGAAAAATTCTTTTTGGAAAACATATATTGATAGACAAAAAATTTCAGAACGATGATAGTGTAATGTATAGCTTTCTCAAAGGCACTTTCTTAAAAATATTATTTCACAAAGAGTGGATTAAATGGAACCAGTAAATAATTTTATCCCAAAAAACCAGAGGAGAATAATATTCATGAGTTCTCTTGAGAGATGTATCATAATGTTTTACAAAATAAATCATTATCATAAACAATATCAAAATGTGATGAGATTATATTAATAAACTCTTACCTCATGCTATATTTGAACCATAATCCACATGAAATTACATAAATCTTAAACTATCATGAAAATTAGAAGATTCTAGAAATAAAATATAAATGGCAGTTTATACACTTTATGTAATAAATAGGTTCATAACATAGCATGTACCACATAGAAGGAAAATCGAAGCAAAATTACTTTACTAATTTTGTAAATTTTTAAACATAAACCCCACGAAAGAAAGATCAAAAAAGGAATATGTAAATATAAATAAATATATGTATAAAAATCTTAAAACTCATCTTTGGGATGTATACATACCACAAAAAATTTTATCACATTCAATAAATTTTGTATCTCATATAAATAAAAAGTGTGATGAAATTGAAATACTTTATTTATTGAATTTCATTGTACTCTTAAAAACCTCTTGTATAAAAAATAATATTTTAATATTATTATTTTTCAGGATAATATTATTTCATATAAATCCATATGTGGTTTTATTATTAGTTTATATTATTTTATTGTTAATAATTATATCTAATGTTTACACTTCTGGTGATATTCTCTTGGTTTTTTCATGTAGGTTAATTTTTATATCATTGGATCTTATAAATATATCATGATTTATTAAATTTAATCTGTTATGTAAATATAATTAATATTTAGTATATGTGTATAATAATAATCTATATATGTATGAAATATAATACACGATTCATGGAGATGGTAGTCTATATGTACAATTGAACACTACTCCAATTTTATTTACATGTTAAAAAAATAGAGTACATGAAATATATGTATATGTATATATGTATATAATATAATTAAATATTAATTATTATTTTATAAATATCATATAGGTTCACTAAAAATATCCTTATAAAATTTTAGGTATTGTGATCGAATCGCATCACTTTGAGGGGCGGTAGTCAACACTGCCTCAAATGTAATTTCCTCAAATACGCAAAATTGAAATTATAATGATTATTGCTATAAAATGATTAAATAAGAATGAATACTAAATAACTATATTATATATTATATATAATTTTTTTCAATCCTAATTACAAGAATGATATGTGGTAATGTAATAACAAACAATCATCGTTTTGTGAGTCTATAGTTCGTTGTACACATAAATAGTACATTCATTACCCATTAGATGAAATTTTCTGTTTGTTTTGGTCAAAAAATCAGAATAAAAACATAATAGTATATTTAATATAAATAATTTTTTATTAAATAAATGAATAAGGATAGTTGAGGTGGTGGAGAAATAAATAAAATAATGGATCTTGTTAGACGATGTTACATCTTAATCGGGTAACTCCGTACTATATTAAACCAAAATGAATGCTTGAAAGGGGTTATTCCCAAATTTATACTTCAAGGAGAAATGTAGGGATTATTTAATACTATTTTCGAAGAGTTTGTATGAGCCATTGTGTCTGGAGAGGTGTGAGGAATGACTAGTGTCCCTTTTTTTATAATCTACGGAGAGTGGCACTCTTGACAATACCAAAAGGTTTTCAATAATGGGACGAATCATATTCTGAATGAGCCAAAAAAATTAAAAATAATGTATTAATGTGAATTTATGGTTGAGGAAAATCTACACCACACAAAAAATATGTTTATTTTATTATATTTTTTCCTTAATGTCATTGATTCTACAATTTTATTGTTTTTCATTTTATTAGAGCATCCTATTTTATTAGAAATGTCATTTAACTAGTAAGACAAAAATAAAATGTGATTTAATATATAATATATATCCACATAATTAAAAATATTATACTTAATTTACAATATATAAATCCCATGTGTTTTGGAAATTAATTTTTAAGACAATAGCGTATGACGTGCCAAACACTGCTCAAACTCAAACTGTGCTAACAATGTTTTTATAACATATGGGTCAATATGTTAATAACAAAATATGAAATTGTAATTCATAGAAAATATTTATTATTTTTCAAATCTAAAAAAACATTGGAAGAATATAGTATTTTTTACGAATTTTAAATCATTTAATAAAATATAATTTATTGTAAACTAAATAAAATGATTATAATGACATTATTTATTTAATTTTAATTATACAATATCAAAATAATATTTTATTTAAAATATATTTTGTTTAAATATTTGAAAAATGATATATTAGTCATTAAAATAACTATGTACAATAATTCAACCAATTCACTAAAATTTCAGTATTTATAATAACATTCATTTTAGTTAATTATTTACTATATAATCACCACAAGGGCATATCTGGAGCATTTTAAGTAACTAAGTCATCAATGAAAATTAATGAGAAATTATTAGGATATAAATACCCAACATTTATTTAAAAATTATATGTATAACCAAAAATTTGATTGTTTTTACATATCTACTAGTTTTTTAAATGTTAAATGTATGGAAAGTTCCCTTTGTATATTTTTCTTTATTTATCATTTTATATATGGAACTTAAATTTAATAATATCCCAATAACCCACAAAATTCAATCCAATTGGGGAAATTATATATTTTTTGGAATATAATGGATGTTGGACATTTTTTCAAGTAATGTTGGTATGTAAGATTTATGTTAATTCCCTAATTAAGTTTAATCAAACGTTAATCACTATGATTAATTTTAATCACATTCACTAATATTTTGGGTATGAAAATAATTAAATAATATTTTAAGAAAATAAAATAAATATTACAACCATGTATTTATATCTATAAAAATTCAAAGGAAAATTGTGTGAGAATTTATTTTAATTCTAGTCCCGTAGATGTGGCGAGAAAGTGGGTTTTTGAAATAACAACGTTCCACTTTTCAATTAGTTTTTACAACTTATTTCCCTATAAAAATTAATCTTATAGAGTAAATTGGATTAATATATTTATAATTGACCTATTTTTAATTTTAAAACAAATGAAATTAATATTATAAATTATTTACATGGAAAGGTACTTTTTAACTAAATACAATATTCTTTAATATTCATAAAAATTGAGGTTTTTAAGAAAAATCGTAACAATTTACCCTATGTTATTTTTGACAATACGAAGTCATAATTTATATTTTATATAAATTTAAATTTTTTAATGTTTGAAAATGAAATTTTATTATTTTTGGGGAAGGACATGAATAAAATCATTTGAGAAAATAATATTTTTAAATATATAATGACTTTTCCAAAAAATTATTTTTCATAATCAATTTGATTTATTTATATAAAACCATAAGAAATAATATATTAAAATTATTTTTTAAATAGTCATATTTAGATTTTTATCTCCCAGGTCATAACTACCTTGTTTAAATAATTCTAAAAAAATGACGTTTCATAGAAACTCAGTGCTTTATGTAACGCACACCAAGTATGTGTTGCGAGTAGCACAAGAAAATGAAGATTCCATGTGAAAGCAATGTTTGACTCATTGTAATTAATTACATTAATTGAAATTAAATTATTTTAAAAAAATTTGTCACAATATTTCATGCGGTTACATTCAGTTTTTTATGTTTATAACCCATGGGTGACTCATCACTCTCCTTCATAGTCATTTCAATTATCATTCATTACCTTATATAATTTAATCTACTTGATACATGTATAGATGTGTTGGTCAAACCTCATCCATTTATGTGACCACTTAGATTTAAATCCTCATATATATCCTTACTAATTTTGAATATGTTCTGTGAGAATATGTTTTTAATATTCTTTTGTGAGGTTTTGGTCAATTAAAATTTTACACCCCTTGATGTAGGTTTTCTTATTCTATTATAAATTATAACACTATGAAAATATTCACCATTCATATTCCCAAACTTATTGTAATATTAGAAAAAGAAAATAAAAATTTTCTTTTTTTCTAGAATTTTAATCTTCTTAGAATTAAACACTTTATTTTTTATGCATTTTCACATACTAAATGGGATTATTTAGGGGAATAATAATCACATACATACTTACATTCACACTAGAGTTAATGTTGTTCACATCACAGTTTATCCTCAACAATATTGATAATAATTATTAGTTTAAATATTTATTTAATATTAAAATATATTTACTTAAATTAGTATTTATGGATATGGACGGTACCACTAGATTTATTGTTGATATATGTTGACAAATACATTGTTTCAGAATTTTATTTTTCACTTAAAATATAAAATTCTTCATAGGAATAATCCTTGGAATTATATATGGTATTCAATTTATTATCACTTTTTTTGATGCCATGGATTATTATTTTTCAAAAATACATAATTTTACATCATATTATATGATTCATATATATATATATTTTATTTACAATACTCAAATATTTTAAATATATATTCACTAACCTTATTGATTTTATCAACCTCCTCATTATGTAATTTGTTTTTCCCTTTTTGTTTATGGACATGAAATTCAATTTTCATTGACTTGACCTCATTATTTTTATTTTAGATTGAAACTACATATTAAAATTAATGATTAATATTTTAGACAGTTTATCTAGAATATTCACTCACATGGAATTTAGTGTTCCATTCATTCAAAATTTTATAGAACATATCTTCAATCACCATAATCATTACTTCTTTAGATCTAATATTCTTTGAGTGTATTACAAGTGTATGTACTATTTCATACAAATATTTTTCATGATTCTATATTTATTCTTTAATCTCACTAATTAAATCTTATATACATATAAACATATAACAAATAAATGAATTTATTTATATGGGATAGTTATGTGTAATATATTACAGTAAAACAACAAATTCATCATATTAATATTTTCGTAAATAAAATTCCACAACTTTTAAAGGTTTTTATATATTATTTTTTTACAAGAAAATTTTATTGACACATATTCATGAAGATACGATGCATTACTTGAGGTAGAAGCATATTAAATATCATTGGTATTAGTTTGAACAACATGAACATCTTCTTCCCGACCTAACTTTTCATTTTTAATATTTTTATGTGTGGAATTTGATTTCTTATCCCCTTTACTTATGAGGGTTGGTTTATAATAATAGGCTTCTTTAATAGATATATTATAAATAGTAATGTTATAATCAATGTACATTAATTACATTAAATTATTAGAGGGTAAATTTCAACTTCCTTCTTTAGATCAATCCTTTTCTCACACTCCCTCTATATATTTTATTCTCTTTCCTAATTGTAATAAAATAAATATATTCTATAGTATCATTAACATAAAAATCCCCATTCTTCCTCATATATTCCCTTCATATATCTTCTATAAAAAAACTCAATTCTAAAAAAACATAAAATCAATGAAACTAGTGAAGGAGTGGAATTATTATATACCAATTGAACGGATCACAAAGGAATGTGTCCAAAACAAAGTGTGTGTTAGTGAGTGTGGGGTTGGTAAATATATATTGGAATAACGTTTAATCCAATTAAGTTGTTTATCCCTATTTAAATTTTTACTTTTCATTAAATTTTTATCTCTTTTTATTAATCTCATCTTTGGTAGTTATATATATAAATAAAAAAAACTAAATAAAACAAGATATATTTCATTGGGGTTACCTCTGAAATAGTGAAAACTTCATTAGTGTATTTTTGTTTTCATCCCACTCACACACATCTTAATTATTATTATAAGAAGAAAAATTGCCAAGGGTATGGACTAGTACCTTCTCTCTTGGTAAAACCTAGGTATAAAATATGAAAAGCAATGCAATTTTATATTCCCAATGGAATACAAGGATAAAAAATAAACATAATAAATATGATCAATAACTCAACTTGTGTATTATCTTAATAATAATGGTATAAATTTATTCACCAAGAAGATATAATTTTTATCACAATACCAATCACATTAATTAGTTTTATATCTTCTTCCCCCTAGTTTCCCACAAAAGATAAAGGTAATATGATAGATATAACACCTTCTTAGACCAAGATTTAATCATCAGTATACAAGGAAATAATCACTTTTTATCATCTAATTATTCTTCATTACAAACTAATAATATTCTGTATGAATCACTAGATCCATCTCCCTCAACTTTCTTAGACACATATGTCTTTTTCTGTTGGGTTCACAATCAACTCACATGTATCTTATTTTTACTTGAAGAAATTTTATTGGGAAAATAAAATTTGGAGCTTTTTCAAATTATTCAACTTTTTAGAATAGATTATTAAAACTTCATGGTAATATTTCCTTTTTAATTTTCAAAATAATCATATTTAATGATCCTAAAATATTGGCCACCAAAAACAAAAAATTCTAAATAATTTTTCATCATTTTCAATTTCCTTTTCATTTTGTCTTCCAGATGTCTCATAAAAAAACTTCATGATATTTTGAAACATCACATCATTAATTTATATTTATATTCTCTAAAAAAGGTCCACCTAATTCCATGTTATCATGAGATTTAATGGTATATAGTACCTCAAACACTCAAAAATATTTACTGTATATTAATTAACATATGACATTAAATGTCGTATATATTAAAATATTATATGTGAGAATGGAGTCTAATGTGATTAGAAATGGACTTAATGAATCATTATTAAATGTTTTACAACTATAGGAGAATCTTTATTCATTACTACCATCATGTATGAACCAAAAACAGTTTCATAACCTATGATAAATTTTTATTTATATGAAGCTCCACATAATTATTATAATATTTATTTTATCATAAAAATATTAATTCTTAATAATAATTTATTTCTTAAATATAATTATTTACAATATCCCTAATTAATTATCTTATCCAAACTCAAAATACACTCTTATAAGGGTTTTTTACTTACCTGAATTAATTAGTATCTCACTTATGTTGTAGTGTTTTCACAGTCTTTTCCACATCGTTTTTTTGTATTTTCATTGGATTTGTAATACAAAAAAGTTATTTTTTATTATATAATATGTTTATGTGTTTTAATAATAAATTAATTTGTTAAATAATTATATTTTATGTAATTAATATTTTTTTATTTAGGTATTGTGTTATTATGAATATCCTTCAAATTAAATAATCCTCATTGTTTTAACTTTCATTTTTAGTCTTTATTTATATAATACTTTTAAAGAAGATTTCTTAATAATTCATTTAACTTAATAATTGTTTCATTATTTTCACTTTTTATGTAAAGTACACTTTTAAATTTTTTATGTTATTAAAAATTAAACTATTTTATCTATTTTATTTTATTCGATTTAGATTTTTGTTCATTAAATAGTTATTTATTTGATTAACTGATAACAATAATTATTTTAATTTAATTTAATTTATTTAATGTAATCTGAATAAATAAATTCTTGTAAATAATGTAAAATTAATTTTATTATTTAAAATTGTTTTATTTTTATTTATCTAGTCTTTTTAATTATTAATTAAATTGATTGAATTAATAATTTATTATTAGTTTTAGAAAATTCTTTTAATTTTTTTGTGTTTGGTTTATGTTTTGAAGGTTTCACAGTGCCATCGTTTCCCTTCTTATGGTGACATTATTAACCCCTTTTTTGGTGACACCTTATCATTCACAGTGCCTACATCACCTTCCCCACCCATGCTTGCTACTATTCTAAGAATTAAGTAGGTTATAAATTTTAGTGTCCTGACCACTCCGAAGAATGCTCGAGCGTGCACTCACCTAAAGTATCCAAATGAATCATACATGGATTCAACCATACATATATCTTCATTAGACATTCCATTACATATATCAACCTTACATTGTATAAAAATTAATTTATGTAACCCCCTTTTAGAAAACATTTGTATAGTTTACCATGATATATCTTCTTTTCCAGGGATTATGAACATTATGTATCTTAATAGTATATTTACAAATCCTACTAATCTCTTGGAATAACATCTCACAATAATAATTCTAAACGTATGTAGCTAGTATAATTCTATGATTACCCTGATGGAAGTCCAGACTACCCTGATACATCTGTTTCACATCCATATTTCACTTTTATATATTAGATACGATAATTATATAATATATATATTTAGCTTTGTTATAGATATACATGATGTTGGTCACTATATTTCTATGTTACACTTATATAGAATTTATATCCCCTATAAAACATTTTTTCTAGTAATTATGAAACTTGTATAGGTATTTAATGATTCTTACAAAACATGGGTTTACATTGACACATATCTTTTGTGAAATTATCATTTTCATGTAAAGTATATCATCTATAAAAATATTAATGTATTCCATATGGAAATAATGTTACATATAAGAATGAGATATTCAATATAGACTAGATTATTTGACTACTCACTCTATTTTCAGATTTTCATCTTTAATATTAAACCAATAATTCTAAAATTCACCAATTCAACTCTAATTGGTTTAGGCCTCAAATATCCCAATTGGAAATCATATAAAATGTGGAAATAGACTGTTTATTCTCATTATATCATTTGTTTAATTTCAAAAAATCGTTATAGAGATAATATATCATATATCATTAAAAGTTCATAGAACGTTTCATTTAAAAAAAATCTATTAAACCAGTTCGGTATGTAAAATAACAAGAAACAACATCTTCAAATCATTAATTCCTAGATTTTCCATTCAATTGATCCATGTTATCTAGATGGAATAAATTCATTCTTATTTTCTTTTCCTATTCAAAATTGATTATTGAAACATTCACTACATCCAATATACAAGGTAAATCATTAATCCTCAAGAATTATTCCCAATTAATCATACTCCACAATATAATTCATAATAACTATATGATCTTCTCAACAAGATTCAAAAAACAATGATTCCATCCATTAAATACATTATACGAATATATTTCCATCCTGTAACATCTCATAATTCTTTTTATACTTTTTTAAAACAAATATAACATTGAAACCTGGTGAGTGAAAAAAATACATTTGTACTATATTTTCAAGATAGTTTCTAGGGAGGAACAAACTATGAAAATTTATTTGATCACCCATGCTTCAATATACTAGTTTTACAGTCATGTGGGATAGTGTAATAGATAAAGCTAAACCTTACTCTATCAAATAAAAGTGATTTTCTAGAGTATGTTATGTATACTTATGAGTAGTTTCATTTTTGATATTTACCTTAGTGATATGTTATTTTGATTCTATGTGATTTGATATAGATTACATTTGATATTATAGTGTGTTTTATTTATGGAGTGGTATTTCATTGGGTGTTTATTTTAGAGTTCCTTGTATTAAAGGATGAATTCCTCCCATGGTATCTGCATTATAAACATGATGATAATCACCAATCCATGTCTTATTGGGTATAGGCTTCATGGATGAGTCATGTATTCAATAAAAACCCAAAAAAAGAAAATTAGGGATTATATATAAAAAGGTAATTACTATTAGACATGTGTAAATTTAAGAGAATATCCATTAATTTTTTATTTGTATTAACAATGCCACAAAAGGTAATTATTTAAATTGTATAATGATTAGCTGATGTATAAATATAACTCAATTAGATATTATTAAAGAGTATTTCCCACTAGATCAACTCTAAAAACATATATAATGAATGTGTAATTATTTATGGAATGAAACTTTTAATTGTATCAAATTTGGAAACGAAGTTCATCTTTTTTCTGTTAATAATTCATTAACAATATATAAATATCAAAATGATCCGTCAAATTTTTTTTGTTAAAAAATTAAATCACCATTAAATAAATGTTTCATATGATACTATATTTCTCGATGAATTTTAAAAGAGTTTTTTATTAATAAATATTACTGTTCATGATCTAATATAACAACAGTTTCCACCCAATCATTCATATTCAACCATATGTGCCTAAATATTTGAAGAGATGCAGAAAATGAACAAATTTATATAAAGTTAGAGAGTAAAATTTATTTTGAGTACATCTGTAAAGATATAGACACTAGTAGCCTATATCGTGTGTTTAATATATTATATTAGAACTATATACAAGAAAACTCATCTCAAAAGAAATAATAGTTTAGTAAACATGTTAAACCAGATAAATATGTTAAACACACATTACATTTGAATGCATAAATCACAAAATAGTATTCTATTTGAAAACACATTCATTCCCCTTAGAATATCCCCTCATATCACTCATAATAAAATTCTGTGAATCCTAAGGAATTCAAACATAAGAAATCTATGAACTCAGATTATCATTAAGTTTATAGTTACAATAGAATCTTATAGTGCTTGAATAATATTGAATGATTAAATGTTATTCTATAAATTTCTTATAAATAATAAAATTTTCATTAAAAATATTCATGGATTTCATAATAACACAATGAATCACATGAACATCAATAAATGATTCCGTAATTATAGAATTCATAACCTTCGATGTCTAAAACGTACTGTTGAGGCCTCATGACAAGTCATATTACCTAAATGGGTAAGGCCTCAGCCAAATACTAAATATAATATCTCTAATTATACCCAAATATACATAATGGTGGTATATAATTCCATTCCCCACCCATTACTTAATAATTATAATGCATTTATCATACGAATAAACAATACAACTTAAATAAGAAGCATTAAAAATAAATTATAACCCATAACAGGTATCATTAAATACATAATATCAATAATATTCCCAATAAATCTAATCTTAAACCATGTATAAAAATATATTTGGTGGTATCATAGGATTATAACCACATTAAATAATTTTTTTAAAATAGATTCAGAAATAGAAGAAAATGTTTTCAAAATCCCACAATAAAAAATATTGGGGAATATAAAAATTACAATTTAAAAACACATATTTATAATATAAACATTTCCTATATATTAGTCAATTTAATTAAATAAATATTTAAAAAAAATTTCATTCTGAAATCATTGAGTGTTATTTAAAGTGTTAAATTTTATTCATTGCATATAAGTTAAAAAAAATTCCATTCACAATTTACAAATATATGTCAAAAGGTATATTGTTTCCAAAACTATAAGAATATTTCTCTTAAGTATTTTTAAAAAATTAATACAATTTTAAATTAGAATTTAATAAATAATTTTTGAATGTTTGAAATTATTTTTTTATATTTTTATGAAATATGGATAGGTATGTAAAATATTCCTCCCTATGTAGAAAAACAAACCGGATTTCCTTTAAAACATTATTTCAGTTTCAAGAGAACAATAACGGAGGAAATTTCATTGAGAAATATTAATTTATACAAATAACATTAATTAAAGAAAATATATTGGTTTAATGTTATTAATATTAAATAATTTTCAATATTGACACATAAACAAAAACCAAATAGAGTAATGATGCGATTGTTTAATACACCCTTAATTAAAGTCCAACATCATTTGTATGTCTTCAAACCTAATGTATACTAAATACAGGATTATTATAAATATATTCTATAAATATACTCATATATATCATACCATATATTATTTACATTAATGGTTTATCATCTATTTGTATTTCTATGTGAAAATCCTTGTTCATTGTAATAAATATTTCAATTCTCATGTATGTATTTGTTCGTTATTTTTAGTGTTTTTCAATTTGATAATTTTTTACGTTATCTACATATTTTTAATCATGAAATAAATTTCATTTTTAATAGTTAAATATTTTTTAGAGTCATCCATAAATGTTATAGGCATAGAAATGTATTACATTGTTTATGTATATGGATATTTGTACATATGAATGAACATTATTTGTGTTTTTTGATTGATGGACCAAAATAAAAAGAACTAATATTTTACAATAAAAAATTATTATATCATATGAAACAAATATATTCATCAAATAATTCCTTATTTGCATCCAAGTAAAAACAAAATCAGAATCATATTATATCTCTTCCTAGATGTAGTAGTACATTGGAACGTAATAGCGACAATATCAATTTTATTAATAATTGAAGGGGAGAAGTATATTTGAAACCATAATTAATAAATTAAAATTATTTCATAAAATTATTTTATATATAAATTAAGTAAATAAATATATCCATTTATGAGAGATTGTGATGGAGAAAAAATTAAAATGATTCATGTGGAGGTGGTATTCCATACAAATGATCATTAATTTTGTTTCCCATTTGATGGAAGAATAGATGGATGTCATATATAACAATAATATAATAACATGTGATTATATGTTTGATTTTTTATTCATAATTTTTGAATATGTGAAGTATGTTGATTAAGATATAAATTAAAAACAAATGGTCTTAAATTTAACTCTTCTTCAGAAAACCTCAATAATGTTATACCTAAAGCCTTCCTAGGATAGTTATTTTATTCAAAAAGGGATTTTAGGTCATGGGGATGGATTTATATATGGTATTTGGATAATTGTTTTGGATGAAAAAGTGGTTCTCAAATTATAAATAGGCGAGGAGAAGCCTTTTCTTTTATAATTGGGGATTGAAACCCTTTTTGAAATTTCATAAAAGAATACAAAATAATAAATTCATGGTCCTGAAAAATTCAAAGAATTGAACATATATTATATAGTGGGATAGTATATGGTATATTTTTGGACAAGAAATAGTATTTATAGATGATTACATAGAAAAAAATACACTTATCAATTGTATTGACCCCCGATAAAACATTTTTTGACTTAATAGTTGTAACTGATTTTTAATGTTTTTACTATTCATTGCGAAAAAATAAGTATACCATATTAATTAAAATTATGTAATATGATTAAAATTTAGGAATATATTTTACAAAATTAAACTCCATTAAGATGATGGATATAATTTAACATTAACCAAATTAGGGGGATGAATATTATGTTTTCCAATTGAAATCTTCTCTCAAGAACAGAATGTTATTATTTAAGAAATAAATCTTTAATTGATTCCAGTGATTTTTTAAAAAAACATAATTGAAATAATTTATCTTATAATGAAAATTAAAAAAATTATTTTTTAAAATTCATTTAAAAATAATAATTTTTTATGAATATTAATATTTTTCCACTGTTGAATGAAAATTTAATATATTCAGAAAATAAATAAAAAAATCAAAGAAACTATTGAAATTTTTAATTTAAAAATTATTTTAATTATACTAATTAAATTTTCTTAATATATAAAAATAATTTTGAAGATAATTTTGTAAAATGTGACGAGGCCACTTTTAGAAAAAATACAACACTTAAGTATAAAACTAAATTTATTTTAATAAATGCCTAAACAGTTGATTACTGATAAAAATTTATGATTGAATATATAAAAAAAATTCCAAAAATATAATTCACCAATGTACATTAATTTAATTTATAAAAAACACAATGTGTACATAAAAACATTTTTATTGAAAAAAATTTCTTTTACATTCAAATGCCCTTTATTTTCTTTTATAATCAATTTATAAGAAATAAATTAATTTTATACATGCTTAAAAGATATCATCTTCAAAAAATAGTAATCCCTATTCATATATTCGAATTTAATAGTAGGATTGTAAAATAATAGTATACGACAGATCATTTACTCTCTGGGTTTTGTGTATCGATTGTTATCATAGAGATTAAATTTATAAAAAATGAAATATGTCATAAAATATTAGGGTGTTACAGTTACCCCCATTTAAATGTATATATCCCAAAAAAATATCATCCAATGATACACAAATGAGGATACTTATTCTTTAGAGAATAAATTGTTACTCATGTAACATCATAGAATTTCGAATTCCATAAGAGAAGTTTAACCACATGATCATCATTTTTCCAATGAAAATACTATCTGTAATACCATATTTATACTACTTACTCATCAATGAAAATATCATAATCTAGTTACATAATCTATGAGTTTAGTATATTTTATTGTTCATGTATAAACTACCCTTGGAGTGATATATAGAACACATCATGAACCAGAGAGAGGTTTGGTGGAAGTGCCATGTGATGAGTTATCTTCCCAACTCAATCAAGAATTTGGAAGGGTCCTATTTACTAAGGGAAAAAATTAACATTATTATAGAATATCATAAACATATTCCATGGATAAAGTCAATGAAATTAATTATTTCCCCCTTTGAACTCCAAATATCATCAACGATTATCAACATAACATTTCTTTTGACTTAGGGCTTCTTGAATACATAGTTAAATTGTTCTATTTCCTCTTCCATTCTATCTTCTAGATAAGGTACCAAAGGATTTATTTCACTATCTACATCCTATCATTTTCAATTTCTACAGTAATTTTCATAAATGGAGTAAAAAATAACCATCTAAATTCTCATGAGAAATCATTTTATCTATGAAAAAACACAATGAATATGGTGTTGATCCCATCCAATTTTGAGATCAATATATCAGGATACATCTATATAAACAAGGTTTTGAATGGTTATCTATGAATGGAAATATATTCTATGGTGATAAGAAGTACTCCAAGCATACAATAAATCCATATCTTGCTGAATAGTTCACCGGAACGAAAATGTAAACCCATGATCCTCATTAAATATGACAAAATGTTGAACGATATTAAACCTTACAACTAAAATAATTTATATTCAAGAAAAATTATTTAGGTAAAAATTTACATTGGTATAAATATTTTGTGATTACTTTGTAAGGATATCTACTACAACCTATATAAAATTATGTTATTTTTGATAATTTGGGGATTCCTATGAAAAAATAAATTATACATTTTTCCCATTTCCATTCATCTATGATTAATTATCGTAACACACACATAGATTTCATTCAATGATCTTTAACATGATAATATACCATACACTGGGATTCATACTCACTAATATCTATCTTCATGTTGTCCATTAAAAAATAATCTTAACAATATTTTTACAAATTCATACATCTAGGATAAATATGGAATAATGGAATATGATCATCTTCCAACAACTCCATTAATTTATTTATTTATGGAACACATAAATTATTCCAGAACATTATCAATCCATCATAATCATGTCTAAAAAACAATGTATTTCACCTTCTTCTATATCTCCAAATCTTACTTATGTGCTATATTAATCCCCACATGGATGGATGGATGAAAACCCAATTAATTTGAATAATATTTCTCAAAAATTTTCAATATTCCATGATCCATCCATCAAGATTCATGAAATATTGAATCTTTTATGATTTTCATCGTATACAATCTTGCTCTATATTTTTAACTTATAGAATTAGCCACCATTTTTTTCATCCCATTTGGTAATGTATTCAGGAATTATAATTATTTATCAACTCTAATTATACAATTTCATACATATTAAAGTCCTTCACTGGGAATTACTACTTTACAATTTATTGATTAGAATATATATAAACAATTTCACCTTACGGATAATGTATAAATATATTCAATGAAAATTTTACTATTTCTAACCCCAAATATTTAGTTGGTTGATTTTTATCAGTAATTATTTAAAAGATATGAATACTCCATCATTGTGTCAGTCTCCGTGAGAAATATAAGGGTCCCTTCATGGATGGATCACTAATGATAAAAAAACTAATCCATTATAGTGTAGTGTAAGAATAGTTATGCATACCATAAATCCCATTATTTCATTTAAAATCTATTCCTATTCAACAATATATGGGAACAAGATCCCATTCTATGTTAATTAGGTCAAATGATTATAGAGTCGTGCAAAATGTTCTACCAATAATTGAAAACATCCATGCAAAACAAGAACACTATAGATGAAATTCATTATGGTTGGTTAGGTATAATAATCAATAAATTCATTCATTGATGGTTGTAGTGATATACCATTACATGAGGTTATAATTCCCAATAATTTAGTTATCTAAATCCAAAATTTAATCATGGTAAATTATTAAAACATCTTCCCCTACATTAGTTCCTTAGTAGGATTTTCAAATTTGATTTATTATGTTCATTGATAGTCAAATATATTAAAAGATATTATATAAATACTAACAGAAATTGATCAAAGTAGTCTATATAATATACATTCATTTAATCAATTAACATATAAGGATCATTAGTAATCTAAAATTAATTACAATATACTCATAATGACAATACCATGAATGGAATGTCATATTAGGTATCTCCTCCTTCTTGATCCTTATCTGATGATTCCTATATTTAAGATTTATAATAGAAAAAAATATATACCTGTAATTGATTATGAAAATCATCGATGGTTTTTAGATGATACTTGTTATTAATAGTGGTTTTATGATGTTTTTTTATAACTAATGTAAAGATGTAATGGCCCATCATTCATCCAGATATGAATAATATGAGAACCCCAAATCAAATCACTACACTAAATGAACCCCTTATAAATATTATAATAGTGTTTATTATTTTATTATTAAAACTCAATTCAATCCATTCATTATAGAGCCATTGAAATAGGAAAGTGACTATCAATGAATTCTATTCAGGACATAACCTCAATATTCGATGGATTTATCGAAAATTATTTTAGAAATACATTTTACTATTTTAAAAAAATTAGATCATTTTCCATTTTGAATTTATCCTAAAGAATTTTAGTAAATATCCCGCACAAATTGATTGAATAAACTATATGATGGAAGTAATTTATATTAGATGTCTAGGTCTATAATACCTTTGATTGGTGATTGATGAGTGATATGGAATATTTAATTTAGCTTTAATTCATAGAGGATTGAGAGGAAATCTATAATAAGTGATCCAATCCATACCAAAAATTAAATAAAATTCAATTAGAGGGACAATACAAAGATTCATTGGAATAACTATACCACAAACATCTATCTTAGTGGAATTGTTTTCTTAAGATTTGTTCTTCATACCATTAATTGTATTCACCACCATCTAAATATATAATCATTGAGATAGTGATATGAAACCATTAGGAAAATATTCCAACATTAAATAGTGTCATGAAAAAAATAAAATAAATAATATTCAATCCTATAGTTGATTATTTGTGCACATTCCACCACATCTCTATGAATTCCCATGTCGGCTGTAGTAATTGCATAAGCTTGAACTTATCACCTTTGATTATTTATTTGAAATTTCACATGAAGTATAGGTATTTTTTTAGAATATTTCTCTATAGAATTATTTTTAAATCATTATAAATTGATGTATTTTACCTTAATCATTATTTCATGAGAAATATAACCCTTTTCTCCACACGAGAAGTAAACTCCATTACCTTTTCGACATGTACCATGGAGATTCATTCCATTGGGACCACAAGATGGTAAATAATCCTTTTTCGTCATCCTATTTTCCAATTTTTTCTTCACTATCATAATACTCATATTCATTCCATTGAATCCATACGTCTTGGGGAATTATGTTTAATCTTGTTAGATCAAAATACTATATACTTATATGATGAGAATTCTTAGGAGACTATTTATCTTCAATGTATTGTATTAATCAAATTATAGAAATAGTAAATATAAACCTTTGAATTATGTAAATTGTATAAATCAAGCCTTGAAAACCTTATAATGTTATACTGATATACATAATCTTTTTCATACTTCGTTTTCCTTAAACCCAATGATTTATCTCTATATATACACATTGTCCATAAGGAAAACATTTTTTTACGAAACGTTCCTTAAAATACTTTAATTCTATTCTCATTATGACTTCCACATCCTTAGTTTGTTGAATCAGTAGAATCTATTGATTTTATACCCCTGTGCGAATAAAAACCCAAGATAATTATATCAATTTCATAACATCCTATGGATAGAAATATATTCTCAAAGTATTTTATCCATTTATCTTTTTAAATGGGTTAGTAGTCAAATTGAGTAATGGAGGACATCAATGAATGATTTTGTCTAACATTTTTAATCCATATATATTATCAGTTAAATTCTCCATCCATTAAATGTTATTGGTTAAAACCTACTTTGACTTCCCCAATATAGTTCTAATTTTTTTAACTCTACCTATAACTCCATTTCCTTCTTTATTATCCTATACAGTAAAGAAATCACTATATAGATTATGTACACTGATATGGTATCCATTTCATTCACTACGAGACATTTAAAAATAATGTAATACTATATATATATCATAGAATTTTTTTCAATAATTTTTAATTTCAATACTCATAAAAAGCATAACATATATTGAGAAATTGGTGCAAAGATAATATTCAAAACATAAACATGGTGTCTTTGGGAAGTTTCTCAAATAATAAAAATGATTTAAAAAATTTTATAATATTTACTAAATAAAGAATGAATCAAGAAAATAATATCCCCCAAGATTATGAAATATGGTGCATTATAAGGGAACACTCACCGTGCACCCGATTGATGAAATATAAATACTCAAACCAAATAATTTCAGGGTTATTACCCCTAGATAAATATATTACAAAACCATATACAATTGAATTATATAGTTAGGGATGTATTTCTAGGAAAACCAAAAAATATATACCTTACAAAAACGATAGGATGATATAATCTACATAAACGTATCCACAGAGCTAGTAATTAGGATATATTCATAAATAATTTTTTCCCCAATATAGTTCCAAATGTTTCTACTAAACATCCCCCAATACATATAAAAAATACCCTAACTATAGGTTCTTAAATCTAGTGGTGAAATTATTATATTGTATCTATATTCCAGGAACAACATCCTAATGTACTAAATAGTTTAATAGCCTTCGTAATGTAGATATATACTTGAAACTAACATTACATTAGATCACAAAATATTCAAGAAAGTATTCTCATTGAGAAATCCATTTTTCCCCGTATAAAATCCATAAATTCCAATTATTATATACTTCTAATCCTATAATGTAATGAAACAAAAGAAAATGTTAAGCTTAGTTTCTTAGTTAATTTTTATATAAAATGGAAGCTAATAGAGAATGAATAACATAGAAGTAATAAAAAATGATCAATTAATTACATAAAAAAAATATGATATATAATGTCAAAAATTGATATTCAAAAAAAATAATCACATAGAAATCAATCACTAATTTCCTAATGATTGAATTCATAATTTCATATTTTAAAAACTTAATATCTAGGTCTCCTAGAAAGACATATTTTATAAATGTGCAAGGAATGGGAAAAATACTCTATCTTGTTTTTCTATTGAGACATAATAAAATGTTTTAAGGAGAAGTTTAATTTCAGGCCTATCCATCACTTAATATGTCCATTGAATTTATTATTTGAGTAATAAATAAAACAAAATCTATATTTCCAAAAAATAAATAGTTTTCATTATCGAATGAAGTAGCATATGAATTTCAACTCATTCTTATATTGAGAAAATCATAAAACAACTAGTGAAAAATGGTGGATGGCATTTTAATATTATAACATTAATAAATAATAATATTCAATAATATATATTGATATAGATTAAAATATTTTCAAAATTTAACAGGAAAATTTACAGATGAAAATTAACTATTTCACATTAATTTTTATTATTTAAAATATTAAATTTCACCAGATAGTAAGGATGAATTTATCATTGATAATAACTTTATAAACAATTATTTTAAACACAAAATCATTAATTTTTAATGTCATATAAGCTATATTACCATTCTATTCAATATTTTTCAAAAAATATACAAAGTACCATGATTGGAAAAAGATAATAATGTTTATTTTAATTTCAGTTAAATATTAAAAAAATTGTAAAAAAATCCAACAATAATATATTTTATCAATTAAAAGAATTATTTTATAAATTATAAAAAATTTATGGACATGGAAGGGAATTATTCTTATCAATGTAGAGAAACAAAGTCTATTATCCTTCAAAACATTATATCATTTTATTACCTATATAAATAGAGGGAATAGAAAATAAAATGTATAATTTATATAAATAAAAATTGGATAATAAAATATATTGTATTTTTATACAAATATAATATAATTTTTTTCGTGGGGAAATAAACATTATCAATCAATAATAATGATATGATTATGAAACAAACCCTTACATTGACTCTGATTTCCATCATACATGATAGAAACACCAATATAATAAATATAAAATTATATTAAAACTATTATATAACAATAATCAAAAATATAATACCATATATTGTTTTATTTATATTTTTATCACCCTATTATTGAAAGTTCTTTGTTATAATCATTGTTCTGTGTTATAACCACATCATTTTCCATGTACATTTTGGTTTGGTAGTTTCAGTATTTTTCTATAGAACAAGGTTCCATTATCTCTTGAATATTAATCATGATATAAATATAACATATTCTCATTTTATAGGTTTTAAGAGTAATCAATAACAGTTATATATTGGAAAATAACTTACACTGTTCATAGAGATGTAAGTCGTACATCCCCATGAACACAATTTCCATTTTTCAATGGTTGGAATGAATGTAAGAAAAATAACAATTTCTCTTAGAATATACCGTATTATATAATATAAATTGTAAATATTCATCAAATCCATCATTATTACTAACCATATAGAAATTAAATTAAAAATCTCTAAAATTTCTTCATGGAGGCGGTAGTGCACACATAAACAGGGGTGAAATCCTAAATAATGTGATATTAAATTAAATTAGTATAATTGATTTAATAAATATCTCATATATATATATTAAATTAATCATTAGAACCCTCTATTAGAGGGGGTAGTGGAAAATCAATTACATTGGATTGTGATGTTGTAGTCTACCATATGCATGATCAACAATTTCATATCCCATTAGATAAATGATTAGATATATATAAGTTGTTAAATTAAAATAAGAAAAATAAATTATATTAAATATAATTTATTTAATATATCTTAATAATTAAATAAAATTTTAAGGAGATACAAGTTGAAACATAATGAAAATTCATTTTTATGAACAATACCTCTTTTTTTGAACAACAACTTTTGGATAATAACTAAAGCATTTATAGGAATACTTATTTTATAAAAATAGTAACTATATATCATGGGAATGGATTTAGGTCTGTTATTTGGAAGATTATTTTCATAACAAATATTCTAGTGATGTATGGGGAGGGGTGGGGGAGATGAGATGTCCTTTTATAGGTTGGGGAGGAGACCCTCTTAAAAATTTCATAAATGATTAAAAAAATGATATAGTTGATCCCTTGAAAAATTATTCCAAATGGATATAAATTTGAATTTTGTATACTATAATCTTTAAATATGGTAATAAAATAAAATTTAGTCAATTTTACTTTTCAGAAATACACTTTTAATTTGGATCAACCCTCTATATATCCTATTCGAACCTTACTTATGGTAACATATTATTTCAATTTTAATATTAATTATAACCAAAAACAATGTAGACCATCTGAACTAAATTTTATTATCATGACAAATAATATAAGGACAATTTAAAAAAATGAGATCACAAAATTATCATAATTTAATTTAAAACCAAACCAATTAGTGTGAAGAAAATAATGTCTTCCAAAGAAAATTTTTTATTAAGTGAAATTTTTTATCAAAATATTCAATATAAAATTAATTCCAATGAACAGATTTGAATTAATAATAATGTAATTTTACTAATTTTTCTTTTGAATACATTTAAGTAAAAATTAGTTTTTTATTTTGTTAAATTGTATGATAATTGTTAAGATCAATATATATTTTTCATTATTCAAATAATATTCTTTTCATATAATAATTAAAAAACTCACTCTATGTAAATTTTATTTTCGTGATTCACAAAACTAAGTTGATTTAATTGAATAATGTTTTTAAAATTTTAAAAAATAATTTTTTTAAAATGTGAAGAAACCATGTTAAAAATCTTTTTAGAAAAATTCAAATATTTTGTATAAACCCATATTTATTCACATCAATTTACAAATGAAATATTATATGAATGACAATAAAATATGTTTATTATATAATATATATATTTTAATTAAACCATTCACCAATAGTGGTAAATTTAATTATTTAAGAAACACATCATGTAGATAAACATTTTTTTATAAAAACATTTATTTTAAATTAATTGGATTTTTATTTTCATTTATATTCATTTTATATCTGGTGATTTTACTTTATAAAAGTATAAACTATATAATTTTTATAATTTAGCAAATAATATTCATTCCAAACAATTTAATGGATAGTTTATTGTAATTAATTCTACTACAACCCATTTAGACTCGTGGATGCATGTGTCATAAGCTATAGAAAAGATTAAATTTATTCTAAACGAAATATAAAAGAATACGATGGGGGTCAGATGAATTTCCTCGGAAATTATCATTAAAATTATAACTATTATGTTAAAATATTAATTAATTACAAAGTAAATAGTATACCTTAATTGATAATATTCAACAATATCAGAAATCTAATTTTAGAAATAGTTTTCTATCATATATATGCAAAAGTGGACTATGGGATTTGAAAATAATACAAAATTTTTCCCCTAGATATATAAAACCAAGAAAGAATAATTATAATTTCAGAATTTATTTTCTCATTTATTACTTCTACATAATCTTTCATTTTAGAAAAATAATTTCAATGTATAACTTTTCAATAAGTACAAAATTAATCAAGCACATTTACTAAACTAAAATATTTTATAATCGATGTATAATCATTTTAATAATGTAAAATATGTTCATGAAATGGATCGCAGTGGTAATGAACTAAAAATTTATCATCCAACTTTTCAATATTATATTTAAAATCATATGCTTTAAGAATAAACATAGGAACCGAAATATTCAATTAATCAAATATAACCTTTCCTTTTTTCATTTTTATTTAAATTTCAATGGAATTTTTTTTATAGTACTGCTTGTAATGATTTTAATATTAATATGAATTTCTATTATTGGATATTAAAATATAATTTATATTAATTATTGAGATAAAGTGAAAAATGATTTATTTATTGATTTTATAATATTGAAACATAAAATGACATGGAAATTATTTTTAGAGTAATTATATAATGAAAAATTTATGAAAAATATAATTGGACAATAAAAAAATGTAATGAAAAAAATTAATATCTTTAAGAATTATTTTATTAAATCTCTTATGAGAATTAAACAACTACATATTGTAATAGAAATAATTAAAAACATTAGAATTTTTATAATGATTTTGATGTAATTGGACAAATAATTATTAAATAAGTATTGATGAAATATATTCGATTGAGATATTTTAAATTTATCATTTCATAATCACTGGGAATACAATAATTGAGAATATATGAAATAGAATGGAATATTAAATGTATTATAGATAGATTCATAATTTTTATTATAATTATCTAATCTATAACAAATTAATAATTTTAATTTCTAAATAATTATTAATATCAATGGAATAAATATTTGGATATAAGATATAAAATTATAATCATTATAAGGATAATAAATTATATTTTCTCAATGGCTCTATAAAGAATATTCTATTATGTTATTTCCTATTTTTATTTATAAATCTCTCATTTATAAACTCTTTCATTTTGTTTTATTGAGATCGTATCTCACCCTTTCCATGTTTTATTCATTTACATTTAGTGCAATCTTTATGGAATATGAAATAGGGATTCATGAATGAATATTAATATGGAATTAAATTAAAATAAAAAATGTATTAAAATGGATATGTTTCTATTATATATATGATATATCATTGAGTTTTGAGAATGTATTTTTTATTGTGAGTTTTTATATAACTATGTAATGTTATGTAAAATATATGAATTTTATATATGTGTTATCACAATTATGAGACAGGATTTTGAATTTACAGTTTTTAATTCATATTAAAATATATATATGTTATTTTCATTTTCACATAAATTTTTTATGTCCTAGAATGATTTATCTTTAAGAGAATATTTTTTCTAAGAGGATACTAATAGTTAATAATTATCTTTATGAATTTAAAAATATGATATAAAATAAAATAGTGAATATATTTATTTTTGAGATACTAGTTTAATCCAAATTTAAATCACTATTTGTACCCTAAGTATTTCATATGAATTTGGGATATAAATCAAAAAAACTAAATGATTATTGTGGGCCAAAATTGTTACATAAAATAGTAGATCTAAAATAAAGTTTCCTTTTTATAAATTATTAGAAACTATTAACAAATTATCCATTTTAATTAAAAATTAAAAAATATTAGAAGATTATAATATTGAATATTATAATGTAATTTTATATAAATAAATGTATAAACTGTAGAATAAATTGATATAGAATTTTAATTATAACATTATAAAAATAATATTCAATCTAGTAAGTTTTCTCTCAAAATTATTTTGTTATATATTTTATATTTCATATGGTTAAATTGTTATATAATCGATGAAAACTTGATTATGTAGAAAATATTACATGATGATATGTATAATAAGACCACAAAATATTCAAACCCATAAATTTAATTATGGTATTTAAATATAAAAATGTTATAATAATGAATTTTCTATATTTGGATTTGTTAAGATATTTTCATGTTTTTAAGAGTATGCATGTTTCATCTAATTCAGAGGAATTGTCACCATATCATTCATTCATCAATGTTTCCTTTATAACATGTGATTGAAATGGTAAATATCCACTTAGAGAAAAATCTATATGTTTTTCATAGTCAATGATCATCAATCAGTGCCATTGGATTAGATAAATGTTAATAAATGAATGAGTAAGGTCTTATATGGTTAAAAAGAATTAACATATGAGTCATAAGTCTGACATATTATTTAGATTGAACCATTGAACCTCTTAAAAGTAATTTTATAGATAATTTCATTAGTATACAAAGGATACATTATTCAGAGAAATCAAAAATACCTATTATTAAAACGGTACTCTATATATGAACAATAATAAATTAATAACTTTCTTATTTTGTTATGAAATACCTCCTAACCAAATGTGTTAGGGTATTTATTTAAATCATGTGGTGGGTCTTTTTTAATTAAGATGGCATTATTCAACATTTATGAAATTTATTGTTATAAGAAAAAAGTATAAAATGAAAAAATTATTTGAAAGAATATATTACATGAAACACTGAATTTATCATTATTTAAATTGAATATTGTTTTTATAAGAATTATTTTCTTACACACATGGATGAGTTTTAACGAACAAAAATAATCTATTAATATTAATATTTCATATGAAAATTATCTACAAATAATTAGAATGGTGAGTATAAATATTGATAACTAACATATAGAAATTATGTGTTTTAAATATTTTTTAAATAAATTTATTGGTTTTAAATTGATTATAATTTAATATAAGAATCATTTCATAGAAAAATGAATATTTTCTCAAAAAATTATTTTTTTCTAGGAAGAGTTGTTGTCATTTTCTGTGCACAGAATTTAAAATTAATTTTTCAAAATTAAAAAAAAAATTATTTGACAAAAATAATTTAATTCCTGTTATCTAGCATGTAAATATTATATTTGGAGGATATTTTTTAAAATTTTATGAGAAGATTAATTTTTCACAGAATAATGGAAATATTGGTTTTTATTAAACTGTCATTTTGACAATATTAAATAACACCTCGATGATTTGAGTTTCAATTAAAATTAAATATTATTTTGCATATTAAAATTCAATTAATTATATTTTAATCATCATTATAACTAATTTGTGTATAATTTCATTTGTTGTTGTAAAAATACATTATTCAACAAAACTAGTTTTCATTATGTTTTGATTGTTTAATTTTAAATTAAATTGTTCAAAAAATTTACTATGGCTCTTAGAAAAATTATTTCATATTTTCAATATGTGGATTCAAATTTAGTTAATAGTTCAATTTTAATTTTCGGAAATATAATGAACTAACATATTTATTTTTTTTACCATGGGAAATCATAAATTAGGAAATTTATGTCAAAAATAAGTTGATAAGAACCATAAAATGACCCGAAAACTAACATAAATATTATTGGATAAGTGAATATCCATCATTATCATCCAGGTGTAGAAAATATTTCTATTTGGGTCTAAATGGAAATGATTATGTCCATTATAGGATTTTATTTTATGAATAGTCAACCCTGACATACTCTTGTTTTCAATAAGTATACTTTTTTAATATGGTGCATTCCCAAATATATATTTCAATTTAAATATTATTTATATATATGAAATATTTATATTTATAATAATATTTTGTTATTAGTTTTCATTGGAGAAAATATTACTTTAAATCCTTACAAGACTCTAAAATAGTAATAATTTAATTAATAGAAAAATAAAAGGAATGTTTTAAAAATATGAAATATGATATGATATAGAATATTTTATATGTGAAAATACTTTTATAGATATATATGAAATATTATATAGTATTTAACTAATAATATTAGAATTATGCCATTATATTGTTGTATTTGATGTCGAGTTAAATCAATTTTTCCCAAATTGAAAAAATGACATTTTATAAAAAAATTAATTTCATAATTTATATAAAATTCATAAATATATGAAATAATCATAATGGAGATAATATATGGTATACTTTATTATCCCCAATTCCTTTTTTGTCCATTTTAAGCAATTGGATCCAGAATAGTGTTATTCGTTTCGAATATTTGGAACATTTATAAAAACCCCTCTCACTTCAATTATAAAAGGGAAACCGTTACATTATATAATTACAGCACTTCTCACCATAAAAATATACATACCCTACCAAATTCTATTCTAAAAATTATTATAAAATTTATATATCTTCTAGTCCTTTCACATGAGATCCATTAAGAAGATATAAATTTGAAGTCTGCATAAGAAGAGGTAATGATCTTTCCCCGCCCTTTCATGATTATTTATTCTTCCACTATGTATTTATTTATTTATTCCATGTTAAAAAAATAAATATTGTTTCATCTATATTCTGATATATTGTTATGACTGTATGACCACCATATTCTACCTTTTCTCGATCCTATGAAATATGTAAGCACTGCCATTGCGTTTGTATATCTTACCATCTCCACGCATTAAATAATTTTCATCATCCATAGTTTATTTGGATAGTTATAATGATAGATATTATAGATCTGTATGATAATTACGGAATTAAATAAATTATGTAAATTAAATATATCATGAACTCCTTACCCATTCACTTTTAAAGGTAATGATGCCATGACTTGTGGACATATATATGACCAATCACCTCCATGAATTAATGTGATTCATTTTCCATGTCCAATATTCAACAATGATTATAAAATATAATAATATAATGAGTGATTATGAATTTTATATAATTAACATCAATCTATAATTTAATCTCTTATGTAATATGTGCATGTTCATGTATTATCATAACAAATCACATATGAGAAAACAAGGCTTGCAATATCTAAAAAAATAAAATAAATAAAATATTATTAATAAATAGTTGTTAAAATGTTATATAATTATAAAATATGATATAATAAATATTAATATATTTCTCTTATAAATTAAGAAAATACATTAATCCATTATAGAAGAGTTTAATGTCCATTCAACTAAATAAAAACTTCTAGTTAAGGGATTTTTGTCTCACAATTATTTCCATGGGACACATTGTGTATTAAAAAATTATTTATTTCATGGGGTGTATATACAACCACTTTGATATATTATATCATGAATCAAACATTATTCATTATATTTAGTGTTTTATTTTACATTACATTTTTATTGTTCTATTGAATCAAATTATACAATAGTGGTCAGGGTTTGTTTCATGATCTCATCCTTATTCCGGGTTGTGTATGTTTAGATCCCTGTCAAGGAATATTTATATTCCATGCCCATTTTTTAAAAATTACTGATTTAATAAATATTTTTTTCTTCTCAAATAAAATTTGACATTCACTTTTAACCATGATTGACTTTGTACAAAATATTTTAAAAGGAATCTTCATAGCATTTTCCAAAAATGTTATATTTTTCATTTTATTACAAAATGATGGATGGAATTTATTTCTAAACCAATAAGAAATAAGTGGGTTATCTCGTCTTCATAATGCCTACATGTTTTGAAAATTACATTACAGGATTGCAGTTATATTTTCAAAGAATCTATTTTCATTCATATTTTCTCAATTTCCTTTTAAAAGTAAATATCCAAATTGAGAAATATAATTTCTTCATAAATATTGTTATAATCCTGTAATACCATTATTTCAATCATTTATTTACCCATGATCAATGGATTTATCATTTCTCTTAAATATTAAAATTCGGGAATAACAGAAATAATTATTCCATAAAACATATTCTATTTTTACAAACAATTCTTACTTTGACTGTTATTTTATTGAATAGGAAAATATTGATAAATTTTTATTCCTTACAAAATATGTATAATTTATTATAAGGAAAAATGTTTATGATTTAAAAAATTATTCTATATATGAGTAATTATTTAAACATGAAAGATATGGGTGGGTCCAGGTTATAGATTTCCACTTGATGCATATATAGTCTCATGGGTTGAATTAGTTGGATAATCTTAGTTAATAGGTTTTTCTTCTAGAATGTTTTAAACCATATTTTTAAACATCTTTACTGTAATTGTATCATGTTCCAAGTAAATATGTTTTCAGATAATGAAATATTTCTTTCATTATTATTATTATTATTATCTAGGATATTTTCATAGTATTATTAGCTCTGGATGTATTTCATTCATAGATTATTTATTATATAAAATGTGTGTTCAGTAATTTACCATTCCATTTTTATGCCGTATCTATTCATGTAGTGATGTTATTTAAATTGAATTTGTGTTTATAAATATAAATTTCTATATTGATTATTCCCTTTCTAATAGTGGTAGTAATGTTATTTAAATAAAAGTGTGTACATTTATTTACTATTTCATACTATTTATTCTTATTGGTTCATGATATTTTCTACTATATATAACAATTAATGATCATTTTAGTTCATCCTTATTTTTTTCCATTCCATATGAATCCATGAAATTTAATATAATTTATATATAATGTTATTATTTATGGAATAATTTTATTATAGTATTTTTGTAATTATTGTTTTCAAATGTAAGGAATTTCTCAAATATGTATCTAGTTTAGCAACACAACAAAATTATCTCGTCCATCAAAATGTTAAGGATTATATCTTATGCCAATTTCATAATGTAAATAGTGGATCTAAGCTACTTCGGAATGGTTCACAACAATTTCTAATTGATAATGTTTAGTAGAAACCATGGGAACTAGATTTCAGAAAACATTTATTAGAGAACATAACCCTATAATATTATTTAAGGATTACATTACAATAATATCCTTATGTTTTGGTAAGGTAGATATTATGTGGTTTTTGTCTAGAATTATATCACATTCATGATATTTTAGGTTGACATGGTTTTGGAATAGTTGTACATATTAGTAATTACTATGATAAGGGAGAATTGGTCAAGGTATGATCATCAACTGATGAATAAAAATATTCCATTCTAGGAACCTTTTTTGACACTCCCATGTAATATGTTTATGAAAATTTATTTTTTCTTGACATTAAAATATAAAGGAATTAAATATACAGATATCCCCAATGAAACCATGTTTATGAAATATATATATATATATATATATATTATCTTCTATTTATTATTTCACTAGTTTTAGGATTATACATTATATTTTAGAATGTTTTGATCTAATCTAGTGTATTTTAAAATTTATAAATGGTTCTTAGATAAAGTAATGGAGACTTCAATAATGAATGTAATACGAAGACTATGAATGGTCATATCATTGATGATCTTAAGAATTTTTTTTAAAACAACATGTCTATAAAAAATTCTCATCATATGATGCCTTATAAATTTTCACTAAAAACCAGAGAAATAATTATCTATGTATTATGGTTTCTAAGAGAAGAAAGATAAGAATGTGATGACAAGGAAAATGATGGATAAATAGAAGAAGGGAAAGTTTTATTTTTCTATATTTAATAATTTTGTAAATAAATACACTCGTACATTCTTAAAAGGAATGGTTGTTTGATACAGGTGTTTATAGAAAGTCTAAAATTATATTTTTTGAAAGTGTAATTAAAAAATACAATTACTAATTATTCAGATGTAATGAGTTGGGAAAATGTTGAAATTGATGCCTCGGGTTTCAAAGGTATATAACTCATTAGAATATATTTGATCAAGGTCAATTAAAGTGATTACTATAGATGAATAAGAATGGATTTTTTTCATGTGTTTGGATTCAATAATTATTTCATTTTATTATTTTATTAATAAAAACCTCATTATATGTATTGTGTAATGTATAAGTATTGTATTGTAATAATATTTCATTAAGGATATGAAATCGTAAGATAAATGATACCAATGAATAGTACAAATGATTCAGTGTCATGGTAAAATTATTAAAAAACAATTTATTTTGTGAAATATGACTCTTAATATGTTCCTCATGTTGAGATAAATATTTGGGATAAAGAGATGATTCATATAGATAATGAAAATTTGACAGTACTACAAACCATGGAATTAATTATAAATTTTATGACAAAGTGGGTTATGTTATCTTTGTGAGAGTTAATGTTATTTTTGGATTCACAAAATATATACAATAATATGTGATTAATTGAAGGAATAATGAAGTATCCTATTTTTCATTAAGTATTTTTGGTTATTTATGTAATTACCATGTTTTTGGAGAATATGTGATCAGATTATTCACATCCTTAGAATTTGACATTATGAATTACATTATATTTCTAGGAATAAATTATTGATAAATTTTTGGAATTTCAAATATGGTCGCTCATGGAATTGTGTCAGTTGACCTATAGATATAATTATTTTAGTATAAAGTATGACATTTTTATTAGATAAAACGTGCCAACAATTTTGGTTTTGGGATATATCTAGAGGGTGAAGATCTAAGTTACAAAACATATGATTAATTAAATGTGCGTCAAAAATAAAAATTCATATTGAATATGAATCTACAAGTGTAAGAAGTTAAGTGTACATAGATAAATTCACAATGAAAGGATAATATTATTATTATGTAATGGAATGAAATCAATTAGTGTTATTTTCATGACTACTTTTTTCGAGATGGTAAATGAATTAATCAGCATTCAGAAAAGAATATTGAAAAAAAATTACAAATCACAATTAAATATGATGAATCTGTATTTCATTTAAATCATTACTGATTTATGTCTTTTAGGCCATTAATGTTTTATTTTTTTTACATTTTGAGGATTAATGATCTATACAATTTACTGTAATTATTTATTCTTTTCTTTAATATCTAAATCATCACATTCATCTAATGATCTCTTATATAGAAAATATGTTATCTTTTATTCTAGATTATCATTATACATTCATTTATCTCTTATAAAGTTTATATTTCTATTACCCTTATACAATGTGGGGATTCTAATAATGTAATTGTCAAATATGAAACCATTGATTACAAAAATATTACTTAAATTATATGGATCAAATTTATTTAATCTGGAGAAAATATAAAACCTTAAATTTTATAAAATATTAACTTTTTATTCAATAGATTATATTAAATGCACCACTAATTTCAGCTTCTGTTTCACTAGACAATGAGTTTTTGGGAAATCTTTTGTGAAACACAAGACTGAGTTTTATCTAACAATAATATAATTATTTTATATTAAAATAGTCTCTTATCCAATGTAATGAAGAGAATTAATAGTAATAAATTAATTTTTAAAATGATATTGTTATATATATAAAATTTATTATCTATTAATTGATTAGAAATGAAAATAATAACCATTTTAAATAAAATGAAATATTTTCTACAAAACTATATTTTTTCCAAAAGAGGCTCAATCATTCTTTGTGCACATATTATAAAATTAAATAGTTCTAATTTTATAAAATTTATGTGATAAAATAAATTTCCTTTTTTTAATCCAAGATGTGAAATATATTTTTTGATGCTTTTGTAGATAATTTTTTGAAAATATTATTTTTTCCAAGAAGAATAGAAATTCCAATTTTGATAAAACTATAATAATAATTATAATGATAAGTAAAATTTCATTTTGAAATCAAAGTAACTAATATTCATTTTTATAAAATCTAATTAATTATGTTTTAATAATTCTTTTAAATATTTTTTTCATAAATTTTTTATTGCGTAAAACACATTTTTCCTAAAAAATATCTTTCACTGTGATTTAAATAATTTATGTTAAATTAAATTATGAAAATTATGTAATTTTAATTCTATAATATATATTTGATATTTTGAATTAGTGGAAGAAATTTAGTTAATAGTTCCCATTGATGTTTTTCATTTTTAATAGCTAACATATTAGTTCTATTACCATGATGTAGTGTAATTTAGGAAATTTATGTGAAAAATAAAATGATAAGAACCATAAAATAACCCAAAATCATAACTAAAACTTATTATATGAGTTCATATCAATAATAATCATCCAATATTTTGTCTTATAAAATATTGGGATAGCATGGTTAAGATTATGACCTTTATATTATTATTTTATATGAAAAGTCATACATGTCGTACTCTTTTTTAATAAGTATAATTTTTTAATATTGTACTATACAAAAGATATATATGAATATAAATATTATATTTAAATATAAAAAAAATTTATTTATCATATAATTTATTTTTAATCTTAGTGATGAAATAATTTCCTTAAATGCCACACAACACAATTATATTAATGATTTAATAATCAGAAAAATATAATAATTTTATTTGAAAATATTTTCAAATAAATAAAATTATTTAGTGTTTCAAAGTAATTCAATTGATATATATTATATATTAGATAGTTTTTAATGTATTATATTCAAATTCTCCCATTTTATTTATTTATTTGATGTAAAATTAATTTTATAGTGTCCAAACTGACAAAAAATATATTTCACCCAAATTATATATTATTAAATTATATAAAAAATAATTTAAATATTAAATAAGTATAAAGGTGATAATATATTTTTTAAAATGTAATACCATATGAATTTATAGGAAATTTAAAAGGGTATTTCCCAATAATAGTAATTTTATACTTCAATATTTTTTATAAATTTTGAAAGTTCCCCTCACTTCACTTATCAAATGGCACCCTTTACTTCACCATTTTACACCACTTTAATCGATCTATAATGATGATAACCTAAAAAATTAACTTCAATTTAACTTATACTAGTTCAAGATTTTTTGGACCTTCCAAAATACAGACCCTAGATCCCTTATGAAAAGAACGTAAAAGGAAGTTCTTCGAAGAACATGTAATCATCTTTACCCACTATTTCATATTAATTTCTTCTTGTACATAATATTAACTTGTTTTTTACATGAAAAAATAATAAATACTTAATAATATATATTATTATACATTATTATTATTATTTTACAGTAATATTTCACAATTTATCAATTCTATAAAAATAAATTCAGAGCGTGGGCATGCATACGACTAAGAGTCTCTATACGGTTTTGTAAATGTTTTTCACAATAAATTTACTTTCATGGTTATAATGATGGAAATAATGGATATATATTATAATTATGAAGTTATATCAATTACATAAATTAAATATATCATGGAATCCATTACCCAGTCACACATTAAGTTAATGATATCAGTGCTTGTGCGTATGTATGACCTACCATCTACATAACACGACATTATTTATTTTACAAATAAAACCTTCAGGGATGATTCTAAAAATGAATATAATGAGTCAATATGATATTTATAACATTAATATAATTATATTTATGGGTTTCCAATATAATATTTTCATGTATGAATAATTTGATGACAAACCACATAAGAAAAAATAAGACAATTAACACTCCAAATAGTGAAATCAATACAATATTGATAATAAATTATATTTAAAATGATACATAATTAATATAATTGATATAATAAATCTGAATATGATTATGGTAAAAAATAATTACATAGTTAATACCATTATATAGAAGGTTATAACATTATCAAATAAATTTAAGCACGTGGAAAGGGATATTTATCAGACTTTTATTTCAGTGTGACACATGATTTATTAACAACTTAAGTTTTTTGATGAATATACTCTAACTTTGATATATTATATAATGAATCTATCTCTCATCATCGTATTTAATGTTTCATTTGATGTTATTTCATTTATGTGAGTTGTGATTCCAAAGATACTAATGTAGTATGGGTTTATTTCAGAATCCCACCATTATTCATAGTTGTTTATGTTTAAGTCTCCAATAGGATATACATCTCATCCATATGTGTGTTTTCTTAAAAAGTTCTCAAAATTGTTTTACAATTCTAAAAATATTGTTAAATGTTATATTTAAATATTTTTGACTTTTTAAAAAATTAAAATGAATCAACCTATAATTTTTCAAACATGGTACTTTATGGATATTCATACAAAAATATAGATGACATGTTTTGTCTATCTTATATAGTTTAAGAAATTTTTACTTCCTTTATCTAACCTTGATATTTTAATCATAAATTACATGTTTACAAGTTTTTATTCTATAAAAAGGATCCCTTATTATTTTCACAATTTCATTATGAAAGTGAATTTTATAAATATATTTGTATCATTATCTTGTAATACAATTATTTAAAACAATTAATTACTTGTGATCAATGGATATTGAATTTATCTTAATCATAAATATTCTGGTATCAAGAATAAAATTATTTAATAATTTTATAAATAATTTACATAACGTGATTACTTGTCATGTTATTTGTTGGACTAGAGAAATATTGATAAATACATATTATTTACTCAGTATAGATATTCGTTGATAAGGAAGATTATTTATGAATTAAATTATTTATTCAATATATGAATAATACATTGGACATGTAAGATGGTGGTGGAGCCTGGTTATATAGTTCATAGCTGCATTGGTAGTATCATGGGGTAAATTAGTTTGTTATCCATATTTAAGTGGGTTTTTACCCAGTATGTTTTAAACTATATTGTGAATTATATTTATGGTAGAGATATCATGTGCCTATGAAAAAAGTCATCCAATAATTATGCATTTCATTCATTTATATTATTATTATCAACTTTTATATTTTCACAATGATATTACCACTGGATGAATTTTATTCTCATATAAATAATAATATTGCATGTATCTTTGGTTATTAAATTTTCTATATTTATTATTGTTTATCTAATCATGTAGTCGTGTAATTTAAATGGAATGTGTGTTCAGTTATTGACCTTTACATATTTATTATACCCCATCTAGTAGTGATATTCGAGTTATATAAATAGAATCTGTGTTAAATTATTTACCATTTGATATTATTTTTTGCTTATTGATTCATCATTGTAACGACGAGGACCCAAACAGCCACCTAAAAAGTTCAAAATGGGTTGGGTGATTCTACCTTAAGTGAACGTCCCCAAATGCCAAAGGCTGCCGACCAGCAGTGAGGGACTAATAGGTATAGTGGGGAGGCTATACCCTCTTAGAGGATAATAAAAATGGTACTGGTCCAAGTATGACAGTAGAGATGCAGAGGAATAAAACACTCATCAGACTGGAGCTAGACCCGCAGAGCGGAAGCACATTAAAATCAACAAACTGCGGAAGAAATAAATAAAATAGCAGTGGAAAATAAATACAACAACATGATAATCACTGGTAACTATTAAACAAACCAATCATGCATCCATACCATGTCAACAAAAAAGGGGCCCCAATGGATAACCAACAGTAGCTATAAACATGTAAGTATGCTGATACAAGTATAGAAAACAAAACAGAGTAACCCCAGCTAGGTAAGACCTCAAGGTCCATACCATCTCCATGCAACAACTAACGAAGCCCATCTCTTAAAGCTGGCCTCATTCTTGCAGGTAAATCTGTAATGTCTGCATGTGTACCGAAGGGCTCGTGTAGGGTGTGAGACAAATCTCAATAGGATACCACCCAATGGTGCATACCTAATATGAGTGTTTAAGCAGTCAATCATTTGTAAGGAAAGCGTTAAATAGTATAATTCCCAAATAAACACTAACTCCACCAGTGCTCAGCAGCCACCACGAAGTGTGACCTGCTTCGGCCAATGCTAGAATCTCTGTCATATAACCTAGCACCATGTGCCCCCCTGACACCATGTGTTTCAAGAACTGACATCACGAAGGCACACCCAAGAGTAGTAACCCGACACCTTGTTCCTCCTGACACCACGTGCCTCAAGTACTGACCTCCCGATGGCCCGCCAAATATTAATAACCCAGAACCTTGTGCCTCCTGACACCTCATGCCTCATGTAGCGACATATCGAAGGAACGCCCAATATGTAACGTAGAGGAACATCGATGTCTGCCCTCAGACAATGTGTCCAGAGGAAAATCGTTATCTTCCCTCAAATAATGGTGAGCCTTAGCCCCCAACCTGATAGCCTAAATTCTATCCTCTGAAATCTCCTCACCACGTACGTGGGTCTCTACGGAAAGAACCCCCAACCAAAGAACCAAAACCGCATCTATGGGGGCCTCGACCCACACTAATGGTCAAAACCACCTCCTCACAGAGTATCTCTGGGTGCATAATACTCAAACATTCGTGTGAGCTGTAATCACCAAAATAGTACCTAAACCACCACACATCTGACACCTCATGTCCCTCCGACCATGCTGCTCAAGTCTGATGGTCTCTTCGTCCAGTAACCCGGGCCATGCCCAACCTGACAGTCATCCTGCCTCAAGACGATGTCTATGACGCACAATCTTGTGGTCAAAACCACCCAAAGTAACTCGGGCCTTTCCCATCCTGTGATCAACAACACTCAAAAATATATGGTCTATGACCATTACATCCTTAAGTTTCTAGCATATGCAATTCAACATTTACATATAAAACACATGTAAATAGGACAACCAATCTAAACAGTTGATTTGCACTAGTCCCAGAGTTATCAAATAATAGCGCTATGGACTTGAATGCCTCAAACAATTCATAACAAGGTTTAATAAGCTAAACTCAACAGCTTAATCGAATCAACTCAAGTATAACCATTTTGGTAACCCAAACCAAATTGTCCCATATGAGCAACGACCACTCACCTGACCCTGCTCAATCAAAATAGGAAAAAGGGCATACCCAAAGGTATCCAGTAAGTCTATAAGCAACATAATATGTAATAGCAGATAAAATTAGGGCCTCTCTCTAAATAACCAAATATGCGCCATAGGTCGTGCCACCCAAATGTCCAAAAAAACACAAAAGAAGATATACACCACCTACCTGAGACTTGTACGATGTTACTCTTCCAATGAAATCCTCCAATTCGGTTTAAATGCTATAGATCCACAAAATAATCAATACCACTCAAATAACAAAAACACGTTCTAGAATATAAATAAAGAAAAAAATCTAAAGGGTAATCATGGCCTTACCGAGCGTGTTCCAACAGTTCAAATTATTCTCGAAACGGAGTTCAGACAATTATCTAGGAGGGATTGGAAGGTCCGCCTATCTCTCCCCACACGAGCCACAAGAGGGGGGAAGAACAGAGAGAAGAATGAGAAATCCTGAGTGGCCTGGAATGTAAAAACCCTTTCATTAAGTGGTCTCAAGGTTACCCCACATGGTTTAGAAAAACCTGTGCCAATAGTGCGGTTTTTACTATCTCACCCTAGAACATCGCATGGCTATCCCACATGGTTTGGAAACCCATGCACCGCCTGTGCGATTCCCATTGTCTCATCTAGATACTTCTCACGGTCTGTACGCATTGTTTATTCTGATCGTGCGCCATCCATGCGCACCTGTACTACCTCCCCAACAGTTAAAATTTTTTCCCAAGAAATAAGCCAATATTCAAATATGGTCAGGATTTGAACCATTCTAAAAACTTCCCTAACCTGTTTCCTAACTTAAGGTTCTCTCGTGAAGCATCGTCACCCCTGCACCTCATTGGGAACCCCGTTCCACATCCGATATCCAACATATCCCGCACCGCATCATTGTCAACCTCGAAAAGGTCATGCATCCAATTGATGATCAAAACAAACCTAGTGCCAAGAACCTCAAGTAACCCACATCCGTGATGCTGAGATGCTCAAGGAACCTCAAGAAGCTTGCATCCTCGATGCCCTGATTCACAAGGAATCTCATTTAACCCGCATCCTTGATGCCCCAATGCTCATGGAACCTCAAGTAACATGCATCCTCGACGCCCCAGATGCTACACATCTCATACATATATATATATATATATATATAAACATATCACACACCTGATTTGGTGCCAATCCCACTGACTATCATCAAATCAGTCCACAAAGATCTTGTGTATCACCTGCACTCAAACCGGACATGCCTCTATAGTTGAAGACAAAAAGGAAACATGGAAATCATGACCACACCAATAGTGTACCTCTAACTATCGTCGGCTCACTAGCCTGATCGGCCTCTGGAAGCTCCACAACATACACCTGGCTTGATGTATGGCTGCCTGATGCCTGACCTCCCTAAGGTGCTTCTCCATCCATTGACCATTGACCCCTCAGCTAGATCATGTTGTCTATGTCATGTCTGTCATGTGCATTTGAACCTTGGCTACCCTCTCCTGGTACCAAACCAGAACCATCTCTGGATGCCACCGTCTATCCTGGTCCCTATCTGCTAGTTGTCTGGAAAGGCTAGATGAAAAACCTCTCCAGATTCCTGACCTGACCACATACCTGACACACTTTTGGAGGCCTATCACACTGAGTCTGAACATGTCCCGGCTGTCCACACTGAAAGAAAATCACTGACGAACTACCATGAGGCAGTCTAGCTGAATCCCTGTCCTGACTACCTTACTTGAACGCATCCCTTCCTCATTTCCTGCAGTCTGAACCCTCACCTAAAACTATTCCATGACCAACCTAGGGCCTATCCCTATTCTTTAACCTCTGTTAAATGTTCCTGGTTCACTGCCTTTGAGAAGGAACTCAGCCTAAATATATTCACCTCGACTCAAATTACATGTGGTAAGACATCCTCGAAGTGACTCACCCTAGCTGCGTCATCGCTTACCATACCAGGTGCAAAGAAAGACATCACAGTGAAAGTAGTTGCATAGTCCATGAAAGACATGTCTCCCTGCTGATGACTCAAGAACTCTCGATCTCTCCCTGTTCTCAGTGTCTTTGGGTAAAAGTGCTCAAAGAACCTGTCCTCAAAGTCCATCCATGACACTTCCTTATTCATCGATCATGAACCTATACATCCCACCAATGCTTCACAGGTCCTCTCAACATGTACGTCGTTAGCTTGACCCTCTGCCCTGGAGGTGTCTCGAGCTACTCGAAGATCATCTTCATAATCTCTATCTTGTTCTCAGCATCCTGTGGACCACCCTCACCCTAAAAAAGCGGCAGTTGCTGCGACTGGAACTCCCAAGTCATATATTCCATAGATGGCTCTCTACCCTGCGTCGCCTCTGTCGATATACTACAATACACATACCAGGCTTGCTTAGAGTTGTTCGTCGATCTGTGGTCCGAACGCTAGTAAACTCAGCTCTTGCCGTGCCTGAACAAGATCGTGAACCTGATCTATTCCCTGAGCCTATGTCCACGACTCCTGCTCTGCCTGAAATGGATCCTAAACCTGATCCTGCACCTGCAACACTGTACCACCTCCCGTTTGACACTCCATATGAGTCACCCAAAAGGGAACCCACTAAATACAATAAATGGTCAGATAGTCCATATATATATATAACAATCTATATTCAATAAAGATGAGAATGTATTAAAAGGCAGTTCATAATAACTATATTTACTCTCCCCATACAACCCAGGCCCCACGACATCCCCTTCTCATGGCCTCCTTACCCGCCCCTAATAGAGCCAAGTATCAATAGTACCTCGGGTCATGCCCATCCTAACAACCAACATTGCCTCAAACTGACGACCGAGTCTCCCAATCCTGGTTATCAAAATCACCTCAACCGATAGTACCTGCCAGCTCGTACAAGATCCAAACCCAAGTACCCAATCACATGCTATTCTACAAACATAAATCATGGTGTACACATTGGAACAACAAGCAATTCGATCAAGAATTTCACCTTATCACATTTCAAGAATACAAAGCATGTCAATTAATTTTAGTCACATTGTATTATAATTTCAAAAAGCATTTGTGCAGTTATGAAATTGAAATATGCTTAAATGTGTATATCAATAGACAAGAAAACAAGACTTTTCATACCATCCAAGGTCTAATTCTCCCTTACCACACCTTCCAAGGGTTACATATCAAAATAAATAAACTCACACACCAAGTGAGCCACCGAGGTGGAAATCAAATCAACTGTAATCTAAAAAAAAGATAACAGGAATTCCCACCCATGGCATCTTAGTCCATCCATCATACTTGGGGTAGTAGGCACCCAAGCACAAGCTAGAAAACTTGTTCCAGTAACAACTTATCTCTAGTATACCATATCTCCAATAGTTAAAACAACATAAATAATGGAGAAGACTCAATATAATTAGTATCCAGTAAAACATTGCTATTAAATCCCTATTAAAACCTCCTTTGATACCACTTTGTAACGACCTGGACCCGAGCAGTGCTAAACAAGTCGCGTGCTACAACCTTAGGTACACCTCCCAGAACGCCAAATGCTGCCGACTAGTAGCGAGGGACTGATAGGTATAGTGGGGAGTCTATACAGTCTTGGAGGAAAATAAAAATGGTACTGGTCCAAGTATAATAGTAGATATCCAGTGGAATAAAAGACTCAGAAGACTTGAACCAGACCTGCAGATCAGAAGCACATTTAATATCAATAAACAGCAGAAACAATAAATATAAACAGAAGCAGTGGAAAGTAAACACAACAACATGCTAATAATTGGTAACTACTAAAAATACCAATCATGCATCCATAGCAAGTCACTAAACAAAAGGGTCTCCAATTGTTAACCCCCAATAGCTACAAACAAGGAAGCATGCAGTTACAAGTAAAGAAAACAAAACAGAGTAACCCCAGGTAGGTGAGACCTCATGGTCTGTACCATCTCCCTGCAACAACTAATGCAACCCATCTCTTGAAGCTGGACACTTTACTACACATAAATCCGTAATGCTTTCATGCATCCCAAAGGGCCCATGAAGGGTGTGAGACAAATTTCAGTAGGATACCACCCAACTGTGCGTACATAATATGAGTGTTTATGCAGTCATTAAAATCTAAGGAAAGCAGTAAAAAGTAAAATGCCCAAATAAAAACTAACTCCATATGTGCACTGCAGCAACCACGGTGTTTCACCTGCTTTGTCAAATGCCATAATCTCTGTCATATAATAGGTCACCCTATACCCCCTGGCACCACGTGTCTCAAGAACAGACGTCTCGAAGGCATGTCCAAGAATAGTTACCATCCACCTTGTGCCTTCAGACACCACATGCCTCAAGTACCGACGTCTTGAAGGCATGCACAAGGTTAATAAACCAGCACCATGTGCCTCCTGACACCTCGTGCCTAAAGTACCGACGTCCCGATGGCACGCCCATGAAGTAACCCGGAAGAACGGTGATGTCTGCCCACAAACAACATATCCGGAGGGACAAAAATATCTTCCCTCAAATAACGGTGAGCCTCACCCCAACCTAATAGCCTCAATGATATCCTATAAAGGATCCTCACCTCCTATATGGATTTCTATGACAAGCACCCCCAACCAAAGTACCTAAACCGCATCTACGGGGGCCTCTACCCACACGAGTTGTCAAAACCACCTCATCACGATGTATCTCTATGTGAACAGTACTCAATGTTCTGGGTGAGCAGTAGTCGCCAAAATAGTACCCAAGCCACCACACATCTGACACCTCATGTCCCTGTGACCATGCTGCTCAAGTATGTTGGCCTCGCCATACCAATAACCTAGGCCATGCCCATCCTGATAGTCATCCTTCCCCAAGCTGACATCCATGACGCCCAATCCAGTGGTCAAAATCAACCAATGTAAGCCTGGGCATTCCCATATTGTGATCAACATCACTCAATAATATTTGGGCCATAACCATCACCACCCGAAGGTTCCAGCATCTACAATTCAATATTTACATATAAAACACATTTAAATAGAAAAACCAATATGAACAGTTGAATTGTACTAGTCCAACAGTTATCAAATAACAACACTAACGTCTTGAATGCCTCAAACAATTCATAACAAGGTTTTATAAACTAAACTCAACTGTTTAACAAAAAAAACTCAAGTATTACCATTTTGGAATCCCCATCCAAAATGCCCTATATGAGAAATGTCCACTCGTCCATCCCTGTTCAATCAAGATACGACAATGGGCATACCCAAAGGTATCCCATAGGTCTATAAGAAACATAATATGCAATAGCAGATAAAATTATAGTCTCTATCAAAATACCCATATAAGGGCCATAGGCCGTGCCACCAAAAGTACCGCAAAAACACAAAAGATGATATGCACCAGCTACCCGAGACTCGTACGATGTTACTCCTTCGATGATAGCCTCCAATTAGGTCTAAAATGCGGTAGATCTAAAAAAAATCAAAACAGAGAAAACCACAAAAACTAGTTCTAGAACAGATTTCAAATAAAACAATTCATGGGGAATGAAGACCTTACCGAGGGGGTTTCAATGGATCAAAAGATGCCCGAAATAGAGTTCAGGTGAAGATTTGGGAGGGATATTATGGTCCAGCCAGCTCTCCCCATGTGCGCCACAAGAGGGAGGAAGAAAATAGAGCAGAATGGGAAATCCGGAGTGGCCTGAAACGTCAAAACCCTATCTTTTAGTGGTCGCACGGTTACCCCTCACGGATTAGAAAACCTTGCGGTAACCACTGCCTCACCTTAGAACATCGCATGGCCATCCCACATGGTTGGAAAAAACCGTGTACCAACCGTGCGGATCTCACTTTCTCATCCAGAGACCTTGCACGACTTGTCTGTATGGTTTGTTCTGACCGTGTTTCAACCATGTGCAACTACCGTACCTACCCAACTTTTATAAGTTTTTTCCCAGAAACATGTTAAAATTCAAACAGGGTCGGGATTTGACCCATTCTAAAAACCAGGGTTCTTACAATCATATACTCCACTACACATAAACCATAAAAATTATATGATTTCCCCCTTTTATTATTTTCATTACTCATGAATTGGTGTCGTGTAATGTGAGTGAAACACAATATTATTAAATATAAAAAAAATATTTTCAAAAAATATTTTTTTTGTTCACATATGTACATAATGTATCATGTATGTGTTTTGTTTACCAATAATACTAAACCACTCATTCATTTAGGATTTTTAACCTAGTATATTATGATAATATAATAAATAATAAACTCGTTCTAGGCCACTAGGTTTTGGGATTTGACGTTAATGACATTCAGTCACACTAAGTGAGATACTATGAATGTGAATGGAAAATCTAGTTGATTGTCTAATGGTTTACTCATCCAAAAAAGTTTAACTTCATGTTATTTATTCATAAGTCATGGTTAATCCTTACTCTGAGAATATATAATATATGAGACAGTATATATATTAGACTGAAATGTTACATGATTCATTATTATATTGATATATATGATTATAATAATTATATCTGATAAATAAAATGAATATTAGTGTGTTGATAAATTAAATAAATATTTATATATAATGCTATATTCCTTTATATCACCATTGTAAATAACCATTTTTTGGGACTAAACATTTCTTATGGTTCTGAATTTGGAATTTGTTGTCCTTATCGATTCTATAAAGTCCCTTAAGGAATCATGAAGGGATATGTCAAAAATGATATTTCTTAGAATAAAATATTTCAATAAAATAATTACAGTTTAATTTTATATCTAGAAAAAAAGATGTTTGGGATATGATTTCAAAAAAATATATAATTTCTAACATTATTTTTAATAACCCCAATTTTTTTTAGAATTTTTATGATTGATATCTATGATGTTATATCTGAAATACTATATCATAATATTTGATATATATATATATATATATCTGTGTGTGTGTGTGTGATTTTTGATATATACTATAAAATTATCATATTCCACGATATGAAATATAATGACATCAATTCATTCATTATGGAAAAAACTGTACGAATTTGAAATAGGAAAATTATTCACTATTGTAGAAAATAATGTTTTATAAATATTCCACATCATTTATTACAATTAGACTCTCAATTAAAATTTTAAAAACAATTAAATGATGTAACTCTAATGGTTTTATAACATTCTTATATAAATAATTAGATATTTAACATCAATAGAATGGGTTTGTCTAGATTATATTTGGATTACTAAAGGAAATGAAATTTTTTCTTTAAGGTTGAATTTTTAAAAAATACATAGTCAATAATGACCTTTTGAGAATCCATTTTTTCTTTAAATAATAAATATCAATGGATTATATTATCTAATACATTTTTATTTGATCAAAAAGATCTTCTATGGGAGTACCTTTTATTGATTTTTCTCTATTAAACATTGATATTAGGATACAATTAATAATTGAGAGATCATTTAATAAAATTTATTCTATTAATATAATTAGTGATTCTACTATAGGGGGAGATTCATTTGGTTGTTAGATTCGGTTATATGTAATGTGAAACATTTATTGGTAAAATCTTGTCTTCATAATGTGTGTTTATCAATTATATAGTATAAAATCATGAAACCCTCATGGGTGTTCATTATTTTTGGTATATTATACAATTTATCAAATTTTTCAAAATTTAAACTATAATTCATCATAACTAAAATATAGTCTAAATCACATATATATTTAATTTAGTAGTATATTCTTGTCAAAATAATATACTCATTAAATCAATGATATCATTTTTGACGAGTGGTATGTTGTCAACATACAACACCTAAAATAAAATATTTCTCCAAATATCATACTTATATATATATAAATGAATAATCACTATTTACAATTTTCTTGTTGGAATCATTAAAACATGTACAATAAATATTACAATATATTTGTAACAGATAACTATATAATAGAAATGCTCAACGAATTGTCACACTTACCAAATCCTAAAAATCATCACCTGTTATCAAAAATCAAACTATAAATAATTTTTCAATGTGAAATGTAGTTTTAAATATCATTTTAATGATCTATACATTATAATATATTCAAATGTAAATAAAAAACTTATATATTTTACCATGGAGACTGGTGAAATAGTTTCTTCATTGTCAATTCCACCAAAATGTTTGTAATCATTTTAACTAATAGATCCTTATAACTACACATTCACCAATTCTTGTTAGTTTTGTTTTAAAAAACAAAATTAAATATAGTATTGGTTTGGAAATATTATTTATTTGTTTTGAGAGATTCCAATGGAAATTTTGTAATTTTACATCCAAAGGGGTAAAATGGGAATTTAACTAATGAAATTGATCTGGATTATTGTATGGTAATATTGGGTTCAGAATGTAGTTCTTAATCAACAGTATATATTTGTAATGTTTAAAAAATGTTAGGATTTTTATCATAATAGATAATTATAATATTAAATTGTTTATATTTTTTCAAAAGTATTTTTTTAATAATTATATAAAGATAAAATATTATGATGGATGATTATTATCTTGTATATTTCACATCACATGGCCAGATTTTTATTTTTTGGGGCATTAATTTTAAAAATTGAGAGGGTGAGAGGACAAATCATTAAATAAATAGTCTCTTTTCTTGTCTATTAATCTCATATAATCCTTATAAATGTTTATGAAATAATTCATTATAATAATAAATGTTACCCTTATATGACGTTGATTGATAACAAAAATTCATTTACAAGAGAAAAAATTTTGTGATTTATGTTATCTCTCATTTTATCCCAAATTATAATTATTATATAGGTGAAATCCAAAGAGTGATTAAATATAGAATTCAATAACATAAATGAAGGTTTTAAACAATATAAAAGGAGGTGGGATATGTTTTGGTGGATGGACTGATCCTGTAGTGGGTATTCCTACATATAATCCAAATTCAGGTACTTTTATGTGGGTTTTCATGTTATATCATACCTTTTAAGGATTTAAGCTAAGGTTCAATGGTTATATATTTTATTCCATTCATTTATGTTTATTTTTTCATATATAGAATGGTTATATGAATATGACAAAAATATGATAGGATCCTGATAATGGGTTTTTAGGACATATGACTATGTGTACCATTGTTTTTTATCTTGGTATATGGGTCATTTGATGGAATGGAATGACTTACACAATAATGGTAAACCATTGTTATATTTGGCTCATTTACGCGATATAAGGGTTATGGTTGTGCGTGGGGTGCTTCGAATATTATTGTATTGGGTTAAAAGAGATTCCATTGGTTTTTCCAAAATTAGTGATCCCCATTATCAATGGATTAAATCATTAAAAAAATATGGGGTTTCATGACAGGGATAACCCAATGAATGAGAAGTTATATAGTATATAAAATCTATGTTATCAAAGGAATGCATCATTCCAAAGACCACCTGAAGATGGAATATAACCCCATAATGTATATTAGGATTCAATGGTTTATGGATAAGTGAAGTTGGATTATTACAGTTTTGACCTAGGTAAAAAATTCTAACATATTTATATAAGAAACATAGGTTAAATTGAATAAATAAACATTGATATATTTATTATGTTATTGTGGTGCTCATGATACCATCAAGGGAAGGGAATAACATGTATCAACATTAGGTACCTGAGTGTCATTATATTTTTACCCTCTTTTCATGAGGACTTTCTCATATGGGAAAACATTCCCTAATATTTATAGACATTATTAAATTGTCCATTCAATATATTTGTTTTCATAAAACCCTTTGATGAATCATGTACCCCCATTTTAAAAATATTTCCCTCCATATTTGATAAAAAAATTACATTCTAGTGTTTATGGAATTCTCAAGAACTCAAATAATGACATCACTTTCCCCTTTTCTTGATATTTATTATATATATTGAGGTTATAGGCTAAAAAACCATTTATAGGAAATTCACTATTGGGAATCTAACTATTCTAGTGACTTCTCCTGGAACCCAAACTCATTCTAGAGAATTCACACTGATTAAGGTGTGGTATCAGAGAATAGATTTTCAAAATGAGTACATAGACTTAGGTTTGGTCATGCGAAAGGGATTTATATTGGGTTCATTTATAAGATTGACTAATGGTATAAAATGGGATTTCACTAGGAAACCTACTTGGTTCTATGTACTGTATATATGAGAAAATTCTCCACAAACATCATATAGTTTAATTAAACACTACTTTGGTGGGAAAAAATATATCAACCTATAATTAGCCCTATAATAGATGAAATAAACAAATTATTGGTAACACATATCTTGTGGGACTGTTTTTTCTTAAATAATTTAATATTCCCTAAATGGTATCTTGTACAATATTTACTCTACCAAAGACACATTCCAAAATCAAATCAAGACATTGATCTGTGATTTGAACATACTCACCCCGTTTATAAATAAGTTTTATCATCTCATCATGGGTTAAAAACATAGGTGAATCATATAAATGGATTATTTATAGATTCATATAATTATAATATCAAAGTCCATTCAATGTATGTCAATTGAAACCACTAAATTACGTAATACTTATTTTATTCTATAGGGTGCATAGATCTGTGTGGTTACATGTTTACGAACACTGTTGGGATATTCATAATGTTAATGATATTTTAGGTGAGTTTTTATAAATGAAATTTCATACACTATTAATTTCTTTCACATTTAACTTCCATAATCTATATGGTTGTTTGGCCCCATTTACATTCTTTATCAGTTTTATTATACTCTGAATAACAATATACATGATTATTTTCTAAAAATTCACTGTTATTTATCATAATTTGTTTTCATAAAATTACAAAAATCATTCATTAATTGAATCATGAAACTAATGTTGTACCTATCTGTCTCTCTCTCATGTGTTTCTTGATCATAAGCACACATAGTTGTTTTTAACAATTTCATTGAGAAATTTTCTATTTTGAATTTTAAAATACATTTCATGTCATTTATGGACATTACGAGTCCAACCAAACGCATCATGAATATCATATAGAAGGCTCAGATCAATCTATATTTATACATTAAAACCATGGAATCAATTATGAATTTCCATATGAGGCCTTGGAAGGATGTTAAATGGATGTAGATAAAGGTGAAGTAGTGCAGTATACACTATGAAGCTGGTGACATATGTCAAGAAGCTCAGTTTTGAAGTAAACCCACAATCTAAAGAGGAAAGGAGAGTCGGAAAACCATTACCATTTATTGATGTTTCGGCAGCACCATGATTTCAATGGGCTACCCAGTGGTTCCTACCTTGTATATAGTGTTGTCAGTAAAACCAATCGTTGAAACAATTTATATATAGTGAATTTGTAAAAACATTTTTATCTTATAGATGTTCAATAACCCCACATATTAATATATATATCCTCTATCTTTTGAGTTATATAGTGATATACCTATGGTGACTCAGAAGAAACACTGTTTTTCCTAAAATTCATGACGATTGAATGAACCCCAAATCATAGGAAATGTCAAAAACTCTCAGGGATCGAATTATCATTATGATATCTCTCTCATGATCTCACTCATTATATCAATATATATACTAAAAATTAATTTTATTATTGAGATATTATGGATAAAAATTGTTATATCTTATTTGTATGGAGGGATTTGATTAGTTTGGAGGATTTTGAATTTTTTGCTACTGGAAGGAAAGAATAATGATAAGAGATTCAGAATCGAATAATGAGATTTTGATGTCTTATAGATATTTTTTATATATTACATAGGACTTTTATAGTATCTTGAGTACTTATGGTATTCATGAAATAATTGGGTTATGTAACAAAGGGTTAAAAAGAACTTTGAATTGGGTGATTCGTTTTTGATAAAACCATTTATATACCCTTACAAAAGAAGAGTTTTATAGTAACATCTATAAATAAAAGTATTTTATAATAATTATTGAAAATGTTTTAGAAAATAATATGTAATATTGGTGAAACTGTGTTTCCCAGATTGGGATAGAGTCATGGAAAATCGATTTTGTGTTGTTTTAAACATTCCAAGTGAAATTTTATAGACTAGGATATCTCCAATTCCCCTAATTCAGAGTATATTTTTGAAAACCATGTAGCCCAACTATGTTATAGGGATGTTCTATGAATATGAATGTATAATGTTTTAACATGTTTTGGAAAACCATGTAACTAATCCATTCGAATTAGTAACGGAATATTTTTACCATTTTTCCAATGAAATCAAAATCAGGCAGCCCCCTTTCCTACCCTTATTGAAATAAAATCTAAATGAAACCACCCCTATTAAGTGTTGGTTATAGTCCATATACAGTAAATTTGAGGATTATTCCTATGTTAATTGAGGTGACTAATAACCTCTAGTGTTATTTGAGCCACCCTACCCTTGCTCCTCTATAGTTTTCTTCTCTCTGCTTTAATTTATTTGTCACTATTACAGCAATGAATACTATAATATTTATATTCTAATGGATTTTGTAATCTACTTAGTAATGGGATTCCATGTAATTCAATAAACTCATATCATCTTAGCATTTTGATAATGTTAGGTCACTATGATGAACGCATCCCATAGGTTGATGCATGTGATAATTGATCCTAGGGTGAACAAAACTTTTAAGTGGGATGTTGGGATCTAAGGATGTATATATTACTCCCATGTGTCACTAGATTGGATCAAGGATGGGTATATTACCCTTGTGTAAGATATAGACGACCCAATCATCCGGACATGCTCAAAGACACACTGTTACCCATTTATTAAGGAATATACCATTCCCCAGGTGATCCCATCCCTATAGTTTGTCATTTTTTTTATAATATTGTTTAATAATTTAAATGGTTTTAATTATATGTATTTACCTTGGAATATATATTCCTAAATTATTTGTAGACCTGTTATATTTAATTATTTATTTGGTGGTGACATACTAAGTTTTTACTCACTCCCTAAATGATCTTCCATGGAACATGGGTACCCGAGGAGCTCCCATATCTTATGTCATGAAATGGTATTTGTAAGTATAAATATTATGTTGAATTTATGAGAGATAAATATCATAGAGTCTCTCAGAGATAGGGGTATTGTATAACTCATTGTTTTTGGGGAGTGATGAGTTTTTTATATTTTTACCCATACATGTGATCCACCGAATGGTAGGTATATTTTTAGGTCATATGTATTCATTTTATTTTATTATCTTGTTTATAAAATTTAAAATTATGTATAGTCTGATGTTATGAGAATTTATGATATTTTATTATTTTATTATTTCCTTTATTATTCTTATTGATACGGTGGTTATATCCTCAATGTGATGCCTCGTTATACCCCCTATTCTAGTTAGTATCCTATAGAATTCAAAGTGGTGATACTAAGGTCATATTGTGCTATGTCATTTAAGAAATAGTCAATGGTGTGGGCAGGTGGGTCATTATGATGTTCTTTCAGAGAATTTATTTATTTTTTACATAATGTTTTAGGATTTCATATATAGGGGATATTGTAATGTGATAGAGATTTTTACAGAACCAATACTACAGTACTGAAAATTGAGTTTCTCATGGTAATCCAACTTATTATATGTATGGGATTGAAGTTATTGGTTTTCTATATTATTATATTTGTTATTTTGAACTACTTTGACAATGATGAGGTGTTAAAATTTTGATTTACGAGTTATTTGTTTTCAAATCACGCCCATTTGAAAATAGGTCAGCAATTGGATTTCACTCTTATCTTATAAGGGTAAGAAGAATCTAAGTCATTATATTGTGAAAATAGGTTCTACATGATATATGACTGATTTTGTAAAAATTTCCACTAACGAATGAGGTTTAACTTTTTAACGTGTTAGTAACTTTTCATATGATTTTTTTCAATATATGTACATGGTAGAATTATACTCATTTAGGATGTCTAGTATATGTATTTTATATTAAAGTGGTTGCCTTTAGGATCTTATGGATATTATTATGATGAAATCACTTTATCAAGGTATTATTAGATACTATGACCATCTAGTAAGGGAGTTAGATGCCCTAAAAATGATTGTTGTGGGAGTGGTTATTTAGTTCCTATTGCATAATCTTTCCATAACAACTTATGTGTTGTTTTACTATATATATTGTAATTGAAATTTATCTATCTAAATATTATAGTTGTGGTTCAATGGAATAGATATTCTAGTAGGATTTCTTCCACCAAGAGAGTGGTCACAGGTGGGATATAATTCTTGAGGGTGAAGTCACATAGGTTTATGATAAAAAATAATCAGTTCCTAATGGTCTATAGTTTGGGGAATGAAATTACCAATACTGCTTTTTGTGTTATTTGTGACCGTTTAGTTGATTTTATTGTTTTCACAACCCCTCCCATGGGGCCTGTTCTATGACTACCCCAATCCCGCCTTCTCTAGGATAGTGGCTGGTGATTAGAATCAAAAAGGAATATCCCAAATGGGAGGAAATTTTTGTTGACCCTTTACTCCCCCATATAGGGCATACCACACAAATAAAACCTCAAAGGAATGAAATTAGTAAAACCTCCACAAAGTATTAGTACTGAGAGAAAAATGTGCTAACATAATTTAATGCACCTATAATACAAGCCGAACTGAATGTAAATTTCAACAAAACAATTACATGATCTAGAGGATGTCATCCAAGGATCGAACCTAAATGGTAGGTACAACACTCTATCAAATGTCACTACTGCACACAATGTCTATTGATCCACATTGAAGCACCATCTAGTCATGGATCCCCAATATCTCGATCAATGTAGTCCATTGACTTCACAAGAAATAATAAGTCTGAGTGAATCTCATGAAAGGGTTAGTATAATAATACTTAGTAGGGACCTCGTGAACCAAGAAGGTCCCTCAATAATCCACAAATCACACCTAGTATAACATAAGTATAGATGTAATGATGATAATTCGTGAAACCCGATAACTTTATTCAATTGAGGCGGTCTGTTGTTGATCCAGACATGGTCACTAGTATCTGACCCACCCAAGATCGATAGGTGCTGACCCATATAGGATTTATAGGTGTTATCCCAAAGAGTATCGCTAGGTGTTTTCCCATAATAGATTTCTAGGTACTGACCGACACAAGATATCTTGGTGCTGACCTACAGAAGATGACAATTAATTCATTATATCACAACATGCCAATGGATTCCTGGACATAGAAAGCTTGATTCTGGGAGGATACCCTCATCAATCCATAAGATATTACAAAACCACCATGAATTCCCATATAGATTAACCCCAAACGATGATCACATCGTAAGGCTCCAAACAAAACAGACGATGCACCGAGCAGAAATGTGGTCTGTATGATATGGAAATTTTTGTAAAAATGTCATGGTTGGATTTTTAACCAATACAACCCCTCCATACACCAAATTCATCCAAAACTCAAGTAGATAATCTCAGATGTAAATCCCCATCTTAAGGGTCCCAGCGCTGCTGACGATGCGTCAATCAGACACTTGGTTTAAGAAATACATGTGTTTTAGTGAAACAGGGGCCGGTTGGGTCCTGGTCGGGTCTAAACTGGTCAAGCAGACCTAACCCAACCATTTCAAGCACATTGGGCTACTGGTCTAGCCTGATCTGGTAGTGCGGGTCTAGAGAAAAATAGTTTGTCTTACTATAGAATTTGTCATGTCTTCCAGAGGCGGACTGGCCTTCGACCTGGCAATATGCGGTTGAGAGCCACATCTAGTTCTTCTAATGTCATAGTCGAGTGACCGTGAGCTGCTTCATGCCACGCCAATTGTTCTCCCTAATGCGGTTGACCAGTCACACCCTTCATGTCACCCATGCACCAAGTCTATGGCTTTACTTAGTCAATTCATTTCTATAATGTCGTCGCATATCTCTAGAACCATGGTCGAGCGATGATGGCCTTCGTTATTCTATCGGGCGGCCCAGACATGGGATGTCGTCTCCATGCCACCGCAGGCCATCACCGGCCGCCACGGGCCAAAGCCAACTATAACAGGTCACAACAGGGTGATGTGGGACACTTCTACTAGATCTGGTGGGATGGTGGTTTCTCCTATGGGCTACCTAGTTTCTCTAATAGTCTTTTTTTGGATCAGTTTGTGTCTCCATAAGATTTAGGACATTGTTTTCACTATGATGGCCTCAAACATGCATTTCTTTAATTTGGATATATCATCAATGAATAATGCACATGAAGAGAGGATTGGGCCTTGTTCGTGTTATCCCACGTCCTTTTTGTAAGATGTTGAAAAACAAATTTGAAGGTTCCAGGGTTTAAATTCTACAAACACAAGTGATAATAAAATCCCATGTAGTGAAAACTAAAAATAAGTCACCCTCCTGCAAGAATGCACGGTCCACAGATTAACCTATTTGTGTTTCAACCTATGTTGGTTGTTTTGAATAAGAATGAAGAAATATTAAATTTTTCAAACCCATACCTCTCTTGATGTTTATTGCTTTAGTCTCCCATCATCAGGGGTTTAAGGGGTCGACATTGTTCCTACCTCTCTGGGTTCGTCCTTTGAGGTACATCGACGTCGATGATGTTCTTTTGGTTCTTGTTGTTCTTCATTGGAGAGAAATCTCATCTGAGGTTCATCCTAGATTTTCCGAGGTTTTAATTCTCAACACTTCAGCAAATTAATTTATAAAAAAGAAACATGTTGTAGTGTTTCACTTACACTACGATATTATGTTGTTATAATATTTCATTTATGTAATAGCATAGAAGTCACTCATTGGAAATGGTCCATTAATAAGATTCCATAATTACACCTCATTTTCACCTCAGCACCACACCACATCGTCACTCTCTACTACACAATAGTGTGAAAATAAAATGAAATAACTTCATAATGTTATTTTATTATTTATCCATAATTTCTAAAAATTAACTTTTCTATCAAACCATTCCCAGTAAGTGTAAATTAAATTCCTTGAAAATCCTAGTATTAAATGTTCAACAGTGCCCTCAAATGTTTGATCCGACCTCCTGTCCCATATTTAGAAAAAAATTCTTTCATGTTTGCTTAATGTACATAAAAATATGTTCAAAATTACATTTTGAGCACTCCGGGCATCAGAATCATGTTCCGTTAAAGAGTATAGTCTCAAAATAACTTCCAAAATCTAAAAAAATGCATCGACATTTCATGACATTACATTCTACCAACCATAGGGCTTTACATCCCTGAAATTAAAAACAAGAGCTAATCAAACAAGTGGGGGTACAGAGAACGAATATGAGCCTCCCGCTCCCATGTTCTATCCTAGAAGTTCTCATTCTACCACTGAACATGCACTAAATGAATTTGTTAAGAAGGTATGTGACTAAGTATGATATATTATATAATTCAAAATATAGGATCGGAATATGAATGAGATTCTCAGATACAAGTGGGGGGGATTGTACCTGTTAAAAATTCCCTTAGGATGTTTTTAGGATAGTGATGTTTAACAAGGTTAAACAGGATAATTCACAAGACCTCTATGAGTTCTAATAGCTTGATTGATTCTGGAAAAGTGATTCGGAAAATAGAACTTAACTAAAGTTACAAAGAATAGGAATCTACCTTAAATCATATAGAATCGAACTATATCATAGTACAAGGATGAGGAAGTATAAGATACTATACTTTCCTTAACAATTCAAAATGCAGCAGAAAAAACTTGTATAAAAAACAAGTAACAAGTAATAAGTCTTTTAACCCAAAGAGAAGGGTATCCAACAACCTTGGATAAAGGTCACTTGATTTATACTTTCAAGAAGGTGTGTCTTACCGAAATCAGGTTATGCCCTCGATACTAAGATCGGAGTATGTCTTTCTATCCCAGAAATCCCTCAACAATAAGCTAATCGACACCTCTGTCTTCCTCAGCAAGGAAGCCCTCAACTTCAATGTGTTGAAACCTCTTCCTTTATATCCCCGGAAGCCCTAAATTTTACACAGCAACAATCAGATTCGCATGAAGCAAATCTGCATAAGGAAAAGTTTGAACTAAATGTCAAACTTTATTTATGAATCTTGAGAGTTAATAAGAGCCTCTCTCTCTAGAAATCACATCAGGATTTTCTGGGCACCAAAATTCCAACAGTTCTAAGCACGTTAAAATGCACTCCTATTTTTAGGTGAAACTCTAATGGTCGGATCCCTCCTCCAACTTTCATATTCATCCTTGAATTTCTAAGGGACGTGTGCATATGTCACTCAAACAATGGTTAGTTAAAAACTGAAAGCATGACATCGTTCTGTAATAGAACAAGTGTAAGCATAACTACACTAATATTCGGAATGGAGTAGAAAATTAAAGTTCAGAATAAATGTAAAAATAAATTCAGAGTCTATAAACATAAGAATATTCATATTCTATTTTATAGGAATTCAGAACCTGAATTCTATCGACATCTGGAGTCTGATTTCACTAGAATTCAGTTCCAGAACTTACAAAGTTCGGAGTCAATGTTCATGAGAATTCGGAGTCAGAGCTCATCTAATTTTGGAGTCTGAATTCAAAGAGTTTGGAGTCAGAACCTAGAGAAGTTCGTATCCAGAATTCAGATTTGAACTTAATGAGAGTTCATATCCATAATTCGGAATTGAAATTAATCAGAGTTCGTATCCACAATTCGGATCCTAAAATAGAATGCCTCATATATAAGTATTTATATGATTCCAATGTTTTGGAATACAATCCGAATTTTATACATAGAAATATTATGATATGAACAATGAAAAAAAGGAAGGGGTAAAATGAAATTTACCATAAGAAAAATTGTTTGTGATTTTCAAATGAATAGTAATGATCAAGTCCTAAGGAAACCTTGATGACTTGTCAATATCTCCCAAGAATTAAGGAATGGAAAAAATCATAATGAAAACCTTATTGACTCAACAATCACCCCGTTTTTGGAAAGCACAAACATCCTTACAAAAAATAATGTAATGAATTAGAATAAATTTATAGACATGTAATTAAAGCTTATCTCCCTTTTTTATGATCGATGGTGAATACAAATAACTCCACCTTATGCACTGAAACTCTAATGATCATATTCTATAATTCAGGAATGAGAGATTTCATTTGAATGAATAATTCATAATGATAACTCCCCCTTACATAAGGATAGTTCTTCTTAACAAAGAAATTTTTTTTCTCTCTTTATGACTTTTCCTTCTCCATTTTGAGTTCATTTTCCTTCTCCCCATTTGTGATTTTTAAAAATAATTTGATGGAATGGAAAAATAATAAAGTACCAGAAACATTTTTAAATACATACAGGCAAACAAGCATCGAGAATTCCATTATGATGGGAAGTATTAGTACAATTAAAGAAACAATACATGAAAAGATCGGAATGGTCTATTTTTTTTTCTTTTTTCCTTAGGTATTTGCTTCTTCAGAAGGATTTTTAGTTTCTTTAGGTCTTTGTGGTCCTCCTCAGCTTTATTTTCAAAGGCTTTAATCCTGTCATATTGAGCCTTCAGATCCTTAGACTGATCGTTAAGAACTTCATCCTACTTTACTCGCTTCTCATTGATCTCAATCTGGAGGTCTCTTTCCCATTTCCAGCTTTGAGCAAGAAATTTATGCTACTCATTCAGATCCTTTACCTTTTGATTATGAGTATTTTTCTCAAGGTTCGTCTTTTCCTAAAGATTTTTCATCTTGGCATCCTCTGTATCAAAATCATCTTTCACATCATTCTGAAAGGTATCAAGCTCTGTCAAATCCTCATTGTTTTTATTTCGGCATAAATTCATTTTGCTACATTATTTTCTGTGGACCTCATAATTGCTAAGAAAATTTTTGTGATCTGCCTCAATCTTCACACATTTATCTATTACCATGGATATGGATTATGACTTCTGATTTAGGCTGTGCTGATGCATCTGGCACCTGGAGTCTATTGTAGGACAGATTGGAATTGTGTCCACCAATTTCTTTAGAGACTCAACAACAAAATCGTGTCCCAGTGTAGATGATTCTGAATCTGACAACATTCTAGGTGTATGTTATTCTTCAATTTCCACAAGCTTTATTTTAGAAGAGCCACCAACTTTCTTTTTCCTTACGATTTCTTTCGTTGGGGTGTCCATAAGAACTTTCTTACCCTTATCAACTTTCGGAATGGTACCCTCATCAGGAGAATCTTCCTCGCATTCAGATAATTGAAGTATCTTGTCTTCATCAGGATCATCCTCCTCTACTTCTTCCTCAACAATGTGCTTTTCATAGATTTCTTCCTCAGATAATTCATTCTCTTTATCTTCTTCCTTATCTTCATTTTTCCTTCCTTCTTTCTCACCTCCCTTTCGTGGAGTGACAATCTTTGAGGACTCGACCTCATATGTTTAGAGTGGTAATGTTTCTGATGGATTTTCCTTATGATGATATTCTTCACCTTGTTTAATCATATCATCTAAATCACCACTTTCTTCTTGTACTTCTTCGTGTACTTCCTCTTCTTCTTCTTCTAATTCTTCAACAAATTCATCTTCTACTTCTTCAACAACTTCATTCTCTATATATTTTTCCGGAGTGAAAAAATTATTCCCTAGAGTCTCAAGTAAAGGTTCGACAAAGAAAGTTTTCGGTATTGGAATATTCTCGGAAGATACTTCTGTGGCTTTCAAAAGACATTGTAAAACTTCAGTATCAGACATTTTCTATTTCATATTCTTCCCTTTTTCTATCTTCTAAAGGTATTGAGCATCCTTATCTTTAAGAGTTTTGTTTGTCTCCTCCAATTCCTTCAGCTTTCTCTTCTTCCTGGATTTCATAGATGGCTCACCTTTTTCAATCTTTTCTGTATTGGCTTCTGCCTATTCCTCTGGAAGATCATAAAACTATTTTGTCTCCCTTGAATAATCCATATTCATTCATTTCATAGTTTAATCACTGACAAGCATAATTTTGCAATTCCGAGACTTGGATTTGCATGAAATCATGAATGAATCAAGACATCGAACTATCATCTTTGAAATTAAGGCAGGATAAAAGATAATTTGGGCCTTAATATTTCCATCCATGATGTTCTTGATTGTAAAAATTACATGCCTTATCAGATGGATTTTCCTTAGATTTACCAATAATTCTACGAAATATATATCACTTTTCTTGAGAGTAACTTTGTCACCCTTTCTTGGTACTATGAAACCTTGTACCCATAGGTGATGGATCCGGTTGTTAGAAGATAGGTGATAAATTTTGGCTATCTTGACATCATCAAGTATAAGACATTTTAAGGCCTTTACCTTAACAAAACTACATAATATATCTGGGATTTTGTGTGAGAAAAATTCAGCTTCACTTTTGTATGCTATCCCCATCAAGATTGCAGCCTTGGTGTAAGTAAGTTTGTAGGTCTTCCCATAACTCTGAAAAGAAAACTTTCTCTACCGTCTTCCTCGAAGAAGCAAACTGATTCATAGAACTCTATGAGCAATTCCTGATACACCATGTCTTAAACCCATGTCTTAGATATGAATACATCTTCCGAACCATTTAACCTAATATCCTTAGATATTATAGGATCATATTTGAAAATGTTCGGATAGACCAAACTTTCCCTATATACTTTCCATTTTATGATTGGCTTCATGGTAGAGAATTCCGGAGAAGTGAATTCTACAAACATTCAGATTCGAGGAATTCTGAGATATTTTGAACAGGGTTTAAGAACTGAGGTGGAGCTTTGAGACGCGAGAGCATGAAAATCGATGTGGGACAGCATTGTGGGTCCACATCATATAGGCAACAGCGGTGAATTTTCAACTTCCAAAAACCATCTGATGATTGAACAACTCTATGACAAGATCTGACGGTTGAAAACATGCCTACAAGGAAATCTTGAATCTGATATTTTGTGGTTTAAAAAAACATTCGAATGTAAGGAAACTTGAATCTGAAAAATTTTAAAGAAAAAGAATCTACCAGCAAGTTAAAGTGACTAAAAAAACTTAAGTAAAGAATTCATACCTTCCATATTGGATAGAAGGTTTATTCCTAATAGATGATATTTATATTGAAGAAAATATTACTATAAAAAATAAACATATTACAAAAAGTTCACTATGAAACAAAAACAACAAAAATTTTATGTACGATAAATTTTCATTACAAAAATTCCGAGTATGGAAAGTTCTCATTATGAAAGTTGCAGTTCTGAAAATTTTTATTACAAAAATTTAAGATCAGAAGAATTTCATTCCGAAAATATCAGTTTCAAACATTTCATTACGAAAATTTTCAGTTTTGAAAAATATCATTACGAAAATTTCAAAATCTGACTACGAGAATTTTATAATGAAAATTTTGAAAAGCTTTATTTCGAGAAAAAATGAAAACATCATTAAAAAAAAATATGAAAACATCATTATAAAAAAATAACGAATCAGCTTTATGAAAAATACTCAAACTTGATTACAAAAATATTGAAACACTTATAAGGATATGTAATCCCCCTATGAAAAAGAAATTTATTAATTTAAGGAGACTATTTCAACTAGTTTATATCGAAGAAGGATTACCTCATGGTTATCATTCCTAACTTCTATTTAATATATTCATTTCTATCAGAGGGTAATGATTTTGTGAAAATATCAGTAAATTGATCTTTTGTTCCAATAAATTGTATAATGATATCTCCTTTTTGTGTGTGATCCATAAGAAAGTGATGCATAATGTCTATGAGTTTTTCATGAGAGTGATGTGAATGGTTTTTACTAAGGGCAATGGTGCTCGTGTTATCACACAAAATTTGAATTTTAGTAAAACTCAAGCCATAATATGTGAGTGTGTGTTTCATCCACAACACTTGAGCACAACAACTTCCAGCTGATACATATTTAGCTTTAGCAGTGAAGAGTGCTACTGAATGTTGCATTTTCCAAGACCAAGAAATTAATGAATCTCTTAAAAAATGACAAGTTCTGAATGTACTCTTTCTATCCATTTTAAATCCACCAAAGTAAGCATCGAATTTTTTTTAAAAGAAAATAATTTCTCGAAGTGTAAAACAGTCCTAAATCCATGGTTCCCATTAAGTGGCGAAAAATTATTTTCAATACTTTTAGATGAGATTCTTTAGGATTGGATTGATATCTTGCACATGGGCATTCTAAGAACATCATGTGTGATCGACTAGCAGTCAGGTAAAGTAAACATCTTATCATACCTCTAAAAGATGTTTGATCTACTGGTTTCCCAGCTTCATTAAGATCAAGTGTGTTTGAGGTACCAATAAGAGTACTTATAATCTTAGTGTTGTCATATCCATAATTTTTATGAAGATATTTAATATACTTATGAAGTGATATGTAGATTCCTTTTGGTTTTTTAGAAATTTGAAAACCAAGGAAAAATGTTAACTCACCCATCATACTCATTTCAAACTCTTATTTCATTAGATCCGCAAAGGAATCAGTTTAGGATTGTTGAGTTGATTCAAATATAATGTCGTCAAAATTAATTTGAAGAATAAAAACATTTTTCTTATCTTTCATTATAAAAAGGGTTGGATCTACATTTCCCTTAACATAGTTATTTTGAAGAAAAAATATTGTAAGTCTATCATACCAAGACCGAGATTCTTGTTTAAGTCCATACAAAGCATTGGTATGTCTAAAAAAATGATCAGGATGTTTTGTATCTTCAAAGCCAAGAGGTTGTTCAAAAAAACTTCATCTTGAATGTAACCATTAAAGAATGAACATTTTACATCCATTTTAAAAAGCATGAAATTGAGGAATTCTACAATGTCAAGAAAAATACGAACAGATTCAAGTCAAGCTACTGGAGGATGGGTTTCTTCATAGTCTATTCCTTCTTGTTGATTATAGCCTTTAGAAACTAATCTATCTTTATTTCTTATGATAATTCTATTCTCATAACACTTATTTCTAAAAACCCGTTTTACTCCAATTACAGAATTTTCCTTATGTATTTCAACCAAGTTCCAGACTATATTCCTTTCGAATTCTTTAAGTTCATCTTGCATTGCTTTTATCCAATCATCATCACCTAAAGCTTCATTAGTGATTTTTGGTTCAAATTAGTAAAGGAATGCTAGATGCTCTACTTCATTTCATAAAGAACTTCTAGTCCTTACGGGTTGATTAACATCTCAAATGATACTATCACTAGGATGATTCTGTAGAAACGAGTGATTTGGGTTTTGCACAACCTGTTCATCAACATAGGGTAGAAATTCTTCTGGGGTAAATTTTCCAGAACTATCTTCTTGTAAATTTTCCTTATCAGAAGGTTCTTCTATTATAGGTTGACAATCAGTTTTTATAAACACATCATAGGATGTATGTCCGGGTTGTTTAAAAACAAAAGGATTATTTTCATCAAATTTCACATGTACTGTTTCTTCAATAGTACATGTGTTTTTTTTGAAAACTCTTTATGCCTTAGAAGTTGTGGAGTAGCCTATGAAAAATCCTTCATCGGATATTGGTGTGAATTTGTGTAGGTTATCATTATTATTCAGAATGAATACTTTGCATCCAAAAACCTTAATGTATGAACTTCTAGGTTTTCTACCATTCTATAACTCATATGGAGTTTTATTAAGAAAAGGTCTAATCAAAACACGATTTATAGTGTAACAAGAAGTACTTACAGCTTCAACCCAAAAATCATTGGCAACAGAATACTCACTCAACATGGTTCTAGTTATCTCTTAAAGTATTCTATTACTTCTTTCAACAACACCATTTTGTTGAGGTGTTCTAGGTGCTGAGAAGTTGTGAGTAATACCTTCTCTACTACAAAAAGTTTCTGAATAAGAATTTTGAAATTCTCCACCATGATCACAATGAATAGTTTTCAAGGGAATGTTTTTCTCATTTTTTAACTTGGGCTCTAAAAATTTTTAAATAAGAAAAAGCTTCAGCCTTATTTGCCAGAAAATAGACCCTTGTAAATCTAGTGTAATCATCAACCAAAACAAACACATAGTACTTGCCCCCAATGCTTCTAGTTTGTGTTGGACCAAAAAGATACATATGCACTAACCGTAATGCATTAGTAGTTGAGACTTCAACAACTTATTTAAAACTTGATTTATGATGTATGAAATATTTATAAGGGTCCCAAACTATTGAAGAATCAAATCTAAATTCAGAATATCCTTAACAGAACCATTCTTAGAAAGTTTACATAAATTCCTAAGGATACACTGTCCTAACATTCTATGCCATAACCAAGAATGATATTCCATTGCACTAAGGCAAGGTAAGTCTTGGATCCTAAGGTCGTCTATGTTTATTGTGTAAACATTCTCTTGACTTTGGGTAGAATGAATAAACACTTCCATGAAATTGTGTACTAGGCACTTATCAATCCTATAATTCACAAAGTATACTTCATCACATAATTAAATTATGTTGATGAGGCTGTTCTTAAGGCCTTTAACAAATAAAAAATTTGAAATAAATGTTTTTCCAAGAAGAACAATATTACCTACACCAATAATTTTTCCCTAACCATTATCTTTGAAAGCTACTTTTCCTCCTTTCGTTTTGATAATCTTTTCAAAATAGTCTTTCTTACCGGTCATATTCTGTGAACATCCACTATCCATGTACCATGTATTGTTTTTGGTACTTTCTATATTTTTTTGAAAATAATAAAAAAGTTAGGTTTTCATAATCCAGACATTGTTGGATTCAGAAATTTCAGAAAGCAAAATTTTGGGAACCAACATCTTTTTAGAAAAATAAGCCTTATGAAAACATAATGAATGAGTTTTATAAAGGGAAAAATACTTTTCCCAGTGACCACCATGCAAACATTTATTACAGAATGGGGAACTTTTAGGAAAAAAGTAGTTGTTAATAAAAATTGGTTTTGAACTTGTGTAACCAAAAACATAAGTATTCCTTTGAGGTCGGATTTGTGAATCTATTTTATCAAAATTTTCATTACCTATGGTAAAGTTCGACAAACACTTCCTCAAGGAAAATATTTCAGATTTGAGTTTTAAAACTAAGTTATTGTCTTCAAAAACATTTGAACTATATCTAGTATCGAAAACATTTCTCTTAGAAATTACATTTTCTAGATCTTTAGAAGGATTTTTCATATCAGAACTTACTTCCTCAAGATTTTTTGAAATAATTTAAAAATCAGCATTTTTCTTATCAATATCCTTAGAAAGATCTGATATTTCCTTAGTAAGAATAATATTCCAAGAGTTTTGCTTATCGAGTATCTTCATGAGTTTTGAATTCTCATTTTTCAAGAAGTTTTGAAAACCTAGAAACCACTTCATAGGTAGGTAAAGTATTATCTTTATCAGAAGAGGATTCTTCATCAGAAGAGTTATAATATTTACTATCATTAGAATTTAAAGAAAAATATGTCATTGATTCAGCATTTTTGTACCTTATCTATCAAGAAATGATTATCAATATGTATCTTAGCTAAAAGACCATGTTTTTTTCTATCTAGAAGACTTATAATCTGAAGATTCATCAGAACAGTCTCCACCACTATCACTCCATGGTTCATTAGCTTTTAACAATTTTGTAGCTTTGGCCTTGTAATATTTCTTTCTATTTTTCTCAGAATTCCTTTCTTTTCTTTCAATTCTCTTGAGCATAGGGAAGCCAAGTCTTTTGTTTACAGCTCTCTTGCATTCATAGCATGTGACCTTTGTATATTTCTTATCTTTCCATTCCTTCTTCTTATACTTGGATTGGAAATTTAACTGTCCAACTATCTTGTCCATCCTTCGAGCAAGATTAGCTAACTCATTTTTTGAGACTTCACTCTCACTAGATTCAGATTGGATAATAACCTTCTTAGACTTGGATGTAGTAACTCTCTCAGGAGTCTTAGCTTTCATGTGATTTGAAGTAATAGTAAAAGCAACACTATTATTCCCATTCTTCTTATTCATGTTGTCAGTATCTCTCTTCATTATAGTCTCATGTTGAAGATGAGTTCAAAACAGTTCATCAAGAGAAATTTGAGTAACCTTTGTGTTTTCATCGATAGCAGTTCTCTTTGATTCCCACTCATTTGGCATAATATCTATTATCTTGTCAACAAGGACTTCATCATCTAGAACTTTTTCTCCCATTGATTTTAAGATATTCACGATAGTCATGAATCTCAGTTGCACCATACAAATTGGTTCTCCATAAGGAAAATTAAATCCATGATACTTAGCTCTAAGGATGGCTCTTCTAGTATCAATCAATTTTGATATACCAAAATGTGTCACTTCATGTTTCTTCCATATACAGTTAGATGTTTCCCAAGAAGAAATTTGGATATATATATTCCTAGTCATTGAACAAAGTAAATAATTGCGTACCTTAGAGTTGAGTGGGTATTTATGCTTTTCATGATTAGCGAAGGTACATACTTCTTTATCATGAATCCTGTATCCACCATTAAGCATAAAAAAAATCTCAACACCATTGTTGATAACAAAAGTCTCCATATGATCTCTCCAAAATTCATAATCATTACCATCAAAAATCGGTGGTCTGGTTCGATTGAGATTGTCAATGGATCCAACATTTAATCCTTCCATTCATAAGATAATCATTTGCACACAAACTTGTTAGTAGTATGAGTTTGTAAACTAGAGGAAATATCCTAATAAAGAAATTAGATATTGTATATCGATGAAAAATTGAATCCGAAATAATATATGAATCCGAAAAATATGAGTCCAGAAAATGCTATTCCTAGAATTCCTTTCTGAATCTAATCATGAGATTAATTCAGTTTGAACCAAATCCTCTGAGACCATTTGTTAGGATGGTATTTGACTGAGTGTGATTTACAGTATAATACCAACTGTAGGATCGAAATAAGAAGGTGATTCTCAGATACAAGAGGAGGGGTGAATTGTAAATGATAAATATTCCCTTAGTAAATTTTTAGGATGGTTATGTTTGACAAGGATAAACAGGATAATTACATAGACCTATATGAGTTCTAATAGATTGCTTGATTTTGGAAAAGTAATTCTGAAAATGGAACTTAATTAATGTTTCAAAGATTAAGATTCTACCTTAAAGCATATATAATCTAACTATTTCAGAGTTCAAGGATGAGGACATATATTAAAGTATAATTTCCTTAAAAATACAAAATGTAGCGGAAAAAAATCTTACATAAACAAGTAGCAAGTAATAAGTCTTTTAACCCAAAGAGAAGGGTATCCAACAACCCTAGATAAAGGTCCCTTGATTTATACTTTCAAGAAATTCCGTCTTACCCACACTAGGATAAGCCCTCAATACAATGATCAGAGTCTGTCTTGCTATCCATGAAAGCCCTCAACGATCAGGTAGTCGGCACCTCTATCTTCCTCAGCTAGGAATCCCTCAACTTAAATGTGATGTAACCTCTGTCTTCCTATACCCGAAATCTATCGATTGTACACAGCAACAATCGTAGTCGCATGAAGAAAATCTGAACAAGGAAATGTTTGAACAGTGTGTTCAAACATTCTACACAAAGATTGAGAGTTAATAAGAGCCTCCCTCTCTAGAAATAACTTCAAGAAGTTGTGAGATCCAAAATTCCAATAGTTCTCACCATCTTAAAATGAGAATCTATTTATAGGTGAAGCTCGAATGGTCGACTCCCTCCTCCAATGGTCATATTCTTCCTTGAATTTTGTAGGGACCCTTATATGTGCCATTCAAACAACAGTTAGTTAATAACTGAAAGCACAAAATCATTTTTTAATAGAACAAGTGTAAGAATAACTAAACTGATATTCAGAATGGAGTAGAAAATGAATGTTAGGAATGGATGAAAAAAATAAATTCAGAGTCTATAAACATAAGAATATTCGGATTCTGTTTTATAATAATTCAAAACCGGAATTTTGTAGAAATTCGGGGTCTGATTTCACTAGAAATAGGATCCAGAACATACAATGTTCAGAGTCTTCGTTCATGAGAATTTGGAGTTAGACCTCATCAGGGTTCAGAGTCTGAATTCAGAGAACATGGAGTCAGAACATAGAGAAGTCTGTTTCCAGAATTCGCAGTTGAATTTAATGAGAGTTCATATCCAGAATTCAGAGTTTAACTTCATTCGAGTTCGTATCCATAATTCAGATCCTAAAACAGAATGCCTCATATCTAAGTATTTATATGATTCTGAGGTTTTGGACTAAAATCCGAATTTTATACTTAGAAACATTATGATTTAAAAAATGAAAACAAGGTAGGGGTAAAATAAAAATTTCCTTAATAAAAAGTTCATTGTGATTTTCAGAACAAGAGGAATGATCAAGCCATAATGAATCCTTGATGACTTACCAATCTCTCCCAAGAATTAAGGAATGGAAAAAATCATAATGCAAACCTTATTGACTCAACAGAATTGACAATCATGGAAGGACACACTCAGGTAGATCCACAATCTCTACCGTGAACTCTAAAAACGTCTCCCCATCATCAATGTCTAGCTCTATACAGTCGATGAAGTGTGATGGATCATGCACGTACCTCTGCTGTTGCGACACATGAATAACAGTGGGAACCAGATGCAACTATTGGAGGAGACCTAAGTGGTACACCGGCTCGCCAAATCTAAAAAAGACCTAGAAGGGTATTATTATCCCTGTAAATTTCTTTCTTCCCCAGCCAAATCTCCACAATCCCCATTGGGGAGAGACTCGAGGGAAAACATAGTCTCCCTCCTCAAACTCCTTGGCTATTTGTCTCTTATCAGCATATGAATTGTTCCATCTCTGTGCAACCCTCATACACTCCTGGACTATCTTCACCTTCTCAGTGGTATCACATACCAACTCTGGACACAAGAGTGATGAATCCCCTTGGTCTATCCAACATAGAGGTGATATTCATGGTTGCACGTAAAAGGCCTCAAGCGGTGTTATGACAATGGTGGATTTATATCTGTTGTTGTATGAAAACTCCACTAGTGGTGGGTGGTCCTCCCAACTGTGACCAGAATCCAAGATACAAGAACAAATAAAGTCCTACCTAGTTTTTGTTGTCCGCTTAGTATTGTCATCGGTCTGAGGGTGAAAAGATGTGCTCAAGTGCAACTGAGTCCTGAACGCCTACTTAAATCCCTTCTATAGTCGGGATGTAAAGCGTGCATCAGGATCCGAGACTATCGTTAAAGGTAACTCATGAAGAAGAATTACATCCTAAATGTAGGGGTGCCCCAAGAACTCTAGTGATCCCTGCTACCAGATGGGTAGGAAGTGAGTCGATTGGGTGAGTCAGTCAATAATCAACCAGATTGAATCATGGCCCAAGACATGTGGGGCTACCCCATTACAATGTCTATTCTTATACCATCCCTCTTAAACTGTGGTTCCTAATGTGGTTTTTACATTCCAGAAACACTTGATGCTCGACCATCACTTCCAGACAAGTGAGGCATGGTGAATCAAACTCTACCATCACTTTCTTTATCCATGGACACTATTACTTACGTCGAAGGTCATGGTATGTCTTCTCCACACCCAGATATACCGCCAATGGGAATATATGATTGTGCATCGATAACTCTTCCCATAATGTCCCTAGTTCTATAATTCATCCTTTTAAAATGTTGATGTTATCACCATATATCAAAAATAAATCAAGAGCGTGTCTTGATGATATATGAGAACATTCGACCTCGTTGTCAACATCCAAAAGATGTCCCTCCCTCACACGCTGTAATATTGGAGGATTGACAGTCATAGACTGGAGGTAGGAATCTATATCTCTTTCGGTGAATGAAATCTTCATCATAGCAAGCTACTCTGTCACCTTATTCAACTGTTGTAACCCAGACCTCCTACTGAATGCATCTTCCACCACGTTCCCCTTCCTAAGAGTATAGACTATCTAAATATCATTGTCCCAGAGGAAATCCAGGCATCAATGATGTCTCATGTTCAGGTCCTTCGGTGATAAGATATATGTGATAAAATTATGGTTGTGGAAGATGGTAAAATATTCACACATCAACTAGTGTCGCCACATCTCTAAGGAAAATACCATTGTTGACAACACTAGGTCATGGGTCGCGTAGTTCTGAAAATGTTTCCTCAACTCTCATGATCCATAGGCAATAAATTCTCGCTCCAACATCAGGACACTACCCAGTATGGTTCTTGATGCATCACAATATACGACGTAGTCAATGCCCTCCTCTAGCAACTTAAATATGGTAGTGTTGGTCACACAATCCCTCACCTGCTGAATGATCTGTGGGCACTTAATTTTCCACTTGAATGGTTTTCCATTCTTCATAAAATATTTCATAGGTGCTACTAATATAGAGATGTTGAGTAAGAACCTCCATTAGAATCCAACAAATCCTATGAAAATATTTACCTCGGTCACACTTCTGGGTGGCTCCAATGGAATCACTACCTCAACCTTCACATGATTAATGACAACTCCAGCCTCTAAGGTGACGTGTCCAAGAATGTCGACCTACCGAATCCCGAATTAAAACATCGAGAGCTTACCATAAAGCTGGTGCTCTCATAGTGCATATAACACTATCCACAGGTGTGTCGCATCCTCCTCCTTAGATGCCGAATACACTAAGATGTCATCAATTAAAAATACCATTTAATGATCATGGTAGGGTTGAAATATCTTGTTCAGGAGTCCCACGAACACTGCTGGGGAATTGTTCCCACCAAAGGGTATCACCGAAATCTCATAGTGGCTATACCATCATCTAATGAATGTATATTTTACATCCATATCTCATACCTGATGTTGATGGTAGCCTGATCGGAGGTAGATCATTGAGAACCTCCTCTCTCCCTTCAACTGATCAAAGAGGCCATCAATCCATGACAATGGATACTTTTTCATCACGATCACATAGTTTAGGTGATGGAAGTACACATATAATGTAACACTCAAAGGTTTTTCTAAAAATAAAATGAAATGATAGATATTTTGATTAATGTAGATATTTACAAGTATCATTTAAACATAATTTTACTACTTATATGTTTTAAATTTCAAAAAATGGTCATCTTAAATTTTGTTTAGTATGTTATTTGGAGTCTATTGGAACCTACATGATTTTTGGTAAAAATTAGCATACCCTTATTAATAGTAATATGTCCCTAATTAATAGTAAGTTGTATTTTTTTTAATTTTATATGGTTTTAAGATAATGACATCTTGATTAATTTTTAAAGGTCATATAAAAGCGGTTATAGAATTAAAATTATTATATATGGAATTAAGTTTGATTTTATATAAAAATTAAATTAAAATTATTTAGAATTTTTTTTTAAAAAAACAAACATCAGTTATAAATTCTACACATCAATAAGGGGTCAGGGTAAATTTTTGAGATTTTTCCGAAACAATTGTTTTTCAGTGAATAGTAAAAAAGACAGTTTTGAGTTTCGGTTTGATAATGAAATCAATAATGATGTAATAAATCTGGTCAACATGGGTATAGAAAAATCAGTTATGAGGTGTCCCATGTGGCTTATAGCATGGGAAAATACCATGCGCAAGCCCATGGTTCTCTTAATAACACTATGAGGGTTCCCTGGGAAATTATAAAAATAATCCCTCACTTTTTCTATAAACACCAACACATTACTTCATAGACATCATTCCAAATTCTTCATAAATGAATATATGTTCTACTTACCTCCATATTATCCCTCCCAAGGGTTCCTCATGCCCCCAACATCCCAACCATCATATTCTAGGAGTTACTCTACAAGGTAAGAAAATTCTCAATTTCTTTCTTTTTCCATTCATGTTCTCTTTTATGCGGCATAACAATCATTTTTCCATAACATGTTCTTATTTTCTTCCTCATACTGATCTATTATGTATTATGATTCATTTTTAGATGGGTGACCCTTTTCAACTCTCTTTTTTTTATATTTTCTAAAATCTTCTTCCATAGTTGTTAGGCTTCCGAATTTTTGTAAGGGATTTTTAAATTACTCTTTTATTTTGACTTCCATTGATTTCGTAATCATTTTCATATATTCTTACCCAAGAGGCATGAAATCTCCAGAAAAAAGGTATATATTGTATGTTCTCATGTACATGGAAAATTCACCATCATTATTATTCCCCTCTCCCACTTATTCAAGGAATAAAAAACATTGTCCATGATGTGACGAAGTACCAGCATTGTGGGCGATATGATTTCAATTTCCATTAATTATTTCATGTCAGGTCATGATACCATTTATATAGAAGAAAAAATGAAATATTATATTTATTATGTCTCATTCATGGTTCTGGAATTCCTTGGTACTCAAGGTTTTAATTTATAAGACGAATGATGTTGTTATTATCAAAGATCCACTGAATTTATCTAAACGAACATCACTAATGATTATAAATATGAACCATCATCATATAAATTATCCAAATAATAAATGGTATAAATTATGGTACTGGAAATATGTAAATACATTTAGATTCAAATTCTTGAGTTTCACTTCCAATCGTCAAGAACATCCACCATGAACCAATCATAGAAATCATGTAAGGAACTCAACCAAAACAGTTCAAGGAACAAAACACTAAAAATTAAGGGGTAAAATGAGGGTATGAAATGATCATAGAATATATTATAAAAATGATTTTTTTAAATACTTTTAACACTCTTTTATCAGTTATAAAATATTCTTAAACAAGTTTGATGAATGACAAGCCTGAGTTTTGAGAATTTTTAACCCGATTTTCATCCATTGGGTTAACCTTATTCAACATTATTTATGTGGTATTTAAATTATTAATGTTATTACTTATGATTATTATATTTTTAATTTTGTATGTTTATAGAGTATGTACATATTAAATCCAGTCAATTATGTTTCACTTCAATAATATGATATTTATAAGGGACTTTTCATTCAAAATCCTCTTTTAAAATTTCATTTTTCAAAATTCTAAAAAAAAAATTATGCTGATATTCATGTTTTATGATTATGTTCTAGATCATGGGAATTGTTTTTTATGAATGGTCAGACCTATACTTACCTATAATTTAATGCTTATGTGAACGTTGGAGGTCGAACGTATGGTTACTCGAAGTGTAATTACGATGGTTACACAAATAGTAAGGTAGTCGTGAGGGTTGCAAATTATAAGGTTGCTGAGAGGATTACAGGATTATTTATGTAATGAAGCAAGATACCTTTAGGGTTCTTAATATGTTATTAGGTATTTTGGAAATCTCATTTTTCACAAAGTAATTATATATATATAGGCGATAAGTATGCCTTTGGAATATGATTTCATAAATTACCAGTATTCATTGACTTATGTGTTCTTTCATTCTTTTTATATCACTTACTTGGTTTCAGTGCTCATCCAATGTATTAAATAATATTCATATGTTAATGGATGTGTAATAAAAATAAGGAATCCATGTTAAATGTTGATTAATTATCAAGGAATCATGTTTTATGTTTTATGTATTGAATTTAAAAAATAAATGGTAACTATTTTTATGGTATCCACTATGTAAAAATGTGTAATGTTTTGAATGTATTATGTCCCAATTCTCTAAAACATTAAACATGAAAAAGTCTAAAATATAAAATGAAGTGTTTTCTTGAATAAATTCCAGTTCATGTATGTAAAAAGGTCCGGTCCTTATAGATGTTATCATAGGATGGTTTAGATAACTATATATGTTAGGATGATGTTAAAAGAATACCACAGATAATTTTTACTCTATAATTAATTATAAATGTTATAGCATTTTATGATTTCCATGTTGCTTAATCTAAGATATATTTGTTTAGAATGGTTTCCCACATAATGAATAGGGATGCCGAAGAAAAGAACCACCAAAAAATGACATCCTTCCAGATGTACAACCCGGAATGGTAGGGATTGGAACCAAGATGTTTGTCATAATAATGGCTCAGCTAACACATGAAATAAGATGTTGTGGAATCCATGAAAGAGAAAAAATAGAGGTACCAAATTGGAACATAATAGTAGTTGAACATTTTAGGAGACAACACCTTCCTACTTCCAATGGATATTCTGACCCAATAGCTAATAAAGGATGGATCAAATCCCTTGAAAAGATATTCAATGTTATGGGATAGTCAGACAATCAAAATATATGTCATTGCATTTATCATTTTCATGGTGAAGCTGATCATTGGTGGTAAAGGATAAGGAATATCAGGGGTAGATAGGATTTTGATGCCTTATTGTGGGATGAATATAAATGTTTTTTCCTTGAAAAATATATTTTTTTAGTTGTTGATACTTATAATGGAGAAGAAATTCTTTGAATTAAATCAAAAAGAGAAGGATTTAGTGGTTTTTCCTGAAGAAAACTTCACCTGACTGGAGAGGTAATCTCCAAATCGTATTCGGTATCTTGATAAAAAAATCAACCGTTTTTACTCAGAACTGAAGTCGAGGTATCGAAGGGTGTTGGCCTCCCATGAATTACAAAGTGATGATAAACTTTTCTAATGTGCTGAGAGGGTGGATATGGAGTTTGCGGATGATCACTGAATTTTGGAAACAAGGATAAGAAGTAGTCCAGGAGGCATGTTAGGGGTATGAATCAACCAAAGAAATATGATGATATGAAAATCCAATTTCCAGTTTGTGAAAAGTTTGGCAAGAAACACCCTAGGGAATGTCATAGAAAAACTATAATATGTTTTAAATGTGGAATTCTTGGACATATGGCACAATATTTTAATGAAAATGATCTAATGACTAATCCTAATAAGAAGACTATAAATTGTTTTAAATGTTTTAAATGGGTTATTATGCTAATGTCTGCCCAATGAGAGATCTGAATGATGCCAAGAAGCCAGACTATAAGCAAAAAGGTGTAGTGAGATCCTTTTTGACTACGCCAGTAGATGTTGGGCCATTCAATGAAGTTAAATCAGGTAGTTTGTTTGTTCACTCATATTTTTATAATGTTTTGTTTGATATGGGGCCTACACATTCCTTCATCTATACAATTTTTTTTTGTGTAAATTAGAAATGTCACCTCAACAAATGAGGCTTGAACTTTTTGTTAAAAGTTGAAGGGGAACTTTAATAGAAAACTGAAATTATAATATTATTTCTACTGTGTTATGTGTAAAGTATTTACCTAAAATCCTTTTTTTACCCTTATTAAAGTTTGATGTTATTCTGGGAATGGATTGGCTATCTGTTTAACATGCTATGAATGACTCTAGAGCTAAATAAGTTGTTTTTTAGAAAGAGTTTCTGTTTTTATACAAGAATTAACACATACAGTTTATAACATATCAGGAAGCTGAGAAACTGTTGAAAGATGTAAATGGAAAATATCTTGATCATATTGTTGAAAACAAGGTAACTATTTAGATAGATGATGTTCTTGTGGTAAATGAATTCCTTAATGATTTTTCGGTTGAGTTACCCACTGTCATTCCATATCAAGAAGTTGAGTTCACAATTGACTTAGTACTTGATTCTAAACAAATTCCAAAACCCCCAAATCATATGTCTCAAATAGAACATCCTGAATTAAAAGATATGTTGTAGTATTTTCTTGATAATGGATTCATTCATCCTAGAACTTTTCCATGGAGAGCTCCAGTTTTGTTTGTTAAAAAGAAATATGGTTCAATGATAATTGTCAATGATTATAGATCTTTGAATAACATCACTTTTAAAAACAAGTATCATTTTCCTCATATTAATGACTTGTTTGATCTTCACTAGTGAGCTCAGAACCTTTCCAAGACTGACTTGAGATTTATATACCATCTGATGAAGTTTAAGGAGGGTGACATCCAAAAAAACCGCATTTTGAAATAGATATGGGCATTATGAATTTGTTGTTATGCCCTTTGGGATATCGAATGAACCAAAAATATTCATTAAGCTTATGAACATATTATTTCATGAGTTCTTGGATATATTTTTAGTTTTATTTACTAATGACATTCTGGTCTTTTGTAAAATAAAGAGGAGCATGAAAAACAAGTAAGGGTTGTTTTAAAAATAGTAAAAGAAAAGAAACAGTACGGAAAATTCCGAAAATTAGATTTTTGGTTGAAAAAGATTTTTTTATTGGTTACAATGTAAATAAAGATGGAATTACACTTGATCCTGGAAAAAAGTGGTCGTTGAGTGGAAAAGACCCACAAATGTTACAGAGATTCTGAGTTTTCATGGATTAGCATGTTCTTATAAAGGTTTTGTTAAGATTATTACTTGGTTATCAAGCCTGATAAGTATGTTAACACAGAATGGGGTAAATTTTTTCAGAAATAATAATGTTATGTTTTTTTAGGAACTGAAGAAGAGATTGTTAAATTCTTCAGTTTGGGCCTTGCCTTACCAAAATGGTGATTTCTTCATCTACAGTGATGCTTTTTTGAAGGTTCCTGGTTGTGTTTTGATGAAGAATGATTAGTTAATTTCTTATGCTTCACGAAAAATAAAACCTCAGGAGCTAAATTATCCCACACTTGATTTGGAATTGGCAGATGTTGTTTTTTCTTTGACAATATGGTGGCATCATTTATACGGAGTCAAATGTCAAATAAATACTGACTATAAAAGTATGAAATATATATTCACAAAAAAGGAATTAAACATGAGGAAGAAAAGATGGCTTGAACTTATAATGGATTATGATTGCACGACCTACTACCATCCTGTAAAATAAAACAAAGTGGAAGTTTACTTGAACCGAGAACATCATACATAAATAACAATGTTGTGTTTAGAAGAAGATCCCATGATTAATGATTTGATGAATTTTGGATTAGAAGTTGTTGGTGCAGGGAAGACACCTATATTGATTCATATTTTAGATTAGTATTCGATTTCATATAGAATTATGTAATCACAGAAGGAATACCATGAGATACAGAAAAAGGTAGAATTGGTTAAAATGGGTAATCTTCAAGAATTTAACCTTGATAAACATTGTGTTTTATGACATAGAAAAACGTTGTGTAATTCCTATGATTCTCAGTTGATGAATGATTTGTTTTATAAAGCTCATAGTTCTCCATTTTTAGTTCATCATAGAAGTACGTAGATGTATAGAGTCTTTTTAGAGTATTACAGGTGAGATGGAAAGAAAAGGGATATTAGTGATTTAACCATGAAATGTTTGACATGTTAGCCAGTTAAAGTAGAGAAACAGTTACCGACGAGGATGCTTCAGACCTTTCCAGTGAAAAAGTGGATGTGGTTGAATGTATCTATTGAATTTTTGGTAGGACTGCCTAAGACATCTCTATGTAACAGTGTAATTTGGGTTATTGTGGATCAGCTGACAAAATCTGCAATTTTTCTTTCTATTCAAGATTCAATGTCTTTGGACCATATTTCTCAATTGTACATCAAAGAGATTGTTAAGTTACATGGAGTTTCTCCTTCTATTGTATATGACTGGGATCCTAAGATTACTTCTATCTTTTGGAAGGGAATTCTGAAGTCATTTTGCGTAGAGGTAAATTTCTGTAATACATTTCATCCTCAATCAGATAGGAAGTGAGAATGAACAATTCAATCACTAGAGGATATGCTCCGAGATAGTTCAATAGATTACCATGAAATTTGGGATCAATATATATCTTTAGATGAGTTTTCTTATAATAATAGCATTCATTCCAGTATACAGATGGCACCTTTTGAGACTTTGTATGGAAAGTAGAGTCATAATTCATCGTTTTGAGATGATGTTGGTGAAAAAATGTTTATGGGTCTAGAATTGGTAGAATATGTGACATATAAAGTGAAGATGATATAGCAACACATGATGATTGCTCAGAGCAGGCAGAAAAGTTATGCAGATAATAGACAAAAAACATCACTTTTAGGGTAGGTGACCAGTCTTTCATTAAAATCTGTCATTGGAAAACTCTGATGCGTTTTGGTAAGAAACAAAAGCTAAGTCCAGAGTTCATCGATCCTTTTAAAATCCTTGATAATGTTGGACCCGTTGCATACCGAGTAGCTTTAAATCCTTGTTTGTCACAGTTACACAATGTTTTTCATGATTCGATGTTGAGGAATAATGTACCATATTCGACTCATGTTTTGATCCAAGAAGCAGTTCATCTAGAGGAGAACCTTTTATATAAAGAGAAACTAGTTCAGATTCTTGAACGAAGGGAACATGTATTACAGAACATAGTAATTCACCTGGTAATGGTATTGTGGAGAAACCATGTGGTTGAAGAAGAAACATGGGAGTCTGAAAATGATAGGGGGGAAAGGTACCCTCACTTCTTTAATAAGTAAATAATGTTGTGAGGACAAAATTTCTAGAAGGTGAGGATAATGTAACACCCCAAGATTTTCTAAAAGTAAATTTAAATAATAGAAATTTGGTTTAATATAGATATTTATATGTATCCTTCAATCCAAATTTTACTGCTTCTAGGTATTGAATTTCGATAAATGGTAACGTACAATTGTGTTTAGTATGTTATTTGGAGTCTATTGGAACAAACTTGTTTTTTGTGTTAATAGTAACATACCCTTATGAATTGTAATATGAATAGTAATATGACCCTAATGAATAGTAATAGTAATATTATTTTATTTTTTAAGGCATTAAGATAATGAAATATTGATTAATTTCTAAATGTGATATAAAATCCGTTATAGTTTTTTAATTTTTTTATTTTTGAATTAAGTATAATTTTATTTAATAATTAAATTAAAACATTATGAAAATTATTTTAAATAAAATAACATCATTTATAAATTATACAAGTCGATAAATGGTTAGGGTAAATTTTGGGGATATTTCTGAAACAGTTGATTTTTTTGGTGAATAGTAAAAAATACAGTTTCGAGTTTCAGTGTGTTAATGACATCATTAATGATGTAATAATGATGTAATAAATCTGGTATACTTGTGTACAATAAAATAATTTATGAGGTGTCCCATGTGGCTCATACCGTGGGAAAAGACAGTGGAAATCCAATGGTTTTTCCAATACCACTAAAGAGGTGTCCCTTGGAAATTAATAAAATAATCCCTCACTTTTGCTATAAATACTAACCCATTAAGTCTTTAAATTCATTCCAAATTCCTCATCAACTAATTTATGACCTAATTAACTCCCTATTAGACCTCCAAAGGATTCCTAAATCCCCATGGTCATAACTATTATGTTCTAGTAGTTACTCTACAAGGAACAAAAATTCTCAATTTCTCTATTTTTCCATTGATGTGTCTTTTATGTCACATAACATTCTTTTTTTGTCCCATTTTATAATTTCCATATAATTAATTATCAATTATGTATTATGATTCATTTATCTAAGGGTTATCATTGTATTCTCTATTTTTAATTTTTTTTAAACCATGTGGCATAACTCTTAGGCCGCAGAATTTTTGTAAGGGATTTTTCAATTATTCTGTTATTTTGAGTTCCTTTGTATTCTTATTCACTCTTCATATATTCATGCCCAATAGTAATGAAATCTCATTAAATCATATATATTCTATATTTTATTGTTTTAATGGATGATTCATCATTAGTATTCTTCTCCTCTACCACATATTCAAGGAATAAAAAACATTGTCCATGATGTGTCGAATTACCGACATCATGGATGATGTCATTTAAATATCCATTAATTCTATCAATTCTGGCCATTAAAAAATTTCTATGGTTTAAACAATTTATAATATAGGTATTATATCTCACCCTTGGTTTTGGAATTCTTTTATACTCATTTATTTAATTAATAATACAAAATGAGGTTGTTATTATCAAAGAACCACTAAAATGATCTAAACAAACATCATTAATGATTTAACTTATGAACCATCCACATATAAAACATTAAAATGATAATTTATATAAATAATTGTACTAGAAATATTTAAATACCTTTCCATTCTAATTCTGGATTTTCACTTCCAATCAATAATATCATCCATCATGAAACAATCATCGAAATCATGTAAGGAACTCACCCAAAACTGTGCAAGGAAAAAAATACTAACAAATAAGGGGTAAAATGATGTTATGAAATGATCATATAATATTTTATTAACATGAAAATGTTTTTGTAAAATACTAATTACAATTTTTTAACCATTATACAAGAATCATAAACATGTTTGAATAAATATAAGCTTGAGGTAAGAGAATTCTTAACTTGATTTCCATCCTTTGGGTTAACTTTATACTTCATGATTTATGTGGTATTGAAATTATTTGTTTGATGACTTATGATTATAATATGTTTAATTGTGTATATTTATAGTGTATATACATATTTAATCAACTCCTTCAATTCTCTCTTTAATTATATGATACTTATAATGGAATTTTCTTTTAAATTCCTCTTATAAAATTCAATTTTTCATAATTCAAAGGAAACTTTTTTATGCTAATAATCATGTTGTATGATTATGTTCCAGATAATTGGAATTTTTTATGATGAAGGGTTTGATCTATATTTTTATCCTTTGTATTGGTTATGTGTATGTTGGAGGTCAGCTGTATGGTTACTCAAAGTGTAACTACGATGGTTACAAAAATAGTAAGGTAGCCATGAGGGTTACAAATTATAAGGTATTTGAGGTGGTTAGAAGATTATGTATGTAATTCCCCCATGATACCTTTTTGTTTATACTTATGTTCTATGGTATTATGGAAATATCATGTATAAAAATTAATAATATATTTACAAGTGATAATTATATCTTTTGAAAATGATTTCATACGTTACAATTATTCATGGACTAATGTGTTATTTTCTTCTTTTAATATCCCTTACTATGTTTTGGTGCTCATCCAAATTTTTAAATCATTTTCACAGGTTAATGGATGTGTAAGGAAAAAAAATAATCCATGATAAATGTTTATTATTTGTAAAGGAATCATGTTTTACAATTTAATGTTTTAAATTAAAAAAAAAATTGATACTGTTTTTATGGTATCCACTATGTAACAATGCGTAATGCTATGAATTTATTATGTCCCAATTATCTAACACTCTAAAAATGAAAATATTATCAATGTAAAAGGAAATGATATATTTAGTAAATTCATTATTTTTTATTTAATGATGCTAGGACCTTATACATAGCATCACACTCCTGTTTTTTTCTTGGAAAAAACATCGAGGCTGTCCATGGAGTAACATCTGGCCTTAAAACCAACCTTCTTTTTCATCTCCTCAAGTTGTACCCTCATCTACCGAAGCTCTCCAAGGGACATCTGATATTAAATTGTATATATCTATGTCATCCATAGGTACAATTCAAATAAGAGGTCCATATCTCTGTGTGGAATTAGTCCCAAGACATCTTTCGAAAAGTCAAACTCATACTCATCCATCACTATAGGAAAACATGAACTCCATTCATCCACCTTATTGAGTGTGAGGATAGAAAACTAGTGAGATAACAGCTGCATCCTATCCCTGAAAAATTCCATCATGTGCTGCAAATGTTCACTTCTCACTGTTGAAGAAAAACCTTGCCCCATCCTCACACACACAGCGCAAATTGTGATTAAAAGAGTCGATCTGAGTATGGACTGTAGATGACATGTCCATATACAAGGTAACAATTTAACGCCTCGAAGCCTCCTAAAGTAATCTAACACTGTCAGAAATAGTGTGTAAAAATTAATTCCACTCTCGTAATATTCTCTAATTGTAAGTATCGTTTCAAAGGCTCCACTAGAATTTCTGAGACTCGAGTGAGGTACTTTCCAAGGAAAGAGTTACGAACTCTTGTGTCTATAATAAATGAAGATAAGGTGGAGTACACAGAGATCGTAACACTAATTAACTCTAGAATACCTTTTTCATAGTCCTCCATTGACAGATTTGGGCCCCAACCCTTTCCACCCACTCCTGTAACTTGTTGTGGAATTTTTCTGGGTTGTGGTGGTAGTTCCTTGAACCATCATCCACCGCCTGCGACTCGGCCTTCTCCCCTTCCACATCTTCCACCTAGTGGACCTCTTTTCTTGTACCTCTGTTGTTGTCACAACGGTCCTGTGACAGCCTGAATGTCAACCATGTGAGTAATCGGACAATCATGAGCCATGGGACATTCTCTTCCACAATATTAACTTACCCTAGCCCATAGATGAACTCCTATGCCTTGTGAGCTTGTTCTTCCGACCTTGCTTCCTGGGGTCGTCCTCAGGAAGGTCATTCCTACTTGGTCTTATGCGGAATTTGGCTACCGCTTGCTACAGTTGAATCATACACCTGTTTTCTAGTGGTGGATCTCATTTTTAGTGACTTCTAGGATCGGAAGCCCCCCACTATTAAGGCTTGATGTAGCACACCATCCTGCATCAGAATGCAAATTGAAATCATCGATGCTCTAATATCCTGTCGAATCACCTTATCAAAGGTATGGACCCTAAAGAATGGGGAGTTTACCATGTCATTGGAGTAAAGGGATAGGTCGATAAACATCATTGAGAACTAGACCACAGTTTGTCATCCCTATTATAGGTGTAGAAACTCAATAATACAACAAAGTGTTTTGTCATTGGTACGAACTCTACACCGAAGAGGCTCTCAAATTCCAAATGGACATGGGTCACCTCCTTGTTTGTCTGGATCATCATTCTCCACTAGAACCCCTCTGTGCCCCAGAAAAGGATAGCATATAGGACCACTATATTGTCTGAATGTGTCTCTACCAGGGGATAAAACACAAGATATTGCCTTCAGCCAATCTGCTGCTTCTAGAGGATCTGTCTCTCCTTGAAACCACAAAGGCATATATTTCTGAATCTTGTACATCATACTTAGTTAGCATGTACTATCAGTTGGTGGGTATAATAGCAATTGTCTCTCTTTAGTGGTGGTGGAGTTCATACAAAACCTGAAGCTTCAATCATTGTAAGTGTCCCCTACACTGACACCTCATCGCTCGGTGGACATCGTCATGATATCTCACTAGAATACAAGATAGAAATCTTCTTGGAGCCATCCAATAGTGAAATAGATATTCCAAGTTCAATAAGTTAAACCTGGTTTGAAAACTCAAAATAGATCAAGAGAAAACAAAATCATTTCCAAACAGATGCAACTAGTGTTTTTGGTTACCGAGTCAGAAACAAAATTTTGGTTCCTAGTGTATGGATATGTTGGCCCCTTCACCAAAAATGAATTCCTTGGACTGAAATGCAAAATCATAAAACCTAACACTCTCTCCCACAATGAATATTACAGACTCTCTATTCTTCTGGTAGAACCGACTTCCCGCTGATACCACTTTGTCACTACCCGTCCCCTAGGGCCTGTGTCGTGACTACCCCAAGCCTTCCTTCTATAGGCCAGGGGTTGGTGCCTAGCATTAGAAAAGAATATCCAAAAAATGGAAAGCATTAAATTTAAACGTGGACACACAGAGATAGGTTTTACCGCATAAATAAAACCCCAAAAGAATGTAATTAGTAAAACATCCACAAAGTATCACGACTGAGAGTATAGTGTGTAAACTAAATGTAAAGGGGCCAGAATAAAAGTTGAACTAAAAGGAAATCATTGAAAATAACTACAAGATTTGGAGGTCATCTACAAAGGATCCAACCTGATGTTTAGGTAGAATTCTCTATTAGATGTCACTACAGCACACCATGTCCATCGTTCCACCTCCGAGCATAGTCTAGTCTTGGCTCCCCAAAGTCCCATTCAATGTTGTTCGTCGTCTGCACAAGAAACCACAGGTTCAAGTGAAGCCCGTTCAGGGGGGAGAATAACAATACTCATTAGGTACCTTGAGACCCCTGTGGGTCTCTCAATAATTCACAAATGAAAACATTACAGGGGTAAAATACCATAGAGGTAACACCAACTTGCAAGATCTCAAACACATAGCACAAGGAAAAAGACACAACTCACACCAGGTATAACATTAATTGAGAAGAAAATATGATTATTTATAAAGCATGATCATCTTATTATTTTGTGAGTCTCTACTGATGATCTACATTGGGTCTCTAGGTGCTGACCTAGAGAGAATCACTAGGTGGTGACCCACACAGGATCGTTAGCTGCTGACCGACACATGATCACTATTAATTTTTCATGTCATATCTAGCCACGTAATTCCAGCACTCAGAATGATTGATTAAGAGAAGATCTTTTCCAAAAGCCATCTTCCGTACCTCAATCTCCAATAATACCCACAGAGTGTATCCCAAACAGAATGTATCGTCATAAGGGTCCCAATGCAATAGTCGGTATGTCGAACAGATGTCTGGTCTGTAAGTTATGTACATCTTTTTTAAAAAGGGACTTGTTGGATTTGAGTTTGATCCAACCCATATATACCACAAAATTCACTAAAACAAAGATATAGTATCTCAGAATGTCCTCCCCCTCCAAATGGTCCCATCTCCACCTACAACGCAACAATCAGATGCCCAGTTTGAGAGATAGAGACATTTACTTAAATGGGGCCTGGTTGGGTCTGGGTCCGGCCAGACCGACTTGACCCGACCATGTCCGACATGGACATATAGGGATGTTCTAGAACTTTATCACATGTCTGTCTTGGTAGGATGGGTCCGGGCTAAAACAAAACAAATCTCGATCAACGTGACAGCCCACTTCACACACCCAGTCACTTCTTACTGCCATCCATCATCGTCGCCGTCACATCCTATCACCATCCATCATCGTCACCATCACTTCCTATCGCCATCCATCATCATCGCCGTCAAAACTACACCACGACATAAAAGGAAAACAACCAACCAGTTGAAGCAGGTCCAAAATTACACCAATACCACAAGGATCAAGCGTAGTAAGAATCTACCAGCCCATCTGGAAAACTAGCAAACTCGACCAAAATACAATGGGCGTCACTTGTGTGGGATTCTATACACCCAATCGACCATGCCTCCAACAATTTTTTATACACTCCAAAATAAAATAAAAATAGTAAAAACAATAAAGAACTGAAAAAATAAACAAATAAAAATATAATTATATTAATTAACTAAATATATAAAATTAATTAATGAAATAATTATTAATAATAATTATCAAGATATATATATATATATATAATTATTATTAATAGTATATATTATGTATAAATGTTAAAAATTAAAATTTGATAATTAAATTATTGAAATTCAAAAATGAATAAATTTCAATAATACTTAAAACACAATTATTGAAACCAACATTTATAAAAATAAAAAAATTGAATATATATATATATTATAAAATTAATTAATAGTTTATATACAATATAAATATAAGAAATTAATCATTTATAATAATTAATCAAATATAAATTTAAAATGAATACATTAAAAACATATAAAAACATTATAGATCAAAAAATTATATTAATAAAAATTAAAATATGTAACAAATAAAATTATTATATACTAATAAATAAAATATTTTAAATAATAAAAATATATATAATTAAAAAATTATAATAATTAAAAAAATAAAAAATGAAAAATAAAAATTATAGAAATTTATTGAAAGATTATTAATTTAACAATTAATTCTAAAAAATATATATATTATTAACATATATATATATACAGTATTTATTTCTTTAAAACAAATATATATATTTATATGTTTCATATTTTTAAAATTATGGTTTTTAATATTTATTATAAATTAAAATCATATTTAATATATATAAATATATACATACTTACACACAGAAAATATTTATTATATATATCTATATATATTAAATTTTTTTCAATTTTATTTGTGTACTATCTTATAAAAATTTATTTGTTTATAATATTTATTTATATATATATCTTAAAATTTATTATGTTTCTAATTAGTAAATTTTATTTATGTTTTATATTTTTATTAAATATATAATATTTATTATTATTTTTAATCTAATAATTATTATTATTAATTATTCAATAATAATATTAATTTTTAAATATATATATATATATATATATTAAAAATATCATTTTCAGTTTTTCGAAGATCATTTTTTTAATTATACCGATTTATTTTATTTATTTTTTGTATTTATCCATTAACATTTTATGTTTTCGATGTGGTTGAAATATATATATATATATATAATTGTATATGATTTCATTTTCATTTTGACAAATATTAATTTTTAATTGTTTTAATAATATATATAATAAATAACAATTGTTCCTTTTTGTATTATTATTTAAATCTATTGAATTTTAAAATACTAAATTTAACTATTTTATTACATGTTTTCATTTATTATCATTTAATAGTATTTATTAACAAATAATTTTAATTATTTTTTTATTTTTTATTATTACTTGTTCAGTATTAATATTTATTGTGTGAATATGTTAGAAATTTAACTATTCTTAATATTTATTTATACATATTTTTTCATTAGGAGTTACGGTTTTTAATATTATTATAATTCACATATTTAATATATATTCATAAAATTATATATTATATATTCATTTTTAAATTTTTTAGTTAATTTATATATTTAAGAAACAGATTCATTTTAAAAAAAATATTATGACGTCTATTGTATTTCAATTATCAAATTCCACTCATTTATGACATTAATGCATTTAATATTTTCCAAAAAATAATAATTCTAATAAATTTTTACATATTATATATATATATATATTCCATATATATTAATTTAATGTATTTTTTATTATTTATCTTCAATTTTTAAAGAGTGGTGAAAAATAAAGGTTTCGCTAGCATGAATATATATCTAAATTTAATTTTTTGTATAATTTATAAAATTAATAAAACAAACTCATTATATATATATTTATATTGTATTCATTTATAAATATTCAATTTCAATAATTTGAAAAAACAATTTATATATTTATAAATATATAAATATATATTTAATTTGTTACTAATTTATAAAAAATATATTTAAATAATGGAAATATTTATTATTATTATATTGTAGTGTATATATTTATATTTTTATAAGTATATATAATTACTTAAATATATTCATAATTATATAAATTTAATTATAATTATATAAAAATATTTATAAATATTTTAAAAAATATTTCTTTATAATTATGAATATAAATAAATATCAAAAATTATATATATAAATACATATTTACAATTCGTTTAATATATGTATAACTATATAAATAATTATATATTTTTAATTTTATTTATTTATGTAAAATTAGAAATTCATAATTATAATCCATTAAACATACTTATAATTATATAATAGTTTATATATAATTATAATTATTAATATTTATTTATTTATTATAGAAATATTAATTTTTTAATTATATTAATTATATTGTATTTATGAGTTCTTTTTAATTTAGCAATGATAAAAAATCTATTTATCAATGATTTTTAGTAAGTGTTGTAAAATCCATTTGGATATTTTTAATAGACCCCTAATTGGGTTAGCCATATCTTGCATCATTTTAGCTCATGCAGAACTAATGCTTTGTCATTGTATCCCAACAAAGAACTCGGTTGAATCTTCACTATAAAAAAAATGTAGGCACCTTGAGATAATTTTGTTGTTCTCTTTCATTATTTTAGCATTTTTATTTCTTAATTATATGTTACTATTTTTAATAAAGGGTTTGAATGTCAAGATTCATTGTTGTTTCACCCTCTCCATCACAATGACATTTATTTTTCTTCGATCATCCTACTGATTTGTGATTCAATTTCAGTATTGTTCCATGTTTTGATGTTGGTTGGTAATCCAACACAATCTATCCCACTTTAGTGGTCTCTACTTGTCATGCCACATGCATGGTCATCTACTTCATTTCTAGTGCCAATTCATGAAATATATTTTATCCACTATTGAATATTCATTCAGTTTTCTCTCTTGAGTGGATTCCTTGTATGCATTTACACCACTTATTTCCCCCAATTCAATTATTTTTATTTATTTTATATTTTTTTTACTTTTTTATCATATAAATCAAAATTTCAAGGAATGTATTTCATTCCGTTTGTAAATAAATACACTCCACTTATCTTAGGTTTCTATATGGTTCCCACTTTCTCTATAATCTCCCATAAAATCCATCCATAATCCACTTCCCTCTGTGTCTCAAATGGACCCTAAAAATGGTTAGTTATTTCAGAATTAGAAAAATGATGACTAAAGAGATATAATTCCAAATATATGATTCATTTTATTTAATTTAATATTTCTTAAATAAAGATTTTATACTTTAATATTTATAATTTTTTTTAAAAAGTCTTCTTTGATGTCTTATAACATTAATCATATTTTTGAATATTTTAATATATTAAATTTTCCATATTAAATGAAATTATAATATTGAAAATATTTATTTATTACCCTCTAATACATTTTAAAAAAGAGTTTCAAATTGTTATTTTTCAAATTTTAATATAGTAAACATTCAAATATAATGATCATTATTTTTTTAAAATATGTTTAATTAATGTGAAATGATGGTTTGACCTCATTATTAATATATTAATTGAAATTCATTTTCATTAGTAATTCCCTAGTTCTATAATTTTTTACTCAGGGTTAGTACTTCCCCCAACTAACCCAGTTTAAGATTCCTTTGATATTCATTTCAAATATAGTTAGATTTAATAAGTGGATGTTTCTTTTTAGTGTGTTATTCTATTTTCCCCAACATGTATTCATTATGAACACTAATGTAAATTTTCCAATCTGAATGAACTATATAAAACCTTACAATAAAATATTATATTCATAATATATGTAAATATATCAAATTATGATGTTAAATATGGTAAATCATAAATTAAATTAGAGAAGGGAAGATTTATGGATTAAAATAAGATGTTGAAATACTAAAAGCGTGTTAATATAAAAAAATAGCTAAATTTAATAATTTAATAAAATTTATAATGTTATGGTATAATAATTGATTTTCTGACATAAATAGTGAAAAGTGGATATGTTTTAAGAAGTATAAGGGTATTAAGAGACTATGAGAAGATGAAAATGAATTATTAATGAATTATCACCAATCGTTAAATTAAATATATAAAATATATAAAATTTATATTTTTATCGAATGAAAAGGTAAATGAAAGAAAAATTATCCTCGAATATAAATTTTAATTTACTCCCCCATATTGTTGTACTACAACTAATAAAATTTACAGAAACCAATTGAGTGTTATTAAATCATCAATCGTAATATTATTGAAATAAATTTAATATGATATATGTCTATGAATAATTTCATCTATAAAAAAGAATTACAATAATGACCATCATTATTTTTTTATGAGAACTCCAAAAATTCTATTTAAATGTCCACTCTTAAAATCCATAACCCGTTAAATTGGCTTCATGGACACCTAACAAAACATTTACATATGGTTTCTTCTCATTTAAACCTATATCCCAGATTCCACTTTTACTTTTTTCTCGTAAGGATTATCTCTGCTAGATTAAACAAGGATCCATTTTTTAGGTGATCCCCATGTACATGGGCTTATAAAACAATAATTGTCTTAAGATGAGTCTTTCTGCTGATCCCATAGGTACACTCATTCAACTTGTCATGATGTTGGAAGTTTTATCACTTGATAAAATACCATCAAATTCATCTCCTCAGCATCCATTCAATAAAACACCATCTGAACCACCGTGTACCAAGTAAATAAATGAATTAAGATAAATTCCTCTCTCTCTTTTGGACCCATACCTAGAAAGTTAGCATAAAATTTCATAAAATTGCCTAGTTTTTATCCCACAAAACATCAAATCAGGATCCTGAAAAAACAACCCCATGATTACCCTAGGTAGTTTCTTTTCATATCACCCTAGTATAGAATGAAATTTTTTTAGTAATCATCATTAATAACTTTAAAATGGTGTCATATCCTAATTTAATTATCCATATGATTCCCCATTTATTGGAAATATCTTCTAGGTATATAACTATTTTTATACAATATTTGTATCTTATGAACAAAATATGACATATAAGATACACAAATTGATGCACCCAGATCGTATTGCAAATGGGTATTAAAATGGAGTTAAGTAATTCATCATGTTTGAAATAGAGCGTGAATTTGACCCTTCTCAAATCTTATTTCCATTTTTATATTTTTTTTCTTAATGTAAAATTAGTCATTAATAATTTTAAGAATATTGTATTTTTCATATAATAGATTAGAAAAAAAATGATGGACATAAAATGGGGAAATCTAAATGATCACAACAACTGGGATGATACTATAATTTATGGATCATTTGATATGAATACTAGTATAAATGACGAGGGATATTTTATGGATGAAATGAAAATTGAAATTGAATATGACCTTCATTATTGTCTATATTTTTTTGAGAAATTAAATTAATTTGTGAATAGAAAATTGTATACTAATTGTACTAAATAAACAACGTTGTCCGTTATATTGATGTTAAATAATTTTTATGTGGGATGTGGATTGAGTGAAACCATATTTATATAAATACTTGGTATCATGGATGATACCATAAGAGAAGAAATTGAACTTCCTATTTCAAAATATAATGCTCAATTATTGATATGTTCAATGGGTATGATCACTAAAAATAGGATAGTCTAAATGATTTCATATTGTATCAGAAGGACAATTAATCACTCATAAAATTCTATATGTGTGACATATATCGATATATGAATGATGAATCAATTCCTTAAAATGTTGTTTGTATCAATATTCTAGTTCCATGGATTACAATACTACAAGAACATTAGGAATAATGTGGCAACTGACATTTCATGCATATATAATAATAAAAAAGGGGAATTTATTTCATCCTGAAGACTTCCCTTAGTGAAAGAAAATGGATTGTGAGTGTCCTTATTTTTTTAAAATGAGTGGAGAAACATCCTTCATGTGTTACCTATAGATGGGATATCTCAATTTGGTGTATTTAATAGTACTGAAAATACATGTCCAGTTATATTGGAAAATTAGATATTGTAACCATGGTTATTCATTAAGTGGAAATACATTTTTTATTCATATATTTTTTCAAAAAACAACCTGGTAATGATATTGATTTATAGTTGGATCTATTGAGAAAATACATGAACATTATGTGGGATATTGGTGTTACAATGTGTGATTCTCATAGATGTGATGATTTCACATTGAGGGCATAATTGTATGAGATACGAAATGACATTAAAACTTATATAAATTTTACAGGATATAAGATTAAATAAATGTTTGTGTGCTTCATTTGGGAAGATGCACACAATCAGTTTGGTCAAAACATTCCTTGAATAATATATTTTTATGATATAATAAATATTTACCTCGTTGATATAAATTATGATCTTGGATGACAATATTCATTGGGAACGCAAAACAAGGTAAATAACTATCTCCACAAATGAGTGATCAACTATTCGATAATGAAAATGATATTTAGATTATTGTTGGTAAGTTTTTGGAAAAACCTTATGAAATCATGATAAAAAAGACTCTAATTTTATTTGAAATGCTAAACGAGAATTTTTAGTACGTGAGACATTTTCAGAATGTCATGAATGTTGAAAAATGATATTTTATAGTGTAATTGGCGTGTTAATAAAATTCCCTGAAAATGACGGTATCAAGGATAGGTTAGGCGTGATTGAGATAGTGATAAGGGAAGAGTTGGATCCAATGAATGGTGAAAGGAAAACATTTCTTTTTCCAGCGTCACACACTCTATCCATACATGAAAAATTGTAATTTTTCAATTTTCTTATTTTTCATAACAGTTCCATTAGGGTATTCATTAAATATCATGAATGACATGTCGTTGAATAATTTGTAGTTATATGGATTAAAATCACATTAACAATATGTTTTGATGAATGATTTGAAAAACATAAATTTACAATATATTGGACCTAAACATGTATGATATTCATTAACCAAAATCTTATTGTTTTTTAATTCCATATGTTGTACTTTTATAGACCTTGTAAAGTATAAAATCCTCAATGTGTAGTCTTTAGTAATATTATGTGAATTAGATATGTTCTTCCCACATTCATTTTTTGATATAGATGTCCACCTAATGGTTCACTTTGTTATATATGTTCAATTATGTGTTCTTTTTTACATTATATATATATATACTCCATCGAATGACATATGAATATTTTTAAAGGGTGTGCAAATAATCATTGTCATCAAGAATTTTATATTATATAATTATATATTTTTGAAGTATTAGTTTAATTATATACCTATTACCTATCAATTAGTATAACATTGTTCTCCCAATGTCTCATTATATAGGATTCATAATTGGTGAAGGGATTTCCAAAAGAATTGTTTGCTACAATTATAATTATAGTGTATGAGCAAGCTCACCTTTTCATTTTACATAATAGTGAAGATGTTAATTTTACATTGAATACAATATTGAAAATATTGGACATTTGAATCCATCAATATCTGAAGGATAATTATCAAAAACACATAATCAATAGTTTATAGTGTGGTTATTATATCATATTTACAAGGACTTATCTTAAAATAGGAATTCAATTGTTGAATGTCATCAATTCATTTCTAGGGGACCAAATCAAAATAATATATCTTACACTAGTTTTGTAATTAAATATTATATTCTCAATATAATTGAACATGACTAATTGATTATGATGCAATATACTAGAGTTATTATTATAGTGTAAGTGATGCATATCACCTTTTTCTATGATAGAAATAGAATTTATGAAAATATATCATATTTTTCATCATCGAACAAATATACTATTTGTATTATGTTGTATTCAATGTGTCAGTCTTCCATTAAAAATCAATTGAAAATAGGAGTGCAGTGAAAGTAAATGAAATTGTTATTATGAAGGAGAATTTCAATGTGTAAGGGTTTATGGATGACACATTCATAATTGAATCATAAGATGTGTAGGTATTTTATGACACAGATCCATCAGAAATGAATTTCTCAATATTCGAGCTATAAAATAAAATGTAACATCCTAGACATTGATGTCACCCAAAGCGGTGCCCCCAGCCCGGTCTATCACATGCCATTAAGCACATCTCCCAAATTGCCAGAGGCTTTCGACTAGTTTAATGGGTCTAGGTGAGTTTATGGGGTGACTATTCCCTCATTACCAAAATATCATAGAGAAAATACAAAACATGAAAGAGAAAAAGTGAATAAACAAGCAGTTAACTAAAGATAAAGAAAGATAGGAGCATACATATCAATAAATTTAAGTGTCTCATTTAAAAATGATGCACATGGAATAAGTATCTATATATCATCCAAAAAAGTACATGGAAATACAATACAATACAAGTATCCCAAAAGAACAAAATACAATTATGGAATCCTAGCATCATAGGCCTCATCTTTTTTCTATAATCCCTTCCCCCAAAGCCACCATCAACAACATGTACCAGGGTTCTTTACCCTATCATAACCTACAACTGTATATTTTGTTTGGGTTCCCGAGGAGGCCCAAATAGGGTGTGAGAAATACTTCATTGTATTCAACCACCTAGGTCTATACGATTCTAACAGAAATTCTACCAAGGTTATAGAAAGTGTAAATAATTGGTAAAGTAGTGAGTGTATGCACATGATATAAGTCTTCTGTAACATGTAAATCCAACTAGTCCTCAAGGATACCTGCAAAAGATATTCATCTCCTTAGAAGGTAACTATAAAAATTAAGCAAGTCACATGTCCACACTGTACATCCATCTATAATATTCAACCCAAAACAACACTATATAAATAATTCAAGTATCCATCAACAACACCGTATAATGAATTTAGCAACCCATGACCACACTGTATAGTGAAGTGTCGACATTAGGGATATATCCATGGTGTTAGAATACCATGGCATCCAAGTCATTATATCTAGAACACACAGTGAATGATCCAAGGAGCATGTCCAAGGAATCCCATCGAGTCACATGGGAATCCCTGGTGGATACTTAGTTAGGCACTAGTTGGGGTCCTAGGAGCATGGAAATAGATAATCTTATGGGATCCCACGGAAGTTGGATCCACGAGGTAGCAAAGACCAAGGTATCCAACAAATCAAGACTCTAGGGGTAGAGTCAACCCAAGGCGTCCACTTCCACATTCCATATCCATTATGATTAGTCTATTTAATCAATCAAACCATTCATTCAAGCATTCAATCATTCAAAATATTCATTCATAACCTCATGAATATACCCACATTGGTCAACAAGCACAAGCAATGATTATATCCACTCATTCAAAACATTAATCATTTACTAATAATATGGGTATATTGTCCCATATAATCGATTTAACATGCCATTATTCAGTTAAATATAGCTATATCCACCTGTATAAACAAATTTCATTTAAGAAATGCTATAAAAAATAGGTGTGGTGTCATAAGATTTCAAAAGTCAAGGAGGCAGTACATCTCCTAATAAATCCATTCAATCTATCACGATATCTAAGGGGTTCCTCTTACTTGTCAAGCACATTCATCCACCCCCTGGGTTTTCTAACAGGCATAAAAAAAGAATTTCATTAAGTCGAATTCATTGTGTAAACTCTAAATGAAAAACTGGTGCAAACAGAAAAAAACAGAACTTATGGTCATCCTCACTTGGTCTAAATAAATCCAATAAAAGCCACTAACTCAAAAAAGGCCTCTCGGGAATGTTTGAGGAATGAAACATAAGCCTAACACCAGAATGGACCCCTACAAAAGCTGAAATAAAGTATAGACCTCCTACCTCTCTTTGGTAGTAGATATCCCATCTAGTATCAAGTGTTGATTCATCCTGGTTTGCGAGAAATCATAAGAACGAACGATGAATAGAATATTAGGGAATATGATCCAAAAAACAAATAGCAGAGTCATTGATTCAAAGAATCTAGAATGACTAAAATTGAATTGAGGACATACCCTTATTGATGTATATAGACAATCAATAATCAAAACAGATGTCGGAAGGAAGAACAGTTTCTATTCCAATGTTAGATGCCTAAAAGGAGAGAGCCATCAGAGGGATATGCAATGGAGGAAGAAAAAACAATTGGGATTTAAAAAATAATAATTGGTTTTAAATATAAATTTTTTAATGAATCCATATATAAGATTCACACGGTATACTAAAACAGTTTTCCAAACCACGTTGAATCAGTGCACGGGACTTGTGAAAACCTTCCACAGGACATTCAAAAAACGTGTGCCATGTCATTTTCATCCCAAAACAATGTTCCAACCTCCAAAATATCACTAGACACCTCCAAAACACCTATAATCAAGTTAAGAATTCATATAAGGCCAAAACAAGGCATTTACAACATATGGAAAATGATATGTACCACTTACAAAAACCCAAGTTCATACATAAAACAAATGTGGGGTAATATTAAAATGTATTTTAAGATAACCCATTCATTGAGAGATTATAACCATTTCACAGTGGTACAATTGTAGAGAATTTATGGATTATTAAAGGAGGACACAAAAATTCGAATTGGATTCTTGATAGAGGATTTAAATACCTTCAACCTGTAAAGAAAATAATGATAGTTAATTAAATTGTAAGTTTTTTTAATATAATATTATTTTTTAAAAATAATATATATCGTCTAGTAAATTTATGAAATCTTAATTAAATGTTTGACTAATAATGAAAAAAATGACTTCTGCACATGAAGATGTTACCAATCATAGTGAAAAACATAAGGTTAATGAAGAAACTCCAAAATTATTAAGGGATTAACACCATGTTTATGAAAAATAATGAATTATAATTTTTGGACTAATATTATTAATGTCAAAAGAAGGGTTATAAAATTTGAGGTTGGATGGAGTCAACATGGCCAACATGTTTATCCCAACAAGTTAATGTTAATTAGTAATGTTAGGGTCATAACATGGAAGAATGTTCCCATTGATATAGATTCATGGTTCCACGTATATCTTATAATGAAGGAAACCATTTGGGAAGATATAATGAGAATTTTACAATATGCATTCTCCATTTTGATGAGAAATCATATAGTGAAACATGGATTTATATTTATTTACCCCTGTAGAGTTTTTTATTTTAGATGAATTACATATGAAATATCTCATAATGGAAATTGAAAATTTCCATAGAGGCTTCCAGACACTTCTCAACAAGAATAATTTCGATAATGTTGAGGATAAATCATATCACCACCAACTCGTTATGTATGTACACATAATAAATTAAGAAAAAACAGAATGATTTATTTACAATTAATGATGAAAAATATTTTTATGGGAAGTTTTGAATAATAAATTGTCTGAAAACATTTATTTGTAAAAATTTGATTCAAAATTGGTAATTTATGAAACATCAAATGAATGATGAAAAGAAAAAATGTAAACTAATAGCAATGTACCCCTATTTTACAAAACGAATGAAGTACACATCGCTAGAATATATATTGTTATGTATTTTAAATATACAAAAAAAGAAATATATTATATGAAACATTACATGTTCCTTTTTTATATCCATATTGATGAATCAAAATTTAAAGCCATTTACATTGCATTACATGTGAAATAGAAGGAGGAACATGTAAAAATACAATGTAAACTAGATGATGGAAAAACATAATCAGTATAGGGAAAATGTGCATGTATTATATAACAATAATTTGTTATGCCTTATAATTTTATTACATAAAAATGTATATTTATTTTCATATTTCTTTTATATGTTTTATAAACAACAATAGAAATTAATGTACTTGAAGAAATATTACTTTCAGAAACAATTAAGTGAAAAGAACAACATAGTCGTGTTAGAGGTGCATGATTTAGTGTTTCACCTTGAACATGTTTCAAGAAGAAAACCCCATAACTGGATACATATCATATGATAAAATGAATGATGGTGAAATTATATTTTTTGAAACATATAATTTTTGACCAAGTTTGATAGACCAATATATGAGAATGGGTCAAAGAAAACTACCAGTAGAACAAATATTAATACAGGAAGAGCCAAATGACCCCACTATATTTTAGGATAGTCATTACCATAAACCACATACCATACATTTAGTAATAATTTTTTACATTATTGTTTCACCTAAATTTGAATAAAAAACATCCGACAACATTATATTCCAAAAACTCTATTAGCTGAAGTTATATGTGATTAATATCTATTAATTCTAATGAAACACCTTATTGAAAAGGGTATGGTATATAATATCCCAGGATACAAGATACAAAATAAATAACTCCAAAAATATCACATTAGAGTTTGTATTAAAGAATCTCTAGATTGGATAACTGTGTTACCTCTTCCACGTAATGATCCTGATATTTCAATGGTCAATGATTAAATAGTAACTTTAATACCATGGCTATATAATCTTAAAAATATACATGAGGTATGTTCTAAACAATGTTTTTAAATTGAAAAATGGTATCAGTTGATTAATAGGGTATTAAACGAGGTATGATATTACAAATGTATAAAATTATTGCGAAATAGAATGTTGGATCAAGATATTATAGTGAATCATCCTAGAAAAAATGGATCTTCTAGTAGTAGCTTCTCACCACTCATTCTACTATTAAATATATAGACATTACAAGTTCATGAAGCACCTCATTCAATGGTGGATATTTTTCCTAAATTTAATATGAAGAATAAAAATTAGTATATTTCTTTACAAATATGGTTATTCATGATAGTATAAATGATAATCCCTAGCTTGAATGGATGAGATCCTCATTTTTGAATACATAAATGAGGTACATATTCATAATCTATTTGTCAAAAATTTATCAAAAATTTATCATTAAAGTTAATAACCCCTCATTATCTCTATAGTGGGTTATATTTATAATATTTAAAGGGAAAACCATATGAATCATGACTTCTATTCATTAATAAATGTTTCTTTTCTATGTATCAAATTTCAATGGAATTGAAAAAATATAAGAAAAAAAGATAAATTATCTAAGTTGTAACGTCCCGAACCTAGTTACCGAGAGTCAGTGCATTATTTTACTACATTTTCATGATTACAAGGAATCATGTCCCGAAGGACCGATCGGTTTACCAGTCTGGGAAAATTTATTACATACATGAATGTTACATTACAATTTATAAAATTCAACACAACATAAATAATCCTTTATGAATGCCATTATTCCCTTAGCTTAACCCTTCATATCAATCAAAATACACTTCTTGGAATCATGGTAAAAATAAAACATAGAAAGGGGAGAGCTCAAACACTCAGTAAGGGTAATAAATACTGTGGATGATAACATAAATATTGATCATGGTGAATAATTGAAACCACATGCCTTTACTAATAATAAACATGAATAATATTATGGAAGGAATATGAGCTGAGTAAATAATTCCATAATAAAACATAATCCTTGGTAATCTACTAGTCAAATGTCAACATAAACCATAAATATTATTTTCATAGTGAGGGAAGGTATAATACAGACATTATTTTCTGTGTCAAGGCCTCGTGCTAGGACCTATGGGATAACTGTAACCAGAACCAAACCCCAATAGCCCTTGTAACCAGACTCCATCCCGGAGAGCATCTGTAACCGGAGTCTAACCCAGAGAGCCACTCTAATTGGACTCCATCCCATAGAGCCTCTGTAACTGGACTCCATCCCAGAGAGGCTATGTAACTAGACACCATCCCGGAGGGTCTGCTGTAACTGAACCCCAAACCAGAGGGATTACTTTTATGGGTCCCCCTCCTGGAACATACTAGTCCAATACATTCGCCATATAAAAAGGATGAAATATAAATAAACATTCGTATTAAAACATGAATACAAAATGTCAATAATTTAACCATAAACCATGGATGGTATACAAATAGCACATACATAGTCAAAATTATCACAAAACCATCATTACAATATGACTGTTTTGTATGATAATAAATCAACTTCAAATAAACTTATAATCCATCATAAGATTTTGAGATAGATGAAATCAAAACCTTTTTATAGATAAATATCTCTTTCTATTTTGAAATCATTTAAGAGTAAAATAATTAAAAAGAAATCAATTATTTTTAAAATATTCTTATAATCTTGTAAGGGATTTTTGACGATTTTATTATAGCGGAAAATAGCTGCACTCTCCATATAAGTGAAAAAAAACATTCTTACCTTAATTTTGTCGAAAAGGTTAAGAAGGACCTTGTTTGGAAAACGACGGAAAGATTCAATTGTAAACACCTTATAAAAATAAAAACAAGGCTATAAATGACTTTAACCCATAGTTTATAAAATAGTGACAATGTTTTGAATTTTTTTTAAGAAACATGGATGTCGATGATAAAGAGGTCCCAGTAAATAATTAGGTATAAACAACCTCAGATAATGAAGAGATTAGAGAATTAACCCTTACCTCATTGTAATCAATCAAGTCGTATTGAGAATAGTAAATAACCACAAAATGAATCACATAATATCCTGAATATAAAGAGAATAATCATAATATATATCAAATGGAAGTACAAAATACACCACATTCAATAAATAAGTGGTGAACAATTTAAATCTCATGGAATTAAAAGTGAGATAAGAAACCTCTTATCTCATGTCTGACTTGACCCGTTCATTCTTTATTATCCTGAATAATAACCTAATGTTAATTATGTCTTTCTTAATAACATTTTTCAAGATTATTACTCCTTTTATATCACTTATTGCCTTGTTATAATCATTATGTAATCATTAAAGTTAATAACATTCATTTTTGTCGATATTTGGCACATGAGTCAAAAATGAACAACTTATATTTACTGGTTGTTCAAATGGTCAAATGTTCATTATAACCAGAATTATATTCATGATTTAGATATCATATATATCATATATATCCATTATATACATGTATAAATAATAGTACATATCATTTTTGGGTACGAAATGAAATGCACTGTTCATGGAGACGGTATGTCATACGTACGCATGAACGCTACATTCATTTCTATTTCTTATTTTAATGGAAGTAAAACATAGTGATACATAGGTATATTATAAAATAAAGTATAATATCATATAGAATATCATTAACTTAATCCTTTAAATGCCCCACATATGGTATTAATGAGTCATATCACTTTGAGGGGGTGGTAGTCCGCACTTCCTCAAATGAAATTATCGCGTTTACCCATTATGGAAACCATTATGGTATGATAAAAAAAATAATCATGAATAAAACATAAAAATATTTTATATAATATAAAAGTACAGTGACTTCATAATAGCCACCATGAGAGGAGGTAGGAGGTCATTTAATAATCATCGTTTCGTGAGGCGTTAGTTTTCCATTCAGAGAAACATTATTTTCTTCACCCGTCAGATTGAGGTGTGTGTAAGTGTAGTTATAATAATTCTCATAAAAACATCATACTATATTGAGGATAATGGTTTTTTATAAAATAAAGGAATAAACAGAGTTTAGGGGTTGGAGAAGTAAAATAAAAGAAAAGAAGTTAAGAGAAATTGTTACCTTTAATTTGGGTAACATCCTTTGGTTTGACCAAAATGACTTCATAAAGTGCCTTCTGCCTAAGGTAAGGGTTATATGAGGAGGAGAGGGATATAGGGAGCTTAATTTAGAATAGTTTTGAGAATTATAATGGCTTGAATGGAGTGAGTAATTGGTTAGAAGTGGACTCCTATTATAATGGGGAGGAGGGGCTCTTTAGGAAAGTGTGAAAATATTATTTTATTATATAATGATATTACGTTTCTAAAGGTCCAAAAATCATTAGGTTATAGGATAAGATGACTCATGGTCGACATAAAATCATCCAATAATAATTGGACATGTTTTGGATATTTTTTTAAAATTTTAATTCTAATTTATTTAAATCATTTATTAATGAGGAAAATACTAAATCATTATTATGTCATAAATAATTTATTTTATTCAATGTATAAAAATTATAAAAAAACAACAAGATTTATGAAATATTTTTATATTTATAAGGAATTTTTATAGTAAAAAAATATTAATTATATTACACCATAAAAAATTAATTACTAAAATATTATTTTTATGTCAATTTTCCCTTTACTTTAAATTTATTAATCTAAACTGTAATTATCATTCATAATTGGCTCCATGGGGACCCAAAATTGATCTAATTATGGACATGGTCGGCCTTTACTCATCAAATAAGGTTAAGACATGTGTTATGGTAATTTTGATTTATTAAAATATTCATTTTACATTGATTTACCTTATTTACCTTTAACTGTGGTAAATAAAAGTCAAAAGATACTATTCAAAAAAAATTATTTTCATCTTATTGAACCATGTTTTAATTAATGAGGTTAACTATGACTCTAATATCTTTTAAATTCAACTCAAAAAAGTAGTAAAATTATGTTTTATGCTAATTTGCAAATACTCTTAGGAGGTGGGTAAAAACGGTAAAAAGTGCAATAAATTATATATATATTAACTTTTTATAAAATTACTCTAATTAATTATTTGGAACATATATAGGTATTATGTATCTATTTTTACCTAAAATAAATTTAAATAAAAAAATAATTATTTAAATAAATAGTCGGTTTTAAGCAATAACTTAGTGTTTTTCACAATTCATCAAAAATTTATGTTTCTATGAAAAATACCAAAAATTCATCCTATGATATATTTGAAATTCTGAATTCAAAAATGATGTATATTTTACCAAATTCAAAACATATAAGTTGCATTATTTAATTTAAGATTAATTCTCATTGTCAAAATAAATAGCGTGTTTTTAAACAACAATATCTATCAAAATATTTACACTTGTTTGTGTCAAATTTTAATGTGAAATTAATTATAATGACATAAATTGTATTAAACGATAAAAATATAATCAAATTATACTTCAAAGAAAATAAATAATTTAACTCTATAAATTATTTTGATTAAAAAAGTAGTTTTTATTTTAAATTTAGTATTTTTCACTATTTACCAAAATATGAAAGTTATTAGAAAAATACCAAAAATTTATCATAATAAAATTTTTATCTCCCGATTATAAAGAAGAAGTTTATATGGTAAAATTGAACACATAAAATTTTCAAATATTGGATTTAAAAAGGGTTCACCCTCAAAAGGCGGTAAAACTGCATATACTGAAAAATACTTCCTTTATCTAAAAAATTGAATTTTTTCTTATATTATGTCTAAGAAACACATAATATGGATGTTAAATTATTTGGAGTATATAAAATTAAAAATTAATTTAATACTATTAATGACATCTTTTGAATGACTAGATTGGTAAGTCGTTGTGTGCTTTAACCCGGTGTTCCGTGAAGTTCAAGTTATTGAATTACATTTAAAAAATAACATACTATGAAATCGTAGGGTGTTACATTCTATCCTACTTAAATAAATTGTGTCCTTTCTATTTGAAAATTTTCTTTGAAAATAGAAGATTGAAAATATAAAATACCATTGTGGGAAAACCCACATCGAAAATTGGGTTAATAAAATTTAGTCTTAATAAGATTGAAAGGGATATGAAAATGTCACCACCGAATTCTGAACTCGAGTAGGAGGACATTGGTGGTAATTAGAGACACATAATTGTAAGAAAACATAAATATTTATACGGATTGAATGAGGTCATCTGTCACAAACAATTTTATAATTGAGGGCACAAAGCCATCAATCTATGATGATTTAAAATATCACCAGTTCAACAAAACATAAGGTATTATGATGACCCATTTTTAGTTTTAAGATCCCTTAATTAATTTTAATGAATTAATTTCTTCATAGAATAAGAGATGATGAAAAAAAATTATAGACATGACAACTATAGTTCCACCTTTTAACTAATTTCTACCACAAACTCATCTTTTACTCTAAAAGATATTAGAACATAAAAAAATATACTATTTATCATATTCGTATATGGTTCAAAAAATATGAATTTATAATTAAACTATCATACCCTTTAAAAAAAGAAACCACATTATGCAATCCAGGGACTTCACGTCATCTAGTATTAGGCGATAAATCCCAATCGCACTATGGTTGTGGGTTCGATTCCGACAGCTTTGTCCGACATGACGGGTTGTTACACGGTCTACATGTTGTCAATTTTATAAAAATACAAAAATAACCTTAACAATAGTATCTTAATCCATTCCAACCTCTATACATATCCAAAATAAATCTATCCCAACTCACAGTTCAAAAGTTATAAGGAAGTTAAACAGAATGAAGATCATTTTTTTCCACGTAATAACATATGAACACCTTCATCATGTATTATTTTAAAACATGGTAACACCCTGAATTACCATAAAACCTTATTGATTACATTCATTCTCCCTTATCCTTTATATAATATTGGATATATTTCTTTTATACAAAAATATTGAATATTCCAACAATGATGAGATAAACAAACTATGAATCAGTTCCAAGGAAGTCAAGAATATCCAATATAATTTATCCAAATCAACCATCATTATTCCAAAATCACTACCTCATAAACATAGACATATTATGTTTTATCTTTCTCTCAACCATATATTTTCCATAAATTTATCCTACATTTGAGTCACTTTTCATGGTTCCACACAATCTCATGTCCTTAATGAAATAGTACTGCAATACAATCCTTATATTCTATATAATTTTTATAAAATGTACATAATTAATAAAATACTCAAATGACACAATACTTTAATAACAACATAATAAATCTATTCATTCCTCTTCTTCTTCAGTAGTATAAAAACTTTATTATAATCCAATAGCAGTAATGGGGGTATACTCTGATGATTTGGACATTGATTCATGTAGTGTCCCAACTCCTTCCAGATGAAGAATTGTAAATTGGAAAAAAAATTCTTACCCTTGCAATCACATACATGGTGACCATTTTTTCAACAATTATAAAAAAACTCCCATTCCCTTTATGAATTTTCCAATGTGATTCTTTCCATAGTTATCACATATAGTAAAATCCTTCTTTTCCCTCTTCCCTTTATCCATCTTTCTCTCTTCCATCCTTTTCTTCTCCAACTTCCCTACAAAGCCATAGGACTTAAATAATTATTTACATATCTTATTAATAGATGATACTATTTTTTCATATGTTGAAATACATGAGAGACTATTTCCCTTCGAAATGTTGTCTTAATACTATGAAAGATATGATCCTTCTAACTCTTTGGATCAAACGTATTGCTATAATTCACAATCCTTCTACTGGGCGCCATTACTATACAGTGGCATAAACTGGATTAATTTATGAATCAAAATACATAATTCTAAGCTTGTAAAACACATAACAAAAATTGAAAAGTTTATGGAAATAATACATAATCATAAAAATTTTCTTTGGATGGTATATACTCATAAACCCTTGATAATGATTTGTAAAAAATTGAAAATTATCCTAGGCATATCCCTCGAGAGTGTCACAACCAAGAGTGAAGTAACGTCCATTGTTTTTTTCCAGTTCCCATTTATGTCTTTCTCAAAGAGGTTTTTTTGGGTTTTACCCTGAGGTACATCTATTCCAGAGCCGCCTCTACCTACTCGTATCCAGACATGGATGTATTTTCTTAGAAATCTCACAAAATATAAACATTACCAAAATTCATGAAAGTTCTTATATACTAATCCTCAAAGTCTATCTTAGGGCTATGTGTTATAATTAGAGTTTAAATAAATCTAGTTTCTAAGGTTATTGCTAAAATTTCTCTGATACCAACTGTAACACCCAGACATCTATTACCTAGAGTCGGTGCATTATTTTAATACATTGACATGATTACAAGGAATCATGTCTCGAAGGACCGATCGGTTTAGAAGTCCTGGAAAATATATTACATACATGATTGTTACATTAACTTTTATAACATAGAACACAACATAAATAATCCTTTATGAACTCCATTATTCCCTTATCTTAACCCCACATATCATTCAAAAGAGACTTCTTGGAATCCTGGGAAAAATAAAACACAGAAAGGGGTGGGTTCAAATGATCAATAAAGGTAAGCAATACCGTGGAAGATAACATAAATATTGAGCATGGTGAATAATTGAAACCACATTACTTTACTAATAATAAACATGAATACTTTTATATAAGGAATATGAGATGAGTAAATAATTACATAATAAAACATAATCATGTGTATTCTACTAGTCGAATGACCACATGACCCATCAATATTATTTTCCAAATGAGGGAATGTATAATTCCATACATTAATTTCTATGTCAAGGCCTCGTGCCAGGACCTATGGGCTAACTGTAACCAGACCCAAACCCACAGAGCCTCTGTAACTAGACTCCGTCCTGGAGATCCTCCGTTACCAGACTCCAACTCAGAGAGCCTCTGTAACCGGACTTCATCCCGAAGAGCCTTTATAACTGGACTCCATCCTGGAGAGCCTCTCTAACCAGACTCTATCCTGGAGGGTCCTCTATAACTAGACCCCAACCCGAAGGGGATTCATTTACGAGTCTCCAACCCAGAACATACTAGTCCAATATATTCATAATACGAAATGGTTGAGATATAAAAAAACATTAGTTTTAAAAGTAGAATACAAAATTTCAATACTTTAACCATAAACCGTGAATGGTATACGAATAGCACATCTATAGTCAAAGATATCACAAAACCATCAATAAAATATATATGATTTGTATCATAATAAATCAACTTCAAATAAATTTAAAATCAATCAATGAATGTTGACATAGATGAAATAAAAGGTTTTTTTTAGATAAATATCTCTTCTATTTTGAAATGATTTAAGAGTCACATAATAATAAAGAAAATATTTATTTCTAAATTATTATTATAAGCTTGTAAGGTAAGTTTCAACGATTTTATAATGGAGGAAAATAGCCACACCCACCGTATAAGTTAAAAAAATACATGCATAGCTTATCTTTGTCGAGAAGGTTAAAAAGTACCTTGTTTGGAAAACAACAGAAAGATTCTATTATAAACATCTTATAGAAAGTCAAACAAGAATATAAATGACTTCAACCCATAATATATAAAATAGTAATAATGTTTTGAAATACATTCTTAAGAATCATGGATGTGGATGATAAAAGGTCCCAGTAAATAATTACGTATAAACAACCTCAGATAATGAATATATTGTCGAATTAACCCTTAACTCATTGTAATCAATCAAGTCATATTAACAATAGTCAATAACCAACAAATGAATCACATAATATAATGAGTATAAATATAATCATGATAATATATATCAAATGGAAGTACAAAATACACCACATGCAATAAATAAGTGGTGAACAATGGGAATCTCATGGAATTAAAAGTGAGATAAGAAACCCCTTATATTGTGTCCGACGTGACCCATTCGTTCTTTAATATCCTGAATATTAATCTAATTTTAATTTTACCTTGGTTATTATCCTTTTTGAATTTTATTATTCCTTTCATATCACTTATTACCATTTTATAAACATTATGTAATCATTTATGTTAATAACATTTGTTTTGTCGATATTTGGCACTTGATTCGAAAATGAACAGCATATAGTTACAATTAGTTCACATGGTCAAAATTTAATTATATCCTGAATGATATTCTGATTTATAAATCATATATATCATATATATCCATTATATACATATATTTATAACATTACATATCATTTTGTGGTAAGAAATTAAATGCACCGTTCATGGAGATGGTAGGCCGTACATACGCATGAACGCTACTTTCATTTATATTTCATATTTTAATGAATTTAAAACATAATTATATATAGGTATATTATAATTACAGTATAATATCATATATATAATCATAAACCCCATACTTTGTACATCCCACATATGGTAATAACGAGTCATATCATTTTGAGGGAGTGGTAGTCCGCACTTCCACAAATGAAATTATCGTGTTTACCAATAATGGAAATCATTATGGTATGATATAAAAAAAATATAGAATCATGGAAAAAACATAAACATAATATATATCATATAAAATTACAGTTCCATCATAATGGCCAGCATTGGAGGTGGTAGGATGTAATTAAACAATCATCATTTCATGAAGCTTTAGTTTTCCATCAACATAAACATTATGTTCTTCACCCAATAGATGGTGGTGTGTGTAAGTGTTGTTAAAATAATTCTCATAACAATATATTAATATATTAAGGATACTGGTTTTGTTATAAATTAAAGGAATAAAAACTGTTTAGGGGTTGGAGAAGTAAAATAAATGAAAAGAAGTTATGAGATATGGTTACCTTTAATTTTGGTAACTTCTTTTGGTTTGAACTAAAAAGTCTTTTTGAAGTACCTTCTGCCAGTGGTAATATTTCTAGGAGGAGGGGAGGGATGTAGGGAGCTTAATTTGGCAGATTTTGGATGAGCCTAAAGGCTTGAGAGGTGTGAGTAATTGGTTATAAGTGGTCTCCTTTTATATGGGGGAGGAGGGGCTCTTTTGGAAAGTGTAAAAATATTATTTTAATATATAATGATATTCAGTTTTTAAATGACCAGAAATCCTTAGGGTATATGATAATATAAATCAAGGTCGAAATAAAATCATCCAATAATAATTGGACATGTTTTGGATATTATTTTAATATTTATAATCTAATTTATTTAATTAATTAATTAATGAGGTAAATAATGCATCATTATTGTGTCATAAATAATGTAATTTATTCGATGTCCACAAATTATAAAAAAAATACCATGATTTAGGAAATATTTTTATATTTTCAATGAATATTTATAGTCAAAAATATTAGTTATATAACACCATATAAATATTAATTACGAAATGATTTTTGTTTATGTCAATTTTGCCTTTACTTTAAATTAATTAACCTAATGTGGCATTATCATTGATAAGTGGCTCCATGGGGTCCAAAAATTGACCTAAGGATGTCCACGATCGGCCATTACACATCAAATAAGTTTAGGACATGTGTTAAGGTAATTTTGAATTATTACAATATTCTTTTTACCTTGAATTAAACTATTTACCATTAACCGTGGTAAATAAATGTAAAAAGTTACTATTCACCAAAAATTATTTTCATCATATTGAACCAAATTTTATATACTGAGGTTAACTGTGTCTCTCATATTTTTGAAATTCAACTCATAGAAGAGGTAAAATTATGTTTTATGCAAATTTTCAAATACTCCTAGAAGATGGGTAAAAGAAGGTAAAAAGGTCAATAAAATTTTTATATATCTAAAATTATTATAAAATGAATCTAATTAATTATTTTTAACATATATACGTATTAGGTATCTTTTTTGACCTAAAATAATTTTACATAAAAAAATAATTATTTATATAAAAAGTCGGTTTTAACCAATAACTTAGTGTTTTTCACTATTTATAAAAAATTGATATTTCTTAGAAAAATACAAAAAAATATATGCCTAAGCTATATTTGATATTCAGAATTCAAATATTATGTCTATTTTACCAAACTCAAAACATATAATTTGCATTAATTAATTTGAAATTAATTCTCGTTGTCAAAATAAAGAGTTTCTTTCTAAGCAACAATATCTATCAAAAGGTTGACACTTGTTTATGTCCAATTTTAAAGTGAAATTAATTATAATGACATGAATTGTATTAATTGATAAAAATATAATATAATTATATTCAAAACCAATAAAATTCAAAATTTAACACTATAAATTATTTTGATTAAAAAAGTTGTTTTTAAATAAAATTTAGTATTTTTCACTATTTACCAAAACGTGATAGTTATTAGAAAAATACCAAAAATTTATGAAAACTAAATTTGTATCTTCCCATTCCAATGAAAAAGTTTATTTTTTCCAATTGAATACATTAAAGTTTTAAATATTGGATTTAAAAAGGGTTCACCCTCAAATGGTGGTAAAACTGCAATTTTTTTTAAAAACACTTCCTTTATCTAAAAAATAGAATTTGTTCTTGTATTATGTCTAAGAAACACATAATATGGATGTTAAAATTATATGGAGTATATAAAATTCAAAATTCAGTTAATACTATTCATAACCTCTTATGAACGAATATATTGGTAAGTCGTGGTGCGCTTGAACTTGGTGTTCCGTGTAGTGAAAGTTGTGGAATTACTTTGAAAAATAATGTACTATGAAATATTAGGGTGTTAAATAAGGAATTTGAGTAGAATATAACATATAAAAAAATCACTTGGATGGCTGGAATGGAGGTTAAACTATAAAATATAACCATAGAAAATATTATTTTTTAATGGAAGCACTCTATACTGATCGATATAAGATTTGGATACTCAAAATATAATTTTTTAACCAATGATTTGATTTCGATTAAATTAAACACAGATGATGTGTATTGTGAATTATAAATATACTAAATTGAAATTTTTTTGGACAAATATTTAATTATATTATTCTTTGAGTATATTAGATAGATTTTTTTGGGTGATATATAAATATATTCCAAATCATTGTATGGTGTCGTTCAAAAACAATAGTACCCTATTAATTTTATAAATATGGAAATAGATTATGGTATATATTTAAATATTTAACAATCAAAAAATATTAAAAAATAATTTACATAGTTTGGTCAATTTTTATGAAATCTAAAATGAAATATAATAGATATAATTTTTGATATTATGATTGATTTTTTTGATTGATATCACTTACCACTAAAAGAATATAATCATTGAAGTGGTAATTTGTGAAGGTAATTACAAATTCATTAAAAAAAATTCTTATTCATTGCCATTAAAATATTCAATAATCAATGAAAATATTTATATTTAGCTCTATTCTCAAAAGAAGAGTCAATTTAGTTTATAAATGTGTGGTTAGTGTTTATCATGTTTGAACATTTTTAAACATTATATATTGGTGAATACATATTATTCATGTGATCTTGTGAGGGATATAACATTTGAGATACATTTTGGATATAATTAATTATCATCATAACTATTATATATTATTTTATAACTATTTGTCAAGGATAATTATTTTGGAGGATGTTGGGTTTTTTTATAATCAAATGGGTAAGATACGTGGTGTCATTTTGTTTAAGGACATCATGAAACGGTTACTTCATACTACCTATTTAGATAATTTTCTAATCATTTTTCCTGATATTTGTGGTTAATTTCGTTATCATTATTCGTGATACTTATATGTTTTAAATTATTACATATATCACTAAAAAATTATTTCATCTGAAATATTTCCTTTAATAACTGTGATTCACTCATATACTATGATCATTCATATAGTAAGGATAATTCACACTTTATGATAAAATTTTCCTCTTAATTTTCAATTCATTCAACATATAGAGTTATAAAAAAAATTATTGTTAGATAACTCCGAATTTTGAATTCTCTGTAGAATGAGATTACATGGTGTGATGTAAATTAATCAATAACACCATAATATAATATATGATATTCCTATTATGACCTATAATTTAGGTTATTACTTCTAAACTATCATATTTGTTAAATATACACTTTACATAATCAAAAATTATAATACACATTCAGAAAGTTTTTATACATCATGAAAATGGTTTATGTGTCATTTTTTTCTTGTAGAAATTTATTACACCTAATTACAAGTCATGGTGTTCTAGGTATGACTAAAATTAAATATTTTCATTTTTAAATTAATCATTATTTTAAAACACATGTCCCATTCTCAAAATTATAAAAAAATTAATATTATTTTGATACTTTATAACAACTATCCATATGTCAATATAAATTTTCATCACCTAAATTTGATGCACAGTGTGACATGTATTACTCAATACGATTATTTTTAGATTAAAAATTACATTTTAGTTAAAAATATGTGTCACCAACAAAAAATATAAAAATCATTCTTGTATTGTTAAGGTACTTTATAAAACTCATACTTATGTAAAATGTTATATTTAGGAACCAAATAACTATTAATCTGATGCACATTTTCACTAGTATAACCCAAAGTGGGTGTTTACACTATAAAAGTGATATTTTAATTTAAAACAAGTATTACATATTCAAAACCATTAAATTGTGTTTATATTGTTTTGAAACATTATGATAGTGATTGATAATTAATTTTTAGGTGTAGTAATCATCCTCGCATAAATATGACACCCTGTGGGTTTCTATGACACTATGTACATTTCTATAATAGAAAAGTGATATTTTTAAATTAAAAAAAATTTCACATATCCAAAAAAAAAGAAAAAAATATTATATTGTTTTCAAGAAGTATTAAAATGATCCGTAGTTCATTTTTCATGTGTATAAATTTATCATAGAACAATATGACACATAATGTGGTATGAATGGCTTGAAGTGCATGTTTTCCATATAATAGTGTCATTTTAGTTTAGATTGAATGACATTGACCAAACTATAAAAACTATATTAGATTATTTTAAAACATTATGAAAATGGTCCATATTACGTTAGAGACATGTATGAATTGAACACCCATAAATCCAACACTGGATGTAGACATTATAATTATAAATTCAATTGTTCAATATAAATGAGTAATTTTAGATAAAAACATGCACCACTAGAAAATACAATGCAAACATGCTTGAATTATTTTCAAATAATAGAAAAAAATACATATTAAAATTTTAATGTGTAACATATTACCGCACCTCTATTTGGTACATGATGTGTCTTTTTTTTATGTGCATGTTTTCAATATGGTAGTTCTATTTTACCTAAAAAACAAGTATCATCACCAAAACTGAGAATCTTAGATCGATTTTGTTCATCCATAATGAAAATGATCAATAATTTATTTTTGACACGTAGAAATAAAGATCATGTGAATCTCATACAGGATTTGGTCGACATGACTCTATATGTATACTTTTAGATAAAAAGAACTCTTTTAGTTTAAAAACAGAACACATTTCCAAAACCAAGAAATAATTGTTGTATTGTTTTCACATATTTGGGTATCGTTCCATAATTCACTCGATACATTTTAGGAATTAACTATATGATAATATACTATATGATTTGGTATTTATGACTCGAAGTATGTGTTTTCAATATCAAATTTCAACATCAATTTACAATGCATCACATATGCATAGACATGGAAACAAAATTAGATTATTATCAAAGTATATGAAAATGATCGATAATTCATTTTGTATGTTTATTATTTAACCACAGATCAATATAACATGTGATGTTGTTGATATGAATTGAAATTAATGCTTTCTATATAAATGTATCATTTTAGGTAAAAACTTATGTCACTGGATGAACAAATAAAATGGTCACATATTGTTTTAAAACATTTGAAAAAAAATATGCAATATATTTATAATGTATAAAAAATAATTGTACATCATGATAAAATCATGTTTTTATATGAGGTTAATTTCCTTGAAAATTTATTATGAATTATTATTTTGGAACTTTTATGGATTCCTATTGAGATCATGAAATTTTGGGGGGGGGGGAGGGGTCTGAGGCTTGTTCAGCTCCCAGAGGCTCAAATTATGGAAAAGGAAACTGGGTATCATTGTTAAAAGAAACTATGTGAGCCAATCTACAGGGTTTTAATAACCATATGATGTAAATATAGAAGGAATCAAGATTCATCATAGTTTGAAGAGACCATGCAGCCTTTGGAACACAGATCTGTGAGGGGATCAATAAATTTTAGAAGCGGTGGGCAACACTGGTTGCGCACTATAAGAATAATTGTGCAAATGATTCTATGTGAGGCCCCCCATGAAAAAATTAATGGTGCATAGTTGGTCCATGGTTTGAAAAACCAAGCGACCAAATCCTAAAACCCAGATTTTTTTTGAGATTTTAACTTTTCCCATAATAATATTATCAAATGAACATACCTACTACATTATTCATTCCATCATACAAGGGATACTTCCCTTCTCTCATTGATCTCTCTTCCTCCTCCAAGGTAGGATAATTGATATCTTATACATACATACACTGATTCGATATAAATTCATCTCATTAGATAACTATATGCGAGTAGTCTATTCATTTTGTTCCATTATCTATTAGTATATCTTTCGACAGAGTAATTTTTATACAAAATCATATGCCATATTTTTAGAAAGGCAGTTCATTATGATATTTTCAATTAATCTAATACAAACTAAGGGAAAATACTAGAAGAGTAATCATTAATTAGTTTTAGGTAGGTGGCTTATTTTGTATCCCCTGTGTATTATTGTATTTTAATATGACTTGTCACACTGCATTCTAGATTCCATGGGAATTGGATTAATTTAACATTAATTATGTTTAATTCATTTTATTTTATAGAAGTGTTCAAATGATCCCTTATTTAGGATGCTTAGGTTACTTCATCCATTTCCACCCTCTTAGGTGTTCCTATTGGTTTTCCATGATATTATTCAATGTTTATATTGTAAATAGATCTTTTAAATGGGTTTCAAATGACTCCTAAGTGAGAAAACTATAGTTAATCAAATTGAATGTTGTTGGTATAACCACATCATGTGAATAAATAGAACAATTTTTATACACTTGTTATTGATTAATATTAATGAGTTATTAATTATTCATCATCTCATATTAAATCCAAAAATCACTTATCACTTTAGATGTGTGGGAAAGATGACCCTTTTCAATTGTTGTCAACTTTAATGATGTCCCTTATTCTTGAGACACACACACACACACACATGGCAATGGAGACCCTATGCTCATGATACAAGAATAGATACCCTTTATAAATGTTATACGAGAATGGTAAGACATTATAAATGTGATATAATCATGGTGACCCTTTTCAAATGTGATAAAGGCTAATAGACCCTTTATGATTGCAATGTGGACATGAATACCCCTTAAAAATGTTATACGAGCATGGTTACCCTTATGACATGATGATATGGGAATGATATCCCTTATGATATGATATTGAAATTGATGACCCATATTGTTGTACAAGTGAATAGAATACCATATTACTGTGATATAGGGCATGGAATCCCTAAATCATTTGATATTTGGAATGTAATACCTTGATACATATGGGAATCTTTCTACAACTTATGGATGTCTGAGGTACTCTACGAGTTTAGTATGTTGAATGTAGACACATATATGTTTGTATATGTCACAATGAATATTTTCCATATATGGGTTTCAACATAGTTATATGTTTAGAGATATCCATATTAGGTTTAAGAAGGTACTATTTTCATGGTGTCCTTTAGGGACCAGAGCTGACCAATTTAATGATCCCCTTAATGATTTTAAATCTGCACACTTCCATATTATGTGAACTAATTGGATATTTATTGGAATTATTGGTGGTGGCATAATGAGTTTATCTCACACCCTCTCCAAGATGATTATTGTACCTAGGAATGCTATATTCTTATACGTGTACAAAATGGGAAGTGTCCACTTATGTATATATGACTTCATTCATAACTTTGGATGGGTGCTTATTAGTATATGAGCAAGACAGAACATGGGTTGCATGGATTGATTTCAGAATTTCTTTCATTATATATATGATGTATTGTATTTTTTGTCTTCTACAATGTATACATTTTCTCCCAAATATTTTTGATACATGACACCACCAATTTTGAATATGATTCAATTTTCCATTTCTGATGGTTATTCTGTGATTAGATACTTATTCCAAAATCCATATCCATCTCCACAATTGATATGATTCAACTATTATTCTATTATTATATCACTATTATACTCTTAATAGAGGTAATAGTCTCGCCATTGACACACCCTAGGAAATCCCTTTGAGTAGACAACCTCTAGAGTTTTGGAAGGTGTGCTTGAGTCCATGTAGACCACCGCGCAGGGCACCGTTTAAGTGGTTGTCCTAGTCGAGAGGTCACGAAGTGGTATCATTGGATTCCTTTCATACATTACGATATTGAGACAATAGAAAATATATTTGTAAAACATCAAGACATGGTTGTTATCAATTCTTAGGTGTAATAATCTCATTTTGTGGTTAATACTGATATACCAGGAATATGGATTTGTTTTCTGTGTTATTCCTATTTTAATTTATTTGATATAAGTATTGGGTGACAGATATGAATTTAGATATTATAATTACTATGATAGAGTATTTTATCTTCGAGTAACCAGATAAGAGGAGGTAATTTGAACTCATGCATCATTTTAGGCCCCTATTAGAATTCGAATGCCATGCATTAGGCCTTGGAACCGATGATGCATTTCTTGATTGCATAACCATATAGTATGTTCCTTCTATGAATAAATGTTATACAACTGAAATGTTATATCGGGTGTTCAAAAACCTGACTGGTATGTATAGTTCCTACCATAACATAAATAGTGTTTTCGTTCTTTGGGTACAACAAACACCCTAAGAATATAATAGCGGAACATTGATTCAAAAACCATTGGGCATATGGATTATAATGTTTTATGGTATGTATTTGGTGGAAACAACACTTAGAATAATGAGGTGTATGGTATCTGAATGTTAACACATTTATATCATATATGAGGTGTGTGTTTGGCATTTTTTGAGAAATTCCACCATATTATATGTTGGTCATACATTATATTGGTGCTGATGACCAAGATTTGGAGTTGTCGGGCCTTGAGCAAACAAAGATACCTCCAATAGTGCCACTAGTGGAACCTCTAAATATATTTTATGTGGTAGATGATACCCATTTTTAAGGATATTATTGGTTGATTATTATGAATATACAAGGAGATACGTGCTCATCCCATTCTATTGGGGGGGGGGGGGTTGACTATTGAGATCAAGTGACAATATCATAACATGATTTTATGGATCTAGGATCACATGATTTAGATATATATATATATATATTGTAACTGTTTTGTTTATATTTTATATCATATGTAGTCACCGCCAAATAGAAGTGTTAAAATAATAACTTATATTCTTTTTGGATCCACCAAACATTAGTCGGAAATTATGAATCTGGAAGGTCTGTATTTGGAAGTGATTAAGAAAGAATTATAAATTATATTCTGTGAAAATTTATTTCCTGAAACCCTAAGGGAAAATCGTTATGGGGAATTCATGATCTCGAAGTAGGGTTATAAGATATTTATAGACTATTTAATTCATTTTACAGATATTTAACATTTTGATCCTATATATACTACCGATGATCCAGCAAAAGAGAGACGATTTTAAGATTCCCTATTAGCATCCTATTCTTTACCAGGTTATTTTTTCTGGTTGACTACCATGTCTGATATAGAAAACCAAGATCTAATCACTGTATAGAACCAGGGAAAAGATGAATGTATGAGCCAGGGTGGTTAAGAACTAATAGAAGTCTATAATTCAACTAGCGATAAATAGAGGCACATTGAGATTGGGTGTCTGAGAAGTGATCGCTTGGTGACACCCATAGAACATTAAATGTGTGTAAACCAGTTTTGGAAGAATTGGTATAAATAACCCTAGCATCCTGTAGACCCCATCGAGTGCCAAAGATGTATAATATTGATGAATCTTCAACATTTATGTCATACCTTCCCATCAATGCTATGTGGGAGATGATTAGTTTAATCTCTATGTTTTGACGAAGGTCAATATCACCTTGAAAAGTTGTTATTCACGGTACTACTAGTTTTACAGGTATATGGGGGGGGGGGGTCATAGACATGGTTTCCATACATTAGATACACACACCAATAGAGGGGACCCACTCTGGGTAGTCATGTTATGTCACTGGGCAATGTATCACACAATTTTTAATTAGTGTAGCTTTTACCATCGGAGAAGGAGAAAAAGTCATCTACTATTATAGATACAACTCATGTAGCTTCTACTATAGTGTCGTTCTTTTTCGATATAGGTGCATCACACTCTTTCATATATATACTTATTTTGGAGTGACATGGACATCATGTTGAGTAGTCCTATAGAGTTATGATACATGATACACTATTTGGTATAAGATCATAGTGTGTATGTCAATGAATGTAATTCCCCCTTAAGGTAAAAAAACATTGTTTCTTATTGGACCTCTTTATCCCGGGGCTGATGAGATTTTATGTTATTCTCATAATGGACTATTGTGTTCCCTTTCATAACTATGTGGATCAATATCATCGAATGATATCATTTACATAATTGGAGGGTGGTAGATATATTCATAATTGAATGTGTGTTTCCTACACATATAGGAATAGACAAGAAAATATTATTCTATTTGGAGTGAACACACAAATAAATATCCATTTTATGGTTGAATATTGATAAAATCAAACTGAATCCCCTCATGTTGTCGATTGATTTGTGGATGTTTCCATAGTAAATTTTCTAGGATACTTATTGAGAGATAGGTATATATTAATATTGATCTACCTCATGGATCTACCTTAGTATCCAATACTCTATATTGGATTTATACTATTGAGTTGTAGAAGCTCAAGTGGTGGATAGTGTTTTTTGAGGAAAAGGGGTCCGTACAACACTGTAAATCTCTATAAGGTTCACCAGTCATTTTCACTGAGAATGTGGATGGAACCCGAAGTTTTTTCTTAGATTATCACAGGTTGAACCAAGCAATGGTAAAGAATCTATAGAAATATTATCATATAGATGATATCTTTGACTAACTATGGGTAGTTTTTGTTTTTCTATGATTGATATGAGATTGACCAGGAATTTCAAAAGGGTCGAATAATAACTGAGAAGGGGGATGGGGTTGAATCAGTTGTCAAATTTTTATTATTTTCAATTCATTCCAAAACAGAACCCCTAAAACCCATACATATTTATTTCATTATAAACTTTTAGTCAATACTTCTGAATGAAAAATTAGGACAGTAAGTATGGAATTAATGACTACACGGTTAGGCCTCAATTTGTGCACCTACATCATTTCCATAAACACTCCTGTGGGTATATGGAAATTCACCATTATGAAGAAGTGAATGAAATTTGTCGAAAATCTCATTGGAATACTTATATCTCCAAATTGGAATGTTTATATGGAATCTTATCAGTTTACAATGTTTGTTAACAAAATAATTGTGCGAAACTAAAGAATAATTTCTGTTAAAATGTATCCAGAACATTATAGTTATAATCCTTAGACTAATTTGTGATATCCAATTTTCTAAATATAATAATATGGGAACCAATTTACATATTACAATTACGATGGATATTATTTTATCAACATAGTGATGATGGATCCAATTCTATCATTAAAATGGTGTTTGATCAGATTTTCTCAAAAAAACCGATTCCAGATTTGATTATCCAAAATAGTGGTCCGAATATTATGATCTCATTCTTCAATCTACAAAACTCTAGATCTTTTGGAATTATCTATAAAAATATTATTATATTATAGGGAAACTTTGACATTGAATTCTATAATGCTTTTCATTTTGCGCGTATGGGAATGTTCAAAACGTACGAATAATCTGAGAAGGTATAAATAAAATAGTTACAAAAAAAGTTGTAATGTCGAAAGAATTCCCTTCTTCATCATATTTAAAAAATAAAAAAATCTATCAAAAATAATAATCATCCTTAAATTATTCATTTATCCTCCGATTACTCCTCAATTTTTACAAAATTGACATTTTTTTGAATTAATTAATTATTTTTACAATTATCATATAATTAAAATATGTTTCCTTATTGTCTCATTATAATATGTTTCATTATGAGTACAAAATCTTCATTATGAAAACATCAGTATGATTTACTCAGAACAAAAATCCGAGTACAAGAAACCAAGTAAAAAAAATCCATCTAGGAAAATCTATAAATGAAAATCTAAGGATGAAAATCTGATTACAATTTTCCAAATACAAAAAATATTAGTATGAATTTGACAATAAAAAAATCTGAGTATGAAATTCTCATTATGAATTACTTAGAATGAAATTCCCGGTATGAAATTCTATTTATGAAAATTCATGTACTAAACTATAGGTTTGAGAATCCATGTATTAATATGTTAGTACGAGTATTCCATTCTGAAACTCCCATTATGATTTATTTTCCCTCCTTCCAAGAAAAAACATTTTATTTCTAATATAATTATGACATAGTTCCTATTATGATTTAAATCCCATTTTGATTGAAATCACATTACGATGGAAAAAAAATTTGTAACTCTGATATTAATTAAGCCTCTCAACCATGTATTCATAAGAATTAATCATGAGAATTGTAATGATTTTAGAGAACATATTGAACATCAAATCATCATATGTTTTTTTTAGAATGAATTAAATCTTTCTAACTCCAGACTTCACATTATTTTTTAAATCATATTCATAAAATTGATTAATTCTTTGATAACGGAAAATAAAAACATCCTCCAAACAATAATTTCTTCTTCAGATTATTTTTAATTTGATTATTTTTAATGTTATCCATATGGAACGAAAATGATGGAGTGTTTGATCAATAATTTCATATTTCTGAATGATTTGGTGTCAAGTGAAAGTCAATCCAAAAAACTAGATACAAAAACCCGTACCTAGAAACATGTTTCCGAAAAACATCATAAATATGGAATGGTTTCAATTCCTAAACATAAAAAATAATCTTCCTCAAGAATGTTTAGTTTTTATTCAATCCCTTATTTTTATTTTTTGAAACCCCAAGTTAGGAACTTTTCAAACATAGAACTATTCCAAAACTCATATTTTTTCGACAAAAAATGTTTTCATTTGTCATTTATCAAAATATATCATTTTTTAAAAGAGACTATCTTGACACATGAATACTGGATAAATTAAATTATTTGAAGGAATTCCATCACTCAGTGGTAGGAAAATTTTGTGGCCATGTGAAGATAAACCCTCCTCTCTTTTCATTTCACATTTCCCCCCATTCACAATTTCTTTTTCTCTCCCAAATTATATTATTACCACAATTTTAGAATTATAAAATAAATATAAGTAAAAACTTCATCAAAAGTACATATTTGTTACATTTTCCCCCTTTTTCAGTATAATACAAAGCCCAGTGGTTCTATACTCTATGAGGTATTGGAAGTCATTGGGGGAGGCTAAACATGAATTTGGAGCCTCAATTACATAAATGTTTATTTAAGTATTTATTTTGTAATGATATTAGATATATGAAACATTGTTGAAATTTATTCCAACAAAACATATCCAGCAACAAAATTTTATTTTATAATGTGAATATATATCAATGGGGTTTGATCACGAATATCAATCATAATTTTTTAAATGATCCATTCCATGTTGATTATCACCAAATATCTTTATTGGTTTAGAATAATTCACTCTATAGTCCTCCTTATTAACAATCATCCACATAATTTCAATACAAGACTGAGTGGAAGCAACATATTCAGATTCAGATGTTCTCAAATATATGATTTTTTTCTTAATATTCCAACTCACACAACATTCAGGAAAGAATAATATTTCATTCAAGGTTTATTTTTATCATTGCAATATCCAACCCAATTGACAGCAGTACTATCATGAAACATCATCTTAGTATTTCTTTTGTATAAAATACCTTGTGATGTTATTCCATGGAAATATTTGAGAATTATTTTTTTCTACCAACATATGTGATTCTTTAAGATTACATTCATATCTGGAATAAAAAGGTACACCATAAAAAATATCATCCCTTGAGTATGTAGGCTAATGAATATTTCCTATCGACTTCTTCATGAATTTTTGATTCAGACCTATTTTGTATGCATATTTTCTCAAATTTTTTATCATTGAAATTAGATTTGAATCTCATTTGGATTCACCATCCAAAACTTATTTAACTATAACCAACATAATTATATGGGATTGGGAAATTTATTTTCTAGTTTGTTGAACATTTTAGAAAAATAAGAAAGCTAATTATCCCAATATTGAAATTTAAAAATAAGTCTTCATACCCCATGACTATTTTTTACAAATAACATGTCTAACCATAATGAAAATTATATCATCCAAATAAATAATTTCAATTTTTGTTCTAGATTCATGTTCTTTCAAATAATGGTTTTTAAAAAATTACGACATACATAACAAAATTTAATCATATAATACCATGATTTTGGTTCCTTTTTTAGCACATACAACAATTTTTTATATTTAAAAATACTATTTTCATCCTCATCATGTAGAAACACAAAATGTTGTTCAATGTAGACTTCTTCCTCAATATCACCATTAATAAAAAGGAAGATACATAAATCAGATAAACATTGTAATTCTGATGAGAATCCACAACAAGAAAAATTCAAATAGTTTCTTTCCATCCAACAAGGAAAATTGTTTCATCAAAATCCACAGCATCCACATGTGGATATCCTTTAAAAAAGTAGTTCTTTGTTTCATGAAACATATCCATGATCATTACATTATTTTCTATAAACCCATATTGTTTTGATAAATTTTTATTTAGTAGCCTTGAAATAAGTTTCCATGTTTCATTCTTCTCAATCTGATCAATCTTTTAATTCATAGAAACCACCCATTTTTTATGTTGAGTAGACTCTGATGTTGATTCTAGGTCAATATTTTAAATATGTAAAGTTGATTTTTCAATCTCAAATTCCTTATTGTCCAGACTAGAGCCTTCTTGTATGCAATATTTTTTCACATTAAACATGTTTCTGTATGTTAGTAAATTTCAAATCTTTTTTCCAAGATGAAAAATAATCATCACACAATTCTTATGAAACATGATGAGGATGTTTTTAATTTCTTTCACTAATGTGGGAATTCTCATGTTTATCCTACTTAGCATTTTCAAAAATGTTTGTTATGGATATTTTATTTTAAATCACCTTAACATTGTATTTGTCCACCAACATAGGTAAACATTTATTCAAAGTTTTTTATCTTATTTTGTTTGCTGAGTAACCCATAAAAGTTCCTTCCATATATTTTTCATTAAACATTCCCAAATCATGGATTTTTTATTTTGAAAAAACATGGAATATTAAATACATTTATGTATTTCAATGAGTAATTGTTTTATACAAACATTACTAAGGGGTCATGTAAGTTTCTGGTGTCAACAAGAATCTGTTTTAAACACGTAAAAATGTACTAACATCTTATCTAAATTGAATTGTGATTGTATGTATTCACCTAACATATTGTTTCACATTTTCATTATGATTCTATTCATTATTTCTGCTACTTCATTTTTTTATAGATTATTTCGAGAAGTATTCATTTTTTGATACCACACATTATCATATATGTTTCAAATGTATTATTATAGAATTTGGTACCATAATCTACTTTAAATTTTTTTTATGGAAAAACCCATTTTTTTCTAAACATCATATCTTATAAATTTGAACATTTGAATAGAATATTACATATTCTTTATAAATGTGATTTTTTTTATCCAATTGAAATCATAAATAAATGTAATAATGTATAAATATTATTTTTTATTGATTTATAATCCAAAAACAAAAATCAAAATAAATAAACTCAAGTGGTACCATAGATTGAATCTCAACACATTTATGTATTTTTTTAGTTATCATCCCCTTTTGAAAAGATACACAAAAATCATTTTATATTATTTTCAATTATGGAAAGTATCGATTTTTTTTTTATTTTTAATGTTTTTTCATACAAATTTATCCAGTGATTCCATTTTTTATGTTCCATGATTTTTTGTCATCATCAGCACTCAATGAATAGGAGTTATTGAATTCTCATATTTATAAGAAATTCTGATTAGTTTTTCATCCCTTTGTAATGACTTTTCCAACTTTAATAATTTTGATAAAAAAAAATAATTTTGTAAAAAATAATTCATTTTCATCATTTTAAATTTGTATTACACTATGTATTTTATGTTTTATCCCCTGAAAAAATAAAACATCCATGGATTTCAAATTTAAAACTTCATTCTCAGCCACTCAAATTCCTCTAATTTTTATGGAACTATTATATCTAAAGATAACTACTCTTCTCTCAAGAATTTTAACATTTTTAAATATTTTTATATCACATATCATATGGGATGAAAACCCACTGTCATATATCAATGGTTTGTTTCTTTTACTTTATTTCAAATCTTTTTCAACAAAAAAAATCCATTTCCTAAACATTCAGCTTTTAATCTTTATTTTCCAGTCTATAAAAAGAATCTTTGTCAAAAATAAGTTGCATACCTTTTTCAGAATGATGACCAGATTCATCACATCTTCAACAAATTTATTCTACACATTATAATTTATTTCTTTTTTTAAGTGTTAAACATCTGGAGATATATCTTTTTCAACAATCTGTATGTTAGGAATGTTTCTCATTATTGGTTCAACATTTCATCAATTTTTCTCAAACTAAATTTTTGGTAAGTATATATAATTCCAAAATTTATAATAAATATTACCATAGATTCCACAAAACCAACCATAACAATCAAATCATGATTTTATATCAAAATATGATCTTTCACTATTGAAACATTGTTTTGGTTGGTAACTTATTTCAACTCCAACATAATCCGGACATGCACCATCTTTTGCTTTGAGTAAGCTATTTATTTTTTTATATTTGATATTATTATCATAGTTTTCTCCACCCAATATTTACCAATACTATTTATAGATCATGAAATGTTAAAAGAATCAGACGAAACATTGTTTTAGAAAAGATAATACTTATCCTGATTCTTGTTTTGATCCTTCTCAAAAACATTATATATCTAAACATTTACATCTAAAACATTGTGGATGTTTTCATTCATTTTCCTCAATGTAATTTCATAAATAATATGTTTTTATTGATAATTTTAAACTTCTTAATTCTTATCTTAATGATTCGTGATATGATATCCAATCATATTTCCATATTCTTCAATTTTATGTTTCTATCTTAAAATATTCTCAACGTATTCTTCCTCATTAATGATAACATATTTTCATCCATCCAAAACCTTTTCCCCAGAATTCTTCATTAAACTAATTTAATTATTGATAATTATTTTCTTGACATGAGAGATGTTATGTTTTGAGTTTATACACACAAGAAGATTCTTCACCAACTTCTTCACTCTCTAGGGCATTTTTTTATTTTTCATCTTCTGTAATGAAGGTTCTTAATTTTTTTGAAAAATCAACTTCTGAAGAATTTCATTAATTTCATTTTGATCCAACGTTATTATTCAATATACATCATTTATTTCCAATAAAATTATGTTTTTATCTATGTGATTACATTTCTTATTTATCATTTTTTTCCACATCTTTCATTGAGGATTTTCATCAAAATCATCATGGTATTCACTAACATTAAACTTGGGGAAATTCAAATAAAAGTGTTTGATTCCACCAAACTCAAACCATTTTTGGGGAAAATTACCTTGACATTTTTCTATTATTATTATATAGTTCTTGGATATGATAAAAGTGGTTTCTTATGAAACAAAAAATCCTAAATATCATTAGAATCACAAGGATTAACAACTTCAACATCTTAAATTTTTAAAATTCACAAATATTTAAATTCCAATGCATCCTTATCTCCTTTTAAAACATTGTAGATTTATTCATATCATAATACATAAGAATATTATTCAATTACCCAAGAGAAAAATCATTGTTATATTATAAAGAAGAAATTTTAGATCAAAATTGTACAAATATATTCTTTACAATCATAGAATATTCAAATACATCTCTATATACATTGATGATTCAAAAAAAATCATCTCCTCTAATGAAGTGTTCATATTTATTTTTTAATATCTAATACTGATTCCTTTATACTTACTATTATATATTTGTAGCTTTACTTCACTAGCTATTTTATTAGCATAGAAAAATCCTTCCATATCATCCCACACAATTTTTTATACCCATCACATTCTGATAAAAAATCATTGATAAAGACATAAGGAATTTATTACTTTCCTTTCCACCAACATATAAATTTATCTTATCAGTAAGTATCATAGGAGAATATTTCTCAATATGTGGAAAAAATAGTAGCAGAATCACAATCTTTATGTGCTTGAAATATGAGATAAGGAATCATTCTATTTTTCCCTAAAAAATAAATTTTTCTGTAAAATGAACAAATGTCCTTATAGTTGAATGTATTTTTATTATCCATGACAAGTATTCAAAAAGGAAACCTTCCCCTTTGATACAATTTGATGTTCAAAAGGACCAAATAAACACTATGAAGGCCATTGAATCCATTGGTAACATTTTATATGATTCAAATATTTTCAAAACATAATCCCTATAACTTGTTAAGTTTTATTTCTTCTTCAATGTTTAATAAAAAATCATTCATGAAAAAGTTGGAAATCATGAAAATCACTGAAGTTTTATGAGGTTCTTCATCATTGTGTGAAACCATATGCGTTCCATAGCCACTCCAATGGGTCTACAAAAATTCAGTATTATTATGAAGTGAATATATCATGTTCCAACTCCCTTTAGACATTATTTATCTATTTATAGGAATGATTATACTGACTCCCATCAATTTACAATGTTTTCGTACAATGAAATTGATCCAAAAAAATAAAATCCTTTTTAAAAATGATCTACAATTTTGAATTCCAAATCATCAGTTTGATTTAGTTGGATCCTATTTTATAAAAATGATATTTATAGATCCGATTTTGTTAATATGATGATGTTGGATCAAAATTTCTCAAAAAAAAAATTACTTCAGATCTGATTCCCTCAAAAGAATTATATTGGATCCAATTTTTTGAAAATAAAGAGCATGTATCTGATTCTCTGAAATGATGATCTCAATATTATGAATTAATTCTTCAATATGTAAAACTCAAACTCTGTATAAATTTCCAATACAATTTGTTCTTAATTATATTGGAACATCCACATTGAATTATCCAACGCTCTACATTTTGTGTGTATGTGAAATATTAAAATAGATGAGTGATCTAAGAAATAATTTTTTGGAAACACTCAAAACAAAAGTGAGAATCCTGAAAACATTCCCTACTTCCTCAAATTTTAAAACTCCACAAATCTGTTACATTTAAAAATTGATATTGACTTATTCAATTATCCTTATATTTATAGTAGATTTTAAAAAAAGATATTCATATTTCACTTATTCAAATCACGATATTATTATCATCTCATTCTAATATGTTTCATTCATAGATATTTATGATATGTTTCTTTCTCAGTAAGAACTCTTCATTATGAATAATTTAGTACGATTTCCTCAGTATGGAAACTCCAATTTGAAAATCTGAGTACAAAAATCCTACAAGGAAAATATGAGTACATAAATATCCATTTGATTTTCAGAGTATGAAAATCACTGTATGATTATCTCAATATGGAAATCCAGGATCAAAAATATCAATTCAATTTTCCCAGAATAATAAAATGAGTAAAATATCTCAATACGAGAATCCCAATAAGAAAATACCTGAATGAGAATCTCAATACGAATATCTCGGTATAATTTATTTCTTATTTAGCCTCAACAACATATTTTTCATTACCATCTCAGTACAATGTATTTCCTATTACAATGGAAATATCATTATTATGGAAATATCAATTTTTAACTCTGGAATACTTCAATGCTCTCCACTATTAATTTAAAATATTTTATCAATAGATTTTTCATGATATATGATGACTTCATTTCCAACAAAACAACTTATAATTTTTATAAAAAACTATTAAAACATTATTATTCCTGGCATCTCTTTCTTAGTTCAAAACTCTCCAGAAAAAATCATTTTTTCTCTAATTATAGAAAAAAACCACAATTCAATAAATTCAACCTCTGTTTATTTTTAATTCAATTATTTTTAATTTCATATTGATGTACAATAATATGATAATGTGTATGATCAAAAATTTCATCTTTTGAACTATTTATATCTCTGGTGAACTCAGTATAAAAATTGGATATGAAAACTTTTGCATAGAAACATGTTCTAGAAAACAACCTCATTACTATGTAATGGGTCCAATTCCTGAATTAAAAAAATATACTTCAATAAAAAGTGTTAGTTTTTTTACAAATAAAAAACATTATTTAACACAATTTAACTATAATGGTTCATTAGAGATACAACTATGTATGAGTAAACCCTTCATATATTCAATGTACATCTTTTCATAGATGGCATGGTTTATATGAGAATCATTTTATGTCATTCGATCATATAAAAACATATTCTATATACAATGATATTATGAGTAGGGGTTTCCATTCATTTATGGATTACTCAGTAGTAGTTTATGTAGATGAAATATTATTGTATTTTCATACTCAAAGTGACAAAGAAAACCATCTTGAGTTTATTTCTAAAACACAAAAATAAATCTAATTGTGGGATAAGATTAAAAAATATCACTTCTGGATTGATAAGGTATAATTCCTAGGTCATGTAATCTTAGAGGCAGGTGTTCTATAAGACCTAGAGAATGTGAGATATGCAATAAACATGGAGAATCCCAAAAAAGGTCTTTGATATACAATGTTTCTTTGAGAGATTTGGTTATCATAGACACATTAAAAATAAATTACTAGGATTATACTCACCTCTTATGGTATTTAATATGAACTATGTGATTTTTATATGGTTATATTCATGAAATATAAACAGTCACGAGATAAATGGGAGAATAAATATAGAATAGATACCGATTCTTCCCAAGCCTAGAAGTTGTTATAGTGCCTATTGAGTGGCATCAAATATCAAGCAATAAGTCGTTTTACTACAGGATGATCGAGTCATTATATATATGTCAGGAAAAAAAGGAATCATAAGTGGAATGACGTACCAGATGTTCTTGAGATGGAAGTTGTTGTTCATGCCCTATATTTTTAGTGTCATTATATGTTGTGATAGAATTTAATGATTTTTACAAGCCAAAAAAATCTGTAGTTACATTTTCAAGAAGCATGAATTGAATCTTAAGAATTAATTATGGGTAGAATATTTACAGTTTGTTGACTTCGTGCAAACCTACACAACTAGGAAATAAAATACTATTGCTAATTCTCTGAGCCAGAGGACTCATATGCGTATGGGTAAGGAGGGAAGTATAGAGTAACAACTAATGTATCAATTTTCTATGTTAAACGTAGTGGTTTTGGAACATCATGGGAATTATTTACTTGCATCATTATCTGAAACCTCTTCACCTCTAGTGAGAGTGGAAATGTGGTAGATTTCAAATCCTGAAGGCTTGGTCCTATGAGAGGGTATTATTAGTGAAGACCAAACTCTATATATTTCTGTTTATGATGAATACATCCTATATATAGATGCATGTATCTGGGTTTCTAAATACATGAGAGAAGATATGATGTGGGAGTCATATTCTTTTTATTAGAAAGTTCACTTGGGTATCTATAATATGTGTCATGATATACACTGACAGTATTGATAGACAACAGTGAAATGTAAGATATTTTCTTTTAACACTATGTGTTCCAATAGTTAGTAGGTGAACATAGAGAATTAGGGACCTATTATCTTTTTATATCCTTCAATGGACCCAGAGTAGAATGGGATGATTATGTAATGATTTTTTTCATTTTCCAACCAAGATATCCTTAATGCCGTGATGCGGTTTGGGTAGTCATAAAAATACTTACCCTAGTATGCCACTTATTTTGAATCTAGGTTACTTTCCCAGTTGATGTTATTTATGATTTTATATACATGAGATTATATAGATACATGGTGTACCGCATACTAACTACTCGTATTTGGAGTCTTATTCAATATCGATGATTTGGTTGGGGTTGTAGATAAATATTTATACATAGGCTAATTTGAGTACAGTTTTTCACCCCCAGACTGATGGACCGTTGAAATTGATGATACAAGTGTTAGAGTACATGCTCTAAGATCACATCCTTGAGTTTGGTTTTTCATGGGAAATAAATATCTATATCAATGAGTTAACCCACATAAAAAACATTCAAGTTGCGATTTTGATGGATTCTTTGAGGAATTATATAGTAGTTTCGAACATTCAACCCACTAATGTTATATGTAAGAGAGCATATTATACTAGGTCCTCATCTCCTTTATGAGTCATTGGTGTTGGTTCAGCTGACATGGAAGCGTATTTATAATACTAAGTCTAGAAAAAAAATCATATGTCAATGACCATTAATGAACAATCATGTTCAAGGTCATAGATTGTGTATTCTTTTGGGTATCACCTAAACATTATTAATGGAAGATACAAAACAAATGGAGACTCTCACCTAATTATGTTAGGCCATTTTTTATATTGGATAGATTTTTCTAATTAGAATATCAGTCGTAATCATATCAGTGGTACTATTTAACACATGTTTTCTACCATATTTCAAAGCTTCTTAACTATATATTCAGTCCCTCTCATACTTTTGATCTTGAGGATATTGATCTAGATGCAAATTCTTATTTTGAGAAGTATCCTATATGAAAAATTAATTAGGGAATAAAGGATATATGATACATGTCTATCACTTTAGATTAGGTGTTATGGATAAACAACTCGGTACACGAATATACTAGGGACAATGAGGCCAACATATGTGCTTAGTGGAGAAAGTTTTTTTCTAACTGTGATTCAACTCCATTGTAAGGGTAATTGCGGGATAAATTTCATTAATGGGGTAGATTGAATGAAAAAATATTTTATGTGAAGTAAATATCCTTTAAATTTGTGTAAAGATTATAATTTTGGACCTTTAATGGAATTCAAATGAGATCACAAGAGTTTTAGGGGTGTCTGGGGCTTCTTTAGAGACTAGAAGATTGGTTTTTAGAAATATAAACTTAGCCACAAATGTAGTATAAACAGCGTGACCCAATACACATTGTTGGAATAACAATTTGATGGATGGGTAGAATACTTATTATGGATACACTGTTTGAGGAAACCGTACTACTTGAGGAACACTCATAAGTGAGGGTCTCTACATATTTTAAAATAGGATTTTAACACAGTTCACACAAAAATAGTAAAACTAAGAACAAAAAACATAATGAGGTCCCCCTTAACATAGTGAAGGAAGAACGATTGGTTCAATGTTTGGCCAACCATGTGACCAATGATTACAGACCATATATTGTGGATGATTTTATATTTTCCCCAAAAAAATTACTAAATGAACCCACCTCTATATTTTTTATTCCAGCATACAGGATAAATTTCCATTTACTTGTTGATCTCTCAATATCCTACAGGACATGTTCATTGATATCTCTACAATTTGGACTCAAATTAAATATTAGATCACCTTATTGGATATCCATCAATCAGTACCATATTTTTACTATAACTTTCTCCATTTTTCTTTCTATAGAAGGAGTTATTATGATGTGATATCTGATGACTTATTTCAATTTCATTCAATCATTTTCACATTTTCTCTTGATCAATGCAAAATGAATGGCACATATTTGATGAGGAATCTTATATAATTGAGGAAAATAGTCTAGTATATATCCTTCAGTAATTGATATATTAAAATATGGATTGTTTGACAACAAACATGAATTTTCATGTGTTTATTTAATTAAAAATTTAATCACGTTTAATTCAATGTCATTGATAGAAGTATTATAAATTGTAACATCCCTGAACCTTGCAGTGTAGAGTAACTGATTATTTAATTTCATTGTAATAGAAATTGGATACCCCATCACCAGGGATTGATCAATTAATTAGTCTTGAATAACAAGATACATACATGATTTCCTTTTTATATTGGAAATAATATATAGAACATAACAAAAGAAAATAAAATTCTTACTTGACACTTATTCAATGATTTCTTATTCATAACCCGAGGAAGGGGGAAAATATATAGGTGAGATAAAACACTCTGTAAGGGTTATAGGAGTCAATAATAAGTGAAGCATAGTAAATAAATAATAATCATTCTGGGAAGGTAAATGGATTTTAAAAACATTCATTTAATAAACTAAGAAGGAATATGAATCCATAGGGTTTTTATAAAGAATATTGAATAGATAGAAATAACTAAATACTGAATTAAAGAAATGATTAATTATTGGACATCATATATGTGGAAAATGAAACTTTATTTTCATGATGGTTTATGTATATGTGTAGAAACCCATCTGAATCTTCTTAAAAATGAACATGAAGGGTTTGTCTGTAAATATTTTGTCTCATGAGACATGTTAACGCTTAGAGTGGCTATATAATTTCAGGCCCCAAACAATACTCAAAGTCCAAATAATCAATAATTCATAGATTTAATTCATGAAAAATATTCCTTATCAAAAAAACTATTTTAAATAAAGGATACATATTAAATAATGCTTCCTAATTATAAAAACCATCAAATTATGCACTGTGTGTAAAAAAATAATATGGATAAGAAAATAATTTTATACATTTTATACAAAATACTGATATATGATAAGATCCTAAATTAATGATGATGATAATTAAAGGTTTCTATTATACATACACCACAATCATGGGATTTGTGGTGTTTATGTCATATCTCACATATATAAATGTGAGATGAGAAACCCCTTACCTTATGCCCGAAAGTGTTTTTCACATGTACTTAATGTCATGGATAATCATATTATATTCGTTAATAACTTAATTCACGTCTATTTATACATGAATCTATTTTAGTATAATTATGTTCATTTATTATTTTTGGGATGTGTTATAAGATTCAATGTTTTTATTCTAGGAGTGTTCGTTTTATTGGTTATTCGTGAATAGTTGACTTGTATACAAGTTTGAAAGTTTATGTAAAATAAGAATAGTTCCTTAAAAATGAAATTATATATAATTAATGAACATCTAATAATTTTAAATGAAATTTTATATCACTTTGTTATATTGTATGATAATTATTTATTAGATAAAACCATAATGAAAATAATATAATTTATTTTGGTAGTTTTTACGACCATCACAAAATAATATCATTTTCATTAATATAATGTTTATATATTAGTTCCAAAACATTATATAGATTATAAATGTATAGTAAAATATTATTTAAACCTAATAATGGTTTTATGGATATATTTGAATTAGTTAATGTACGAGAAAAATGCATTATCCTTGATAGCTGTTAGTCAACATATTATAGGTTATGTTTTCATTTTTATAATAAAATGGAGTGGATAAGGGGTTTGATGATAAATATTACAATAACATAATTACATACTTGTATATATAAGATAATCTATTTACCATTAATTTTTGTATAGAATAATTATGGAGAGAATTTGAAAATAAAAGGAATTAAATTAATTTAAATGAGAATGAATGAGGTTTTTACCTCTTGTATAGTGGGTCCTTGAGAAGTTCTTCAAAGAAAATGGTAATTGATATTCAATGTGACTAGAAAACCCAGGTTGTGGGGAATAGGATTTAGAGATTAAATCATAAGAATATAGTGAATCCCCAAATATTATATGGTGTTAGGAGAATGGTTGGTGAGAAGTGGTGTTTACAGTGGAGGAGAGGGTTGTTATTTTATTATTTTATTCAAAAGTCTCTTATATTGGTTCCATACTATCAATATAAGAGATTAACGTGACTTAATGCATTTAATAGTTCATTTTTCTATGAAATAATGGTTTCTTACATCATTCATGACTTTAAATTTGATTTTATTTTCTTAAAATGATAAGTAACCTAAATTACGAAATTTAACTATTTGCAAAAAAATCAACAATTTATGAAAATTATCAATAACATACCCTGCCCATTTTTTGATGTGAATATATTATAAATAAACTCCATTTACTGAAAATAATTTTATAAAAATATTAAATTTAATTTTTAATTGGAATATTCATTTATTTGAAATATTCCGATATATATATTTTAACCTATTTTATAAAGCATTGAAAATTTAATTAAGGTTACAAAAGATTATGTTATAAAAATAAGTATGAAAAATATTAATTTTTAAATCTATTTTAAGGAAATTAATTTTATTTCAAAATGTTATTTTAATTATAAAATTGTAAATAAATATTTTTTTTTCACAAAAATACCAACACTTCATTTATCATTTTTAAAACATTGATATACTTTTTCAATGATAAAAATAGAATACATTATAAGTTATAAGGTACCTAAATATTATTTATACATTATTAGGTGAGTTTATTATTTTGGGGATCATATTACTATTATTAGTAGTCAGAATAATATTTAAATGGTAATGTCAATATTGATTAGTATATCACAGTTCGTTTAAGCTTTGTGTTGTATACAGTATAAGAAATCAAGTAAATTGAATTTATTTAAGAAGATACTGATCATAAATAATTTTTTTATATTCATCCCACCTTGAAAATTATTTTCATTGAATATTTTCATGAATTTATCCTTCTAAACAGATGATGGTGTTTCTTTTTCATAACATCCTCAGGTTCCCACGTTGCTTCTTCCATTTTATGTTTTCTCCAAAAATCAATTTACCATTCGAGTAGTTCAATTTCTCTATAACATATGTATCATTTAGAGAGTCTCAATAGTATCTCTTTACAAAGAGAAACCAGTTTCCCATTATATTTCCTCATATGTGATTATATGCATTGGGTCGATCTTGTACCTCATTAACAATGATATGTGGTGAAAATAAAGAACATTAAAGACACATAATGGGATTCTCATTCATAATCAACTACTCTAATTATTTCATGAATTTCAATTCATAAAATTTACATGGGGATTATATTCTCTTTTTACTGAACCTTATAACACCCTAAGATGGAGGTACTTTCTAAATGACAATATCATGAAATTAAATATCCAATTCCTTACTATGTTTTTCAAAATAACTCTTTTTCATAAATTGAGCTGCAATAATATGAGCTGGAAATGTATTTTCATTTTTCATTATCTCGTCAATATGTTCTTGGACTATAAGATTCCTTTGTTAATATTATCCCATCAAGTTTGATTACGAAACCTCTTTCCATATAATGGTTCATATTATTCCATTATACTACTTTAATGTAAAATATTTTTGTAGGGATGTTATACCAAAGGTATGTACTAATCCAACATACATTGAATTTCATGGGATCATGTTGTCAAATTGACTTATAATGTTTGAATAGTCCATTCTGACTATTCTTCAATTTGAGGATGATAATAAGTACTCAAATGAAGCTCAGTATCCAAATCCATTTAAATAATATTCCAGAATTTTGTTTTAAAATGGTTGTTTGGATCAGACCAAATCATTAAAGGTGCCCCTTAATGTATAACAACATCTTTAATAAAGATAAATTTTAGTTTATAAAGAGGTAAATCTTCCCTTATAACAATAAAAAGTGATTATTTTGTAAGCATATCTACAATAACCCATAATGAATTATTCTTTCTAGGGGAATTTGGTAATCCAGTGATGATGTCCAAAGTAATATCATTCATCTTCCACAGTAGAATAGTTAGCGGTTTCATAACTCCAATATGATTCTTTCTAAAATCCTTCAATGGTTGAGAAAACAAGACTTCTTGAAACATTGTTATCAATATTCCACATCATTTTATCCCTCATAGATTTTTTTAGATATATATTTATCTAGATAGTACCAGGTTGTATAAGGAAATTTGAGCTATGATAATGATCTAATAGTTAATTTTGTAGCTCATATATTGATAAAACACAATACTACTTTCTAAATATCATAATTCCAACCTCATACCCAAATACATTCATTCTTCCATCCATAATGTCTAGAAATTTATTTTGAAAATTCTCATAATCCGATTGAGAACTTTTTTATCATCTCTTTTAATGATGGATTAAAAATCATTCGAAAATAGAATGATATTTCATCATCCTTCACAATTACCATATCCATATTTACTAAATTCTTGAACATAAGATTTTTATCATTCAATATTAGGGTCAAATGTCAATTAAATTTCAATCTTAATGCATCTTCTAACTTATTTTCAATTAATGGAGGGTATTTTATAGAGAAATAATGATCTTTGAGTAACTTTAGCCATCTTATTTTTCTTCATTTTGTGTTCCTTATTTGTAAATATAAATTAAATAATATTGTGATCTTTATATATCACATAGTTTTACTATAGTTATAGTGTCTATATATTAGTAGTCAATATATTAAATTTGTTAAATCAATATTAAGATTTTTAAAATTTTATTCATGAGTATTCAACCTCCTCGATTCATATGAAATAAATTTATCATTTTTAATAAGGAAACAACCTCTTCATTTCATTGATGCAGCACTGTATATCAGAAATAAATTATTTCATAGTTGTATAGATGAAATCAAGGAATTGACTAATATTATCTTCAATTCATCAAAAAAAATTGTAACACTTTTTTTGTTCACACAAACATAACATATTTTCTTGTGAGATTTCATAACGAGTTAGAAATTTGGGAAAAATTCTAAATGAAATTCTAATTGTATCCTTTTAAATCAATGAACCTATGTACCTCGGTTATGTTCATTGGGGTAATCAATTATTTTATTTAATTTTTGATGATATGATCAACTGGAATTACATTTATATAGATAATATGACCTAGAAAAGAAAATTCATGAATCCAAAATTAATATTTTCAAAATTAAATATATAAATATTTCCTTATGAGAGTCTCCTGAATGAAATAAAAGTGATTCTTAGGGAATTAATAACTATTAGAAAATCATAAACTAATACTACAAAAAATTATGAATATTATCTTATAATACTCTGTTAATTACATCCACGAAAACAGTAAGAGAATTTGTCAATCGAAATGGAATAATTATAAACTCACAATGTCCACACCTTATCTTAAAAGATTTCTTTGAAATATATTACTTCTTTACCAACATTTTTTGATACCGGGAATGAAGGATAATATTAAAAAAATATTGATCTTTTTGAAATTGATCATAAAAATCATCAATGTGAGGAATATGATACTTTTTATTTATCATAATAGCATTGATTTCTCTATTGTTAATGAAAATAATTTGGGATATATCATTTTTATTAACAAATAAATAATTGTCTCCCCATGGAAAAACAATATGGAGAATTTAACCATGAATCCTAAAATCCTCTAGTTATTTCTATAGATCCACTCATTCCACAATTTATATTTTATATGGAGTCTTTTATATTGGTATTGATCAATTATTAAATACATATTAAAATAAAAAATAGGATCTTAGTGGGCGTCGATGTAATTCTCTAGAAAATACCTCATCTTATTCCTATATAGTTGGTATATCCTCAATTTGATGAGTAATTTCCTCATCCCTAGATGTTGTTTTCTCTCTGTCAAATAATATCAGTTAGTAGAACTACTAGGTGTTGATCTAGAAAATAATTAGATAATGATGTTTCAAATCTAATGATAATGGATTCTACATCTTCCTTTGAAAAATTAATTTCCATATTCTTACAACGACATTTTATATAAAATTATGAAATTCAATTCATAAGAGGGATTATATAAATGTCCTCCAATGGTAGGATGATAATGTCTGCAAGTAATGCTTGAATATGATTCAAAAAGGAAAATAACTAACACATTATTGTAGTAATTATAAATCCATTAAGAATCATTACTAATAAATCCCTTATTAAATCCAAATGGAAATGACTTATTTTCATGGAAAATTTCATAGATATTAAAGAATCAATGAATTATAATAAAATAAAACTTTTTTTATTTTGAAGATAGTATTATTGTACCTTCTGAGACATCATTTTGAACTTATACTTAATTTTTTGTGATTGTATATGCTTGGAAATCTCTTATTGGCCCCTTATATGTTACATTCCCACAATTCATTAGAAGTTGATTTGAATAATGACCCATTTCATTATAGTTGATGCATTGAAAAAATTAATTTGTTTATTCCAATAGAATTCATTTCCCGATTACCCATTTCTCCAAACTTATAAAAATATCATATGAATTTCAATTATTTTCTAGGATAATAATTTCCACAATTTTTAAAAAATGGAAATTTATTAATTCCCCAATTATTCTATCATGCATCACCATTTTCACGGATATTAACAGACCTATACTACTCTTTATTTCCATTAAAAAGACAAGATTTATGAAATTGGCTCTCGATTTGGATTGTACATAATAATATTTCACCATGTAATGAAAATTTATTAGAATTGAGTTCCCTTTGGGGACATGTCATATCAAATTCAGATAAATGGTAAATATGGTTTTCAAAATCTTATATGTAATCTATAGAATTCCTAGATAGTCTTTCCAAGGTATCCTCATACACTGTAATACTAAAATCTTCCTTTTTTCATTATATTAAGAAATTTTATCTTCATTTTAGTTCATTGTCCATGAGGAAAATATTTTTGATAGAAAATTTTATTAAAATATATCTCTTTCATGTATTTTTAATTAATCATCCACCTTAGTAATCAGGATCAAATTCCACCATTGATCAACATCAACCTTGAGAATTTATACCTCTAGAACTATATTTTTCATTTAATTGCATTCTAATGCTAGAAATATCTTTTTGAGGGACTTGATCCACTTCTCAACCCCATTCGATTAGTATTCCCCATAAAATATGGGAGATTATATCACTTGAAATGATATAACATAGGTGTGGTATGATTACTCATCATAACCAATGTAAGTTTTCATAATGCGGTAATGATGACCTTAGCTCTAACACAATCTATGTTTAATCTCATTGTGGTGAAGTACCTACATCATCTATGGGTATTGATTTCTTTTAATCCATTAAGATACATAATTTAAAAATGAAATATACTAAGTAAACACAACATCATCATTAATATTGATAAAAAATTTAACTTTAATTTTTTTATAATCCTCTTGTTAATTTAACACTGTATTCCCAAGGTTTATCCAAATAAGGTTTCGATAAAAACTTAAACAAACCTGACCTATGAATGGTAGAGTTAATTGTTGTTTTATTATGATGTAATTAATACAAGAGATAACATCACCATGGATCTATTAATTTAGGATTCTGTGAATAATAATATACATACATGGTTCCCTTATTACATTTGAAATTAAAAATTAAAAATAAAAAAATAAAAATAAATATTAACTTCTTCAAGGACAGTTATCCAAACATATCATAATCATAAATTGAGGAAGGAAATAAAATAAAATGGAGAGATAAAATTATTATTAAGGGTTACATTAATCAATAATAAGTGAATAAAATTCAATATGGAATAATCATAATGGGAAGGAAAATGTTAAAAAATTAAATTCCATCAATAAACATAGAATGAAAATGTATCCATCATTTTTTCATAAAGAATATATTATTGATAGAAATAAATAAATATTGAAATAATGAAATTATTAATTATTGGATTTATTTTATTTGGAAGATGAACTAGTACGGTTAATTCAATTTCTATCTTTGGATAGAAACCCATTTTATTTTTATTAAAAACAAAATTGAGGTTTTTTCTCTAAATTTTTTGTCACAAGAGTCCAATAGATGCATCGAGGGGATATATAACGAAAACCCCCACCATACACTACATGTGAGAAGAATTATTCATACATATATTTAATTAAAGAACAATATTCGTTAACAAAATATATGTATGGAATAGGGGATAAGAATTAATCATTACATCCCCAATTAAATTTGCATTCAAAAATAAACACCATACGTAACAATGGAATATGGACTATAAAATAATAATATCTATGATGCAAGAAATGTGTATACCTGATTAAATATTTAATGAATTATGATCATAAATAAAAAATGAGTATTATAAATACACCACAAACAGAGGATATGGGTTGAATAAGCAATATCTCACAGAAATAAATGTGAGATAAGAAACCCCTAATCATTTGTATGAAAGCAGACTTTACATGTACTTAATATCCAAAATAATAAAATTTGATTTATTAATTTCTTAATTTATAATAATTTATACAACTATTTTATTTAATATAATTTTGATCATGTGTGTACTTTTTGCAGAGTTAAAAGATTCTATTTCGTTGTTCTCGAAGTGTTTGTTTTCCTGATTTTTTCCAATAGAATCAATTTTATACAAGAATGTAAGACCAAGTAAAATGTCACTTATTATCTAGAATAGAAAATAATTGTTATTAATGAAATTCCAAAATTTTAAATAATTTCATATATCATTTTTATATGGTATGAGAATTATTTATTACATAAAATGTTAATGAAAACGATTTAATTTATTTCTGTGGTGTTTAGAACCCTCAAGAACAAATATCATTTCATTTAATATCATTTTATGTATTGATTCTGAAACATTATATGACATATATTGTTTATAATTAAACCTTATTTAAAAATAATAATAGTTTTATGACCCTTCATGAAAGCGGTAATGGAAAATTGAAATCTATTCTCCATGATGGTGGTAAATCAAAACATCAGGGATGATGATTCCATTTATATTATAAAATGGAGTGGATAATGGGAATGATGATAGATATTCCACTAACCTAATCACATACCATTATATATTATACACTGGAGTTATCATTCATGTATTGTAAGAGGATGGAATGAGATAATATGAAAAGAAAATAAAATAAATTAAATTAAAATATAGAAAAAAAGGGTTTTGCCTATTGTACAAAGCCTCCTAGAGAACCACATTAAGAAACTATGGGATGGTATTTTAGTAATAAAAGATATCATAGTATGTGTGGAAGATGTTTGGGAGAGGAATTTGGAAAAATATAATAATGATATAGGGCTTATAAGGTGTGAGGATAAATGGTGGTGAAAGGTGATATTTATATTGGAAGAGAAAGATGTTTTTTATTATTATTTTATCCATTATATTATTGTTTTTACTCAAAACTATCAATAGAGATGATTATTTTGGTTTAATATAGAAGAAATTTCATTTTAGATCAAAGAAATGATTTTTTAAATCATTCCAAACTAAAAAATTCATGTATTTGACTTAAATTGTTTAATACATTAAATCAATATATTTCACCATTGACAAAAAATTCATGTATTTTAGAAAAATCCAAAAATTCAACCTAACCAGTATTCAAAATTGAGGTTTATAAAATATGAACAAATTTATGAAACTAATTTTCTAGGAATGAGAAATTTAATTTTTTTATTAAAGTTAACATTTATTTGGAGAATACCAATTTTAATATTATAACCGATTTTAGGTTAGATTCAAAAATTTATTGAGGCCTCATATAATTATGTAAAAATAATAAGATAAAAATATATTAATTTAGGAATCTATTTATGAAAATAATTTTTCATTTAAATTATTGGACTAATTATTCAATTATAAATTAACATTTTATTTTCACAAAAAATACCAACACTAAATTTTTAAATTTTAAAAAATTTATTTACTTATTCAATGATGTAAATATATAATATTTACATTTATTAGATACCTGAATTTTATTTATACATTCATTTGTGATTTTATTATTCTAATAGTCAAATTACAATTTCTTATGGTCACAAGACTATTATTATAGTCATGTTAATATTAAATTGTATATCATTGTTAATTTAATATTGGTCTTTTTATCCATTTCAACCCTCATAGGTGTGACCTTGGTTGTTACATGGTATAAGAATATTCTAAAATGGATAAAGAATCTTCTAAATGGTTTTTACATGACTCTAAAATTAAGGATTTATATTGTTTGGAATTGAATGTTAGTGGTATGACTACGTCACATGATGAAATTAAAAAATGGGTACTTCAATGATATTGATAAATATTAATTATTTATTAATTATTAATTGGACCATATTAAATCCAATGTAAACTAATCATTGTTGATTTATGGTAATGAAGAACCTTTTTAATTATGGTAAATAGGAATGATGAATATTTCTCTAATTATATATACAAGGTCATGGATACCCTATGATTATGATACAGGATTAGAGATCCTTAATATATATGTTTCGAGCACGGAGATATATTATGAACAAGATATGGGAATTGTGACCCTTTTATAATTTTATACAAACATGCAAACCCATTATTATTTTGATACGATCATGATTCCAATTATAAATCTAACAGGGGATTGGTGTCCCATATGATACGATGATAAGGTAATGACGACCCTTATGAAATGATAATGGGCATGATGACCCATATTGTGATACACAGGAATGGAGGCCCTTACTAATGTGATACTGGGTATTAAATCCCCTAATCATATGATATTGGGCATGGTGTCATGTGATACATGTGATACATATGATACTCATTATACCACTAATGAATTTCTGAGTTATTCCTCTTGTCTAGGATGGGGTATGTATCCACATATATTGTGGTAGTCATCATAATGTATACTATCCATATTTGGGTATTCAGATGGATACATTTTTTGGGATATCCTGATTCAGAGGAAGTAGGTAATGTCATCCTATTGTCCTTTATGAATGAAATATGATCCACTTATAGATGTCATTAATGATTTTATATCATTAAACATACATATTATATGAAATGAATGTATATTTATAGAGGCCATTGGTGGTGGCCTATTGAGTTTATCTCACACCATATCTGGGCTACTATTGTTAACCAGGAAAACTATATGCCTACAATTGTAGATAATGTGAATCATCCCCTTATCGATATGTAACATCATACATGATTTAGGATGAGATCCTTGTATAAGATAAGAATTATGTAGCTAGGGATGACACGATATATTTTTTTAATATCATTCCATTTGTATTTCATGTACTAAATTTTTTGTGTTCTACCTTATATAAAGGTTTTTGTTGTTTTATAGAGACGTGAAATAATAATATATTGTATATGATTCTATTTCCTATATTTAATGGTTATTAAATTATTAGATACTTATTCTTCTTTATTATTCACTTTCTATTATTGATATGATTCCTCAATTATATCAATTCATATACTATTATGCAACACTTACCAGGAAGCATAGTCTCCACACTGATACACCCTAGGACCTTTCTCCAAGTCAGTATCCTCATACAATCAGGGAATTCCTATTGAGCCTATGGGACCCACTTGCTTGAGGAAACATTTAAGTGGATATCTAGGTCAGGACGTCAAACATCAATCCAAAACAAGTTGTAGTTGGTTAGACTCAAAGTGCATGTTTTCAAAATAAAAGATTAATTTTTATTTAAAATGTGTTTCATATTACCAAATCTAATAAAATAATATTGAATTGTTTTAAAACATTATGAAAATGATCTTCAATTCATTTGTGAGGTGTCAGAATCAACTTCACATAAATCCCACGCATGATGTGGTGGGTATGATTCAAATTGAAATTTTTAAATACAAAAGTATATATTTATTTAAAACAAAAATAATGTATCCAAAAACTATCAAAGATATCATATTAAATTAAAACTATATTAGACCGATGTATAAATAATTTTTTATGTGTTGGAATTGACCTCACATAAATCCCAAAATCGATGTGGTAGTTATGACTTGAAATGCATGTTTTAAATAAAAAAGTGTCATTTTATTTTGAAATGCTTGAAACATCAAAAAAACTAATAAAATGATCTTAGAGTGTTTTAAAAAAAATTCAATGTTATCCATAATTCATTTTTTACATTTATAATTTCGCAAACATCAATCTGACACATGATGTGGTCAGTATGACTCAGTGTGCTTTTTCTCAATACAATAGTTTCATTTTAGATTAAAACGTGGAAAAAATAGCCAAAATCTGTAAATGTGATTATATTGTTTTATGAACTAGAGAAAATGATCCATAATTCATTGTTTATTATATTAATTCATTGCATATCCATCCAACACATCAGGTTATTTGTATGACTTGAAGTTCCTACTTTCAATATAATTCTTCCATTTAACATTAAAACGCCTTTCACAAAACCAAAACCAAGAGAAAAAGATTATATTGTTTTAAAACAATATTTTTATGATATATAATTAATTTTAGATGTGCAATAATTAATTATACATTAATACGACACATGATGTGGTTAGTACAACTTTATGTGTGTTTTTTCAATACCAAAATTTAATTTCATTTTAAACACATATCAAATAGAAAAATCAGATAAAAAATCCCAATATTGTTTTTCAAACGTAGGAAAATGATCGATAAATAATTTTTTATTTTTAGGAATCTACCACATGACAAATTGAACCTTATTTAGGAAAAATGTCCTGAAATGTGTGTTGAAAATAATCATGTCATTTTTTATTTAGAACAGAAGTCACATATTAAAAACTATTTAAAAATCCTCTTATATCCTTAAAACATTATAAAAATGGCACCAAATTTATTTTTGACATATAGGAATAGGCTGCACATGAATCTTACAAAAATATGTGGCCAGTGTGACACTAATTGTGTGTTGTCAATACAAAATAACCATTTTAGTTTAACACAGGCATCAAATACCCAAAACCAAGGAAATATTCTTATATTGTCTTCAAACATTATAAATATGAGACATTGTTTTTTTGGGATGTGTAGGAATCAACCAAAATTCAATATGGTATATGATATGACCAATATGACTGAATATGGGTTTTTTCAATTTAAATGTGTCAATTTTTTTAATCATTAATCTCTATACAAAATAGAGAAAATGTCCTTGAATTTTTTAGAAACCCTTGTAAAATAGTCAAATTTCATTTGGTATGAATTAATATTGACCACATGTTAATTTGACACACGATGTGGTCCTTATGGATCAAAATTTGTGTTTTTAATATAAATGAATAATTTTATTTTAAAACACGTGTCACATCACCAAAAATAAGAAAAACCCATTATGATATTTTAGAAAATTATATATAATTAATATTTTTATAATAATTGACCATACGTCATTATAAAACATGATGTTTTTAGTATGCCTAAATGTGTTTTTTAATATATTAGTTCCTTTTTTGTTCAAAACACAAATCAAATAGGAAAAATGATAAAAAAAATGATTAAATTGTGTTTGAACTGTCGAAAAACGGTCCATAATTTTGTTATGTCATACAAGAATTTACCTCTCATCAATATGACACATAATGTAACCTATATGACTCTATGTTTGTTTCTAATATAAATGTTTCATTTTAATTTAAAATACACATTACTAGAATGAATAAAAAAATATTATATTTTTTTCAAACAATTGGACACCGAACCATAATTCATTTTTGATGTGTGGAATTTTACCTCATATAAATCCAACACACAATGAGTTTAGTATCGATCAATCTGTTTGTTATTAATATATAATATAAATTTTAGTTTAATAATTTTATTGTATAATACAGAATATGAAAACAATGACATATTATGTTCTCATAGTTTCACCTTATAATTCTTAAATAATTTCTTTATAATTTTATCTGAAAACAATTTAGTTAATTTTCATATAGATAATTATTAAATACAAACAAGAAATTTTGTTACTGTTGAAGGCATGCTCCCAAAATCACGTGCTCCTGAATTAGTTCACAACAGTAGTGATAATTTTTAATTACAACTAATGTGATCCAATTCAAGAGAACATGGCTTTAAAAAAACAATAAATAGTATGATCAGTACTAATCAACCTTGCTTTAATCTAACACCCAATGTTCTTAGTATAAATCCAATAATTTTATTAGATTATAATTGTCCAATAGTGTTCAATTTACATTGTTATAGTATTACTAACAAGAAGATTTCTTTTTTATACTGGCATACTATATTTTTAGAGGTGGGTAATTTTTTTAGAAACTAAATGTATGATAGCGGGTCAGGGAAAATGATTAAAGAACCTAGTTTTTTTAATGACTATGGTATGTTTTACTTACAAATTAAATTTCACAAAAAAATTAAATGTCTATAAACTGTGTTTTTTTCATTTAATTGTGTTTTAAATTTTATTTCAATTAAATTTTGTATTTTCAACATATATTTTCTAGAACTCTATGAAATTAAATATATGGAAAACATCAACAGTATGCACCATTATATGTTCTAGTAATTTATCTAATCCAAAAACAAGTTATTAATGATAAAAATCACTCCTAAAGAGATAATTTATCTATGATAAAATAGCACAAATAAATTAACACCATTATATCTAAAATTTTTACCACTGATAATGGAACCATTTGTTAGAACTAAAAAAATGTTCTGGCATATAGCACTATTTATCAACATTAAAATAACTTCTAATAAATTCCCAGATCTTTTAAAGGTTCGTTGATTGGATTCACATTTTTATGCAATCACGGGTCCATTATATCATAGTTAAAGGCCTCATGATAAGTACTGTATGGTGTTTAGCGTTTTGTCAGTCATGGAGATGTGGCCCTATTAATGGAGTGATGGTAAATTTGTGAGAAAAACCATTGTGTAGACATTATGGTATTAGACAATGTTGATAAAATAGATCCATGATGATCCAAAATATTGATGAAATGAATAGTGTGAAGTGAATTGGGACACATGATGGAGTATGTGCATCATATTTGTGATCAGGATTACATGATAAAACTAAAAAATTGGACAATAGTTATATTCATGTAGGTGGAGGGGATTGGAAGTGGAAAGGATGGAGGATGGATCAACTATGGGATGTTACTAGAAGTTAGGTAAGGGATTTGGTCAATGTTATTGAATTATCAAGAGATTACTCTATGTTTAAGGGAATAATAATCTGTTGAAGCTAATGGAATGTTCGTGGATTATGTAGATTATTTTTTTGCAGAATTCATCCAGAGGATATTTGTCTGTCATTTTACTTGATATTGGATTTTTTAGGGATATAACCACCTAAATTTTATTCATTTTGGAAGTGATTGGTATATTATGGGTGTTTTTAGAGACCATTTATGGATGGATTGACATGATAAAACCATATTCATGGGCATTGAGGATCTATGGGTTCTTACTATTATTTAAATAAATATGTTGTACTAACCATTGAATGGTGATTTCTACTAATTGGGTGTGGTTGGGTGAAAACCATGATGGACACATTATACTACTGTGGGAATAAAGATTCAATGGGAAATTATAATATCATAAGTAAAATATATTTATATTTGATTTTATGAGTAAATTGAATCGGTGTGGAGAACTAAAAGCCTAAGGATATTTTTTGAAATAAAATTATCATATCTCATTATAGAACAAATTGGGTAAGCATTATCCTAGAGTTTTGGAAATGGTTATGAACATTATCTGCGGAATCAAGGGTCTAAGAACCTTGAATTGAGTGTTATGCCTTTGAAGTTCACTAAAAATTTATGAGTAGGATATGGTTTGATGATGAGGATTTAGTGATACAATTAGGTTGGTATATATGGTAGGATGACAACTGAGAATTCTATTGGATAATAATAATTATAATGAGGAGGTTTTAATATCCCATGTGAAAGAATATGTTAGAAAATTCATGAGTATTATAAATTTTCATTTACTAGATGGGTGAAATTTTTATTAAGGATTTTAAATTGAATTATGAGAGTTAGGATGGCTTATAAATTTTTTTTAGTGGTGGAATGTGGATTAGTAGGAAAACCAATTTCTCTAGCATGTCTTGGAAGTTTGATTTTAGGTTTCTAACATTTTCAAAGAACATTCAATTTGATTTATGATTTAATCCATATGAGTTAGAGTTTGCCTTATGTGTACCCTTAATTTGGATTAAATTTGGAGCCTTTTCTATAGATCACAATTGTCTTGCATATTTTGGACATGTTTTTGATAAATCTATTTTAATTCTTGGAGAAACAATGTGTCATTGTTTGGGTTGGATTCTTCGATCACTATTTGCACACATTTTCAGTAAAACTATGTGAAATGTAATAGAGTGATATAATTCCAATTCACACTATTGGCACACATTTTGAAAAACTTTATGGCCCAATGGTGTAACTGGAATGTTCTTGGGGAGTAATGGTTTCCATGATAGTGCAAAATTTGTAAAAATATATAGCTAAACCATTTATCTCATTAATGATCCACTACCACTATTTTTCCTGTGTAAAAATAAAACATGGAGCCATCTATTATCCTCATATCAAATGCACATGGTTTAACCGTCCCCATTCTATCCCCATCATTGTTTCTACCTCAGTTGGGAATATTTTTTTGGTGATTACTAGATATATTGAGGTGATTTAAAGCCTCAAGATATCTGTACTCTCCCTTTCCTCCAAACCTCTATAATTTTCTACACACTATTTTATGATTTTGGATCTAATTCCAATGGATCTTTCGATACAAAATCATTTCTCATGGGGTTTACCCTTTTCTTAAAATGATGATGTCTCAAAATGTTATATGCATCTGGTTAATATGTTCATCGACAAAGTTTTGTCACTATTTGGACTTTTTTCTTAGTTTTATTCCCAATTATAAATTACATTTCTTATGTGTTTGGTTTCATTGTTTTAGAATTTGGCTTAACATAGTTTTAGGGGTGATCCTACGATGACCAGAACTACATTGCTCAATGAATTGATGATAATTGTATTCTTGATGAGTTATTCAGTGGAAAATCGAATAGATTTTAGATTCAATAATTAATTATTTATTGGGTGTGTATTTAAGTGGGGCTTGGGAGATCATCCATGTTTGAGTGGAGAAGTATTAATAATTGATGGGGATTTTAAAATATCTTATCCCTTGGAGGTAATTTTGGATGAAATCTTCAATGAGGATGGTTGTACCTAATCCAGGCCCATATAATACTCTAATATCTTATGTGAATATGATATACAGTACTTTAAGATTCACTAAACATTTACATGGTTTAAAATTAAATGCATTATAATGTACTCAAATTAGTCAAGAAACCCTTAGAAATATTTGAAACATATGAATAAGTGAATCTAGTTAAGTTCCTCAATTATAGATGGATTATGCATTTTTCAAGTAATTATTCTATTTTTTTAAGATGACTATTAGTTTATGTAAATGGAACCATAAATGGTGTTAGGAAATTTGTTTTTCCCATGAATGTGGAAACCATTTTTGATTTTATTTTTTTGATATTTAAATTTTATTTACTAATGGTAAATTAAAAGGAATTGGGTTTTGGTTTGAAATTAAAATCAATAAATGTCTTGTTAATGCATGTGATTTGTATATTCAAAAAGGTTTGGAATGGTTTTTGGCGTTGAAATAAAAACAGTTTTTAGAGATTCATGAGTCATGGATAGTGTAATTGTTTATGAAATAGAGTTACTAAATTAAATTTATTTCATATTAATATTAAATTTTGTGATAGTATTTTTATGTTTTTTTTCATTTTTGGGTGTGGTGGTTAATAATAATTTGAACAGGACCCTCATGTGTACTATTGTTATTAACATAAATAGGGAGAACATGGTCGCTTGGTGGGTGCTTGTGATTATTAAGAAAATAGTGAATATATCTGCAAGAGGATGCATGTGTTGGTTAATCCATGGGTGAACATAGACCCTTGTTTGATTAATGTGATGTTTAAAACAAGGGTGAATAAACCCCCTCCCAAAGGCAGATGCTTATAATGTTTAGTGTTCGGTTGAACACATCCCCCAGGTGGATGCTTGAGATGGATAAACCGAAGTAGAGCACGGTCCCCTAGTAGATTCCTAGTATAATTAATATCAGGTTACATAGTCCCGTGGTTATAAACATGTGAGGGTTAAGCCCAGGGTAAAAAAGACCCCATATTTGTCACTAGGGCCCCAGATATGCATATATATTTTGTTGGGTGCCTCGATATTAGAACATGGAAGGTTATATTACCTCTAGTTAGGAAATGGTTGGAATATTAACTTTAAAATTATGAGAGACACCCAAGAACATCTGAAATCCATTTTTTCCCATTCCTGGGTGACCATTATTCCGGGGCTCATAACGTGTTCATATTACAGTTATAAATATTTTATTTTTTTAAATTTTATTTTTTTACCCTGGATTACATCTACATTAACTATTTATAGAATAGTTGTATTTTTTTTCACTGTTAACGGTGGACTATAGAGTTGTACTCACAGAATGATCTTCCCTCCCTAGTACAAGGTTATATGAGTAGACCACACATGTTATTATTGGCTCAGTTAGGGGTGAATCCTAAAATTAGGTTGAATGGAAGAGTGAGAAAACTTGGGGGAGAGGGTGGAGAAATAAGATGTTGGAGAATATTATGAATTGAATTGGTAGGGTATACATGTATTTTATTTTTCTTATATTCCCTATACATGTGACCAAACTAGTGGGTGGTATTTTTGTAATCTATATGGTAGAATTTTATTTTATTCATATTGTTTAGTTTATTTATAGTTATATATAGTTTAATGTGATGTGTGTTTATGAAATTAGATTATTTTATTGTTTAATTGATTGTTCAATATGATAATAGGGATATATCCTCCTCGTGGTAACACATAATAATTCTAATGTTGGATTATATCCTTCAACATTCGGGGAGGTGTTCCTAAGTGCATCATGTGTCCCACTGGTTCTGGCTACTATTAGTGGTCTTTGTTGGAGGGTTATTATATAAATTGTATTGGGTTTCAATAAAGTAAATATTATACTTATCTTCTCATTTAATAATGGGTTCCCACTATTATAATGTGGTGGGTCATGTTCTTTGGCTACTGGTGAAGTCCAATAGGTTTATCACAAAAAACAAGTGTGAGGGATGAGTTTCTTGATCACCGCCATGATCAATTGTATAATAACATATACAACTCAATTCATGTGGTGGAGCTATAGGTGATAACACCAATATATTTTTAATTCCTATAACAAACATTTTTTATTATCTATCTTATTTTACGCATTTCATCATTTATGAAAAATACAGACAATTTTATAAATTAAATATGATCATTTATAGCATGCTTAATCAATTAATAATCTTAAAAATTTACATTCTAATAAGTATTGAATTTATATAATAATATATTTATATTATTATCACTTTATCAATTTAACATCATTTAAATATGATTTTCCACTTTTTCATTTTATTTAACTCTTAAATGTTTAATTTAATCCAATTTTTCATTAATTATTTGAACAATAATAAGTAATGATGTTTTTTAGTTTCATTAAAATCATACCCTATTTTCCAAAGTTGTTTTTTCATATTATTTTTAAAAAATTTATAAAACATAGTTGATATCAATGTTTAATATTAATTTGTAGAATCCAGTTCTTATTTCCATGATCATATTTTTCATCGCCTAGACTATTACTCTGGGAATAATCTAATGTTGAATATTCTTGGTTGTATTAGTTACCATGTTAGAAAAAGATACATGGCTGAATATATTCAAAAAAATACATGGAGATAAGTGGAAAATTGATTATGTTAAAATATTAATATTAATATAAAATATATGAATTCTATATATTGTGGTGTTGATGAAATGAGATTAATATCATTTCTTCAGGTAAAACAGATTATAAAATATTGAAATTGGTAGAAGTTTTACATGAAGGAAAACATAATGACAAAATCATGATATTGGATATGTTTGGAAAATATTTGGAAATCATTTCAATGAATCCAAATGGATCTTGTATTAGTTTTTTGTAGGCATCACTAACATTTTTTTATGGTTGAATGTTTCTTGATGAAAAATTTTCTATTGAATCTATAGTGAAAAATTTATTATGGATTTTGTAACATCCCAGGTAAATAAAGAATAATACATTTTAATATTTATTAATATTTTTTAATTGAATATTAATTTTACCTTAAAGAGGTTTCTATGTTCAATAGCGTACCTGATACGCAACAAAGAGTTTCTTTAAAGTCTTACGTTGCACACAAGTAATATAATAATATTATTTTAAATGGTAGTTAGCACGTAGCCGTTGTATTGGCTGGAATGAATATAAATAACTAATATATGATTATATATGTTTGTTAAATGTTTTTACATTTATAAAAAAAGGATAAAGTCATAAAATAAGAATAGAATTCAATTTTAAGCATAAATACTCTAATATTCACTAAAAGGTCGATTTATCGCGTTTTGATGGTGAACCCACATCAAATATAGTTTTTGTCACTCTTATACATTATTTGGACCAAATAAAATTCTTCTTTAGAATCAGGACATCAAAATTTACTTTGTGTAAATTTGTGGTATTTTTCCGATAATGTTCATTTTTTTAATGAATAGTGAAAAATGTTGTATTTTAATTCAAAACAACTTTTTAATATAATTTAATTATATAATTAGAAGATATTTTTAATTGGTTTTAAGGTGAAATTATAATCAATTTTTACCATTTAATCCAATGGTGGTAATTGGAATTAATTTCACATTGAAATTGGACTTAAACTAGTGTCAATCTTTTGATATGTATTGTTTTAATAAAAACACGCTATTTGTTTTGACAATGGGAATTAACTATTAAATTAATTAATTCAACTTATATGTTTTTAATTTTGTAAAATAGACATCATTTTTTAATTCTTAATATCAAATATATCTTAGGGTGAATTTTTGGTATTTTTCTAAAAAACTTCAATTTTTGATCAATAGTGAAACCACTAAGTGGTAGTTAAAAAACTGATTTTTCTTTTAAATGAAACTTTACCAATTTTTTGAATTGAATTTAAAAAATCCGACATAAATTTTTTTCATTAGGATGTAAAATGTGGTTCAATGTGATTAAACTATATTATTTGGTGAATAGTAACTTTTAAGTTTTATTAATCGCGATTAAAGGTAATTAGTGTATTTTAAGGTAAAAATATTGTTATAAAAATATGAAATGACCTTGACACATGTCATACCCTTATTGGATGTTTAATTTCAGACCAATAAAATCCATGGGTCAACATGGGGACCCCATCGATCCCCTTGGGTAAGAAAATGACATTAACAACTTTTTATTTAAATTTAAAATAAAAATGTCACAAACATGTATTGTTTTACTAAAATAATTTTTACATGGGGTTATACAAGTCATATTTTTGACAATAAATATTAATTATAATGTTAAAAATATTTCCTACATTATGATATTTTTTTATAATTTTTAGACATTATATAAATTAAATTATTTATGACACCATGATGATGCATCAATTACCTCATTATTTATCGATTTAAATAAATTGAAAATATAATATAAAATCTCAGACCTAAACTTATCAGAAACCTATTGGATGGGTGGATTTCGAACTCTTATAACCTTAACCTCAAAATATATAATTTTGTGACCTTTAGAATCTGAAACTCACTATATAATAAAGTAACATTTTATAACTTTCCAAGAGATCCCCTACTGCCTCTTATAAAAGGCCCCCACCTCTACCAACTTACCCACACCTCTCAAGCCTTTTTTTTTCGGTCAATCTCTAACCATTTCATCTCTCCACATCCCTCTACTCATCCTAGAATCCTTACCTTAGGCAGAAAGCTCTTCAAGATCTCATTTTGGTTAAAACCAATAAGAGTTACCCGATTTAAAGGTAATGTCTTCAGTTGTGTTCTTTTGTTTTATTTTGCTTCTCCAACCCCCTATACTCTTTTATTCATTTCTTTTGTAACAAAACCATAATCTTAATTATTCTCGGATGTAATTATGAGAAGGATTTTATTTACACATACACACACCTCCGTCTAATGGTTAAATAACACATTGTTTCTGTGGTTGACGAATTTCTGCCTCACAAAACGATGATAGTTCAATCTTCTTTTAAAACCTTTCATGGTGGCCATTAAGATGTCACTATTTTTATATATTATATACATTATGTTTATCTTTTACTTATGCTTCTTTATTATTCATTTATGTCATACCATTATGGTTTCCATTATGGGTAAACACGATAATTTCATTTTAGGAAGTGCGAACTACCACCCCCTCACAATTATTTGATTCATTAATTCCATATGTGGGACGTAAAAAGGATGGAGTTAATGATATTATATATGATATTATACTGTAATTATGATATATATTTATATCATTATTATTTCACTCTATTAAATACGAAATAGAAATGAATGTAGCGTTCATGCCTACGTACGGCTTACCGTCTCCATGAACAGTGCATTTAATTTCTTATCCCTAAATGTTATATACTATTATAAATACATGTATTGTCTGGATATATATGATGTATATGATATCCAAATCATGAATATCATTCTGGTATAATGAACCTTTGATCACATGAACAACATGTAATTGTAAGAAGTCCATTTTTGACTTAAGAACAAAATATCGACAAAACGAACATTATTAACTTAAATGATTACATAAAGTTTATAACATGGAAATAAGTGATATAAAAGGAATAATAAGCCTGAAAAAGGATCTTAAGAAAGTATAAATTTGCAGTAGTTTATTATTCTAGAGATTAAAGAGCGATCTAGTCAAGTCGGACACGAGTTAAGGGACTTTTTCTCAATCTCCTTTAATTGAGGCATATTTTGTTCTAATACAAGACTTTCTTTTATAAACTGTATAAAACACCTTTTAATTTTAATATCATTCAAAGGGAATCTTTTTCTACAAAGCGTTTTACTAAACTACAAAAAGGAATGTTTATTTTAACGTACGCGGTGACAATGACCTTTTCCATCACCATGAGTATTATTTGGTCCTTGGATTCCTCAACAAGCCGTAATGATTTTAAAATGAAATAAATACAATATACTATTTTATGTATTTTGGTATTGAAAATGGTTTTTATGATGGACTTGTTATGTCAATATATTTAAGTGATATATTGAGATCGAAATGTGGAAATGTTTTATTTCCAATATATTTGTTTTATGTCTTATGATTTTATAATGGTACTTGGACATTTTATGGGTGGTTACATGATAAACTATATGATAAGTCAGCCGTATAGCTATTCTATTTAGTGATATGTGTGGAAGTAGACCGTATGGTTATTCCATTGAAGTATGTTTATGTCCCAAGTAACCTTTATATATTATGTGTTCTTTATATAGGTTTTATGGTAATATTTTTGTTACCAAAAGGTATGTAATGATATTTTATTCAGTGAAGAGTTTTTACTACATTAAGAAAGGTGAAAAGTATTACTTTGATTAAGTATTCAGGGTTTACTAGTTCTTTTAAAAAACTAACAGTTTTCTTTCCATGTGTATCCCTTACTGAGCTTTTTATTCTCTTACAATGTATTTTGTGAAATTTTTTTCACAGAAAATAATGTGGAAGATGTTCAAGGATGGGATCAAGGAAAATTCATGTTGTCTTCAACATGGAACTAGACATGACTCTTTTTTTAAGAGTTCATGTTTTGTAAAAAAAGGAACGTTGTAGAAGTTTCTACTGTGTAATCTTTTGGGATGTAATAGTTATGATCTAATTCTCTAAAACTCAAAACCTAAAAAAGAAGTCCACAATGTGAATTATTCATTTAAATCGATTTTATGTAAGGTTTAAGGTTGTGTCCTTATAGTTGGTATCAATGGTCCGTTTAGACAACTTTACGAGTTATAAAAATTGTTAAATTTATGTCCATAAATTAATTTATTGTATGATTGAAATGATATATCATTTAAAGATTACCATGTTTCTTCGACTAAGATATTTCTGTTTTCTGAATGATTTTTTGCAGAGGAAACAATGAAGCTATATTGGGACGACATCAGGAGGAAGACAACCTTCCAAATCAGAAACCTGAGATGGTCAGAATTGGAATTGAACAGTCTGTTGTAGTGATGGCACATTTGAATCAGGCAATAAATGGTGGTGGTATCCATGCATGAGATTAGCCAGATCAATGACAGAGGAACATGTCAGTGGTGGAACATTTCATGAGGCAACATCCCCCATCATTCAGAGGATCATCTGACCATGTGCTAGTAGAAGGGTGGATTAAAGCCCTTGAGAAGATTTTTGATGTCCTGGGGTGTTCATAACATCAAAATGTTAGCCTTGTTGTTTACCATTTTGAAGGTGAAGCTGATCAGTGGTGGTTGATGATGAAAAATAACAGGGACAGCGATGATATTGATGATCTTCATTGGGACAAATTCAAATGTATGTTTCTTGAGAATTATTTTCCTAAGGTGGTTCATCTTAGGATGGAAAAAAAATTCCTAGAATTGAGGTTGGAGGATGACTCAGTGGATTCTTATGAAGAAAAGTTCACTCGACTAGCAAGGTATGCTCCATATTTCATAAGAGATCTTGATAGTAAAATCAACCGTTTTTACTCAGGGTTAAAGCCAAAGTATCGAAGGGATTTGTCTTTTTTGTGAGTTAAAAAGTTATGAAAAACTTGATTGATGTGCAGAGAAGGTGGAAATAGAGTTTGCCGATGATCTGTTTTTCTTCGACAAACAATAGAATAAGTGGTCCAGTTGACAGGAAAAGGGGATGAATTCATCAAAAAAGAAAAGAGGTAAGAAAACCAAATATCCATCCTGTGAGAAGTGTGGTAAAATGAATCCTTGATACTTTTTATCCAAGTCTGTAAAGTGCTTTTAGTGTGGTAAGTCTGGTCATATTTCTCGTAACTGTAAGTAAGATGATCAAGAAGGTAATGAAAAGCTAGCAGCAAGATGTTTTAAGCTTAATGATTTGGGTCATTATGCATATGAGTGTCTAACGAATAAATCAACTGAGTGAAAGAAGCCAGACTACAAGCAGAGAGGGGTGGTGAAATCCTTTGCAACTACTTCAGCAGACGTTGGGCCATCGAATGAAGTAGTATCAGGTACACTGTTTGTTTGTTCAGATTATGCTAATGTGTTTTTTGATTCAGGGTACACACATTCATTCATTTATGAGAAGTTTTCTAGTAAATTGGGAATTCCATCTCAAGATATGAATCCTGAACATATGGTAAAAACACCAAGAGGAAACGTTGAGACAAAAAGAAATTATAAGAACCTTCTAATCCTTGTGTGCAGAAAGAATCTACCTGAAACCTTATTGTTTTGCCTCTAGTAGGGTTTACTGTTATTTTGGGCATTGTTTGGCTTTCTGTTTATCATGCTATGATTGACTGCAGAGCTAAAATGGTATCTCTTCAGGAAGATTTTCATTTTGTGTACAATAATTAATCCTTTATTTTGATAACATATCAGGAAGTTGAGAAACTAGTAAAATATTGAAATGAATGTTACCTTGCACATATTGATGAAAATAAAGGAACTGATCAGATTAATGATGTACCAGTGGTAAATGAGTATCTTGATGTATTTCCTGATGAGTTGCCTTGTATTATTCATGATCGAGAAGTTTAATTTACTGTTGATTTAGTTCCCGATTCTAATCCAATTTCAAAACCCCCTTATCAAATGTCTCATGTTGAAATTTTAGATTTAAAGAATCTATTGCAGGATTTATTAGATAAAGGTTTCATTCGACCTAGCACATCACCATGGGGTGCTCCTGTCTTGTTTGTTAAAAATAAAAATGGTTCAATGAGACTTTGCATTGATTATAGATCCTTGAATAACATCACTCTTAAGAACAAGTATCCTTTTCCTCATATCGATGATTTTTCTGATCAGCTTCAGGGAGCTTAGTAGTTTTCGAAGATTAACTTGAAGTCGGGGTACCGTCAGTTGAAAGTAAAAGGGGACGACATTCTGAGGACTGTGTTTCGTACTATATATGGCCATTATGAATTTGTATTTATGCCTTTTGGGTTAACCAATGCATCTACTCTAATGATGGACCTTATGAATAGAATTTTCCTTTAGTTCTTGGATATGTTTGTGGTTGTTTTCAATGATGATATTTTGGTGTTTTCTAAAAGTAAAGATGAGCATGAAAGTCATTTAAGGGTTATCGTGCAAACCTTAAAAGAAAAGAAACTATATGAAAAATTCAGCAACTTTGAGTTTTGGTTACAACAAATTTCTTTCCTTGGTGACATTGTCTCAAAAAATGGCATAACTGTTGATCTTGCTAAAACAAAAGTTGTTGAAGAATGGCCAAGAGCCACAAATGCAACCGAGATTCGTAGTTTTCTTGGTTTGGAAAGTTACTACCGAAGGTTTGTTGAAAATTATTCATGGTTATCTAGTCCAATGAATAATCTAACTCGGAAGGGTGTTAAGTTTATCTGGATAAGAGAATGTGATGATTATTTTCAGGAATTGAAAAGCAGATTGGTGAATGCTCCAGTTTTGGCACTACCTTCTAGGAATGGTGATTTTGTTATCTATAGTGATTCTTCAATGAAGGGACTTGGTTGTGTCCTTATGCAGAATGATCAGGTAATTTCTTATGCTTCATGTCAGTTGAAAACTAATGAGGTAAATTACCCTACACATGATTTGGAATTAGCTACTGTTGTTTTTGCTCAAAAAAATTGGAGGCATCATTTGTATGGAGTAAAGTGTGAAATATATACCGATAAAAAATGTTTAATGTTTATATTCAATCATAAATAATTTAACATGAGACAGAGGATATGGATAGAATTAATCAAGGATTATGATTGTACAATTCATTACCATCATGGAAAAGGAAATAAAGTGGCTGATGCTTTGAGTCGAAAAAGTAATGCTTCATTAACCATGTTATTTTTGGAACTAGACCTTTGGTTTCTGATATGATGAAATTTGGCATAAAAGTTGTTGATGCAATAAGTTCTTCTATTTTGTTTCAGGTGTCAGTGAGATCTTCTATTTCAGATAGAATTAAGAAAGCGCATACGAAAGATAGTGGGTTGCAGAAAAATGTAGTGCTGGTTCAGAAGGGTAAGTTTCATGAAATTACAATTGTTAATGATTGTGTTTTGAGGATTGGGAAGATATTATGTGTGCCTTGTGATTCAGAGTTGAAGAATGAGTTGTTATGTGAGGCTCATATTTCCCCGTTTTCAGTTAATCCTGGTAGTACTAAGATGTACAGAGATCTGTAGGAGTATTACTGGTGGGATGGAATGAAAAGAGATATTACCGATTTTACTATGAAGTGTTTGACTTGTCAGTAGGTTAATGAAGAGCGACAGTTACCGAAAGGGATTTTGTAGTCATTACTAGTGCCAGAGTGGAAATTTGAAAATATATCCACGGACATTATTGTGGGATTATCAAAGAAATCTCATGGTAATAATGAAATCTAGGTTATTGTTGATCGATTGACTAAATCTACTCATTTACTTCCTATTCGAGATACATTGTATCTAGATCAACTTGCTCGGTTGTATGTTAAAGAGATAGTAAGGTTTCATGGAGTTCCCATCTCCATTATATCCGATAGTGATCCCAGGTTAACTTCTAACTTTTGGAAATGCCTTCAGATGTCATTTGGTACTGAATTAAATTTTTGAATTGCTTTTCATCATCCATCAGATGGGCAGTCAGAATGAGAAATTCAGACCTTGGAGGATATTCTACGTGCTTGATCGATGGATTATTAGGGAAGTTGGGACCAACATATTTCTTTGGTTGAATTTTAATATAATAAGTGTTTTCATTCAAGTATATATATGGCTCTGTTTAAAGCTTTATATGGAAAACAGTGTCGAACTCTAGCTTTTTGGGATGAGGTAGGGGAAATAAAGATGATGGGACCAGAATTGGTAGAAGAAATTGTAGAAAAAGTTCATTTGATTCAGAAACACATATGAATAGCTCAGAGTAGGCAGAAAAGTTATGCGGATAATCAGAGGAAGGATCAATCTTTCGAGGCAGGTGATCATGTATTTCTCAAGGTTTCGCCATGGAAAAGTGTGGTGCGATTTGGTTAGAAAGGAAAGGTGAGTCCAAGGTTCATTGGGCCATATGAAATTCTAGAGAGAGTTGGATCAGTTTCTTACCAAGTGGCTTTACCTCTGAGTTTATCTCAGGTACACAACGCTTTTCATGTTTCGATGTTGAGAAATTATATGCCAGATTCATCTCATGTTTTGAGCCCAAATGTAGTTTAGTTGGAAGAGAATCTCTCTTATGAAGAACAACCAGTCCAGATTCATGACAAAAGAGAGAAAGTGTTTCGGAATAAGGTAATTCACCACGTAATGGTTTTTTGGAAAAACCATATGTTTTAAGAGGCAACATGGGAATCTGAAAATCCTATGAGGGATAAATACCCCCACTAATTTTGATAAGTGAATAAAATTGTGAGGACGCAATTCCCAAAAGTTGGGAAGGATGTAACATCCCAGGTAAATAAAGAATAAAACATTTTCATATTTGTTAATATTTTTGATTTAAATAATAATTTTACATTATAACAGTACCTATGTTCGATAGCATACCCAATACACAACAAATAGTTTCTTCGAAATCTTACGTTGTACACTAGTAATATAATAATATTATTTTAAATGGTAGTTAGCACGTAGCTGTTGTAATGGAGAGAATGAATATAAATAAATAAAATATGATTATATATGTTTCTTAAATGTTTACAAATTAATCTAATAAAGGATAAAGGCTTAAAATAAGCAAATAATTCAATTTTAAGCATAAATACTCTAATATTTACTAAAAGGACGATTTATTTCCTTTTGATGGAGAAACCTCTTTAAATATAGTTTAGGTAACTCTTATACATTTTATTGGACCAAATAAAATTCTTCTTTGGAATCGGGAAATCAAAATATACTTTGTGTATATTTTTGGTATTTTTCGAATAAAGTTTATTTTTTTAATGAATTGTGAAAAATGATGTATTTTAATTCAAACCCAATTTTTAATATAATTTATTTAAATTATTATATTATATTTTGAATTGGGTTTAAGGTGAAATTATAATATAATTTTTCCATTTAATCCAATGGTGGTCATTGAAATTAATTTCACTTTGAAATTGGACTAAAACTAGTGTCAATCTTTTGATATGTATTTTTTCATAAAAACACGTTATTTGTTTTGACAACAGGAATTAACTATTAAATTAATTAATTAAACTTATATGTTTTGAATTTTTTAAAATATACATCATTTTTTAATTCAGAATATCAAATATAGTTTAGGGGGAATTTTTTTATTTTTCTGAAATACTTCAATTTTTGATGAATAGTTAAACCACTGAGTGGTAGTTAAAAAACTGATTTTTCATTTAAATGAATCTTTACCACTTTTGTGAATTGAGTTTAAAAAATTTCACATACATGGTTGTAATTATGTCTTCAAATGTGGTTAGATGGGATTAAAATATTTTTTTGGTGAATTGTAACTTTTATGTTTTATTAATCGGGATTAAAGGTAATTAGTGTATTTTAAGGTAAAAATAATGTTATAAAAATATGAAATGACCTTGAAACATGTCCTAACATTACTGGATGTATCATGTCCGACCAACACAATCCATGGGAAATCTTGGGGACCCCATGGATCCAATTGGGTAAGAAAATGACATTAATAACTTCTTATTTAAAGTTAAAATTAAAATGTCACAAACATGTATTGTTTTACTAAAAAAAATTTACATGGGGTTATAAAAGTCATATTTTTTACTATAAATATTCATTAGAACGGAAAAAATATATCCAAAATCATTATTTTTTTTATAATTTTTACAAATTAAATAAATAATTTTATTTATGACACCATGATGATGCAACGATTACCTCATTATTTAACGATTTAAATAAAATGAAAAGATAACGTAAAATATAAGACCTAAACTTATCAAAAACATATTTGATGGGTTTATTTCAAACTAGTATCCTCTTATCCTCAAAATATATAATTGTGGGACCTTTAAAATCCGAAACTCATTATATAATAAAGTAACATTTTATAACATTCCAAGAGAGCCCCTCCTCTCTCTTATAAAAGGTCCCAACCTCTACCACCTTACCCACACCTCTCAAGCCTTTGGCTCGGACAATATCTTATCATTTTATGTCTCCACATTCCTATCCTCATCCTAGAAGACTTACCTTAGGCAGAAAGTTCTTTAAGATAACCTTTTGGTTCAAACCAATAGGAGTTACCCGATTTAATGGCAATGTCTTTACTTGTGTTCTTTTGTTTTGTTTTGCTTCTTCAACCCCCTAAACTCTTTTATTAAATTATTGTGTAACAAAAGACGTATCTTAAATATACTAGGATGTTGTTTTGAGAAGTATTTGATTTACACTTACACACACCTTCGTCTAATGGTTAAAGAACATACTGTTTCTATGGATGGAGAATTTCTGCCTCACGAAACGATGATTGTTCAATATTCTTTTAACACCTTTCATGGTGGCCATTAAGATGTCACTATTTTTATATATGATACATATTATGTTTATGTTTTCCTTATTATTCTGTATTTTTTATTTATGTCATACCTTTATGGTTTTCATTATGGGTAAACATGATAATTTTATTTTAGGATGTACAGACTACCGCCCCCTCAAAGTTATTTGATTCGTTAATCCAATATGTGGGACATATAAATGATGGAGTTAATGATATTATATATTATATTATAATATAATTATAATATAACTTTATATAATTATGATTTAACTGAATTAAATACAAAATAGAAATGAAAGTAGCGTTCATTCATACGTACGGCTTACCGTCTCCATGAACGGTGCATTTCATTTCTTACCTATAAATGTTATATACTATTATGAATACATGTATATGATAGATATATATTATGTATATGATATTAAAATCATGAATATAATTCTGTTATAATGAACCTTTTATCAAATGAACAACATGTAATTGTAAGAAGTCCATTTTTGACTTAACAACCAAATATCAATAAAACGATCATTATTAACATAAATGATTAAATAATGTTTATAGCATGGAAATAAGTGATATAAAAAGAATAATAAACTTAAAAAAGGTTCTTAAGCATGTAGAAATTAAGAATAGTTTATTATTCAGGAGATTAAAGAGTGATCGAGTCACGTCGGAAATGAGGTAAGGGACTTTGTCTCAATATCCTTTCATTGAGGCAAATTTTTTTCTAATACAAGACATTATTTTATACGCTGTATAAAACACCTTTGACTTTTCAATTCATTCAAAGGGAATCTTTTTCTACGAAGTGTTTTACTAAATGAAATAAAGGAATGTTTATTTTAACGTATGCGGTGACAACTACCTTGTCCACTGCTGCGAGTATTATTTGGTCTTTGGCTTCCTCAACAAACAGTAATGTTTTTAAAATGAAATGAATACCATATAATGTTTTATGTATTCGAGTATTGAAAATGGTTTTTATTATGGTCTTTTAATGTCAGTATATTTAAGTGATATAATGTGATCAAAATGTTGAAATGTTTTCTTTGCATTATATTTTTTTTATGTCTTATGATTTTATAATGGTACTTGGACATTTGACGGGAGGTTACGTGATAAACCATATGACAGGTGGTGCCATGAATACCAGGACAGGTGGTTACGTTATGATCTCCAATGGATTGGGTATGGATGTCGGCCTTATGGCTATTCCATTTAGTTATATGTGTGGAAGTCGACCATATGGTTATTGCATTGAAGTATGTTTATGTCCCAAGTTACCTTTATATGTTATGTGTTCTTTATGTGGGTTTTATGGTAATATTTTGGTTACCAAAATGTAATTAATGATCTTTTATTCAGTGAAGAGTTTTTTCTACATTCATAAAGGTGTAAAGTATTACTTTGATCAAGTATTGATGGTTTACTTGTTGTTTTGAAAAACTAATAGTTTTCTTTCCATGTGTATCCCTTACTGAGATTTTTAAGCTCATCCCATGTTTTTTTTTAATTTTTTTTCACAGGAAATAATGTGGAATAGGGTCAAGGAATGGATCAATAAAAAGTCATGATGTCTTAAACATGTAACTAGACATGACTCTTTTTTAGAGTTCATGTTTTGTAAAAATAAGGAACTTTGTAGAAGTGTCTACTGTGTAATCTTTTGAGATGTAATAGTTATGATCTAAATCTCCAAAACTCTAAACCAGAAAAGATCCTCAATTTGAATTATTCATTTAATTCAATATTAATTAAGGTTTTAGGTTGGTTCCTTATATATTTTACCATGTACTTCTGAACCCAATGTCACTTCCATTCATGAAGAGAATGATGAAAAAAAATTATAGTCCATGAACTCATGAAATACATAATTAAATATGAAATAATAATTAATCTATATGATAAGATTGAGTCCAAGAAAACCAATGATGAAATGAAAATAACAATATTTAAGGATTCCAATGATGATACATCCAGAGGTTATGTTGATAAATTTTCTCATCATTCCAAAACTGTGAATAATTTATTAATGATGAATAGATTTTCTAATAGAACTCAAAACATATTTAAAAAGGATGAAATGGAAGCGTAATGATATGAGTGTAAAAGATGAAACATCAAGACCGAATCCCCATCTAAAAATATAATATAAAATAATGTAAACAAGGTAGGATGGATTTCAAGGCTACAAGCCACAATAAATGTGATGACTCAATAGATTCTACACTGGTGTCCACATAAAGTGATTCAATCCCTATGTTATATAAGTATCATTATTTTTAAGGCATCTATGTTAATACCCTACTTCCTATTTTAAAACCATCATTTTTTCCCCAAATTGCATTCCTATTTTCGTCTTCTTTATGATCCACAAGTGGACTATATTATAAATAAAAAAATATTCTCATGATGAAATAGAAAATTGGTTTCATGATCATTATTCATTATAAATATTACTTTATATGAAATATAAGAAATTAGTCACATAAAAAGTTCATCATTAAAGGGAGAAATATAATATATTCAATGAAAAGGTAAAATTATGCAAGAAATATTAGAATAAAATAATGTTAATAACCTCAAGTATACAAATTATGATAAAAAACATTCCCCTTGTAAAAATTACAAAATGTGAAAATAATATTAAAAAAATTTGGCACTTTGAGGCATGGAAAATAATAGGTTGGTCTTGGTTTCACAAAACATGCATGAACATATTATCATTTTTTAATATATATATTATAAAATTTTTCTCACAATATTAAATATCTTACTATTTTAAAATAATTTGAACATATATTTTTAAATATGATTTCATGAACTCCTGATATGGGGGACCAAAACATATTCATATTTTATATAATATTTCAACAATAAAACCTCCTGCTATATAATATCAAGGTTCAAAAATCATTATTAGATAAAAATATCATATTCCTGTTTTTTTGGTACAAAAAACATTAGTAATTGTCTTTTGTAGTATAATATTATTCAAAGTAATGAAAAAAATGAATTGTGATATCAATATTGCGGTTCTGCAAGACAGATGTGGAGATACCTCTCCAAAATCAATCAAATAAATAAATAATAAATAATTTAAGTCACCATCAATTATTAATTGATATTTAAGATAATCAATGAGGATACTGTTAAATTGTTTACGAAAATATTATTATTAATTTTTAATTTTTAAAATATGAGAAAAATTATTAATGTATTAGTCAACTGTGTGATAGTTGTTATAAAATTTAATTAAAAAACAATTTTTTCAATCCTTATAATATAAAATAATATGTTTAATTTATCACACAATTTATATAAAAGTAATATATAATAAATTTAAAATATATATCTTTTTCCAATATATAAAATTATAGAGTGAAAAAGTTAGTGAGTAATGGATTTGGCATAGACCCAATGGTCACTATGTTGAAAACACACTTTTTGAACTCAAATTTTATTAAATAGTACAATATCTGTATAAAAATAATGTCAAAATTGTCATCTTCTAAGAAGAATTTCAATATTGTAATCAATGAATGTAATTTTTTAAATATTCAAAATATTTTTTTTTAAATGATCCTGAATTTATTTTATTTTTTGAATTTTTACAAACTTATCAAATATAAATATTAAGAGGTAATTAGTAAACATTTGTAATTATTGTAGACTTTATAAGATTCACATGGACATATTTTTTTAACAAATAAATGTGATTTTAACAATTCCTTCATCATATTTAATAAAAAATATGAAATTAAAAAATATTTGAAACATATTTCAATTCAAAGTTATCCAGGTAGATAATTCAATAATAATTAAATTTTATGATTTATATTCTTTTCAATGCTACAATCATGCTTTTTTGACACACCAAACTAGTCATACATTTGGCGTAGAAGACAGTTGAAATTGAGAAATAAAAAATAACTTGATCTATTTTGAATGAATTAAATTTACAAAAAAAAATTCTTATGGCCACAAATAATGATAGATTTATCTTTAATAAAATTACCATGAGTCATGCTTTCCAAAAGACCCCATACAAATTATAGAATAATTTAAACACCAATGAATTATTATTTAATTTTTTCTGATGATTTTTTTAAATTTAAAACAATAAATAAAAACATGAAATTGTTAACCCCAATACGATTAAGATGTCATTAATAGATAATAAAACTCATGTAAGGAATTCTAATTCAGTATCAAAATGACTAAACAATTAAAAGAATCGATATTTGTTATGTTTGATTAAAATTTTCAAAACTTATTTTCTCAAATTTTTCCTAAAAATGAAATTTTATATATACCTTTTCAATATATATTGGAATAATTTGATAAAATAACATTAAAATTATTTACACATAACATTAAAAAAATATAAATACTTAAATTTTGGGTATTTCATTAGGTATTTGTGAGTGATAACTCATACTAGACTAGTATTCCGAAATAATGATGAATATATTTATTTTTTCGCTCATATAAAACCCCTATATATCAATGTTTTACTTAATAATGAAAATCAGTTTCTTTATATAAAATAGAAACTAAATCAATTCATTCAATATTTTGTATGGAATCTTTTGAATGATTCTAATTATTATCATTTTATTGGATCTAAATTGGTGTTCTAAAATAAATTTTTTTGGTATAAGTAATTTTTTTTTAAAATTATATCTAGTAGCTAATGTTTATAACCAAGAATAAAGAATTGAATATTGTGAATCCCTTTCCCCATCACCCAATTAGAATCTATTTGAATATTATTTCCATTCACCTCCCATCAATGATTAAAAATACATTCAAATGTATACTAATTAATATATTTAAATGCTTTTGTTAAAAAATAAATTTTTCATAATAATCATCGAATTTTGAAAATCCATTTTTGAGGAAATCATTCATTCACAGTAAGTAATTCAAATTATAGTTTATTACAACCATATTACACTTTTTTTAAACATCGCACTAATTTAATTTTATCAAATGGAAGCAAATGGGAAACTTTTTTTGAACACTTTTTCTAAAAAATATTACTCAAATGAATTTATACTCATTGAAATTTATATTGATGATATGATTTTAATATTTAACCCTAAAAATATTTGATTTAAATTTAATAATTTAACTAAAATGACTTTGAATTGATAATTATGGGTGAAATGAAATTCTTTCGTGGATTTAAAATTTATTAATAAAATGAGGGTATTTTTCCAAACCTTGGAAAATAAAATAATGAACTCTTAAATGGATAACACCATTGAAAATAGTTAGATCATGAGTAATATATGTAAGTAAATGTTTAAAAACCAAATAATATGGTCAATATCTAACATTATTGATCTTCGATTTGTAGTCTATTTTATCTTACTAAGACATGCCATGCCATAATGTATATTTATTTTTCTTTGTGCACTTTTTCAATCAAATACATTGGAATATAATTTCAAATTTGTTTGATGGATATTTTATTATTTAAATGGAACTAAAATTCAAGTGCTTTTTTATCCAAATGAATTATTAATTTATTTTTTTATCTATTGTTGATTTTTGATGATTCAAACTATATTTTAAATTTACATGTAAGACTATTTGTATACATGGAAAAAAAATATCCTAAAGAGTAATAAGTAAAAGAACTTAGTTTCTATTTCTATTACCAATGGGGAATATAATGCTTCTAGGAGTTATTGCACCCAAATAATAGGGATGTGACACTCTATCCTAGAAATTAGATTATATATTACCATATCCTTATTATATTTGATTACACTATCAATATTAATATTTCCTAAAATCGATACAACACACTCAAACCAATCATATTGATAGCAGAGACTGTTTATTAATGAATTAAATAAACAAGGGTGATATTTATTATAATTTATTTGGATGAAACGTGAACTAATTGATATTTTCACTAAAACCCATACTCTCGATCATATCGATTTCATTAATGGTTAAATATATCATTCAACACCTTCCACCTAACCTTTTATATTATGAGAAATATTTCACAATATTATTGAGAACATTAATCAATCTTTTATCTAATGGATATATTACATTTATCTCAATTATTATTTAATTTTTGAGGTAGATATATCTATTTTTATCTAATTTTTTTAACTAATAGGGTCATATTTCATTCAAATTATGTTTCAAAATATGGAATTTGTTTTCTATTTTTTGTGAAGGGAAAATTATTATTTCTTGAAGTATTTAAATTAAAAATTTAAATACTAGTTTATTAAAATTGGTTTTCATAAATATCAGAAAATTTGACAATTATTATGTTTTTTTTAAAAATGATTATCCAGCATAATGTCTTATTAAGGATGAGTAAAGTTCTTATATATACTCGTATTTAAAAAAATAACTATATTTGATGAAATGAAATTTGATGCTGAATTTGATTTATGTTTTCTATTTAAAAAATGAAAACCTTCTATATTTTTAAAAGAATGATTCATTCAATGATGGGAAAAATAATCTACGGTAAAGGAGTATCTTGGCAGATGAATGTAACATTTTTTTTCATTTTCAATATTTTAAAATTTTCTCTTTATTTTCTCAACATTTCATTCTTAGATATTTTTATTTATTATTTTATTTCTATTTTCTAAATTTATTTTATTATTTGTCTCTAAATAACATCATTAAAACAACACTCTATCTCAATCTATTGAATTTATAAATGGGGGTTTTGATAGTAATGAAATTTTTTCAATTTTTTTAAGATAACAATTTTTTTGTAATCACAACGTGGAGATGATTCATGAAATTCAATTGGAATATGTTTCATGTAATTTGTGTTAAAATATTACTTTTACAAAAAAATGAGAAGTACATTATTGAAATTTGTGTCATTGATTTACATTTCAATATTCGGAATGTTATTAAAATGTTTATCTAAATGTTACTACATTTATTTATGAATTGTTTTTCTATAGTCATGAAGAATATTGAATATATTATATTGATTTCCAGAATTCATTTTTATATCCTTAAAAATGGATTTTATTTATTATATCTCTTAAAAATTACTGTTTATAATCATAAAAATGGGGACTAAATTATACCTCTCTGTCTCATGTGTTTTCATATTCATAGAAACTCATATTTGATTTTAACAATTTATTTAACTAGTGTAATGTAATTAATTTTAAAATTATCTCCATGTCATTGATGAAAATTTTGATTCAACTTAAATGGAACTTGATGATCATGTAAAAGTATTAGATGAACATATTTTCACACTTCAATACCATGAAATAGTGTTCTAAGTTCCATGGAAGACCATCAATGAAATTATATGTGGATGGAGTTAATAGTGAAGTAGTTTAGAATACACCTACTTGTAAGTGACATTCAACAACTGTATGGTACCTATATTATAGTAGATAATTTCTGCAGATTATTGTTCTTCCAGTTGGTGGACACCACAAACTTGTCGGTGTTTATGAATGACACTCAAATTTTATTAAGGAGTATAATTAATTGAATTTAGAGAAGAACTGGCTAGATATTTATAGTTTTATAAGTGGAATTATCTCTAGGTGTCCCACTGTCTACTCATAGGAGGCTTCAAAGTATTTAGTGGCACCTGGGAAGCATTATTGAGGAAAAATTTATTGAATAAAATTTTTCATAATTGTGATATTCGCTATCTTCAATTCCATGTGTGATTTATTGATCATTACAAAAATATTTGGAGTCTATACATAGGGTCCAAATGTATCTTGTAAGATAAAATATATTTCCAAAAATTATCTCCAATTGAATCAACACTGAATAACTCCTAATAAAATCCTCTCAACGTGCGAATATTAATTTCTTAAAATGTAAACGGTTATCACCCTTTCCCTCAATCTCCATCAAAATTTGTAATCATACTAATGAGATATTATTGAGAAAAATTGTAACAACTAATCATTATGTAATTATTCTCCTTCTCATTATCTTCTTCATTGAAGTATCACTAATAAAAAATTATGGATAAGTTTCTTGGATATGATATAAGATCAAGTGGGTTCTAAATAACCACAATTATAATGGATATGTCTCTTGGTCAACACCATGGTCAAGGGTATAATAACATAAAATTCTCAATTTGATGGTGGAGGCATTGGGGTTTACACACATCTATTGTTAAACATCTTATAAAACTAGTTTTTCTATGTCATTTATCTTATGTATTATATTAGTCACCATCTATATAAATCTAATTTAATTATTTTTTTATGATCATTTAAACTATTATTTATTACTTGATAAAAATTGATATTAACTTAATTACACATATGAAATGTATCAATTAATATCTCTATCATATTATATAATTATCATATAAAAATAATTTAATTTTGAATTGTTGTTTTACATTGGATTTATTATTTTATAAGGTGAATTCCCCCCCCCCCCCAAATTCAATAATTTTATGAAAAATAATTATGGACGACCAATGACTTGTTTCATCTCCACATCATGATTTTAAGGATGTGGGGATATTTCCTATTAAAATATCTATTTTTAAAAAGGATTTTATTATTTTTATTTTCTTCTCTATAATAAGGACCCTAATTTTTATTTATATTCCATCCATATTTTTCGATGGCTCACATAATGTTGAAATTACACTCTGAAAACATATTCTTTGATGAAAAAAATATTATATTAATTTATTGATAATTAATAACATAGTCTACCACAATCTCTAGTGAATATAAATTATAAGATTCAAATACATAAACTAATGATTTTAGAAAATCATACCATTCTACTATCTTCCATCCAAGGATTCATTCATGGCCAGAGTTTCCAATAGGATATGTGTCGAAAAGGAAATTTTTATAAAGATAATCCATGAACCCCTTCGGTTAATAATTGTTTAATTTATATTAAAACATTATTGAATGATATATAAAAATATAATGAATATATGATTCTAAAATGTTAATTTATTAGTATCCTAGTCTTATCATAGTGTTGATCAGTCTGTGTTTCCTAGAATGTAATGATTTATAAATGTTACATAGAAAACCCATAAGCAGTTTTTCCTATATCTATAAATTTAGATAACTTCTAATAATTGTAGACATATATGATATTTTCTAGTTATTGTGAAATATCAGGGTCCATATACCAAATGTACTATTTAAAAAAAGGATGTTTTTTGAAATTGTTTAAAATATATTTTGAGAAAAGATTCATCCAAATTCAATTTCATTCATCACATAAATTAGTATCTATTTTGGTCTTATAGGTTGGACCCAAATGTAAAATTGGTAGGAGAATTACCATCCCAATATGCTCCTTGAAAATGGTAAAATACTAGCCATTTTATGACTAAAAAAATACAAGGTTGGGTTATAATATTAAATACGAATTATATGTAGTCATAAATTTATATAATTTTTAGAAATGTTCCTTAGTAGATGGTTATTACCATCTAGAGATTCCCTAATTAGAGTCAAAATAATTAACTTGGTTATAGTTTGGGACTGTATATTTAGAATATAATTTAATTTTCTTTATCAACCCTTGCGAAAAAATTTATTTTTCATGTTCATGTTTAATGACATGAATATTCATATAATACTTATCTTAAAATCTAATTCTTGCATTGTTTGATAACAAATCATCATAGATGTCATGAATCATGATATTTCATATTATCTATCTACATTGATTATAGACTGCCGCTACTAATTATTGATGGGGTCTGATCTATAGTCTTAGATTACCTAGATCATAATAATATATATTTGTATTACTCTAAATTTTCTATTTCTTATGAAATAAACACTAGTGTTTTAATAAATAATAAAACAATTTTTGTGGTTAAATTATATTATTTAATCTTCTTTTGAGATGGGGTTCTCAGATTCCAAGATTAAATGATTTCAATTAGCAATACTTATACACTGTATCAATTTAAATAGACATGTATTCATCTTTAGAATGTTAAAATATCTCTATATTGTGAGTTATATGATAAAAATTATCATGGATAGGGATAAATTCTAGAAAATACTAACACGTGAGGAAACTGATATTAAAATCAATGTAGAAATGATCAATGAGATTATTTGTTTATACAGAAAATGTGATTAGAATTGGGTGGAATGTTATGTGTTTGTGGCACAGATAAGTGTGGTTGTTGAATGGACATACCAATATTTATGGGAGAAACAAGTAGATGATATTATAGGGATAAATTTACTATAGAATAAAATCATCATAGTAAACATATGAAATGTGTTAAAAGTTCAAATCATTGTATAACGGTTTGAGATTTCAACTTGGGTGATGATTATATTGATTAAGATACCAAAACCACTGAATAAATTATTTTATCCACTATAATTAAATAATAAATTTCAAAACCCGTTCCATGTATCAAAATAATTTATTATATTCATGTTAAAGAAGACAAAGATTGGATCCTTCCTACTTAGTCGGTTAACTATAGTGACATAGGTTTGGTATTAAAAGAAAAGGTACATAATTAATTATTTATAGAAAAACATATGAAATTGAATATTTATATCCCCCACACTGATCATGGAAATTCAGATAGTATTTTTTCTAATGAAGGGGCCTTAACTTTGTTCATAGTTCTATAATACTTAATGATTTTTGGGTCTTTATAATTATATCTCCATCATTATTTTTTATATTTGAATCTATGAATTTTATGTAAATTGTAATGATTATAATATAAATAACCCTAACATAAAGAACCACTTAGAATTTGATGAATCCTTATATATATCCAAAATCTTAAATTTGATATGACATGAGTTTGTGGATATCCTTGCGGGTATAAACACACATATGGGAAGAATTACTACAATGAAATATAAAGAAAATTTTAATATAAAATAATAGTCAATAAAAAATAACATATTATTAAACTTGTCTGATAATTCCTTTAATATAAAATATAAGTAACACATTCAAATAGATAACCAAAATAATATTCCCATATGATATTTACTCCTTGAACTCCTATCAATGATGTACTATATGATAATAATGTACAACCTAATCTAAAAAATATTCTTACAGTCATCATTAAATTGAATATATAATATCTTTTTTTCCATCACAATATATTATGTATAATCCCCCCAAGTCCTTTTAATGAAAATTTTGAACAAATACAATAGATACCCCAAGAATGAACAATGAAACAGACTCATTACCTATGTTAGAGAAACTAGTCTGAAACATCATTAAACTGTATCTAATAAATAAATAATAAATATACTAAAATAATATCAATAATATATATATAAATGGTTAAAACCCAACAATATATGAATTAAAACAATAATCCTCAATCCCCTGTAACATATGTCTGGGAAATTCATCAATGTTTTATTATATAACAACAACAAGTATACCACCTCATAGATGAAAAAAACTAACCATATATAGTGCTAGATATCAAAAACAATATACTATATACCATAGCCACACCATATCCACATCACCTTATTCCATAACGTAATACCAAAATATCCCATCATATATTTTTATGAGAGACATAGGATGGTGGAGTAGTCTACTATTTATGTCACCACAATCCCTAATGTTGGTGACAGATCAGGAACCCAAAACATTATATATATTTTGTTAAGGTTATATAACATATATGGTACTGCATAAGGAATATTAAAAACTAAACTGGATATTTTTACACATAATTCCAACCTATGGGTTTGAATATAATCATAACAACTCTAAATACATATCTCACATCACCATCATAATAAATCAACAACTTCCACAATTAATCATAACATATTCCATGCCTTCTATAAATAGATTATAACCAAAAATATAATATACATATTCAAATTTGACCTGAAATTATCTATAGCACTATTTAAAATTAAATGGGATGTTACATTCATCATACTAGATTTAATTTTCACAACTATATTTTGATTTAGCCACCTTCACTTGGAGTTTTTTTTATAATTTTTGCATGTTATTTCTATTATTTCTACTCATTCACATATCTTATTTAAGTATATTAGTTTAATTAAATATTTACATTCCACTAAACCTAGAAATAACCAATGATCCTTATTAAAACACTTAAAAACAATTAAATAACTAAATCCATCCAATTTATAGAATAAATCCGACGATACAAGAAACCGCCCTAACTAAAATAGTAATTATAGTAATATAAACATACAAAATTTCAACATAATATTAAATAACCAATACAAAATAGTCATTCCAACTATAAAAAATGTATTTATTTTTCTAGATATTTAATATATTAAACAAAAAAATAGTTCTTTTAAAAAAATATATAGTTTCAAGAATAAAAATAATTCATCACCCAATTAGGTAAACTTATGTAACCATCAATATATTGTTTAAAAAAATTAGTATCCTTCGTACACATATATAAATAAGATATAATTGTAACAAATATGATATCAATAAAATTTAATATATAAAATAAATGGGAAAACTATTAATACATGATTAATATATTATTCCAACCATTTTAATTTGGATTAATTTATTATCTTCATTTGAACAATATAAGATATTTTCACAATGAAAACTGAAACATGATAATTCCAAAAAAATACATAATAAATATTGAATATAAATTAAAATTAATATATATAAAATTATGGTCAAATAATCCTCACTTTTAAATGAGAAATATATGTTGCTCAAACCCCAAAAAAATTATAACAATTCATCAACATATTACACATGATAATGCCCTGTAATGCCCTGACCCTAGAATCCTAGAGCCAATGCATTATTTTAATACATTGAAATTATTAAATGGAATTAAATACGGACTAACTTGTTAGTTATGTAGTCTTTTAAGACCATATAACATTTATGATACCAATAATATATTGGGAAAATAAAATAAATTTACATATAATAAACATGAAATCAACTGCATACTTGGAATATTATATAATGTTTTCTTCATCATAACCCAGGGAAATGAAACACACGAAAAGGGTGAGACAAAATTCTCATAATGAGTAATTAATATAGAAGAAGATATAAAAAAATAATGAAATGTTAATAACTTCATACCAATAAAACCAACTCTTGAGAAAAATATGGTAGGAATAAAAACAGAATTAATAATTCCATATAAAAAATCACATTAAACATCACTATAAATAATATATTAATCAAATAAAATCATGATTTATCTACAACTAATATAGTAATTATGGGATGAATATTCCTAACATCATTGACCTATCATTGAGGCCTCGACCAAGATTTATGAAAATACTTGGGTAAGGCCTCACCAAAAACCCAATAATATTTTTTCTTATGAGACCTACTGATGCATCAAGGGTATATCAGGGACCCCAACATTTTCAATAGAAAATTATATAAACCTTATCACATGTATAATAAAATTTTTAATTAGATAACTTTTTACCATTACACTTTAAAATATTTGAAACATAATCACAGATGAAAATATCAAATTAAACCATTGATAAACTCATGGGGAAAATAATCATTAAACATTGCAAGGTGTCCCATAACACATTGAAACATTTAATTACTAATTGAATATAATATAATAAGAAAAATATGAATCATTATTTGACGCATAAAATGGAATTACATACACCACATTTATGGAATAAGTTGTGAACAACTCGTAAATATCATACAATTAAACGTGAGACGAGAAAACCCCTTTTATTTCGAAAATATGGGTTCTATTAGAAAATAATTTGTATTTGATTGAAAACCAGATTTTGAACAAGTGTATCTATACAATAAAAAGATAAATGATTTAAATTTTATATTAGGCATAAATGAAGTCCCGCTGTATGATTCATGTAAAATGTATTTTTTAATTTGACTTAAGAAACAGAACTTGTTAGTGCAGTTTAAGGAAAATATTAAAAAGATTTTAAAGTGGAAAGGAAAGTTTATTATAAAAAAACTATAAATAAACCAAGATATATTTTCATGATTGATAGTGTGATTTTATTTTTAAAAAATATTGCCTAAAATAGATTATATAGTGCACATGAATATGGGTAACAATTCAAGTAGTTCTCTTGAAATGGGTTGGATTATTGAGAATCATTATGAAGGGAGCTTGTTTAAAACATATAATTACCAAAAACTAAAGATTAAATGACCTTAATAAATGATTTTTTAACATAAGAACAATATATATAATATTAAAAAATGATAATAATTTCATTTGGTTAAGGATATAGAAGGAATAAATCTAAGGGAAAAAACAATGGTTCTCGTGGAACCCATTACCACATTGCAATTAATCAAATCATATTCCCCAAAAATAATAACCATAAAATGATACATTTAATAACATGAAAATAAATATATTAATGATATGATACATGAATGCGAAATATACATAAATCATACCTAAAAAATAGTGGTGAATAAGGAATATCTTAAAAAACTGAGATGATAAAAACCTTACATTATGTTCAAATGATTGTTGTGATTGACATTTATATCCTGTATAATCAGAAAAAAATTATTAATTAATAAATTAATATTCTTTTAAAAACATATTATATTAATTTGAATTTTACTATTTTCATTTATGGAAATTTTTTGATTAGTTATTTGATAAAAAATTATTTATAGGGAGCATTCATTTCCATCATTATCAGAATCCATATACTTGTATATGAGTCTTGAAGTTCATGCTGGATGGATAAAATTATATATAAACGAATTAAAAAATTATTAATTAATATAAAGAAGTTATAGTGGTTTTATATATCATACGGTTACAGGGTTTGTGGATGAATTAATGAATATTAAATTAGTGGTAATCATTTAGTTTATTTTATGAGTATTTTTATTATTATGAACTAGTTTTTTCATATGAATTAACATAATATATAAATATATTGGTTATATAAAATTAATAACTTTATAATACAGATATTATAGTAATGTTGAAAAAATAAAATGGTTTCATGAGTAGAATATAAGCTCAAATTTAAGAACAAAATATCATCATCCATGCATTATGTAAATCGACACCTCCTTGAAGACAATTTCATTATTAAAATAGATAAGAGAGAGTTAGAAGACTGATAATGGATATTTTATTAACATGATATAATTTCATTATTTAGGAAATACTATAGAAATCATGTTTATTTGGATATAGTTTTTTATTAGAGGAAAAGAATATAAAACAAATTGAAAATGAAATTAAATGAAAAACATGGAGGGTTTACCTCTTGCAATGTCCTCATGGAGAACCTCCATAAGGGTTATGGTTTCGATATTTTAGAAATACCAAGAGCTCTTGTAAGTGTAAATAGACTAGGGAATAATGTTTTAAAAGATCTTTTATAGGATTCATGGCTTAGAGGAGTGAAAATAAGAAGGATTGAGTGGTTGATTTTATAGCGGTGGACTGGAGTGATTTTTGAATATTTTGTTCATTATTTTATTATTTTTCTCTATATAGGAAATAATATTTATTATTGTCAAAAAATATTAATAATTGGATGTCGTTTAGAACCAAGTGTTCATACATTAGAGAACAGTCATGTAATTGTATATTTAGAATCTAATGTATTTGTACCGTAAATTATTGTATTATACTATTCACTGAAAATTCATGTATTTCAGGAAAAACCCAAAAATACACCATAAAAATTTTGAAATTGTTGATGTAAAAAATGTGCTCCATTTTATGAAAATATTTTTCTAAATATGTGATTATTAGTTTTAAAATAAAATATTTATTTAGTTGAAAATTATAGATTTTTAATATGAAAATGATTTTATAATACTTTCAAAAATTAACTATCATCTCATAATATTATCCTAAATTCAGAAGAAAAAAATAATTATTTAGGATTATATTTTTTGAAAATAAATTTTATTTTAAATATATATATTAATTATAATTAAATATATATTTCTCACAAAAATACCAACACTTAATTATTAATTTTTAAAATATTTACTCTCATTTTTATGGGGCCTAAGTATTACTTATAATTTCATAAATGATGTAATAATTCAAAAGGGTTATATTACAATTCATAAGTGTAATATTAATATTTTTAAGTGTATATCAAAATTTATATGAGTCAATTTAATATTCACCAAATATAATGTTGATCCAATTAGACTCTAAAAAACATAAAAATCATAAAAATGTATTTCCGTTTTTCAAAATTCAAATCACAATGAAAAACAAATTAAGTTTAGAAGCTAGGTTATAATAATAACAAAGTGTTGTTTAATAAAGAGTTAGTTTTGTGTTCATATAAGCTATCTATTAATTTTAAATATACCATAAAATCATGGGGTGAATTATTAATTTTGAATATATTAATTACATAATTTAGTCTATAAAAAATGATTATAATATATATTTTTCATAAATATTTTATTAAATAATATATTGATTATAATGAAGCAAATACATTTATTCATATTAAAATATTCTTTCATTAAAAATAGTACATTAAAATAGTGTGTTGTTTTTTAGAACATTAATTTATAAATTTGAAAACCATACAATAAAATTAATTATAAGTACCACCAATTAATTTTAAATTTACATTTCCTCATAAAAAGTTATTGTAGTGTCACATTCCCCTATTTTTTCTTCGTAAAATAAAAAAGAAACCAAATGCATAGATTTATGGGATGGAAAGACAAATATTAATGAAAAAATTAAGAGGGGAAATCTAAAACTAACTCAGAGAGGTTGATCATCCACAACCAATTATTAAGAGTCAGAAAATGTCAAAAATGGTAATCCATAAGATGATTAGGGTTCAGGGAAGTCAATGAGAAGAAATAAATTTGAACATACCCATGAATTTATATTAAAAATTCAGGGAACACAAAATTGTGATCTGATTAAACGAGTCACAACACAACAACGGTCATCTACAAGAATCATACCATGAACATCCTTTACCTCTCCCTTAAAATTTTGGAGGAAATATTTAATGATTGAAATAATAAAATTATATTACTTTTAATTTTGGTCACCTTTTCAAAATACATAAATATTATAATAATGATTTAAACCTTAGTCTCTTCCCTTAAACAAAATAACCTATAGAAAAAATCACTTTGAAACATATACCACCATGAAACAACCGTTTGGGAAATAGAAACACTAATATATATTGGTAGATCCCCTGAAAACACATAATAAGGCTCTACCCAATTATTATGATAAAAAAAATCTATCTCCCTTACAATACACATATAGTGAAATAAAAAAATCTCAGGCCTCAATATTCACAACACACCACAAAACCTAATGATGCAACACAACAATCCAATGTGCAACCAAGAACACCCTTCTACTCCATCAATATTGGGAAAAATATAATATAAAAAAACCTAGATATTATTTCAATTCATACTCTTACTCCCACCATCCTTCTATAAAAAATAACAAAAACCTCAAACACCATATATATAAAAATATTACGGGTAGAAGAAGTATAGGACCTTATAGCTAATTAGTCATCAAGAATCATATAAAAAAATATGAAATCAAAAAATTATATATATTTCCAATAAATATACTCATTTTGATGATATGAGTTGAAATTTGAAATCCCTTGACTAATATTTTACATGTTATTTGGTCGGTAGCCTCGACAAGAAACCATTGAAATTTTTTATTTAAATTTAAAAAACTATCCTAGAATGATTAGAAACATCAGAGAAAAATATCCATGAAAATAAAATCCAAATATAATATAGAAGTGATAAAAATATTAATAAATAAATAAATAAGGAAACGGAGGAATAATATGAAATTTAGAGTTATAAAGACATTCGAATAATTGAGATATTCTATCCCCATTCCTATTTGAATGTATTGAGAATATATTAGAAGTATGAAATAGGATTATTTAAAATAATGTATACAAAATAAGTTATGAATAAAAATATATGGTATTCTAGTACATGATTCACTATATATATCCTGTCAAAATGATTTATGTTCCATAATTTAATTTGAAACTTTACCACAATCTATTTCACTTCCATGGTGTTATGACCTTTTCATGGCTTTCCCCACACATATTTGGATCATTAAATTTATAAATATCCAAGAAATTAATCATTCATATCATCAACACAATCAACATATATTATAAATTATAATTACATTATTTTTTGAGCATTAAGGTATTTATATAATTAAATATTATAATTTGTTTCATAAATAATTCAAGAACAATTTATGAATAGTAATATAAATAATAAATTGAATCTGGTTAACAACATGATGTAGCAATTAAATCTCTTCTATAGTTGAAACTATTTTTCATATTCTCGTCAAATGTGAATAGGTGGCCTTCAGGTGGAAAATATTGGTTGATAACCTATTCTTTATACTATTTTGAATAATTTGAATGATTTTTAAGTATTGTGGATACATGAAATAGAATTGCTAGAGATTTTTCATTATGATTTAGTCTATTTTCTCTAGGATGGTTGGTTATTTTTGAGGATTTGAATAGTGTGAAAAATATTAAAGGAAAATAAACTTTTCGTGGTCATAAAATTCATTCTAGATCTCTTATCAAGGATCTTTTTGTCCATTTAAATATTATAGAAATAAATCTTATTCATTGTTCCCTCAAGAAGATAAAAAATCCTCTTCTGTGTTAAACATATGGGGGTGGGCATTAGGTGTGTCGGAATAGGCCATATTTTATTTCAAAGTTAATCATAGAAGGGTATTTTGAGCTATGTATTAGGAGAGGAGGTTCATGGTTTTCAAATTTATTTAGTTCTGCAGTGGTGGATTTTACTACCATTTACTGTCAAGGACATTTTATTATTCTGAAGGCTATGGATCATAGTAGTGGTCGTCTTATATTTAGAATCTACATATCAATATAAACAGTGTATATATGGATTCTTATCTGGTTCATATATTCCTCATAGGCGAGGATTATCCTCATTTGTCTATTATATATCAAATTAAATAATGTATATATATTCAAAATAATCATGTGTAAATCCATAATACATGGAAAATGGGAAATATAGCAGTATATATTCTAGAATCCTTGGAGTCCTAATACAAAAAAATCCATAATTACTTTTGGTATAGTTTTTTCATTATGATTTCACGTTAATTTTAAAATAATACACCTTATGGATGAATAATTTTAGGTTACCTTTATTTTAAGGGATGAACTTTAATAAAAAAAATTTGTGTAAAATTGTTTCATATCATTGGGAATCATGATTAATTATACAGTGACTTGTTACACTCTCATGTTTTACATTTTTAAATATGAATTTCTAACTCAATTAATCCTACCTGTATTTTTTATGACTATTGAATAAATAATATCCATTCAAAAATAAATTTTATCATATTAACTTTTAATGCAAAATTATTATAATAATAACATGATAAATTAATCATATACTTACTATTATAAAATTAAATAATAAAAATTTAATTTATATTATTATTTTATATTATTGTTGTTACAAATAAATTCACTAGGCCATGGATAGGGATCCAACATCAACATAAATTTCATTTCTTCAAAATTAGTGGATCTTATAGATACATATTCTGTGTCACCCTCTTAGACTATATCTTAGGATAAGTGAATAGTAAACATAAACCAGGTGTTTTAACTTACAACACATCACCACACCCAAAGAAATAAAAAATTATTCATTGAAATATAATCTCCATTATATAGATAATATGTAATATAATATCATTCTCTTGTGATATCTTATAATGAAAGATGCATAATTTCTATCATAATAGAATTGTGTCTCATTTTTATCTATTTATGTTCATTGAATATGATTCCCCTAACCAATTAAAACCATTGATTTATTTAGGTCACTTTTATCCTTATGAAAAGCATTGAAATATCTTACACTTATGCTAGGATGTAACACATCATATTTTTATAATTAAATCAATCTCATACCAATATTGATTCAAATAATACAAGTTACGTCACCCAAAAGAATATTGTGGTTTTAATTATTCATCACTATAAATGATGGAATGATACTCATTCAAAATGATCTCAAGTACAGAGAGTAATAATCACTCTTGTAAACGTGAATATTCCAATAAAACATAAATATATGGCGTTCGTATTGATTTATCAATACTAAAAACATTTTATACTTGAGATCACCGTGTGTGAATTCATGATAAGTTATGTCAATTATAATGAGGCCACTCCATGTGAAATTCATACATCATCTATGTACAAGTTATATGATGTGTTCATACAACAAGGTATATGGTTAAGATTACTGTCACTATATATTTTCGTTGCCACTAGATATGAGAACAACTATAATATATTGATTTGAAAAATAATACAAGGAAAATAAAATATATATATATATTTTTTATGGGTAATAACATTTTCATGTTATGAATAAATCACAAAAAACTGTAGGTATTGAAATGCTATAGTAATAAAATATACAACCTTATCTGGTTATAATAAATCCACCCTAATGACCCCACCACTTACAGTAGATCTATTGATCCCATGAATAAATAAGATGCAGATATCAAATGTTCATGTTACTATTTGATGATTTTTGATACCCTGGGGGATATTTCTATAAGGAAAATATAAATTTTATTATTTGGGGTAGATAATAGAGTGGATATGGATATATGTTATATATATTTTTCAATACCAAAACAATATTCAAGCTAATAAAAAATAATTTGTATAATGTAAGATGAATATTGTTATAAAATTTTATTTTTACAAAATTGGTCTAGAATAGATCTAATGGTTTTTAGAGGTTTGTAGATTTGGGTATTAAAATTTTCAATGACCTAATAAATAAAAATAATTATTTAAACAGATAAAGGACATTCAATGATGATTATTATTGGACTAGAATATAGAAAGTACTAATATATAATACTAAAATCAATTAATAAATAATGATAACTATATTGGTAAAAAGTATAGATTGAAAAAATTGAATATATATCCAACAAGTATGAGTGACATTACTTATTACCTAAGGTTTTCTCGTTGAATATGGACTATAAATTGAAAATTACAGTTTACATAAAAATATTTTTCTCATATTAAATCCCTAATCATAGACTTGAATATTAGAAAAGGAAATTTATAAAGGGAAATCACCTGAAACATAAAAGTCTATCAAACAAAAAATATAGATGTAAAATTTGATATGATGACATGTAATGGTTGATATGAGGAAAAGGAAATATGTAAGGGTCATTAATTTGAAATTTATTGGTGATTAATTTGATATTTAAGAGTTATATAAATTGTATTCAATATAAATAAGTTCCACTCTATAATATAGTGTTATAGATAAGAATTATATATTTTTCAAAAATATGTGTTTTATGGACTAGAGAATAAAATTTAAAACTAAATTCACTGAAATTTTTTCTGTATCATCGATAAAATATAGATAGAATCCAAACTCATTCAAAAATTCTATTAAAAATTTATCAGTGGCAAAAAAAATTGAGATGATATGAGGACTCAAATTTAAATAAGAATGTTTTCATATGTATTAAAAGAAAATTTGATGGTAGTAACTTCTCTAAATTTTGTACATGAAATTATAATTTCATAAAGTATGGTAGTTGATAAAATTGAAAAAGTATATTATTCATCATTAATATATTATCATTGGTGTTATATAGAGTCTGAAAAGGACATGGATATTTAGTTAATAATACTTATACTGTGTGTTAGGAAGAGATGGTGGGAGAAGATTAATGATATGAAAAATAACTATAGAAACATCTCAACAAAAGTATAATTATATTAAATACTCTATAATTGGTGATATATTGATTCTATATATTTTGTATTAATGAGAACACTTTTAAAATGGTGTGAGACAATTTTTTCATTTAGAATGTTCAAGGGTAAACATTCTCATTATATCAAACGTCATGATATTACAATAATGTAAATTATTTTGATATTCATTATCATACTAAGGATTATAAATTCATTTTTTGTGTTGGATCTTATTTAATTTTTGATCCAATTTTTGTTTGAATTGTAGTCTGTCCTAGTGATCTAGTTATTCAATTTTTCAGGATTAAGATTTTATTTTAATAAGAAACATAAAAGGGAATAGAATTATCATATTCAACCATAATCAGTAAGTTATAAAAAAACTTGTATATCCTGGTGAAGGCTCATAGTTGTGTCAAAAACATGATAGAACTCACATGATATCCACGATTTTACTATGTAATAATTCTAGTCACCGGGGCTTTTACATATGATTTTTGACTACTCTATATTTTATAACACTATCCCTTTAAAATTTGTAATTTCACCAAGTATATACATTTTCACCCCCATAGAGTGGGTTACATGGTTATGGAACCACCATTGTTTCATTATCACACTATATATTAATTAAATAATAAATTACTTTTTGTGTAACAATATGAGATCCCAAAAAATAATAAATAATTAATTTTTTGCTGCATCAGATGTCCCAAAATATTAATAATTTACATAATTGGATAACACTATATTCAGAATGGTTATATATTTTATTTTATAATTATTATTATTATACATGTTTGCATTATTATATTATAATTTGAGTTTTATATCCATTTCATAACATACTCTTCTTCCCCGGATAAACAACATTTCTTAGAAAGGCATATTAAATAGTGGGTTATGTAATGATTTAAAAATGTAATATAAATAATTTTTTTTAATAATTGGATAAGTTGGATTGGGAAAATAGAAGTAACTCAAAAAACTATAATACACAACTTTGAATCCTAGACACTAATCTATGAAATAAAAACATAGTTTATTGTGCTAAAAATATATAGATGGTTACTTATTAGAATAATTAAAAAAATTAAAATATTGACACAATATGAATAAAATACTATTGAAATGGAACAACAAAGTATGTAAAAAGTATAAAGACACAATAGGTAAAAATGGGAGTGGTATATCAGATGAATAATCCCTAAAACCCAAAAACGTTATTAAGAAATTGATATATATGTAACTCTCCCCAAAAACAATTCTATTTTACCCTATCGAATTTAGAGGATAAAAACCAAATCTGGAATTAATAGGAATAAAGGTAAATCCTCTTTAATTAAATGGATTAAAAAAGAATCTCATAAATAATTGATTAATTGATGTATGACCAGAACAATCTATTTCTTATCATATTAATTCTTTCGTCATCATTGATTAGTAAAAAAATAATTACAACCCAGAAAACTGAGTTATTTATTGTACTCATAAATAAATCAAGTCACGATACCAATAATGATTGAAAAAAATATGGACAAAAAAATATTATCAAACAATCAATAAAAGAGAATTTGATCAGTAAATTTTGTGATTATCAATTTATACACTCAATATTTGGTTTCATTTATAGAAAAATGTTATCAAAAAATATATAAAATATATTGGTCTATGCCCCAACCATTATAAAAATTTTAGTTTAACATAAGCTAATATTATTTTATTTTCACTCGTTTATCTAATTTATAATGTATCAGTATAAAGATAAAATAAAAGATATGGATTATAAAAGTTGTAATAAGGAGATATATTTTTGACAAAAACATAACAATAAAATTTTGTTATATGAAATTAATACCAAATGATGAGTGATGTTATTAATAAAAAATATCAGGAATATTTAATTTTAGGTAATGATTTATTATATCCCCATTTTAATAATAACAATACATGTTATTATTATAGTGTAAATACTTTAAACATCTAATTATATTATTATAATATATCAATATAGTCTCATCCACATTGAATACTTATGATTAAAATTTCTCACCCTTGGTTATTCTCACCCTGATGAACAAACTTTTATCACAAAATATTTCTCAACATCTATGATGTTTTAAAAAAGAATGTTTCAAATAACATGTAAAGATACTACATTAATTTCCATTAGAAATATTCAATTATAAATTGAATAAAATTATAGAAATATAAATGAAATTTATTATTAATGATTTCCTTAAAATTATAGGATTTATTTATCTATCTATTCATTATTATGTTTTTTTTCTTTATCCTATACTTTATAAAAACTGTATTTGAAGATTTTCTAACACATTATTTTGAAAATTAATGATAAATTCAAAATTATTCCCAAATCGTGCAATATTAATCAATTTTTGAATATTCTAAAACCAGTTATCATAGAAATGGAATATATCAACATTAATCAGAATTTTCTAATCTAGTTTCTTTCTTTTATATTAAAGAGTTCTTGATTCCTTATTCTTATATTACATTATACATATAATAGAGGGTAATTTTGATTGAGTAAATAATATTGTGGATAATTACCTCATGTAATCACACTATTATAACATTTTCCTATATAAGTTTGTATTCCATTTTGATATTATAATTTTGTTAATGTATTATTGAGTAATTTTGTCATCAACCAGATAATTTTTTTTTTGAAATCCGTTTTATAATCACATCTAACATGGTGAAAAATTTACAATTTGACATTTAATATTAAAATGATTTTTCCAAATGGTTTCTTCCACTCCATCCCAATACCATCATATCATTTTCAACAACCAAATACACCTTTAAGGGTTAAAATTTCTCTTTATTTTACTTTTTATGATCATCTTATTCAATATTAATTGATGATTTTAAGGAATATTCTTTTGAAAATAATTATTTAGATGACCTTTTTATAATTTTTTTTGTATAAGGGTGTGTTCCAACATTTTTTGAAACCTTTGGTGTAGTCTGAGAACTATTATATTTAATATTTTAAAATATTTAAGTGGATAGTGATGGTGATGATTTTGGTTTTTCTAAGAATTAATTAACTTAAGACACATTATATATAACATATTTTTTTTGTTTCATTGTCTTTTTGATTGATAATTATCACCAATTTCAATAGATGACTGGCTAAATTGTAGAGAATAATCCAATATATTATTCTATATAAATTATAAATTTCTTATTTATAATAGAGTTATTAAGAAATCAAGTTTAATCTGATGTAGTTGAATTTATTCATTCACAACATATATATTAGTGACTAATGGTAGAATTCACCTTAATCCTTTAAACATTTGGTGTTCCTTATTCTCTTTTTTCAAATTAAAATATATTATTTTTTTGGTTAATTTTATTTTAATCACATTTTCAATTCTTAAACTCTTTATTATACTTTTATAGATCAATATATTTCTCTATGAGACAAACATTAACCTTTTATAACTCTTCATGATATGTTTTCTCTTGATATTTCATTTTATCATTTTATTTTTTTTAATTAGATTTTAAGGATTTTGTTTTTTCAGTGATAAATAACTTGATAAATTCTTTTTTATTTATAAATAAACAATAAAATCTCAATCATATGATCTAATAGTTTATATTTCATTGAGTTTTCAGTACTTAACATGAATTTAAAAATTTTAGTGTCTTACAATAAATTTTTCTCATTTTTAGTTTCATTTTATACAATAATTATTATTTATGGGTATATGTAGATTTCTTCATTACTAAAAATATCAATATTCCCCTAATTTGTTTCTGTAGGGTGCAAACTACTTGATTTTTCAATGTCTATCCATTACACATGGGTTTATATTAAATGTTCTAGATAGATAATCATGCCTTATTTCTTATTATTCTATAGTTTCATAATTAAATATAGATTCATTATTAATCATAACTTCTGTAAGAGTTAATGAATTTTCCACATTAGTGTATCTTACATTCATAAATAGATTTTCCAACATTATATTTCAGACTCAAGAGTATTAAAGCATCAAGAAGTATCACAATTTAAACAAGAATGATATAATTATACATGAATTATATAATATTTAAATAATATATTTCTTATAAAAATAATGAATATAAATATATTTAACTTTAATGGAGTATTTTTTTCTCCATTATTCAGAAGAATAAAACATTAAACCTACTAATAGACTATTGATTTATTATCTCCAATGATTCCCATAACGTGAAATATTTCTTTAGAAATAATAATATTGCTGATAAATTGTTTATTTTTTAATAAAATTGTAATCTTAGTAATTTTTTGGGGATTCCAATAATGAATCCCCATCAAAAAGAAGTCTTCAATATTTAAAAAAGTAAGAGAGGGTAATTGTTAAATAATGATCATTTATTAAATAATTTTAAGTCTTTTATCCTAAAATGGTTTCAAGTTTTAGGTAAAAAGAAATTGATGAATTTTTATAATATAATAGGTGTACACATTCTTACATGCAGTCAAGAATACTTCCAACTATTGAAATTAGATGATATATTTTAATATGGAGTTGTTCTTGTTGTTCTAATTTGTATTAATCAAACACCTATAATTGATCTTTGTGGAATCGATTTTTAAATTTTTTTCTGATCATAGTATCTATATAGAATAAAGAATATTATTTTAAATATATGAACATATATTATAAGAGATATCAAAAGAGAGATATAATGAAACAAATAATAGAAAAAATTTGATGTTATGGGATATATTTCATATATATTTAAAAAAAATTCATTGTTGTATGATTGTGGGTTCGACTACCAGTATTATATAAAAAATATATGAATAAATTCCATTGATCAAAAAAATAATGGGTGTCCCAATCTTAATTGAACCAAAGAAGAAGGATCAACATTTCAATTGAAAATATAATCACCTAATTTTAGTACATTCTAGTTTCCTTCAATGATTTCTATTCACTATATAATGGAATGATAAAATTTTGATGTCACCCATATGCCATTTTGAGATATAAACACATGGTATTTATATTTTATTCTAAAGGATCTACTCTAATGTTAATATATATAAATATATAATTTTAATAAACATTATATTCAAACATCAAAGACAAAAAAGAAAACAATTATTCATACAATGGGATGTAATTTCATTCCAAAATGATCAAATCTGAAAGATGGGTTTCAAATATAGATTAAATTTTATTTTCTTTGTTTTTAGGAATAAGATTTAATTGAAACATAAAATATTTTCTTATATATAAAATATCAGGCCACTATTTATAAGACAATTTCACTATATAATGTATAAATTTAATGATCTGAAAATTTCAAGGAAATATTTTTCTTAAATACTTTGGAATTTTATGAGTCTGAGGTTTCTGACAGAACATGATTTCGAGGACCGGTGTGCCCGGAATAATTTCATGAAGTTTGATCAGGTACGTTCAGTGAACGAACGAGCAAGTTTTTCTATCTTTTGAACTGATGCTTGGAATTAATATCTGAGAACACCGATGAACTCACAGCGGCGATATTCTCTTAAGGGGACCTTTAATGTAGTTGTGTTTTATGCGGGTTGAGAGTTAATTTTTGGAGATTTAGAATAAAATAAATAAAATTGTGGAACACAATTTTATTTATCGCTGGTAGTAATATCCTACAAGGGTTAGTTATAGGGGGATCCCACACCCACATAACCTCTCATGAGAGGATATTTCTGAGGTGGGACCAAATTGAGCCCCTTAACATATCACCTTCCCTCAACTCCCCATTAACAACTCTTAATTTAATTTGACAACTCCCCCTTAATGAATGTGATGGCTTAACCTCCCTCTCTCCCTTTAATATTTGGCAACTCTTTTAATTAATAAATTTAACTCCAATTAATTAATTAATGTGTTTGAATTTTGAATTACATGTGTGAATAAAATTATAGCCTTAGCTATTATTTTAGTTTGGCACTAGTTGTGTTGGGAGGATTTTGGGATAGCTCAAGAGAAGAATAGTGTTCTTCTTCCGACGAAGAACACCGTTCTTCAACGACGAACAATTCCAACAAAGAACGCAAGAGACACGATCACCTTCCTCTACTACATCAACCGGGGCAAGGAAGGAGGCGACACCACAAGGAAAGCTACCTAACTCCTTCTTCCTCCAACATCGATGGAATGACACCATCATCTATGGCGCCCGACCACCGAGATGCTCATCTTCCACGGCTCATTGACGAACGAACCTTAATCAAGGTATGGGGTTTTCTTCAATTTTAATTGAATAAAATTGTTATTCAATTTTCATTGAAACCATGTTTTATCTTCGGCCATATGATACTGCCTAATGCGGAGGGTGCAGGCCAAACGAACACTGCCTGACGACCCTCCGTTGATCCTTGTTATATTTCAGTGGCGACGGTGACAGAATGGGTGGAAGCGACTGTAGAAAGAGGAGTTCGTATGCCGGCCACGTGGAGAGGAACTGCGGCCCGCATCTGCGGGCCGCTTGGCCGTTACCGGGCGGGCTGCTAGAGCCGCAGTGCCCCATGGCACCGCACTGCAGAGGACTGCATCCCGTGATCTGCGGGCCGCTTAGGCGGGCGAACCAGCCGGCTTTTCAGCCAGCCCGGTTGATGAAGGTCGCAGCACCCATAGGTGTTGCGCAAGAGGATAGTGGAATGCCCTTGAGGGCCACTCGAGCCGAGATGACCGGCCGGCATCGGCCGACTAGATAAGAGGGCATCGCTTGTTCGGGAAGGAGCCCCCCCCCCCCCAGCATCACTCGGCCAACCGGGCCGGGTCGCACCCCGCCACGCCGTGCCTGGCCGGGCCACCCATCTTTGGACTGGGCTACCCGTCTCTGGGCCGGTCCGACCCTCTGTCGGGTCAGACCCGCCGAACCAGGTCAGGCTGACCTGCCAGCCCACTGGGCTTGACGGGCCGGGACCATTTCACTTAAGCATAAATAACTATAAGACCGTGCATCTAATCGATGTGCCATCTATGGCACTGGATTCCACATGAATAGAAGGTTCATTTGCGATACTCTATGTTAGGTTTGGAAAATATTGGAAATTGGATGGGTTTGGATTGACCCTAATTCCAATTGTGCCCCTGGAACGGAAAGGCAAATATCACTTAGACTGCGCGTCTGATTGACGCACCGTCTGTCGTGTTGAGTTCCTTTTGATGATATGGAACTTTTTGATACATCAACCTTGGACATCATGATAGTTGATGTATCTAACCCTTGGCTTGAGGATTAGACACTCTTGGGATAGAGCATGCTGTGTGCAGGAACCCTAGAGCTGGCTGCGACTACGACGACTACCGTACTGGAATCCTCTATGGGTTCGATGATGATAAAAACTATACTGGAATCCTACGTGGGTTCGAAGATGATGACAACTATACTGTAATCCTCCGTGAGTTCGCCAGTGATGAATACTATACTTGTATCCAATGTGGGTCCGACATATTGACTTTTGTTCTAGTATCCATCGTGCATCTGACAGAGTAGTTGGTCTAGTGTCCTATGTGGGTCCGATAGCTTAGCCGATCTAGTATCCTACGTGGGTCCGACAGCTGAGATGAATCATTGACTAAATATTATCATCTCTATCGTTATATAAAAGATGTATTCCCGTGTGAGATGATTCTTGACTTTCAATCATTATTATCGATGTGATTGAATTTATATCCAGTGTGGACTGGGTTGTTCTTTGGCTCAAGAGTTGGAGACAAACTGAGATTTATAACTTAGGTATATGTATGGGCATATACCTAAGTAGGGTTGGTTGATACTTCATTATTGTATCTTTCCATTGTGGTTTATCCTTAGTGGGTTTACGGAGACATTCAGGGGTCTCATGGTCCCTACTGAGTATCGTTTACTCACCCCTGCACGGGCTATGCCCGCACTAAGTTGTGTTCGATTCAAATGATGGACAACACTGATCGAGGAGGAGGATTGTGGAGCTGGATGGTACCTGGAGGTGGAACTCTTGGCGGGACATACACAGAGCATACGGCTGGACCCCATGTCCTGAGGAGACCATCTGTTCCCACCCTTCTGGTAGGATTCCCGGAGGACGACTCAGTGGTTACTTTTTTACTTTACTGCAGTTGTACTATACATTCAGTTCGGTTTGTATACTAACACATTTTATTTTCAACATAAACTATTCAAATAAGTTTTACTTAGTTCTTTCTTCTATTGCGTACTCTGTTCTGTATTTATACTTTTATAAAGGAAATGCCTTCACTTTTTATCGGTATTTATGGATTTGGTTCTAGTCTCTAGCCCCTGGCATATGAATGGAGGGCTTGGGGTAGTCACGACACAAGCCCCATGGACAGGTCATGAAAAAGTGGTATCAGAGGTGTCGGTTCTACCACATAACTCAGGACTCTGATTATTTTTTTCTTTAAAGAAATAGTGTTATGAGTATTTAGTGTGGTTATCAGTCTAGGGAGTCCAGTGTTGGTGCGGCGGCCGACGTATCCATAAACTAAGACTGCGTCCTCTGATTTCTAACTCGGTGCACAGAAACACTGATTGCATGTGTGTTTCGAATGTTTTCTTTGGGATTACATTGTGTCAGCCCACCAAGTATACTGTTTGACCGTGGCACACCTGTTCCTTTTCAGGATGGCACCATGAAGGAAACCATCTAGGAATCCGAGTTACGTACGGGATGATAGCCCACCGAGCGACGAGGTCTCAGTGCAGGGCCCCATCACAACAGAGGCATCAGCGGTACCACTACCTGTTGGTCCACCGATACCATCTGCTCCAGTAGTAGAGATTGAACGCCGCTTGAGTGTGTTTCACGAGATTCAACGATAGAGGCCTCCTCAGGTCCACGGAGAGAGTGACCTAAAGGCAGCCGAGGATTGGTTGTATACTATCGTAAGGGTTTTCATATTGGTAGGGACACCAGCTGACCTTATGTTTATCCTTGATGTGAGTATCCTGCATGCTGCAGAAGGTAGATGGTGGAGCTTGATGCTCCAAGTTCATGATGAGACATCTTTACTCAGGACGAACATTGAGAGTCTCCTCAAAGTAGAGTTTGTTCATCCACCCTTCGTGTGGTACATATTCAAGAGTTACTTCATCTGCAGCAGGGCATCATGATATTAGCTCAGTACTCAGCGAGGTTCACCAACCTCTCATGCTACTCCATAGACTTGGTATGAGACCCATTCTTCGGGGCCCAGAAATTTGAGCAGGGACTCAGACATGAGATCGGGGCTTCGATGATCTCCCTCAATATTTCGATGCAGGAAAGAGTACTAGAGAGGGCCCTTCTTCTGGAGATCTTTCTTATTGAGCCGACACCAGTGGAGAGACCCACTGTAGGGAGACACGTAGAGGAGTCTTCTACAGGTAGTAGTAGACAGATGATGCAGAGGTCCAAGCGTACCAGGTCATCTGGTGGGTGATCACTGGATACAGGTTCAGTTGTGTGGGGAACATGGAATAGAGCCAGCTATACGAGGAGCAGGTTGTGCTATGCATGCGGTGGGCAGGGTCACATCGCTTGAGACTGTCCGACCCGCCATGCAGAAGTGTAGAAGACAAGTAGAGGGACCTCATAGGCATAGTTAGAGGTTCGACCGTGGCAGTCCGAAGGGATAAGGCGGACGTGGCAGAGGAGTTGGTCGAGCAACGGGAGGTGAATGACGCTTTGAGGCTCTACCGCCCCAACCATAGGGAGCTGGTGGGCAGAGGCAGGCTCAGCTCCCGGAAATCAAGGCATTCGACCACGGTGCACCTGATATGATTCGAGGTACTATCTGTGTCTACACCATTTCTGAAATACTTATAGACACATGTGTGTGTCATTCTTTTATTTACACATCCCTTGTTCAGAGCTCAGAGATTTTGACGGAGCCGTTCGCTCGATCCTTACAGGTAGAGACTCCAACGTGAGCAGAATCGATGATTACGCACTGGTTCCAGTAGTGTGATCTTACTCTAGGAGGTGAGAGATTCAGTTGGGATCTTCTTGTAGCAGCATCGAGGCCATACAACGTCATATATGGTATGGACTGGTTGTCTACTATCCTTCCTTAGATCGATTTCATTAGGCGCAAAGTGTGGTGTGTCCGCATGGATGGGAGCTGGTTCACCTTCACCGGCAAGAAGGGAGCCTTTGAAGCACATTATGGACTTACGTAGAAGGGTGGACAACCAATCACACATAAGTTGTCTAGTCTCATCCTCAGAGAGGTTGATGTGAGGATTCTGAGTTTTCTTGTTTTGATGGATCAGTATGAGGATGTTTTTCCTGACGATGTTCCTGGATTACCTCCTCGCAGAGTGGTAGACTTCTATATAGACAAGTACCCCTGAAAAACATGGATATCAACTCCAGCATATCAGATGGCTCCTGATGATCTTTCTGAGCTGCAGTTATAGCTGGAGTACTTTTAGTGGAAGGGATTTATCCGACCCAGTGATTCACCATGGGAATTTATGATTTTGTTTGCCAAGAAGGATGATGGAATATTGCGACTATGTGTCGACTACCATCGCCTGAATCAGGTGTCCTTGAAGAACAGGTACCCACTATTGAGGATTGACGACCTATTTTATCAGCTCAAGGGAGGATGATGGTTCTCGAAGATAAACCTCTAGTTAGGCTATCACCATCTCAGAGTTCGAGATGGGGATGTGTAGAAGATGGCCTTCAGGTGTCGGTATGGCCACTAAAAGTTCTTGGTTATTCCCTTCGGTGTAACCAATGCTCTAGAAATGTTCATGAGTCTCATGAATAGGATATTACAGCCTCATCTCAATCGATTTGTCATAGTTTTTATCAACGAAATACTGATTTACTCGAATACTGAAGAGGAACATGCCTACAACTTGTGGGTTGTACTGGATACACTCTGAGAGCACCAAATTTATGGTATGCTCTCAAAGTGATAGTTCTGGGATCGAGAGGTTCACTTCATGGGACACGTCATCTTGGAGGCTGGAGTTGCAGTGGACCTAGCGAAGATCGAGGCTGTACATTCTTAGGATCCACCCAAGAGAGTGACAGGGGTGCAGAGTTTCATGGGTCGGGCTGGGTACTATCGGAGATTTGTGCCTGACTTCTACAGAGTTGCTTCACCGCTTTCAGCTTTGATGAAGAAGGGGAAACACTTCGTGTGGTCAGATAGATGCCAGTAGAGATTTTAAGAGTTGAGACATAGATTGATCAGTGCACCCATCATGAGGCTACCAGAGGAGGGCGTAGGGTATGTAGTTTACAGCGACACATCTAGGACCGGGCTCGGGTGTGTCCTGATGCAAGAGTGCGTAGTGATCACGTATGGTTCATGGCAGTTGAGGCAGCACGAGCAGTACTACACAACCCATGAACTGGAGTTACCAGTAGTGTTCATCGCCTTGAATTTGTGAAAACACTATCTTATGGGTGAGCACCTTATAGTCTATTCTGACCACCAGAGTCTCAGATACATTTTCTCATAGAAGGACCTGAACCTGAGACAGTGGTGATGGCTCGAGTTCTTCCAGAACTATGACTTGGAGATATTCTATACTCCTGGGAAGGGGAACGTTGTAGCATATGCTCTCAGTAAGAGGTCAGGCATACAACTACTAGGAGAGGTGATGGAGAAGCTAGTTGCATTACAGATATCCTTTGTGGATAGAGATGGAGTAGCCTATCTACAGTCTCTCACAGTCAATCCTTCACTAGTTCAGTGAGTCAGGGAGGCACAGCCTGGAGATGTTGACTGTGAGATGCGTCGTGCTCAGATATTTTTAGGGCAAGCACTTTATGGTTTTTCCAACGGAGGGGAGCACATCATCCTTTTCAGGGGACATACTATGGTACCAGTTTCTCTATAGGCAGATGTTCTGAGGGTGTTTCACACGTCCCCACTAGTGGTACATCCAGGAGTGGCGGAGATGTACCAGGACCTTAGACGACAACACTGGTGGCTGGGTATGAAGAAAGTTGTAGTAGAGTTCATCTCGTGATGCCTCACTAATCAACAGGTGAAGGCAGAGCACCAGGTACCGACAGGCTTGGTATAGCCCTTATATGTACCAGAGTGGAAGTGGTATGGGATATCCATGGATTGAGTGATGGGGATTCCACGTACATCCAGAGGACACAACTCTATCTGGGTGATTGTCGACCGACTCACCAATTCAGCTCACTTCCTACCGATCTGGGAGAAGGGCTTAGTAGAGATCTTGGATTCCTCTATGTTCAAGAGATCATACGGCTTCATGGTGTTCCATCATCTATTGTCTCCGATCGAGATGCTTGTTTCACTTCCCGGCTATGGAAGGGGTTAAGAGAGGCTTCTGGGATGCAGCTACGTCTGAGCATCGCCTTCTATCCTCAAACGGACAACCATATTGAGAAGACCATTAAGACTCTCGAGGACATGCTCCGTGCATGTTTCCTAGACTTTGGTCACAGCTGGAAGAATCATTTACCCTTGGTGGAGTTTTCTTACAACAATAGCTATAACTCCACCATCGGGATGGAACCATACAAGGCACTTTACGGCCGACCATGCAGATCTCCTCTATGCAGGACTGAACCTGCGGAGTCAGTACATGTCGTACCAGAGATTGTTCATGCTATGAAAGAGAAGGTGTAGATCATCCAGGAGTGGATGAAGACTGCATAGAGAAGACAGAAATTCTTATGCTAATAAGAGACGAATACCGCTGGAGTTCGAAGATGACGACCACATTTTCTTACGGGTCTCACCTCGATGAGGACTACAGAGATTTTTCCGGGGTGGAAAGTTATCTCTGTGTTTCATCAGATCTTTCAAGGTCCTCAGCAGAGTAGGTGAGGTGGCTTACCACCCGGCCCTTCCACCTCAATTGCACCATTGTCATGACATCTTGGACGTATCATAGATGAGGAGATACATGCACGACCCGTCCCACATCATTGACCACGGGGAGATGGACATCGATGATGGGGCGACATTTACGGAGGTCCCGATAGAGATCGAGGAGTAACAAGATATGGTCAGATGTGGATGATCGATTCCTCTGGTGCGCATTCTCTGGTAGCACGGAAACCTCCAGGAGAGAACATGGGAGAGGGAGGCTCAGATGCGAACTCAGTACCAGCATTTGTTTCCCTAGTGTGTGTTGCAGATTTACTAGGACATAAATCCCTAAGGTGGAAGTAATGTGAAGCCCCAGAAACTTAACAGAATTTTTTTATTCAATACATTATAATTTTACGAGTCATTGGTTTTTGACGGCACTGGATTCTGAGGCCCAGTGTGCCCAGAATAATTACATGAAGTTTGTTCGGGTATGTTCAGTGAACGAATGATCATGTTTATCTATCTTTTGAACTGGTGCTCGGAATTGAAATCCGAGGAAACCGATGAACTCGCAGTGCTGATATTCGCTTAAGGGGACCTTTACCACAGTTGTATTTTATGTCGTTTAAGAGTTAATTTTTGGGGATTTAGACTAAAATAAATAGAATTGTGGAACACAATTTTATTTATATCTGGTAATTATATCCTACAAGGGGAAGTTACTGGTGGGTCCCACACCCACATAACCTCTCTTGAGGGGATATTTGTGAGGTGGGTCCCACACGATCCCATGACTTCTCACGTCCCCTCAACACCCCATTAAAACCTCTTAAATTAATTTGACAACTCCACCTTAATGAATTTTATCTCTTCACCTCCCTCTATCCCTTTAATATTTTCCAACTCTTTTAATTAATGAATTGAACTCCAATTAATTAATAAAATTGTTTGAATTTTGAATTACATGTGTGAATAAAATAATATCCTTAGCTATTATTTTAGTTTGGAAATGGTTGTGTTGGGAGGATTTTGGGAGATCTCAAGAGAAGAATAGTGTTCTTCTTCCGATGAAGAACACCGTTCTTCAACGATGAACAACTCCGAAGAAGAACGTGAGGGACACGATCACCTTCCTCTTCTACATCAAACGTGGAATGGAAGGAGGAGACACTACAAGGAACACTACCTAACTCTCTCTTCCTCCAACGTCGACGGAATGACACCGTCATCTGTGATGCCCGACCACCGAGACGCTTGTCTTCCATGGCTCGTTGACGAAAAAACCTTAATCAAGGTCAGGGATTTTCTTCTATTTTAATTGAATAAAATTGTTCTTCATTCTTCATTGAAATGATTATTTATCTTCAGCCATATGATACCGCCTAACGCGGAGGGCGCAGGCCGAATGAACACGGCCTGAAGACCCTCTGTTGATCCTTGTTCTATTTCGATGGCGACAATGATATAATGGGTTGTGGTGACTAGAGAAATAGGCGGTCGTATAATGGCCACGAGGAGAGGAACTATGGCTCGCATCCGCAGGGCACTCGGCCGATGAAGAACCAGTCGGGCTGCTGGAACCGTAGTGCCCCATGGCACCGCACTGCGGAGGACCGCGACCCGCGTTCTGTGGGCCGCTTTGGGGGGTGAACCGGCCAGCTTGTCAGCCGGCGGGGTTGATGAAGGTCATAGAACCCACAGGTTCCACTTAGGAGGACCGTGGGCCACCCTTGTAGGCCACTCGAGCCGGCATGACCAGCCAGCTTCGACCGGCCAGATAGGAGGGCATCGCCGCTCGGCGCCGCCGGTTCGGGAAAGGGGGGAACCCCCCCCCCCCCCCACATTACTCAGCAAGTAGGGCCGAGGCGCTCCGCGCCGGGCCGGGTCACGCCCCTACGAGCCACGACGTTCTGCGCCTGGCTGGGCAGCCCATCTCCGGGCTGGTCCGACCCTCTGCGGGTCGGACCCGCCGAACCAGGTCGGGCCCGTTTCACTTAAACATGAATAACTATAAGACTGTGTGTCCGATCGACATGCCGTCTGTGGAACTGGAATCCTCATGAGGATATGGTACCATTTTGATACTCTATGTGAGGTTTGGAAAAAATTGGAAAATGGCCGGGTTTGGATTGAGCCTAATTCCAACTGGGCCCCTAGAACAGAAAAGCCAATATCTCTCAGACTGGGCGTCTGATTGACACAACATATGTCGTGTTGAGTTCCTTTTGACGAGATGGATATTTGAGATACATAAAAATTGGACTTCGTGATAGTTGATTTATCTACCCATTGGCTCGAGGATCAGACACTCTTGGGATCGAGCATGCTGTGTGCAGGAACCCTAGAGCTGGCTGCGACTACAACGACTACCGTACTGGAATCCTCCGTGGGTTTGACGACGACGAAAACCGTGCTGGAATCCTCCGTGGGTTTGAAGATGAAGAGAACTGTATTTGAATCCTCCTTGAGTTCTCCAGTGATGAATACTATACTTTTATCCCTTGTGGGTTCGACAGTTTGACTTTTGTTCTAGTATCCTACGTGGGTCCGACAGAGTAGTTGGTCTAGTATCTTACGTGGGTCCAACAGCTTAGCAAGTCTAGTATCATACGTGTGTCTGATAGCTTATATGAATCAGTGACTACATATTATCATCTCTATCGCTATACGAATGATTTATACCTGTGTGAGTTGATTCATGACTTTCAATCATTATTATCGAATTGACATGAATATTGATCAAATCACTAAGGGTATCCTACTAAACTAATGAAACTAAGTACCTTGGTTTTGTTATTTCTTGCACACCATTATCTAAAAACGTTTATCTTCACATGGTCAGTATAAAATCCATCCTTGGTGACAATATATCCTTTAAAATATTCCTCCAATTAAATTAATAAATAATTGATAATGTTTTTATAAAAATCATTTCATGTAATAGTCACAACAACGATCTCAATGTTATTTTCATAGACCTTATTGTTTTTTAAATACACCAAGATATCATAAAATAGTACCGCAGTAAAATAATCATGAAATTTCATAAATAATTAGTTCATTAGATTTAAAATAAAATAGGTTTCATTAGTTAATAGAAATAGAATAATTGAAAACTCATAAAGTACATACAGCATTCAAAAATATTTCTTTGAAATATCATCACTAATTATGGGTAATTGATTAAACATATATTTGAGGTCATTATTTTTAAAAATATTAAACTCCATGAGGTTGATCAAACAAGTAAAAATGTGATTTATAGTATACATTCTCCATAGCTTAATATATTTAATTTTCCTATTATTAATGCATATCTACATGGATCTGTATTTCATCATAATGATGAGAACTAGGGATCACCAAGATATAGAAAAGGGGTGTATAAATACTTTATCACACAACTCCTATAGTTATTTCTTCAATTACACTTTCTATATAGTGGATGTTGTATTTTACATCTTAGATATTAGTCTTAGATCAATGATTAAATCAATGGAAAACTCAATAACAATCTCTTTTGGATATCGACAAAAATTTTCATCAAATAGATCATTGTATTCATTTAGAATTTATACATCCTCAATTTTAATATTATCTTTTCCAAATGTATATTTGGTTTTCTCATATTCCCAATAATCTCATTTAGAAGTTAAAATGATGATAGATTTTGAAATGACTATAGTGATGATGTCTCCCCTCTATTGATGTGGAATTATATATTATTATCAAAATTCATAATTTTCATCTCCTTCTAATAAAATCTTTCCATCATATTTTATAATTCTATCCATACTAGTGATTATATCAAATTCAACAACAATTTTGATAAAAAATGCATAAAAATAAAGAATGTCTATGCTTTAAAATTTGAACCTTGGTATGCATAATTGTCCCAATGATGCTTCCACTTTGATTTTTGACAAATAACTCACATGTTATGTTTCTAGAGAAATATCCAATTTCCATAGAAATCCTAACTATGGATTACATGAATTTTTATAGTTTCCATACATTATACTAATATCCATTTATATAAAATGTTTTACACTATAATTGATTATAACGGTATTCATTATATGTTATAATTTAAAAATTAAATAAATATATAAAATAGATATAAAAGATTATGTGTACATAATATCAGAATCAAAATCATTATTTCATTAGGGATTTCATTATTTTAAAATAATTAATAATGTTTTATAATGATAATTTGAATTCTTATAAGAATATCCACCAGGGGTTTCAAACCATGTGTGAAATATAAAATTATATCATGAACTAAGTAAAAATTGACTCAATTCACAATTCCACCTTCTCCATGTAATTATCCCTATGTATAACTCTACTAGAACCAAGTGCAGTTGAAGTATCCACATAAGGATATAATGATAAGAAAAACCACATAATTTCTTCCTTAAAATTATTTATGAGATTATTTATAAAGGAAAAATTTTTCTTCATAAGTCTTTCAAATATTTATACTTCTATATTCGGAGCTAGGTAAAGAGATGACATGTTATATTGAGTAAAGATGTTCTATAAATAAATTTAATAAAAATATTATACATATTTTATAATATAAAAATTAATTTTCTAAAAACAATATGTGATAAATCACAAATGGGGTCTTAGATATGAAGTATGAAACCACATTTGAGTCTAGAACATGACAGTTACACTATGTGTGATCTAAAATTGATCAGTGCAAACCGATTGGATAAAACTGTTTATTGATAGTGAATTGTATAGGTTAACTATGTTGTAAATTTATCTAATAGAAAAAAAAATCTAATATTTTTTACCATTAAACACTACATTATTGAAATGCTCCAGTGATTGCCACATAAACCCTAGGATAATTTAGATACATCCTTCATCTTTTTCATTGGTGAATCGAATCGGACTATGACAAGACTTTAGATCCATGTAGTTTGAGACACAAGAAATGCAAGGAATTATTCCATGTGTTGGATAGTTCATTCTTCAATAAATAATGATCCAATATCCAACTAGGACTTTTCAATTTCTATTTGGTGATTCTGTTGAATAAATTTATTGATAATGATCATCAATTTCATTTATCTTCATCAAGATAAAGCCTTTGTATGAGCCCACGTATCAAATTTCATTACTTATTTGGTTGAATTCTAGTTTTCCTTGTTTTCTCACACAAATTTTAAAAATATTAATTTTTTGGAAAATAATTCATGGCCCAATATTGTTACACTCTTATTATTTTCATTTTCCCACACTCTTTCTTCACATTACACTCCATTATGAAATGGATACATAGTTCAACATTGTCAATCGGGATAGAGCACAATCAAACCACATAAGTCAATAAATATTCACATGTGATGAACTAAATAATGATTTGTAGATGGATCCCGGTGATTTTTAGGATTCATGGGATCAATTCGATTTAATTTTTATGTGAGACTAAATGATGAACAATTTGATATATACAGGTCATGAAATGCTTTACCATGGATCAAAAAGTTCCATTTTCCAACCACCATATGTATGGTAACAATGAAAAAGGATCTATTAATTTTATTTTGAGTGAATATGGGGGTTGATTCAAATTATTGCAGATAGATCTGGTGTGTCGGTGTAGATTTAGATTTTTAGTATAAATCATTACTACATGTTGTGTAGTCTGAAGAACATAGATCAGGTAGATACTTGGACATGGAGGCTTGGGTTTTAGAATATTATAAGTATAAAACATTTTTAGCGACCCTAAAATGTTATATGAACTTTTTATAGAAAGACGGTGTTTACTCTAGGAGTATACATAAATGAGAAATGCAAGGCATCCACGATGTGCATGTGTACATGGAAATGGGATGGGTAGAGGGACACAATTTGGGAGCATTGGAAGAACCCCAATTTGATCATAAAATCCATGTATACCCTCTAACCACTATGTGTCCCTTCATGGGAAGTTCATTTTGTATTAGTAGGAACATGTCTAGGTGATAGAGCGGGACCAGACATTGTGTGGGTCCCCTCACTTGTTGTGTACCCCTTATTTCTTACTAAGAATACCTTAACCTTTCATATATCCTTCATCGGAAATCATTTTTTACCCAATTATTATCCAATAATATGTGTTTTTTCCATATAAAGATATGTTGGAAGCTTAGTGGATTTTTAAATATCATCCTAGATGTTTCATGAGTGATGCTTATTTAGGATGTACTCAATGATGATAGTTATCAGGTGTGAACATTATAGTGCTACCCTCTGATATACTATGGTGTAGGTCCTCTATCTACATATAAATTAGTACCCTTTATCATTTTGGGTGAGGGTCCTCCTTATAATGAGTGGTACCCTATAGATAGATTAGTGTGTGGATTCTCTATTCAATTAGTGGTATTCCCAGAGGGATTAGAGAACATGTCATCTATATACTATGTGCTACCCCCTGATGGATCGGGGTGTGGGTCCTCCTCTAACTATCTATTAACCGTATATAATTATTTCCTTATTGATCTATGTATGTATTGATAACCTTACAAGGGATTATCGTGTTAGTATTATAATTACTATATTGTACAATATTATAGGACTATGTTGTGGGTTCTCTATCTAATTAGTTGTACCAACTATTATATTGGGATGTATTTCTCCTCATAATGGTTGGAACCTCCATGAAACACTTGGTGGTGGGTCCTATTCTATGAGAATATATCCCATCAACAGTGTGGCTTAGTGGCAAGGCATGTTACCCACACATGATTATATCATTGGACAAATGGGCGATATATTCAACATCAAGGGTAAACTTATTGATTAGATGGTACTCTATCTTGGGTAGGCTTGTCAGATTGATATCCCATTGTATCTCATTTGGGTTTCATGGGATTGATCATATGTATATATATATATACATGCATCCTTGTATTTTTGTTGTCATACACTCTTTCTATGTGTTGTAGAGAAGCAACTTGTAGTCCACCTACTTGATGTGTTGAGATACCAAGGCATGGATGAGGTTACATTTATTATTTAGGTTGATCTATATGACTATATATTCCTATAAAATATCTTATTACTCTCCCATCAAATTTTATTGTGTCCTTCTGGGAATGTATATACACACACACCCCAACATGTGTTTTCACACACCTGTTGTGTCTTATGAAGATGATAGAGAGATCAATATTTATCACATTGGATATTTGAACATTATAGTGGATCAGACTATATATGGTTTTTAAATAATGGATATCAGGATATAGACATTCATAGAACTTTTATATTAATTTTTTTAGGCTGTGACATCATTCTGAATAGCTGTTTATTTTTCACCATTAATTTTTAGTTTACACCGTCATACTCTTTTATACCTTAGAGGTTTTTCAAAAAAAATTATTTTCTATTATTTGTGTGTTTTTATTGTTATCACAATGAACATATTCATTGATATGATAGGTTTTTGGAATATAGGTAAATTAGGTAAATTATTCCCATGGTAGTTATACTTTTTGACACTTGTCACCAGCACCTGGCCTATAGAGGCAGGCTTGGGGTATGTGGGCTTTAGCCCTGTTTGTTTGGGTCGTGAATGATTTGTATCCAAGATGTATCAATCCATGATATGGTGTTTGGAGTAGTCCCTTTTTGAGTTATAGTTGGGATATATGGATATTTTGTTGAAGTGTCTTATGTTCGGCTCTCAGCGTTGGGAACCAAGTATTGGTGCAACTGTCGACATATCCATTCACATGGAAATTGACCACAAGCATATCAACATGGAAAACCAAGATAATGGTAATAGGTATCTTGTGGTACATGCATCATATAATATTGATTGTTTGAATTTATTTCTTGATTGATATCCCCATTGTGTTTGTGTGTATCAGACCATTATATTTCATGATTAAATTTTCAGGATTCCTTTGAAATGATATCAGGTCGGGTTACCTATTATGGATCATGAAAATGAACTGATGAATGATGTCACCTCATTTTAGGGTCCAAACCACTAGATCATTCATGCATGGAAATAGGGTGCTACAAAAAAGCTGTTAATAAGTAGATCATACCAATATAAAAATATGAGGAGGCATATAACTTTAGATCTCCCTGTGAGTTCCAGTTCCATAGGCCAATGAGGTCCCTTGGTGAGCCAGATCCCCAAGTTGCAGAGGTTTGGATAGAGTCGAGGGTTTTATGTTTTCATGATTTTCTTAACATTGGAGTATCATGCTGTTTCACAACCCGGAATTCTATTCCATAGATCATTTGGATGATTGTGGAATCATATTACCTAGATGGATGATGGATGGAAACTCACAAACACCTAATTCTTGTAGATTTTTTGATGAGGATTTCGGATCCTCATGCATTAATGCAGTTCAGATTCAGGTTCTTATGGAATTGTAGCTGGAAGATATCACAGTTGTTGAGTGTGTTCTGATGTTCGAAGACCATTATCCTTAATCCCTTGACATGATCTGGTATGCTACTTCTAAGCATTAATGTTTGATCAGGGTGTCTGTAAGGATATCAATTCTAGTGTACTATCTATATGAGTCACCAACTATGATGGGGTATTGGAGGGGTTTATGGTAATGGAGAGATTCTATTCAATGAGATTTATACCATTTGGGGTTAGAAGTGGGTGTCATTGGGATGAGATGCCTATAATTTCAACTGAGGTGTAGTTGATAGGACCTTGGCGCAGGAGACCCACCCCACATGATCAGACCCAATAACATGGTCATGTGTCACAATGACATTGTAGAAGACAAGGGAATCCTAAACAGGGGTAGTTCATGGATTTTAATTGGAATTGTTACATGGTGCATTACTGCCTGACAAGATGTAATACAGATGATATCTAGGTATATGTCAAACCACTATGACAGAGACATCATTGTGATCATGTTTATCAACGGAGACTGTAGGGTTCCCCATAAGGTGGCAGATTTAGAAGAGGAGAATGTGAAGCTCTAGGTGGAATAGTTGTGGGTGGTGGATGATTCTATGAGATCCTTCCACCCCCACCACAAGTTGGCATACGTCAGGCCCCTATAGTTTACTATAAGGGTCATAAAGAGCTATGGGTAATAGAGGATTTGGACCAAATAAAACATAAGATAATTAGAGATACGATCTGGATTTATTATACACATTCATATATACTATTATAAATCATTGTTAGTCATTTGGTAATTTCATTACTTCTTTTGTGAGAGCTAAATCTACCATTTGAGGCATTATCCAATCAATTTTTTTTGATGTTTCTACATGGAATGATTTCTGGGTATCTTCTAAATGCATTTCATGTGGGTTACCGGTAGGTGGAGAGAGGTTAATGTGGGAAATTTTGGTCATTATGATATAAAACTATCACATCACCTTGGGTATGGATTGGTTTTCCATACTTTCACAACATATTGATAGACATCATTAACGAGTTAGATTACTTCACACAAATGGCATGATATTCTCCTTGTTGGGTGGCAAAAATCCCATGGAATGATCAGTGGGGGTTCTGAGAAGCAAGATTCATCCCATCACCAATTTGTTAGAGAGTGTATCCCTTGGTACCGTAGTATATTTAGGAAACCATATCCCAAAATTGTTGAATATTTCACTGATGTCATCTCCATGGATGTTCCAATACTACCTCTAAGGAGGGAGGTGATATTTTTCATTGAATTTCAACCTGGTACCAATTTGATATCTTCTATGGTATATATTATGTCCCAAACTAAGTTCTAGGATCTGCAGTTGTAGTTAGAGAACCTTTAAGATAAGTATTTCATCACTCATAGTGTCTCCACCTAGTCATGAGAAGGGTTTTTCATAAAAAAAATAAATATGGGATATTATAGTTTTTTTATACATTCATCACCTAAACCAGGCCAGGATAAAGAAAACATATTCCTTATATGTAATGAAAATTATTTTTTGAGCTTCAATGAGCATGATAGTTATCATATATTGATCCCAGTTTCAGTTACCACCACATGAGAGTTTGGATGGAAAATATTCCAATTATATCATTTTTATGTTTCTAAGGACACTGCGAGTTCCAAATGATTCCATTTAGAGTGATGAATTCCCCCCCCCCCGAATTTTTAATGATTTAATAAACTAGATCGCTCATACATGCATGGGATAGATTGTTGTTGTAATCATTAATGAAAAAATCATCTACTTTGTGCTATAGGAGGAGCATGTCGAGCACTTAAGAATAGTCTAGGAAATTATATAGGAGAATCAGCATTATGGTAAGCTCTAAGAGTGCCAATTTTAGATTCAAAAGGTTCAATTTCTTAGAAATGTTATTTATAAGCATGGTTTGGCCGTGGACCCATAGAATATCGAGGCAGTTCTTGATTCGGATCCATCCATGAGTGTGTCTGATGTGAGGATATTTCTTTGATTGGGGGGGGGACAACAAGGTGTTTTTGGTAGACTTATAATTGATTTCGTCTCTATAAAACTCTCTAATATGAAAATGGAAATCATACAGCTAGACTAAGCAGTTTTAGTTGTCCTTTGAAGAGTAGGGGGTGAGGCTGAGGAGTGCCTCTGAATTTTAGACTACTCGGGGAGGGTGTGGAGTATGTAGTGTATTACAATGCCTATAGTTCTAGGTTATCTTCCTTTTTGTTGTATTGTTAGTCAGTTATCACATATCGGATGAGGAAGGTGAAATAAATGAGTGGTACTATGTGACTCGCTACCTAGAGTTGGAAATAATTGTCTTCATCCTGAGGATGTGGAGTCACCATGTTCTGGGAGAGATCATCATAGATTACGGAGACCCCTGGAGTCTCATGTATTTTATAACATATAGAGGCATGAACAAGAGATAGTGGTGATAGTTGGAGTACCATAATTAATATGAAATTAAAATATTCTATACTATGGGTAAGGAAAACATTGTAGAAGATTCCCATATAAGGACGTATCTATCTCGATTGGTGTAGGAGAATTATGAGTATTTTGTCTCTTTGCAGCTTACCAGAGTTTGGTAGAAGAGTGTAGTTTTTCATTAGTAGATGTTGTTTATTCATACAGTACATTACTGTATGAGATATTCCCAATTTTGATATAACTATTTTGAGGTAATTTGTTTCAAGATATCCTTAAGAGATTCACATGACGGATTTTCTGAAGGAGAGTATCACATCATCATTATACAGGGATGGATGGTAGGCACAGGCATGATGCAACCAGATGTTATGTGAATGTTCCACACATTTACTTTGGCTACTCAAATCTGTGTTCGGAGGATGTAAAGATACATTCATAAGTAGTTTTTGTGGGTCGACATGAGGTAGGGTGTGGATGAGTTTGTCCCAGAGTACCTCACCTCTAATTAGGTGAAGGCTGAGCACTAGGTTCCGACACAATATTTTTATCCCATTAAGATCCCAAATTGGAAATATTATAGCTTATCCCTAGACATCATGGTATGGAATCCCAATATATTGAATGAAATTGATGTTATATGGGTGATAGTTATCTGACTCATAAAGATGCAACACTTCCTTGCTATCAAGGAGCAGAGTTCAGTGTACTGTTTGGGGAATATGTATGAATAGGATATTGTTACCCATCATTGGGTTCCCTCAAATAAGGTATCTAATCGTGACGTGAATTTCACCACATGATTGTGGAGAGTCATTATTTAGGAGTTTTAAAACCTTGTGATGATGACTACATTCTTCCATCCTAAAACAAATGATCATACCGATCATATAATTCAGGTTTTGGAAGATATTTTGAGGGATTGCATGTAGAACATTGGATCTATATTGGATTATTTATTACCATTTTAAGAGTTTTGTAATGAAATCTCTACACCACTAACACTAGCATGTAACCTTTTTATTCCCCATACGTGTGACAATTTAGGACACCATTGTGAATGAAATAGATCACAAAGTGATCTTGTGTGAGTTTACATTTATGTAGGTTCTATCATATATGGTCATATTTATCCCTATAAGGTTGTGGATAGCATTGAGTAGGCATAATTTTTAGGAAGAACTATGTTGTCGGCTCATGGAGTTATAAGAGACATTGTTGATGAATTTTAAGGGTTAATTAAATATCTATTTTAATTAATAAATTAATCAAAATAATATATATTATCATTTAAATATACCATTATAGAAATTTATTATGGTTAGGTTCATTTACCCTAGTAGAAGTAACATATTTCCTTCCCCTCCTCTATTGGAGAATCAAATCAGACGATAACGAGACTCTAGATTGAGGATGATCAAAATGAATGAAACAAAATGGTTTCCTCTATTTGTTTGTGACCGTGTTATTCAATGATGAATGATCACATCTTCATGTCGTATAGTTGGATTTATGTTTTAATCCCAAATTTATTATATTGACTGAGATTGATTACTCCATTCATGGATCTGCACTATGATCAAGATTTTCATATTCCCTCATATCATATTTCAAAATTTAATTTAATTAATTCTCATTGTCCATGTTTCTCACCTCAGTTTTCCTAATTTGGTTTTTTTGCATTAAAAAATTTTTGAATGAATTTTTTCACCCATTATTCTTGTGATTTCCCCCACTTGTTTTTCTTATTCCCCACTAGTGGGAAATTGGGCTATGTTTAGAAATTACCAGAAGGGATCGAGTGTGATCATACCCATAGATTCAAGTTAGATTCATGTGAGGAAAATGGAATGAATATAATAGGATTTATCATTGTGTTTTTGGGATATAGGTGATGAATACATAACATTTTGGATCAGAGACTTATCAATGAATTGCAGCAGATGCATGGGTCATGCAACACTTTATCATGGATCAACAGGTGGCATTTATTGTCCTTCAAGTTTTCAGAAATTGATGAAAATTGGTCTGCATATCTAATCATGGGGAATGAAGAGTCCTAATTAAATTTGGCAGAGCGAGATCAGGATTCTTGGTCATAGATCCACATTTCTATAATAATACTGACTAGATGACGTGTATTCCAAATATGACACTTCATGTAAGTCCTTGGTTACAATTACTAGGAGATCATGAGATTTTAAGTATCACATGATGTGTGGGACCCCACATTACATCATTCCTTACGATGATTACCAAACATAAAATATGAGGGTACAGGAACATGGGCGTGTTTAGGAACACACAATGTGCTTAAGTACACAAACATGAGATCGATAAATGGACACATACAAGGATCCCGTGAAGGAATTTGAGTGTCTCGAACAAGCCTTGTACACCCTCTAAATGTTTTGTATCCATACATATGAAGTGATCTATGTACTGAAAGGGACATGGAAAAACAATTCAGTTTGAACACTCAGAGACTGGTTCCCCTCAAAAACCATGTACCCCTTGGTTCCTTATGATGAAAGCTTATCCTTTAACATTTTCTTTTATTGGGCTCAAGTTCGATACCATGAGTATCATATAATAATTTATTTATATAACTAAATGATAAATCCCTGGGGTCTTTCTAGAAATGATTCGATATGGTCCTAGTGTTATGATTATTTAGGCGACACTTGATGAAAATATTGATCGGGCAGGATCATTAGAGCGATACCCCTCATGGAAAATGTGGCATGTACTATATAAACTCATGGGGTATTAACCTTTATCAGTTAGGGTGAAGGCCATCCTTACACTGAGTGGTACCCACTATAGTGTCAAGGTGATTTTCCATTATCCACTGAGTGTTACCCCTCATAGATAAAGGCATGGGTCCACTAACAACTAAGTGGTACCCCCAGATGTATTAGGGAATGAGTCTTTTATCTAATTAGTGGAACCCCATTTTGAATTTAGGTGTGTTCCCTATATCTTCGGAGGGGTATCTCCTATAGAATTCGAGAACATGACATGTATCTACTGAGTGTTTCCCTTCATGGAATTAGGATATGGGTTCTCTCTCTAACCAATTTTACCAATAACAGATAGGGCATGGGTCCTCCTTACAGTGAGTGAATCCTAATTGATTCTCTAGGGTGCTATTCATATGCTTTAATATTTTTCCTCTCTACTTTTTGGAACACTAATATGTTGTGGGACCAATATATAGTTAATTTTTTATAGACACAGGAGATGCATGGCATCGAGGCTGGGATTTTGGAACTTATTGAACTATTTTATTTGTTGGGATGTTAGATGGGGATATTCTTCTCAATAATTTAGGTTTTATTGATTTGATCATATATATATATATATATCCCTGATATTGGATTTTTTACTCTATTTCTATGGCTGGAAGACATGAAACATGTAATCAACCTATACAACATGTTGAAAACCTTATATAGGAAACCACATATGGTGGTCAAAGCATGATGATAAGGAGTTAAGCTCTCTCAGAACAATTTCATTACTATATTTTTATGTTGGTATATCATTCCAGTTGTTCTGGTTTTCCCCATTAATTTTAAGTTAACACAATTGTAGTATTTTACACCCTAGAAGATTTCCAACCAATGTTTCAAATTTTGTTATTTCATATTTTTTATTTTAGTTTGATAGAATTCTACATTGATATGATCATTTTTATTCATTATGTTACATTCCGAAAAATCCAACCATGTTAGTTATTCATTTTTTTTCTTTTTTCCAACCCCTAGACTATAGAGGTTAGATTGGGTAATCTGTGGTGTAAGCCACTTTGGGGTGGGTCCTAACGTTTTCCCACAAAATAAAATATCATAAAAGTTATCATAGGTTTATATTCTCTAATCTATGATTTTTTTGATCAATTTCACATGGTTTATACTAAAAATCAATTCAAGCCCATTATAAAAACCTCGAATCCAGTAAACCCATACCGTTATCTAAATTATTACATTAGCATAGATACAGGGATCAAATACCAAAATACGGTCCACCTTAGAAGTCTTGGAGGACCAAATAAATATATTATCTATATTTCAAATTATAAATATAATATGTAATATAATAATGAAAATTATTTTGAATAATTGATTCCATTGAGATAATTGTTCGTTATATCATATGGAAGATAAAAAATTATGGTTGAGTCAAATTCACTTTAATGATAAAATACTGTGGAATCTCTCTTGATCACAAAAATGCATAATAAATGGGTAAAGGTAAAAATATATACAGATATTCAATTTAATAAATAAATTTAATATCATACTTAAATAAGTAATAATTAATATGTAATTGTACAAAAATAAATAGGAATTCAATATAATCAATAACATGGGAACAAATTGAATCCATTTATAAAATGAATGAAATAATCTCATGAAAAACTAATTAAAAAATCTTCATTGCATGAAATTAATAATATAAAATTTCATTATTTCAGAAATCATGATATCTATACTTCAAGCATTGTTTGGCATGAATGTTTACAATTATGGGTAAAAAACCCATTTAATTTGACCAACTCATTTTAATCATGGGACATGTTAATTAATCAAGGAATAAATTATTCTGAACCCCACCTATCACTGTATGTTTAAAATATTCCTCTGATATCAAATGAAATATTTAATTAATAACCAATATGAAATATCTAAAAATGTATTTATAGAATAAAAAATAATGAATATAAATAGTTATCTATTTAATCAACTAACATTCAATGTAAAAATCTATATGTAGGAATGATATATGGTTTATGATATAAGCATATAAATGAAAATTATATATAAATATAATGGAAATATAATGTACAATGACAATAATAAAGTAATTTTCTAAATGGATTTTTAATTTCAAAAAATATAATGAGAGACAATATATGTCCATCTATTCATAAATAATATAAGTTTTTAATAAAATAATGTCCTTTTCATGAATAATGTGAATGGATGTAAAATATTAATGTAATATTTCATAGAAAAAATTCTCTGTTAATACCTTCAGAACATATAAAAGAAGACAAATTTTTTAAAATGGTTATATTGATGAAGATGATTGTTAGTATCGTATATGTTAACAAAAATATTTTATAACATTTTATAAAACATGCGGATAATGTTTTTTGGGAATGTAGTAGAATTTTTTTCTTTAAGACATATTTTTTTATTCATGTATCACAAAAAATGTTGTTAATAAATCATATGATTATATAAATTTATTTTTGTAATAAAATGTTGAAAATATGATTATAGAACACAAATATAACAAATTTGATAGAAAATAAATTTATTTTTTATTTTTAATGCTTTTTCATGATTAAATTACTAAATATAATAAATTTTTTTAAAAAATACTGAAATTACATAAATATCTACTATGTATAAAGAAATTTTATTTATTATCAAGGACAAATGATACAATTATTTTAAAAATAAGTACCAAAATAATGTGATGTTATAAAATAGACTCTTACCGCCCTTGTATATTATAAATTGTAAACACAAAAAAGGATTAAATTAAATTCAAAAATTATTCATCATGAATAAAAATGTATTAATGTTAAATAAATCAAATGGATAGTATATACATGGAATAAAATTGAATTCATTCATAATTACTAACATGTCTTAATGAAAATGAATCTCACCCAAAAAAAATTATTACTGGATAAATTTCATGTCAAATCCCCCTGGATGAAATGATATAAATTGAATATTAAAATAATATGAATTATGAAATATTCATTAGATTAAATTTAAAAGGGGACATATATACATTATATAAAATTAATTGGGATAATAATATTATCATATTCCTCAATTGTAATATTTGAGACAAAATCTCTCAACCTATGCATCCCTTTAGTAGTACATGCATTAGCCTTATTTATATATGACTTATATTTCTTATTAATTTTTAATAGAACCACATTAATATTCATTTAATTGTATATTATCCTCTTATAATATCTTACTACCCATTCATTAAATTTTTTTTATTATTTTTATTGTTTCATGTGTTACTTTATTTTTTTTCTCATACATGTTTTGTAAATGATGTTATAGTTCTTATGAAAAAGACATAGATCCATCATATCAAGAATTATAATAATGTGATAAACATAAAATTTATTCATTATATAAACTTTTAAAACAATTCATTAATGGTTGACATTGGAAATTAATCGCATCACCGGATTGAGATTGTAGGCCATATACATGAAAGAGAAATGATATCAATCCCTTAATGGGTGAAAGCGTATTTAATTGATGGTATATTAATTATCATAAATTAAAATAATTTCATTTGTATGATATATATTAATTATTCCCATTATTATGAATAAAAATGTGAGTCTGTGATGTATAAAATATTACATCATTGTCATGAAGCGGTAGACTGCCGTACATATGAGAAATGGATTTTTATCCCATTTGATGGAGAAGTATATTTTAAAATATTATGTTATCCTCATAATAACATCTTCATATATATGATGTATTTTTATTATAATGTTTGAGGTTGTTAGATATAATTTATTGTGATAAAGATTTTGGGGAGATATGTTATCAGGTTTTGGTTGAGATAAATGGATTAAATTATGTAATGATGTGAGGAGAGTGGATTCCATTTTATAGGCAACTGAGGGGACAGTGTTGAAAACTACAATGAAATTTCCCAAAAACAAAAAAAATGAAAAATTCTTTCCAGTGAAAAATTCATCCAAATGACATTATATTCTATGGTGGGATGCATATGTTTGAAAAAATGGTATAAAAAAAGATTTTAAAAATAACATTGGAAATCATTTCATTAAATTTTGGTTTTTCTACCCCTGAAAAACTCCTTTAATCTCTAACCATGGTTATTAAATTTTTCACTATTAATAATGTATAATTCTTTTTCACCCTAACAAAAAAATTAATTCGTCTAATTCCATAAATCAAAATTATTTTTCAAAAAACAAATCACAAATATTGAATATGTGAATTTAAAAGTAAACCACCAAATTTTTTTTGAAAATTATTTTTTAAATAAATGACCTTTTTACGAAAAATTATATCTTATTTTAACTATTCGATAGTATAATTCATTATATATATTCATATTTTTATAGTTATAGTAAAAATATATATATATTCGTAAATACCTTTAATTTTTAATGAATATTTTAAATAATTAAATTGGATGGAAATTATTATTTTTTTAAATAAATAAAATCTATAAAAATATCTCTTTTTATCTATAAATATTCTTATATTTATTTTTAGAAAATTGTCTGTAAAAAACTATTATCTCAAAATAATTTATTAAATTATTACAAATTAAATAAGTTATAGTTTCCAACTACATTTTCAAATACTCATAAAATCTTATTTTGAAAGGAAAATTTAAAAAACACATTATTAGCATATTTGACCATGTAAGATCAAACTATATATTGACATAAAATAAGAATTTTTGTTCTATGAAACACTAAAAATTGAATTTTTTAGAGTTTTATTGAAATATAATGTTCCCATGTTCTAATTTAGGTATGGTTAATTTACATGGATATTAATAGATAAGAATTTTAAATGAATATATTATCAAATATATATATTTCTCTTACATAACCTGAATGTGATAATTTCCTGGATTTTTTCTTAAAAATAAATGTTTATAAAAGGTTTCCAACATTGATGTGAACCATGAATTAGAATGATTTTATTCTAAAAAATAGAATTATGGTCATGTGAAATCCTCTGGTGGGACATAGATGTTGTAGTATATATGGTGAAAGTAGTCAAAAAAATATTAGAATTCATCTCATAAATTTATTACCTGATAATCTCAATAGCTAGAGATAATAAAAGGAAAACCACTAGTATAAATTACACATGCCTTCTTATAAATCTATATTGAAGTCTGTGAGTGTTTTCAATAATCATTAGGCTTTTTGATTAACATTAGGGATCATCATGATCAATATAGTTAGATGTATTTCCATAAATTGGTATGCTTAATATTCATGATAAAGTCTGATATGGTGGTTGATTCCTAAGTGGTATGTTATTAATGAATATATTGATTAATAATTCTACACATATAAATTTATAGAATTTAACAACATGACCATTTTATTGAAATGAAACTACTAATATAAATTTATTAACCATGGTGGGTAGATGGGACCATATTAAGATGTTAATGAATGAATTATCAAGAATTAAAATTGATGACATATATATGAATCATTTTTTGAGAGATATTGAGAAAAAGGGATCAGATTACATTATAGGTGTCTGTATGTGGTTGTCATCAATATGCCACCAATTTATTACTATCACTATCCTTTATGTGTTACGAGACAATGATATTGGACATTAATATAGAATTCCTAATACCACTGAGGAAAAATCCAATAGGTTCATATACATCATGGTTCCCATGGTTTTAATAATATTTATATTTTACCATAAAAATAGATAATATTATATATTTCTTAAAATAATATTTAATTTTTATTTTATGACTTGAAATATTAATTAAATGTTTATTCTATAGTATGTGAGTAAAATATATATCTCGATATTTATTCGATGAATAATAATTAAAATAATATTAATTTTTGGTTATAAAAATATTTATAAGGTAGAGCAGACTAAGTACTATGATTGTTAATAAATATTTATTACTATACTATAATAATGTTTTTTATCATTTCGTGATTTATTATTGTCAATGAATAAAAATTATAATATCATTATTTTATGTGGAATAAGGAAACATTATGAATTTAATATTTATTTAGGGAATATGTGTAGTAATATAATTTATAAACCCTATCCAAAGATTTATAAATGGAATGTTATATCTTTTGTAAATACAAACAGTTGCAGATATAAACAATTTTATATTATAATGGTCGTAAATATACACAATTATTGATAAAAACCATCATATATATAAACTTTTGAGTATACAATTTTTTACTAAAAATATATATAGATACAAATTATTATGAAAAAAATTTATGTAGATAAAAAACATTTTCTATATGTACTGATGTAGATATAATTTATTATGCACAATGTTATCCACCCATGATAAGTCACTCTTAAATGGAAAAAGAATGCATTTAGTTTTTCTCTGAAGAATAACATAAATGACTTTTTTTCTACACTCTACTTCTAGAGATGTCAAAACCAACTATTCTAGAAAAAATGAATTTTTGTAATGAAAAAATGATAAAATATTATCAATAACATCATTCAAGAACCTAGTGTAGCCTTAGAAATGATTAGGGATCATGGGAATTAATGAGGATGACATATAGATTTATTCTAAAAAATCCTCCAATAAAATTTTTATTATACCAAACAATTATATTAGTATAATCATATTCTTTGAAGAGATAAAACCAAAAATGAGGTAATTTAATTGTTATAAATTTATTATAAATATAACATGAAATGAACCCTACAAGTTTGTAAATTTATTTTTCTAGGTTTTCAATGATATTATTCAGTTCTCATGAATTTTATTACATATGTGTCATATAATCCAATGAATAATGAACTTTGGGTTTGGGAAAACCCAAATAAGTGTTTATAATGTGTCTAGAACCTACATGTTGTATGTGTTTATCTACAATAAATTTTTTAATTATTTATTAATTTTTACTATTTACAAATCTATCATCATTTTTTTCATTAATTAATTATTATAAAAAATGAATGTTTAGCTCTTCTCGAATTCTCTTCCTTTCTCACTAATATAATAAAAATTGTGTAATTACATACAAATAACCTCCCATGAACCAATCTGAAGGTTCATAGAATTTTGGTCAGATTTTTTCTTTAAAATATTGGACCCAATAATACATCTCATGTATTCATGTATCTCATTAATATCTACATTATTGTATAATAATAAACCATAGTAGTGTGTTACTGATAGACGATGACAAATTATTCCATGAATGTGGAAAGATTGTATTTCTGATTATATGAAATTAATAATAATTATTGATTATTTCCATAAGAACAATCAACATTCTCATAGGAGTCATTTATTAAAAATAAATTCTATGTGAGTTGTTTTTTGTTACAAATATATAATTAATTTAAATTATTTTTTGAACTATAAAACATATACTATTGTCATACACCATGCACACTTGATACATTAAAATAATTACACAACAAATAATTTACATCTTCTACATTGTCATTTATTTATAGAATCAATGTGGAATTTCATAAAATTCCATGCATGATAAATGCTAAAAGAGTACAAAGTACATGAGAGGGACCATGTTGGGAAGTTCAAACAGTAGCATGTCACTTCACTAAATAAGTCTCACTATGTACTTAGTAATATTTAAGTGAAACTATTTTCTTTAGTTTTTCTATAATTAATTTGGGCGAGAGAAGTGGGAATAAAAATAATACAAATTTATTTTCTAATTACTAATGATAGTACATTTATTTGAGCGTGTTCTATGTTGATTTAGAATGATTAAAATTAATTATTTTTATTAAATCTGTATTCATATAATGCACTTATGATCATGATCCTAGAATGAAATTATCATGAGTGTGGTTTTCATTAAATTAATTTTAACATGATTTTTTTATAAATTATTATTATTGATTTAAAATGACGACATATGTGTTATAATGTAGAGACCCGAAGCTTATCGTACATGGACGTTACATTACTTTTGCGGAATACTTAGTACATAACAAAAACACACACACAAGGATCGTAATAGTTTAGTGTCTTTGGAAACTCGGAATAAAATCTTCTAATCGTGGGGAAAGATCTTCAACATCTCCCATAATGATCTTCCTTTTTTTTACCTAAAACCTTTCTTTATATCCTGGGGAAAAGAAAACATAAAAGGGTGAGCTCAAATGCTCAGTAAGGGTAATCAAAAGAAATATCAATCACATCATATATATAAGAACATAGCTTTTGGAAATCTTAACCTGAAAAAGAGCTCATAATATCATAACATGGGATAAATCATAGAAGTGAAAATGAGATCCCCATAATCATAACATAAAACTTGAAACTTTGTGGCATGCACACATAATCATGGAAAATCATTTCTTGTTAGTCATGACTCATTGCCAAGACTATCTTAGTGGATAAATTCCCTTTCTGAACCGAGTTCACTCCTCGTTTCAGTCCTGTATCACTGAACCGAAATAACCTTCCTTTCCAGCCATGTCTATCTCATGAGATATAAAATCATTACCCAATGCATTGGAGGGAGATATAGGTCCCACCCATCTAATAATGATACCATTCTTATGTGTGCCACAAAATCATAAATCATACATCATTTCATAACCCATGTAATAAAAATGGGATTCTTAAAACAACATGACATCATAAAACCATTCATATAAGATAAAAGAATTCATAAACATAATTCCATAACAACATAGTCAAATCAATGTAAAAATATGGATAGAAACAGAACCCTTTATTATCTTAGATGGAAAATAATTTTGATAAAACACTTGGAATGAATTCTTGAGGAAAATATCCTTTCTTCTTCAAAATCAATTTCTTTTCACAAAAAATCATGCAATTTTAAAAGAAAGAGATTTTATTAAAAATAGTCATGAAATCTTTTTGGAGGAAGTTTCATGAAAATAAGGCTTTATAAAACCGTAAAAATCCGTTCATGCCGTTTAAGTTAAAAAAACATTCTTCGTACTTTTGTCGGAAAAGTCAAAAAGTACCTCGTATGAAAAAGCGACAAAAGATTCCTTTAATATTCTTTACTAAAAACTCACCGAAGAGTAAAATTGGATTTAAACTATTGTAAGTGGATGGAAACAATATTACATATTGAAGGAACATGGATGTGGATGATAAAATACACCCCAGTAAATACTTACGAATAAACAATCTCGGATAAAAATGAGATTGTGATATTTCCCTTACCTTAGGTACAATTTGCTTCGTAAGTGTCTGAACCTCCTGTATAATGATTTAAATCATGTTATTGACTTATTACAGAATCATATTCATTGTTATGATATCATATATGGTTCACTTATGACATTATATTACCCGTTCTTTTGTAAATTCCATGTTAAAGAAGCGTTTTGGGTAAAATCGTTTCATTTATCGTAGGTGTTTTGACTTGTTGTTCTTGAAATTATTATTACTTATATCATGATTTACTTACTTCCAAAATATAAAATTTGATTTATATATCATATATATTCAGTATATATATATATATAATAGGTGGATAAATAATATGAAAAACACCGTTCATGGAGACGGTAGTCCGTACGTACGCATGAACGCTGTTTTCCTTTCCTTATTGTCTTGAAATGGAAGTAAGTAGATGACATACATATGTATATATATACATAAATCCAGTAGATTTATAATGTCATATATTTCATTATTATTTCTTATATATACATTATAATCATTCTTAAATGGTTAACATGGAGAATGAATCTCATCGCGTCGTGGAGACGGTATTCCGTACGTACGCACGAGCGATGATATCATTTCTATAAATATTGAATTGAATTGGAGTGGATTATACAATATATCAGAATCAATATGATGTTGTAATAACTATGTATAGTTATTCTTTACACCATTATACCCATCCATGTAAGGTGGTGGTGGAAAATAGATTACACCACGGCGTGGAGACGGTATTCTGTACGTACGCACGCGCGGTGATTTCTTTTTCCGTAGGATGGATAGATGGTGAAATAGGGTTGTTTCATACTTATAATAACATATCAGTATATGAGTGATACTGATGTTATTACTTCATAATGAAACAACCTAAGAAGAAGAAGTGGAAGAAGAAATAAAGATGAAAGAATTGGTAACGGTAATTACCTCTTCTTTGAAGTGCCTCTTTGAGACCTCCACTTAGGGCACTAAAATTGGTCTTTGAGGAAGACCAGAACCTCTCGGATGTTGCTAGGGAAGTGGAGAGGAGAAATTGTCAGGGTTTGGCCGAGCTTGAGTGCTCAAATTGGTGTGAGGAGGAGGGGGAGGAGGTGTCCTTTTATAAGGGAGGAGAGGGGCACCTTAGGAATATCTCAAAATATTATTTTATATTAAAGTCAAAATCGGTTTATAATGGCTCCAAAGGGTCTTATTTCGAAGCTAAAGTGGGGATGGGTCGAAATCCTATCAACCAATAGGATTTAGAAAAGTTTAGGGTATTATTTTAACCTTATCAATTAGATTTAACTCTAAGTTAAATAATTTAACTTTTACTGTGTCTTTTTGTTTTCTTTCACTATATGATTAATAAACTTACTATAACATGCCAAACGAACCCCAAATTGTATATTATTAATACATATATCCTTATCTAAGTCATTTGGCCGAACCATATATTTTTAGGAATAAAATAACAATTAATAATATAATATTTGATTTAAAAACTATTTTGTGTCAATTTTGACACTATTTGATATATGATATTTGTGAAAGTCATAACAGAATTATATGTTCGAACCAAGTTGGTTAAATCAACACTAATATATCATAGTAACATAGAAAATTAGTTGAATTCATAAAAAGTCTTAAATTACATTTATTTTTGTATTTATATTATCAATTATGTCAATATTTCATTAATAAGATAATTACTGCATCATCTTTGTGTCATAAATAAATTATATTATTTGATGTCTAAAAATTACAAATAAAATACCATCATGTAGGAAATCTTTTTATCTTTCTAATGAATATTTATAGTCGAATTTATCTTTTGTATAACCCCATATTAAAAATTATTTACTTATTAAACTTTGATTTTAACTATTTTAACCCTTCTTTAAATAAATTAATAATAAATGTCCTAATCTAATCCAAGTTGGCCTAAATGGTCATATTTTATTCCTAAGTTTGTTTTTGGTCGAATTACATTTGTCCAATAGAATTAGGACATGTGTTAGGGTAATATTAATATCATATTTACCCTTAGTTACCCTATTTACTATTAACCGTGGTAAAAAAAGTAAAAAGTTACTATTCACCAAAAAATTATTTTCATCTCATTGAACCACATTTTAGTCCTTGATATTAACCATGTCTCTCGGATTTTCGAAATTCCATTCACAGAAGCGGTAAAATTAAATTTTATGCAAAATTCAGTTTTTAACCTACCACTTGGTAGTTTCACTATTCATCAAAAATTGATGTTTCTCAGAACAATGCCAAAATTTCATCCCAAGCTATATTTCATATTCCGAATTCAAAAATGAAGTCTATTTTACCAAATTCATAACCTAAAGTTGCATTAATTAATTTTATAATTAAATCCCGCTGTTAAAACAAATAGCGTGTTTTTAAGAAACAATATCTATCAAAAGATTGACACTTGTTTATGTCTAGTTTAAATGTGAAATTACATCCAATGACAAACATTGTATTAAATTGTAAAAATATATTCTAAATATACTTTAAAACCACTCAAATTAATGATTTATCACTATTAATTATTTCGATTAAAAAAGTTGTTTTTAATTATAATTTAGTAATTTTCACTATTTATCAGAACATGAAAGTTATCCGAAAAGTACCAAAATTTCACCTTAGGCTAAATTCGATACTCCGAATCCAAAAATGAAGTCCATTTTGAGAGTTAAAATTTCTAAAATTTTAAAAGTGGTTATTACTATTCATAACGGCTAGTTTTAATAAAATTTTAATAGCATATCATTGTTTCGTGAAACTCAGGATTACGTACCACACACGCTATCGAGGAAGGTTGCGATTGCGTGTAATGCAAGGCAAGTCAAGGATGCGTGTTGTGCAATATCCTTTTGGTGTAGCGTATAACACAAGACATAAGAAAGAATATTTTTCATAAAATTTCGGGCTGTTACATTCTACCCCCCTTAAAATGAATTTCGCCCTCGAAATTCGTCGGGGTTATAAATGGTTTACTATTCGAAAGTTTCTTTAATAGAAACCCACATCGTAAAAGGGAATACCAAAACTTGGCTTTAAAAACTAAAGTATGAAATGTAACGATTACCCAAATAAACTAATCACTGGGTTTCCACATAGGTGAAAATATGGATATGGAAGAGAAATCTAACCATCATGTTCTGATGGAGAGTGGTAGAGAACATGGCTATGGAAAATCCAGTAATCACAAATCCATAGATTTGTGATGATATAAGGTACCATCTGATTCATCAGGTATAAGATCACTAGGACAACATTTTTGGTTTTCAAGATCATTTCCCTAAAGTTGAAAATTTTCTTAGAATAAATACTTACTTTATTTTGGTACAATCTCACTTTTGTTCGTGCCTTGAACAATTTCTAATTCATCTCTTAAATAAATGAAGTTGAATTTGTTGTTCGTGAAGTGTTAGCATATCATGTGATAGAATGACGGGTCATTCCATCTGTCTCAAACAAAAGGTAAGCAAAAGTTATTAAATATACATAAGTCATTCTATAGTGATATTAATCATATATAGTTCCTAAAATGGACTTATACTTCATATATCATACTGCTTAATATAATAAAACTAGTTTCTACTAAACAGGGACTTCCTGTAGGTCAGTGGTAGGTGATAAAGGCCAGTCGCACTTCGGTTGTGGGTTCGATTCCTACAGCCTTGTCCGAAGCGATGGGTTGTCGCCCGTCCTGCAGGTTGTCCTTTTTATAAAACTATATTACTATAACATCCCATCAATAATATCGAAAAAACTTCTATCCTTAAACAATACTAACTTATGTCCAACATAATCCATTCCAATCTTTAGTCTTATCCATAATACTGCAGTCCATTCTCATAACATAGTGGAAACGATTACCAGAGATTTAATACCATCGTTGATCCCCATATATCATAAGATATGTTATGTTGGTCACATTCCAAACATTCAAAGGCCTTAATCTTGTACTCTCTTGAATACCCATTGAACCTTATTGAAAACACGAATTCTATTAAAAGTTAACTCTTTCCACATACCAAAATCCTCAAAATTCTATATACTAACACCATGATATCACTTAGTCCTTATATCAATCATGAGCTCATGAATACTATTAAACATTTCATTTTCTCGTCTTCATTATGCGCATATCATCTTATTTCCAAAAAAAATATCTCAATCACTTTGAATACCACATCAATAAATATTGCAATACTCAATGATACAACATTATTTTGGAATCCCATTACATAAACACTTAATCATTCCACCACATCGTTGTCATATTCAACATTGCCAATAGTGATCGCATGTGATTTCCCTTTGTCCTTTGCCTTCAGTGGTTTCTCATGTTGATCATCACTAACCCTTGGATTAGGGCAATTATTAGCATAATGCCCCATTTCCTTGCACTTGAAGCATTGAAGTGTTGGTGGTGCATTCTCTGCAGTGTTTACTTTATTCACATCATTAGAAACCCTTTTTCCATTACTTCGACACTCAGCTGCTCGATGACCTTCTTTTCCACACTTAAAACATTTTCTAGTCCCTTTAAGACAATCTCCACCATGCTTCTTTCCACACTTTGTGCATAAGGAAACATTCATCTTCTTTTCACCATTATTCTGAGATTTCTCCTTGAACTCCATCTTTCGTTTCTTGTCAAAACCATGAGATGGATATGTAACACCAACTTCCATTTCTACCTTGATAGCACAACGCATAATTTCTTCATAGATATTGAAGTCTCTTATAGCTAATGCCCTTCGAAGACTTGGTTTTAAGCCACTGAAAAATCGATCAACTTTACTTTCAGGTTGGATGATAATACCAGAAGCGTACCTTGCAAGTCTTGTAAAATTCGCTTCATAGGTACCAACAGATTCATCATCCCTTTGCTTCAGTTCAAGAAACTCTTTCTCCATCTTTGTTCGGAGAATACGAGGGAAGTACTTATTGAAAAATAAGTTCTTGAACTCGTCCCATTCCATAGACTCAATTTCATCCCTTTGCCTCGTATTCTTAATAAGATTCCACCATTGATCAACATCTCCTTCGATACACTGCTAGGATGACTTTATCATGTTCAGAACATTGAAGAACTGAAAATATCTTTTCAGTAGTACTAATCCATTGTTCAGCAACTAATGGATTAGTAGACCCACTGAAAGAAGGTGGACGCTGCCTCAAGAAGGATTCAACAGAATGCTGCTCCTTCCTTTGCTCGTTTGGAAGTCCTGCATGATTCATAGCTTGAGAAAGTTGTGTGAGCATGGCTACAAGATTTTGCATTCCGACTCCCATATCGTTTGGTTGCTCAGGGGGACAATCATTGCATTGCCCATCACATTCCGCATTAACACGGTTCCTTCGGGTTCCAACCATCGTCTAAAACCCCAAAAGAATAGTATGAGGGGAAAAAATCATGCTAGGGAAAACAACATAATAAAGGGGTAGTACCCTCAATATCTAACATCTTAGGTTAAATTCGAAGATCGTTAGCGCAATTCTAGGACTATAACCTATACGTATACTTAACCTTAGAGACATCCCTAGACATACCTTAGAAATATCTCTAGGGATCTCACTAACGTTTTCGCATCCTAGTTTCCAAAGGTTGACTAAACCTTTCCTCTGTTACCAACTGTAGAGACCCGAAGCTTATCGTACATGGACGTTACATTACTTTTGCGGAATACTTAGTACATAACAAAAACACACACACAAGTATCGTAATAGTTTAGTGTCTTTGGAAACTCGGAATAAAATCTTCTAATTGTGGGGAAAGATCTTCAACATCTCCCATAAAGATCTTCCTTTTTTTTACCTAAAACCTTTCTTTATATCCTGGGGAAAAGAAAACATAAAAGGGTGAGCTCAAATGCTCAGTAAGGGTAAACAAAAGAAATATCAATCACATCATATACATAAGAACATAGCTTTTGGAAATCTTAACCTGCAAAAGAGCTCATAATATCATAACATGGGATAAATCATAGAAGTGAAAATGAGATCCCCATAATCATAACATAAAATTTGAAACTTTGTGGCATGCACACATAATCATGGAAAATCATTTCTTGTTAGTCATGACTCATTGCCAAGACTATCTTAGTGGACAAAGTCCCTTTCTGAACCGAGTTCACTCCTCGTTTCAGTCCTGTATCACTGAACCGAAATAACCTTCCGTTCCAGCCATGTCTATCTCATGAGATATAAAATCATTACCCAATGCATTGGAGGGAGATATAGGTCCCACCCATCTCATAATGATACCATTCTTATGTGTGCCACAAAATCATAAATCATACATCATTTCATAACCCATGTAATAAAAATGGGATTCTTAAAACAACATGACATCATAAAACCATTCATATAAGATAAAGGAATTCATAAACATAATTCCATCACAACATAGTCAAATCAATGTAAAAATATGGATAGAAACAGAACCCTTTATTATCTTAGATGGAAAATAATTTTGATAAAACACTTGAAATGAATTCTTGAGGAAAATATCCTTTATTCTTCAAAATCAATTTCTTTTCACAAAACATCATGCAATTTTAAAAGAAAGAGATTTTATTAAAAATAGTCATGAAATCTTTTTGGAGGAAGCTTCATGAAAATAAGGCTTTATAAAACCGTAAAAATCCGTTCATGCCGTTTAAGTTAAAAAAACATTCTTCGTACTTTTGGCGGAAAAGTCAAAAAGTACCTCGTATGAAAAAGCGACAAAAGATTCCTTTCATATTCTTTACTAAAAACTCACCGAAGAGTAAAATTGGATTTAAAATATTGTAAGTGGATGGAAACAATATTACATATTGAAGGAACATGGATGTGGATGATAAAATACACCCCAGTAAATACTTACGAATAAACAATCTCGGATAAAAATGAGATTGTGATATTTCCCTTACCTTAGGTCCAATTTGCTTCGTAAGTGTCTGAACCTCCTGTATAATGATTTAAATCATGTTATTGACTTATTACAGAATCATATTCATTGTTATGATATCATATATGGTTCACTTATGACATTATATTACCCGTTCTTTTGTAAATTCCATGTTAAAGAAGCGTTTTGGGTAAAATCGTTTCATTTATCGTAGGTGTTTTGACTTGTTGTTCTTGACATTATTATTACTTATATCATGATTTACTTACTTCCAGAATATAAAATTTGATTTATATATCATATATATTCAGTATATATATATATATAATAGGTAGATAAATAAAATGAAAAACACCGTTTATGGAGACGGTAGTCCGTACGTACGCATGAACGCTGTTTTCCTTTCCTTATTGTCTTGAAATGGAAGTAAGTAGATGACATACATATGTATATATATACATAAATCCAGTAGATTTATAATGTCATATATTTCATTATTATTTCTTATATATACATTATAATCATTCTTAAATGGTTAACATGGAGAATGAATCTCATCGCGTCGTGGAGACGGTATTCCGTACGTACGCACGAGCGATGATATCATTTCTATAAATATTGAATTGAATTGGAGTGGATTATACAATATATCAGAATCAATATGATGTTGTAATAACTATGTATAGTTATTCTTTACACCATTATACCCATCCATGTAAGGTGGTGGTGGAAAATAGATTACACCACGGCGTGGAGACGGTATTCCGTACGTACGCACGCACGGTGATTTCTTTTTCCGTAGGATGGATAGATGGTGAAATAGGGTTGTTTCATACTTATAATAACATATCAGTATATGAGTGATACGGATGTTATTACTTCATAATGATACAACCTAAGAAGAAGAAGTAGAAGAAGAAATAAAGATGAAAGAATTGGTAACGGTAATTACCTCTTCTTTGAAGTGCCTCTTTGAGACCTCCTCTTAGGGCACTAAAATTGGTCTTTGAGGAAGACCAGAACCTCTCGGATGTTTCTAGGGAAGTGGAGAGGAGAAATTGTCAGGGTTTGGCCGAGCTTGAGTGCTCAAATTGGTGTGAGGAGGAGGGGGAGGAGGTGTCCTTTTATAAGGGAGGAGAGAGGCACCTTAGGAATATCTCAAAATATTATTTTATATTAAAGTCAAAATTGGTTTATAATGGCTCCAAAGGGTCTTATTTCGAAGCTAAAGTGGGGATGGGTCGAAATCCTATCAACCAATAGGATTTAGACAAGTTTAGGGTATTATTTTAACCTTATCAATTAGATTTAACTCTAAGTTAAATAATTTAACTTTTACTGTGTCTTTTTGTTTTCTTTCACTATATGGTTAATAAACTTACTATAACATGCCAAACGAACCCCAAATTGTATATTATTAATACATATATCCTTATCTAAGTCATTCGGCCGAACCATATATTTTTAGGAATAAAATAACAATTAATAATATAATATTTGATTTAAAAACTATTTTGTGTCAATTTTGACACTATTTGATATATGATATTTGTGAAAGTCATAACAGAATTATATGTTCGAACCAAGTTGGTTAAATCAACACTAATATATCATAGTAACCTAGAAAATTAGTGGAATTCATAAAAAGTCTTAAATTACATTTATTTTGGTATTTATATTATCAATTATGTCAATATTTCATTAATAAGATAATTACTGCATCATCTTTGTGTCATAAATAAATTATATTATTTGATGTCTAAAAATTACAAATAAAATACCATCATGTAGGAAATCTTTTTAGCTTTCTAATGAATATTTATAGTCGAATTTATCTTTTGTATAACCCCATATTAAAAATTATTTACTTATTAAACTTTGATTTTAACTATTTTAACCCTTCTTTAAATAAATTAATAATAAATGTCCTAATCTAATCCAAGTGGGCCTAAATGGTCATATTTTATTCCTAAGTTTGTTTTTGGTCGAATTACATTTGTCCAATAGAATTAGGACATGTGTTAGGGTAATATTAATATCATATTTACCCTTAGTTACCCTATTTACTATTAACCGTGGTAAAAAAAGTAAAAAGTTACTATTCACCAAAAAATTATTTTCATCTCATTGAACCACATTTTAGTCCTTGATATTAACCGTGTCTCTCGGATTTTCGAAATTCCATTCACAGAAGCGGTAAAATTAAATTTTATGCAAAATTCAGTTTTTAACCTACCACTTGGTAGTTTCACTATTCATCAAAAATTGATGTTTCTCAGAACAATGCCAAAATTTCATCCCAAGCTATATTTCATATTCCGAATTCAAAAATGAAGTCTATTTTACCAAATTCATAACCTAAAGTTGCATTAATTAATTTTATAATTAAATCCCGCTGTTAAAACAAATAGCGTGTTTTTAAGAAACAATATCTATCAAAAGATTGACACTTGTTTATGTCTAGTTTAAATGTGAAATTACATCCAATGACAAACATTGTATTAAATTGTAAAAATATATTCTAAATATACTTTAAAACCACTCAAATTAATGATTTATCACTATTAATTATTTCGATTAAAAAAGTTGTTTTTAATTATAATTTAGTAATTTTCACTATTTATCAGAACATGAAAGTTATCCGAAAAGTACCAAAATTTCACCTTAGGCTAAATTCGATACTCCGAATCCAAAAATGAAGTCCATTTTGAGAGTTAAAATTTCTAAAATTTTAAAAGTGGTTATTACTATTCATAACGGCTAGTTTTAATAAAATTTTAATAGCATATCATTGTTTCGTGAAACTCAGGATTACGTACCACACACGCTATCGAGGAAGGTTGCGATTGCGTGTAATGCAAGGCAAGTCAAGGATGCGTGTTGTGCAATATCCTTTTGGTGTAGCGTATAACACAAGACATAAGAAAGAATATTTTTCATAAAATTTCGGGCTGTTACATTCTACCCCCCTTAAAATGAATTTCGCCCTCGAAATTCGTCGGGGTTATAAATGGTTTACTATTCGAAAGTTTCTTTAATAGAAACCCACATCGTAAAAGGGAATACCAAAACTTGGCTTTAAAAACTAAAGTATGAAATGTAACGATTACCCAAATAAACTAATCACTGGGTTTCCACATAGGTGAAAATATGGATATGGAAGAGAAATCTAACCATCATGTTCTGATGGAGAGTGGTAGAGAACATGGCTATGGAAAATCCAGTAATCACAAATCCATAGATTTGTGATGATATAAGGTACCATCTGATTCATCAGGTATAAGATCACTAGGACAACATTTTTGGTTTTCAAGATCATTTCCCTAAAGTTGAAAATTTGCTTAGAATAAATACTTACTTTATTTTGGTACAATCTCACTTTTGTTCGTGCCTTGAACAATTTCTAATTCATCTCTTAAATAAATGAAGTTGAATTTGTTGTTCGTGAAGTGTTAGCATATCATGTGATAGAATGACGGGTCATTCCATCTGTCTCAAACAAAAGGTAAGCAAAAGTTATTAAATATACATAAGTCATTCTATAGTGATATTAATCATATATAGTTCCTAAAATGGACTTATACTTCATATATCATACTGCTTAATATAATAAAACTAGTTTCTACTAAACAGGGACTTCCTGTAGGTCAGTGGTAGGTGATAAAGGCCAGTCGCACTTCGGTTGTGGGTTCGATTCCTACAGCCTTGTCCGAAGCGATGGGTTGTCGCCCGTCCTGCAGGTTGTCCTTTTTATAAAACTATATTACTATAACATCCCATCAATAATATCGAAAAAACTTCTATCCTTAAACAATACTAACTTATGTCCAACATAATCCATTCCAATCTTTAGTCTTATCCATAATACTGCAGTCCATTCTCATAACATAGTGGAAACGATTACCAGAGATTTAATACCATCGTTGATCCCCATATATCATAAGATATGTTATGTTGGTCACATTCCAAACATTCAAAGGCCTTAATCTTGTACTCTCTTGAATACCCATTGAACCTTATTGAAAACACGAATTCTATTAAAAGTTAACTCTTTCCACATACCAAAATCCTCAAAATTCTATATACTAACACCATGATATCACTTAGTCCTTATATCAATCATGAGCTCATGAATACTATTAAACATTTCATTTTCTCGTCTTCATTATGCGCATATCATCTTATTTCCAAAAAAAATATCTCAATCACTTTGAATACCACATCAATAAATATTGCAATAATCAATGATACAACATTATTTTGGAATCCCATTACATAAACACTTAATCATTCCACCACATCGTTGTCATATTCAACATTGCCAATAGTGATCGCATGTGATTTCCCTTTGTCCTTTGCCTTCAGTGGTTTCTCATGTTGATCATCACTAACCCTTGGATTAGGGCAATTATTAGCATAATGCCCCATTTCCTTGCACTTGAAGCATTGAAGTGTTGGTGGTGCATTCTCTGCAGTGTTTACTTTATTCACATCATTAGAAACCCTTTTTCCATTACTTCGACACTCAACTGCTCGATGAACTTCTTTTCCACACTTAAAACATTTTCTAGTCCCTTTAAGACAATCTCCACCATGCTTCTTTCCACACTTTGTGCATAAGGAAACATTCATCTTCTTTTCACCATTATTCTGAGATTTCTCCTTGAACTCCATCTTTCATTTCTTGTCAAAACCATGAGATGGATATGTAACACCAACTTCCATTTCTACCTTGATAGCACAACGCACAATTTCTTCATAGATATTGAAGTCTCTTATAGCTAATGCCCTTCGAAGACTTGGTTTTAAGCCACTGAAAAATCGATCAACTTTACTTTCAGGTTGGATGATAATACCAGAAGCGTACCTTGCAAGTCTTGTAAAATTCGCTTCATAGGTACCAACAGATTCATCATCCCTTTGCTTCAGTTCAAGAAACTCTTTCTCCATCTTTGTTCGGAGAATACGAGGGAAGTACTTATTGAAAAATAAGTTCTTGAACTCGTCCCATTCCATAGACTCAATTTCATCCCTTTGCCTCGTATTCTTAATAAGATTCCACCATTGATCAACATCTCCTTCGATACACTGCTAGGATGACTTTATCATGTTCAGAACATTGAAGAACTGAAAATATCTTTTCAGTAGTACTAATCCATTGTTCAGCAACTAATGGATTAGTAGACCCACTGAAAGAAGGTGGACGCTGCCTCATGAAGGATTCAACAGAATGTTGCTCCTTCCTTTGCTCGTTTGGAAGTCCTGCATGATTCATAGCTTGAGAAAGTTGTGTGAGCATGGCTACAAGATTTTGCATTCCGACTCCCATATCGTTTGGTTGCTCAGGGGGACAATCATTGCATTGCCCATCACATTCCGCATTAACACGGTTCCTTCGGGTTCCAACCATCGTCTAAAACCCCAAAAGAATAGTATGAGAGGCAAAAATCATGCTAGGGAAAACAACATAATAAAGGGGTAGTACCCTCAATATCTAACATCTTAGGTTAAATTCGAAGATCGTTAGCGCAATTCTAGGACTATAACCTATACGTATACTTAACCTTAGAGACATCCCTAGACATACCTTAGAAATATCTCTAGGGATCTCACTAACGTTTTCGCATCCTAGTTTCCAAAGGTTGACTAAACCTTTCCTCTGTTACCAACTGTAGAGACCCGAAGCTTATCGTACATGGACGTTACATTACTTTTGCGGAATACTTAGTACATAACAGAAACACACACACAAGTATCGTAATAGTTTAGTGTCTTTGGAAACTCGGAATAAAATCTTCTAATTGTGGGGAAAGATCTTCAACATCTCCCATAAAGATCTTCCTTTTTTTTTACCTAAAACCTTTCTTTATATCCTGGGGAAAAGAAAACATAAAAGGGTGAGCTCAAATGCTCAGTAAGGGTAAACAAAAGAAATATCAATCACATCATATACATAAGAACATAGCTTTTGGAAATCTTAACCTGCAAAAGAGCTCATAATATCATAACATGGGATAAATCATAGAAGTGAAAATGAGATCCCCATAATCATAACATAAAATTTGAAACTTTGTGGCATGCACACATAATCATGGAAAATCATTTCTTGTTAGTCATGACTCATTGCCAAGACTATCTTAGTGGACAAAGTCCCTTTCTGAACCGAGTTCACTCTCGTTTCAGTCCTGTATCACTGAACCGAAATAACCTTCCATTCCAGCCATGTCTATCTCATGAGATATAAAATCATTACCCAATGCATTGGAGGGAGATATAGGTCCCACCCATCTCATAATGATACCATTCTTATGTGTGCCACAAAATCATAAATCATACATCATTTCATAACCCATGTAATAAAAATGGGATTCTTAAAACAACATGACATCATAAAACCATTCATATAAGATAAAGGAATTCATAAACATAATTCCATCACAACATAGTCAAATCAATGTAAAAATATGGATAGAAACAGAACCCTTTATTATCTTAGATGGAAAATAATTTTGATAAAACACTTGAAATGAATTCTTGAGGAAAATATCCTTTCTTCTTCAAAATCAATTTCTTTTCACAAAGCATCATGCAATTTTAAAAGAAAGAGATTTTATTAAAAATAGTCATGAAATCTTTTTGGAGGAAGCTTCATGAAAATAAGGCTTTATAAAACCGTAAAAATCCGTTCATGCCGTTTAAGTTAAAAAAAACATTCTTCGTACTTTTGTCGGAAAAGTCAAAAAGTACCTCGTATGAAAAAGCGACAAAAGATTCCTTTCATATTCTTTACTAAAAACTCACCGAAGAGTAAAATTGGATTTAAAATATTGTAAGTGGATGGAAACAATATTACATATTGAAGGAACATGGATGTGGATGATAAAATACACCCCAGTAAATACTTACGAATAAACAATCTCGGATAAAAATGAGATTGTGATATTTCCCTTACCTTAGGTCCAATTTGCTTCGTAAGTGTCTGAACCTCCTGTATAATGATTTAAATCAATTTATTGACTTATTACAGAATCATATTCATTGTTATGATATCATATATGGTTCACTTATGACATTATATTACCCGTTCTTTTGTAAATTCCATGTTAAAGAAGCGTTTTGGGTAAAATCGTTTCATTTATCGTAGGTGTTTTGACTTGTTGTTCTTGACATTATTATTACTTATATCATGATTTACTTACTTCCAGAATATAAAATTTGATTTATATATCATATATATTCAGTATATATATATATATATAATAGGTAGATAAATAAAATGAAAAACACCGTTTATGGAGACGGTAGTCCGTACGTACGCATGAACGCTGTTTTCCTTTCCTTATTGTCTTGAAATGGAAGTAAGTAGATGACATACATATGTATATATATACATAAATCCAGTAGATTTATAATGTCATATATTTCATTATTATTTCTTATATATACATTATAATCATTCTTAAATGGTTAACATGGAGAATGAATCTCATCGCGTCGTGGAGACGGTATTCCGTACGTACGCACGAGCGATGATATCATTTCTATAAATATTGAATTGAATTGGAGTGGATTATACAATATATCAGAATCAATATGATGTTGTAATAACTATGTATAGTTATTCTTTACACCATTATACCCATCCATGTAAGGTGGTGGTGGAAAATAGATTACACCACGGCGTGGAGACGGTATTCCGTACGTACGCACGCGCGGTGATTTCTTTTTCCGTAGGATGGATAGATGGTGAAATAGGGTTGTTTCATACTTATAATAACATATCAGTATATGAGTGATACGGATGTTATTACTTCATAATGATACAACCTAAGAAGAAGAAGTAGAAGAAGAAATAAAGATGAAAGAATTGGTAACGGTAATTACCTCTTCTTTGAAGTGCCTCTTTGAGACCTCCTCTTAGGGCACTAAAATTGGTCTTTGAGGAAGACCAGAACCTCTAGGATGTTTCTAGGGAAGTGGAGAGGATAAATTGGCAGGGGTTGGCCGAGCTTGAGTGCTCAAATTGGTGTGAGGAGGAGGGGGAGGAGGTGTCCTTTTATAAGGGAGGAGAGGGGCACCTTAGGAATATCTCAAAATATTATTTTATATTAAAGTCAAAATCGGTTTATAATGGCTCCAAAGGGTCTTATTTCGAAGCTAAAGTGGGGATGGGTCGAAATCCTATCAACCAATAGGATTTAGACAAGTTTAGGGTATTATTTTAACCTTATCAATTAGATTTAACTCTAAGTTAAATAATTTAACTTTTACCGTGTCTTTTTGTTTTCTTTCACTATATTGTTAATAAACTTACTATAACATGCCAAACGAACCCCAAATTGTATATTATTAATACATATATCCTTATCTAAGTCATTTGGCCGAACCTTAGATTTTTAGGAATAAAATAACAATTAATAATATAATATTTTATTTAAAAACTATTTTGTGTCAATTTTGACACTATTTGATATATGATTTTTGTGAAAGTCATAACAGAATTATATGTACGAACCAAGTTGATTAAATCAACACTAATATATCATAGTAACCTAGAAAATAAGTGGAATTCATAAAAAGTCTTAAATTACATTTATTTTGGTATTTATATTATCAATTATGTCAATATTTCATTAATAAGATAATTACTGCATCATCTTTGTGTCATAAATAAATTATATTATTTGATGTCTAAAAATTACAAATAAAATACCATCATGTAGGAAATCTTTTTAGATTTCTAATTAATATTTATAGTCGAATTTATCTTTTGTATAACCCCATATTAAAAATGATTTTCTTATTAAACTTTGATTTTAACTATTTTAACCCTTCTTTAAATAAATTAATAATAAATGTCCTAATCTAATCCAAGTGGGCCAAAATGGTCATATTTTATTCCTCAGTTTGTTTTTGGTCGAATTACACTTTTCCAATAGAATTAGGACATGTGTTAGGGTAATATTAATATCATATTTACCCTTAGTTACCCTATTTACTATTAACCGTGGTAAAAAAAGTAAAAAGTTACTATTCACCAAAAAATTATTTTCATCTCATTGAACCACATTTTAGTCCTTGATATTAACCGTGTCTCTCGGATTTTCGAAATTCCATTCACAGAAGAGGTAAAATTAAGTTTTATGCAAAATTCAGTTTTTAACCTACCACTTAGTAGTTTCACTATTCATCAAAAATTGTTGTTTTTCATAACAATGCCAAAATTTCATCCCAAGCTATATTTCATATTCCGAATTCAAAAATGAAGTCTATTTTACCAAATTCATAACATAAAAGTTGCATTAATTAAATTTATAATTAAATCTCACTGTTAAAACAAATAGCGTGTTTTTAAGAAACAATATCTATCAAAAGATTGACACTTGTTTATGTCTAGTTTAAATGTGAAATTACATCCAATGACCAACATTGTATTAAATTGTAAAAATATATTCTAAATATACTTTAAAACCACTCAAATTAATGATTTATCACTATTAATTATTTCGATTAAAAAAGTTGTTTTTAATTATAATTTAGTAATTTTCACTATTTATCAGAATATGAAAGTTATCCGAAAAGTACCAAAATTTCACCTTAGGCTAAATTCGATACTCCGAATCCAAAAATGAAGTCCATTTTGAGAGTTAAAATTTCTAAAACTTAAAAAGTGGTTATTACTATTCATAACGGCTAGTTTTAATAATATTTTAATAGCATATCATTGTTTCGTGAAACTCAGGATTACGTACCACACACGCTATCGAGGAAGGTTGCGATTGCGTGTAATTCAAGGCAAGTCAAGGATGCGTGTTGTGCAAGCTCCTTTTGGTGTAGCGTATAACACAAGACATAAGAAAGAATATTTTTCATAAAATCTCGTGCTGTTACATATAAATCCATTATTTTTTAATTGATTGTGCTTAGAAAATTTATTTTATATAAACTACCATTTCAGGTTCCCTACACCAAAAACTAAAGTAAATTATTTATAAGGATAATTATACCATACGCATAAATTTGGATAAATAATTAATTAAGGTGGAACCATTATATGTCACACACAACTCATATGATCAAAGCTACAACTTGTTCCTGGATTCGAATAAGGTGTTTTAAACTACTGTATATAGTATTTTAATTATCTTCTTCATAAAATAACTAATAAATAATGGATAATGATCTTATAATCTATTTAATCCTTATGATGAATTCATAATTTTTTTTATTTTGTATATGTTATGTGGATACCAAATAAATATTTCTATTAAATAAAAATAATGGTCATATTGAATTAAATAATTGAATTATGCATAAAAATGGATTTTAAAAAAAAGTATAATTAATTATTTAAAATTAAAATAAAATTTATAAGGAATATTTAAACATAATAAATGAAATACCTCAATAATATATAAATCTATAACATACTTCCATCATATAAATTAAGATACATCAATAGATAAAGAAAGTGGATTGAATCGACTGAATTTGTTTTAGTTTTAATGAAATCACTTTCTCTAATAAACATTTTTAGGTATGTTTTGGGGAGAACCATGATAGGACTTCTCGATTAGCGAGTCCATACATTGACTAATGGACCTATCAATTTACTTTTTCTAAGACCACGAACATAAATTCACAATTATAATTTTCATGCCATTTATCTGGAATAAAATATGGGAAACTAGAATAGTTTCCACTAGAATTTCCATAAAATTAAAATTATACATCCAATTGAGGGGAATAATAGGTTTTTAGAATAATGAGAGGAAAACAAAATTTATTACATATTATCTATTTTCTAGATAATATAAAGTGATTATTTCATATTTCATTTAATTGTGGTTGAATAGAATGTTTGTCAACTACATTAGATCTATGATTATTTTTCTAAAGAGACCATAACCGAAATGGACGTATCTCCTAGGGATGGTAGAAAAGATTATATATTTTATTATTTAATGATCTTAAGTATTAAATTATACAATCCTAAATTACCAATCCACTAGCTATGGTGTTTATTTTTTATGACATAATTACTTATGAGAAACACATAAATAATGTGTTTTATTTTATGGTTTTGTTACATTCATCATTGAATTATGAGTTCATTATAACTCATTAGATATTAGAATATTTTAGAATTCTCAATATTCATTATGATCCTTATCAAATTATTTTTTTACATGAGAAGTTTGAGATATCCAATGCATGATTCATTAGTATAAATGAAAAAGGTTCACCAAATGAACTACACATAGTCATTTTGATTGAATAATGTGAGAATCTAAATGTTATAGGTTTTTCAATTAATTAATAATTAAACACTAATCATGATATTGAATATCACCCTTTGATATTATCTAGTTTTATGATGAATTTTTATGTGAAAAATATTTGTATGTTTCTATTAGATCTCCTTGTCTTGTTTTTTCAGGTTGATAAGGAACTGAAGAATGAAAAAATTTCGGTTTATATAGTGAATAAGTGAAATTTAAATTAAAACACTACCAAGACTAGCATGATGTTAACAGATTCATTAAGATATCTTTCCTTAAAATGGAATTTAACAGGAATAATAATGGATGATGATGTTCTCTACATTCAATATGGAAATATGGGAATGTAAAATAATAAATTCAATAAGAAAATAGATAGGGGGAAGCTTCATGGGAATTAATTATTGATTATAATATATATAAATTGTAAAAATTGTGTATTAGATAGAAAATTTTGTTCTACATAAAACCAAGAATGTATTAGATAGAAGATGACAGACCGAAGTGTGATGGATCTTGGAACAACCAACAAATCCATAATTTATATTTTGGATATTGGAGTCTATTACCTAACATGTTCATCTAGAGTGATATTATCTTTAAAATATTTTTATTATAATTCATTAGTATCCAAATACATTTTTTTTGTGTCTATCCATAATATATATATATATATATATTTTTTAAAATTTCAGAATAAATTTAGAGTTTTTATAAAAAATATTATTATTTATGAAAGTGAATATATAACTAATGTCTTTTTTTGTGTTGGAAAAACAAAACATGTACTTGAAATTGATAAAACATTCATGTTCACAGGACTCGTATCACACCCATATATGGAATCTAATGCATTTTCATGTAAATGAATAATTTAAAAATAGATTTTATAATGATAGATAGTTAAATTAATATGATCTAAAACCACTCAGTGTATGTAGAAATTTTCTACACTTTAAAATAAACTAATCCCATTTTATTTTAATGGGTTAAAGGGTTACAATGATTCTTGAGTTGGTTAATATTTTTTTGTGTCGCCAATTTTTAGAAGTGTCAATGGGTGGATATTCATACATCATAATTTTTTTTGGTGGTTTATGTAAAATAGATATTTATACATAACGAGTTATAAGTATAGTTCCATAATTTATTTGATGTTAAAGAAGAATGACATTTATAATATACAAGTTATGAAAATTGAGAATCCCTTCAAATAATATGTTTGATAATATCAGAACCAAGTGTTCGTTAATTATCTATTAGAGAATAATATTTCATCATAACTCAATCTTATATATAATCTCAAATGTAATGATGTAATTGAATGTAGGAAACACAATGTGTTGGAAATAGTGAGATCATTGTTAATTTGTGCTAGTATTAAATGATCTTATCGAGGATATTTATTATTGATGGAATCCAACATTTTGAAATGTGTTACAAATAATGATGGAAATGGAATTCCATATTCACTATAGTATATAAAAATAATATATAGTCAATTATACAAATTATGGGGTTTTAATCACTTATTAATGATATTTCATGAAACAAACTAACATCATAATGTAATAAATATATCTTTATAGAATATACCAAGATAATAAGGTGACATTACCTATAAAAAATATATGATAAAATGGTTTTAATATAAAAAACCATATTTTTAGATATAGATCATATCTCTAAATAAAATAGTGGATGTCAGATAAAAATTCATTATGTCATGTTTGAGGATAAACAATAGTAGGAAAAAGAATAAAATACCCAAACCCCTTTGGATGATGAATTTCTAGAGACAAAAGTACTATGTAGGGGGAATGATATAATAGAGATCCTAATAGATATTATTTTTTGTCATTAATGATGGTTAATAATTATTAGTTGATAATAATGATACTATTTCCTATAAAGAATAAATAAGTAACACAAAACTTTTTAAATGGAATGAATCCATGAATTCTAAAATAATTTTTTGTTCCAAAAGCATTCATGGATTTTGGTAGATCCTACAATGGTTGAAAATACTATTTGTTCCTAATGGGTATTCAAGAAGAAACATGTCCTAGAAGGAAATTCAATACCTATATGGCATGATTAGTTTTAAAATGTTTTAAACAATTTAATGGAAATTACATTGAAAAAACAATTCAATATTTTCTATTTGAAACTTCAAAAAATTTAAATTACTTAGTATCCTACCATGGATATGAGATTTAGAATATGGATGTAAATAATAAATTCCTTAATGGGGTCCATCAATTATATTTCTATGTGACACAACTAAAGGTATTGTGGATTGGAACATGGAAAATAATGTATGATGGTATTAAAGATCCAATTTGGGATTGAATCAATGATAATGGTTCTTTCATATTTAGTTTGATGGAATACCTACAAAATTAAGATTCATAAAAAATTAATGTGACCCTTTTATTCATAATCGATTTAGTGGGAGTGAACTATTTTTCATGATAGTATATATAGATGACATATTTCTGACTGTAAATGAAATACTTGTCTTAAAACTATTTAAAATTTGTCAAAATGAAAATTATATAGAAAATAATTATGAAAATCATCATATATTAATTTCATAAATATAAACCATGATATATTTATGAGGATATATGGACTAAGTCAAAATACATATATCAAACAAATACTAACGAGATTTAGTATGGAATAATAAAAGAGGGGGTTGTTGAAAATATCATATGAAATTCATCTCTCTAATTAAAATTGACCAAAAACAATTTGGAATTAAATAATGGAAAAGATTCTATATATACCAGTGATTTAGTATGTTATGATCAATACTATTTAAAATAGGATGGATGTTTCGTACCCCTTATGTTTGGTAGAAAGATATCATGTTGATCCATGTGACTTCAATTGGTTGGAGGTTAAGTATATCCTTAAGTATCTAAGTCATTAAAAGGATATAATGTTTGGTCAAGGGGGATATGAGAACTATTAAACATTGGATATATAGATGATAGTATCAAAATTGATCATGACAGTTTACAACCACATCTAGGATACATATTCTCTCTTAGTAGAGATCTTAGGTCCTAGATGAGATCAAAACAATATATGGTCACTGATTTTGTAAAAGATTCCAAGTACATTATTGATTATAAGGTATATAATAAAGTGGTTTTGATATATAACATCATATAATATTTTTAAATAGTGCATAGATTTAAGAAACATACTATATTATACCATGATAATACTGCAGTGGTGACTCTTTCAAAGGAACCACGGTCACATTATTTGATGTTGTCAATAATCTAAATATATCATATATTTAGGGATTTTCCCAATGGTGTGACATGATAGTATGAATAATTTCAACAAATTATATAGTTGCTTACCCTTTCACAAAATACCTATATTATAAGAATCATGGTAATCATGTGAGATCAAAATGACTTAAGGTAATTAGCATTTTCCTCTTTTCAATTTCAGATCGTATTAGAGTTTGTATATTATAATCCACATATTCATAATTTATATCTCATGTATATTTAAAAAATGGAATCATAAATTAAATATATTATAAAATATATTTTTTTCATGTGTATATCATGAGTGTGATAATATCATAGAGTTTCCAGAACATTGAATATTTTATAAGAGGTTTCCTGAGTTGATGAGAACCAAGATATGAAATGACTTTATTTTTTTAAAATGACTGCAATGGTTGTGTAAAATCATACTTCAGGACACAAATGATGAATATTTTCATGTTTAAATACTCATAAGTGAGTGAGACTTTATCTCAAGAATTTTTCACTTAATAATATCTATGATCATAGAATATAAGACAGAATAACCAATAGGAAGTTGACATGTTTGTATGTTATGGGATATTTCTACATTTTTTAATGTTTAATGAACAATAGAAATCAATATTATTATTAACTCATATCATGAGTCTCCTATATAGATATATTGTTGTAAACTGTGATCTATATAATCATTATGAATTTGGGTAAATTGGGTGCATCATGAGAGGTAAATACCCAATTTATAACGTGATAAACGATTTTTATCTTCAATCATTTTGAATTTTGATATTGCTACACTTTGATTGAAGTGAAACATTTACACCATATTCTATTGTTAAGGGGTATGTAATGAATCATTTAATTATTTCCAAAATGATTTATCAAGAATAGGCTGAAAATACTAGAATCTAACCAATATAATTATATTGAGACAAAGGAATTGTTTATACACTGTAATTGTTCATATGTGGTTGTAACCATTGTGACATTAGATTATTCTACATGATTTCCATTACATATTGCACAATGATTACAGAGTAATAAATATAATATTATCTAATTCTACAATGTAAGTTGACTAGAAGGTCACACACATAGTGTTTTAATTAATCTAAAGTAAATATTATTTTTATTTAACAATTAGAGAAAATATTATTTTCAAGACTGATAAATAATATTTATTTAGAATTTACTGATTAAAAATATTAGATTAATATTTATTATCTTGAAAATTTCGAAAATATTTATTTATTTACTTATTCAATGGATAATATTTTTTTAAAGGCCCTCGTCGCACTTTGGAAATACAATATGTGTTCTATGGCTGCACCAAGATAAATTTATCATCTCTAATATTTTTCACATTCCAATGATGTCCCATGGGTGACATATCATGATGTATTAGTTTATAATTGTTAGTTTGTTTGTATTTTAGTTCCCCTTCCCCATCCATTATCCGTATAAAACGATAATGGTGGTTTTATTATTCCGACCTCTTGTAAGAGATGAGCTTTCAAACTGCTCTTCTCTAAACACATAAAGCATTTCATTGATCCATCCATATTTTATTTCTATTTTTTCATGTTGTATAGATCTATTAATTTAACTGAGAAGTATACACACTGTTCTACAAATGAGTTCAATGATGCAGATGAAACTGATGTGTGGCATTTTTTTAGAATGGTTACTTTGAGAACTATGTCTTTACTAAGTTTCTAGATATTTATTTGAAATATTTCCTCATTGATTTTGTAACTATTTCATATACGCACATATCATTTTTCTTGAAAATTTATCTCAAATTTAGTTCCCTTTTTTATTCTTATCCATGGAAATTATGACCAATGATTTACTATTTCGATACCTATTTTATGAGAGGATCCTTCTAGAAACGATTCACTGAGAATATAAAGCGATTCTCTGAGTCATCTATACTTGATTTTAGAACATGATCATGTTCTAGAAATCAGTTTAATTAACTGATCTATAAGCACATTTATTGTACAATAATCCACATAATTATATGAAAAAGGATTTGTGATATTTTTGAATAGTAAGGTTATTTTTACAATACATGTCTGCTATAGGTGTTTAGATATTTCTTGGACACCACTCGCATGAATTTTTTTACTACTGAATATCATTGTAAGGACTAGTATACAGAGAGTATAAATTCATATGAATATCATCATATTTTACTTATAGGTTGAAACATTTGTATATATGATTTGGTGAGTGAGTAGTGGTTAAATTCTGCTCTCAAATGACATGATATCTATGATATTTCATGGATATAAAATGTATTATTGCAATAGAAAAAGAAAATATTTAATTTTTGTTTTCTTAATATGTTATATACTTGTTTTCTAATTATTGAATCCTTAACACTATATTTTTTGGAACTACAACATTACAGTGAAATACATCATGATTTTGTGTTGACTACGGATTGATTCCATTTTTTGCATATAGTTACACAATTTTTCCATTTTTTGGAAACTACCATTCTCGGGATGGATTAATGTAAATGTGGTTGGCGATTCTAAAGGAAATCTGGGTCTCGTGGGATGTGGCGCCATCTTTAGGGAACATCTCGGTCAAATCATCATGTGCTTGTTTTGATGATATGGTGTTTCCTCATCAATAGATGATGAAATGATTAGTTTAATTATGTTATTTCTTTCTCAATGTATAAGGGTTGGAACAACATATGGATTGAATGTGATTTAAATACCATAGTGATAATAATTTGTAATTGTGTGATTCATCTGGATAGGTTGATTATGACATGCATGAAGTATTGTCTCTATTCGCTCCACAACAACATCCATATTACCACTCATATTTATCATGATGAAAATATGGTAGCAGATGTCATTCCCAATAATAGAGTATGTTTGAATACTACATGGTTAAATGACATCACGTATGATATACTCCCATTTTTTGAGAATTGTTTTAATATGATCCCATATTTCAGTCTCATTTAATATATTTTTATTTAATTAATTTGGTTTTGGTCTTTGGGACAAGGAATCACATTCATAAAAAATATTTATTTAATAGTAATTTGTGTTTGAAAAATTTTGAAAGAGGTTATGTGGATTTTATATAGGATTTTTTGATAAGTAAAAAATTATCATACTGTATAATAATATTTATCCTTACATGGGATCTCATAGGCCATGATGAAAAATAATTATAATATTTTTTGACATGGAATGATGAACTTTTTGAATGTAATATACTATTAAGGGGACATGTGAATATAAGAAGTATTTCAATCCAGATCATTGGTTTATAAATATATAGTTATATCCAATGATGAAGATATATATTATATACATAAAATGTATTACATTTGGATGGATATATTTGAAAACCATTATAAATAGAAGCATTTTTAGATTCAAAATCTTGTAGACCCAAACCATTGTAGAAATAAATTATTTAAACTATTTTATATAAAAATAAATTTATATATAATTTAATTTTGATAAAAATATTTATTTTATTATTTTTGGGTGTGTAATAATCTCCTTCATAGAGAATTTAATCTAAAAATAAAATGGGCAGTATTAAGGGTTTCTATGAATATAGATATATGTAACTCTTCAGCTAAATAATATAATGTAAGAAATATTAAAACTAGTTTTTCTAGATATAAAGAATCATGGATGATTTCAAATGAGAGATGGAAGATGATTGAAACCTCCCTGATAACACATAAAGTATCATCTATAATGATTTCAGACCATGGGTGAATGTGTGGATCAATGCTTGAGGGATTTTTTTCATAGATACTCTATCTATAATGATACAGTTACAGAATTGTGTTCAAATTTGATATCACCTATTTGAATAATTAATCCCATGATCGAGGTAATTTTCTTCATATAAATTAATTTTAAATTCAACAAAAAAAAGATCCCATCTAGGTTCATTAATTTTTCATTTGTTTCCTTAGTTCTTTTCATTGGTTATGAACTTTTTTTATATTCATGTTGTAAAATCTATTAATTATAAAAAAGTATTTTTCAATGAAAAAATATACACTATTGTTGCATCTAAAACCTGTATATATAGTCTATATAGAATTAATTTTCAATAATTATTTCTATACTAATTTCTTTTAGATATTTCCTATGTTTTATAAATGGTATTCGTGGATTAATATGATATTATATAATTGATTTAAAATTAATTTTGTCCTATTATTGAGTTTTTCATTTAATTAATTGTTATTGATTATGTAGTTCGATGATGCCCAAATGAGTCATTATAAACACTGCAAAAGAAACTAGGGATAACATTCCACAAGTGAAATCTATAGGCATTTATAATATCATTTTGAATGTTATACACATTATCTATCATATAGATCATGGAACTGAACATTGTAAAACATGAGCTTGGGATTCTAAAATGTGTCAAACATAGACCTTGGACCCAGATTTGTATTTTATTAAACATAATCACCCATCATGTTAAAAGTGCGACAACACTCAAGAACATAATTATTTGGAAGAGAAAATTGATATGATAATTAAAATCATTTAGAATCCCAAATAATTATAGTTTATGATATGAAAAGTTATTCTTTATTAAAATATAAATAAATAGTGGAATTATATCATTCAGTTAAAGATGTACGAAAATATATAGGTGAAATATTTCAAATTAAAATTAACTCATTTATTTTATTCCTACATGGGTGATCTGGAAATTCTTAAGAGTTTATTTAACAGAAAAAAGAAAATCATACAATCATAAATATTCTATCTCATTTTTTTCTTGTTCCCATTACACCATTTATAATATTAATGGATGGGTTGGAATCCTATGGTTGTGAAAATTTCTTTTAGAGTAGTATTTAACATAATAATTCTTTTTAAAATATCACACCTATTTTAAAGTGACCAAAAAAGCCTTTATGGTAGAGATGGATCTATACAAGATATCTTAATGTTGAGAATATATTTTATCCTTATCAAGTGTGAAAAATACTTTTATAGAAGAATAAAAAGTAATATTAGATAAAACGGGGAGGCAGAAGTTGATCAAGATATTATTCTTATTCTATATCATAAGAAACCATAGGAAGGGGTCCAATTACATGTCACCAATGTGGTATGGGAAATAAATATACATCATGTAAGGATTTACCCAATGAAAATAAAACATGTGGATATAGTTGTCATCTTTGAAGGTTCTATTCTATTATCCACCCATAAAATATTATTGTGAGTTTGTTGGTTTCAAGGGTATCTACATCATAGTCCAATGAATCTAAGGATGTGGGACCCCATCCTCAAGGGAGTGTAGGCTGGGTGGCTCCTTATATGATAAAAAATATGTGATTGATAAGACTTATACCAATTATAGGCCGCATGTACAATCCATGTTGAGATATTTTCATAGGATGTAAATATTCCCTATAAAATTTGATGAAGTTAAGAAATAAGTGTAAGGTTTTAGTCTATTTGAAGAATCTTTATATAATTATCTATTTTCTTTAAGAATATCCTACTCATTAATATATTGATATAATTTATTTTTGTTGAATCATCCATATGATCCCATACACATCTCATGGTTATATAACCACCTATTGAAAGAATATGATACTGTGTATTTTGTTTTACTTATCAAAATATCTCAATTAATAATCCAAAGTTGGAATGTGATTTTATAGATATTCTGGTTGATCTATTTTATGATAGACTTGTGACGAATTAGAATATCTCATTTATGTCCCTTACTGATTTATACCATAGAATGGTGTCCTAAAATACTTATTATGGAAACATATAGTTATTTCATGATGAATGGTACATGAGATCTTGTTTGGTGGGAACTCATTTCCCAATTATAATAAGATAATATTCATGGTAGTATCTATTTTTTTGGATACTGATAATGGGAATTTTAGGGGATGAACATCCGCCTATTATTCTAGAATTCTCAATAGTGTTCCGAACATACATCATAGCCTTATCACTTTAAAAAATATAATTAATGATTTCTATTTGAATCATTGTATGAGATGATAATCAATTGTTTATCCAGATAAAGATGTGCAAATGTTCTGGATGATCTATTGAGGTTTTGGATGTTTTGTGAATCCCATATATTGTTTTGGAAGAAGGTCCATATGTATTTCTATGTATGTTATAAAAAGAAATACGTGTCATATATAATATGAAATAATGGTAGATAAATATCAATGAGGTGTTTTAGGCCATTCCCTATAGTAGAAGAATTAATAATTGGGGAGATTTCAACATGGTATGTGGTTTTTCACCCCCACGGTGATGCCAAATTTTTGATGGGGGTATACATATTGGAAATAGGTATGAACAATGTAATAATTATACCGAAAAAATTTATGGATGAATATTGTATCCATGGATGGTAAAAATAGACTGTTGATTTAGAGTAAGACCTGAAGTATGGTGTTTCATAGTATATGAATATATTTTAAAACTAGGGAGAAATCAATTTGGAATTTTAGAGAATATGTTATATGTTGAATGCATTCAAGTGAAAAATATCAGAGTCAATGAGATACAAAAATGGCCAGCTAGAAATGATATTTTTTTGGATTAACAAGGTTCATTTTTTGAATTATTTATTAGAAATATGATTTCCTTATGTGGTAATTTTTCAGTTATTGTGTACTCTGGAATTAAGGGCATTATGTCTTTATAGTTGAAGGAAAAATTATAATTTTTCTATAGAGAATATAATTTAAATCATCAATTTAATAGATAATTTTTATTATAAACCATTGTGTAATGGTGTATGTAATTATAACAGTTCCTTATCATAGATAATTTTTTCTTTATTGTAATGTGTGATCTATTTTTTAGTGAATTTTTATTGTAGAGGAGTACATCATGTTAAAAAACATAGTTAATGGGGATTCATTAAGGTAGGAGTCCAACATCGATTTGGGTATTTAGAGATCTATATAATTGAATGAAGAAGTAGAAATGTGGAGGATTATCTGTAGAGTACACATAACATGATTCATGTATTTTACAGTATAAAAAATTTATGATACTATGAGTAAAAATGAGTTAGGTTTCATCCCAAATAAAAAATAAATCATAGAGTATAAAAAAGTATATTTATTTTATTTGTTAGATAATAAGAACAACAAAACATCTATGAGAGAGTAATAAATAATATAAAATTATTATATAAACTAAAAATAGAGTTGATTTCAATATCTACACTATATATGTAGTGTAACACCCGAGACTTTTATGTTATATAAACCATCAAAGGAATCTTTTTCTACACAACACTTGCTTGGCTTGCTTTACACGCAATCGCGACCTTCCTCGATAGCTTGCGTCGTACGCAATACCGAGTTTCACTAAACAACAATATGCTAGCCGTTATGAATAGTAATAACCACTTTTTGAAATTTTATAAATTTTATTTTTCAAAATGCACTTCATATTTGGACTCAGAATATCGAAATTAGCCTAGGGTGAAATTTTGGTATTTTTCTGAAAACTTTCAATTTTTGATGAATAGTGAAACCACTAAGTGGTAGGTTAAAAACTGAATTTTGCATAAAACTTAATTTTACCGCTTCTGTGAATGGAATTTCGAAAATCCGAGAGACACGATTAATATCAAGGACTAAAAAGTGGTTCAATGAGATGAAAATATTTTTTGGTGAATAGTAACTTTTTACTTTTTTTTACCGCGGTTAATAGTAAATAGGGTAACTAAGGGTAAATATGATATTAATATTACCCTAACAATGTCCTAATTCTATTGGAAAAGTTTAATTCGACCAAAAACAAACTTAGGAATAAAATATGACCATTTAGGCCCACTTGGATTAGATTAGGACATTTATTATTAATTTATTTAAAGAAGAGTTAAAATAGTTAAAATCAATGTTTAATAAGTAAATCATTTTTAATATGGGGTTATACATAAGATAAATTCAATGGTAAATATTCATTATAAAGCTAAAAAGATTTCCTACATGATGGTATTTTATTTGTAATTTTTAGACATCAAATAATTTAATTTATTTATGACACAAAGATGATGCAGTAATTATCTTATTAATGAAATATTGACATAATTGATAATATAAATACCAAAATAAATGTAATTTGAGACTTTTTATGAATTCCACTAATTTTATAGGTTACTATGATATATTAGTGTTGATTTAATCAACTTGGTTTGAACATATAATTCTGTTATGACTTTCACAAAAATCATATATCAAATAGTGTCAAAATTGACACAAAATAGTTTTTAAATCAAATATTATATTATTAATTGTTATTTTATTCCTAAAAATCTAAGGTTCAGCCAAATGACTTAGATAAGGATATATATATTAATAATAAATAATTTGGGGTTCGTTTGGCATGTTATAGTAAGTGTATTAACCATATAGTGAAAGAAAACAAAAAGACACGGTAAAAGTTAAATTAATTAACTTAGAGTTAAATCTAATTGATAAGGTTAAAATAATACCCCAAACTTGTCTAAATATTATTGGTTTATAGGATTTCGACCCATCCCCACTTTAGCTTCGAAATAAGACCCTTTGGAACCATTATAAACCGATTTTGACTTTAATATAAAATTATATTTTGAGATATTCCTAAGGTGCCCCTCTCCTCCCTTATAAAAGGGCACCTCCTCCCCCTCCTCCTCACACCAAATTGAGCACTAAAGCTCGGCCAACCCCTGCCATTTTCTCCTCTCCCCTTCCCTAGAATAATCCTAGAGGTCATGGTCTTCTCCAAAGACCAATCTTAGTTCCTTAAGTGGAGGATTCAAAGAGGCGTTCCAAAGAAGAGGTAATATCCATTACCGATCTTTTCAATTTCTTTATTCTTAAACTTCTTCTTCTTTAGTTGTTTCATGATAAAGTAATAACATCAGTATTACTTACATACTGATATGTTATTATAAATATGAAACAACCATAATTCACCTTCTATCCATCCTACGGAAAAATGAAATCACCGCGCGTGCGTACGTACGGAATACCGTCTCCACGCCGTGGTGTAATCTATTTTCCACCATCACCTTACAAGGATGGGTATAATGGTGTAATGAGTAACTATATATGATTATTATTAAGTAATATTGATACTGAAATAATATATATATATATATACTCCAATACAATTCCACGATCATAGGAACGATATCATCACTCGTGCGTACGTACGGAATACCGTCTCCACGATGTGATGCGACTCGTTCTACATGATCTTCATTTCATAATGATTATATAAATGAATTTAATGAATGAATATGGTATATACTACACCAATACCATTCTGTAAATGAATTATCTTTAACCTAAAGATAAGAATAAGAATTTATTCAACAAAACACGCATAAGAACAAAAAGTTATAAAGACCCGAGTAACAAGTAACAATGAAATATTACTAACAAGAAGCTAATAATATGACCATATATAATATCATATCAATATGTATGATTCTGGAATAAGTCAATATCATTATTTAAACCATTATACAGGAGCTTTGGACACGAACAAAGCAAATCGGACCTAAGGTAAGGGAAATATCACAATCACATTTTTATCCGAGATTGTTTATTCGTAAGTATTCACTGGGGTGTATTTTATCATCCACATCCATGTTTCATCAATATGTAATATTATTTCCATCCACCTACAATTGTTTAAATCAATTTTTACCCTTCGGTGAGTTTTTAGTAATATGTACGAAAGGAATCTTTTGTCATTTTTCGTACGAGGTACTTTTTGACTTTTCCGACAAAAGTACGAAGAATGTTTTTTTTAACTTATACGGCATGAATGGAATTTTAAAACATTGTTTCCAAGAAGCTTCCTTTACAAGTTTTCAAGTTTATTTTTAATCAACTTCTTTTATTTTAAAATTGTATGACATGTTAAGAAAGGAAAAGTGTTTTTAAAGTAGAAAGGATATTTTCCTCAAGAATGGAGTTCAAGTATTTTATCAAAATTATTTTCCATCTAAGATAATAAAAGGGTTCTGTTTTATCCCTATTATTACATGGATTTGATTATGTTGGGATGGAAACATTTTTATGAATTCCTTTATCTTATATGAATTGTTTTATGATGTCATGTTGTTTAAGAATCCCATTTTTATTACATGGATTACTCTATGATGTATGTTTTATGATTATGTGGCACACATAATAAAGGATTCATTATAAGATGGATGGGACCTATATCTCCCTCCAAAGCATTGGGTAAAGATTTTATATCTCATGAGATAGACATGGCTGGAACGGAAGGTTATTTCGGTTCAGTGATACAGGACTGAAACGAGGAGTGAACTCGGTTCAGAAAGGGACTTTGTCCACTAAGATAGTCTTGGCAATGAGTCATGACTAACAAGAAATGATTTTCCATGATTATGTGTGCATGCCACAACGTTTCAAGTTTTATGTTATGATTATGGGGATCTCATTTTCACTTCTATGATTTATTCCATGTTAAGATATTATGATCTCTTTTGAAGGTTTTGATTTTCAAAAAGATATGATATGATTTTTATTTCCTTTATTTGCCCTTACTGAGCATTTGAGCTCACCCTTTTATGTTTTCTTTTCCCCAGGTCAGGAAGATGGATATTAAGTAGAATATGCTAAAAGGGGCCCTAGATATGATGAAATAAATGGGAGACACTATAGAAGATTTATGAACCAGTTGTTTATGTTTCCCAGTTTCTAAAGACACTATACCTATACGGTCCTTTGTGGTTTTGTCATATGTTGTAATAAGTGTGCTTCAATTTTGAAGTATTAACAATGTATGTAAAGTATGGGTCGTTATAGTTGGTTTCAGAGGAAAGGTATAGTCAACCTTTGGAAACTAGGATGTGAAAGCCTTAGTAAGAACCCTAAGGATAAGTCTAAGCATAGAACAAAATCTTAGAAATGGCCATGAATAACCTAGGATAAGACCATAAGCATGAAAATTTTATTCTTGAATTATGTGGTTTCCCTATTATAATTAGTGTTGCTCACACTATTCTTCTTGGTTTTAGTCAATGGCTGGAACCCGAAGGAACCGTGTTAATGCGGAATGCGATGGGCAATGCAATGATTGTCCCCCTGAGCAACCAAACGATATGGGAGCTGGAATACAAAATCTTGTAGCCATGCTCACATAACTTTCTCAAGCTATGAATCATGGAGGACTTCCAAACGAGCAAAGGAAGGAGCAACATTCTGTTGAATCCTTCATGAGGCAACGTCCACCTTCTTTCAGCGGGTCTACTGATCCATTAGTTGCTGAACAATGGATTAGTACTACTGAAAAGATATTTTCAGTTCTTCAATGTTCTGAGCATGATAAAGTCATCCTAGCAGTGTATCGTTTGGAAGGAGATACTGATCAATGGTGGAATCTTATTAAGAATACGAGGCAAAGGGATGAAATTGAGTCTATGGAATGGGACGAGTTCAAGAACTTATTTTTCAATAAGTACTTCCCTCGTATTCTCCGAACAAAGATGGAGAAAGAGTTCCTTGAACTGAAGCAAAGGGATGATGAATCTGTTAGTACCTATGAAGCAAATTTTACAAGACTTGCAAGGTACGCTTCTGGTATTATTATCCAACCTGAGAGTAAGATCGATCGATTCTTTAGTGGCTTAAAACCAAGTCTTCGAAGGGCGTTAGCCATAAGAGACTTCAATAGCTACGAGGAAATCGTTCGATGTGCTCTCAAAGTCGAGATGGAGATTGGAGTAACCCATCAGTCACATGGGTTTGATAAGAAGAGGAAGATGGAATTCAAAGAAAAATCTAAAGAGCACACGGAAAAGAAGATGAACTTTCCCTTATGCTCAAAGTGTGGAAAGAAACATGGAGGGAGTTGTCTTAAAGGTACAAGTAAATGTTTTAAATTTGGAAAAGAAGGTCATCGGGCATTTGAATGCCGTGATAATGGGAAGAAGATGTCTAATGATGCAAATAAAGGAAGGGATACACAGAATGAACCTACTACACTTCAATGTTTCAAGTGCAAGGAGATGGGGCATTATGCCAATCAATGCCCAAATCCAAGGGTTGATGATGATGGTCGACGTCAACAAACTCTTAAGGCTAAAGACAAAGGAAAGTCACATGCAATTTCTATCAGCGATGTGGAGTACGATAACGATGTGGTGAAAGGTACACTTACCATCCACTCTAAAGTAGCAAATTTTTTTTTTGATTCTGGATCCACCCACTCTTTTATTTCTGAAAAATTTTCTAAGGGTATCACCGTATTACCTCAACAATTAGATGTTGAGTTAGCTGTGACAACACCTAATGGCACATCAATCGCATCAAAAGTTTATAATTCTTCTCCGATCGAAGTTTGTGGGAAAGTGCCTCCTGCAAATCTTGTGATCCTTCCTTTAGTGGAATTTGATGTGATTCTTGGCATGGATTGGCTTTCTCTACATGGAGCTCATATCAATTGCCAAAGAAGGGAAGTCACATTTCATATTCCAGATCAATCTACGATCGTATACCAATGCAAGGATGAACATAACCTTCCAGTGGAAATTTCTTCCATCTTATGGGTATTGATTCCACTAAATGAAGGTTATTTATCTCAAATGGTTGGTGAGAAACTCACGATTAAGAATATGCCCATTGTACGGGAGTTTGATGATGTCTTTCCGGAGGAATTTCCGGGTCTTCCACCAAATCGTGAAGTTTAGTTTTCAATAGAACTCGTACCGGGTGATTTGCCTATTTCAAAGACACCTTATAGAATGGCCCCAATTGAGTTGCAGGAATTGAAGAAGCAACTCCAAGAGAATCTTGATAAGGGATTCATACGCCCTAGTGCGTCACCTTGGGGAGCACCTATTCTATTTGTTAAGAAGAAAGATGGATCAATGAGACTCTGCATTGATTATCGAGAACTTAACAAGATCACTATCAAGAAAAAATATCATCTCCCACGCATTGATGACTTATTTGACCAACTACGCGGAGCTCAATACTTTTCCAAGATTGATCTTCGTTCAGGGTATCATCAATTAAGGGTCAAAAGGGAGGATATACCAAAGACGGCTTTCCGTACAAGGGATGGACACTATGAATTTATAGTGATGCCATTTGGTCTTACTAATGCCCCTGCTATCTTCATGGATCTAATGAATAGAGTCTTTAGAGACTATCTTGATCAATTTCTGGTAGTCTTTATAGACGATATTCTTGTCTATTCAAAGAGAAAGGAAGAGCATGAAGATCACTTGAGAATTATATTGAAGACCCTGAGAAAGGAGAAGCTTTATGCTAAATTTACCAAGTGTGAATTTTGGCTTCAAAAAGTTGCATTTTTGGGTCACATAATCTCAAAAGAGGGGATATCTGTGGATCCAGCAAAAACAGAGGTTATCGAAAGATGGTCAAGACCAATAACAGTAACTGAGATCCGAAGTTTTCTTGGTTTGGCTGGATATTATCGACGTTTTGTAAAAGATTTTTCATGATTATCTAATCCACTCACCAAGTTGACTCGGAAAGGAGTTATGTTTGTCTGGACAGAGGAATGTGAAGAGAATTTCAAGGAGTTGAAAAGAAGGTTATCCAGTGCACCTGTGCTCACACTGCCTTGTAGTGGAGAAAGGTTTGTGATCTACAGTGATGCATCCAAGAATGGATTGGGGTGTGTTCTTATGCAAAATGATATGGTGATAGATTATGCCTCACGACAGTTGAAAATCCATGAGCAAAATTACCCAACACATGATTTGGAGTTGGTTGCGGTAATCTTTGCATTAAAGATTTGGAGGCATTACCTTTATGGTGAAAGGTGTGATATTTATACTGATCATAAAAGTTTAAAGTATATTTTCACACAAAAGGAGCTGAATATGCGCCAAAGAAGATGGTTGGAGCTGATTAAGGATTATGACTGCTCAATCCATTACCACCCTGGGAAAGCAAACAAGGTGGCAGATGAATTAAGTTGACAAGACCATGCTAGTTTATCCATGATGAGGATCACAAAAGATCCAATATTTATTTATTTACAAAGGATGGATCTTGGAATTATAATGGAAGGGGAAAAATCTTATCTTTCTCAAATGAATGTTCAACCATCTATACATGTGAAGATTAAACAGGCACAGAAAGAAGATGTCGAGTTACAAAAGAAGGTGAGAAATGTTCCTGAATTCAACCTTGATTGTGATGGGATAATAAAGTTCAGGAATCGGGTTTGCGTTCCTCCCATCCCCGAATTAAAGAATGAGCTGCTGGATGAGGCACATAGTTCATCATTCTCTATTCATCATGGAAGCACAAAGATGTATAGGGACCTGAAAGAGTACTTCTAGTGGGATGGCATGAAAAGAGATGTTGCTGAATATGTCTCTCGATGCTTGGTTTGTCAACAAGTTAAAGCTGAGAGACAGAAGTCTAAGGGGATGTTTCAACCATTACCCATACCCGAATGGAAATGGGAAAACATCACTATGGACTTTGTCACAGGACTTCCTGAAACATCCAAAGGCAATAATGCTATCTGGGTCATAGTTGATCGTCTTACAAAGTCTGCACACTTCATTGCTATTAGAGAGGATTTCTCTCTAGATCAGCTTTCCAGGATATATGTAAAGGAAGTTGTAAGATTTCATGGAGTACCACTTTCTATTATATCTGATCGGGATCCGAGATTTACCTCGAAGTTCTGGCGAAGTCTTCAGCATACTCTGGATACAGAGTTGAATTTCAGCACTGCTTATCATCCCCAGACAGACGGTCAGTCTGAGAGAACAATTCAAACCCTAGAAGATATGTTGAGAGCTTTCTCTATGGATTTCCAAGGAGGTTGGGATCAACACCTACCTTTGGTAGAATTTTCTTATAATAATAGCTTTCACTCCAGTATTCAGATGGCTCCTTATGAACCTCTCTATGGAAAGAAATGCAGGACTCCAACTTGCTGGGATGAAGTTGGGGAAAGAAAGCTATTAGGACCTGATCTCGTTGATGAAATGGCAGAAAAGGTTAGATCTATTCAACAACACATAAGAGCAGCTCAGAGTCGACAGAAAAGTTATGCCGACAACCGAAGAAAAGACCTAGAGTTTGAAGTGGGCGATAAAGTGTTCTTACGAATATCTCCCTGGAAGAGGGTTATGAGATTTGGAAAGAAGGGGAAGTTGATCCCTAGATATATCGGTCCTTTTGAAATACTGGATCGTGTTGGGAAGGTAGCTTACCGATTGGCGCTTCCACCGAATCTCTCTCAAGTTCACGATGTGTTCCATGTATCTCTCCTGAGAAAGTACATACCAGATCCTTCACATGTACTCAGCTCAGAAGTTGTACCGCTGGAGCAAGATCTTTCTTATGAAGAACAGCCGATAGAGATTCTGGATCGTAGCGAAAAAGTCCTACGAAACAAGACCACTCGCTTGGTGAAAGTTTTATGGAGGAACCACCAACTTGAATAAGCTACATGGGAGCTTGAGGATATGATGAGGGAGAAGTATCCTCATTTGTTTGTTACAAAGTGACGAATTTCGAGGGAGAAATTCTTTTTAAGGGGGGTAGAATGTAACACCCGAGACTTTTATGTTATATAAACCATCAAAGGAATCTTTTTCTACACAACACTTGCTTGGCTTGCTTTACACGCAATCGCGACCTTCCTCGATAGCTTGCGTCGTACGCAATACCGAGTTTCACTAAACAACAATATGCTAGCCGTTATGAATAGTAATAACCACTTTTTGAAATTTTATAAATTTTATTTTTCAAAATGGACTTCATTTTTGGACTCAGAATATCGAAATTAGCCTAGGGTGAAATTTTGGTATTTTTCTGAAAACTTTCAATTTTTGATGAATAGTGAAACCACTAAGTGGTAGGTTAAAAACCGAATTTTGCATAAAACTTAATTTTACCGCTTCTGTGAATGGAATTTCGAAAATCCGAGAGACACGGTTAATATCAAGGACTAAAATGTGGTTCAATGAGATGAAAATAATTTTTGGTGAATAGTAACTTTTTACTTTTTTTTACCGCGGTTAATAGTAAATAGGGTAACTAAGGGTAAATATGATATTAATATTACCCTAACACATGTCCTAATTCTATTGGAAAAGTGTAATTCGACCAAAAACAAACTTAGGAATAAACTATGACCATTTAGGCCCACTTGGATTAGATTAGGACATTTATTATTAATTTATTTAAAGAAGAGTTAAAATAGTTAAAATCAAAGTTTAATAAGTAAATCATTTTTAATATGGGGTTATACATAAGATAAATTCGATGGTAAATATTCATTAGAAAGCTAAAAAGATTTCCTACATGATGGTATTTTATTTGTAATTTTTAGACATCAAATAATTTAATTAATTTATGACACAAAGATGATGCAGTAATTATCTTATTAATGAAATATTGACATAATTGATAATATAAATACCAAAATAAATGTAATTTGAGACTTTTTATGAATTCCACTAATTTTATAGGTTACTATGATATATTAGTGTTGATTTAATCAACTTGGTTCGAACATATAATTCTGTTATGACTTTCACAAAAATCATATATCAAATAGTGTCAAAATTGACACAAAATAGTTTTTAAATCAAATATTATATTATTAATTGTTATTTTATTCCAAAAAATCTATGGTTCGGCCAAATGACTTAGATAAGGATATATATATTAATAATAAACAATTTGGGGTTCGTTTGGCATGTTATAGTATGTGTATTAACCATATAGTGAAAGAAAACAAAAAGACACGGTAAAAGTTAAATTAATTAACTTAGAGTTAAATCTAATTGATAAGGTTAAAATAATACCCCAAACTTGTCTAAATCGTATTGTTTTATAGGATTTCGACCCATCCCCACTTTAGCTTCGAAATAAGACCCTTTGGAACCATTATAAACCGATTTTGACTTTAATATAAAATAATATTTTGAGATATTCCTAAGGTGCCCCTCTCCTCCCTTATAAAAGGGCACATCCTCCCCCTCCTCCTCACACCAAATTGAGCACTAAAGATCGGCCAACACCTGCCATTTTCTCCTCTCCACTTCCCTAGAATAATCCTAGAGGTCATGGTCTTCTCCAAAGACCAATCTTAGTTCCTTAAGTGGAGGATTCAAAGAGGCGTTCCAAAGAAGAGGTAATATCCATTACCGATCTTTTCAATTTCTTTATTCTTCAACTTCTTCTTCTTTAGTTGTTTCATGATAAAGTAATAACATCAGTATTACATACATACTGATATGTTATTATAAATATGAAACAACCCTAATTCACCTTCTATCCATCCTACGGAAAAATGAAATCACCGCGCGTGCGTACGTACGAAATACCGTCTCCACGCCGTGGTGTAATCTATTTTCCACCATCACCTTACAAGGATGGGTATAATGGTGTAATGAGTAACTATATATGATTATTATTAAGTAATATTGATACTGAAATAATATATATATATATACTCCAATACAATTCCACGATCATAGGAACGATATCATCACTCGTGCGTACGTACGGAATACCGTCTCCACGATGTGATGCGACTCGTTCTACATGATCTTCATTTCATAATGATTATATAAATGAATTGAATGAATTAATATGGTATATACTACACTAATACCATTCTGGAAATGAATTATCTATAACCTAAAGATAAGAATAAGAATTTATTCAACAAAACACGCATAAGAACAAAAAGTTATAAAGACCCGAGTAACAAGTAACAATGAAATATTACTAACAAGAAGCTAATAATATGACCATATATGATATCATATCAATATGTATGATTCTGGAATAAGTCAATAACATTATTTAAACCATTATACAGGAGCTTCGGACACGAACAAAGCAAATCGGACCTAAGGTAAGGGAAATATCACAATCTCATTTTTATCCGAGATTGTTTATTCGTAAGTATTTACTGGGGTGTATTTTATCATCCACATCCATGTTTCATCAATATGTAATATTATTTCCATCCACCTACAATTGTTTAAATCCATTTTTACCCTTCGGTGAGTTTTTAGTAATATGTACGAAAGGAATCTTTTGTCGTTTTTCGTACGAGGTACTTTTTGACTTTTCCGACAAAAGTACGAAGAATGTTTTTTTAACTTATACGGCATGAATGGAATTTTAAAACATTGTTTCCAAGAAGCTTCCTTTACATGTTTTCATGTTTATTTTTAATCAAATTCTTTTATTTTAAAATTGTATGACATGTTAAGAAAGGAAAAGTGTTTTTAAAGTAGAAAGGATATTTTCCTCAAGAATGGAGTTCAAGTATTATATCAAAATTATTTTCCATCTAAGATAATAAAAGGGTTCTGTTTTATCCCAATTATTACATGGATTTGATTATGTTGGGATGGAAACATTTTTATGAATTCCTTTATCTTATATGAATTGTTTTATGATATCATGTTGTTTAAGAATCCCATTTTTATTACATGGATTACTCTATGATGTATGTTTTATGATTATGTGGCACACATAAGAAAGGATTCATTATAAGATGGGTGGGACCTATATCTCCCTCCAATGCATTGGGTAATGATTTTATATCTCATGAGATAGACATGGCTGGAACGGAAGGTTATTTCGGTTCAGTGATACAGGACTGAAATGAGGAGTGAACTCGGTTCAGAAAGGGACTTTGTCCACTAAGATAGTCTTGGAAATGAGTCATGACTAACAAGAAATGATTTTCCATGATTATGTGTGCATGCCACAAAGTTTCAAGTTTTATGTTATGATTATGGGGATCTCATTTTCACTTCTATGATTTATTCCATGTTAAGATATTATGATCTCTTTTGCAGGTTTTGATTTTCAAAAAGATATGATATGATTTTTATTTCCTTTATTTGACCTTACTGAGCATTTGAGCTCACCCTTTTATGTTTTCTTTTCCCCAGGTCAGGAAGATGGATATTAAGTAGAATATGCTAAAAGGGACCCTAGATATGATGAAATAAATGGGAGACACTATAGAATATTTATGAACCAGTTGTTTATGTTTCCCAGTTTCTAAAGACACTATACCTATACGGTCCTTTGTGGTTTTGTCATATGTTGTAATAAGTGTGCTTCAATTTTGAAGTATTAACAATGTATGTAAAGTATGGGTCGTTATATGAAGAGTAATAATAGTAATATTATAATTATTTGTAATAAAGATCTTGTTACTATGAAAAAAGTTGAATTTAATTAGAATATATTATTAATTAAATAGAATGGAAGGAAATCCAAATTAAAGTTGGAAGGATGAGGAGAAGGTGTAATCATTATTGGGCAGTGGGGAGGAAGTCCTTATATTTTTTGGAAGGGGAAGGTATCACTATTATGATGTGAAGAATAAGGATGTCTAGATTGGTGGATAAAAAATAATATTGAAGTTTTTTAAAATAACTCATGGAATTAAGAATATATTTATCATATATAAGTTTAGATCCCACTCGTGGTGGTACGATTAGATGATATCAATGACACTAACCCTCTTATGCTTCATTTGGAACTACAGTGAGATTTTTAGGACTTAGAGATTAGTTAGGATGATGTATCATATCTATCATAGTATAAATGGAAATGTGTGAAGGTTATAATGCTTTGATTGAAGTGATTTTAACGTAAAACTATATATGTATAGTTATTCATGGAATAGGTGTTCATATAATAAACTCACTAGAAATTAGTGAGGTTACATTATTATTGTTCATGGAACATCATTAATGGATACCCATAGTATGTATCAAATGTGACTTATCCATGTAAACTAATCTGTTCATTGTTATTGTTTTTTACATTATGTATGATCAATGAAAAGTGTGGGTTAGGAAAAAACATGATAATAAAGTATAGTTATGTTCATGTGTGATAAATATTAAAAGATTTAGTAAGTAAGTGTGAATGGTGAACCTATTAAAATTTGGTCCAAGCTCTTAAAACTAAAATAGGGATGTTTCAATGAAATATTCCAAAATATTAATTTTTCTATAAGTTGATCTACCCTCCACCAGGTATCTCTCATGACTACCTTTCTAATGGGGATAAACAAGTGGTATAAAATCACATGTTCCTTCATTGGATTTTTTAGTTGAAGTGATCTGTTTGGTTATTGTAGTTTAATTAAATTCTAAAATTAAATTATTATTTGAATTTAGAATTATTTAATAATTTATGGTAGAATTTTAACACTATGTTTATTCTATGTATAAGTACATTTAATGAAAAATTAGTTATCATGATGAAGGATACCACAGTCTCTAAAAAGATTGTCCAGATTAATTTGATTACGAATCAGTTATTGGATTCGATGATGTTGTATTAAAGGATAAGGAACCCTATTTTCCACATTGTAATGACTAAATTGATGATTTTGTGATTCCATTGAGCCTAAATAGGTATTCAATTAATCGATCAGAATAGATAAAGTGGTTGAAGAAATAGGATGACATTATACTAAAGGAGTATAATATATATTGGATGATAAATGTGAATGTGATGAAATGTTAAATCAAATTAATTTAAAACTATATATAACATTATTTTTAGAGTTTTTATTTCTCTAACATGGAATTTATTCTAATGTTGAGGGATTGTAGGAGATGTCATACAAAGTGTACAATTGGAAATTTTCTCCACGGAAAAGATACTTTTCTATAAAGATGCTCAAAATATAATGGTTACGAAGGATGAATTGGAATCAAACAAGGTAATATTAAATAAATAGAATGAATGGATTAAGATTATTGATGTGGACAACAATTCAGATATAATTAAAATATGCTTCAATATAAATGCTGAAATAAACTTATTTTATGAACATTTTCATGAGATAGAAAAATAAATGTCTATGAATAAAGGGATTTAATATTGACTTCATCCTCTATAGGAAAAACTTTAGAATAAAAGAAAATATAGAATGGAAGCATTCCCATGATTAGGGGACATTATCATCCACATGAAAAAAATTATAATATTAAGAATCATTAGGGGTGACTAAAATTCATTATTTAAAATAACGAAATCCATCCAAAATTCAAATATGGTAAGAGAGTACAATGTAGTAGAAATCACGAATCAATGATACTGAATAATATTTTTGAAAAATACAAGGTTGAGGACACCAAATTAAAAGTAGACATAAAATGATACTATCTGAGAAGATAATAGAACACTATGAGTGTGTGTCTAGAGGATCAAGGGCTCACATAGGAAATAAATTCTATTGTAATCACAAATTATTTGAGGAGGAATTCAAGGTGTATTTTTTTAAATAAGATATTATTTATATGTTCTAACAATATTTTTAATGATATAAATTAACATTTGAGAAGTTAAGAAGTTTTTGTATGGAAATAATCCATTCATATGATATGTAAGAAGATAACATACACTAGAAGAAAACTGTTTCACTAGAAAACAAGTCCACTATATTAATATAATGCTGCAGAGCTCAAAAAAGGTTACCAATGTAAAAAAATTAGATTATTCATAGAAAACCATATTAATATAGTCAATTTTTTTGAAGAATAAATATAGAGGCTACTACAATATTGATAAAATATAGGGAGACTAAAAATTATTAATCATGAAATGAAAAGTTTTGGGTGGAACTCATGAGCATTAAATAAAAAGGAACATTAATAATTCCTAAGTGGTGTTTCGAAAATCACCATAAATAACTAAATGAGGGAAATATAAAGATTTATCCAACATGGTTATCAGAGCGATGAATGATTTATTAGAGAGGTATTTAATCAAAGGATAATAAAATAATAAATGGGATTATAATTACGATGGAGAAAATATTCATGAATGGAATGGATAAGACCAATAAAAATACAGGAAATGTTTTTTTGTTAGAGGAATGACTCAAAAGAGAGACTCTACTTATAAATCACAGATGATTTCAATAGATAACAATATAGAAGAAAAGAAATTTTTTCATGGATTTCCTTTCCTTAAATATGAAATGTTTGGAATGAAACATTATATATGAATATTTTTTCTACTAATACCAAATCCTATCCTAGACGAAATTAGATGGAACCTCCCCCTATCTATTTAAATTATATATAATATTTTTAATGTTTTTTTGTGTTTTATAGAAGATATGATACATGGGAAATATGTATCAAGGGATGAAATGTTACAGTGTAAGACACTATGATGTTCTAATTGATGATTACTGTAGTAAAGTGAAATCTTACTAAATCTTGAATTAGAAAATAAGTATAGCACCAATGATATGATAAATATCAAAGAAATATTGAAGTCTTTTATCAAGATAATATATGATAAATTGATAACTATTGTTTAATGTAGAAGACAATTCTATAATTTCATATAAAATATAATAAGTATGTTCAAAATTTATTTTCTTATCTAAATGTTAGATTAACAATTGATAAGAGCTGATTATTTTCCAGATATAAATTTACACTACGGAACGATGACTAATTCTAGTTATAAATAATGAATATTTCTACAATGTAGGAAATGTTATGGGATGTTTTGAGTATATGATATGTATGTTTTATCCATATAAACAATGGAAATCCACAATTTGTATAAAGTGAAAAAAAAATTTCAACTCTTATAACCCATATTTTTTGAAAAATTGATTTATTATTAGTTTCTAGAGGTGTTATTTTGAATAAAATAATTTATGAATCACACACATTGTTAATCATGTTTATTAAAATATATATTACTGAATGTGTGGTTGTGTTCACATGAATATTTTCTAGAGAACATAAGATAATTTTTATGTATTCAGTTTATGTAAGTGAGTGAAATTAAATGGAAAACAATAAAATTTTTTAAATAATCTATGAATTCCACGTATAAAATCAATATAAATAGGATAATAGGGTTTTTATATCTTATTAACATGTTATAATATCATTAACTGAAATAATTGGAAGATGAAACCATAGTTATGTTAACTTCGATCTTGAATGTCAAATATAAAATTGATTAACATGTGAATAGAGAGAAGGAAATGATAGGATTCATTATGTAAATTTCTAAAGTAGGTTCTTAATATTTGTTTATATAGTGAAAATCGTTTATTAGAAAATGAAGAAAATATTTTTTTTGTGATTCTCCTATGAAAAAAATGCATTCTTATAAGTGTTATATTGGGAAGTTGTTCATGGTTTTTCTTTGATACATAAAAATAAGTATCAAGGAAGTGGATATTGTATTTTTTGACATCTAGAATATAATTGGAGATTTATGAAAAGTTAAAATTTATCATAAATGTAGTTACTTGTTGGATTTGATTTCAATTGGAGAGAAAGTGAAACATGAATTTTCAAATATGTCGGACACAAAAATGTAATAAATAAATAGTACTAGGGGAGTATGAAGCAATATTGAAATAATAATTGAAATATGGATTCCTGGTAGTGCTTCTAAAAAATAAAAATTCCCTGACATATGTTATCCAATCATGGATTTTTATTAGATGAGGTCGGATATTCTTTCTAAAAAATGATCCAAATCAAATGATTTTCTATTGGAATCAGAATTAATGTTTAAAATCGTGATGTAATCAATAAGGGGTTGTGATACTGTTATGGAAGTTATATTGATTATTCTTAATTTTTTGAATCCATGACGTTATCCAAAAAAATATATGGATGTGGATTAATGGATATCAAGAAGAGAATATAGTGTTCTAGGTAATATGGGAAAAATGAAGATAAATCCATAATTGGAGCAACTGAACATGAATCAAAAGAAATAAAAAAATTCTTGTGGTTCATGATACAAATGAATTTCTTATTATACTCTTTTTGGTGAAGGATGTTTGGATCGTGCAGAATGACTATGGAGACAGTGAATCCTAATTTGGGAATTGTGGTAGTCGTGGTTATGAATAATATAATATGAAATGGATAGTAAAAATTAATATATGATGGTGACCATTCCATAGAAATTATTGTTTAACATTAGAGTAATCCCTGTGAAAATTGGGGACATGTAGGAACTTTATTTTTGAAATCATTGTATTTTCCAATTAAATTTATAAAAAAATAGAGAAGATTATGAGATTTAAAATAGGGGAATTTGAAATATCAACATCAGGTTTTCTACTATGGTGTATTTTTGATGTAATAATAAAATATTTGGCATTCCTATTTGAGTGTTTTTGGTTTCCAGGTTCTATTCAATTAATAATGTTGAGTTTATAATGAATAAGTAAAAATTTCAAGGTGGTCATGGAGATAGTAATTTTAGTGGAAATATTATCAATATAATTGACAAAAAATTCTACATTGAGAATGTGAAATGCATTCTACAATGTAGTTCTTATATAGAAAAACTATATCAATGCGACTGAGTTTGTTATTCTGTGGTGTTGAGCCCATGATTTTAAATGGGAAATAGAGTGAAATTTTTAGTTCATAAAACTCCTCAATGGATAGAGTCACAAAATGATATCAATATTTATACATCTTGGTAAAATTTTGTAGATGTCAAAAAATGAGGAAAAACATGAACATTTTACACTACTCATTTAGAGTTCATTACTTAAATATATCTATTTTAGATCTAAGTGTAAAATTGGACAACATTTCTTCCTGAAATAAGAAGATGAAAAATATAGTGGAGATACATGGTATATTACGAATATATATTAATAAATTAGAACAAATATACATTTATGAGGGTTTAGAAAAAAGTGTAGGGTATTATAAGTGGAAATAAAAATAGAGCTTACAGCCATATAATCTTTAAAAAAGATGCTGAAAAATAATTATCATATTTTTTGAATCAAACTCAAGAACACCTAAATATCCTCTTTATTAATGATAGTACTAAAAAATCCATATTTGATTTCAAAGGATTGTATGTTTTTAGAATCACTATTGTGCTATGAAAATATAGTATAAACTTGTTCTGTATGGACATGGAATGATTATAGTGTACTGAAGAAAAAGAATTCATATATTCGATTCATGAAGATAATAAGGTGGTTTCACATTATAAATAATCTATTTATGAATAATTTTTTAATTTAGAAGTTCACAACCTATCTATAAAGGATTTTAATGTTGAGATTAACCACAAAAACCAACATATGGTGCATCTATAAAAATAGTGAGGTCATTGGGACTAAGTGAATAATTTAAAATGGGTATCTTATGCAGTTCTCTAAAAATAATATTACTGATTTATGTAACCATTCTGTGGTAGTTAGAAAACATTAATCAATTTCAATGTAACTATCCCCAAGAATATATGTTTCTTAGACAACAAAATCAATTACTAATTGTGGTTATAATATTCCAATACATGACACATCTTGGTTTCTTTGTCAATGGATTAGTTGAGTATGGCTGACAATGTGAAACCCCTATGTGATGGGTTTTTTTTGTATATATTAGTCATGACCATCAATTAGTGTCCTTAGAGAAATAACATAGAAATTTAGTAATGTTATTTTCAAGTGAGATAAAATTTGGATCATCATTTAAGGTAAATAAAACATTTACCCTAATAATATTGAGTTCATGATCATTAATTAAAAAGAGAGTTGTCCTTGAGAATTTTTTCATTGAGGAAAAAATTTCTATACACTGATTCAACCCATTCTGAGTGTATCTCTAAATTTAAGTCCTCTATGGGGCCTAACACTACCAAAGAGGGAAGGTAGTATCTCTATTTATCTAGTTCCAATGATGTATCAAATTTCATTACACATATATCAAATGATTCCATTAAAACTGAAATAATTAAACACCAAATTTTATGACATGAAATTTTAGGGATTTATTCATCCCATTGTGTGTTCCTAGTCCACACCTATAGTCAATTATAAAAGGTATGATGTAATTAAATTCATATGTATTTTTTAAAGGAATCCAAATAGTGTGAAAGATTAAACTTAGATTTGGGTTTCACCAACTCATGTTGAAGTGGTATGATATTTCAATGTTAAATTTTCAAAAAAATATTTCAACATTTAATTTTCATTGATTCCATTTAGACTATCTAATTATCATCAAATATATGTTTCCCTTATGAATATGATATTTCATTCATACCCAAAATTTTATTCCGAGGTTATTAATCTTATATTGGTTTATTTTATGAATAAGAGGAGAGTACACACCATTTTGGGGTTTTCTTCGAAACTCTCAATGATCCTCATATTTTTAGAGACTTTCAATATATATAATTTTGATCAAATATGTCATGTTCCTTTGAAATATACAATCATAAGAAGGAATTTAATTTTACCTTAATAACTGTGAAGTTCGTAAATGGTTGAATGAACCATAGAATATATTTGTGATATATAGTGTCTTGGGTCAAGAATGTTACAATACGTGATTATTCAGGGACATATCATATCATGCTTCTCCCTAGACCACACTCATATGAAAAGGGAGCATGGTTCAATGAATATTATAATTTTATGATTCACATTATGAATTGAAATTTATATTTAAATCATCTTTTTTTATTCTACCTAATCCTCGTATGGGATAGGTCATTCATTATTATTAGTTAGAATTCATAGAGGGTTGCATGATCTTGAATGGTGATTATGTGGTTTAATTTGGTTCTAGAAATCATTAGCCAAAAATATAAAATAACTACTCCATCCAAGATCAGAAGATACCAATAGTTATTCATTCTTTTAATTATTATTTACAATACCTTTTGTAGAATTATTCACCGTGTATACCAACATAAAAATCATTATCTATATCTTATCACAAGAAATAATTAATCGTTTTATGTATATTTGATGGGTGAAATATTTTAAAACATTTGGGGTTTGGTATTACCTGTACATAAAAAGGGGAAATATCATAACAGAATCCCTTAATAGGGATTTTTATACCATGTACTCTAAAGATATATTTAAGAGTGAAACATGATAAATTTAGTTTCAAAAATGAATATATATGTTATGAAAAATAATGTGGTGATATTTCAATCTAATATTTAAATAACACATTCTTTTAGTTATTTTTTTCTTCAAGATAAATAAGGGTATGAAGAGTCTAAACGTATTTATATAAATATATAGTGTTGGGAGATTAGCCCTGAGTGGTCTATATATTTTAGAGATGACTTATATTTCGTGAAGTACTATATGTTCCTTATTCATAGACTCAAGAAATGATGAGTTTTTTTCATCACACTTCTTGAGAATATTATCTAGGTTTTGCTAAAATGACTTATAGTATTTTTTGTTGATATTATGGTTTGAGTATGTGATTTGACAAAAAAGATTTCACTTTATAGTGTTATACATATAAAAAAACTAAAGCACACAAATCCATCTATGGTTCTTCAGTCTCATCATGTTCCAACATTGAAATTGTATGATATACCCATGAATTTGTTTCACCATGTTACTTTATACCACTAGGTGGATGAACAATATCTAGTCTATTATCAATTAGCTATAAAAATCAACATTTTTAATTTTTTTCAGAGATAACATTAATGTGAAGGAATTATGAAAATGATATGTTTAGGAAATAGTAAATCTATATGCGGTTATATTTAAATTATTTCTGATTGATTTCCATTGTTCTTATCCGGATTATATATATCATTTTAGGAGTCCGTGAATTTTTTTTATGTTATGTATGGATTAATATCCACTAAAGGTTGGCAATATGGAGTAGGAATTAAATATTATCTTTTATATTCGCATTCATTTGTCTTAGAATTTAGTGGTTCAGGTCATGATGATATATAATTGATTGAATTCACTTAATATAATTGATAAAAATCCACTATAATAATGGCCTTAATTAAGGAATTATATGGTCTCCCTTGTCAAAATTCACTCTCCTGAAAAGATATCAAGTAGTCCTTACTATTTAAATTTGTCTTCATTTAGATAATGAATGAAATAGTTTATCTTTTTTGAAAATGATAGGTAATAGTTAAAATTATCCATATTTCATATTTTTATCATTACAACTATTCAAATGATTTTTCAATTAAATAGATGTTCTTAATGACTTCTCCCCACATAGGCCACTTAATGCTACAGGATCATGGAAATCTCTAACCAATGTATACAAGATGCAATATGATCACTCAAATGGATAATAAATGTTTATGAAGAGTAGTGTTTATATCTAAGTTAAAATTAATTCATAGTGACATTCACATATATCTATTTAGTAATTACTATTATAATCCCTCCCTTATGATGATATTGAGAGGATATATAATGGGATATCGATGCTTCAAGACTTGATCAACCTAACTGGACCATATATTCTTGGAAAAATGTGTGATAAAGAATTTTTTCCATTTTTTAGTTTGTTATGGAAACACCAAAAGGATTACCACTAGTCTTGGGTGTGATAATTTCGAATAAAGGTGAGATGAATGTATATTTGTTTGGATAAAGAAACGTCTTTTTCACTTTCTAGGGAAGAAATAAATTTTTTGGGGGAAAATTGCACCATCAATAAGAAAATTTTAAATTATATGTTTTAATATTACTTTATTTGTTATATAATTTCAGATGTTAAACTCTACATTTGAAGATATTAATTAATTTTACAGTTTTTACAGTCATAGAAAATATTCATGGAGACTATTTTATGACCTGGAAGATGAATACAACGTACAAATCATGGTTAGAGCACCATTTGGTTTGACTTTGTATACAATCCTTGATACAAATTAACAATTTTATATTTTAAAATCATATCATTTTAATTAATGGTGGAAGAATACATCTTACATACCATTTCTTCATGAGAATACAGTGGTCCTATACATCCATCAATCTCCATTATTATCCCTTGTCCCATTTATTTATATGAATTTTCTCCATTAAATCCATATATATATGTATATATTCAATCATGTCTCTCCTATAACAATTATTCCCATCATATACATTCCTTATACTCTATTATTCTCCCCTACAAAAACAGTGCCCTAGGGTCCATGTTTTCTTTGGATTTATGAGTGTTTTTCTAAATTTTGTATATTTCTTAGTACATTGGGACTACTTCTTCAATTTTTTGGTGTATAAAAATAATTTCAATTGTATTTAATTATTTTCTACTATATAGTTTAATTTTCCTTCCTGTAGTTATAAACCCTAAATATCTTAATCTTTAATAAATATTAAAGTTATTAATGAATGGCTTGATGCATAAGTGATCTAATAGTAATTATAATTACAATAATGTTAGGTTTTATATGATTTTTTCAAATTTTAATTTACAAAAGTATTTATTTTCAATGGCCTCACAACTATAACAAAAAGTGTTTGGTGATATGCTTCAATTTTTTCAATTTTCAAAATTTACTAAGGATTCCTAGAAATTGTGATCCTAGATTTATTAAAGATTATCACAAGGATATTGTTATAAAATAATCTTTTTTGTGGTGTTTATAATATGTCAATTATGATTATTACATTAATTTTAATCACTTTTGATGAAATGAGTTTTATGGTTAGAAAAAAAAATTCATAGTGAACCATTTGAATAGATTGAGACATATTGGAAAACATGGGTAATTAGGGGAAGCTTAGACATATAAAACACTAGTTTTAGGGGATGTTCCACTACTATTAGATATTGTTAGTCTTTTTATATTGTTTCAAGATAATAGCAGGTATTTGATGACTATTAGATACATATTACATTAAATTCCCATCAAAATGGACTAACACTAGGTTATGTGTGGAATCTACCTATTATATTTTCTATTCTTTTATATATGTATTTATATTGTCTCTAGGTTGATCGACCATAATTCCTTCTGCCCATTTTACACGAAGTTTTAATATTGATATTTAATTCTCTTATACTTTACACATTTGTTTTTATTACACACATATATTTTTTTTACTAGATATTTCTTTGTTATTTGTTTGATTTGAAACGAAATGAATACATTCATATATTATTATAATAACTTGTAAGAAATGGTTTATTTCTTATGAATGGGACATGAAGTTCATGGTGGGTACATACCATTATTTATATTATTACAACCCACATACACCGTTTAATTATATGTAGGCCATGTTTTTTAATCAGTTAAAGGAAATTATCTATTTTTAGGGAGTAGATACTCACATTGTTTTCATTTGAATAGGTTACTAGGAGGGAAATTATTTCCATGCAATAAATATATTTCTATCCTTGTATTTGTTTCATTTTTTTCATATTTGATGTAAGATCATTATTTTTGTATCACATGATCAACTATTCATATTTCATGACCAATATATTTCATTCTGGTTTGTTTTATATATTTATTATTATTACAATGATTATGTTATAATTTATAGATGATGTTTTATCTTATATTTGTATTAATGTATTGTGTGTGAATAATTTTGTATCATGAAATGTTTTTTTATTTCAAAAATTATTCTAGATCTATGACTCTCAATTGTATGTAAGGGTAATTCTATGTTCTAGGGACAACACCATTTCATTCGAAATACTTATTACTTATTTGAAACTATTCCCAAAAGTGTTTTTTGATTTCTAAACACAATTATTTTTCTTGTGAGGATAATTAACACGCATAGTTCCATGCCACAATCATGGTGTTGTTTCTAGATATGGTAGTCTAGGTTAGTAAATGAAATCAAATATATTCTATTATAAGACCATAAGAAAAATCTGTTCCCCAAAAGATTCATTGATCATATATTAAATGATTCAAATCCATACCTCGGGACTTATCTGAAAATAAAATATTGAAATGAAAATAATTCCAACTATAATATCGTAGTTCATTTATGATTCTATTAGAGAATAAAGGACATGCATAACAACCAGAACCATTGATGTAAGCATGGATGTCGAAAGGATGGGTTTCAACAACCCCGATCCAACTTCCAATAGGCCCATGGATAAAAAAAGATCATAGAATGAATAAATATAACGGGAGCCCTTCTCCTAATGTACAATGACATTATCGTATAATCATCACCATCAATTAGTGTATAAAAATATAAAACAAATAATTAACCAGCTAGAGATAATTCATGAATGTAATAAACTATGGGGAATATAATGTAATACAATAGAAAACAACCAATGTGTAAAATATTAAAATACACACACAACATGAAATGAAGTCCCCACTCGAAAACGGATGGAAACAAAGAATGTGCTGAGAGACCTACTTATGAACTCCCACCCTAACCAACAATTATGGTCAATGTACCAAGGTATCACTATAATTCACTATAATCATAGATGATATATCCATAATTAGTATTATAAATTCCACATGTGGGGGAATCCCATGTAGGGATTAGTATATACATACTTAGTATGATACCCCGAAACCAAAAGGATACGATTGAGAGACAAAACATTAGTCACTCAACCTAAAGAATAAGGTAAATGAAACCAATTGAGAAATATATATATTATCCTAAAGAATAAAAAATAGGATATAAAGGGTATATCTATCACATAGACTATTTGAAGAATATTATTAATCCTACAACTCCACTAGTCTATAAAAAATTCCTTATATCAAAAACAACATCACTTGAATATGTGTGGATGGAACCACACTCACAAAATTACTCCATAGTGGATTGAGAACACATATCCTTTGGAAGAACCACACCACACTAGAGCTTGATTTTGATATATTAATGCTCAGTATGCATAGAAAACATGCCCTATAGTATTGGGAGTAATGTCTCTACATATATCAAGAAATGGGGAATATGAATCCTTGTGTGTCAAAGGATTAAAAACCACTATATCTCTCTGATATTTTGAGGAACATGACCAATCATATTATAGGGAAGTATTAAACCTGTAATTTCTATTATATAATAAAGAAACCATTCACAGGTGAGATATGGGATTTTTGACCTCCAATATCAATTGGATAGAGTGGAGAACCCAGTACCTTGTGTAATAGGGGAGTATTAACCCAAAGATCTATCTAATTATCCCTCCTAATCATTACCATCATAATGTGACACCTGAATATGTTTCTGGGTCATATTATCTCACATTATACCTCCAAACACACTAAAAAGGTTAACATCACTACATACATAAAGAACTCATTATAGGATCCTCCTGGGCCAAAATATTATTCAAAATGAAAGATATGTCGGGGATAGAAGATTCATATAGTAGTACACCAATTTTATGGGGCCTACATGGCATGTGGAAGCACTCCTCCTGATAACTATTTTTTTCATAGACTCATCTTAATAATCCATGTATCTATAAATAGTTCATCATATGGGTTACACAACCTAAATGATCACCAAGGGTCCTAGTGGTGTAACTCAACTAATAGTCTTGAATTCTGACCTTTGACCATGTACTCTAGTACACGTCTTTTCCTCCAACATAAGGTCCTATGGGTGTTCCTACTGGTAAATTGTTTTTCCACCCAGTAATGGTGAAATTACATATGGTCCAGAACACACAATGCGTGATCCTTAACATCACCAAAATATTTGTCTTTGTAGCCAATAGATATTATATAGTGCATGTTCTTAATAGTATATGAGATATATTTTGGTTCTTTATATAATTTCTTTTTTATTAGATGAATCCATGATCATCCACTTCTATCGTGATATTCATCTATTATCTACTATAAATCCATTGTATTCGAATGTACTGATGCTAGCTATTGATTTCATAACCTTTTCTGGTTATAAATTAAAATTCAGACACTCCCACAATACATGGAGCATAAAATGTGCATCTCCCACAACATTATATCATTGATTTATCAAAAAAATTATCCACATTAATAACCCAAATTACTTATTATGTTTGATCAAAAATAACATCTTTGAAACCGAAATAGTCATTAGATTATTAATTTCTCCAAATTTCACGATTCCTAATGCAAGGTCCATATTTCATATTAAATACATTAAAATTAAGTGATCCATTATTTCTCTATTTGAAAAATTTCACATATTTAAAAGTTTCAAACAATTATTTGAATGTAGTTCAATTCTTAATACAATTCATTTTGAAAATTGAAAACATTTATCATCCACTTTCTCTTATTCACCAATTGTTCATTATAGAGTTTTTATAATACACTTCATTATCATCTATAATAACTAATAAATAAATAATATAATTTCTGTTATTTTTTAATATATATTTAAATTTAAAAATATTAAAATAAACCCAATGTAATAATTTTTATTATAATAATATCCTAAATAATTTACAAAACATTATTATAGTAATAATAATATCTATAATATTTATATTTATATTGTTCATAATATTTAAATATATATTAATTAAATATTTAAACTGAAATTATTAATAAAATATTATTCAAAATATAAATAAATAAATATTTTTAAAATATAAAAATTATACAAATAATAATAGAAATAAGAATATACATCATTTAAAAATATAAGATTTGAAATTATGAAAAACACTTACATTAAATCCACATAAATAAATGAGTCAATAATATAGTAAGAATATTAATAATAATATTGAACATTATATCAAAACCATAATTAAAATAATATTTCATTCAGTATTATTGGAAAAAATACTCAAAATATGAAAAAATAAATGGATTCAAAATAAAAAACAATATAAATCCTAATAAAAATTTTGTATTATTAAATTATATTTTAAAATATTAATAACACTAACTATTTAATTTGTGAATATTGAATAAAATAATCGATATTCAAAATTAAAAAAATAATTAAAGGAAATATAAATAAACATAAATTACTTATATCAATTATTTACCTAATAAAACAACAAAAATTACATATTTATGTAACAAAAATTTAAAAAAATTTAGAATTCCAAATTTCAATATAATGCCAGTGTTGTTTTACAAAATTATTTTTAAAAAAATTACAATCCAAATTAAAATGAAAAATAGTTATCAAAAACATAAAATTATATTTTTAAAATTATGATTCTGTGAACTAAAATATTAAAAAAATTATAAATAAATCTCAAAACCCCATGAAAATAATACAGATATTGTTTGTTAGTACATAGAAATGGAATTAGGGTATAAAGGCGGACATCAGTGTGAGAGAAAAATGAAAAGGGAAAATGATGAAGTAAGGATCTTGTAGAGATAAAAAAATATGGACATAGATGATGGAAGAGAGAGATAAATTTTAAAAAACATGAAAAATTAGGAGATGGAAGTGGCAGGAAAATGATATAGGATATATACAATAATGATTGTCAGTAACTAAAGGGTTTGTATTTGTTTTTCAAGTGATATAAAATATATATTGAGTGACTATATGGAAACCGATTTAAAAAACATCATCCATTAGTTTGTTAATTCAATTAAAAAATAGTTGTTGTAAAAAATTATAATATTGGTTATAGATAATAAATGATATAATCATGATAATTTATATTGTTTTTTATAGTGTGACATTTTCTTCCACTTTTTCTTGTCCAATTATCTTTTATCAACTTGGTACTATATGAAAATTATATTATATAATCATGATTAATTTTTAATATGAAATTGGTAACGATTGGACCTGGGTTCCCTTAATACTAGAACATGACATGATCTGTCACAAAACCAAAGGGAGGTCATGATCCCCATGGGCCAACAAAAATCATCTGGGCATCGAAAAATATACGAATGGAATCAATTTCCAATAAATGTAACAGAAACATGCCAACTATATATACACACAGAAATAAGGAACAATAGAAATCCAATAAATATATTCCATAACAGTAAAAAATATAGTTGAATCAAATGGCTTCAAAATTATCCAAAAATCCTAGAGGCAAGTACAAATACAAAATACAATAAACATAACGCCAACTCTATATTATGGAATGGAAGACCTCCCACCATCTAACAACCTGCTACCCAACCTATATTATATGAATCATTTCATCCTCACTACATTTCCTTGACTATCCGTACATTGGATTACATACATAAGTCTGCACACCACCGAAGAGGTGCATAAGGTGTGATAAAATAACCTAAAAAAACCCACCCAAGAGTTACATAACAATCCTCCTTATAAAAATTCTTGTATGATGATTTTAAATATAACATGTCACGATAAGAAGTAGGAAATGTCTTGTAAAGACCCGTAAATATCAAGGAAATTTTTTTCTTAAATTCTTTGGGATTTTACGAGTGCGCAGTTTCTAATGGCACCTGATTCCGAGGCTCGGTGTGCCCGGAATCAATTTCTGATGTTTAGCTCGGGTATGTTTAGGGAACGAACGAGCGGGTTTTTCTATATTTTGAACTGGTGCTCGGAATTGAAATCTGAGGGAATCGATGGAACCACAGCGCTAGTAATTGCTTAAGAAGTCCTTTTCTTAAGGGGCATTTTCCTGAGAGGCGTTGTAAAAAAATGTGGATTAAATGAAAAGTAAAATAAAAGTGTGTGATAATTTTATATCTTATTCTAAAGTGGTTTTAATCTACATGGGAAGTTGGGGTGGGACCCACAAGTTTCTAACTACTCATGTTAGGATATTTGTGAGGTGGGGCCCACACGATCCCCACCCATTCATATTCCCTAACGCCTTAACTCTTCCCCTTTAATCTTGTTGAACCCCCTTATAATTACGTGGGTGACTTCTCCTCTCTCCTCCTTCCCCACATTAAATCATGCCAACACACTTAATAAATTAAGAGAGTTAAGTGTTTTAATTTTAAAATATAAATAGATGGCATGAATTAATAAAATAATATGAGACTTATTTGATTTTGGTTAGTCTTGTTGTGTTGATAGAAAGGGGAGAGATCTCTTGTGACTTGAAGAACTTCATCTCCTTCACTGAAGAACGCCAACACTCTGATGAAGAACATCGACTCGGTGACCCCATATTCTTCTTCCCTTTCCTCCTCCGCGGCAAGGACAGAAAAAACGACGTGGGAATTCGTTGACGACGTCATGCTTCATTCTCATTGTGATAAAATGAGGCGATGCCCTTTCCTCCTCAGACGCTCTTCGTCGACGTCTACGAAACCTCACCATGTGACGCCGTCAACCGCAACACCGACGTTCGTCATCGTTTTTTGGGATAGGGGTTAAGTTCAATTTTTAATAAATTAAAATTGTTCTTGTTTAATCGTTGAGAATATAATTTTTTTGGCCGCATGTTATCATTAAAACAGGAGGATATCAGACCATATAAACACGGCTGATCCCACTCCCCTTAACTTGTTAATCGTCGTTGATCATTTTGGAGAAGGGGGTGCGGTGTCATTGTACCACAGGGGAACGAAAAGGACCGCAGCCGAAGTGCTCCACAGCGATGATGCGTGGCACCATTTCGCCGCGCCGGTGAGGTCGTGGCCAGGAGCGGGTCGTGGCGGAGGGGAACGACATCGTCGCGCCGCGCTGAAGGTTCAATGGGCCGTGGCCGGGGCGGGCCGCGGTGAAGGGGCGCGGCGTCGTCGCGCCGCGCCGGTCGGACAGAAGCCGCTGAGGGTTTTCAAAGGGGCGGCTGGCTGAGTGGGCTGCTGGTTCCACCTAGAGATGTGACTCGAGAGGGTCCTGTAGTTACAATAAGGCCGGCCTTTACTGCCGACCGTTTCGGAATCAAGCCCCCCCCCCCCTTTGTGCCCCGCCCGGCCGCAAGCCGAGCTGGGCCGCAGGCCGCGCCCAGCCGCGGGATGTGCTACATCCCGCCGGGCCGGGGTCCACCCAAATGGGCCATACCCGGACCCGAGTAGGGTCGACCCGGTTTGGGCCGACCCAGGGGGTATCAGGATGGGTTGGAATGGGTCCAAACCCCCTAGTTTCGGACCAGGTTTGTTCAAAGGCCCATATCATGGGCTACGAACCTCTGATCGATGCACAATCGGTTGTGTTGGGATTATTGGATTGAGATTGTAATTACGGTATATTACACTCATGCTTTCGGTAAATTTTGGGTACATCCAGGTTGGTTTGAACCCGAAACTAATCGGGCCCAAGGAGCGAAAACCCTTATAACATAACAACCGGACATCTGAATGATGTGCCGTCAATTAAGTTAAATTCTTCTTAGATAGACAATTCTTTTGGCTTATGTCACTCGACTTTTGGACATACCTAGAGTACAGTCATGTTGGTTTTAGCTTAAAAACCAACCGGGCCCCTTAGACGAAAAATCCAATAACTCTCAGACCGGGTGTCTGATTGACGCGCTGCTTGTTCCGTTGAGTTCATATTGAAGTGATGGAACTTTTTGATACATAAACTCTAGAATTCGTGAAAGTTTATGTATCGAGCCTCTTGGATCGTGGATTGGACCCTCCAGGAATCGAGCAAGCTGTGTGCGGGAACCCTAGAACTGGCTGCGACTGCGACGACGATGGCGACTATACTTGGATCCTACGTCGGTTTGGAAGCGAGTATGACTGTACTTGGATCCTATGTGGGTTCGGCAGCGATGAAGACTATACATGGATCCTATGTGGGCTCGGCTGTGATGGTTACTGTACTAGGATCCTTTGTGGGTTCGGCATAGATGACTTCTATACTTTGATCATACTTGGGTTCGGCAGGGGAGATGATTCAGAGGAATCATCTATCATCTCCACCCCTCTTCATGCGTAGTATACCTATGTGTGTTGAGTCTTGACTTTCAATCATTATCATTGATATGATTACTTTCTTTCCTGTGTGGATTGGGTTGTTATTTTTTGTGTTTTCTGGGTTGAACTTGGGCTCGTGAGTTGGAGATGAACTGGAAATGATGACTTAGGCATATGCATGGGCATATCCCTAAGTATAGTTGGTTGATACTTAATTTTTGAATCCTTCCTTTGTGGTTTATCTATTGTGTATTCTAAAAGATATTTGTGGGTCTCATGGTCCCTACAGAGTATTGTATACTCACCCACGTACGGGCTATGCCTACACTACGTTGTGTTGGTTGCAGACGATTGACAACGCTGATCGTGGTTGAGGCTTGTGGAGCGGGATGGTACCCGGAGGTGGACTATTAGGTAGGTCGTACACAGAGCGGAAGGACGGACCTGAGGAGCCGATGAGAATATTTGTACCCACCCATCAGATGGGAATTTAGGAGGATGAATTGGTGGTTGCTGATTTACATTACTGCTGATGTTCGTTCTTTTCAGTTGTACTGTATTTTAATTTGGTTCGTATTATGGCCCAATTACTTTTCAGCACTTACTTTTGTACTCTGTTTACTTAGTGTTTACTTCATCTTGTGTACTCTATGGTTTCTGTTTTCTTATATTAAGATAATTCCATCACTTTTATCGGGATTTACACCTTTGGTGCTAGTCACCAGCCCCTGGCCTATGGAAGACGGGCTTGGGGTAGTCAAGGCATGGGTCCCGAGGACAGGTCGTGAAAAATTGGTATCAGAGGAGTCGGTTCTACTGCAGAAATCAGGACTCTGATAATTTCTTCTCTGTGAAGCAACATTTTTTAGAGTATTGAGTGTGGTTATCCGTCCATGGAGTCCAGTGTTGGTGCAGTCGCTGACTTATCCGTAACCCAGGACCCTGACTTCTGATTTCTGACAAAGTGCCTGAAAACATTGATTGCATGTGGGTTTCAAAATATTTCCGTATGATTACATTGTGTCAGCTCACTAGTTATACTATATTAACTGTGGCACACCTGTTTTGTATCAGGATGGCCCCATGATGATAGCCAACTAGGGTTCCCAATTACGTGCGAGCTGGAAGCCCACCGAGCGACGAGGCCTCGGTGTAGGGCCCCATCATATAGGAGGCACCGATGGTACCTCTACCCATCGAGCCACTGATGCCCCCAGCCCCAGTATCTGAGAGTGCACGTTGCCTGAGTTCACTGCACGAGTTTTAGTGTCAGAGACCGCCCCGGTTCCATGGGGAGACACACCCTCAGGACGACGATGATTGGCTGGAGGGTGTTGTTCGAGTCTTCAGATTATTAAGGACACCAGCTGACGTCATGGTGATCCTTGCGGTTAGTCTCCTGCACACAGCAGCAGGTAGGAGGTGGAGCCTAATGCTCTAGATGCACGACGAGGAATCTTATCATTGGTCAGACTTTAAGAGAATCTTATGCTCAGAGTTCATTCCAGCCACCCTCCATGTGATGTGCATTCAGGAGTTACTACAACTGCGGCAGGGTAGCATGACATTATCCCATTACTAACGAGATTTACCGACCTCTCGTGCTACTCCACGAACATGTTACGAGACCCATTCTTCGGTGCCTGGACCTTCGATCAGGGACTGAGGAATGAGAGAAGGTCTTCAATGATATCCTTCAGCATTCCAATGTAGGTAGGAATACTAGAGCGAGCCCTTATTGTGGAGAGAATTCTTGCTGAGCCTTCACCAGAAATGAGGCATACTGCCGGGTGGCACGTTGTAGAGTCTCCTACATCTGACAGTAGAAAGATATCGCAGAGTTCCAAGTGAACTAGACCATCAGGTGGGCGACCTTAGGATACTGGTTCAGAGGTGAGGGGCACACGCAGCAGATCTAGTCAAATGAGAGGCAGACAGTGCTATTCATGTGGCGGGTAGGGCCACATGGCTTGTGACTGGCCGACCCACCATGTATTGGAGCAGCAGAAGATGGGGGGCCCACCCAGCCCGAGGCAGAGGTTCGACCGTGGCAGTCCGCAAGGAGCAGGTGGATGAGTTAGAGGAGCTGGCTGAGCAGTAGGTGGTGGAAGACGGTTTGAGGATATACCACCACCACCACCAAAAGGTCCACCCCGACCACAGGGAGCTGGCTGATAGAGGCAGTCGCAGCTTCAGGCAGTGGAGGCCTATGACCATGGCACACCTGATATGATTTGAGGTACTATCTTTGTCTACTCCACCCTTGGTAAAGTTCTTATAGACACAGTAGCGAGTCATTCATTCATTTATGTTACCCTTTTTCTGAGTTCGGAGATTCTGATTGAGTTGTTGGCTCGATCCTTATAGCTAGTGACTCCTACGGGAGCAGGCTCGACGATTACACACTAGTGATGGTAGTGTGATCTAACTCTAGGAGGCGAGATCTTCGTCTAGGATCATCATGTAGCGGCGTCAAGGCCTTACAATGTCATATTGGGCATGGATTGGTTATCTACGGTCCATCCTTAGATCGACTGTATTAGGCGAAATGTGTGGTGTGTCCACACAAATGGGAGCATGTTCACCTTCACCGACGAGAAGGGAGCCTTTGTAGCGTAGGATGGACTTATGCAGAAGAGAGGACAACCGATCACTTATCAGTTGTCTAGTCTCATCATAGGAGCAGTTGATGTGTGATGTCCGAGTTTTCCTGGTGTGGTGGATTAGTATGCAGACGTTTTTCCTGACGACGTTCTAGGACAACCCCCTTGCAGATTGGTAGACATCTATATTGATATGTATCCTGGGACAGCCCTTAAATCTACTCCATCATATAGGATGGCTCTAGATGAGCTTCGAGAGCTACGAGTACAGCTGGAGGACTTGCATGGGAAGGGATTCATCCAAACCAGCGTTTCACCCTAGGCTTCCCCGATTTTGTTCACCAAGAAGGCAGATGAGAGCTTGCAGCTGTGTGTCTATTACCGTCGCCTGAATTAGGTGACTGTGAGGAACAAATATCCACTTCTGAGGATTAATGATCTCTTCGATCATCTCAAGGGAGCACACTGGTTCTCGAAGATAGATCTCAGGTCAGGCTATCATCAGCTCAGAGATCAAGATAAGGATGTGCAGAAGACAACCTTCAGGTGTCGGTATTGCCACTATGAGTTCTTGGTTATGCCTTTTGGTGTAACCAACACTCCAAAAGTGTTCATGAGTCTCATGAATATGATCTCCCAGCCTTACCTCGATCGATTTGTCGTAGTCTTCATCGATGACATATTAATTTACTCGACTACTGAGGAGAAGCACCCCTACCACTTGCAGGTAGTACTAGACACACTCCAAGAGCACCAGATTTATGGTAAGCTCTCAAAGTGTCAGTTCCTGATTCAAGAGGTCTACTTCATGGGACACTTCATCTCTTAGGTGGGAGTTTCGGTGGATCCTGCAATGATCTAGGTAGTTCTAGCTTGGGAGCCACCCAGGAGCGTGATAGAGGTGAGGAGTTTCCTAGGTCTGGCTGGGTACTATCGAAGATTTGTGCCAGACATCTCATGGGATACAGCACCACATTCAACATTGATTAAGAAGGGGAAACCCTTCATGTGGTCAGATAGATGTCAGTAGTGCTTCCAGGAGATGAGACAAATATTGACCAGTGCACCCATCTTGAGGCTACTGGAGGAGGGCATAGGGTACGTAGATTACTGCGATGGATCAGGGATAGGACTCGGGTGTGTCCTGATGTAGGAGCGGGAAGTGATCGCTTATAGTTCATGACAGTTGAGGCATCATGAGCAGATCTACACTACCCATGACCTAGAGCTAGTAGCAGTGGTCTTCTCCTTGATGATGTGGTGGCACTATCTGATGGGTGAGCATTTTAAAGTCTACTCTTACCACCAGAGTCTCAGGTACATCTTCTCATAGAAGGACTTGAACATGAGGCAGATTTGATGGCTCAAGTTCCTCCAGGACTATTAATTTGAGATAGTCTATACTCCTGGGAAGGGGAACATAGTAGCTGATTCTATCAGTAGGAGGTCAGGCATTCAGCTGCATGGAGTGGTGACAGAGCAGTTAGCCACTTTATAGATATCCTTCATGGATAGAGATGGAGATGCCATTATACATTCACTCACAGTCACTTCTCCACTACTTCAGTGGGTCAGAGAGGCACAGCGTGGGGAAGTAGACTGAAAGATGCGACGTTCAAAAATATCCTCAGTACATGCACCTAATGTATTTTCTTTATCAGTAAAGAACGTCATCCTTTTCAGGGGACGTACTATGGTACTAACTGAAATACAGGATGGGGTGCTAAGGAAGTTTCACACTTCCCCACTAGCGGTACATCCTAGAGTAGCGAAGATGTACAAGGATCTCAGACAATAGCACTGGTGGCCTGGTATGTAGAATGTTGTTGCAGAGTTCGTTTCATGATGCATCACCTGCCAACAGCTGAAGGCGGAGCACCAGGTACTAGAAGGCGTGGTACATCCTTTAGAGGTCCCGGAGTGGATGTGGGACGAGATATCTATGGATTCCGTGACGGGACTTCCATGTACTTATAGAGGACACGACTCTATCTCGGTGATCATAGACCGACTCACCAAGTCGGCGTACTTCTTACCTATCAGAGAGTAGGGATCTGTAGAGAGCTTGGGACGCCTTTCTTTTCAGGAAATCATATGGCTTCATGGTGTTCCATCATCTATCGTCTCCGATCGAGATTCTCTCTTTACATCCCGGCTTTGGAAGGGGTTGCAGGAGGAATTAGGGATGCAGCTATACCTCAGCAGCGCCTTTCACCCTCAGATGGATGGTCAGACAGAGAGGACCATTCAGAATCTCGAGGACATGCTCCGTGCATCTGTCCTCGACTTTGGTCATAGCTGGGATGATCATCTACCTTTGGTGGAGTTTGCGTAAAATAACAGCTACCACTCCACCATCGGGATGGAACCATACGTGGAATTATACGGCCGACCTTACATATCACCTCTGTGCTGGACAGACCCTGGGGAGTCAACACTTGTAGGACAAGAGATGGTCCAGACCACGACGGAGAAGGTACAGATCATCCAGGAGCGGATGAGGACTGATCAGAGCCAACAGAAGTCATATGCTGACAGGAGGCGGAGACCACTAGAGTTTGAGGATGGTGACCACATTTTCTTACAGGTCTCACCTCGACGAGGATTACAGTGATTTGGTAGGGGTGTCATGTTATCTCTGTGCTTTATCGGACCATTCCATGGTCTCAGTATGATATGAGAGGTGTCTTATCGCTTGGCTCTTCCACCTCAGTTACACCGGGTTCACGACCTCTTCCACGCATCTCAGTTCAGGAGATATGTGCACGACTCGAAGCATATCATTGATCACGGGGATATGGACATCGATGACAGGGCGACTTTTGCGGAGGTCCTAGTGGAGATCAAGGATCGAAAGGAGTGGGTCCTATGTGGAAGTTCAATTCCTCTAGTGTGCATCATGTGGTAGCACTGGAACCTCCAGGAGAGCAAATGGGAGTGGACTGCTCGGATGCATGAATAGTACACTCATTTGTTTCCCTAGTTTACGATGTAGCTTTACAGGGATGTAAAGCCCAGAGGTGGGAGTAATGTAAATACCTATAATTTTCAAGGAAATTTTTTTCTTAAATTATTTGGGATTTTACAAGTACGCAGTTTCTGAAGGCACCTGATTCTGAGGCCTGGTGTGCCCGGAATGAATTTTTGATGTTTAGCTCGGGTACGTTCAGTAAACGAACGAGCAGTTTTTTCTATCTTTTGAACCGGTGCTTGGGATTGAAATATGAGGGCACCGATGGAACCGCTACACTGGTAATTAATTAATAGGACCCTTACCGAAGCTGCGTTTTCTTGAGAGGAGTTGAAAAAATGTGGATTAAATGAAAAGTAAAATAAAATTGTGTTAAAGTTTTATTTATTTTTCTAAAGTGGTTTTAATCTACATGGGGAAGTTTTGGTGGGACCCACAAGTTTCTAACTACTCATGTTAGGATAGTTGTGAGTTGGGGCCCACACGATCCCCACCCATCATATTCCCTAACCCCTTAACTCTTCCCCTTTAATCTTGTTAAACCCCCTCATAATTAAATGGGTGACTTTTCCTCGCCCCTCCTTCCGCACATTAAATCATGCCAACACGCTTAATCAATTAAGAGAGTTATGTGTTTTAATTTTAAAATTTAAATGCATGGCATGAATTAATAAAATAAAATGAGACTTATTTTATTTTGGTTACTCTTGTTGTGTTGAGAGATTGGGGAGAGAGATCTTGTTACTTGAAGAACTTCATCTCCTTCATTGAAGAACGCCAAGACTCCGATGATGATCATAAACTTGGCGAACCCGGATTCTTCTTCCCTTTACTCCTCCGTGACAAAGTAGGAAACAACGATGCAGGAATTTTCCAGTGATGTCATGCTTCGTTCTCACAGTGACAAAAAGGGGAGACGCTGTTTCCTCCTCGGACGCTCTTTGTCGACGCCTACGAAACCTCACCACGTGACACCGTCAACCGCAAAACCGATGTTCCTCATCGTTTGTTGAGTTAGGGGTAAAGTTAAATTTTTAATAAATTAAATTTGTGCTTGTTTAATCATTGAGCATCTCATTTTCTTTGGCCGTATGTTATCATTATAACGGGAGGATATCAGAACACACAAACACGGCCGATCCCCCTCCCCTTAACTTGTTAATATTCATTGATCGTTTTGGAGAAGGCGGCGCAGTGCCGTTGCACTGCGCATGAATGAAAAGGACCGCTGCCAAAGCGTGCCATAGCGATGATGCGCGGAGCCATCATGTCGTGCTGGTGAGGCCGAAGGAGGCCGCGACCAGGAGCGGGCCGCGGCGGAGGGGCGCGGCACCAGTCGCGTCGCGCCGGTCCGACAGAAGCCGCGACCCAAGGCCCCGCCGATATATCTAAGGGGCGGCCGACTGAGCCGACCACCGGTACCACCTAGAGATGGGACCTGATAGGGTCCCGTGGTTACAACAAGGACGGCTTTTACGGTCAGCCGTTTCGGAATCAAGTGGGCGGTGCCCCCCCCCCCCCTTTGCGGCCCGCTCGGCCGTGAGTCTAGCTGCAGCCGGATTTTGAGCCAGGCCACAGGCCGGGCCGCACCCAAATTGGCTGATCCCAGACTCAGGTAGGGTTGAACCAGTTCGGGCCGACCCAGGGGGAATCGGTCCGGGTCGTACCGGGCCCAAACCCCCTAGTTTCGGACCAGGTTCGTTCAAACGACCATATCTTGGGCTACAGACCTTCAATCGACATACCGTCAGTTTAGTTGGGATCCTTGGATAAAGGAGGTCGGTTCAATATATTACACTCATGCTTTCGGTAAATTTGGGGTATGGCTGGGTTGGTTTGAACCCGAAACCAACCGGTCCCTTGGAGCGGAAACATCTATAACTTAACGACCAGATATTTTATTGACGTGCCGTCAATTATGTTGAATTCCTCATAGTGAGAAGATTATTCTGGCTTACTTCACTCGAGGATGGGACATAGCAGGAGTACGTTCGGGTTGGTTTTAGCTTAAAAACCAACCGGGCCCCTGAGACAAAAAAGCCAATAGCTCTCAAATTGGGCGTCCGATTGACTTGTTGTCTGTCTTGTTGAGTTCCTATTGATGAGACGGAACATTGTGATACATCAAATCTGGACTCCATGATATTTGATGTGTCTAACCTCTTGGCTCGTGGATCGGACCCTCCTGGAATCGAGCATCTTGTGTGCGGGAACCCTAGAGCTGGCTACGACTTCGACGACGATAGAAACTGTACATGGATCCTACGTGTGTTCGGTAGAAATGGAGACTGTACTTGGATCCTACGTGGGGTTGGCAGTGATGGTTACTGTACTAGGATCCTACGTGGGTTCGGCAGTGATGACTTCTGTACTTGGATCGTACGTGGGTTTGGTAGGGGAGATGATTCAAATGCAACATATATCATCTTCACCCCTCTTCGTGAGTAGTATACTTGTGTGAGCTGAGACTTGACATTCAATCATTATCATCGATATGATTAACTTGCTTTCTTGTGTGGATTGGGTCGTGGTTTCCTGTGTGGTCTGGGTTGTAATTGGGCTCGTGAGTTGGAGTCAAACTGGAAATGTTGACTTATGTATATGTATGGGCATATACCTAAGTAGAGTTGGTTGATACTTCGTGTTATTATCCTTCCTGTGTGGTCTATCCTTTGTAGATTCTGGCAGACCTTTGGGGGTCTCGGGGTCCCTATTGAGTATCTTATACCCAGCCCTACATGGGCTATGCCCGCACTACATTGTGTTGGTTGCAGAAAACAGACAGCGCTGATCGTGGTTGAGGCTTGTGGAGCGGGACGGTACCCGGAGGTGGACTATCAGGCGGGACGTACAAGGAGCGGACGGACGAACCCGAGGAGCCGACGAGACTATCTGTACCCACCCTTCAGGAGGGAATTTCAGAGGAAGAATTGGTGGTTGCTGATTTACTTTACTACTACAGCTCTTTCTTTTCTGTTGTACTGTACTTTTAGTTGGGTTTGTATTCTGGCCATTTACTTTTCAGCACTAACTTTTGTACTCAGTTTACCTAGTGTTTACTTCATCTTGCGTACTTTGTGGTGTTTGTTTTCTTATATAATGGTAATGCCTTCCCCTTTATCGAGATTTATGCCTTTGGTTCTAGTCTCCAGCCCCTAGAATATGAATGGTGGGCTTTGGGTAGTCACGACATGGGTCCCGAGGACGGGTTGTGACATGTTTATAGATAATGTGGTGATCATTTCATCTTTATCACAATTATATAACAAAATAATGTACATCATTTTTAAATAACATTTTCCATATCATCTTTCTCAAGAATAAACTTGTATATTAAGCATAAAATTGTATAATGTTATGTAATAAAAACCAAAAGTATAATCAAAATCATTAGAACACTGATGAATACAACAGGTCAGACAACAGAATACCAGTACCCAGAAATCTATGACCAGTACACTATAGTACCCAAACCAAACTATCTACACTCTGGGACTACAAAAACACCCGAAAGTATAAAACACCAATTTCATATATGTATATAGAGCAAATAATCTACAATATATTATAATAGGATCACCCATAATTGAACCTCCAAAATGGATGATGGCCTCAATCTAACTCATTCACTATGTACCCATGGTAACCCATGTGTTCATTTTCATAATTATCTCAATGAATTGAAAATCATTTCTTATGATTTTATGGAATTAAAAATTTAATAGGGCAACAATACCCTTTACTTTTTTCAGAAAACATTCAATGCATTGAATATTCCGTTTTTCATTCAATTTATAAAATATCACGGAAAAACAACTTTTATTCCAAATCACATTCCAACACACATAGGTAATCGTGCCGGAATTATATGAATATCATTATAAATAAATTTATAAAAATGGAACAATACAGTTATCAAACACATTCTAGTGACAGCACCACCTACCTCAAAACTTGGTTTTCTTAATGTTAGAATGGTATCCACCCACAATTAATTACCAATCACATCAATGAAGGAACTAGAACCCAATCCTCATATCATTATTGATAAAATTTAGAAAATGAGGGGTTAATAGAAATAAGGAAACACACATTTCTCTAAAAAAATACTCTTCATACCAAAACCAATAAAGGAACACCCTCTTGAATGAGATATCACGACAGATCTAGAAGAAGGAATGAAGAAACACTAATGCATGCGAATGAATTTGATAAAACAACTGTAAGTAATTTCAACGATCAATAGAAACAATAATGTAGAATGTTCACTCATCTATAGAGATTAACCACAACTATGATGAATATAGAACACCGATCGAATTGATCTTGTAGGCACTTTTCTGTAAAAATCATAGTAGTGGATCTCTAGTCTAAGAGAATTGGTGAATGGGAAGTTAATGGGGCCCCCAAAACCAAGAAGATTGACTAAATTATCCCTTCTAGTGGAATTACATTAAATGAAACTCATTTTCATGTTTTCAAATCCGCGGTGTTCAAGTATGTTGAAAAAATAAGTTTCCATGGATTAAAAATAAGATACATAATTTATACATGATGTTTGTCCATTAATCACATTGTATAACCTTTAATAGATTTAAAACATTCACATATTTTACATAGATTCCAATATATGTCAGGTAAACTTGGTACATGGCATGAAATCCTCTGGCAGCCTATAGAAACTACTTGTTAAATTTGATAGTTTAAAAAATATTACTTCTCTATTATAGGTATCTTCCCAATTCATTTTCATCCCAATAAAAGAAAATCAATAAGGAAAACCATGAAATGGGTTAGGATTTACCTGATAGATTGGTAACGACTTCTTACTAAGTCCCCACCCTAAATAAATTATATCACCAAATGTATTGTGGAAATGTAATCCCATGAAAAAGATGAGGCCACTCGTCTCTATTCAATGAACCACGTTCCAATGTATTATGAGAATCAAATATGTGCTTCCATAAAACTAGGAACAATTGGATCGACATACCATGAAATACATTTAGTTGAGAGTAAATGATCTCAAATTTTTTCTCTAAATCAAAAAATCATGGCTATAACTCAATTTCTTCCTAACTGAAAATTTGAGCAGGGTTAGATTGAAACTTCTAGAGGTGAAAAATCTGGAAGACATCATCAACACAAGTCAAATAAACTAGAAATGCTAACCGATAAACAACGAGTTTGAGCCACTCAATGACCTCAAATAATGCATCATATGTAGGAGAAAACATTAACCTTTTTTCAAGTCGACAATGAACCAACATAGGAGGAAATTTTAATAAAATATTGTCCCCATAGGAATAATATAGAGGACGACATAGCTGATCCGCATATGATTTCTATTGACTCTAGGCTATAACTAAATGATGATGTACATCCTAATTCATAACGGCTGTCTCATGAACCAAACATGGTCAAACATATTCTACTAAAACCTCATCATGCCAAAAAAATGTTGATCTTCTCATGTGGCCAAACATTGTATAAAAAATGATCCATTATCTTCTACGAATGATAGAATTTGTTATTAAAAAACTCAACTTCTCCCATATTTCTATCTCATGGTCGACTGAAATCCAAAAAATAGGGACAGATCATATCCTCTAGGATCTGAATTACTCAATCTGTATGACCATATTTCAATGGATAAATGTTTTCCAACAAGAAAAGGGATCTCAAAGCTTCTTGGAGACACCTATAGATCCCCATTGAAAAACAAGGATTCCACTCTGAAACAATGGAAAAAGGAAATCCATGTAACCTCAGAATCTATTGCATATAAATATTACCCAGATCATCAACCTTAGTGGTATCCTTGATCGGAATGAAATGAGAACACTTTAGGAAACAATCACCAACTTCCATTATTAAACTACTCCATTGTGGATTCCAATGAAATACAAAAACAAATCCATGGATACCTCATCACATTTTTTGACCAGCACAGGGGGAAGCTGATAAAAACCTACGTGTTTTAAATGCACTACCTTTATGCATTGGATGGTGTAACAACGAGACACATAACATGAAATGTCACACTTCATAGCCGACCACATGTATTGTTTTATCATGTTATAATACCTCTTTATATAACCTATATAAACAGTTCATGATGATCTATGACAATTAATCAATACAAAACACCTTATAGCTGATAGGATGACAACCTGCATCCCATGGTAGAGTATACCATTTGAAGAGAGTGACCTACCAAAAATGGTATCCCATAAATAAGGGCTATATCAAAGTTCACTAAAGTTATCATCTATAAAAGACTACAAAATAAACTCATGAAGAGATGATGATAACATTACACTGGTCTGAACCATATAGGAAATTTCTTCCTGAGCATCCATATAAAAATGAGTGAGAATCTCCATAAGGTTCCACTCATCCCTTTATTCCATAATATCTTGAGATGGTACATTTCTATTAAGATGATATATAATTAAATTACACTTCATTATAGTGTATGAAATATTTATGAAAAATATCTTACTGTACTCTACACACTGTTTTTCTCTAAGAATCAATTATTTATTAGAAAATATATTACTCAATATCTTATAATTAGAGAAGGAAATAATCCTCTCCCCAAGAAGATAGTTACTCCATAATATAAGTGGAGTCATTAATATATGAATATTTAAATCATTATTGGGGTAGTTCATCTCATGCGGTCAAATCTGATGTGAGATGTAATCTATCACATGGTCTTAATGCATAAGATTGAATCTAAAACCATCACCAAATTCATCACAAAATAACAAGTACCATATTCTATGCTTGGGTAAGATCTGAATAGAAACTTATGTAAGGATTAATTTCAGTTAATTGAAATTATTTTGAAACATTACATTCAAGGTGAATTTCACCACATTCTTGGTATGATTTGTCAAATGTGCTTCAATTTTAAATAAATCTTTTACAAATCATTAAAAGTATCTAGTAAAACCATGTACGCTTTATATATCAAAAACATTTTGTGCATCCTTCCAAGACCATACAACCCTCACCTTTTCATGATCGACGGATAATATATGTTAAGAAATTTTGTTCCCTAAGAACATCACTTATATAATGCATGATCTACATTTGGTAATGTTTACAAAAAAATAATGACATATCAAAATTTATAGGACTAATCTCAAATGGTTCATATTATCACACTCGAATTTCAAATAAACTATAATATTATCAGTGAAGAAAACTTCAAATGTGTCATATAATTAACGGAATATAAAATTCATCAAATCCATAAAAATTGGGTGAGCATTAAACATGCCAAAAGGCATCAAAAGAATTTTTTATTTGTCATACATGGTCTTGAAAAACATATTTGGTATATTTGATTCTCAAACTCTAAGATGATGACCACCTGATGAATGATCAAGCTCTTAAATGCCATTTTTTCCTTTTAACTAATAAAATGAATCATCCACAAGTGGTAAATGATATTTTTTTCATAATTGTTACCTGATTCTACATCTGATAGTCGACACCCATTCGTAGTGAACAGTCTACCATATTGGAATAGAGAATAGGGGATACCCAAGGGGAAAAAATATGTAAAATGAATCATTCTTACAATTGGTTGTCAAACTGAATGTGGAGCGCTTTCAGCTCCACCAGTTCCATATAATAAGACGGTATCAATATCAACTATGTACCTAGAACCAGATAAATTGTAAACACTATATTTCTCTTTAAAGTAAAATTGTAGAAGTTATCTGGTGAAATGTCTGAAAATAATCAAATAATGATGGTAAGATAAATAAAAGAATAGATGTCATCAATTTACTTGCAATGGATGAAAACAAACTCTTGAACTCTGGGTGAGAATTTCATGCATGACCAAACATTGGGTCCCACTCCCCCTACAATACATGAGAGTTCCGACAGGCACCAAGAAAAACAATACTCTTATGATAAAAATAAACCTCAGCTCGATGAGAATAATTACAATCCACAGTGATGTTGATTTCAAATATATCCATATAAATAATGGAATATCCTAGAACAGTATTGTATTAGTTAATGTTAACAAACAATAAGGGAACTGAAACCCATTCTCTCTTCACTTACCAAGAGGTGTCACAAAATCCATTAAAAATGATTTAAGTTCCATTGGATGTTTCAGAATATGAACAAAAAATTAAGATATAAATTATTAGTTATCACCAGTGTCAAATGTTGCAATTGTTATGAAAGATGTGGTAAATATATTTCGACTAATTATTCTAGACCAGCATCGACTTCTACGTAATACTCATCTACTGTGTGAATGTGATTCACTCCTGAGGCATGTGGATAGATACCTATTATATTTTTGATTATTAATACAACACATTATTAGTTAGAGCTAAAAAAACCCTGAACATAATGAGTAATAGTCATATATTCACATAATCATAATAATGGAACAGCACAACAACAGTTGTTGCACTACATCCTGAGCATAAGAAAAATGACATGAATATCTGACCTTTCCACACTGATAGCAAGTCAAAGGCATACTGCTATTTTTAAAATGTGATCCAGAAGAGGATAAATATAGAAAAACACATCCACAACTTCTGTGATGATCCATCCAATGCATATTTATCTAGTTCAAGCCAATGAAACTATGACTATATTAAAGATAGGGGTTTTTAAAACCTACATTTCATACCATATCCTTCAATACCATAATAGTACTATCTACCACATCATCATAGGATGAATGTACCAAAATAAATACTTATGATCTGGTATCTAGTCACAAAACCGACAAGTACTTCATTACCTTCTGCTAGTTATTCATCACCATGTTCAGAGAAAAATTGACCAACTCATCGAACAGATTGGTGTATGCCAATATAAAATTCCATCCCTATTTCAAGGATAATAACTCCAATATATTCTCCAACATTATGGAATATTGGAAATGTTGTTAGAAGAATATGGCATGGAGACACACCCAATCCAATTCCATATGTTTATCTACATGGAAAACAAAATCCCACTATCTCTTACAAAAACCCTCTAGCCTGAACACTATAATCAACACCATGATATTATTTGTTTTCTCCAGGTTATATAAGATTTGATTGATAATATCCATACAGTCCCCCTCCTCTTATGTCTCATTCAGTTCACTAATATATGGTGGATTCCCATGCACGAATTATCATGATCGATCTCTCTCTTCCCCTGCTCCTAGATGTACCTCAACAACTATGTTTTAAACTAATGGAACTTCCTTATCAACAACACAAACATAAAATATGATAGTATAAATGGAATTATGATATTATGGTAGATTTCTTTTTTGTTCATCATCAGAAACCTTTTTAGGTACTCATGGAGTACATTTTAGAGGCATACTGATGCACATTGCATCATAAGAACAATCAAAAAACATAAAAAATAAAAATTTAATCCAAGAAACCCATAAGTTGAAAGTAATATTTAAATGAAAAAAACTATATACACATATCCCATAATACCATTGAATCATGAGAATTTTCACATCAATAGTTTGAAAGGAAATTCGTACAACTTACATCTCAGGTCCCAAAAATCCTCTCCCTTGTCTTACAGACGTACCAAGATAATGAATCTTGAGGAAAAACATCCTCAGATACCAATTTCTAATTAACTAACAAGGGTTTCCCTCCAACCTAGAACCCATACAGATCCATCACATACACAAATGGTGTTCCAAATCCCCATGGTATATCGACAAGAACTTAAGAATAAAACAAAAAACCAGAGGGAACTATTTCACCAATCCTAGACAAACACATCGAATACATATACATATGTATGAAGGAACAATTGAATTACAAAAAACATATACCACGATAATAATAATGATAGTGGAAGAAAAGGAAATAAAATATATCTAAAATCAATAATATATAAGTCCAACTACAAAGGACCAAAAAAATAGTAACTCCACATGATGGTGTGTAACAACTCAAGTCATCTCACCCTATTCTACACAACGCTGCTAACATGAAATCTCACCCTCACACTCCAATGTCTTTCCATTCCCTACACTGGATGACATACATAAGTATACACACCATTAAAGAGGTGTGAAAATTGTGAGATAACAAGCTCATTGGGATCTCACCCAGGGGTTCCAAAATAGGTCTCTCTATAAAAATTATTATATGGACATATTAAATAAAATAAGACATGATAATTAGTAAATCATTGTTAAATTAAACATGGGGAACATTTCCTGTTAATCATAGTTCTAAAAAATGAATGTATTCCAATTTCAAAGCACATATTCCAATTAATCATTCACAAGAAACAACATGAATATCAATGATAAAATAGTAAAAATCCAACCATTAAAAAACAATAGTTGAAGCACATGAATCACAACTCCAATGAATACAATATGTCAGGTATCAGACTACACATACCCAAAAATCTATGATTAGTTTACCATAGAACTTGAAACCAATTATCCACACTCCAGGACTTGGGTGAAATCCAAATATGTGAATCCCTGTTATCTTGTATAAACAGAGATATATCAATCTACACTCTAGGAAAAAAGGAACCCCTAGAATGTGAACCCCCATAATAGAAAACGACATCAAGATAGAAATTCCACCTAGTACCCAAGGTAACCCATGTTCTTGTTTTCATTATCATCTCAATGTTTTGAAAAATATTTTATAACTATTTATGCAATTCAACATTTAAATTGGTAACCACACCGTATTCTTTTTCACAAATCATTCATTGATTTCAAAACACCAATTTTCATTCTATTTATAAAAACCAATGGAAAGCCAAATTTTATTCAAAATCACATTCCAACACACACAAGTAATCATTCCAATTTCATTCAAATTTATTAATAAATAAAATTATAAAAATTGAATAATACAGTTTATCCAACACATGCTATATCTTGAACAACCTACCTCAACAAATGAGTTGAACACATCCGTAAGTGGATCAATCAATAATGATAACACAACGATGTTAATAAATGACCTATTATTTGATCCATATCTCATGATTGATCAAATTTAGGAAATAAGTGGTCGATGGAAAGGAGGAAACCCAGATAAAATATGAAAGAGAACCCTTTTTACCACAAGAAATAGAGGAACGAAATCCATAATGGGGTCACATCATTAATCTATATGAAGATATGAATAAACTCTAATATAGACTATGGAATCTAAAAACGAAGCATAGGGGAATTTTGAAGAACAATGGAAAAAAAAAAATGGAAAGATCGCTCACTCAGAGAGCCACACTGCAAACACAGTGAAGATCAAACAGAAAATGAATCAATATAGAAGGAACATTGTCTCAAAAAATCACCAGTGAGGAACATTGGTTTGAGAGAAAAGGATAAAGGGCATCCAAATTGGAACCCCAACCATGAATGGTTACATAAACCTTCTCGGATCATGGAATTAATGTCATGTAACTAAATTAAAAAACATGAAATACATGGTGTTTAGGAATGATGAAAAATGAAAACTCCATGGATTAAAAATATGATATTTAATTAGGTCACGACATGTAACCAATCATCGCACATTGTACCCTTTTATAGCTTGTATCTATTCACGGCTTGCTCCCAACAACCATTACATATCATGTAACCAATTTACCCGATGTGAAATACTCCTGGAGTGTACCAAAACCACAGGATAATGCTTTGAGTCCAACGGAACTGGGACATTTCCATTAAGAGGTATCCTCTATATTCATAATCATCCATATATATACAATGAAAAATGATTGTCCAAATGGGGTTAATCAAACTCTTGATGGATCAGTAATGTGATGCTACCAAATATGTCTTATTTGTATAAAGTTTTTGAAAATATACATGTATAATACAATAACAATAATTTAATTCATATTGAACTAAACTAAAAAAGTTTTACTCATTAAATTTAAATAATATATTTTCAATTATACAATACATAATAATTTTTATAAAATAAAAGATCTTCTCAAAAATGTAATGAATGTCATGATATTCTCTATTGAACATAGGATCAATGATCAATCCAAAATGATGAAGTTATTATTCCACCCTTGTAATTTTTCTTATGATCTTGGTTGCTTTATCATTATACAACTTTTTGTGTGTTTTTTTTAAAACATTGTTTTTATACAGAAATATTAAACGCCTTAATGAATATAGATAAAGTATAATATTATGTTTTAAAACTATTTATTTAATTCCTATTTATCTTCAAGTTACCTTTCATTAATCATTTCAGTAAAATATACAAATGATAAATTGTTCCCATACTAATATTTTTTTTGAAGGAATTTATGAACGTTACTTTTTTAGTTAAAATTCCATTACCAGTTCTATTTTTTATTTTTCACTATATGAAATGAATAATTATCATTTTTTATATTCATATGAAAATGTAAAACCATATCCAAATGATAATAAAGTGATTGATAAATAATATTCTTTAGATATCTTTCAATGAAATTAATGTAATTGTTTTATAATGATGAGTGAATGATATGTATTGATTTTTTTACCTAAACTAAATTATAACTCTACCAATCGCTCAATATACACTATCATTATTGGTATATGTGAATTAAATTAGTTATTATATATCCACTTATATGTATATTGTGTATCTAATTTATCAATGGTTGTTTCTATAGTTTCTTTTAATAAACTTCCTGGAAATGTGACAACATGCTGTAAAAATCCATTTCCTTATATTTTTTTCTCATATTGAATAAAATTGTTGTTAAATTAAGGATTTATGAATCAAATTCCTTACCATTTTATATATATTTTTACTCCCTCAAATTGTTACTTTCCACTAAAGTTATAATATATATTAGTGGGAACTCCAATACAAAAAGAATAAATTTAAACCATAATCCTAAGAACATTCTCCCCTAAAACTCTTGTAAAATTATATCAGTGAAGATATATTCATTTTATAAAATATAAAATTTTGATCTATTTATATTACATTATATTTTTTTAATATAATATTTAATATATTAATACCATTACATAATTACTAATTTTTAGACATTTGTGATGTATTATTGTTACATGTATCCTAATATTTTATTCAAAACCTAGTATCTCGTAACTACTGGAATTTAAAAATATTTTCTTTTGAATATTATTTTTCTAAGGATCATTAAATAGAGCCCTCAAAATCCATTATGGAGTTATGACACTACATTTCTAGCATGGTAACCACATTAACTCAAAGAATGTTGATCTCTTGAGTGGATTCCAATTACTTATAAATCATTTACCTGGTTTTTTCTCAATACTTTACTCTATCATTTAAATAAGATGTATATGAATACTTATTTGATATTATTTTTGTCATAAATTACCACCACTTTTATTAGAACTTCATGGTATTAGGAGTCCACCTCGAAAATGGTATAAAAGCTCTATGAACTATTGTTTCCTTCCATATTATGTTATGAATGGTGTTAAAAATAGAAAAATTACATTTGATAATTTTTTATCTTTCATTTACATATAGAATAAAATTTCCTTCAATATATCATGATTCTCACTATGTAATATCATTTATATTTTTTATCTATGATTAAATTTAAATCATTCTTTGCATGTTTATTAATTCTATATATGAATACTGATTATTAATACTTTGTCATCATATATAAATCAAATGATTAAAAAGAAATAAATAATGCCTGAAGAAAATAAACAATATAATCTCAAACACCAGAATCCCTATGTTGGTAGTTATATTATATTATTATTATAGAAGACAATATTTACTAAATGATCTAACAATTTAAAAGTCATAGAAGATAAGATATATACATAAATTACACATCATAAAAAATAAAACATGAAAATATTGAGGGAACATTGTTATCCCTTCCATAATAAAATTATAAGTAACACATAGTTGTCATCAAGGATTTCATGGGAGTATAAAACAGATAAGGGTGAGAAAAGATACTGAGAAATGATTAATATAATGTAAACATAATCATTACATAAACATGGAATAAGTGAATCAGAATGAATTAACAAACAACATGAATACATAATCATGTTAAACAAAGGGAATTATATATAAATTATAATAAATGAAACCAAGGATAAAAAAATCATTAGTCACATAATGATGAAATTTATATTTCTAGAAATCATTACATACTATCAAGGACTTATTAAACTAGCCTATATTAATATGGGGTTTGGTATGGAAAAATTCCAAAGATTATTTGCGTCATTAAAGTTGTGGATGGCTTGTGTGGATATATAATTCCAAACCCAACTGTTGAACATATAATGTATAATCCATTCCCTATAAGATTCATCAATACCAGTCATATAATTCCATATCAATAATTGGATATATAAAATTCATTTTATATATAATTTTTGAAATAAAATAAATATATACTTTCCTATAAAATATAATAATGTGGATGAATAGTATAATATTTATTAATTATCACAGAAACTACCAGGGTATTTATCATTGTAATAGGAAGAAAAATTATCATAAAAATAATATGGGTGACAATACGTTCAATGTGTTGGGTAATCTATTTTAGATAATATTTGGGTTTAATAGTTTCAAATTGTATGAGAACAAAAAACGATAAGAAAATTCATTAATCATGGTTTAATATAAAATTTTGAATATTCTAATTCACATCTCCCAGGAGATTCTAGTGAGGTTTGTAGTGATAGACCCATTCCTCATGCATCCAATGGATAATTGAGTTAATCCTCAACATCATCTTTATAGGATTATTACCCCTTGGTGAATATATTCAATTTACACATCCACTTGTCATTATTTAAATAATGATTAAAATTATAGGGATCTATAAATAATTTTAAATTAAAAAAATCATTATGGATTTTCCCCCATGGAGAATATTTAGTTTTACCACCTTTTTAGTAGCTCTTGAAATAAATGAATATGTGAGAGGTATAATAGTGTAGACATTTAAATCTATTGTATTTCTTGAGTAAAATCATGAAATGACTCCCATATAAATTTATCAACCCTGAAAAAATTAATATATGGGTAATATATCATGAATAAAAAATAATAATGATTGAGAAAAATATATTAACCTTAATCTTGGGTTGTAATAAAATAATAAAATATTTTAATATTGGGATTAAAATTTATATATATATATATATCTAATAATGTTTTTAATGATATAACCACTCAAATAAATAGTATATATTCACCACAAAAATTAAATTTGTAACATGTTTCCAAACATATATCAAAGAGAAAAATTTTGAGATAAAAAACTGTTACCTCTGGTCCATACTTTTATAGATGTATTTTAACCTCATGTTTCAAAAACATAGAAATATAATTCAATTAATTAGAAAAAATTAATATTATATATTTTAATCAATAAACTTTATAATTAAGTACTCCCTATTTTAATTATATCTACTTTTTACACCATATATATAATGGTGTAATATATTTTATTAGTTTCATAATGGTGTGCATGAATTAAATATTATTTTAAATTTATTAGTTACTAGGTCATATGGGATTCTTTGATTTATTATTTATAAATATTGATATTGTTTATAATTTTAGTTATTAGAGTTTTTATAACATCCCCTACCCATCATGTTAGATATAGTGATCAAAACATTAACATTACATTTCTGTATTTGAAAATAAGTAAGGTGACCCAATTTTCGCCATCTAAAACATAAAATATAAAAAGGAAATATTTTATTACAAATATTTTGGAGGAATTTTTAGGTATATAGGTTTTGGAAGTAAAAAAACACTTACATAAACAATATCATGGAATTTAAATCATCATTTCTCCCATTTAACACATTATCATCAATATAAAAAAAATTTAGACATTATTCATTCGACGTTTTTCTTAATTAACATGGAAAAATAAAATAGAATAATGGTGAGATCAAATTATCTTTCAGGGCGAAGATAAGAATTATCTTTTGAGATTCATAAATTAGTATAATAAGTGAATATGTTTATGATGATATAGTGAAATTCTTTGAGAAATTCAAAAAAATAACTCATACACATGATTACATAAATCATTAATCAAGAAAAACAAAATTAGGATTTGAAAATGGAAATATTCATAAAAATTCATGATCATGAGTCATGTAATATGTTTCTTGATATAAGGAAATATTTTATACCAATTTCAATTGTAGATAAAATGTTGATGTTTAATGGAACATCTTTATCATAAATCAGTTTCATAACCCTTAACATTGAAATTACCTGATGGGTTAAATCAAATATATTTATTTATAAAAAATTAAATACCCAATGAATTGGAATGTTACCTATGTTCGCCCATTATATAGAATATCTCAGGCTTATCCAATACTATCTTAGTGCAATAATCATATAAAATTATTAATTAACCATAAATAAAATATATAAATTGTAAACTTTTTCATAAAACACATAGAATCAACCATTATTCCTTTCTTGACTTGATTTTCTTGTTAAAAATAAATAGGTTCAAAAAAATATCACTGAAATATTAGTAATATATTGTAAAGTAATAGGTTCCACAGTAATCCATTTGAAATATGATTACCACATTTTGAATAAACTGCTACCATGACAATCCCTTTGAATCATGATTAGGCATTAAAAAAATAATGGTTACATTGAAAATCACATTGAAACATGATTAACCAAAATAATAGAAATCTGTTTTATAAAAATATATTTGAAACGTGATTAAAAAATTAAAAAAAATGGTTCCATAGAAATATTGTTGAAACATGATAAATCCATAGATTATAAATGGTTTCCATAACAATCACTTGGAACATGATTAACCCATATAAATGAAATGATGATAATTACTGTCTCATTGAAATATCATTAACCTATGGGGTATATCTAGTTTCAATAATTATATATTTAAAATATTAATAATTCATCCTATGAAATAATTGTGATTTTACTATATAAAGAAATATTCAATGAAAATTATGGAATTTATATCACTAAAATAAATTCCTATTATAAATTTAAAAAATAATCATTATTTTCAAAGCATTTTTACAAATGGAGTCAAATGTGAAACATTTTGAAAACACAATGAAATTTATAGTTAAAAATATTTAAAATAAGAGAAAATATCATGGAAATTTTATTTAGGAATAATTTTTTTAGAAATTATCATTCTTGAAAAAAATAGAAAGCATAGATATGGAAGAGAAAGATAATTTTTAAAATAAAAAATACTAGATTTATATGACATAGAAACAGATTAGATGATATTTCTTTAATAAATAATAGTTGAAACAGAAATCAAACATGTTAACAAAATTCATTACTTGTTTATATGAATGTGATATGGTTTAATAAAATAATAGAATATGATTTTTTACAATGGATCCATGACCAAAAAACAATCTCTAAAGAATAGAGATTGTAACATAAATCCTTTTTCACAATGCTAACTCTTCAATCATATAATCCTTGAAGAAATTAATGAATGATACGTCAAATATAATTCAAATTAGTAGTTTAAGTATATAACTTATAAAGGGAAATTATATAAACCTCTAAAACGAATATAGGTTTATATCATAAATGTATATATAAAATTAATAGAATTTGAGATACATAACCAATAAAATATCACACCATTGAAATTTATAATTCATAAATGAATAAATTATTGCCACCAAATTAAAATAAAAATTATAAATAAATCATAAAATTAATCAAATTAATAAATAATAATAGAATATCTAAATGAATAGTAAATATAACAATATGATATAAATTTGAATAATGAAATTATTTACTATATGGTATCATTCACAAAAAAAACATTTGGTTGAAATAATCGAAATTAAAAATTAAAAAACCATATTGTATGAAGTATTAATTATATTACACATGAAATAGGTATTATAGTCTTAATATAACAAGGATAAGTTTTCAATATAGCATATGTCTCACAAAAAAGAATGATATGAGAAAACCCTTACCTTTAGCTCGTACCTTCCTTGCATATCAATTAAATACAATTTAATATTATGAAATAGATTATTTTATTTCTTAAGAGAAGTTTCTAGGTTCAATACAATACAAATAAAAAATTTATTTTAATTATTTTTAACTTTATATTCATATACTATATTAGTTAATTATACATCGAGTGTTTTTTGGATGTTTAGTTCATTATTTAAAAATAACATTGGTGTGTTGATCTCGGTTGAAGTGGACATCATTTAAACATATAAGTAAAAAAAATTATGGAATACTAATATTATTTATTAATAAATTATACTTTAAAAAATCCCAAAAAATGATAATGAAAAGTGACATACATTTTGATCATCAAGGCGGTGGGTTATATGTACGCAAGATGGACAGTTAAATTTTTCCGTGATAAATATGCAGAGAAGGAATATATTATTTTATCATTAGATAATTATATTAATATCAATAAAAACATATTTTTCCAACAAATATAAATAAATATATATATATATATATATAATTATTGTGATGTGGTGATGAAAAAAGAACTACATCACTACATTGAGCTGGTAGTCCCCACCAACATGAACGACATTATCATTTTTTAGCGTAAGATATAAAATGATATATTATTTTTTAAGAATTAAATATATTTGATGAAAATCATTATTATATCATTTATACCAAATATATTAATTATCAATATCCTTATTAACTTCTATGTAAATCGTTAGTGTAAAAATCAATGACATCACTTCGCTGAGTGGTAGTCCATCGTAAAAACGAGAGACATTATCGTATCCCCCATAGAATAAAAATTAAGAATGTATAGATGATATTATAACAACTTAAGTATAAATATGTTTTAAATTTCATATATTTAGTTTAAATAAATCATTATATTAATCCATTATAGGTTTTTATGGAAAAAATGATAAGGGATCATGAGGCGCCAATCCACTATACATAAAAATGATAATTCTATATCTCATTTTATATAAAAGGAGTTGAATTTATGTTATTGAAGTAAAATAATAAAATAATAGTAAATAAGTGATACTGGTATTTATATTAGGATATATTAATAATATTTGTAGGAGGTGAATGAATAAATAATTTAAAATACATAGATTGGGATTTCTCGTCTTCTCAGCACACATCTTTAAGATTATACGTAATGTATAACTAGAATGAATGTTTACCAATAACAGATTCCTGGATTATGTGTGGAAATTTTTTAAGTTATTCTTTTAGGTATTTTCTAATCTAAAGGGTGTTTACATGATTTATATTATATGATAGGGTTGTCCTTTTATATGTGATGTGAGTGGCATGATTGTAATATTTGAAAAGAAAAAGGAGTAAATAAAATAACGATTTTTCCAATAATATTGGTTTCAATATAGAGGTGTAATTAATTTTTAGTTTTTATAATTTATTACATTAAAAAATAACTATTTTTTTAGAAAATATGAATTATTTTGATTAAATATATTAAATACATTTCAAATAAATATATTAAATGAATATGAAAAATTAATTTAAAATTAATCCTAGAGTCGATATGAACAATTGGGTTTTCAAGAGGGTTTTTGAGAAATTTTATATTTTATATTAAAACTAGGACTAATAATAATTATTGTATTAATAAAAATTAATGTTTATCAATATAAAATCTATATATTTCATTTATGATAATATTAGTTATTTGTATTTTTAAATAATTAATATCTATATACATTATCCTCTATAAAACAGTTTTCATAAAAACTCAATTTGAATCCCAAAATTCTAACATTTAAAAAATTGAAATATAAATTAGATTGAAAAATAATTAAATGGATTAATAATAATTAAAAAATAGTTCTAATATTTTAAATAATATTAAATATATAATTGTAATTTTAAATTATAAAATTTATTATAATTAAATGACATTTGTTTTAAAAATTGTATTCTTCCCCTATTCAAAAAAATAATAATAAATCCTACATAATAAAAACATTTAAACTTATATTTATTTTTATATTATTATTAATAAACTAAATATATTTTTATAAACTAAATTTTCAAAAATTGTGAAAAAATATTTACAATATTTTATCACAAAATTGAACAAAACCAATTTTAATGAAATTTTGTTTTTGAAAAAAGATAACTTTACTTAAAATTATTTGATTATTTAATATGAACATATCAATAATTTATTTTTATTATGATGTTAACATATATTTTATAAATTTTATAACATTTTTCATACCCACCAATTTTACAACATGGTTATAACATGTATATATTTCATTGGTCGTTTAATCTTGGGGTTGTTTTTGGAAAACACTATCGAACATAATGTTATCCTATTAATATATTGAGATATTAAAAATATCCCCAACCCCATATTTAAATTAATCCTATCAATTTTATATTAAATTTATTATAAAATGATTTAAATTTTATAAAAAATCTTTTTCTGGAATCCCAAATTATAAACAGTTTTAATAAAACATCATCATGATAAGATAAAAAATAGAGTACAAGGGTCATCTAGATTATAACAGAAAATAGATTTCCAATATAGATAAAATAGGTGGGAATGAATATTTGGTAATGGAATAAACATTTAAATTTTGAATAATAATATTTATTAATAGAGATCATTGATCATAATAATGTGAACAATGTATAAAAATTTAAATCAACAAATCCATAAAACAAATAGTCGTGAAAAAGGGTTTTCATTTCATTAAAAATAATAATAAATGGAATTATTTTTAAAAATACTTTTTCTAGTGTTTGGGAATTACATTTTCATCTTGATTAATATAATAAAAACATGTAATTACCTAATGAAAAATATTTGTGAATAAATTTTTCTAAATAACAATAATCACTTAGTTACCAAATCACTTTTCAACCCCTTAGTTATTTATACAATAAAACTTATGTTCCCATAATTACCCTAATATCAACGATAATATAAATAAATGGTTATAAATAACTAAAATCATATTTCAACAAAATATAAACACATAATTATTGTCAATAAAAATATTTACATATATCAAATCCTAAAAAAATATCTCTTAAAATGTCATTAATCACATTACGATCTCATTGCATAAAACCTCTAAGGGGTTTATATGAAATTTAACAATTGATAATTCTTAATATTAGAGACATATGATGGAATCAAAAATAGATAAGACAACCACACAATAAAACAAATGAATCTATAAATATTTCTAAACTAACCTTTGATAAGATCTATAAAAGCCCCGAACCTTCACTCTGATTAGATGTTGAAGTCATTAACATTAAATTTCCATCCTTGAAACTAATTAACGTTAATCAATTTTTACCATCCAATAATTAATATATCAAATGATTATATTTAATCACTTACATTATTTTGGGCCTTTAATGATTATTTTTTTAGAGAACCGTGACAAAATCGTGCATTACTTTATCAAATTATTAAAATGATAATTTTTCAAACATAGCCCATATTTTCTTATATAAAATAAATTCATTTCATTATACATATGAAATATATTTATTCATTTTCCATTATTCATCATTATTTCTAATATAAGGACAATGAAACATAAGAAGTGTGGTCGCAGATGCGCGGTAAGGGTAAACGTATGGATTAACAATTTAATTTCATCAATTATCATATGTATTGCATATGGGTCTGACGACATAATCATAGTGCATGATAGAATCATAAAATTAAGACTAAATATCAAACCATGAATTGTGAATCATGAAACAAGGTATAAGGATTAAACAAAGGAATGATTCATAAAAATAAATAATCATGATACCCGAGATATCAATATTTATCAAAACAAAAAGAATAAAACCATTTCATGCATAGATATAATACGTTGGTACCATGGAACATAATCATCATAGAACCCTTTCATAACAATTATAATTGGAATAACCATGTGGTTTACATGTAATATAATTATTTTAACAACATAATCAAAACACATATTCATTAAAACATATATGGGAACACCCATCATATATGCTCTATCAGGCTCACCCAGAGTTGTCTAGGTGAAACCGTCATATAAAAATGACCATGAAAAATAACTAATGTTTATGGATATTTAATCAAAATATAAAACTCATAGAAAAAATACTTATTCCCATTGTATAATGATCAATCCATAAAAAATGTTGTTCCAGGAAAATATATTCGAAATATGATTAAATCTTGCAAAATAAATTGTATCCATAAAAATATTTTTGAAACATTATTATACCATGGAAAAGAAAAATTACCCATGAAAAGCTATTTGAAGATTTTTAAACTATAGAAAATAATTTATTTCTTGAACAGACTATATGAAACATTATTATCCCATGGAAAAGAAACATATTACTTAATAGTATATTTTAACATGATAATCCCATGGAAAAGAATTTTTTTTGTAAAAAACTCATCAAAACATGATTAAACTATAGAAATTAAATATGTTCAACAAACATTTCATTGAATATTGATTTACCCTTGTAAAAAACTACTTCTACAATAATCCCATTGAAACATGATTAACACGTGCAAATAAAATGGGTTCGATAAAAATATTTTAAAATTATCAGTATCCAAACAAAAAAATAATGACGATGGCGTAATTAAAATATATACACATTGGATCGTAATTAAAAACAAGGGATATAGATTCCGATCAATGAAAAGACACTTAAAATAAGATTAAAAAAATAAGGAAAATTAACATTTTATTTTGAAAATCACGTTTAAAAAACCAAAAAAAACTAAAAATATTATGAGAATACTTTTTATTCAAAGAATATATGGAAATATATATTGCATTATTAATTTAAAATAAAGGACACAACATCAGAAAAATACATTGTTTTTATAATTCTAAAAAATAATAATTTTTTCATAACATTTTGAAAATGGGAGTCTAATGTGTCCCATTTCAAAATCGATATGAAATTTTCATAACAAATATATTAAGATAAGAAATAATAACATGTAAAAAAGATTTATTAAATCAATATTTATATAAATTAACATTTTGGGAATATTTTAGAATATATTTATATAGAATAGAATGATTTCTGGTCTAAAAGAAAATAAAAGATCAGTATCACTTAGAAATGAATTTCAGGATATTTCATCAAATATGGGATGAAATTAAAATAAAACATTTTAAACATATTTATAAATTTTATAGAGTTATCATATGTAGTTTAGAAGAATAAGAGAATATTATTTCCTCCATTGAAACCTTGAACATAAACAATAATTAATGGAAGAAGATTATACCATAAATCTTTTTCCAATTTGGAAAATCTTTAATCATAATCCCCATAATGAAATGACATTTAATGATATATAAACAATAATCAATGGAATAAGATTATACGAAATATCATTTTACAATTTGGAAACTCTTTAATCGTAATCCCCAGAAATAAATAACATTAACTGATACATAAAAAATAATGATTATAAAGAGTTTCATTATATAACATGTAAAATGGTAGTATATAAACCTCCCAAATGAATATATATTCTTATAATAAATATTTGTATCAATGAAAGAAAAATTGATACCAATAACCCATATAAAAATAATATATTATAATTATATAATTAATTAATGAATATATTATTTTTGTAAAACTTAAATCAACACAGTAAAAATTTAAACAATTCATTATATAATAAAACTTCCATACACAGATGATCATAGAATATTTAATACATTGAAAAAGTAATATAAATTGAAGAAAAAAAATTAAGTTATGAAATTCTTTATTAATTGGTATCATTCAATTCAAATCCATTTGAATTAAATAATTCAAAATGAAATATAATATAACTTGATCTAAAAAATGATACATGATATTACATGTAAAATGGAATTATATACACCACACAATATAATTATTTAGTGAAAATATCAAATGTCACACAAAAAGAAAAAGTGAGATGAGATCACCCTTACTCATGATCAGACAATCCTTTTATGTCATTTATCACATGTAAAATAATATTAAGAAACTTATTTTATTTATAAGAATAATATTATATGTTTATTACATTATAATTAAAATTTTTTATATATTTTAATTTAAAAATTAAAATACATATTCATTTATGTCTACGTCTTGTGTTAATATGATGTTCAGTTCATTGTTTCAAAGTTGTTCTAGTGTGTCGACAGTGGCCTATAGGTTATTGTTTAGACATATAAAGAATAAAAAATGACATAATTATAATATATATTTACAAATAATTCATTTAAACCAATAATGAAAAAGTATTTTAAAAAATGATTTATGTTAAGATTATGGAAATGGTAGTTCGTACATACACATGAGTAAAGGTTCCATTTTTCAATGATCATTTTGGAAAGAAGGTATTTATTATTATATATTTAAAATATTATAATAATATCATATATTAAATTCAATTTATTTAAATAATATTACATATATCATCTTTGTGGATTTTTTTTTATGAATAAATAATCTCATCGCTTTGTGGAGGTGGTAGTACATATCTAAATGAAGGACATTATCATTTTTTAGTGTAAGAAATAACATGATATATTAACTTTTCATTGTGATAAATATGTCATTAATAATATTATTTTTCCATTTAAAAAACATATTTTCAATATATGAATCATTGATTTGTTCATTGTAAATAGTTACTAAAAAATGAATCACATCACTTCGTGAGATTGAAGTCCACAGTTCACATGAGAAATGTTTTCATATCCACAAAAAAATATGATATAAGAAGTTATATGTTATATAATAAATCCATAAGTATAAATATTTTCTAGATAACACATATATACTTCAAATACATCAATATATCAGGCCATTATCAGTGACTATGGAAAATAATTTCATTTGTTGTCTAGGAAGTAGTTATCCATCCACACGAATGAGGATTTATCATCACATTTTATTGAAGAGAATATGGATTTAGTTGATTTCATTTACATAATAAAATATCACTAAATATTATATACTAGTTTTATTAGGAGGAAATATTTTTAGATTATTTAAATTATATTGAATATGAAATAAAAAAATTCATAGTTTGGAATTTTAACTCTTATTTTATCACATATTTAGGATTATACCTAATATATTCCTATAAATAATTTTAAAAAAATAAGGATAATAAGAAGACTGTACAGAAGTTGGGAAATGATTTCAGTTTGTATTTTCTAAAAAATAAAGATTTTTATGTGTTGTGGATAAAATAGTGGCTGGCAATTTTTAAGGCAGTGGAGTGCAAACCATGAAATTTTTAAATAGAAAAAGGTGTACCCATGTTATCACATGAAAAAGTGATCTAAATTTGACCATTATTGTGTTAATTTAAATTGATATTTATTTTTATATAATATTTAATTTTTTTAAATCATTATAATTTTATGGTTTATAATTATTTAACAAGATTAATATCTATCTAATTTAAAACAGTTTTCAGGAAAAAATCCTTTTTGAAGAAAAAATATTAATTAATCTAAAATAAAATATAAATATTATTATAATTTAATTAATAGGATATAATTTAACTTATGAATATGTTTTAAAAATTTAGTCATATTAAAAACATAATGGTACTTTTTTTAAATTTAATAAAAATAAATTAAATTTTTACAAACATTGGTATTTTCTACTATTTATTGAAAAACTGATATTTTCTACAAAAATAAAAAACATCACCATAAGTAAATTTTGATATTAATATTTCCCAAAATGAATCAAATTTCAAAAAATTGATTTTAAAAAAATGTCAAAAAAATAATAAAAATATTTTCTCACAAAACTTGAAAAAAAATTAAATAAAATTTGTTTCAAAGGAATAAAATATGGTTACTATAAATTTATTAATTTAATAATTAGAATTTTTAAATAATTTATATTTTTTTGTGTATATACATATCATCATGTAATTGATACATTTCATACCAAATAATTTACTGGCTAGGTGTAAATGGCTATATATTTCCCAACAATTTATTATCAGTTTTGCATGTCAAATATGTTATCAACAATAAATATATTATTTTAAAGTATTAATGTGTTACGAATTTTTTCTTTATCCTTCAATATGAAATCGAGGGAAATACTTTTCCTATAATTCAAGATGGTTGAACATTTTTTTTAATTAATGAATTAAATATTATTTTAACCTCCGTAAAATAAAAAATATCATTTTTACATATTTATATTTTATTATACCAATAATTATGTTTTGTATTTATTCTGGATTTAAATTAATTTTATTATTCAATTTGGTCATTATAATGAACCAAACATGAACATGAACATGCACTCATTTAATAAATGATATTGATGTGATTTGGTTGTAATATCATTATACCAGAAGAATAGTGATCTCCATTATTGTTTATTAATACAGTATATATTATAATTGGATGAATGTTGAAGAAGATATTATAGATATAAAAATATTACACAATTTGAATTCAATAGTTACATCTTAGTATGCTTGTTTTAATCCATTAATATAACCATGAATTTTTTGATCATATCATTAATAGGTTCTAAAATTTTACATAATCGAACCATTATTAAGCGAAAAAAAAGTAATTATTTAATACCATACATGTATCCATTATTTTAAGATTTTGAAATAAATGTAACATATTGTTTCATTGAGGTTGTTTTCTGTACAATATAAAAATATTTGTTTAGTTTTTATTAATGGAAAGAGAAACTGTTTGTAAGTGTTTATTTATAAAATATATCAACATTAAATAAAATAAAAATTAAAAATAAGAAAAATATTTTTTAATAAATTGAAATGCAATGATAGAAGAAAAATATGATAGAGAAAATATTGATTTACATTTTGATCTATGGGTTTTTATAGAATATATATTGGGAAGGAGTTGATAGGTATAACATATTGTGACTAGAAGGTCACAAGATTGAAAGATTATATTCAGGGAAGTAAATATGTTTTTTTTAGGAAATCAAATCATTATAGTGGAATATATGGAGTTGTGAGAGGACACTTTTATAAGTTGTGAGAATGAAAATTTTGATATATTTCGACATTTGGTAAAGGAAAAAATGATAAATATTTATTGTTTCTCCAAAATTGAGAAATAATGAAGTGATAAAAATATAACAATAAAACACTAATCATCCACTCAATTGTTTATATATTTTTATAATGTTTCAATACCTTTACCCTATGAATTATGAATTATGATATTTTATCTTTTACCACGGTAATTATGTTTCTCAAATGTTATGTTACTATTAATGGATAAATTTTTTTCATAATTAAATAATTGGGAAAAAATTATATTACATTAGAAATATATTTTTTATTTAATTTTATAAATGACTAAAAATATAATTTTAATATCATAAAATTATAATATATTAAAATATTTTATTAGAATAATAATACTTGTGTTATAAAACACTAATTATAGGTTTGTAAATAATAAATTTTATTTTCAAATAGAGTTCCTTTAATTTTTAATTCATTTATATATAATAATAATTTCATTAATGTCATAGTAATTGTAAAAATATTATATTTCATTATTGACTTAAAAATGATTTTTTAGAAAAATATAAACAAATATTCTAATGATTATATCATTCTTGTGAAATAAAAAATTATATTTAATTTGTTTTAAATCAAATAGTTACATTCCTAAAGTATTCTTGTTAAATATAATCATGAATAAATTCTCTTTGGAGTTCCCACTATGTGATAGTATACATTTTGATGATTACTAGAAATCATTGAGTATATAGTATTATGTTATCCACCTCATAAATAATATAATCATATAAAACGGTCTATATAAAAAATATTGAAATAATTTGAATATACCATCATCATATCTTCTTTAAGATCCTGGTTTTCCATTCAAATTTTGTAATTTCTCAAAAGGGATTTCACCATATTGTGTTTTTTTATTATGAAAAACATACTCTCTAGTGTCAAAAATATTCATAGTATCATAAATTTTATATATGTTATGAGTCAAATAAATTCCCTTTTTATGGGAAAATGAGTGGGATCGAGAATTCATTCCCTTATTAATGAATCCTTAATGAAATCGCATATTTATAAATATTTTGTGACATTACCAATTGGTACATTACAACTCCATTTCATTTTATTATTTCAATACGCTTAATGTTCCAGGGGTATTACATAATTTTTTACCAATTCTTATAACTCCCATTTGTAGAAAACCATCAAGAATACTAAATTCCAATCATATAATTCCATGTCTTCTTAATGAAATAATATTTACATTGGGATAGTTTAATATTATTTTTAGTAGATCGTACATTAATAGTCATCTCTTTAGTAAGCTATAAGACAACTAGCCTTCTTTCCCGTTATTATTCCCAATAAGATATAGTACAACACCACTTCCCATTAAATTTTTCATATAGTGAAATCGGTATGCTCGAATTTAAACTATAACTGTATGAAAATTCTTCAAAAGTATGATACTAAACCCATAAACATTTGAAAAAAAGATAACATGATCTCAACATGTCTTCTAATGTCTTTTTAGTCCTTTATAACTGTCCATATGATTAGGTATTACAAATTTGTCTAAAATATATCACAATGTTGAGATTCTGTAGAATACTCATCCTTAAATTTGATTATAACCAAGGTTCATGATTATATAGAATTTATAGAGGTTCCCTATGAAGTATTATGATCTCATTCATATAGAGATGGGAAATATTATCATTGGGTTAATCTTCTAATATCACATAGAAATTAGGGGACTTATTAAGAAGACCAAATATGATATTTATAGAATTATACTTATTCATTGAATGTGGGTGTATAGTATAAGAATCAATTTAAAATTTTCCCACTACCATAACTGTTTAAGATGAGGTTTCAAGACTTTCTAAGTATATTTTATATCAACATTCACCATCTTGAATACTATTCATCTAGTCACATAATATGGAATTGACATATTTATACAATTTCACTATAAATATTCCCTTAAATACCTATTGAAATTTGTGCTACTAGGGCACAAATAGAAATTATAGTTATGTTCATCATCTAGTAGTTCCCTCTAAAACTATGGTATGCATAGAAGAAATAATTTTTTTCTAAATATTAAAAAAAACATATATTGATGAATTATGTCAATTTACTATCATTTAATAAATTAATATTCCTTTCTAAGTCCACATCTTTATTGTAGGACCTCTCTACAATTTCTAGTAATGATGTTTTAAAAATATCATGGAAAATGAAATATTTTTTCCCTTGAGAAAAAACCACTATATCCTTATTTACTAGATATTTATATATATAATACTTGTTAGTCCTTATCATGAAATTAACTCCATAGTCCCTCTAACTCAATAAATCATAATACTTTTTTCACTACATAGGGTGGTATTGTTTCGAGAAATCATAGTCATTAAGTAGTTCCATCCTTCTTCCAATCCTCATATTGGGAATCATCAGATAGATTATATACACTAACATAAAATGGTACATCAACATATCTCATCATTTACCACTCTGGTAGTGTCATCATATTTTAAAAAAATATTATAGTTATTAGATCAATATCATGAGTTCGATTATTTTTTTCATGGATATTTAACATCACTAATTCAAAGGAAATGTCACTATCATTATACAAAGGGACACAACCATGTATTTATTATATGAATAAATAAATATTAAAATTAATTATATAATTAATGTTTTAGATAATACATGTTCAATAATCAATGTCCTCTTTGCTGATTCAAATGATTGCACACAATCTCTTGACCATGTGAGTTTAATCCCTTTACATGCTAACTTGGTTAACAACTTTTCCAACCTAGTGAAATGTTCAATGAATCGGCATTAATAGCCTATTATACCAATGACATATCATATCTAGATAATGTTAATTAATATCACCCATTATTTGACTACCTTTGTATTTGATTATTCAACATATTTTCAATTCTTGGAGATAATATGGATATGAAAAAAATAATTAAATTAAAACTAACACTTAATTTATTTTCTAATATATTTTTTTTAGTGCCAATAAAAAAAATTTAGAGATGACTCTCATGGTCTTAAAAAATCATAGTTTATATCAAGATAACATCAATGAAAATCACAAAAAAGTTATAATGACAATATTTACGTACTCTATTTAGAATTTGATAATTATATATGGTGAGTTAGTTATTCAAAAAAAGAATAGAAAAATCAAAATGTAAATACCTCATTTGAAATGGAATCATTGTTTTATAAACAATATCCACCCTTGGATAATGATAATCAGAGAAAATATCATTATTTGAAAGGTATTGGTCTCCTTATTGTTGGCCAAATAAGTAATTAATGCATGAAAAAAGGTATAAAATAATTAAAATAATGAATTTTATATCCAAATAATTTATGTATAATCTGATAAACTCATTCATATTTTTCATGAAAAAATATGGGCTTCCAATAGTGTAACACCATATCAAATAAATCACTTATTTATTAAATCCTACAACTATTTTTTCAACTCAACCAACACAACTGATTCCACTGTATAAGGAGTTTTAGATATAGATATTTAACTAGAAATGTTTTCAATGGATAACTCTATGTTTTTCTCATGTGGATGGCCATATAATTCGTCTTGAAAATATTAAATTAGTTAATATACCATAGGTTCATCCTATATTTTTAGGATATCATATTTTTCATATATCATGGTTGATTTCCTCACTTCCAAAAATTTTACTATGGAGAGATAATAGGGTAGGATCTATAAATTATTTTGATTATGAATTTTCTATATAATGATATGATATTTAACTTCACCCTAAATAGTCATAATTTTCATCTCATAGAAATATGGTTTTTTATATAATTTGAATTCAAATTCATAACAAGTACCATTTCTAAGTCAAACATTAGTATAATCAATAAATATTTAAATATAGTACAGGTATTTATCATAATTACATCTGTATGACACATAATTGTTACAGTGATATACCAACATGTTTTTTTAATTGATAATAATCATACTTATTTTATAAAAAAAGTATCTAATGATTCAGAAAACATTGAAAATATAAAAGAAAAATACATATAATTAAATAAATTATTATATAACTTTGAGGATATGATCAATGAACAATATAAGGCCACGTCCTTAAAATTTATATAATCTTGAGTTAAATCAAGAATTAACACTGAGGATCCTTTCAGGTTTATAGTTTTAGAGAATTAGTCCATAACTATTAAAAATCTTCTTGAATATTATATGATTAAACATCTACTCAATATACATTTTTTCATAATATAAATACCATTTAAATAAAACATGAATTATTTTCTTTTTATAAATAATCTTTAATTATTCTTTTCTTATACTCTTCCTTATACCCTGTGAAATAAATTTCAAATAACACGAGATGGGCATTAAAAGATTATTAAGTGTTATAATATAATGAATTAAAACATTATTACATCAATTTATAAATAAATATTCTATTAAACATACCTCATGAAATCATAAAATTTATGGACTAGACATAGAAATCATAAATCATAATGATAACTTGTGGCATCCATAACATGCATACATTGTATCTTTCACAGCTACATAGGGAGTTCCATTTGGATTAACTAACATAGTAAATTCCCTAAATCTCCTAAGATAATCCTTAACAATTAATTTTTCCACATTACCCAATACATTGGAGAGCTATCTAGGGCTCATCTTCCTTTGTTTAATCCTAGAACCACCCACACACGAAAATAATTCCCATGAGACATAAAATATTCATGACACATAGAACCAACATAAGGGAATGATAAAATTTACACATTTCAACCAAAATCTATAATTTCATGATTATGAAATAACCAATTATTTCTAAAAACCATTTTTATTACCAAAATACGTAAATTGGTATATGGTTTTTATTTTCTTTTTAAAAATATTATGGCTTGTTAAGGAATCCAAATATCAAAAAATGATCGTGGCGGCGGAATGGCCATTGTCATCGCGCATTTTAAAAAGAAACATTACTTTTGTCAATTAGTAAAACTCTATGTAGAAAAAATATTCTGATTGAATGAAATGAAAAGTTAATGTAGTCTATATACCATAAAAAATAAATTTATGTTTAAATCAAAATATGCCTAAATTAAATAAGAATGAGAAAAAGTCATTTACCTCATGTTTGACTTGCCTGGTTGGTTCTTTAATCCATTGAATAATAAACTAATGTTAATTTATACATTCTTCAGAACCTCTTTCAAGTGTATTATTCCTTATATCACTTATTACCATGTTAAAAACATTACACAATCATTTTAGTTAATAATTGACATATTGTCGATATTTGGTACTTGAGTCAAAAATAATGTTCTTATAATTACATGTTGCCTATGTGGTCAAATTTCCATTATCTCAAGAATGATATTCATGATATAGATATAATATATATAATATATATCCATTATATATATATATATATGTATTTATAATATTACACAACATTTGTAGAGAAGAAATGAAATGCATTGTTCATGGAGATGGTAGGTCATACGTATGCATGAACACTAATTTCATTTCAATTTAGTATTTAACAGAATAAAAACATAATGATACATAGTTATATTATTTTTATAGTACAATATCATGTATAATTTCATTAACTCCATCATTTATACGTTCCACAAATGGAATGAACGAGTCATATCACATTGTGTGGGCGGTAGTCTTCACTACCTCAAATGAAATTATAATATTTAACAATTATGGAAATAATAATCGTATGATATAGGTTAAAAATTCAAAAAATAGATAAAATTTAAATATAATATATATCACATATAAATACACTCTCACCATAATGGCCACCATGATAGGTGGTAGGAGATATTTTCACAATCGTCTTTTTGTTAGGTAGTAGTTCTACATCCACAGAAACAATATGTTTGTATCCATTAAGTGGATGTGTTTCTAAGTGTATTTCATATCACTATCATAACAACATCCTAGTATTTTTAATAGACTGGCTTCGTAATAAATTAATTAAATAAAGAGTGTTTAGGGGGATGGAGAAGGAAAAAAAATTAATTTGAGGGAAGATGTTCCCAATAAATCGGGTAACTCACCTTGGTTTGAACAAAAATGATATATTGAATTTACTAATTACAAATGTAGGGCTTCTAGGTGGAAAATAGGGATGTTTGGATCTTATTGTAAAATATTTTGGATGGCCCATGGTGCTTGAGAGGTGTGATTAATGGGTTAGAGGTGGTGGCTTTTTATAAGATGGATGAGGTTCTTTTTAAGAAATATTGAAAGCATTGTTTTATTATAAATTTATTTTCCATTTAAAAAGGTCCAAAATTTATTTAATTCTATAATAAGGTGCATATAAGTCAAAATAAAGTCATCTAGTAAATTATGTATACGTTTTGTATATATTTTAATCCTTATCATTTATATTTAACCTGTTGTTAATCTTAATTAACTTTTACCATATCCTCTTATATATTCATACTATATGGATAATATATGTTCAATAAAATTCCATGAAACCCAAAATTCATCATTAATGGAATTTTTAACATCATATATTTCATTTTGGAGAATCTTAGATTTTTAGGATTATCTTATCATTTAATAAAATATTAATTTTTTAAAAATTCATTATGTCAATTTATAATCTATTCAAATCAAGACGTTTGAAATATCTATAACAACATTATTATTACGAAAAAAATTAATTATTTCAAATATAACAAGTCATTATTATCCCTAAAATTCGTGTATTCCAAAAAAACATTCAAAAGATATTTATTTTAATATTTATAATATCAATTATTTGAATCCTTCATAAATGAAGCAATTACCACATCACCATTGTGTCATAATGAAATTTAATCATTTAATGTCTACAAATTATAAATAATATACCATGATGTAGTAAATGTTTTTATATTTCTTATTATTATTGATATTTTAAAACATAAATTATATAACCCATTATAAAAATTGTTTTACTAAGAGATATATGGTAATGTTGCATTTTCATTAACTTTAATTTCATTTTTACAACGTTTCATTTTCACTTACCAGTAGCACAATAGGGTCAAAAAATCTAACCATGGATTCCCATGGTTGTAAATATATCATCCAATTGTATTATAACATGTGTTAGGGTAATTTAATATTATTATAATATTATTTTTTACCCTTATACACCAGATTTACCTTTTAACCATGTTAAGAAAAATATTTACTGAAGTTAATATTCATAATGTCTAAAATTAAAATATACAAATTTAAAAAATTTAGAACACTTGATTTAGTATATGTAATCCATTATTTCATATAAAAAACACAGAAGTTTTTGAAAATAAATTTAAATTAATTGTCATTGTCAAAACAAAAAATAAGCAAGTTTTAATGAAATAATAACTCTCCAAAGATTGAAACTTGGTTATGTTCATTTTCAATGTAATATTACTTACAATGAAAACTTTTTATTAAATGGTAAAAATATAATCTAATTACACTTTAAAAACCAATTAAAATTATTATCTAACTATATAAATAAATTATATTAAAATGCAATTTTGAATTAAAATGCAGTATTTTTCACTATTCATTACAAATGAATTTTATCAGAAAAATACCAAAATTTATTCGAAATTAAATTTTGATGTCCCTATTATAAATAAGAATTTTACTTTTTAAAAAATGACATATAAAATTGAAAAAAAAAATCTTATTTAATTATAGTTCTCCATCAAAAGGTAGTAAATCGTCACTTTAAAAAATATTAAAAGATTTGTTCTTAAAATTGTATTCCATCACTTTTTATGCCTCTAAAAATTACTAGATAATTGTTAAATAATTAACAAAAATGTTTAATAAAATTTTATTTAGTTCAGTTCATTCATTACAATATAATAACTTTGTGTTAAATACCATTGAAAATAAAAATATTATTATATTATTTTTTGGTCTTACTCAATGTTGTGTGCAACGTGAGATTTCAGAGAAACATGTTGTGGAATATTGGGTACTCCATTGACCATAGAACACCCTTTAAAGTAAAAATAATATTCAACTCCCAATTATTTAAAAATATGAAAATTTAATATTCTTTATTTACCAGGATGTTACTAACAAAACACCAAATCATTAGGAACATTGACTTCAATTATGGTAATTACGTAATCCTTAAATTATAACTATTGAATTTTTTAAGGTAGATTATATTGGTGCATGGGGAATTAATTTATATAATGACCCATATACATATAATTAAATCACTAAACATCTATACTCATATATTTCTATTATATTTAGGAGATTAATATGAGTTTTCTCCATAATTTTAAAAAACTAGGGTTCACATTATTTAATTTATGTGATGTTTTTTATCAAAGGTTTGACCTCTAGTAACTAGAATTCATAATTTATTCTCCATTTTATCATTATTATTAGCATTATTTTTACAAAACCATTTATTATCCTAGTTTTTGTTGAGTAAATGTATTCATTATAACCCCTTTTAATTAATTTCACATGAGACTATATCATCATATGACGAAATAGTCTAAGAGACTAGCACCCTTTGAAGTTTCTATATTAACCAATCAATGAAAAAATAAATATTTAATTTCACTCTCTTTATATAGTATAATAACATTTGAATCAATCCTTATAATGTTTGCCTCATATGTATAGAAATGTACCTATTCCTTTTGACTATAAATAAGGAACTTCAATTATATATCTTCTCTTTGATAATGAAGAAATTATTTTTCTCATAGAATACCTTCATTTAAATTTACCCATTCAATTAGAATTATCCCATATTCTTATTTATTGTTTTTAATAATTGAACACCATTTTTATAGATCCTTTAATAAAATAGACTACCGTAACTGATTCTTTAATTTCACTAAATCAAATAGATATTTTGAAATTTTCTAATTACGTCATCGACTATTTTGATACTAATTAATTAATAGTTTTACTGAATGTTTTAGGATGTTTTGGAATTAACTGCTTCTACATAGATACAACATGATGGTGATCAACAGGTCACTATAGGTATGTGATGTTATTTTTCAAAACCTCGGTAAACTACCCAAATATGGTTATGTACTTATTTTACTCATATCCAACATCATTAACTTATTAAATGGGAATAATTATTCATTACATATGAATGTTGTTAAGGTTCCCATTACTCTAGTTAGTCTCTATATATATTTTTTCATATTCATAATCTATGCATTATAATTAATTGTAAAATTAAATTCCAATTTAGTTTTCTAGACTTCTCCATAGAAAGCATTTGGATTTTTTAGAAATATTTATATCCAGCAATGTTATTCTAAATATATATACAATGTTTTCTAATAAATAGATTCTTATTACATATGTAACATACCAGACACTAGTTAACCCAAATTTGTAGTTATATCACATTATTTAAACCTTCTACATATTTCCCCAAATGTTCTAATAGTTTATTATTCGATGAATAGATATATAGAAACAACACATATGAAAACAGAAGATAAAACAAGACATAATTCATGAACATTATTATCCCATTCATAATGTACCTAAAATTCAGAAAAATTTATTTTAATTGTATCATGGGGAAAACAAAAAAATATGGGTGATATCAGATTCCATGTAAGAACTAGCATATGGTGGATACTATCATTATAGAAAAATAGAATAAGTGATATGGATGGAATAAAATACAACATGAAATCCATAATAGATTGAATTTATGGAATTAAATATCCATGGAAATAAATTAACACATGGATAACATTAATCATTGATTTAATACACATGGAACACAATATATGGGACATCAACAAAGATATCAAGGCCTTATTCCAAGACATTATACTGATATGGTACTAGGTATTCCCTAAAACCAAAGGTTTTATATCTCATGTCACTTTTTGAGGCATTGAGATGATAAATAATTATATACCCCATCCATCACCCAATAAAGCCAAATTCATTCACTATAAGAGACATCAATAACATTCATAGAAATCCTGATGGAACCTATATATGAATAAATCCATAGATAACAAAATAATGATAAATATCGGAAACATAATTCCCCATTCATATTTAAAAAAATAATTCCAATGATAAAATAAATTAATCAAATATGAAGCTATGAGTTAATCCTAAATATTACCGGAAATTTCGTTATCGAAGCATATCCTATAACAGTGTCTAGTGATTTTTGAAATGTTATGCTCATTCATCGTACATTAGAGTGACGAAGGAGTTAATTCTCAACTGACAATTATTTGGGGTGACTACCCATAGTATCATGACTACTATTGACAAATAAACTTGTAAATATCTGAAATGGTATGTATATTATAATAATATACACATGTGTTTACATAACAAAAAATACAGATATTATTCTCCACTATGGAAGTGATTAAGTTTTACCATGGTTTTGGTAACAACTAAATCGAACGAATATGTGAGTGATTTAGAAATATACATGTAAATACAAAAAAATAAAAGAGTAATATAGTATAATTTATTCTTTTAAAATTTATTCACCATGAAAATTGAAATAGGTTTTCAATATTACCTGAGTCCCAAAGAAATAAAATTGAGACATAAATACTCACTTATGACTTCAGTCACAATTTGATCTTAACCTATTGAAATAGAGGGATTATAATTGATATTAAAATAATATTAATAAAACAATTTCATGATATTAAATCTAAAATAGGTATTTTATATAAAAAATATATTGGATATCAGGTCATAATAAAATATATTTATCGAAGAGATGATTTTTAGATGACCACCATGAATCTCTTAATCAATGTTCCATTAAAATACATTAATATCTTATACAATGAAATATATCTTAATAACTTATTTTATGACCAGTATTATATCCATATTCTCCTATATTACTCATTAATACTGATTTTCTATATGAATTCTCCATTTGTTCCACATCGACTGCTTATATTTTTTATCGTTCTATCTAGTTTCTTACGAGTAATATCTACATTAAACATTCCTAATTTTTTTTCATTAATAGGTAATTAAAGTTAGTGTTTTGTATTATTTTATTTATTTATTATTTTTAAAATTCGTTTAATGGTTTTTTATCAATACCCTTGAAGATGAAATATATAGAAATCATGTTTTGGTGATTCATGATGACAAAATGATGTTTTCATTATTAATGAAATAAATGTAAAAATTATATATTGAAAATAAAATGTTCTTTATTTAAAATGTTATATTATATTATATCTGTCATTATGATCTTCTATTCATTCACTGAAAAAATTCATAGTGTTGTTCATTTTTGTGGTTAAACAGACCCAATCATGCTAATTTAATGAATGATTATGAGGTGTTATTTGTTATATAATTAAACAATAATATAATTAAAATATTAGGTGGTTATTAGTATGAAAAATAATAATTAGAAGTATTTTTACTAATATTAAATGGATATGAATATATTACATAATTTTAATAAAATATTATTCTCTAAAATAGTAAATTTTAATGATTAAATAAATAATGAATCTTGTTTGATAATATAATTAATATATTAATAAATTTGTATTACTATAAAAATTATGATATCATAAATATCAAGTTAATCTTTTAATACAATCCTTGTGTCCATATTTATAAGGTGGTGTTGGAAAATAAAACATGTTCCATAATGGAGACATTAGTTTGTATAATGCATATAGATAGGTTTTGCTTTTCTTAATGGGAAATGGGTTATAATGTATATGAATATTCTAAATAAATAACATAATTTAATAGGTTATGTATACTAAATTCAAGATATAATATTATAAAAAATAATATTATAATGTGTAGATAAAAGGAAAATTTGTTAATGAATAAATTCAACTTACATTTAGAGCTTTGAGTTTCTCATAGATAGATTCCTAGAAATGAATTCCATAGTGTAATATCTATTGAGTAAAATTTCATGACCTAGAAATATGATTGTATGGGATGTAAATATAGAAAATTTTCAGGAGGAAAATATATTATTAGAGTGGTTTTTAATTGGTTTTGAGATATCACACTTATAAGTGTAGAGAATTATTTTTTTGTAAATATTCCTACTTAATATAAAGGGATCACAAATTAATCATGTATTGTGGCTTGAAAATGTAAAATTAATATATTAGGTAAGATATGTGGTTGATAAACACCTCATATACTTAATTATATTTTTTCATCATGTTTAAATCAATTTATTACTAGAAGTATTAATTTAATCATTTTAGATTTTACTAGTAATACTAGTTTTTAAATAAGTTGACTTAATAATTTTTTCCAAAAGATAAGTAGTAATAATTATGTAATTTATACCAAATTATTATACATTTCAAATCAATTATTTTTTATTTATATTCTATTAGTATTAATAATTAATTTTCATAATATAAATGTATAATCTATTAAATCGTTTTTTGATAAATAATATTACTTGAGTTCTAAAATATCAGTAATATGTTTTGAAATAATAATAAATATTTTAAAATTTATAATTATAAATATCTAATTATTTTTTAACAAATGGGTTTCAAATATTTCATTTTAATATTTATATAATAATAATGTCATAAATGATCCAGTATAAGTAAAAATGGTGGAATGCACTACCGATCCCAAAATTATTTTTTTTAAAATCCAAAATAAATCTTAAGATAATATAAATATGAAGAATTAAAAAATAATTAATTTTCTTAAAATTATATTGTAAAATTCAAAAATATATCTTTTAAATATACTCATGAATATTGTCTCTTTAGAATGAATATTTTTTAGACTTTAGGATATAATGATTACCTGCTATAATAGGGTCATAGGTATTACATAAGTAACCAAGGACATGATAATGAGTTTCAAAGAAATTGTTTTTCCATATACTAAATGATGGAATATGTAACACCCCATGATTTCTTAGTACATTATTTTTCAAAGGAATTTTATAACATGCACTACAGGCAACACCAAGTTCAAGCACACCATGACTTACCAAACTAGCCGTTCAAAAAAGGTTATTAATAGTATTAACTATATTTTGAACATTATATAATCCTTATAATTTTAAAATCCATATTATCTATTTCTTAGACATAATGAAAAAAAAATTAGTTTTCTTCAGATAAAAGAAGTATTTTTAAAAAAATTAAATTTTACCGCCATTTAATGGTGATCCCTTTTTAAATCCATTATTTGAAACTTTTATATATTCAATTTAACAAAATAAACTTCTCCTTTATAATCGGAACATAATAATTTAGTTTCAATAAATTTTGGGTGTTTTTCAAATTACTTTTTAAATTATGTTGAATAGTGAAAAATACTATATTTTCACTGAGAAAAACATTTTTAATTAAAATAAGGTGTAGTGTTAAATTATACATTTTATTTATTTGGAAGTATAAATATATTATATGTTTACCATTTAATCTAATGTTATTTATTGGAAATAATTTAACATTGATATTGAACATAAACAAGTATCAATCTTTTGTTTGTTATTAGTTTTTAAAAACATGCTATTTGGTTTTGACAAGGGGAATAAATTTTAAATTAAAAAATGAAAATTATATGTGTTGAATTTGGTAAAATAGTCTTAATTTATGAATTCAGAATATCAAAATTATCTGAGGGTGAAATTTTGGTATTTTTCTGATAACATCCCATTTTTGATGAATAGTGAAAATCATTGAGTTATTTTTTGTAACCGACTTTTTATTTAAATAATTATTTATTTTATTTAATTTTATTTAATGTCAATATAGATGTATAATACCTATATATGTTCAATGTAACTCATTGGAGTCAGTTTATAATAATTTTAGATAAATAAAATGTTTTAATGAAATTTTTACCGTCTTTTACCCACCTCCTAGGAACATTTTCAAATTTACATAAAATATAATTTTACCTGTTATGTGAGTTAATTTTAAAAAATCTAAGAGAAATGGTTAATATCATTATGTAAAATTAGGTTCAATGAGAAGAAATTATTTTTTGGTGAAAAGTATCTTTTGACTTATTTACCACGGTTAAAAGTAAATAGGTTAATTATAGGAAAAAATGATATTATTATTACCCAAACACATTTCCTAATTATATTTTATAAGTGTAATTTGACCAAAAAACCTTATTAATAAAATATTATCCTTTAGGTCCACTTCGATTAGATTAGACATTTATTATTATTTAATTTAATGAAGAGTTAAATGTGATAAATTCAATGTTTAATAACAATACCATTTTTAATATATGGATAAATATAAGATAAATTTAACTATAAATACTCATAAGAAATATTGAAATATTTCCTACATAATGGTATTTTATTTATATTTTTTAGGAATTAAATAATTAAATTTATTTATGACACAATGATGTTGCAGTAATTACCTTATTAATAAAATATTTAAATATTTGATATTATAAATATCCAAATTAATGTAATTTGAGACTTTATATTAATTCCACTAATTTTCAATGTTAATATGACATGTTAGGGTTTATTAAATGAATTTCGTTCGAAGTAATAATGCTGTAATAAATTTTACAAAAACAAAATAGCAAATAGTATCAAAATTGACATAAAAGAGTTTTAAAAACAAATATTAAATTATTAATATATATTCTATTTCTAAAAATATAAGGTTCATCCAATGGTCTTAAATAATATTATATATGTCATTAATGAACCACTTTGGGTTCTCTTTGATGTTTATAGTATGTTTATTATCCATATAATTTAATATACAATATAGTGACACAAACGTGTCTAAAACCTATTGGATGAGTTGTTTTTGACCCATCCCCACCTTAGACTCGAAATAATTCATTATGGAGCCCTTAGAAACCGAAAATGATTTTATTATAAAATAATATTTCAATATTCTACTAAGGTGCCCCTCACCCCTCTTATAAAAAGGGACATCCCCTTCTCTCAAATTCACACCTTCAAAGTCATTTGGACCGACCAAACCCTGCCCAAATATCCTTTCAAATGTCCTCCCTTAATCTAGAGGCCTTCCTTTAGTCAGAAAGCCAACCTATGGAGAACTTTTCATAAAATCAAAAGGAAGAACCCGTAGAAGAGGTAAATATATCATGACCTCTTTCAAGTACCTTTCATCTACCACTTCCTCTTTCTTTGTTGTTTACATTATAAAATAATAACTGCAGTATCTTATATATACTATTATGTTATATTAAATATGTTACCTCTATATTAATTATTCTATCCATCCTTTGAATGACATGTCACCATACGTGCGTACCTATGGCTTACCGTCTCCACGTCGTGGTATAATTGCAATTAAATACATTATTATTAGGATGGGTAAAATAATGATTTGAAATTGATCTAAATAATAAATATAAAATTATAATGATTGTAAATATATGATATAACATCCCTTTATTTATTATTTTAATATCAAATGAATGATATGGTCCCTCATACGTACGTACAGAATACAGTCTCCATGAACACGATGGATTCATTCCCCATCATATCCATTCAAGATTAATTTTCATTTGATGATTAAAAATAATATTTAAATACTTAATATCATTATGAATATGAATATGATACATCATATCCACAACAAACATTACTTATATAACAAAGAATATAATGGAAAATGAACTAGTTAACACCTGAAACGATTATACTACTAAAATATCACGAAAAATGAAATATTATAAGATCATATATGATATAATATTAATGTATGTAGTTTTTGTATAATTTAGTTAAAAATATTTCACCATTATACAGGAGGTTAACCTACCCTCGAATAAGGAAAAGAATAAGGCAAGGGTTAATTTAACAATACCTTCATTATCTAAGTTTGTTTATACGTAATTATCTATTGAGACCACTTTATCATCCACATTCAGTCTTCTTAAACATTTATTTAAAAAAAATATTACTATTTACTATACAATGGGTTAAATCCATTTATACCCATATTTAACCTTATATTTTTGAAAGGAATCTTTCCGTTTTTTTTTCAAACAAGGTACTTTATGACCTTTTCGAAAAAACTAAGGTAAGTATGTTTTTTAACTTATACGACAGGTGCAGATATTTTTTGTTGTTATAACATCGTAGAAGATTCCCTTACAATATTATAAGAATATTTTCAAAATAAATTTTTTATTTATAATTATGTGGCTCTTAAATTATTTCAAAATAGAGGAGATATTTCTCTAAAAAAGGTTTTGATGTCATATATGTCAATATCCTTTGATAGATTTAAATATTATTTGATGTTTATTTATTATGATACGAAACATCTATATTGTATTGAAGGTTTTTTGATATGTTTTGTAACACCCAGAACTTCCACGATACGCTTCTCATTCAATAATGCAATAGCTTGCATTGTACGCAACTTCGAGTTCTAAAACACCTCAATTAATCAAAGTAGCTGTTATGAATAGTAATAACCAATTTTTAAAATTATAGAAATTTTATATTTCAAAATGGACTTCATTATTGGATTCGGAATATCAAAATTAGCCTATATTGAATTTTTTTTATTTTTATGAGAACTTCTATTTTTATGAATAGTGAAAAATACATAAAAACAACTTTTTTAATCAAAATAATTTATAGTGATAAATTATACTATTTAGTGGTTTTAAATTATAATTAGAATATATTTTTACCATTTTATCCAATGGTGGTCATTATAATTAATTTAACATTGAAATTGGACATAAACAATAGCCAATCTTTTGACATAAATTGTTTCTTAAAAACACGCTATTTGTTGTAACAGCGGGAATTAATTATAAAATTAATTAATGCAACTTATATGTTTGGAATTTTGTAAAATAGAAATCATTTTTGAATTCGTAATATCAATTATATCTTAGGGTGAAATTTTGTCCTTGTTCTGAAATGTTTCAATTTTTGATGAATAGTGAAACCACTAAGTGGTAGTTAAATAACTGATTTTTCGTTTAAATGAAATATTACCACTTCTGTGATTTGATTTTCAAAAATCCGACATACATGGTTGTCATTAAGAAGTAAAATGTGGTTCAATGAGATTAAAATAATTTTTTGGTGAATAGTAACTTTTAAGTTCTTAATCGTGATTAGAGGTAATTAGTGTAGTTTAAGGTACAAATAATGTTTTAATAATATAAGATGAGCATGAAACTTGTCCTACTCATATTTTATGAGTCATGGCAGACCAAGACAACCCATGGGTTAACTTGGGGACCCCATGGAGCCACTTTAGTTGGAAAATGACATTAATATATATTTATTTAATGTTAAAATTAAATTGACACAAACATGAGTTTTTTACTAAAACAGTTTTTAAGTGGGGTTACACAAGTCCAAATTTTGACTATAAATATTTATTAGAAAGAGAAAAAGATTTCCTACATCATAGTATTTTTTTTATAATTTTTAGACATTAAATAAATTAAACTATTTATGACATCATTATGATGCAGCGATGACCTCATTATTTAACGATTTTAATAAAATGAAAAGATAATGTAAAATCCAAGGCTTACACTTGTCCAAAGACTATTGGATGGGTAGATTTAGAACCCTTATCACCTTATCCACTAATTATATAAGTGTGGGACCTTTAGAATCCGAAAAGCATTGTGTAATAATGTAACATTTCAATCATTCCAAAAGAGCCCCTCCTCTCCACTTATAAAAGGCCCCCACCTCTCCCACCTTATTCACACCTTCAAGCCATTTGGCTCGGCCAACCTCTTCCCAAATACTCTCCGAACTTCCATATCTTACTCCTAGAAGCCTCACTTTGGGCAGAACTCTTCCCAAGGAAGCCTTTGCCTCAAATCAAAAAGAGTTACCCGATTTTGAGGTAATGTCTTCTCTAATGTTGTTTTGTTTTATTTTTCTTCTCCAACCCCATAAAATCTTTTTATTCATTACTTTTTTAACAACAACAGTATCCTAAATATACTAGGATGTTTTTATAATATGTATTAGAGCTACACTTACACACACCTACATCTAATGGTTAAAGAAAATACGGTTTCTGTGGATGGCGAATTTCTGCCTCACAAAATGATGATTGTTCAACACTCATATAACACCTTCAAAGGTGGCCATTAAGATGTATCTATATTTATATATGATATAAAATATTTTTATGTTTTACTTAGGCTTCTGTATTTCTCATTTATGGCATACTTTATGATTTCCATTATGGGTAAAACGTGATAATTTCATTTTAGGAAGTGCGGACTACCGCCCCCTCAAAGTGATTTGAATCGTTAATTCCATGTGTGGGATGTATAAAGGATGGATTAAATGGTATTATACACTTTATTATACTGTTATTGTATTATAAATTTATATCATTATGATTTCATTCCATTAAATACGAAATAGAAATGAAAGTAGCGTTCATGCGTACGTACGGCTTACCGTCTCCATGAACGGTGCATTTCATTTCTTACCTCTAAATGTTACGTGACATTATGAATGAATGTATATACTGTATATATGATATATATGATATCTAAATCATGAATATAATTCTGGATATAGTGGATATTTCACCACATGAACAACTTGTAATTATAAGAAGTTTATTTTGGACTCAAGTACCTAAGATCGACAAAACGACCGTTATTAACTTAAATAATTACAGAATGTTCATATCATTGTAATAAGTGATATAAAAAGGATAATGAAATTAAAAATGGTTCTTAATAAGGTATATATTAACTCAGGTTTATTATTCAGGAGGTTAAAGAACGGTTGAGTCAAGTCAGACACGAGGTAAGGGAATTTCTTAACCCAACTTCCATTCTTTGGGTTAATCTCCTACTTTCAAATTATGTCATGATATTATTATGTCCTATTTTGTATTTTTACTTTCTTTATGTGTACCTATAGTGAATACACATAATAGATCTATATTATTTTAAAAATTATTTTTTTAAGAAGTTCGTCTCAATCTCCATTCATTGAGGCATATTTTGTTTTATACACAATTTTCTTTTATATGGTGTATAAACCCCTTTGAATTTTACATTTATTCAAAAGGATTTATTTTATGATTATGTGATTTATAAATGATTTCAAAAAATATATATTTCTCTCAAATATATGAAAATCCAGTGCAAATGTATACGTATTTAACGCAAGCTTAAAAATGTTTTTAGAAAACCTGACTCTCGACTGTGGTAGACAGGAAGGGATTGGGCGTGGACCCATCATGGCCTGTAATTAGTCGAGCAGTCTCAGAATTAGTTATTTTGTTTTAAAAAGCTTGCATAATGTTTTCAAAAAAACACTGGAGTATATTTAAGCAATTTTAAATGTAAGTATCTTCTAAAAAGATTGCATCGGTAGGTCTCATGAGACAACTAGACGTGGAATTGGCCGAGGCCCTTTCCCAATTTGATTTATGGTTTTGGTCGAGGCCTTAATCATTTTAGACGTCTTGGCCGAGGCCTTGACAAAGTGTTTCAGAATGTCTGGAATTATACATTCCCTCATTATGAAAGTGGTTATTGATATTGCATGTGATTATTCGACCAGTAGAATATCCATGTGAAGAAGTGAATGGCATTATCTCATTTTACTTTTGCCATATAATGTTTAAGTTCATGTTTAAAAGGCTTTTGTTTTAGTTATACATTGCCTAAAATTTTTATGTTTATTTATGAAAGATTCTGCTATATTGTTATCCTTACTGAGAATCTGAGCTCACCCCTTTCAATGTTTTAATATTTTCCAGGATGTGAAGAAGTATTTTATGAATGACCTACAGGGATAGTCAAAAGAGGATATGACTGTGGACTATGAAGACTTTATTATTAGTTTTCACTTTATGATGTAATGTAACATTTATGAATGTATCTAGTGTTTCCAAGGCTACTAAACTAATCGGACTTTCGAGACTTGATCTTTTGTGATCATGCCAATGTTACGAAGTAATGCACCGACTCTGGGTAGATGGGGTCGGGGCGTTACATGTTTGACTATTGATGTGTTATTTTTAAATAATTAATGGTTTATGGATAAAGTATTTACATTTCGTATGCTAGTTTTAATATGAATGTTTATGTTATGTTTTAAAATTTTTATATGAGGAATTCATTGGGAATAGTATGTGATGGGTGGATCCCACTATAGCTCCTTGATGCATCGTTACGTATCATGGGACAATCTATTGTCTTCGAACAAAGCCTTGAAAAAAATCTTATTTGTAGTCTTGGCACCAGGTGTAGACTATGTTTTTATGAAGTCTTGCATTATGCATTCCATCATTATGAATGTGGCTATTGATATTGCAACTGGTTATTCGACTAGTAGAATAACCATGTGAATATGTAAATGGAATTATATGATTTTATATTTTCTGTATTATGCTGATGTTCAAGTTTAAAAGGATTTTGTTTTAGTGTTATACATTGGATAAAATGTTTATGCTTATTTATGAATGTTTATCTATATTGTTATTTTTACTTAGAATCTGATCTCACCCCATTATATGTTTTATTTTTCCAACAATGTGAATACGTTTTTTATGACTGGCCTATAGGGAAATATTGATGGGATGTGAGTGTGATCTTTTGAAATAATGTTGTTGTAGTTTTTTATCTTATAATGTAATGTAAAACTTATGAATGTATCTTGTATTTCCAAGGCTACAAAACTGATCAGTATTTTGCGACATTATTTCCTTATATCATGCCAATGTTATGTAATAATGCACTGACTCTAGGTAACTGGGGTCGGTGCGTTACATTTGGTATCAGAGGAAGTTCATTACAAACCTTGGAAACTACATTTAGGTAAACTCATATTAGAGTGCATAGCCCAAATATAGACATTGAGGAGTAGTATTGAAGAACTTCCTAAAATTTTGGTATTGTAGATATTTTGTGAGTTTTCTAAGAAATACATCCCTATCTGGATGCGAGAAGGTAGATGAGCCTCTGTCCAATATGTACCTAGGTGTAAAACCAAAAAACACCGCCTTGAGCTAGACTCGAATGGGAACTGGTGCACAAAAATGGGCCTTGTTTCACTCTAGGTTATGACACTCCTGGTGGATCTACTTAAGATAATTCTCATTTTCTTTACAAACCATTTTAAGGGTTTATGTGTATACACTTGTAAATGAACTTATTTTATGATTATTTTTTATATCCATAAACTGTTAAATTTACATTAGGTATTATACATGTTTTGAATTATTCATTATAGTTCATTAACAGACCTTGTGTATGCCATTGTATAGAAACGACGCCCAATAGAAGTAATGTGAACTCCATCACTACGTATTATCCAAAGATTAAGAGGGATCATATCTTTCGTGTTATTAATCCATAATATTGAAGGGAAATAGTCTCCCATGTATTCTCTACATATGAAGAAATAGTATCAGGTGATTATATGATAAGTAAATAAATCTCAGAGTCCTATGGCTTTGAAGGGATGTAAGAGAAGAAAAGGATGGAGGAGATAAAGATGGGTAAAGGGAAGAGGAAAAGAAGAATTTTCCCATATGAGATAACTATGAAAAGAATCACCTTGGTAAATGTTTGATGGGAATGAGAGTTTGTTATAAGTGTAGAGAAAAGGGACACCAAGTAAATGATTGCAGGGGTTAGAAAAAAATTTCAAATGTATAATACATCATCTGTAAGGAGTCGGGACACTATGAGAATCAATGTCAAAATAATCTGAGTATACCCCAAATTTTGCTATTAAATAATAATAAAGTTATGATACTACCGAAGATGAAGAGGAAAGATTATATTTATTAAATTGTTTTTAATGCATTGTGTATTTTTAGTATTTTATTAATGATGTACATGTTATAAGAATTAAAGAGTATATAAGAATTGTATTACCGTATTATTTCATTAAGGACTAGAGAATGTGTCGAACCACGAAAAGTGACTCAATAGTAGGTTAAATGTTTGGAAAATTTATGGTTGATAGAAAGAGAAACCATAATATGGTTTTGATACTGAGGCAATTATTTTGGAATAATACATGATTTATTTGGATAAATTATATTGGATATTATTGACTACCTTTAAATTGATTAAGGATTTGTATATTCTATCATTGTTGGAGTTTACAACATTTTTGGATAGAATGAGTATATCGAGTATTCTATAAGGAATAAGGGAGGATGAATGTAATCAATAAGGTTTTATGGTAATTCAGGATCTTGCAGCGTTTTAAAAGAATACATGATGAAGGTGTTCACAAGTTATTACATGGAAAAAAGGATATTCATTGTGTTTACCTTCCTTATAAATTTTGGACTATGAGTATGGACAGAAATATTTTGGATAAGTTTAATTTGTGATTATTTTTGGATTTTCATAAAAAGAAAAACCCAGAGGTCAGGTGGCAATGCATCACATCTGACAAGGCCATGAGACATAAACCCGCAACTGAAGGGCGAAAACGGTGTATCACCTACCACTGGACCACGTGATGTCATAGATTGGATAATTTAGTTTTCTTTAAAGGTCTAGTAGATGTATTATAAATTCTTTTGTTTTGAAACCCTATACGAATAGGATAAATAGAATATATTTTTTATGTTCTATTATCTTTTAGAGTGAAAAATGTGTTTGTGGTAGAAATTTGTAAAAGGATGGAACTCTACATTTCAAGTATATATTTTTTCTTCTCTTATTCTATGAATAATTTAATTCTTAATCTTTAGTTAAGGGATCTTAAAACTAAAAATGTTTTATCCTAGTACCTTATGTTTTGTTGAACCAATGATATTTTAAATCATCATAGATTGATGTCTTTGAGGCCCTCAATTCTATAATTGTCAATGATTGATGACCTCAATCACTACCTATAAATATTTATGTTTTCCATCCAATTATGTGTCTTAAATTTCCACCAATTTTCTACTAATATAGATCATAATTTGGGGGTGAGTTTTTCATTCCCCTTTCCCTCTTATTAAAAATAAATTTAACTAACCCAATTTCCGATGTGGGTCTTCCCACAAAGGTGTTTACTATTTTCAACCTTTTAATTTCGAAGAAAAATTTCAATTTGAGTGGACACAGTTTATTGAAAGTGGGAAGAATGTAACACCCCAATATTTCATAGTAAGTTATTTTTTCAAAGTAATTCATTAACAAGCACTACACGCAACACCGAGTTCAAGGGCACCACGACTTACCAAACTAGTCATTAAAAAGAGGTTATGAATATTATTATCTAAATTTTGAACATTATATAATCTTGATAATTTTAGAATCCATATTATGAGTTTCTTAGACATAATGAAAAAACAAAATAATTTTTTCAGATAAAATAAGTATTTTATTGAAAAATTCAATTTTACCCCCTTTTAATGGTGAACACTTTTTAAATCCAATATTTGAAAATTTTATATATTAAATTTTACAAATAAACTTTTTCATTAGAATAGTGACATAAGAATTTAGTTTCAATAAATTTTTGGTGTTTTTGTGATAACTTTCATCTTACGGTGAATGGTGAAAAATACTATATTTTAATTGAAAACATAATTTTTAATCAAAATAATTCGGTGTGTTAAATAATACATTTTAATGGATTTGAAGTATAAATAGATTATATTTTTATCATTTAATCCAATTTTATTCATTGGAAATAATTTTACATTGAAATTGAACAAAAACAAGTATCAAACTTTTGTTATTTATTATTTCTTAACAACATGCTTTTTGGTTTTGAGAACAGGAATTAATTTTAAATTAATAAATACAACTTATATTTCTTTAATTTGGTAAAATAGACTTAATTTTCGAATTCCGATTATCAAAATTATCTTAGGGTGAAATTTTGATATTTTTCTGAAAACATTCAATTATTGTTTAATAGTGAAAAACAATAAGTTATTGTTTAAACACAACTTTTTATTTAAATAATTATTTATTTTATTTAAATTTATTTTATGTCAAAATAGACACATAATACTTATATAAGTTCAATGTAATTCATTGGATTCAGTTTATAATAATTTTAGATATATAAAAAATTTACTGAACATTTTACCGCCTTTTACCCACCTTCTAGGAGCATTTTCATATTTACGGAAAAAATTATTTTACCTCTTCTTTGAATTCAATTTTGGAAATCCAAGATACATGGTTGATATCAGTAAGTAAAATTTGGTTCAATTAGATGAAGTTTTTTTGGTGAATGGTTTTTTTGCATTTATTTACCACGGTTAAGAGTAAATAGTGCAATTAAAGATAAAATTGATATTATTATTACCCTAAAACATGTCCTAATTCTATTGGATAAGTGTAATTTGACAAAAAACAGCCTTAGGAATAACTTATGATCCTTTAGATCCACATGGATTAGATTAAGACATTTATTATTATTTAATTGAAATAAGTTTTAAAAGTTTTAAATTCAATGTTTAATAACTAAACCATTTTTAATATATAGTTACAAATAAGTTAAATTCAACTATAAATATATTTCAGGAAGATAAAATAATTTCTTACATAATGGTATTTTATTTATATTTTTTATACATTAAATAATTCAATTTATTTATGACACAATGATGAAGCAGTAATTACCTTATTAATGAAATAATAAAAATAATTGATACTATAAATATCCAAATAAATTTATTTTTAGACATTTTATGAATTAGACGAATTTTATAGTTTAATATATCATGTTTGGGTTGAGTAAATGAATTTGGTTCAAATTAATAATTTTGCTATGAATTTGAAAAATAAAAAATTATAAATAGTGTCAAAATTAACATAAAAGACTTTTTAAAAAAATTATTATATTATTAATTGATATTTTGTTCCTAAAAATTTAAGGTTCAGAAAAAGTTCTAAAAAAATTATATATTTCATTAATTAATCACTTAGGTTCTATGAGAAGTTTATATTAAGTTTATTAACCATATAATATAAAAATACAAAGAGACATAGTAAATTCCAAACTAATTAACTATGTGTGAAAACTAAAAGATAAGGTTAATATAGAGACCCAAACCAGTCTAAAACCTATTTGTTAAGTTGTTTTCGACCCATACCCACCATATCATCTAAATAAATCCTTTTTGAGCTATTATAAACCGAAAATTATTTTATTTTAAAAGAATATTTGAATCTTTTCCTAAGGTTCCCTTAACACCTCTTATAAAAGGGCACTTCCCCTTCCCTAAAATTCATACCTTTAAAGAAATTTTACATGTCAAAACCTGGCCAAATACCCTCTAAACTATCCTCCCTTCATCTTAGAGGCCTTACTATAGTCTAAAATCAAACCTAATGATCCCTTTTGATCAAATAAAAAGTAAGAACCCGAAGAAGATGTAATTATTTCATCACCACTTTCAAGTTCATTTCATCTTCCACTTCTTTTTTTGTTTCCACTATAAAATAATAACTATAGTATATTCTATATACAATTATGTTATTATAAATATGGTTCTACCATATTCATTATTACATCCATCCTTTTTAATTACATGTCACCATACATGCGTATGTACGGCTTACTGCCTCCATGTCGTGGTGTAGTTGTCATTCAATACACTATTATTTGGATGGTTACAATAATGATGTTTCATTGTTGTAAATAATAAATATAACATGATAATGATCCTATATATATTATATAACATCCAACTATATATTATTTTAATATCATAATAATGATATTGTCGCTTGTGCGTACGTACGGATTTCCGTCTCCACGAACAAGATGAGATTCATTCCCCGTATTATCCATTCAAGAGTAATTTTCATTTGATGATTAAAAATAATGTTTAAAGACTATATATAATTCTTAATATGAATAATATACATCATATATACTACAGACATTACCTACGTAACAAATCATATAATGGAAAACGAATCAGTTAACACCCGAAACGATGATACTACTGAAATATCATTTACAAGCAATAGTAAATGATCATATATGATATAATATTAATGTATATGGTTCTTGTAAATTTTAATAACAATTTGTTCACACTTATACAAGAGTTTAACCTAACATCGACCATACAAAAGAACAAGGTAAGGGTTAATTTCACAATCTCTTCATTATGTAAGGTTGTTTATATATAATTATCTATTGGGACTTCATTATCATCCACATCCATGCTTCTTAAAAATTTATTTCAAAACATTTTTGTTATTTACTAGACATTGTGTTAAAGTAATTTATACACTTATTTCACCTTATATGTTTTGAAATGAATCATTCCTTTGTTTTTCGAACAAATTACTTAATGACCTTTTCAACAAAATTAAGGTAAAAATGTTTTTTTTAACTAATACTATGGGTGCGGCTATTTTTTGTCATTATAACATCATTTAAGATTCTATTAAAATATTATAATAATATTTTAAAAATAAACGTTTTCATTATAATTATGAAACTCTTAAATAATTTCAAAATTGAATGAGATTTTTATCTAAAGAAGGTTTTGATTTCATCTATGTCAACATCCTTTGATGGATTTTATGCTTATTTGATGTTGATTTATTAAGATACAAAACATCACAATTGTATTCATGGTTTTGAGATATGTTTGACTGTATATGTGTTATTTCTACACCATTTATGGTTTAGGGATAATGTACTGACATTTCTTATGCTAGTTTTAATACAAATGTTTTTGTTATGTTTAAAACGTTTCATATGAGGAATACATTGGACTTAGTAAGTGACGGCTAGATCCTGCTGTAGATCCTCGATGTATCGGTAGTTTTGATGAGAAATACTAGTGTCTTGGCACAAGGCCATGAAAAATATTTTTTTTTTCATGGAATGAGGCCTTGACTATGTGGTTATGAAGTCTAGCATTATGCAATCCATCATTTCTAATGAGTCTATTGATATGGAATATGATTATTCGACTAGTAGAATATCCATGTGAATAATTAAATGCCATTATTTGATTTTATCATTTTCAAATTATGCTTATGTTCATGTTTAAATGGATTTTGTTTTAGTCATATACATTGCCTTAAATGTTTATGTTTATTTATGAATGTTTACTCTATATTGTTATCCTTACTGAGAATCTGAGATCACCCCTTTCTATGTTTTTTTCCTGGATGTGAAGAGGTATTTTATGTCTTACATACATAGATATTATGAGGGGATATGGGGGTGATATATGGAAATAATGTTGTTTTAGTTTTTCATTTTATAATGTAATGTAAAATTTATGAATGTATCTATTATTTCCAAGGCTACTAAACAGATTTTTCTTTCAGGACATGATTTCCTTGTACCATGCCAATGTTATGCAATAATGCACCAACTCTAGGTAACTAGGGTTGGGGCGTTATAGAATAACTATGACCCCAGGTGAATTCCATGAGATCCATGATAACATCAAATGTATATCCCACTATTCTCTTTTGTATTTTTCATTTATTATTTTATATCAATTTACATATTAAACTATATCATCAAAGATCACTATTAATTAAAATTTATTTGTCACACATAGGTTTGAGGGGATTTAAAATCAAGACTATATATCCGAAATAACATATGTCTATGCGGGACATTTTAAAATTAATAGATGGGTAGATTATATGTATATATTCTAAAAAAATACCTAATATTTTTTTATTATAAAACAATTGTAATTATAATTGAAAAACTAAATAAAGAAAAATATATAAGTTAATATGTTATTTATTATCTCTTGATCTTCCACAGGAAAAACACTTCATATTAATAATGGTAAAATTATTCTTCATACCCTCTTAAATATAACATAATTATTATTAAAATATCAATAATGAATTATTGATACATCATATAGAACGCAATGAGTTTTTATGAAACTGAAAATAGAAATAAATAATTTTATAAATTTTTTTCACACATTTTTTACTATTATAAATGTAGTCTAAATATGTGAAATACATTCAGATGGGCCTAATAGGGTGGGGGTGGACATGATCAATCATTGTCCAAACTAAGGTAATTTAACTAGGTTGGGATTAAATTTTTGGCATTGATTAGGTAACTAACTATGATTCCTGGATCTAGTTGGGTTATTGTGCTCCATTCATGTTCTTTCCATTATATTTTTTAATAAATTCAAACTCTACACTATAAATGTATTTATCGAAGAAACCCCCATATAAATAGTGGTAGACAGTATTTAGTCGTATATAATAGATATTCATATGTATTAATTTATTTATTAAAATGTGTAATAATTTTTTGATCCTTCTCAATCACTCTTTCCACACCATGAGTGTTGTCACAAAAGTCAAAAAACACAACATTCACATATTCCTTTTATGTTTAAATTTATTTATACATGAAATGTTTACACTATTTATATGTAAATTTATCGTGACTTCATCCTCTAATAAATGATCCATTTGTGGTGTGGGGTGTATACCAACTCACTTGGCTTGAATTTTATCAAATTTAATAAAAACATCAATATAAATGATTTCATGTATTATTCAAAGCTAGCTGAATGAACACAATTGTGGTTAAAGTGTTCACAATCTTTGTTTATAAAAATAGTTAGATATTGTGTAAAAACCCACGATCTAAAAAAAAGTTCTAGATAATCCTAATATAATGTAGAAAAATTTTTGAGTTTGAAAAATAAAGTCAATGTAATAACTCATTCAATTTGAATACCTTCTGGGTATGAAGAAATCATGGAATTATCCAATCATCTCTAGATCATTCTATCTCAAAGAAACAAAAAATTGTATCTCTATAGATCATACAGTAATTAAAAAAAATATCTTAGTTAATTATTATGAGATATTATTCTGAGAGAATGAAAATACCAAGGGCTTTAATGGGGACCTTCTATTCTATAATTAATGTGTTACCAATTCATAAAGAGTAATCAATAATATATTGTTCTTATTTCTTATTTCCCACTTCTAACCTAGAGAGAGAATGTTTGAGGAATTTATATTCATAAAATAAGATTTAATTGTTATTTTTTTCTTATGGTCTGTATAATTAGGATTATGAATTTTTAATTTAAATTTATCCTCTTAAAAATCTAAAACTATAAAACTGACCCCCTATAATATTAATGACTAAATTAACTTAGAAAAGCTGTCAATTATGTATCCCCACCTACTTATATTGCTCTCATATGTCCCATGATGAATAAAGAACTATTAAATCTACTAATTACAATAAATTATGCTTTAAAAAATAAAATAAATAATTTTTTTTATAAAATATTTATCATATAATCAATATTTATCCACAAATAACTTTTTTTCTTTTATAAAAGAATTATATTAGTATTTTTATTATCACACACAGTTTTTCATGTCCTGGTTTTGATCAGGTTCATTTGAAATCACGTTCATTTTCATGGGGTTTGGTTGTGATGATTGTTTATTTTTGATGTTAAATATATTCATGTTCATCTTACCAGAGGTTCCCGAGAGAATTTGGGGGGGGGGGGGGTTCGAAAATGGTGGTTACGTAAATATATGGGCCTAACCATTAACCCATTTTGGAATTTAAAAACACAATTTTTTTCCATTATGAATCATTATATTTTTAACAGTTCTCACACATTCCAATTTCCACTTGGCCTCCAATGACTTATTCAAACCACCACATCTATTTGGACCACATAAGAGTTCATAATCATGGTGGACTTCGGTTATTTATTTAGGTATTATCCAATCCCATAAAACCATTTATTATTATTTTAAAAATATTTTTTATTTTATATCATATAATTTTTTAATATTATTCAGTAATTCTACCTATCACTCGATCCCATAAACCCAATCCACACAACCATGTTACATTTTTCCACTTTGGAAATCAACTTCTTCGAGAATTAAGGCGAACTTCCTCAACATTTCTCAAATCATTCGAATTTTAAAAGGTAAAATGTTTCATTAATAAATAATTAAATATTTATAGTTCCCCCAAAAAATATTCTTTCTATGGGTTATCATTACCAAAAAAGCCTCTCGATTGTGTTTCAACCCATTACCTCACCCTTAAGAGTGTGGATATAATGAAATATGAAGATTTCTCTAGTTATCAAATTATGTTTCCTTCTTCTTTCCTCTCCATAAAATTTTTGTTGGATCTAACTTTTTATCTGGTAATTAACAACCTAGGGTTATGTTATTCCATGATTTATTATGGGGAATTTTCAAGCTTGGGGCTCTTATTTATATGTTAAGGGATTATTGCTTTTTTGAAGGTGTTATTAGGTGTGTGTTTCAATTCCTCCTTGGTTTTGAGGTAGGTGCTCCCAAGTAATGCCTTTATTATTCAAGATACTTATGTTTCATGGTGTTTGAAACATAATTTCATGGTATTTGTTGTTGTTAACCAAATTGGATTAATTTTTTACTATGCATGATGGGTATTTTATGCCCTGTTTTGTGCAAATTGGGTTTTTTGTAAAAGTGTGCAGAAGAAGTTTTTGTATAAATGAACCATATTCTTCAAAACCTTAATTATAATTATTAGAACCTGGTTTAGCTATTTAAATATATTTTTTCATTATTTTTTCAATATTTTAATTAAAAAATAGAGTTTGTTTTATTAATTGTTTCATGCCTCTTTTTCAAGAAAGTGCCAAATTGAATTTTGTGTGCTTGAGGTGATATGAAATGATTTTTCTGGCTTACGAAACATTTTTGTAGAATGTGACTAATTGTTTTTGGGTACTTATGAGGGTTACATTAATTTTTTGGATTTCATAATAAAGTGTGTATCAGATTTTTGGGTGCTTTGGCATGTGTTCTTGTTAAATGGAATGTTTGGAACTTTTATAGAAATAGATGGATGCAAAATGTGTAACCAAAGTTTTTGATGGGTATAGGTAAATGTTATAATTATTACAATGGATATTTTACAACTCTTTATAAATAGTGTAATTGGATCTTTTCATAAATGATCTTTTTCTGGAGGCATAAATGGAAGTTTTGTATTTTCCTTTTAATATTGGTTTTCATGAATACATCATGTGGTATTATTTTGATTCATTTCATAGTCCATGAATTTTTTTTAATTAAATGGTGTTGGGGATTAAAAATATGTTTTGATATGGTAATGGTGGTTATTGGTTTTTAAAAGATCATTTTGGAATGGATTTTATGGGGAAAGCCTCATTATACTTCTTGAAATTGTTTTATGAAAATTTTATGTGGTTTATTTATCGGTAATTAAATATGAATCATGTTTGCAGTATGTTTGTGTGTGTATGATTTTGGAAAGAAGTTTTTATTGGAAATTCTTATTTGATAATATGTGGAGATTGAATGAGAATTAATGGGAGTCCTATGTATCATGGGGGTGGACATGTACTAGTATACTAAGGATGTAGAGTTGTTTCATCCCTCTTTTAGGTAGAGTGTTTGATGTTGAAAACACTAACTAAAATATTATGATGATGTTGGAGACCACTAGGTTATGGTAATTTCTTCCCTACAAGTGGATCATGCACATGGACAAAATTGTGTTTATGGGTACTTGTACACTACGATACGAGGTACTTGGGGCCCATAATGAAGTAGTTCATAGTTGTGTTCCTATTACTCATGCACATTGGGTATTTTGAACTAAATATTAGAATATGGTGTTTTAGGTTCATAAATTTGATATAATATTTGTTTTATTTTAATGATTAAATTCATAAAAGTTGTCCTCTTGAAAATTATTTTTATTTTGGAGTTTCATCTCTTCGAAATTGGTTACTAGAACTTCCTGGTTATGAAAACCTGTAACTATATTATTTTATAATGATTATAGCATGGAACCATGTTTTTGAAAACATAATTTTATATATTGTAATTGAAACATGTAAATGATTTATATTTTATTATAATGGAAGTGCATTGGGGAAAGAATATTAGGATAACCTAATAAGTTTTAATACTCATGCTTATAGTCATATTCTGTTTTTATCCCTTGTATAGGTTTTAACTCTTGTATGATCACATAGGGAGATGTGTGATCATTATGATAGAGAGTGACTAACAAGGTCACATAGATATAGTTAGTTGTTTTGGTATATGGAGTAGGAGATTCGAGACATGATGGATAAGTGCGGGAAGTACGTCATGAAAGTTTTCTCATTATAATCCTCAGGATTCCTTTGGGAGCCTAATTCTATAAGTGTCCTTGGATCTTGTTGATTATTTGATGTTTGAATATGACAATGGGAGTCGGAGTAATTATCCTCAAGATATAAAAGAGCCTAGAAAGCCTTTGGGATATGGGGACGGGTCCTGGGAAAGCTCTCTATTTTTTTGGTTTATTTTGTATGTGGCCTCCAACCATATGGTCAAGCCACCCACTGAAAATAATTCATTTTACGGGTCACTTGGACCATTCTAGAATTCAAAAATTATTTTGAAAAATTATTTTTGAAAATATTAGATTTTTTTTAAAATTTTAATAAATTAATAGTTTTAGAAGGTTGGGTTTGGAGAAACAAGTATTGGGAATAAATTGAAGATGATTTAATGGGATTGAATTTACCCTAATATAAACTTGTAGATTGTTGAAATTATTATTTATAAAAGTACGTATCATTTTAAAGTTATTTTGAAACATTGTTTTAAATGGGATGTTTTCAGATCATTGAATGTTTTTGAATATAATGAATTGATTTTGGAAATTGGTTTTGAGTTATTAGGTTTTTTTTCTAGAATTGGTTTTTGTCTTTATGGCCAATATATTATGAAAAGATACAATGATTAATTTTTTAAAATGGGAAGGGATGTTTTAATGGAATATCTATTTTTGTAGTTTTTTTATAATAAATTAAATGGTTTATAAATAAAATGGTTCCTGAACAATTGTGTTTTTTTGTGATGCAGATAAGTGTTTTGAATAAATATAGAGGATATACAGGGATACTTATTGGGTTTCATTTTCAATCTTGGAAAATGTTTTGTTGAATAGAAGTATCAAAATGGATTTTGACTTAGTGGTTGGTGTGCCTATATAAGGAACATGATTTTTGAAATGGGTTGAACTTTACATGGCTTATAAAATGAGGATGTATATTTTAGCATTTTTTGTTTTCATGGGAGATCACAAGAATGGATTTTCATGGATATGTTGATGGATGCTTAATATGGAATTGTTTTTGGGTACTAGGGATAGAACATAAGCATTCATCGGAGCAATAATTGATTACACACAATTGGTGAATGTAAAAATAGAAGAAGTTATTTTTTTCAAAAAAAAATTAAGCATAAAATTTGTTGTGTTTTTGTAAAATGGTGTTCATGTGGGTTTCATTTTCATTTGTCTGAAGTGTGGTTAGATTGGTACACTTCCTCATGATCTAGACATGATACTCTTGTTGTTTCATGATATGGGATTTTTTCAATGGCTCTATTTTGGGGAAATATTCATTGGATTTCTAATGTTATGTTGGATGTTGTGATGTGGCCATTGATGTTTCTCCATTGGCAAGATGTTAGGTTGATGAGAAAAAGGATTCATTTAAATGGTTAAATCCACCTCTTTGAATGATTCCTCAACCTATTTTTTGGAATAGAGAGTTGTTTGAGTTAGAATTATTACACCGTTATGATATAGTCATTCTATCCATTTTGGTTGTTCTTCTCAATTAAATTGATGGGATTCTCTTTGTTCCTTATTAATTATAATCCTTGTTCTGAGTGAGATAGAATGGTCATGTGTATCTTCTAAATATCTTTTTGAGTAATGGTGTTTTGTTTGAGCTAGTGAGTTTTATGGGCTATTATGATATATAACTTCTGACTGCAAGGTAGTAGATGCTTCAACCATCACAGTTCTAGCCATATTTCTGGGAGTTAATCTATTGTGTAATTAGGAATCTTAGTGGTTGGGGGACTATAGTTATGTTTGTTCCTCCACTATTGAAGTGGGGTTATTTTGGAATTTCTATTATGTTATCTCATCAATTTTAATTTCCTTTTCCCCAATGGGGGTGGTGGACTTACCCCCCATGCAGTGTCTATGTTTATACCATATTTGATGTGAGATTCTAGTCAATGTTATTTTTTGTAACACTCTGTTAAATCAGGTATAGTCTTGTATTTTTTCCATCCATTAATGAAGAGTAACAGATGGTTTATATCTTTGGATTTTGTAGTCCAATCATTGGGCCCCTTACCACCCCTCACAGTGTGGTGGTTATTTTGGGTTCTTGAGAGATGTTTTCTATATTTTCTTGTCCCATATATTCAAGAGAGATTATTTATAAAGATAATGTTGTGTTTTTCATGGCATGGGTTGGTAGGCCATTTTAATTGGGTTTTGGTTGGATTCTGTGGGACTAGACCAATTATAGATCATGTGGATTCTTGTTTTGTCATTGTTGTCTTGTTCATAAATGTGGGGAGTCTATTCTAAAAAACCTTGAAAACATTTTATTTCATGTTGTTCATTGGTTTGGGTAGTCATTGGGATCATTGGGAGGTGTCCCAACAAAATATTCTTGGATTTGTTATTGATGAGTGGTAGTATCCTTCCATTAATTTTTGGGAAGTGGTTGAGAGTTGCTGATTCATCTTGGGAAATAGGATCATGTTCTATTATTATGGGTAAAAATTCATTCGATTAATAGTATGGATTTTTCTAAGGAATAATCTCTATTCATTGATCAATCTGATTCAAAGTGTTGTGGATTTCTATGGGAGAAAAGTATTAATAGTGGGGATAATTTTCATACAGATTTATTATGTATTGGTTTTTATATTCTTCGTTAGAAATATTGTTCCTTTTCATGGGTTTTGGGTGAGATTAATTTTTGATTTTTTATGTTCCATATATGTTTAACTATTCAACCATCAGTTCCCCAAAGTTTCATAGGGGTTTTATTGAAAATGGTTCTTACTTCATGATTTGGACCAATCCGTGAAAACATTTACAACATTAAAAAGAAAATTTTTCTCTTTTTAAAATCCATATTATTTAACATTTTTCACCCGTTAAACATAAAAATTTTCATCCCTTGACCTATTCAAACAACTATATCCATTTGGTCCCCATAATAATAAATAATCAGGATGGATTGGGGTTATTTATTCAAATATTGGCCAGCCCATGATCCCACTTCTAGTTTTAAAAAATATATTTTTTATTTTATATCGTATTAATTTATTAATATTTTTCAGTAATTACACCTCTCACTAGAGACCCCAATCCCTAAGAGAACCCCCATATACCATTTTTCTTCTTTGGAACTCATCTTTATTGGGGAATAGGGTGAAAATCCTCAAGGTTTCTCAAACTGTCCAGATTTGAAACCATAATTTTTTTTCTTTCATAAATCATTAATTTTTTACTCTATTCCTTGTAATCATTATTCCATGGTTCATCCAGAACTAAATAGCCTCTACATTGAGTTCCAATACATTCTATCTTCTCTAAGGGTGTGGATCTAATGGAAGATGATGAGTTCTTTAGTGGTCAATGTGATTTTTCTTCTTCTTTCTCCACCTGTCTCCTCGTCCTTTTAATTTTTCATGCATATATCTTCTCCCATGTTGAGGAATGAACTAGGGTTATTTTATCCCATAATTTTTGATTGGAATTTTTCTCTTTTGAGGATGGTATTCATTGGTTTAGTGTTTATAAGAACTTGGAATGTGTTATCAGGTGTTTGTTTCCATTCAGCCTTCATTTTTTGATTCTTTCTCCCAAGAACTATCTTTTTAATTCATTATTCTTCTGTTTAATTTTTTTTAACCTGATATGAATTCTATTTATTGTTTTATATCTATTTTAATTAATTATTTAGTGTGAAAGAAGTGTATTTTATACCTTTTTTTGTGAAAATTTGGTTCTTTTTGTCAAAGTGTGCAGACTATGTGTTTATTTAAACGATCCATTTTTTCGCAGCGGACAGATAATTTCTAGAACCTAGTTTGTCTATTTAAAAAAATATATTTGGAAGAAAAATCTGGTTTAATAACATTTTTAGTGTTAAATATTTGTGGGTTTATTAATTTTTTAATCCCTTATTTTCTATGAAAGATCCCAATTTTATTTTGTGTGCTCAAGGTTATATAACATTATTTTATTAGCTTAAAAAATACTAGAAAAATGTGAATAAAGGTTTTGGGGTTTTCTATGTGGGTTAAAATCTGGTTTTTGGTTTTATAATTAAGTGAGGATCAATTTTTAGGGTGTTTTGACATGTGTTACATGTTAATGGCATGTTTGGAACATTTATATAAATGGATGGGTTCTAAATGATTAACTAGAGTATTTGAGGCATTTATGTAAATGTTATATTGATGAAAATGGTGTGTAAACACATATTTAAGAATATAATAATTTGTAATTTTTATAAATGTTTTTTAAAGAATTCATAGAGGATTGTTATGAATTTTTCTTATAAAAATGGTTTTCATGTTTACTTACTATTGTATCATTTGTAGCAATTTCAGGGTCACTACAATTATTTTATAAAATGGTTTTTGGGCCTCCTAAGCTAGTTTGATAATTTAATGGTGGGTTATTTTCCATAAAGGATCATTTTTTAATGTATTTTATTATCAATGTATCGTTATACTTTGTGAAATTAATTTTTTTTAATATTATGTGGTTTATTGATACATGAACGAAATGTGAAGCATGTTTACAGAATATTTTTTATATGAATTGGGAATAAAATAATCATTTAAAATGTTAATTTGATAAAAATATGTATATTTATTGATCACTAATGGGAAACCCAATTATATGTGGGTGTAGATGTAATAGTATGCTAGTGATCTGGAGTGGTTTCATCCTTGTTTCACATAACATTGTTTGACAATGACAAAACTAACTAAACTATGATGATGATGTTGGGGACCAATATGGTATGGGTATTTTTTCATTCTAGTAGATTTTTCATGAGAACAAATATTTTTTATGGTTACCTTTACACTGAGATAGGAGTTACCTAGGGCCCACATAGAACTAGTTCATTGGGGGTGTTCCTGTTACTTGTGATAATTAGCTATTTTTTACTCACCATTGGAAAACTATTTGTTTGGTTCATAAATTCAGCAGAGTGTGTGTTTTATTTAAAAGTTTACATTCATTGAAGAATCCCTATGTAAATATATTATTATTTTGATGTGACACCTCTTTGAAATTTTTTACTAGCATTTCCCGATTATGAAAACCTGTAACCAATTTATTTTATAATGATTATAGCATGGAACCATGTTTTTAAAAATTAATTTTATATATTTTATTTCAAACTTGGAATTAATGTATATTTTAATTTTAAAATAAGTGAATTGGCGATAGAATATTGGGCTAACCAACTGAGTTTTAATTCTCACGCATATAGTCTTCTTCTAATTTTAGCCCTAGTGTAGTTTTCAACTAGAGTTTGATCGCCTTGGGCGGCATGTAATCATTTTTTTGGAGAGTGACAAGCAGGGTCACTTGGATATATATAGTTGTAATGTTCATTCGGTTGAGTATTTTGGTTCAACAATAATTTTACATCCATGTGAAAATATTATTAAAAGCAACTACTATATAAATTTTTATTGGGATGTATGTTTCATTCCATGTGTTGTTTAATTGTTTTTATGTATAAATAATCAATCCATCTTCACTCTGCTGATGATCTCAGTGATTTTCGCCATCCCTGGCGGACATGAATTCCTATCATGACTTTTGGCGTGTTTTATAGTGTGACCATTTCAGGGTCGACTAAGGCTGGTTCATGACAATTATAGTCTTCAATAAAATATAATTTATATTGTGAATTAATTTATTTTTAAAATTTCACACATTTATATTCATTATCCAATGAACATGGGACATAAATCAATCTAAACATCATTTTTTTGATAGATCTTATATATATATATATATGACCCTCTAGGATATTATTTCAATATTAGTGATCCAAAATCACAGAAAAAGGGATATATCTAGCATCACATTATTGAACACAATGACATAAGGACAAATAATAATAATGATAACATCCTATGAACTAATATTCTTTAATATAATCTATTGTTCTTGTGATATCAGATAAATTATCAATCACAAATTTTTTTATCATCCTTTTATACTTTAATTATAATTTTTTAGTATATTTAATATAAATTACATAATTTACCATTTTCATGCATTATAAAGAGTGACTAATATCCCCATGGTATTGGAATCATATCTTAATCCTATATTGATCATTCAATCAATTTCATTCCACTAATAACAAAAATGATTCAATATTCCCCAATAAATATTAAATATTCATGATTTTTATCACGAATCATTGTACATGTTTGAATAAACATATTGAAAATAAACTCATTTTAGATCCTAATACACATGATGAATGATATTCTAACCCAATGACACATAAAACATTTGGTGTTTATATTGGTGTGTCATTTCAAATGACATCCTAATCATTTTAACACTAAGTGATAAATTCATGAGAATAAGTTTCCATATTTATGATCCAATGGAGAATGATAGTTATACAACATCTATATCACATTAGTATTTATTATCTAAACCTCATATATTATTTTTATTATTATAATCATTTTATAAAAAGGATCTCATTATATTTGGAAACTTATAAAACCTTTTTATATGATAATCAATCCAAATAAAATACTACAAAAATATTGTATGTTAATATAAGGATAATATCATTGTAAAAATAATAATTAATAAAATAATCTATATAAATGATAATTTAATATAAAATAAATACTAATGATAGATATAAGTCACCTAATCTGACAAAAATAAATAATTACATTAAAGGAAAATCTAGCGTATCTGACTTCCATGGTTGAAAACATTCATATGGGATATTAGAAATCAATTTCTAGGTTTATGTGTAAATTCCCATTTGTAAATAAAAATACTATTAAGAATGTGAGTCTTTAATGACTGATTTATTTTCCCCGTCAATCCTTAGTTAACTTATTTCATTCATCCATTCTATATTTTCTAAGGTTTTCTGATGTATTTATCTTTTATTCCTTATTAGTCTATTAGAGGTTGTATTTTTCTTATGGATATACTACCCTATATTCTTTTGAAATAAGGATTACATGGGTTTAATCCTCTATAAAAAGTTCCCTATATTCATATAAAATTTGAATATTGGAGGATTCAGCTAGATTAATTCATCATAAGATGCATTTTCATTATAATAATATGGAATCCTGGTCTCCAAAAAGAAAATTATGATAATTTTAAAATGTGCACATGATGTAATATAAGATAAATTTAATCCATATTAACATTTAACTAATTATTTTTTAAAATCATGATTGATAATTCACATGATTTTTATAAATGGTTTGATTAGTATTTTTTCTCTTATCAAAAATTCACATGAATGGGTATAGTTGAGCTATATATATAGCCCATATATTGTCACTATAGAGTGAGGTTATAATATATGATAAAATATGAAATATCTTTTCTGTCATCCTATATGTGTTCTCATATATGGATATATTATAGTTTTGTATGTAGTATATGTGACATTACCATAGGCTATGAATGTAATACTAGAATATAAACTTAAGAGAGACTTGAGATATATTAAATCATAATGGTGTATTAGAGTGACTGAAATTATCCATGTGAATGGTTTGAGTGACATTGAATTTATTGGATTATGATTCTTATGAAAACTATTTAAACTAATGTATGTTATTAATATATAGGGATGTAATATATTTTTTATATCTATTGTTATAGCTAGAATAACTTTATTTTTTCAAATGATAATTCTCTATCTCAAAAATAATTTTTTTATTTTTAATTAATTCAATTAATCAATTAAAATCAAGGGAATGTAATGGATTTATGAATTGATACCTTAATTTTTATTAGTAATACCATTTTAGGGTTTTTCATCATAGGCCAATACTAGGATTATCAATTTTTTGGGGATACCATTATCAGTAATTTGTGTTTAAATATTAAGGTGATATATCTATGGAAAAGTCTATATGCTTACTTAACAATAATAGAAAAAACATCTAGACATTAATTATGAACATTAATCCAACACAAGTGAACTCAAATAGTATTATTTTTATACATGTGAAGCTACATGGAAAAAAATGAGACTTAAGGATTAAGTATATATATCTCAAACCAATGGAGGATTTTCGTAGTTGAAAAAAGACATGGGTTCATTAACATATCCAACAGAATTAACTCAATGTCAATTATTGTTTTTCAGATATGAATGGTCATAAAATATGTTATTTTATGGTAAATATCAGGATATTTTTTCATTTAATAAGTATTAAATCCACATGATTATTTTAGGGATGATAAAATATCAATGTCTTTGAACATAATGGTTCAATATGTTGAAAATAATAAATTGATGTGTTTGAATTGTGAATAGTGAAATTATAATTGATAAGATCATATGACTATTAACCTTATTCAATTGATAAGTACATGATCATACTATTTGTGAAATATATTGATGATTCCCACAGACTATGTATGAATGAATATATTTATTATAATACTTTCCATTAATATGGTGCTATATACCGTTTTCCATTGGATAAATATATGATTTTGGATAGGTATATAATTTTCTAATATATGGTATATATTCAATTATTATACTAAATATGTTCCATTAGATAATATTCACATTTTAAAAATAGTCGAGAAAGGGTTGTGGTAATTCAAGTTGAAATGATATAAAATATAGAAAATTGAATGGATGTATTTGAAGATTGGAAAATTATTTTTTTATTACGGATAATAAAATTGAGTTTAAACAATGAGGGATGGATTTGGAGTGTAATTCATGGATGATCATATGATAATGGTTACATGTTTCACAACATATCATGTGGGAATAGATTCCAGGACTCACACAGTTATAAAAGAGGGAGGATTTTTACATATCCTAGTATATAGTTAATAGAGAAATATCAACATGAATGGTGACCCTAATATTAGGATGGTATGAGCGGTTGAAATAATGAAATGGAAGAGATATTTTAATTTCTGTCATGGATTATAGTTATAATGTTAATTATATAAGATTATAGATTAAAGTTGTTGCATAAAACCCAATGTGAAGGGGAAAATTATACATTTAGGTGACACAAATAAGATATTATATGATGTGTGATATTTCATCTATGATAATTATAGGTGATCTGGATGATAATATATATCCTTTTAAAATATTAATCAACCAACACATAGTCACTAAAATTTGGATTTCATGTCATATTGTAGTGTTACTGGGGAAAATCCTACATGAATTTGAATACAATACATCCTGAACACTAATAAATGTCTAAATACGATATAAAGAGAATTTTTTAGTATGTGGAAACATTGAATCGACGAATATAAATAGTATAGTTTCATATGGTTTTAGCCAAATGTTATGAAATTTTAGGTTATTCGAAAAGCATCACACAAAAATCAATTTAGTTTATCTAGAAAATACTTTTTTTATATAGTTTAGAGTCATGTGACAATGAAATTTAGAATCTAGAATTAATTGTTACCATTTTCCTCTTTAGAACACATATATTTGTGGGAGATATAATACTATCTTCATCCATTATAACCATTCAATATGATCCATTATTGTTGTCCTTCTGTATGATGTATATAGAATTCCATTTATATTTCAATCATAGTGGTTTATTCTCATGTATCACTAGTTTAATTAAAAATAACACCAATTATCCTTAAAAAAATTAGTATAGGAAACACTTATTATTAAATTAGCGGGCTATGATATTTTAATAAACCTTAATAATTTATAAAAACATCCCCATATTATCATCAATTTACTAAAATTAATCCATCATATTCAGTAATCTTTCATCCATAAACCACAATTATCAAATATATCTTTATAATGAAGGTATATAAAAACTCAATAAGTAAAAAAACATGTATTCATTACACCTATCAATATACGGTAGCTTGTGTTTTAGTATATCTTTTGTTGTAGTTATGCCAAGACTTTTTTTTGATTTTTTTATGCCACAAATCCTTACCTCTATGAAATATATTTTTAAAGATATTTAGTAAATTATTATTTAAGTCCTCTCCCATTCCATCCATGTCTGTGTGATAGTGTGATGAATGATGAAATTTCTTTTTGCAATCCAAACACTACATGTACATCCGAGGTGAAAATATGTGAATGCTATCCTCTATAGGGATGGCATGTAATGCTATAAAACTACTATTGAAATTAAATATTTTACAAATAATTATAGTTTTTTTTAATTTTTTCTATTAGTAAAGAATTAGTAGAAATGTAAATTAATTAAATTTATTTTATAAAGATTCATATTTTCATGATATCCATATGTTTTAATGGGACTATAAAATCTAACTGGTATGGGAATTAACAATTATTCTTTCAAATTGTGCATCAAATATTGGGTTTGATGAGTAATGTTATTGTGAAATTTCCACACATTCAACTTTCTTATGAATTCTAGGAAATAAATCATCTTTGATGGCCAAAAATACCAAAATATTTTTATTTGATGTAAATTCCTATTTATGATTTATTCTATCCACATATGTCTATGTGGCCTCTTCACATAACAGTGATTTTGTTTCTCATTTAATACTCTAAATAATTACCCCATCCAAAGCTTATTAGTATTATTTTTTAATATTTATCCATTCACATATGATAAAATTCACTATCATTGATTCATCTACACAATATAAAATCACAACTATTGTAGAACAATATTTTAATGTAGCACAACATTTTGTGACATTTTGATGAATATTATATCACTAAACATGGATGAAATATTATCTTATTTATTGTGGTATAATTCTAGTCTACCTATATTGTTTATTTATTGAAAAATTTAAGTAAATTTCTTTTCTATGTGATTTTAATGATCATCTCATCATTGTGTAGTTCATTGAGAATTGCATCAATTTTAACTAATGTATGAACTTGACAAGTATAGCACTATAAAATGTGAGTTAATAATGGATTTAATGGAATATAATCCATCAATTACTATGTATATTTGAATGATTGTAAAAATATCATTTCTTGATAAAATATCCCCAGTTGATCTTAGTAATTTATTTCTTAATCACCTTTTATATTTTCTAAGGAAAATGTAATCTATATGATTATATTAAAGCCTATGATGATGGATTAATATTCCATGTCATTTTGGTAAATAATTCTAAGATTATAAAAGATTATGGAAATGTATACATTAATAGAAATATAACTATGTATCCAATAAAAACTAGATAAAATATTAATTTTTCTTTCCTCCATATATATTTATATCAAGATACACCATCCATATTTATTTCTAGAATATAATAAACATTTTGGATAGATTAAACCATCATCTCCTGGATTTCTATATCAAAATGTGATTCTTTTTGGTAGGGGTGTACATCATAGAAGTGTATTATTTTCATTCCCTTTACTATCCATTTAGGAAAGAAGGTGGTGTTACTATGTTGAGCTAATAAAATCCACCATGCTCATAATTCCATTGATATAAGATGAATACAGATATAATTTAAAGGAACAATAAGTGAGAAAAAACGAAAATAATGATATAATATATAATGACCTTTTCATAGAACTACAATGATCTATAAAAGACTCTTTAAAATGTATTATATTAAATCTATTATTCAATTTTTTTTTGGTAAAAATAATTTCTTCCATTACACACCTAAACATTCATGGACGAAATATAACACATTGGTCATTATAGTTCTACTATATGTAGAAAATTAGGATTTACCTCCAGGATTAACATTAATAATGGATTATGTGAGTGAAATTTATTAATGATGTCACAATAATTAATACAATAATCTTATAAATGATATTTTTTTATTTAATCAATAATTTAGTTAATGATATGTAATTTCCTTCGTTCAAATATATTTTATAATTTTCAAGAAACCACTTTTATCTGGATAGGGAACCATATAAAAAACCCATCTTACAGAAGGACACAACCAAAATAAACCATTGAAAAAAACTATAAACAAACAGAAGAATATTTGTAAAAAATAAGTGTATTGGAACATATCCTTACAAAATCTTTAAAAAAACTGTCTCTGATCTCAGGGTGCTTAATGTTATTTCTGATATAGATCACGAGTAATAATATAATTATTAATATTGTTATAAAAGAGTGGGGGTGTAGTAAAATATTGGTTCCAGTCCTTAAGGGATCATTGAGTACTGTTTTTGAATCACCATTATGACCTCTGAAGAAGCCAGTTGGATAGTGAATAATTCATGATTTTTATTCATGGTATCATGTACTTTGAACCCAATTTCATAGATAACATCAGATTTATTTTTTTATATTTTCTTTTAGAACACATTGGCATTGGAAGAACCAAATATTATACCTTACATGTACCCTTCCTCACAGTAATAAGTGACTCCAGCTTTCGAACAGAATCATCCTTACATGAAAGATAGAAATTTTCAATTCCACTTATTACAGGTTCTTCTATAGAAATGATAATTTTATTTTTAATTAGGGTACTATTACATAATGATATTTTAACTAGTGGTCTGGGAAAATTGCAGTAGTCTATTCAAAGTCATGAATTCCTCACATGCCTGATGAAACCCTCAGAGTCCATAAGGGACTTATCTCACCTATCGGTAGAGGACCTAAGGGAAAAATATATATTATAAACCACCTAACTCTTGGAAGACCATGTATTAGTGTCAGTATCTTTATTAGAGTATAATTAATCCATATCCACTCTCTTAAACTACTAATTCATGGAATTAATCCTAAAAATTCCATCCTTCAAATTTAATTAACACACCATCACCCAACACTGCAAACCTATTCGTGGTTCCAACACCAATGAAGGTTCCATTGAGTCACTTCCTAGACTGGTCCATGTCCATATTAAATAAATAAAGTCTAGAGAAACCCCAATTTCCATTTTACATACTATAATATAATCACATGTTCTCAATTGGAGTCATTTTATTGTGTCTTGAAATCTGGTATTAGAATAATGGGCTCAAAAATTCATTACTACGGGGAGCGATTAAATGACTTTTTCTACATAAGTAAGTTAATTGACATTTATTATGTCATCTCCCTCAGGTTATATACTATCTATAACCACTTTTCCCATTCCCTCATTTTCCTCATTTTGGAGTCATACATTCTCATTAAGAGAATTCGATTCAAATGAAGAAACATCCCAATGAAGACATCAATGATGTGTTCCCTTTAAGTAAGAATGAGACTCAATAGTGGGTATAATAATAATAGATAACCAGTTTCGTATTAAAATATTTTCCTTTAATATCAATCAAGATAAAAACCAAATTTGGTTATTTTATGTCAACCTAAACACACATTTAAGGTTCCATGGGATGTAACATGACATGATTTTTGAGATCCACAACCAGAATGAGACCAACAATATTTCAATACAACTGTAAAATAGATGGATTTTGGATGGATAGTGGAAAAAGGGATAATAAAAATATTTTTTTTATCTAGATAAAAATTCATGTTCAATGAAAAGGACTATATGATAACGATGAAATGAAATAATTTGATGGAGCATGAGCCACTAGACCACGCAAGAGCCATGTATTCATCGGAAGAAAAATGAATCATCATATATTTAGAATCAATCAAGGGAACCACCACTCATTGATGATTACCACACTATGTGTTGTTGGGTTTGTCAGTAACATCAACTAAAGTCTATTGGTTACTGAAGCAAGTAGGAAATGTGAGATTGGGCATGGAATATGATTTATATTACTATATGGGGATATCAGAAGCAATGGGCCTCCATTGGAAAAACCAGAGACCTTATGGTGAAATGAAATACCATGGAAGGTTTAAAGAACCCCCATGTTGTGGAAAGGACAAAAGAAATGTGGACTATCATTGGATGATGGATGAAGAATAAAAAAATTCTCTCCCGTATGAGAGGAAAGGATTGTGGGGCAGTCTAGGATAGGTGAACCCTATAGACCAGGAAACAAAACAATTCCCAGTTCAATTTTCAATGTGTGTGATTAGGGTTATAATGTAAGACATCCTTCAATTCCCCTTGACAGACAATGATTTTAATGAGGGGGAGTCAATAGTATTTCATTAGGCTTGTAAAAATAATATACACTATAAAAATATAGAACCACAAATTGTTTAAATTGTTGTAATATGACTATTAATGTACACTTCATCGGGTTCGTCAATAGGTTAAACAAATACTATTTTCAAAACAAAACCACTATTTTGATTAAATAATCCATAAATATTAATGAATTAAAAAGATATATGATATATCATTAGTAATTTTAGAAAAATAATCTTTTAATATGTGGTGTATCACACATTGATAAGTGTAATTATAATAATTTAAACCAAAATACATTGATTTATAGTAGGACACCCATTTGAGCTATCAAAATATAGTGGCTTCTTAATCAATAAGAGCATTATACATTTAGTATAATCTTGAACACTCATCTGTAAATAATAGGTCTCGAAATCAATTAATTACATAAATTTGAAATTAATTAATTTGGATATGGAAGACATCTTATTGAAAATGATTATTTATGTCCATAATTTCGATGCAAGCTCTGATTTATCAATTATTCTTATTATTGGGGACAATATTGGATAGCAAATTTGGGTAATATATTTATTAGATGAAATTAAAAATAAAAAATTTATATAATTAACCATCATCCTTATCCCAATTATACATGTAGATTCTTTTGGACTTTTATTTAGAACAGATGATTATATGGAAATCCCACATGATGAAAAATAGAATAATGTTATAAACATAATATATTTGTGAATATAGATAATAATAAATTATTATAATTTTTTAGAATGGAATTTTATTTACCTTTTCCAATGTCATCCATGGATTCACAAAAGAATGTATATTAGGGGCCATCTTCAGTTTTCCAATTCAGCTATATACATTAAATAATGGTGAGGTAAATTCCCTACTCAATTGAAGGTGTTGAATCTCAAAGATAATATCATTAATCAACATTATTAATATTATATGGAATTTCGTATTAATATTTAAAATTAATATGAACTGGTTTTGTATTACACTTATTCAAAGCAGTCCAATATTCTTTTACTATAATGGAATCCATGTGTATAGAGAGGAAGGTACACAACCCTTGTTTGTTATATCAATAATGAAATTTAATTAGTTAATACGTTATAAAAAATAAAATTATATTTTAACCGTTGTTCTATTATATATTGTAAAATCGGCGATCAATTTGTATGGGACACATAATGAAATTTCAACCTTAACAGTGGGATTACTAAATAACTGCATTTTCTAATCCACTATTAGATAAGAAATTGATTTGAGGATCATTACCCTTGGATTATGAGACCCAATGTTATTATAAATATAAATTAATTTCTTTTTCATGATGTATAGATTATAAAATATCATTTGTGACATTTTAATGCTTACTGATAGAATCCTCTAACCAATAAAATGTAGAAAACTGATTGGTATCATGGAAATGTCGGTGGTTTCCACTCTCTTGTATTATCATATATCAAAAGGATAATATTAAAAGGATTAAAAAGTGTAATTATCATCTTATATTAGACATTAAATTATATTAATTGAGTGTTTGAGGAATTGATTGTATGATTAATGTCTCACTGGATGAAAATGAAGCATTCATCTTCATATAACGCATTAAATGTAGTTTCTTGATGAAGTGATCTTATTTGATAATTAATTTAATAATTAATAAGGGACTCTACTCACATGTTTTATTAACCAAGGTTTTCAAATTTTAAGGATCTAGATTAGATTCCATACACCAAAAATTGTTAAGGGTTCTAATTGGAAAATGTTTTATAATTAAACAATTTTCTACCAGAGCCCAATAAATTCTGATATAATTATGTTTTCTCTTAACATATAAGGGTATGATATTCACTGTATATATATATCGTCCTAGATATGTAATGGGTATTGATATAAGATATTCCTTAAATACACATACTTAAGAATAACATATTTTAGTGTCTTTGAACTATATTTAAAATTCATATTATCCTGTGGATTTTTCTCTATTAGAGATTTATTGAATTAGGTTAAACCCTTAGATAGTAATACCATGAATTATAAGTGGAATATTATAATTAATATAATTTTCTTCTTCTAAAATACCTTGAAAATAGAAATGGTTTCTCTTCATGATAAATATTCACAATTTTCTTCTTTACCACATCCTTGTCCCTAATCTCACATAAAGCCTATGAAAAACATTTTAAAACATGGTATTAATAGAAAGAGATCAATAAGTGGCATAACATAATTAATAAACACTTTCATGCATTAGAAAACATGAAAATAAGTTATATATGTATACCTTTATCACATTATTATTTTAAATTATAAAATAAATTATCTACTATAAGAAAATATATACTATTTTCTAGCATGAAGCATTTAATTTTTTTAAAAAGCATAGATAAAACATGTTGAAATGTGGGGTATCCTAATATTATCTTCAACAATATCTCATTAAAGGCCTTAAAAATTAAATAAAGAATATTATGTTAGAGTAACCATTATATATATTTTTTACTATCCATTGTAGTTAATCAAAGAATAAAAATCAATGAATATTCTCATTATCTTTTAGGATAAAACTAATATGTTATCTCTAACTCTTATAGAGAATAACTATATAGTTGACTTCTGTACGCATGTAATCAAATTCTGTAACCTAACTAACATTGTTTGGTTTATTATGTAACCAACCATCCTTGGTAAATAAAATATAAAATAGTCCTTTTTATAATAGAACTACCATAATTATTACAATTCTCAATGAGAATAACATAAGAAAAAATCATGAAAATTGCATCATAATAAAATCATAAGTAAAATGACATTTTAATTTTCAAATCACATATTTTTAGAAAATGGCTAATCATATTAAGGAAAATATTTTCTAAAAAATAACTATTTAATCTCATTATGTATTATTTAAAGAAAATATTGTTCACTATCAATAGAATTTCCACTCATATTGTATAAGATAAGGAAAACATTCCTTCCAGATTTTTTTCATAAAATTCATAGAGTTCCACATTTTTAAAATGAAAAGAATATTCATTAAAAATTATTTATATAATAAAAAATGTGTAAAAATTATTTTTAATAATCATATAATATTAATATGAACTATATTGAGAAAAATAAAAATTAATCATATAGATATGGAATAAAAAAAGCGTTATAAGGGAAACATTAAAATATGGTTAAATTTAAATGAATCACATAACATTTGTATGACATGACTCGTACATTCATTATCATCATGTATAAAATAAAATTAATTAAAAAAATTATTAATATAGTTTTTACAGTTTAATTAATCCATTTATATTACTGATTTTGTTGTAATGTCAATTACATTATTATTTATGGTCACATTCGATGTTTTGGCGATATTTGTTTTAAATGTCCAAAATGACATAATAATGTTAAATATGGTCAAATTGGTAATTATCCAACCATATAAATAATAATATTCATGAAATAATTATCTAATTTTTACATATATTATTCTTAAAAATTCTACCATTATATGTGGTTATGAAAACTAAAATTTGTAATTATCTGGTGACAATAGGTTGTACATAGGCATGAGTAACATTTCCTTAATAAAAGATCATTATGGAAAAAATGAAAGTATTACTTCATCATTAAATATATATCATAATATAATAAATTTCATTTATCCTTTAGTTTGGGTACTTATTTTTTTCTATTTATCATGATGGTACCCTTTGTATAAATATTGAATTTCATTTCGTTAATTATTATGTGGTTTTTATTATAATACTATCAATTTGATTTGTATCTTTCATAAAATTTTCTACCTCAAACATTTTTATATAATTAAGATAAATTATTATTATATTAATTATTGAAACATACTTATTTAAGATATCCATGTGACATAGCGGTGAATATCTAATCGCACCACTTTGTGGACGGGGTAGTTAGCGTGATTGCACGAATGGTGATATCATTTTTCAGTGCATGGAAAATATAAAACATAAATGATATATTATATTTTAATAATTATCAATATTTAATTATTATCATAATTAATAATTAATCCCATTATTATAACCTTTATATAGTGATGGTTATGGAGAATGAATTACATGTTTTCGTGAGTTGTTAGTCCTCCGAACACACGAATGACAGGTTTATAACCCATTTTATGGAATAGAGATGGATATAGAATATTATATTAGAAAACATCTAAGAATAAATATGAAACCAGGGTTATTATTTAATCAAAATTTTTATTATTTTTAGTATGGTTAACAATTAAACAAAATTAAAACATGCTGATAAAAACTATACGCCTTTCCTTGGAATACATCCATTTCCTAACACCTTACGAAATCTTTTAATTGTATAATGACTAAAAATACCTCTAGAATATATGGATGGATTATAGGATGATGTTTGGGTAGTTATTTAATAAAAAAATATACTTTCAATTTTTAATAAATGAGAATATGGTGTGACCTTTTACAATATAGAGGAGAGGCACTCTTAGATTTTTTTCAAAACATATAATTTATATAAATTAATATTCAATAAAAAAGGATAAAAACTATTTTATTTAAAATATAATACAATTATTAATTTAAATAATTTCAAAAAAAAGGAAATATTTGACTATATTACTACACTAATCATTTGATTTTTACACGTATTTAACACTATTAAATCTTACTGTAACAACGTGAATTTTTACACATTATTGTTTAACTTAATTACTATAAAATGAAATAAATACTATAAATTAACCATTATTGTTATTTTAAACCATAATATAATTAATTGGATTATTTTTTGATTTTATAGAATTTTATATCACTTAATAAATCATTATATATTTTAAAATATCCATAATGTAAATTTGTAAAATTATTCATTAGATTTACATTAATAATTTCAAGATAACAATCCAAATTTTAAAAAATTATATCAAAATATAATAAAGAAGTCAATTTAATCTATATTTTTTATTACATTATGTATAAATAAATATATTACATATTTTATTTTTAATATTCTTTATTTTACTTTTCCATTAATTGTATAATTATTTTATTTGCATTGTCAATGAATTTCAAACAGTTATTTCTTCACATTTAATTAAAGAATAAATTAAAATAATGAATATAAATAAATTATAGTTTATAAATCTATTTATCGTTGGGTATATCCTTTATATACGACCATGTTGAAACTATTTTTGTTATTAAACAATGAGGGTGACATGTTTGACCTTTCATTAAGTAAAATGTTATAATGGCATTAATAATATCATACATGGGGCCAAAAAATGGAATAAACTAGACCATTTTATGTTTTATGTATATATATATATTATCTTTAAATTAAAAAAAATCATGTTTTTTGTCATTTATTAGTTCATATCATTTTATTTTTATCCTAAATTACCTAAGTTTCCCATTATCATTCTAATAAAATTACGTAGTTTACTATTCAAATTGATAAAAAATAAAAGGGAAATATTTACAAAATTTAATACCAGTAATTCAAATATGAAATTGATTTTTAAAAATTAAAAATGCGTTATTTTAAAAATTTAATTTAAAATTAAACTAACGAAATGCAACAAAATGTTTTTTCATAAAAATAATCCTTGTAAATATAAAATGATTTCAAGGTAAAAGAAAGAAAAAAATATACATTTGAAACCCCATAAATGGAATATTGAATATCATAATGAACTATTAAAATGCGTAATCTACTCCAAAACTAAATTTTAACTTTTAAATACATTAATATATAATAAAATATTAATTAGAAAAAAATTCTCTATTTCGTGAAAAATGCATTTTCTAAAAAAAATCAATACAATTCATTCTAGGATAATGTTAAATTTCAGAATTTAAAAAAGGAAATTAATATTTTCAAATCTAAAAAAAATAATTTTTAAAATAATATTTTAAATAAAATCATAAAACAAATGAATTAAATAAAATCATTTCCATTTTTTTAATAATTAGATAATATATTTATAATGAATATTACAAATTAATTCATATGTAATAATAAATATTAAAATTATTTATTATATCATTACCTTAATTGATAAATTATTTCCACGTTTTTAGTAGTGTCCCTGAAGTTTTTTACTCAGGAATGGTTACAAGGGATTGTCTTTTCAAAATTGTTTTGTTGAATTCAGACATCGCTAAAAAGAATTATTAAAGATTCCATTTGAAAAAGTGAATGGAAATTGTGAAGGTTCCCTGATATAAAACATACTATGTTTTCAAATAGGTGAACATTAATGGGATTTGAAATCATATATATGTATGGAAAACATAACTCTCAAGTACTAATGGAGAGTGGTAGAGAACATGGTCATGATAATGTTATCCTTTACAAGACTTTATATCTTTGATCGGTTAAAAGTTTATTAATTTCATAGTAAGATAAATAAAGTGATAAATTTTTTGTTCCAATATCATTTCCGTATATTTTAGAAATTCATTTAATACATAATATGACAAACAAGATTCATAACTAGATTTTAATAATTTTAGTAATTTCTACCACATTCTCATCTTTGGGTCTAAATGATGGGTGTTGTAGGTGAATTTTCCAACATTGAATCACAAGAATCAACATCTAAAAATAAAAAAAATTCCACTATAGAATAATAATATTTTCCTCATTTTTTTAAGATGTTAATAACAAAAAAATAGCATTCACAAGGAAAGATAATTCCACAAAATAATAGACCTTCAAATTATGAAATCTACATTAATATAAAAAATAGGAAATTAATACCCAAATTTAAACAAAAATCATATAATAAATAATTATCCTGAAAATTCCTCAAAATATATTATACTCATATTATATCTCATGAAATATAAGGATTTGATCAAATAGTGATCCGAGAATATTTATCTCAAAATAATATCATTCAATAATTAATATATTATACCAAAATGTTATTTCCCAAACCACATATTCCTCATAATATGCTAACCCCTATCATGAATCACCCAAAATGCCTTAATTCCACATTATGATCATATATTATTTCAATATATAATTCAAGCTTTATTCCTCAAATAAAATCATATTATATTCTTTTTACCTAAATCATATTGGTTTCCCAAAATATTGAATGCCTTCTAAAATAACATTAATCACTTAAGAAAAAATTAATTTTTTAATTTTATGGTCATCCATTTGATAAAACATATGTTTCCTAAAATGAACATAATTTTTATCCATAATATAGTTTAAATAAATAAGGACAATTCCATACTAACCAGGACTCCACTTAAGCTTGTGATAGGTGATGCACCCATGTCACCCTGTTGTTGTGGGACCAAACTAGGTAGTAATTTCTTATAGAACATGTTTTCACATGGGATATGGGTTTAACTTTTTCTAATCCTACAATCCTTATGAAATTTCAATATATTTAATAAAAATAATATTAGAGACCTTAAGATATTCATCATTAATGAAAATGTTTAACATTAATGGTTATCTCATACCATTCTTTTTGAATCCCAAAATGTAATAACCTATAATTAACTCTAATTACATATCTTATCAAACATAAATAATACTAATAATATTAAACATATGTCTATAAAAATAAATGGAATTATTCTACAAATAAATCACTCAATAAAACATAAAATAATCTTAAGGTTTATATTACAATAAATGTCACCCTGAATACTATCAATCATCTTAGTCATCCACTACTTAAAACCACAATAGTGGTGTCCAATTCATAGGTTGTTATATCAATATTAATCAGGTAACCCCGTAATGGTATCCATAACTCCTAAGTTAACTTCACCTAAAATCATCTTAATTTCCAATGTTATGTAATCCCTCCCTTGATTCCAACTATTAGGTCCCCACATTATGTATTAAATATTCTACTATCTTTATACAATAATTTATTTTAATAAAATCTAGAAGCTCTTTTCATCTTAGGTTTTTAGAGAATTACGATAAACACTTATATAATAAAAAAATATATTATGAGTGGAAACTTATACTCAGTATCCAATTTATCCACGATACAAAAACATAAAAATAAAAAATGGTTTTTATTTTTATAAATTATAAAAATTTTCCATCTTGATATCATCATTCTCCCTAATATACCTCAAAACTTGTGATTTTTTAAGACTATGGACTAAGTCAAAAAGAATTCCAAGGAACATAAAAATAAAAAACCAATTAGTCCAGGGAATGATATGAGAATCCAAAATATAAAAACCTTTATCATGTTATTCTATGAGATAATGTAATAAATAAATTCTATAAGAAAAAATTATATTTCACACTATGCAAACCAATAAAACACAGATCAAACATAGATAAATATTTTTTGAAACAAGGGGAAATATTGGAGTAACAATTATAACTACTCAGGGAATTCCTACATAGTTAACATCCAAAAATTATATTGGGGTATACATCTCAGCTACTAATTGATTATACTTTGTAGTTAAACATTGAATAATATTCTTATTATATTCTAATTATCTATTAAGATAAATCTAATCGATTATATCCATCTCTGATATGGAATAACCATATGACTGGCTTCCATAAACAATTCATTGATGGTTATAATTGTAAAAATAATTCATGGTTTATCACGGAACAACCCTTCATTGGTTAGTAACATAACCACCCATACCTGGTTTATAATTTAACCACCCATCATCATAAATATTCTCATGAACCATAACTTAAACACAAATCATTATATCCAACATAAAAAGGATATTTTTAATAAAAATAACATATTCATTTTGAAATCACATATTTTTTAAAAAAAATTAACTCATAAAAAGGAAATATATTCACCTAAAAACATTTATATTCACATATAAATGATGAATTAAATATAATATAACCTATGACTTTGTGAAATTCTACGCATTCTATATATGATACAAAATATTTATTTCATATATTTTTTAAAAGTCAAATAGTGCCTCATTTGGAAAATAACATGAAGATTCATATCAAACAATTTTGAAAAAAATATGAAATTTGATTAATGACATTGAATAAAAATATAGGACTACAAAAATTTTATAAAAATCAATTATTGAAAACAATTATATTTTTATGGAATAAAATGTGAGTTTCATACGATACGTTAGAAGATGATTATAAAAAGAATGTCACATACTTTAAGTTCTACTCACCATGTTTATTATTTAAATTTCTAACAAATAATATTTGATTAATTAATACATTCGTATGGACCTTTATAATGTTTATTAATCCTTTTACAACAGTTATTACCAAGTTTTATAAATTGTATTGTTATTTAATTTTACATTTAATGTTTTGATGATATTTTGATTATTAGTCAAAATGACATAGGTATATTTACTATGCTTTATGTATTATTTACTCCATCATCTCAATAATAATATTAATTAAAAATTAATCATTTATAATCATCAATTATACTTTTAAATTAAACTATTACATAAGTTTTTGAAAAAAATAAGCTAGAATCTTGGAGACAGTCGGTCATATGTGAGGATCAGTTATATTTCAATTTTTCAATGATCATTATGGAAATATATATATATATATATATATATTATTTTATAATTATATAAGGATAATAATATATTAAATTTATAATTAATTATTTACATATAATTAAATATAAAATCCTTGTGATGTGGTGATCTAAAACAAGTCACATCAGTTCGTGGAGGTGGTAGTCCACATATAAGCAGAGACGGTGTTATCATTTATATAATCATGGAAAAGACATAATGTAATTGATATATGATATTTTCATAAAGAAAAAAATGTCATGAATATAAAATATAGTCATTGATTTTTTCATTATAACATTCATTTAGACATAGTGGTGGATAGAAAATTACATTTAATCATGGGGAAATAGTCTATCTTACATACGAAGGATGGTTTTTCACATTTAATTGAAGAGGACATAGATAAAGGTTATGATCTTAACATAATAAAATTTCATTATATTAATTATATTTGGTATATTATTCAATCATATATGAATAATATTTGAAGGATGTTTAATGAGAAACAAAACTAAATCATACAGTTAAAAAAATACCTCTTCATTGGAAAACCACATTTTTATAAGACATTAAGACCTATAAGATTGATATTATGTCCAATACAGTAACTCTATAATGATTAAAGTTGGAATTTTTATGGGCCTGTAAGGGGCACAACGCGCTCGAGAGCTTCCATCGTTGCTGCCTCCTTCTTCTAGGGTTACCGTTGTGGCCACCTCCTTATCTGTCGAGGTCTGGCGGCTTCCTCAGCTCAGGTGGCTTCGCGAAATCGGAGGTTCACCGTGCCTGCCTTCTAGCCCGATTTGGTTAGGGTTTAATTCTTGAGTGGTCCGTTCGACGACCGATGTTCCAGATCCAACCGCTTTAGGTCTCCGCCTTGCTTCCGGTGAGTTCAGTTGGTGTTTTTAGTGGTTTTAGAGCATGGGAAGGATGGTGGAGACGAGATATAGGTATTGGGATTTCATCTGATGAATTTTGACTTTCTTTCTGTTTTCATGGATCTGCTTGTGGTTTGCTTGGTTTTATGTTGTTTATGGTCTATTGGATGAACATGATGCTGGTGTTGGGTGAATCTGCATATTATGCCGGGATGAGTTTTTGATGGCCGTGACCTTGTTCTTGGATTAATTTGTGGTGCTGGTTGTGATATGTATCAAGGATGAATATGATGTGTTTGTCATTGTGATTCTGGTTGAATGTACTGATTTGGTATTTTGGAGTCATCGAATTGTCTTTGGTGGAAGTGCTCACTGGCGATGTGGTTGAATAAACAATGGGGATGCTATGCGTCAATTTGGAGCAGATGTATTGAGTATGATTTTTGAATTGTGGTGGTTTGATTTGGGCTACCGCTGACACATAATGTAGGTGTGTTGATGGGGTTTTGATATTTTTAATTATGAATCCAGTTGATGTTGTGGTTTGTAATATGTTATGCAAGTTCCATGACTGACGTTTTTGATGTTGGGTTACTATCTATATGGTTACCGGTAACCCATAAACCGTCTTCTTAAAAAATGAAAAAAATGGATTGCAGGCTATAATGTGAAAAGGGATTAGGGGAAGAAAATTTTATTTTACTTGTGTAAAACAAATGGGTGTTTTAGTTTTATTTAATGAGAATGATAACTTCTTTTTTATATGATAAGGGATTGGAACTATAAAAATTTCATAAAATAGTAAATAAATTTAAATTATATTTTAAATAAAATGTACCACAAAATATTTATTTATAGGATAATAATAAGACGAGAATAGATCCCCACATCAAATAAAAATTATAAAATATTCAACTATATTTATGCCCTTATATTTTAGTTTTCACCCCTATTCAACCCATATAACTCATACCTTAACAGTATTGATTTTTTCTCATTTAAGGTAATATAGTTACAATAAAATAAAAAATTACCCCTTGATTTACAATGGATGATATTTAATACATCAATCTGATCACTATACTAAATTGAATATTTTTTAAAATTTAAATCATAGAATAACATATTATTTATTATAAAATACCAATATTCTTAGTTTTAAAAAGTATTCATTACATTTACAATAATAATATTATAAAAAAACATAAAATTCAGAATCATTAATTTAAATTATACAAAAATTGTTAGTGTAATATAAAAATCATATATTACATTAGTTATCAAATGTTATATTGATTTAATTAATTATAAAATAATTTATTTAAAATTTCTATAAAATTATTATTAATTGTTTTAGTGTTGTGAAATCATTTAAGATTATTATATATTAACTAGAAATAAAAAATAAATCTCTAATTTGATAACGAATCTATTATATTTAAAAATACTTTTTTAGTCGATATTATACTCAAAATAATATCATGTAAAAAAATTATTTAATAAAAACAAGATGCTAAAATGATTGAATTTTAATTACATGAAACATTATAATGATCATAAATTCCAAAATGTGACCCCAAAAGGATATAAATTCAACAATATTATTATAAAGGTCAATATATAATAATACTATAATATTTTTTAAACGTTTTGGGTTTTTTAATTGTTCATATTGTTTTATTATATAATTAAATTACAATCCAATAATCATTTTAAACTCATTGAATCATTTTTAATGGATAAACAAGAACCCAAACAACATCACCACTATAACACAATACACCATTCTAAGAATCAACATCGACAACAAAAGCTATTAAAACTAATAGGGAGATGAAGCTTCAAACCTTTACCCAAAAAATAAACCTACACTGTAACTGCCCACTATCTCCAACAACATAAAGTGAACTACTACCTATAAATCATCAAACAGCTAAGGATACCACCAATAGGTGTGGGATTATCCCAAAATCAAAAATATTTTCCCACACCAATGCGGTATTAGTTTGTAGGAACAAGTTACTGGGGAAAGATCAAGATTATAGGGAATTTTTCCCACTTTGGATGTTTATATAATGTTCCTTAAATAAAGACCCACGTGTCCCAACTCTAAATGAACTCCTCCATGTTGATATTATAATAATTAAATCTATTGGCCTCATCTAGTTTTATTTCTCACAAATTACACTTCATCAAGTTAAATTATTATTAATTACATTTACTAATGTTTATATATAGTAATTATCTATTATTTTTGTATTTATATCATAATACAGGTTGGTAAAATATGAAAAATAAAGAGTCACCATTATCGTGGACTCACTGTTTAATATCTCACTAATGAATGAAAATAATTAAAGTAGAGTTATCATTAAGGAATAATCAATGTTAAGATTTATCACAGTCACGTGTCACACCAAAAGCATAGATTCTGAATTCTATCCATGGTTGAGACTTCCTTATTCATCCCACAATCCACATATTCTTATAATTTTCACAAAGTATGAGTCACCATCTCCACATTATATCATCCGAATTAATTTAATTATTTAATAAAGTATGATTTAACATTTTAATGAGTCGCCGTTAATTTTACCAACTAACATATACAAGTCCATATCATGTCGAATTACTGCCAAGGTGACACACAACTCTAAATACATTTACAAGCAATTTCCAAGAAATAATTCCTAGTCATCGTTCAAATAGACCATTCAAACTCATCGTTCCCTGACAAAATTTAAATATACAATTATATTTTACCGATCAAAGACACCATCATACCATGAAACCATTAAATGACACCATAAATTATTCTGTTATCATTTGAATAAAAATATATTTATAATTGTTATATTTTTAAAAAAAAAGTTTAACTTATTATTTTGATGACTTTTTTGTATTTTTGCGAACAACATCTAGTACAATGTTAGACCACCATATGAGGTATGTGGTAAAAGGCCATGATTGAGATCCTTATCCTTTTCAGATGAATTTTATAAAGAAATACCTGATCCAAAATAAATTAGTCGAAGTCGTGAAGTTGTGCACATGATAAAGATAAGAAAATTTATTGATCTAGATATACTGCTGAGAACTAAAATTGAAGAACATTTTTTTCAGCAACAAGCAATGAATGGGTATGAACTCATCAAGAAAATATATACCAAACTAGAAATAGAAGATATAATATCTCACAATTCCCTTTTTTACTATCCATTTTTATGGTAAATTATGATGAACATCAATATATCTTCTAGGAGTCCCAAGATGGATCACCTTCCACATAGAGCATTCAAACTATCTTCTCTCAATTATTCTCTTATTGTGTTTAATTTTTACATTATGTGAAATGTGTGTCAATCATTGTTCTATGAAAACACATGGAATCATGTTTAGAACATGAATATAAAAATATATATTCACAATATAACTTTTACACCTTACACATTCATACATAATTGTTAAAGAGGTCCTTACGTTGAATAATTGTTTTTAGAATCCCACAAAAACTATATAAGAGGTCGTATTGACCTAGAATTTTGTGTATACTATTGATTACCTTGATATAGGGTATGGATCAAGGTTTATTTATTTTAAATTTTTAGAATAAGTTATCTCCTCAGGGATATGATTATGTATCATCTAGGAACTAAACTTCTTATATAAATTATATTGTGTTCTATAAGGATTATTTTTCCCTATCTGCGTTAATTTAAATAAAAAATCCCTTTTATTGGATATTTAATCTTAGATATAGTTCATATTAGAGGATTATTTAGTAGGTAGATTTAAAAAATATAAATTCGAAATTCTTTTTTTCTACTGATAACAAATATCTCTTTGAAAAAACCTTTGAACAAAGAAATCTTTTGTAAAATGACCCATACGTTTACTGGGCCATTACTATTTCATAATTAGTGGAATTTTAAATAACTATTTTAGACAGAATATTTTATTGGAAAAGAATTCACCCCCACTTGATTATCATACTCGAACCAACATTTATTGTTATAGGAGTTTTTACTATTTTAGGTTTCAATGTTTTTAACATTTTCAAATCATTTAAACTGTTATTGTTGTTTTTTTTAATCTAAAAATTTATATTAGATAAAAATTTGCAGTTCTTTAAAACATGTTTATATTTGTATAATATTTATAATAGCCAATAATGTGTTATTAACAATAGACCTCATTATTTTAATGGCTCAAATTATGCTCAGTCGAAAATCAAAATGAAGATACACATTGAAAGTATGGGTTTTGAAATATGGTCTACTCATGTAACAGAGTATAAATTTTTTGATAATTCTAGAAAAAATTGTAATGCTTCAAATAAGTCAGCTTATAATAACAATTTCAAATATATGATTGCCTTATATTGTGCACTAGGTGATGATTATATTAATTGAATTTCAACATGTAAAAAAACCTTTGATACTTGGGATACTTTAGTTGTTTCACATGATGGAACCACTAATGTTAAGTAAATGAGGCCTAAAACATACACTATAAAATAATACAAGTTCAAAATGAATCTTGATGAGCTAATATATGATATGTTTCTTAGGTTCGATGAGATGATGATTACAATTATCTCGCTGGGAAAGATAGTCACTGCAAATGAACAGATCATGATAACAGGGAGATGTATTCTAGAAAGGTGTATAGGGACATCAATATCAATTATAGAATCTAGTGACATCAGTTCACTACTTATAATGGCTATGATAGTAATTTTGATGATGTACGAGGAAGGGATGACAATTAATAAAAAATAGGATCGTGAATGTAGAAGAAATTTGTTGTCATTAAAAACCACTTCATCTAAACAAAAATATAAAATTCAACATCATATTGAAATTTATAGAAATAATGATTCATCAAATAATAGTGATGAGGATATGGATCAACTATCCAGTAGGTTTCATAATATCTACATGATGAAAATGATCTTAAAAAATTATTAGTATAGAGTGAAATATGAAAATGAAAATAATTCTAAAAAGACTCAACGATATGTAAAAATACAAATGATAGAATTTAAAATGAACGAAAAGGAAAATGAAATGTGAAGGATGGATGTCCAAAATTGATGGAAAAGAAGAAATCTGAGGACAATGATAGAAATTACATGTAGGCAATGAAGGCTAACCTGAGTTCCTCTGAGGATATTTATATTGCATCCGAATAATATCACGATGAAAATGAGGGAAAATATGACCTATGTTTTTTGAACAACACATTTAAGGTAACCCAGGTATCTCCTGTACAAAATTATTACTATTCTATAGATGAAACAAAATCATACACTACTAAAAATATGACAACTGAATAAATGTTTGAATACTGCAAAATTCTTGATGATACATTTAATGAGATTAAATATGAATATAAATCAGTCAAGAAACAACATAGTATTTCTATTACTGTTAAATAATACATCATAATAGAAAAATAGAATACTACCCAAATATTCAATGAGAATAATAAAATGTAACTATTTAATGAGAAATTAAATTGGGATATAGAAAAATTTATAAAGGCTAAAAATAATATTATTAAAATTAATTGAAAAGATGTTGTTATTAAATATACTAATAGAATTTTCAATCAACTTGGGGAATAAAATTTCATTAAATATAATTATATCCCAATATAAAAAATTTGGTTTTAAGCCAATACCTGAAAACATTTATCCATCTTACAATTCTTGAAATTTTTTTACTTCTCCTAATTCTACATGACCAAAGAAATATTATTTATAAAAAATTTATAGGATTCATGTAGTAAACCCATGTAGAAATGGTGGGTTAAAAATGTATTAATTACTAATGTTAATGGACCCTAAAAATCATGGTACCAATATCTTTTCGTGGTTAAACTATTTTTTAGGAAAAAATTTAGATGAGTTCTTGTAAATACATGTGGTACGTGGATAGTGGGTGTTGATGACACATGAAAGAGGACTAATATTTCTTCAAGAACATCATAAATAATAATGGTCTATATGTCTATAATATTTTCAATGAAAAATGGAATATTATTGGCATTGAAAAAATTGGTAACAATAATTCAGTTTTAAATTCAAATGTTTTTTTTAATGTTATAAAGTACAATCTGCTTTGTATTACACTGTTATGTAATGATAGTTTCCATGTGAAATTTAAAAATAATTCTTTTAATGTTTATAATTCTAAGAATGAATTTTTATTTAATTATCTAAAAAATGAAAAATTTGTATTCACTTAATCTAGATTCTATAGTCATAATGAATTATTCTTTCTTATGTGCCTTTCATATAAAATCATGTATCTGGCATAAGAGACTAGGCCATTGTAACATGTACTCTCCTAGAATGCTTACTCAAATAATGTTAGTTCGGGATATACCTAAACTATAGTTTCCCAATGATAATGTCTATAATCCTTGTCAAATTGTAAAACAAGATAAGATATATTTTTAACCAAAGAAATATGTTTCAACTTCTCAACCTATTGAGTTGGTTCACATAAATTTTTCTTGAAGCATCTATAGATCTATATTTAAATGGAAAGAACTATGTTTGTGTTCTATTGGATGAATTTCAAGGCATAAATGGACCATATTTTTATCAACCCAAAGTGAATCTTCTTATAATTTCACTATGTATGCTACATCTATAAAAATCCTTTGTGAACATAGAATCCAAATCATAAGAAATGAAAATGGCCCTGAATTTTAAAATCAAGAATTTTAATCTTTTTTCTCAAAAAATGGCTATAGTAATAACTTCTATGCTCATAGGACACCCTAATATAATAGAATTTATGAAAGGATAAACTGAATATTATATGAGATAGCCCATATTATATTTAAGTTATATGATCTACTTGTTTATTTTTAGAAAAACACTTTGAATACAACTTTCTATATAATAAATAGAGTCTTAATTATTCTTATCATAACAAACACCCCATTACTTGTGTAAAAATATGAAACATAATGTTAATAACATTATAGTTCTTGTTGCAATGTCTTTATTCTTAATACAAAATATAATATTGACAAATTTTCTTCTAAGAGTGATGATCGAATTTTCCAAGGATATTAAATCTATTATAATTCCTATAGAGACTTTAATTAGATACAAAAATCTTTTGAAGAGTCTATGCATGTAAAATTTGATAAAACAGAACCAAATTAATCCAGAACCTCCTTAAAAATATTGTTATCAATCTAACAAATCTAGACATAAATCATAAATATTCTGATTATATTGTTAAATAAGAACTATAAAAATATTTTTCTGAAAAATTTCAAGATTCTGACCGAGTGGACCCTAAACATATAAAAGATTCTGGATAGACTATAAATTATTTTTCTAAATCTGTTAGAACTCTTAAAAATAATTCTTTAGATGGTGTAGTTGGAGACTTTAAAAAATGAACATATTCTATATATTCTCTAATAAACAAATTTGATGATCATGTCTTTTTTTCACATCATGAAGATATGAAAATAAAATATGTAATCAATTATGAGTTCTAGATGATTTTTATGAAATAATATTTATACATGTATGAAAGAAACAATGTATGGAAACATATTGATAGACCCATATACACTATGACTATAAAAACTAAATGGGTGTATAGAAATAATGTGGATGATTCAGTTACTAGTATATGAAATATGTTTAGATTAGTTTCACAAGGTTATAGTCATAAAGAATGAATATACTATAAGAAAACCTTTTCAGCTTTGGCCAAAATTGAATCCGTTATAATATATCTAGTTTATAAAAAATATATGAATTTCAAACATTATCAAATTTATTTCAAAAGTATGTTCCTAAATGGGTATATTGTTGAGGAAAATGTTTTTGAAAAAGCCCCCAGTTTTAGAAATTATCATTTTACAAATTAGTTTTTTAAGAGAAAAAAACCATTAAATGGTTTAAAACATGCTCCAAGAGCTTAATATTATAGTCTCAAAAAATTTCTTATTTATGAAGGATTTTCTATAGGTATAGATAATCCTAATAATTCCATAAAAATAATCTCTAATGATGTTTTAGTTGTTCGAAAATATGATTATGACACTAATTTAGGTTCTTCAAAAAGTTCATTGTTTGTTGAAATTTAAAAAATGATTCTAAAGGAGTTTGAAATTTGTTTAGTGGGTGAACTCAAATAATTTCTTGGTTTTAAATTTTTTATACATAAAAACGTATTATTTAAAATAATTTTCAATATATTGAAGATCATTTAACATTTTTTGTCTTGGATATCATAAAAAGTAGTGATATTCCTCTGAGAACAAATTATAATTTGGATGTTAAGGGAGATATAAATTTAGAAAAAAATACAATTACAGGGGTATGATGGTAAAACATCTCAACAGAACTACTTTCTGACCTAATATTATGTTTATTGATGGAGATGTAAAATTAGTTTTTCTAATGCAGATTTTGGTGGTTGCAAGTCAGATATATAAATCACCTCTAGAACATGTCACTTTTTAGGCAAGTCTATCATTTCATGTTGTATTAAGAAACAAAATTATATTTCATTATCAACTATTTATGTAGAATAGAAAGCTGTTGTTATTTATTGTCCTCATATTTTCTGGATAAAAATCACATTACTAGACTATGGATAACAATTTTGGAATTACCTTATAAAATGTTAAAACACATGTGTTATTATCATTTCTAATAACCTTGTTTCTCATTAGAGAAAAAATAATATTAATGTAAGACATGACTTTATTATTGATCATTATCAAAATATTATATAACTCTTGAATTCATTACCATGAACATCAGCTGACTGATATTTTTACAAAGCCATTAAATTTTGAGAGAATGAGTTACATCATAAATGAGTTTGGGATGATCAAATTTTTCCAACTCAAAAATGATGAATAACTATTGATAACTCATCATTGGGAAACACAATTGAAGACTCTCCATTGATGTCTGGCCATTGTGACTCACCTTTAATGAATCACCACTAATGAATCACTATTGGGACGCACCATTGAAGACTCACCACTAGGATTCACTATTTTTTCTTAAAGATATTTACATTGTCATATTTTTCACTCATACAAAAAAATCCTTGTTTTATTTTTTTCACTGTGTATTATTTTGACTTTTTAATTTACTATTTTGAAATCCATAAATGTTAAAAATCAAATCAATACAAATCAATTATCACTTACTCTTTCAATCCTCTCCCGAAGAAATCATTTCCCTACCAAACCACTACTTCCCTCTTCTTTCAAACCAAAACCTCAAAATCATTCAAAATGAATTTAGTGAGGCATATCAATGAGATGTCTTGGGATGAGCCTTGTTCTTAAAAGAAAAAAAATGGTTACTTAAGTGGACCTAAATATGAACCTGTTAACCCCAAACTCAAAAACCAAATAGTCCTTCTAGAAACAGATATGTATGATGACTGTCTCTTATCAATTAATTCAATTTTCATGGAAGAGTTTCAAGAAAAAGGTTTGTTGCAATAGTTCTACAATAACAAACTACCTCTATATTTGATGATAGTTCATGAAAACATTTAATATGTGGAGTTAATTATGTATGGAATTGATGAATATAGGATAAATTCCAGAATAAGATAGAAAATGAAGGCCTTTTCTTCTAGTTAAAGGGTTGATTATTTGAACATACCCCATTAACGTATTCATGAATATAACCAAGGTAATTCCCCACCTATAAGTGATATATTTTTTTTATGAAGAATCCTTTGATGAGCTAGCTAGAAATGGAACTACCAGAAGACCCATTTCCACTAAACATTTTGGATAATACATATTGTTTTTTAAATTTCGTCATCATCAAATTTTTCCAATGAATGGTGATTTTTCCTCTTTGTATTATCATAATGTTTATTTACTATATTTTATTAAACAAGGATTTATGATGGACCTCTGTAGATACATTATGGTTCATATGTGTGATATGATAAAGCCACATTAAATGTCAAAATATCTTTTCTATTCATTTTATATTTAATACTTGTTGAAAGATAACGGATTGGTGAATTAAGGAGACGAAACTATCATAGTTTGTGATGGATTTTTAATTACTCTGTCTATATGAAAATGAATGAAGACCAGATGGATTCCATGGAAGAAACAAGGTGTTGTAGACAATGATAAACATGTGAAGATTTTAATCCAGTTCAACAACCAACAATAAGAAAGGATATAATTGATCTTAGTTTTGGAACAAATGAGGTTATGAAGTATTTAAATTAGGATGACAAATAAACTGAGAAATATTATGTATAAGAATACCCTATTGATGGTAAAAGTGATCGTGACATTTCAGGATTTCCTAAAGTAGTTAAATAAGGATCTCATATCCCAAAAAAGAACTTCTAACAAGAGAAAAAATCATAAGGTTTGATTATGTTGAAACAGAAGAATATGAAGATGTTGAATATGCTAGTGGATGTTGAATAAATGAAGTATAATATAATTATGAATAAGGGGAAGAATGAAAAAATGAGGATTAATTAGAAGAGGAAGAAAAGTAAAATCGAAAATTTTATGGTCTATAAATCATACTAATAGTGATCAAGCTCATGATGTAGGACCTATATATATTTATGATAATAGTTTGATAAATATAGAACCATTCATGGAATCTAAATATTCTCTAGAATTAGTTCTAATTGATTATGTTTTTCCTAATGATAATGTGAAATATCATGTTAGTATTTAGAAGGTAATACCAGTTGAGGGGGAGAAAAGGTCTTCTAGTGTTAAAGTGGGCACTCTTACTCTATTTTATTTGTCATTAGTGGTTTAATGGGAAATTAATTCTAGATTTTTTATGATGGGAATTGATTATGTGGACTCATATTATGATTAATATGATCCCATATTACCCATGGATGGAGAAATGGATCCTCATTTGATATTTCATGTTAGAATAGATCCAACAGTGGCTCTATGACAACCGTAGACATTATTTCGCCCATAAAAAAAAAATTTACATAAAACCATCACTGTAAACAACATAGAGGATCTATAGGTCTAGTGTATTTGGGTATTATAAACATTACATAACAAACATAAAACCTAAAACACAACATCTTTATTGAAAGCATATTTTACATGACCGCATCATTCCCTCATACATATAATTTCATGGGTTAACTTGAGGACATGAATAAGAAAAGGGTGAGCCATAAAGATATGTAAGGGAGTAAGAAAGGGATAAAATTAAGAATATAATACATGTTAGTAAATAGGTATATCATGTGATAATAAGAGAAACATGAACATAAAGGCATGATATATCATTATTGTTATAACATGGAAATGTAGTAGTAACATTTTACAAGATATTAGCACAATCCAAGGATTATTGAACATAGAACATGAGAAAACCATATTTTCACTTGAATTCGAATTGATAAACCTTCATTTCACATGAATTATCATGATACCATCCTTTAACAAATTCATTGGTGCAAAATTAGGGCACACCCTTTGGAATCCTTTCATTTCATGATTATGTGTGCCACATGGATCATAAAACATGGAATCATTCAACATCATCATTTATTCTACGATAAAATAACATTGAATAAATATGTGAAACTATGCATTCAAAATGTAAATTAATATAAACGTGAATACCCTTGATAGAAAAATGGCCATGTTATCCACTACACAATGACTTTGGCTTGGAAAATCACAGAGCAATTTCAGCAGTCTAACAACATGACATAAGAATTCAGAAAAATGGTTGATGGGAGAGAAAGGTTTATATCATAATATTTATATTATTTGGACAGTATGGGTTTATATAGATAGAATTAGAATCATATTTAATGGAATATAGAGTTATAATTTAAAGGATTATCTTGAATTAAATGAGAGGGGAGAAATCCCTTACGGAATACCGGAAGAGTAAATGGTGCACATGGGAGGCATTAATGAGAGATAAATGGTTATTTAATCATTCAAATATAATGGGGGATATATGGTGGGGGTTGGATATTAAACTCCAACATTTTTAATTGAAAATAAAAGGGAATAACAACATAACTAAATTTGGAAAAAATTGAGAAAGGAAAAATCTCTTACCTGGAAGTGTGATACCAAAAGATTGGGAGAGGCTTTAGAGTTGCTTCATGGGATCTTGGGGTTCCAATGGATGATTATAGAGAGAGTATGCTAATGTTTTTTCGAGGTCCAATTTTTTTGTGTAAATAGGAAGTGGGAGCATGGTGGGGTATATAGAAGAAAAGAGAAGGCATTCTTAATTATTTAGGGTTTGGACACTACACGTTAAACTAATCCAAACCAAAAACAAACATGTGGTTTTTACCATGGTTTTAATCAAATTAAAGAAGAAAAAATTATTTTTTATGGACAATTTCAGAACATGTTAATATATTTGGGTTGATTATGTAGAGGTGAGTCACATTCTCATGGAAATAATTTTAAAAATATAATATGTTTTATATGTCTTGGAGGGTCCACTAAAGCACTGTAATATAAATAAAATAGACCTAAAATAACTTTATTTTAATATTAAACATATATTTTATTAACATAGAATTTATATTTCTTTATTACATAATTATTGGGTCATTATTATATCATATAACACATTATATAATTAAACAGTATTTAATTTTTACCAATATATTCGACACGGAGAAAATTATGAATAATTCACCATTGGATAATTTTGAAATTCTAACTCCAAATATAATGTTTATTTTATCTAAATAATTTTATGAATATGATAATTTTATCTATTAAAATAAAAAAATTTCTTTTATCGGAAATTAATGAGTTTTGAATAAAATGGCTTTCAAACAATAATAAAAATTACCAATGTATTTATAAAAATTATATAATCATTTATATTTGATAAAAAATAATTTCATAATAATATTTTGTTAAAATAATATTTATTTAAAAAATACATTAATTCATCTACATAAATTTCGTAATTGAATAATAACATAAAAAATATTATCTTTTAATTTAATAACTATTTACAAAGTAACAATAATAAAATGAATGTATATTATATAGTATATAGAAAAATTATTCACATAATCAAATTTATAGGGTCTAGATACATAACCCAATATAAAACATGCATATGTCCTAATTGTAAGTTGTGCGATGGTGACAGACTCTGGGGGCGACATGGATAACATCACCCAGGTGGTAATGTCTTTCAAATTCCATTTCTCCCATAGGTAGTTCCATTCGAGTATAACATATTTCTGCTCATCTTGGTATTGATCTAGAGAGAATCCCATTGACGCTACTTCCATTCTAAGCTTCGACAAATGGGATTAATTAGGAGAAATTCTACTGGAAGAGGTCATCACTTGTTTTTTTGAGTAAATTGTATTATTTAAAGCCCTATATTTATACTTATCTTGTGACCAAAGTTCAAGTACTATTGTTAGGAATGGTATGAATTCAGAGTGGTATTTTAAAATCCAAAAACCTAAAACCAGAAAAGATCATATGTTATATATAACCATTTTTTATAATCAGACATTTATTCAGATAAAGAGTAATTTTCATTAACAATAGTTCAGGTCATTACAATCTTCCCCCCTTAAAACATTTCTGCATCGAAATTTCCCTTTCCCACACTAAAATAGATGTATATTACTCTACTTCCTCACTTCCTATGAATCCCACATTGCTTATTCGAACTTGTGGTTTGTCCCCTATAATTTCATAGGGGGCATTGTCTTTTTTCGTAGAACTTTTTCCCTATGATATAATATCTTCATTGGATTCTCCCCATTGAATAGTTCATTCTCTAAAAGTACCAACTCAAGATTTTGTACATGCGATGGGTCAGGCATGTACTTCCTCAAGAGTGATACATTGAATATATCATGTACTTGAGATAGTTTCAGTGTGAGTTCCAGTCGATAGGGCACTGCTCCAATGCGATCAAGGATATCAAAAGAGCCAATGTAGCTTGGACTATTCATTCAATTATTCATATATATCACAACTACTTCCTATGGTGATTTTTCAAGGAATACTATGTATCTGGCATCAAAATCTAGGCCTCATTTATGATTATCAGCATAGCTCTTTTGTTGACTCTATATAGCATTACAGTGATGCAAGATGATTTTATCCTTCTCCACAATTTCTTCAACCATTTTTGGACCTTGGATTTTTCGCTACCCAACATCATCCCAACATGCCAGTGTTCTAAATCTCTTCCCATAAAAGGATTCATAAAGATCCATTTGTATTCTTGAGTTAAAAATATTATTGTAATAGAACTCATCCTGAGAAACATGTGGATCCCATCTTCTTCTGAATTCCATTGAGTATACTCTAATCATGTCATCAAGTGTATGGATAGTCTGTTCGTATTGGTAATCAGTTTGAGGATGATAAGTCATACTGAAGTTCAAACCAATATTTAGATCATGTTGAATACTTTTCCAAAATATAGAGTTGAATCGTGGAACTTGATCAGATACAATCGATAGTGGTACACCATCCAGCCTTACCACATCTATAATGTAAATCCATTACAGTTGATCCAATGATAAATCCTCCAAAATTGAAAAAATGTTTGTAGTCTTTGAAAGAAGATCCACAAAAAACCATATAGAATTGATTCCTTTGGATGTATTCAGAAGTTTGGTGACAATGTCTAAGGTAATGTTCACCCATTTCCACAGTATTATCGGAAATGGTTTCATCATCCCCTTAGACATCTCTCTCTCAAACTTCACTTTCTGACATACCAAGCACTTTGATGTAAACTCAGCGCTCTCCTTATTCATGTTATCCAACCAATAATGCTCAGTGATTTATCAATACATATTTGTGTTTCATCAGTTAACAGAGATATTTGAATAATTTTCATCATCCAAAAGTTATTTCCTTAACTCGAGATTTGATGGAACACATAGTCTTGACCCATTTCTCATAATTCATTCTTCTATAACATTGAAATCTAAGTATTTACCTTTTTTGAAGGTTTACACTTTCTTATGAATTCCCACATCATCCAATTGAGAATAAATTAACCTTTCCGAAAGATATGGTCAATAAATAATTTGTGAAATGATTGATGATGTTCCGTTATTTATAATTCTTATGTACATCATCATCAAGTCTAACAAGATTGGATCATTTTAAATTCTCATCAATGAAGGAATCACTATGTTTTTTCTACAAGGAAATCCACCATCTTGTTCTCATTCCTAGTGTGGTAATGGATTCAACCATAATAGTCAGTGGTCATCTCTAACTATCTTTGTTGGTTCATGTTTAACTCTTTCTATGTGAATATATATTTTTTTCTTTTTTTGATTGATATATATTTCAAAAATATCCTAAAAAAGGAAATGCCACCAAAATTTAAAATATATGATTACTACAGCCAAATCTAGATCATGTGTTGGATAGTTTTTCACATGAAAATTCAATTTTCATGATGCATTGGCAATGACTTTGTAATTTTTCATCAACACAAAGTCAAATCCCTTCTTCAAAGCATCACTAAATACTTAAAATTGTTCTCCACTTGAGGGTAGTGAGGGAATGGGGGCAGTGATAAGCCTTCATTTCAAATCTGTGAACCTATATTCTCATTCATCATTCTATGAGATCTTTACTCCCTTCCAACATAGCTTTGAAATAGGGTTGTACAATCATGACAAATTTCTCACAAATCTGTGATAATATCCAACTAACCCCGACAAAGAAATAGATATCAGTTATCGATGTTGGCATCATCCATCAACCAAATTTAGATATCTTGGAGTAATTTAATTATATCCCATTTCTTGTGATGATATGACCCTAGACTGAGAATTACATGAAACAAAACTCACACTTTATGTACATTACATAGAGCTTCTCCTTTCTCAAGGTCTCTAGTACAGTTCTTTGAAGCTCCTCTTGATCCTCTGTGGATTAGAGTATATTATAATATTTTCTATAAAAATAGAACATACTTGTCAGGATAATCTCTAATTACTCTATTAATCAAGTCCATGATGATTTTTGAAGCATTAGTTAGTCTTAATGGTGTAACAATGAATTAATAGGTCCCATACATTTTACGAAAATCAATCTTGATGATATCATCCTTCATCACCCTTACTAGGTAATATCTTTAATGCAAATCCACCATTGAGAATTATTTTGCACCACATAGCTGGTTGATCATTTCTTCAATTCAGGGGAGAGGATACATTTTCTTTATTGTGACTTTGTAGAGCTCATGATAATAAATTCAAGGGCACATTAACCCATACTTATTCTTGAAAATGTGGATTGGTTCCCCCCATGGTGAAATAATTGGGGATATAAATCATATATCCCAATTCTCATGTAGTTGTTTCTTCATCTCCTGAATCTCCATAAAGGCAACTCTATATAGAGTCTGGGATATTAGATACTCCCCAAGTATAAGATCAATTGATAATTCAACATCTCACGTTGGTGGAAGACCAAGCAATTCCCTGGGAAACACTTCAATGAATTCTCTCAAAATTGGTATGTCTTCAAGTATGGTTTTTTTTCTTTGACTCAATAATATGAGAAATATACAAATACTCATAGGGCAGTAATATCGACCCTTGAGATGATGGTGCTAAATTAGATTCATCATCCTCCTTGCACCTAAACTGAATCATGGGTCAATTATCCATATGAAGAGTGATCTCCATCTCATAGAATTTTATGTTGGCTATATATAAGGAAATAAAATCCATGCCAATAATTTAATCAAATTCGACCATATAGGGTATGAAGTTGATCTCTATGATGTTTAAACCACAAATAATGATAGGGGAGGAGTTATATTCATTGGATATAATGATTTCCCATCTAGAATTTCCCACTGAAATCATTACTTCCATTATCTGTGGGGGTGTTGGGATTGTTCTACTAATATTTATGGATATAAAAGAATGTGTAGATCAAGAATTAATAAATATGTTTTCTATTCCTCAATGAAAAACTAGAGTACATATTATAAAACTATTTTTGGGGTTCACTTTGGCAGTAGTGGTGGAAAATAGCTCACCCTTACTACCTTGTCATTGTTGGTTGCCTCCAAAAACCATTGGCATAGAGAACTGTTTTGAAAAAGGCCATGATTATTTGAAGACGAAGCATTGATCAATGCATTTATGTTTTAATAGATCATTAATATCCTCTATCGTAACTACGTATTTTTTTGTCAGTAGTTAATGGCCAGATTCCCATCTCTTCAACACCAACATCATTCCCTTTTCCCCATTATGCAATTTCTGAGATGGTTCTTTCCACACATTTGTAAATTGGGGTGTCAAATTTTCATTGCTCCGTTGGATTTATCCATCAGACTAGCATAATTAAAGTTAAACATACTCTTCATATACTCATGATACCCCTGAGATTCTCCAACCTTTATTTTGACTTTGAGGGCACATCATACAATTTCCTCATAACTCCCGATGTCACTGACTGCTAGGGATTTTGGATGACTAGGTTTTTTCCAAAAAATTAAGTTGTAAACCTTGAATTCCATGGTAATGAAAATATGTAGTCTTATCATTCAAGCCTTCTAATGGGTGTCTTTTAATCTTTGATGGATTCATCATCGTTTTCCCTAAGGGTGAGGATGTCCCTTTACATCTTATGTCGGAGGGTGTGAGGAAAATATTATCATATGAAAATTTCTAGATTTATCCAATTAACACCTTGATCTCCTCCTAAGTTTTTTATTTTTGATCAATGTAACCATTGATCAGCTTCACCCTCCATAAGATAATCATCTAGGAGAACTTTCATTTGGTCGAAAACTTGATGGATGAGAAAGATCATTTCGATGGAGTTGTTCCATTGTAAAGAATTTGAGGGATTAGATGATCCATTAAAATTATTAGGACTTTATATCATGAAGAATTCAATTGTGACATGTTCATTTATAGGGGGTGGGGGGTTAAACGTTCCTATAGACACATTTTTCTATTCAAAACTTGAGTTAACTGAGAGAGTTTCGTGACAATTTTCGTGATTCTCACTCCCATCAGATTGGGAATCTCATAAAAACAATCATCACATTGGTCTTTCAATCGATTGTTTTTCTTGAGTCCTCCTATTACCAGCCATTAGCTGGAAAAAAGGAATGTTATAGGCAACATATAAAAGGTTATATAAAGACAAAATTGGATGACTTATAAATTAATTTTATTTTATTAAATTATTAATATATAGGATTCAATCTATGTTATCAATGATCTACTTATCATCATAAATTTTTAGTGGGATTTTTCTCCTTAATAATGTTTCATACTAAGCCCATGAATTTATCAAGGAATATACCCTTGTGGTGTCATCACCATGAATGAAGCAAGGCCTATTGTCACAAACATTTCTCAGTCCAGTCTACCTCAAAGAATTGTTTTTAGGTTTTACCCCTAGATAAATATGTGCCAGAGCCGTCTCTACCTGATTGTATCTAGACATGGATTTATTCTCTTGATAATCAACATAGTAAATAATCATAAATATTTAGGTATGTTTATATTATACTTTTTCTTATACCTATTTATATCACATGGGTTTTCTAATCCTAATCCCAATAATAACTAAACATATCCTCTGATACAATCTTTAACAATCCTACTCTTAATTTCACACACAAAAATATTTTTTTACTTAAAACCTTCACTTGATACAACATAGAGGACTAGGAGGTATAGTGGCATTGGGTATTAGGAACACAACTTAAAAAATTATAACATAAAACATAACATCTTTATTGAAATCATATTTTACATGACCACAACATTCTATTGTGCGTAGCATTGCATGGGATAACCTAAGGATAAGCATAAGAAAAGGGTGATATAAAAATCTCATTAAGAGAGTAAAAAATAACTGGAATAATATTGTACATGTTATGCAATAGGCATATCAACGGAACATGTGATAAACAAGAACATAATGTCATGATATAGCATGATTATCATAACCAGGGAATGTGGAACCAACATTTAACATGATATTTACATCAGCCAAGTATCCTTGCACATAGATATTGAGTAATCCCTTGATACACTGGAATTAACATTTTCTGAACCATAAATGCACTTGAAAATGATACTAGTCTTTACCCAATGCATTGGAGCACTTTCAGGGCGCACCCTTCTTAATCATTTCATTTCATGCATATGTGTGTCACATCGATCATACAACATGGAATCATTCAACATCATCATTTATTTAATGATAAAGTAATGTTTAATATATACATTAAACTATATAATCAATAACTAAATGTGAATAAAGGTGAATACCTTTCATAGTGAAATGTTCATGGTATCCACTACACAATGACTTTGGCTTGGAAAATCATTGTGCAATATCGGCATCATAACGACATGGTATAAGAATTCATAAAAATGTATGATGAGTGATAAAGTGGTATATCATCATATATACATGAAATATAAATTATTTTGTCATATAGATAAATTTTCCAACATATGTAATGGAATTAAGATTCATAATATAAAGGAATGGCTTGAATGTAATTGAGGAGAGAAAAAATCCCTTACAAAATTGTGGTATAGTAACGGGTTTGCTTGTGAGGCATTAATGAAATAGAAGGGGTAATTCATCATTGAAACATAATTATAGATATATGGGGGTGGAGTAAAATCATACCCCAACAATTATAATTTAAAATAACAGGACATAACTATAAGAATAAATTTGGACAAAATGAGAATGAAGAAATCCCTTTCTTGGATGTGTGATGCCAAAGGCATGGGAGAGGCTTCGGAGTGGCTTCATCGAAGATTAGGGAACCTTGGGAGGATTATAGAGAAAGGAGGGAAGATTTTATTTGAGCGCCAAAGGTTTTGACTGTAGAGGATGTTCGTGCTTGGGTGGGATTATATAGGAAAGTAGATGGAAATATTTATTATTTAGTTTTTGGAAAATACACATTAAACTAATCAAAACCACAAACCATCCCATGGTTTTTCCCCATGGTTTTTTCCATTGGGTAGTGGAAATCATTATTTTTGTAGGTATATGGAAAAAAAATATTATTATATTATTCTTTCTTTTTTGGAGGTGATTCACGCTTTCAAGGAAGTCGTATTCAAAATTTAAAATGTTTTATAAGTCTTAGAGGACCCACTATAGTAATGTAAAATAAATAAAACCAACCTAAAATCACATAATTTAAATAGTAAAAAATATATTCAATGAAAATCCTATTTATAGTTTTTTTATTAAATCACTATTGGGTCATTATGATGTCATAAAACACCTTATATTATTAAATGGAATTTAATTATTACCCAAAAATTCAACTAGCTCAGAAAATTTTGAAAAATTCCCCATTGGATTATTTCAAAATCATGATTACAAAAATAATATTAATTTTATCTAAAAAATTTGATAAATATGTGAATTAATTATTTTAAAATGAAAACAATTATTTCTTTAAAATTCATGGTTTTTTGAAAAAATGACTTTCAAACCTTAATAAATATTACAATTGTATTCCAAAAAATTATACGATCATTTAAATTTATAAAGTGAAATTTAGTGATAATAATTTTCTAAAATATATTTTAATTAAAAATCTATTAATTAATCAAAAATATTATTATTATTTGAATATTAACTAACAAATACAATTTGTTCTTTAAAAACAACTTACAGTGTAAAAAAACTAAAATGAATGTATATTATTTATTCTATGAAAAAATAATTCATATAATCATAGTTCTATGGTATTGTTAAATAAACCCTTATAAAACCTATATATGGCCGATGTGAAAGGTGTGCAAAGTTGATAAACTATTAGTGTGGCTCAGATAACATTTCTCGGGTGGTAATCTCTATCAACTTTCATTTCTCCCGTTGAATGTTCTATTTGAGCTTAACGTTTTGAAGATCAGATTTGGATTTGTCTAGATGAAACCCCATGATGTCACTTCATTTTTGAGCTCTATCAAATGGGCATCGAATAGATCAATTTGACTAGGTGAGACCATCTATCCCTTTGTCTGATTAAATCGGATTTGTTCAAGCCATATATTTATACTAATCATTTGATCATTTTTAAATGCCTATTATTAGAAATGGTAACAATTCATAATTGTATTTTGAAATCCAAATACATAAAACCATGGAAGTGCATATGTTTTATATAACCATTTAACATTATAAGACATTTAATCAGATAAAGAATAATTTCCATTACAAAATGTATGGGTCATTAGAGGCACATACTCCTAATGTTTCAATTTTTTTGTTCCAACATGAGGGAATAGTATCTCTACCATTATTTTGATCCTCAGTTCATGTTTTCTTTAACTCATGACCCCCTTTCTCACCTTCATCCAAACCTTCAAATTTTCCCCCGATCTCTAGCATATGAACATTGTCAATTGAGGCAAGTTATCTTTTAGGAACTTACATCCCCACCAAATTCTACTCAAATTCATTCCAATATAGTGCCTTTGGTAGTTGTTATCTCATAAACAAGTACCTCAACGATATTTCATCATTTCTATACCTCAAAAAATTCTTCACCTCTTATCCCTCCAACTTCATATTATAATAAGGTCAAAGAATCCATGGATCTTTACTTAGAAGAATAATGATCGTATTGTTATTTGATTAGAATGTATTTTTACCTTTATTTCACCAATGTATTATCGTTTTTTATTATAAAAATCACTATCTGTTTTCATATATTCTATATTTATTTTATCTTGTCATTTTTTTCTCTTTTTATATTTCCAAAAGGGGTAGAATGTGTATGGAATTAAATATTAGAATAATAATTTTTATGGTATATAAATATATTGATTTTTTAAAGTTATATTCTATTTTCTAATGATCTATATGACATATTACATTGAAAACATTTAGATTTTAACATTTTTAATTTTAAATAACCTATTGTGTTTTGTATGATTCAATTATTAGTGATCATCCAAAAAGGGGAAATTATTGGACTCCTCTAGTTTTAATTCTCACAGAACATGATTTATCTAGTAAAATTCTATTTAATTATGTTTTTCGATGCATAAATACAATATATATATATATTATGATAGTATTTATATCATTTGATAGATTGGTAAAATATGACAATGATTGAGTCACATTTATTGTTGAATCCATGTTGAACATGTTACATATGGAAGAAAAGAAGTTATGTATAGGTTACCAATAAGGAAGATTCACTATTAAGATGTCTCACTATCATGTTCTCACCATCATCAAAGATATTGAATTCTTAAAACTGATAAGTCACAATTATTCAATCCAAATTCAATAGGTTCTCAGAATTATTGCAAATTGTGACTCATTGTCTCCTCAAGCTATCATCAGACCCAATTTAAAAAAAAAATCAAAGTACGAGTTATCTTTGTCATGAGTCACTGCTCTGTTTTCCTACTATCAGATACAAGTCTCCATCAAGTCGATAAACCACTATGGTGTCTCACCGCTCCGAATACAGTTATTACTATGTCTAATTCGCCCTTCTAAATCAATATTTAGAGACACCGTTCAGTGTTATTGTTCCAAGTCACTATTCCAAGTTACCATTCTAAGACACTATCAGACAATTTCACCATTTAGAGACACCACCAATTATTTCTTTATAATTTAAATACAATATTTTTTCTGATGACCATATTTTTAATACCTATTACCACAAATTATTTTAATGACTTTTTCCGTCTTTAGAAGATAACTTTTTAATCAATTTCATATCCTAGTACGAGTTATGATGTACTAGGCCACGATCACGATCATGATCCTTATTAGATACATTTTATCAAGAAAAATCCTAATAAAAATGGAATTAGTTGAAGTTGTGAATTCATGTTCATGAGAACGACACCAAAACTACTTGTTGTAATGCTGTTGTGGAGAACTGAAACCGAAGAATTTTTTTAAAAAAAATAGAGAGAGGAGAAGAATTCATCAAGAAAATAAATAACACAATATAAATCGATGAAAGATGTTGTCACAATGCCCTATTTTTACAATATATTTAAAAAAAATTACACATGATTCACTTAGTATAAATTCTAGGAGTTGGAAGATACATCACCTGTCACACAGAGATTTCTAAATCTCTATCTAATTTCTCACTTATTGGGTTTGGTTTTTACATTATCAGTAGAGGGTGTCTATCTATTTTCTAATAACACACACTAAAACTTGATTTGAACTAAAATATACACAATAATATTAACAATATCTATTGTACACTTTACGCTCCACACAAAAAAATAGGGGATGTGGTCCTAGTGTGGACAATTGGTTTTTGTACTCCCACAAAAAATGTGGAAGTGGCATTTTGCCCTAGAAATCAATTTATGTTGTGTTTTACCCCAATTTAAGTTATGGATCTAAGTATATATATATAAATAGCTTATCCATAGGTTTTTCCCTATGGAGAAGATTAATTATTTCATTGAGAATAAACTTATTGTTTAAATTGCACTATGTTATTTAAAGACTACTTTTCTCTGTTTGTGTTTATTTAAATCAGAAACAATAAATTTTGATTGATAGTTAATCTTAATTAAGTTCCATATCATAATCTTCTTTAATATATCAATTTAAAAAGATAATGTAATAATTCATTTTTTTTAACTTAGAACTAATGACTCTTTGAGAAATATATTGAACAACTAAGTATTTTTTGAACATCCACTTTGGATAACTGAGATGCTTTAATTTCAATATTAGGGTAATTTTAAATTAGTATTTTTGGAAAAAAATTATATGTACTTAATTCACCCCCCTTTTAGTTTCCTACTCCAACTAAAAACATCCATGATATAAAATTTGGGTCCTTTTATTAAAACAATTCATTTTTTTAATTATAAATAACTTTAAAAAATATTTCCATAATCCATATTATTTTATCATTTGGATCATTGATAGTTAAATAACCTTCCACCTTTTTCCCTATATTTTGTGAGTAGGGAAATAAAAGGATGTTGGGAAACCACTATATCTTCAGACGGTGCAAGTGGCTCACCATTCTTTGTATTACAACCATCATGGGAATTATCCATTATATATGCATCTGGGGTTAAACCATTTTTATAATCTAGTTCTTTCAGATACTGTTTTTTGGAAATTACGATTGGTTTTATAACACACACACCCTTACCATCAGATCTAGTAAAATTTGTGTTTTCATGATATGAATAGTCTCTGGGAGCTATAATATTCTCATCTTTTATAATTGGGTAATCACCAACTTCAATGGAACGTTTATTCCCTTTCTTTATTTTATTATGGAATATAATTATTTTTTTTCATCATCTTAAATCATTAATGTGGACTAATATTTTTGAAAAGGATCAATGTCCCCTTCTTGAAACTCTGAAGATTGGTTCTTTGGATAATTTCTATCATTCTTCTCTATTGTGTTATAAATCATTTTCCAACTGATGAAAATGTTAGTATCTTCTAGACCATGTCCTAAATCTGATAAAATATTTCGAAGGATAACACACTAACATCACCCATTGTTTGAACTTGATGAAAATCCATACCTCATCAAAGAGGGAACACCCTATCTTGATAATCTGTCAACAGATAGTTTGAGAGTGGCCAAAATCATTTGTGAACTAGACCACTCACATGATTCCTCTACATTATCTTGTTGAGTTAAAATAATTCCAAGATTATTCCCCTCTTAGATAATATTTTTAACCTCACTAAATTCACAATCATCAAGACACATTGAGGTGGAAGATAAAACATTTGCATGGGATCTATTCCCATGAATAGATGGCTAGGTGAAGTGTGAAATTGGATGTGTCCCAAGATAATACTACTATGAAACTATCAAAATCACCCTCATATCCTTAATATTATAATTATATGATCTGCAAACACATATTAGAAGTATCTTAATCCCCGAGATCTAAAAAATAGTTTCCATACTAGTAGTTCAATGAAGAAGGGATAGATCAATGACCCACTTTGATACGTATATATAACTATTTAATGTAGATCATTAAATAATAATTGGGGAATAATTCCATAAAATATTAAACATCCATTGTTATCATCATCAGAATGTAATGTTAAATCTCAGTCCACTCAAAATGATATAAAGGCCTTGAAAGATATGTATCAATTAGATTAAGAGGAACAATTAGAATATATATATATATATTAATATTAAAATTTGTCATAAAAAATTAAAAATTTAATACCATATTTCTTAACATATTAATTATAGAAAAATTTTGAAATAGGAGAGGGTGTCATGGGAAGCATACCCAAATCAGAGTGGTCTGAGGATCATGATTACAATAAAAATCATAGGTCCACTAGAAGAGGACGAATCAAAAGACAGAGAAGGAATGTTTTTTGAAATAGTAGGAAAGAATCATATTTTCATCTAATTAGAATCAAATTTGAAGGTTATGGGGATCCATGAGACTGATGATCATGTGCTCATTCATATCTCGTGAATCTGTGAGGAAACATTCAAATATGTCAACCAAATGATGATTATGCCCAAAATGCACCACCAAAGTGAAAATGAGACATGTTGATTTCCTTAGGAACCCCTGAAAGGAACTATGGAGAGGTGGAAAAACGTTTTTTAATAAGGGGACCTTAAAATAATGATCAATGATGGAGAAGGGGTAAAACGAGATTGGGAAAAAATGGGAGTGAAAAAGTGAGGTATGGATCAACCCCTACCCCTCTCTAGATGGGTAGGTATTGTTGGGTAATTTATCTTTATTGGCCATGAATAACCATGAAGCAAATAAAATCACAATATTCCCTTCTCACTCCTCTATTTTACCTAAATAACCTGATTTAAAATTTAGCACCACCAGAAAAATACTACATTTACTATTCATGTTTTCCAAAAATAAAAGTGACATAATTACTAAATATTGACCCATTGATTCAAAATATATAGTCATATTTATAAAATATAAAATACAAAAGATATTGTATAATATAATTTAACTTTTATCTAGAAAAACTCTAGGAAAAAATATAGTATTATAGAAAAATACCCTTTAAATTAAATATTTTTTTCCCATAAAAATTTATAGATAAACATTTTTAAAACCCAAAAAATAGAATATTTTAATTCAAAATAGACAAATCATAATTTTAAATGACTCCAAAAAATAAATTGACAAGGTAAATACATTAAAATAAAATATTTTTCCAATAAAAATAGTATTACTATATATTCCTTGAAATATATATATTTTCAAACCATTATAAGAAATATATCCTTTGATAATTTTGACATGATTAATTTAATCAAATGAAATTAATTTTTTGAAATTAAAATTTTTAATTTTTATATTTAAATTTTAAATAAAATATTATATGAAATTATTTTATTAAAACCATTTCAATTTTAAAATGAAGAAATATTTAATTTATTTAAATTTAATATAACTTCATAATTTAGGAATAATAATAAATACTAAAATTATTTATTCTATCACTATATGGGTTATTACATATTGATTAAATCAAATAAAAAAATATATTTTGATTCCAAAAAAACCAATATCAATCTCTTGAGGGTAAACCAAAGACGAAAAGAGATATTCATTGAGTTATTTAGACATATGAAGGGTCTCCAAAGTAATTATTTATCTTGGGATAATTGAGTAATTCATTATAATAAAAAATTTATGTGTCCAAAAATGATTTTTTTCTTTTATATTCCCATTAATGGGACTAGGTAATGTAATGTTCAATTTTATTTGAATATAGAGATATTATTCATGGATTGGGATATGTTATTTTCACATGAAGGTTACAATTACTTGATTCTAATATTCCATTAGATTTACTAGGTGAATATCTCTTATTTAATCAATCTTCTAGTAGGGAAAAGTTATATAATTATCATAAAGAAAAATATAATATTGATTCCCATGTATGATTGGAAAAAGTTAATGTATCATTGTTTATGTAGATCATATTATTCATAATGTGATATCACATGAAATCTATATTCTACCAAGAGTTTTACTTCCTCTACCTAGATGAAATATTACATGATAGTTCTTTGGAAAAAAAATTTCATCGAATTCACCTACACTAAAATATTCTTTTATCGATCATAAACCATTGAAAAATTCATTCTAACCTTAAATTTCAAAAAATCATTGTTTGGGTGGATGATTAACATCCTAAAAATTATTGGACAAAACATTCTCTACAAGTTTAAGTTATTCTGGGGACCTGATAGTGTTCCTTTTATTATTCAATAAATTGGTGATGGAAAATTCAATAATTATAAGGCTTTAATGAAATTTATTATGTTCATATAGTTTTTTAATATGGAGTTAAGGTTAAATATGGTTTATTTAGTTAGTCCCTTGTAATTACATATCTAATATTTGTTATCACATGGGAAAAATATTGTTAAAAAACAATAATTACTATCTGGAACATATTTCCATTCGAATCATTCCCCTAGGTAAATTGATAACACCAATTTTACATGTGCTTTAAGACTATCCAAAATTAAATAGCCTATAAACACCATCCCTTGAATGATGTTTTAAATTAAAAAATAATACCAATTTATATGGACTTATATTTAGTGAGAGGTGTAATATTTTGGTTCTCTCATTACTTATTTTTGTATGTCTTATTATCCATTGGTAATTAGATTAATTTATTTTCTATAACCAAATTTATGAATCCTAGAATTTAATAATTATTAATGGAAAATACCATATTCATCCAAATATCAATGAAACAATGCATAATCATCTTTCTCACATCCTCTCATTCATGTTCATATTATATATCTATGATTTCGTACAATAATGAATGAAATTTCATAGGAAATACAGTTTGATTTTTAGAAATAATGAGTGTGCTGGATTCAGTTTAATATATTTATGATTCCTTTCATATGATTGTGAGTTTTGAGAAGATTTCATTTGGGTTAGATAATTGGAAAATAGTAAATAATATGTTAATTATGTAATCTCTCATAATAAAATACGACACTAATATTAAATGATCAGGGATCCTAATGAATCAAATAGTTTTTACACAAATAAATTCAATAACTAATTAGATCCAGGGAATATTTTAAACCCTTCAACATTTAAATACATCTGTTGAATATATTTTTCTAATGATATTTTTAGTTAGAGAGTATATATATGATTTCATCATTATGGTAGAGCTGAACTGGTAATATAATTCTTTTTAAATATCCACCTAACTAGTGATAGGCCCATCCATAATGTTATAATACTAAAAAAAATATAATAACTTATAGATTACAAGAATTATCTAAGCATAGTTACTTTTTATTACTCTAGAGTCCCAAACATTAATCCAAATTATGATGAAAATTGATAAAGTTGGTATTTCAAGTCACTTTTGGAAATGAATGTTAATGAAATGGGGTTCATAATGATAGGTTAAGGAGGATTCAATTCCAGCAAATCATTATATTAATTATTACATAACTATATAGGTTTATTCCATAACACAATAGACTCTTTTAAATACATATTGATATAAATTATTTCTACTTGTGGTGTTATTTATTATTCTATATTTTTCATTTACTCACTCAGCTATGATTATCCTAGTAATATTTCTTGAGACTATGAATGATGTTTTCACAACAATGGAAACTTTTCATAGATAATATTTGAAATAATTAAATGAGTAGGATAACACAATATCTATTAATATGGATATATAAACTCAATATTCAATGGTTGATCTATCCCATTCCAAAAATGTGTTTAAAAAAAACGGTGTATTACTATTCCTTAATAGAAATTCTAATGTTGTGTGTATATATTTAGAAATACCAAATTTATATACACAATTTTATCTTACCTATACTCTTATTATAAAATTCATTATTTTAATAAATTTTCACAACACTTGTGGGGGTGGTTGTTTTATGTATGTATCCACATATTTTTATTATCGATGGAACAACCTCGTTTTATTATTGAAAATAGATGTCTTGGATAATATCATAATTTATGGACAAGCCACTATATTCTGATACACAAAACATCCTTATAAACCTTCTTGTGAATGAAATTCTCAATAAATGATTCATATACTTCATATATATATTTAACATTTTGTTTTTCCGCCATATAAGTTCCCTTGATGATTCCTATAAATTGTGTGTATCAATTGGAATGAACATATTTCAAATTTGTATTTAAGAATTATGAGTCCATATTATGAAAAATATAATACTCAGAGTCTATTTCATAGTAATATATTCAATTACTTTATTACTATATCATTTATATATAAAAACCTAAAATGGATTTTATTTATCCTTATATCACTATAAATGATAAAAATGGTGTATTATTCATGATATGTGATCCTAAAAATTATCCCTTTTATAACAACTGGTCATGAACCATAAGGAGGGGCTAACTCATGAACAGTAAATAGATCTATATATGGAGTTTTCAGAAGATATTCCCCCACTATGAGAATACTAAATTCCATGATAGAGAATTATAGTCAATTTTTGCATCACTCAATTTGATTTATTTTTCCAAGGGTGGATGAGGGATAAAATTAATACATCCCTAATGTATGAGGTTTCAAATATGATGTTGCAGAAGAAAAAGTAGATTTCCTATCCTACCAAGATTTTATCCTTCCATGTTCCATGTGTGGTTTATATCTCATTGTTTCTATTTTGGACACTATTTTTATTGAGGGACATGTTTTCTTGTAGTTACGATTCGTCATATTCATACTTCCTCTTTCGCTTATCTATTTAGATGATGTAGAAGTCTTTAAATTTCTTGTTCTTGCCAAGTGAACCTATTTTTTAATCAATAAATTTTCAACATTCATTATAGTATTTTAGTAATATATCTATATTTATGAAATTTTCTATGAGTCACCACTTTTTAGATAAACAAATTAGGTTGATCTTGTTAGAATATAATTATTGATAAAATGAATTTCTCAAATTTCAGGCTAACCAATAACTAGTGCATGAAGAGAAACATACATTATTATTAGACAATGTTTCATGAGGTTATTAATGATTCTTTATTGGAAACACAGATATCAATTGATATATTTTGGATTCCACATTACTAAGATGATGGTATGATCAACATCACATCACTTTTAATCTATCACGTAGAGATGATCAGCATACCCTTCTTAAGGTAGACGATTACACCAATGCTGGTTGTATGGAATCCATTGATTGAGCCTAATTTATGGTATGGATTCTTTTTTATAGTTTTTTGTTATAAAAAATAATATATGGAAATAACAAAAACAATTAACTGAATGTTTTCAACATCTAAATCCCTCAAATGAGATTATAATATACTTTATTGACCAATAATGGATTTTAAACTTATTAGGACCGTAAATTTCACTTTTTATATTATTCATTGAGTAATTTAGAATCACATTGGATGTGTTATACTATAGACAATAATATATGTTCTTTAGAGTAATGAACAATGATTGTTATCTAAATTTAAACATAAATTTTTAGGAGTCCATTCAAGTTTTTGTGGGGTTGTTTGGTGTAGATAATTTTTTTTCATGTGTCTCTAAAAAGTAGGTGAAGTTGGAAAAACCATAGTATTTGGGGGACCAACAAGCCAATGTGATATAATGTCTTATGTAGGGCCTTCATTAAATGATCTATGGGGTGGAACTGTATAGGTGATTTTAATTTTTTATCTGTATTCATTTTTTGATTGATGATTTATTAGATATTGACATAGTGAGATCCTATTTATTTTTGGGATATTTCATTACAAGGGGACATCCAAAACTAGTTATATTAAGATGTCCTATATGGTTGTTTTTCATATCACTTTGTGGAGGAACCCCATGGCCACTATCCTAGCCAGGGACTTCTGGATTATAAGATTGATAATTTATAAATATAGGATAACATTTATATCACACACACACACACACATATATATATATATATTAGGTAGGATATCCTATTGGGAACATATATGGTTAATTGATTCAATATTTCAACATTGGTATAAACAACTTTTTAATCAGATGGTTTTTTTCACATGAAGTAACATAACGATAGGAACCAAGGGTTATATCTCCATTTTTGTTGGATTTTATATTACTATAGGGTTATCCGAATGTTGATATTTATATTCTTTATATAACATTGGAATTTGTCGAGTACATATATATTTTGGTGTTCATTGAGAATTATTTTCAATATAAATTCATATTATAATTTTAGTGTATCTAATGGTCTCTCATATCAATATTTATGATGTACAAGGAATGGTGAAAAATTGCATCAAACATGTATATGAAAAATATTCAACATCTCAATCTTGGTCCGTAACTCTTTATTAGGGTAAATTTATATATTTCAATATCACTCCCTGTGTTCATTTTTAATGATATTATAAATAATCCCACTTGAGTAATCACAAGATGAAAATAAGATATAAAAAATCCATTGTACTTATAGCCCTTTGTTCTGATGGTCACGCTACACATTCAATACATGAAGAGAATGATAAGTTGCATGATTCCACAACATCATCAGTAGGGTGTCAATGTCTGTATCCAATCTCAACATCTTCCTGTCACATATTCCATCAATTTTTCCATCATAAATATGAATCCACACTTACTCCCTTTTTTTTACTAGCTACAATATTTAACACCTAAATCTATTAAACCCAAAATTGATTTACCTTGCCTAAACTTAAAACCAAACCAAACACCAACCATCCGTTATTACATCATCTTGAGATCACTAGACATCATAGAACTATGAAATATAATGTATATAATAACTACTATTCACATATGGTTCTCTGTCACACTAATATTAGAACCACTTATAGGCTTCCTATAAGATAAATGATACTCTTCCTAGTTCCTTTCCACCACTTTCAAGAGGGACATAACAATGTATATAAAGTGTATGATCAAGTTGTAGAATAAATTATAACTACTAAAAGAGAATCCCATAGTATCCCAAATGACCCACAGTAGTTCCTTCCCAAATTGTTCTTATCACTAAACTGAATCCATTACACTCCACCTATATCCATGCAAGACTGGTAAAGGAGTATGTTTATATCTAACTCCACAAAATCCAAAACTATCCATCACATATAATATTTTCCCTAATTCTATTTTTGTGGGGATTGGGGAAGCAATATAGTGGAGTAGATGTAGCACTCTTCTTTCAGTATATCTATAATGAAACAAATCACTTCTTTCATTGATTTATCCAAAATAAATATAGTGGTCGATTATGGAGAGATTATATCAACTATGTATTATTTAAATTTATAAATTGGATTAGAGATGGGATCTTCAGTTATATAAAAAGTGGATGGGGGATAAATGGGCATTTTAAAATCATACATTGTGGGATGATATATATACATTATCATCTATTTTTTAATTACATTTTATCATTATTATATGATGTGTAATTATTACATATTCCACTGCTTCTTTTTTATGATATATTATTTTATTTTATTTATTTTCTTCTATGATAATACTCTACCTACTCTATGGTAATGCTATTATAACATTATTATAATTCATAAGAGAGGTCTCATGGTTCACTGAGATCACTATTAATGTTCTTTATTATAATTTATTATTCAGTTGTAATGTGGTAGTATTCTATCATGGGGATTATAATGATTTTTATCACATTATCATACTGATATCCAAATCATTATTCTAGTCAGGGACCATCCAATTTAACTCCCTAATGTAAATCCACATTTATTACATATGGAGTTTTTCTTTTCGAGGGTTGAACGCTGTACAATTTTTGATGAGTGATAGTTAGTAGACTGACTATGATCATTTCAATCCCATCACCTGAAAATATGATGAATGGGATACTTGGAATGCCTATGAGGATTTCGAAGGGGAACTAATCCTTAAAAAATATGTTGAGGATTTTGATATTTTAAATAATATAGATTGGATTATTAATAGATCTTAATGAAATAATTTGGATTATAAGGGACCCATGTAATCCTAACACAAGACATACCTCTTTCCCCACAATCAAATGGTTTCGTTATTCCCCAAATTATTTTATTAGGATTCACACATAACAAAAAACAAATCTCTTAATTTTTTTATAACCGAGAAAAGGGAATGAAGAAAAATATAATTATGTGATTGAGAATTGTTGAGAACATACATAAAAAATGGAAAATGGCCTAGGTCTATCCCAGTAGACTATATTGTTCGTTTAAAAAATATATATGGATATGAATCTATAATTTTCTATATCAAGATGGATTAATTATTGATGATTTAAGATAGTACTTCAATTTATATCATCATATTATAAATATTTTACTATTTTCAAATTAAAATGTAAAATGTAAAAATGATGAAATAGTAGCTTACTCATTCTCACAAATTAAAGAGGTTGTTCCTACATTTTAACATCAAATGGGGAGATTCCAGATCATTACTTGCATAATTTGGGAGTTCATATTTATTTTAATGTTCTTATGGAGTACATTGGGAATCCATCATTATAAGAATTAGCTGAATAACAAATTAATATATGAAAATACAATTTTGAGAATCACCAATAGGTGACTGATGCATAGAAAAAGACTCCCTTGTCCCTCCTAAATTTAATTAAACATATTAGAATGATGAACTTCTCAATTCTCATTTATATATAGATTTTCCTAGAGATATTTTTTGGGATACAAGAAGGTGTATACTGAAATTTATAAATGAAGATAAAATCATTGTGTTTTTTTATTAGGATTTTTTGAATGAAATTAATATTAATTTATTCTTACTATTTCATTACTATTTTAATCATCATATTGCAAGATATAGTGGAATTTATAATATCTTATTCCATGGAGAAATATTTTTAGTCTAAATAAAATATGGAAATGATATATATGAAATACACTAATATATAATAGGATTAAATAGACACCACTCCCCATCCATATCAAGCTTTTTTTAATAATATAACATCTATATTATGATAACATATCCACATATTTAAAAATCCATCAAAAAAGGAAGTTGTACGTAAAACACTATAAAAATAGGGTCCACAAGAATAATGGAGTGAATCTGTTAACAAATAAAAAAATTTATGGTTCAGGTAAAAGGGGACTCATTTATCATCAAATTGTTGATAATCATGGGAAATTACAGTTATAGATTGATTAAATAAAAACACCACTATGTGGTTCTACTGAGTATTCTTTTCCCTTTCCTTCACTTATCATTATTTCTGTGTATTTGTTTTCAATACGAGTCTTTTTTTATTTTTTTCATGATATTTGTTGGGAAGTAAAAAATAGTCCCCATTAAATATTATGAGAAGCTAATTGAGTGGGAATCATTTCAAATTATCACGATCATAAATGAAATAATTGAATCCAAGTAATATTATAAGATGATACTCATTTTTATAATGTTTAAATAATGAAATTATTCTGAAAAAGTAATTATATTTTTTGAATAACATCACAGATATAATAGAAATTATGTTTGGGTGGGGGAAAATTGATATTATTTTGTTTTCATTATTTATTTATTCTATTTATAAGTGTGTGTAATTTTTAAAAAAACAATCAATTATGAATAATTCATAATATTATGCTCTATTTTTTCAATAGTAGTTTTCAAAATATTATTGGTGTAATTATATAATGCAAAAATATGTTGAAATCAAAATTGATTTGAAGAAACACGATCTTTATATAGATCCTTAAATGATAAATTTTTTTATAATATGATTTTATTTCTTTTTAATTTATTTTCAATAATATTTAATACTGTTATGTATTAATTTATGTTACAAAATAAGTAGTGACTGAAAAATATTTATTTTAACATCATTTGTGGCATTCTAAACCACATTCAAATCCTTGAAATAACACACTCAATTATTGATAGAATCTTGTTGTTTTTTTGAAATAGATATTTTTTATATTATTGTTTAGATATTTGGAATTAATGATATATTAGCTATATGATTGAGGAAGTTAAATTATCATTCCACAAATTTAATATTGTGAACAAAATTAAAAACTACACCATTTAATCTATTAGATAACCCTGAAGATACATATAGGAATAATAAATATTATATGTCTAATTATATCTTACATACCCTTATAATTAATCTACCCCATAATCTCATTGCTAGTGCACTTTTTATTATATATTCATGATCACAAGGAACTAGGTCCCGATGTACAAAAATAATTTAGTTGTACTGGAAATTAAAATTATATAAATTGTATCCATAATACATCATGTAATAGAAAATTCATAAATGATACATAAATAAATGAAATAAATTGCATTCTTGAATTGTTATTTAAATATATATTCTTTAGAACTTGGGGAACCGAATCATAAAAATGGTGAGACCAATTTCTCAATAAGGGTTTCTACTGTGGAATAAATAACGTGGTAGTGTGAATAAATAAATTCTATAAGGTAAAAAACTAAGAACATAAGACATTCAAATAAATATATCAACAATATTCAATATGGAATGATAATAAAATGAAACACATGTTATTTAATCAGTAAACTGAAAATTTAATGTGTCCATAGATATGTCAATGAAAAATATCATCGATGAATAATAACTGAAATATATATGAAGTAAATACTTTATTATTCGATGTCATGTCTATGGAACCCGATGACCTACACACTTATGATCCATCCTCCAAATAGATTAGATCTATATGTAGAAATATTTTTTTATTTTTCCAACATAATCATCTAACAAGAACATATCGATTCTTTGAGGAGCTTTATAAAATACAAGCTACACCTATCATTTTATGTCAAAATAATTATTAATTTAAAATAATAAATTTAAAACAGAATACTACATGGTATATTAAATATGTATATTAAATAAAATATAAATATTTATCAATTATTCCTTAGTTAGTCAAATAACTATCAAATTTAATATCATATAAAAATGTTATACTGTTTAGGCAATATTAAACTCCATTACATGAGAATATGGATATTTTAAAAAATTAATATACCACAAAAATGATCATAAGAGTGTAATTTTTATGATATACTGATAATAATCAAATGGAAGTGGGATTTCAAAGGTTTTCGTTAAATAGACTGTTCGTGTAAATAATATAAAAATATTCACATGTGTCATATAGCACATTGAAACAATTAAATCATAATCTCGATGAAGGAATAGTCATTGATCAAAACATATAATATCATGAAATTAAAGGAAATAATTATATAACACGAAAAGGGGTAATATATACAATATATAAAAGAAACTAGGTACACAACAACAAATAAGACTCAATGGAATGTTACATGAGATTAATTACATTACCTTGAATCTGAATAGTAATGTCTGTCTTTGTATTCTTGAATAATACATATGTGTTAATTATTTTCTTTCATAAAATATTTTTCCAGATTAATCTTACTCATATATACGTAATTACAATTTTTAATACTAATAAATAAAATTGTATATCTTGTGTTTTGAAACAATTCAGTCCATGTGTTAAAAATGAAAATGGTAGGTCAACTTTGGCAAATTAGGTTATTATATAAACGTATCCAAAATAATAATCATGAAATAGATATCTTATTTATATATTAATTATAAATTTAATATAATTAATTAATGTTGGTTGTGAGAAATTAAACAACACAACAATCATGGAGAGCGTAGGTCGTATGTACACATGATAAAAATTTCCATTTTTTCAATGATTATTATGGAAATATGGTACGTAAAACCTTAAGATTCCATAATGATAATTATATCTTAAATATCAAGTTAATTAATCATATTAACTTCTATATATAATTAATCTGATGTAATAGTTATCACATCAAGTCAAGGAAGCTGTAGTGCACATATCCACAATCAATGATATAACTATTTATGTGTGTAAAAGGGAAATAAATAAATTGATATATATATATTTCATAAAGATATTTATTTAATGAATATAATATATATGTTGTGTATGTATCATTTATTAATTATAATAATCTATATGTTTATTTATGCCCATTGGGATTATTCTAGATTATAATAGATATTTTGGGAGACCAATTATTAATGTTTTGGGGGATACAATATGGATTTAGTGGTATGTGGAAGGTGTATAGTTCATTAATTTTTATATTAGAGGGGGAGTGAAATTCTTGTAAATAATAATATCTATTCATTAATTTGAGGTCTACCTTACCTTATATGTCAAAAATGGAAAAATAATGGATTAAATGGTAGTAATGGTCTACAAAAACTGCCAACACACAATAATTTGGATCCTTAACTTCTACAATTCCCTAATATTATCATTTTGTTTCTTATTATAGCATGTATTTTTCTATCCAATGTAATTTAAAAATTATGAATAAAATAATTTTTGATTTAAAATAAAATTCTTAGAAACAGAATTTATAATATAATATATAATTTAAAACATAAGAATAACATTAGTGTGTGTAAATAATTTTAAAACAATCGCACGTAACGTGCAAGGATACTTCTTTAATCTAGACCTTTCAAAAATATGTTTTATATCTATGGTCAATAAATTAATGTTAAAAGTTCAATTTCTCCATTAATATTCTAAATTTTAAATTTATATACTATGAAAAATTAATTTGGATAATAAATATTTTCATTATTTGTAAATAATTTAATGAAATATAAATTATTGTAAAATAACATTAATTTCTATTTTGTCATTATTTATTTAATTTTAGTTTTTATAATATGATAAATAATTACATGGAAAATAAATTAATTTCATAGATATGTACCATTATATATTTATCTAAGTAATAATTAATGAAAATAATTCAAACAATTTTATTCACATTTAATATTTTTAGTATCATTTATTTATATTGATTATTGAACAATTAATCACTCTGTTGGTGTTTCATATGATTCTTAAGAATCTAATTCATCTCTACAAATTAATTATAAATTATTATGATAATAATAATCCATTTAATATTCAATAGGACATTTATAACCTAATATATGTTGTTTCTTACATATCTCATAGATATCGAAATGTTTTAGGTAGGGAAGTATCCATTTTTTTCTTACATAACTTATCATATAGGAAAAATTCAATCAATAATATCCCAATAATCACTAAAACTCAATCCAATAGGGGATATGGTCTTGATATTGTAATTAAATGACTTGAGGATGTGTTTTTAGTATATTTAGGCCCTTATGATTTAGGTTGTGCCCGCTGTGGGGCATAATTTTAACTTAACCACCATAAATAATTTTAATCACCTTCAATAAAATTTTGGGTCAAAAAAGATGATATTATTAGATAATTTTTTTTAATTATTAAAATTATATATGTATTTTTTTCAAAAGTTGAATCATATAATTGGAAAATTTATGTTTAACCATAATCTCACAGGCATTGTGAGAAAATGAGGTTTTAAGGTAAAATCATTCAAAATCTCAATAAGTTATTATATCCAATTTCAATAAAAATATTTCTATAACATAAAAATATCAACATGTAATTATAATTGATATATTGTGAGATTAATTAAAAATTTAAATATAATTTTTCTTTAATAATTAAGTTAATGAAAATGTAGTTTTTAACTAAATTTGAACATTTTTATATATTATTTAAAAAATGAAAATTATAAAAAAAGTACAAAAAATTTACTGTAATCATTTTTTTTATATTAAAAATTATAAAATGATATTTATTTTGACAATTTAAAATTAAAAAGGATTCAAAAATTGTTTCCAAAATAAGTTCACCATAAAAATTCGTTAAAACTCAGCATCAAATGTAACAAAATCTTATTTAGTGTTTTTGTTATCATAAGATTAAATATTTATATACAGAATGCTAACAAAAAAGTAATATTTATTCAAAATAGAAAATATTAGTAATTAATGGGGTGTTACATTCTCCCTATCTAAACTAGATTTTGTCTTTATATTCTAAAATTTCTCTCAATAATCATGGGATTGATATATGAAAATGACGAATTTTTTATAAATGTACATTGTATATTGGAATAGTCAAACATATTATAAATTAGAGAGAAAGGAAATTATAATGTACATGTAACAGGGTTCCCTATTATGACAACATGAAGGGGATGTGGAAAAATGGATATTGAAGGGAGATGTAACAATCGTATCTTGACAGAGAGTTATAGGGAACATGTTTAGGAAAAATTTATCAATAAAAATTAAATAAAAACTTTATGATCTAAGGGGTCATTAGATTCCTAGGAATCAATGTAACTATGAATATTTTTTCACGAAATATTTCCATAGATTTGAGAAATTATTTCACTCTCAAGTAATATAAGTAAATATACATTCTCGATATGTTTCTATAAGAAAAATATTATCCTTCGTTTAGGCCTTGAACTATTTCTACCTAATCGCATATAACATGATTCATCATATTGTGATGTAATATATCAATATTTAAAAGTGCATCCAACATTCATTTTAAAATATTTCACGAATTCTTATCTTTTAAAAAATATTTTGATCTGACAGATTAGGAAGAAGGTCACCAAATATCCAAAATGAATATACCCCTCAATCAATATGAATTATATTTTTATTAATAAAATACCAAATATATGAACACCTTCATCTTGTATCCTATTTAAATATTGTAATAATTACAAAAAACCCCTATTTGAAACATGCATTCTTCCTTATTTATTCGGTGGCACATGTGTTATGGATATAATCCCTTAATCCAAATGTGTAGTAAACATTGTTAATGATAGAGTGAACCACATTTTCTATAAATAATTACTCTGTTCCAAATAAGTAATTACATATCCAAATCAATTCATTCATTATAATATAATCGTATTCTTCACATTAAGAACATATTAATTTTTTTCATTCTATCGATCATGTTTTTTCCAAAATGTGTTTCTTTCTTTTGAATAACTTCTATTGGTACCATTCAACATATGATCACAAACATGTTACAAAAAAGTAATGTTGTACAATCCATATTTGGTTCATAATTCATAATTGTATAATCCAAATACACAAACACATTGATTATTCCTCCTCATCCTTAATAAATTGACAATATTACCTCAACATATTACTTAATACCTATTTACCTTCACATTTCACTAATATTATCATCATCATCTATGATATATCCATTACAAGTACCAAATTTCTGATTTTCTTCCTGATATTTTCTCTTGATGTATTGAGTTTCATTATGACTATTCATTCCACACATAACGAATTTAAACATTGATGATGTCTTTGGGAGTGAAATTTTCTAATTTTTTAAATTAACTAAAATCTTAATTTTTACATTACAATTAAATCCATTGTGTGATTTTTTTACATAGTCAAGATATATTCATGTTCCCCTTAAAAATTCAGATATGTGATTATTTACACATTCTCATCATAGTGTAAATTGAATCATCATTCATCCATGGTCTCCATTACGAGCACTCCTAGGGAAAAACATCATTTTCTTCCTTGGTGAGTCCCTGAGATGGTTATGATACATATTTTCAATCATTTTCCATGAAAAATGATTAAGCGTTATCATATAATCCTGCAATATAGTGATATTTCCATTTAGAATGTCCTCAAAAAGGGTCCATTACATTCAATCTTAAACTACTTCCTTTTGGTTCCTGTAATTGGTTGAATTTTTATATTACAGTGTGAGAATCAATTTTCAAAACATATAACCACCTATTCATTAAATATTACATGGATTATTCCTAATACATGGAACACACATCATTAATATATGATTCATTAGGATTACCCAAGGTTATTTATAGCCATCTTCTACTTAAATCCTTTGTGATGGGCTGAAAATTAAATTATGAATTATACAAAGAATATATATCATAAGTGTCAGAAGAAGTGCACAGTAATGCCCATTTTGATGTACCAGGTCACACTTAGTCTGGAATGAAACACCCCTTCATAGGTGTTACTCAAATGTATATATTTTCCTCAACCACATCCACAAGTAGTATCAAGATTGAGATGTATTTCTAGAAACACCCATATAAAATCTATATTACCAAAATTCTAGGATGCTCTTACGTACATATCATTAATGCCTATCTTAGGTTTATGTTCCCTAATCTATGTTCTCTAATTCTAGTTTTCAATGTTGCTTCTAAACCTCCTTTGATGGAACCAGTAAAACCCATAACTAAGAAGCCTGGATCTAGTGCATTATTTTATTACAATGGCATCATTAGAATGAATCAAATATAGATGGATTGATCTTGTTAATAGTTTTCATATGTACATTACATACAAGATACCCATAATACATTGGGGAATATAAAATATAAACATTATACATAATAAAATGAAATAAACATTATCCTTGAATAATTATTCAAATATTTGTTCGTCATATCCTTATAAATGGAAACATAATAATTGTGAGAGATAATTATAATTAAGGTTATTTAATATGGATGAAATAATGATTTAGTGAGAATAAATTATTATATAATAATAAATATATGATAACACATCCCACTCAATAACTGGATAAGGGAGATTGAATATGGCTAGTTAGAAGCTAAATATCATTTAATTAAATAAATGAACTGAAAATTAAATGTATCTATATATATGTTGACACAAAATGTTAATAATGTTTAATAAATGAAATATATATAAATTAAATTTGTAATTATTGGACATATTGTATAAGAAACATAATGACTAATACAATCAAGATCCATCTATCTAGAAATTTAGAACTATAGGTAGAAACCTGTTTAATTAGGCCAAATTATCATCTCGTGAGAACATATCAATGGATCGAGGAGCTATATAAATCTAGGATCCACCTATCATGCCATGTGAAATTCTTTACTCATGTAAAATAAAAATTTAAATAGTATACCACCTTCCTTAATGAGTATATTTATTGAATAAAAGATAAGTATTTATCAATAAATCATTAGTTAATTATATAACTGTCAATGTGTACACCATATGAAAATGGAATACAGCGTAGGGAATAGTAATATCTATTACATGAGAAAATTATTATTTAATAAAAGTATAATTTATCATAAAAATTATAATAAGTGATTGTTTTTTCAATAAAATTTAAACAATAAAAATAAAGTGAGAATGAAAATATGATTTTTAAATACATTCTTGAGGAAAATAATGTTTAAACATTCCACAGCTTCCCTTTCACCTTTGAAATAGTTAAATCAGAATATTTATGAAGAAATAATAATTAATTTTATCTTATAATATCATTAAATTCATTAAATTCATTATATTACAGAAAATGCGATGTATATACAATATTTAAAAAACATGTGCATAACTAAAAATAAGTCTCAATGAAATGTTAATTGAAACCAAATCCCTTACCATTAATCTAACATGTTACATGTGTCATTATAATCAAGAATAATTAATTTGTGTCAATTATTTATTTGAATACAAACATTATTTAAAATTAGTATAGTTTTTATATGACTTATTACAATTTTTTAAAAACTACGTCAATAATTATGTTTATGTTAGTTGTTTTGACCAAATTTTGTTAATGTGTCAAAAACAACTATCATAGGAAAACAATGGTTAAAGAGATTATTATATAAAAATATAATAAATTATAAAAATGTCATAATTATAATATTTATACATAAATAATAATTTTATGACCAATCATGAAATTGGTATATGAAAAAAGTTAATGTTATAATAATCAAGATGGTAGGTCATATATACACATGAGTAACATTCCAATTTTTAAATGATATTTATGCATTAGGGTAAGTATCACCATATAAAAAATTTATATTCATTATATAATCAATATAACATTATATACTCATATCAACGTATATATATAATTCATTTGATGTAAAAGGAATCACATTATGTCGATGAAGTGGTAGTCTACACACCAATGATCCATCTTATCACTTTTTATGTGGATGAAAGAGTAATAAATAAAATGATATATATATATATGGAAGATAATTATTTAATTAATATAATATTGATTTTCGTTGTGTCTCATATGTTTAACTATAATCATCATTTATAGGTTCCATGTATTGTGTGTTCGAATCACATCACTATTATAAGGTGGTAGTCCACACTTGCAAAAAAAAGAGTTATCGTATTTACAAAAATTGAATGTATATATGTATGTGTAGTAAAATAATTAAACAATATTAAAGATATAATAAATATAATATATACCATATTAAAATATATTTTCTATCATAATGACCATCATGAGAAGATGTAAAAGAAGATCAAACAATATTTATTTCATGAGGTGATAGTTCCCCTTTCACATAAGAAATTTGTTATTTAAAAACTATATGGTACTTTATGTAAGTGATGGTCCAAACCATATCATAAAAAATTATATTTTATTTATTATATTTTATTTTTAAATAATTATTGAATACAAATAGTTTTTGTGAAGAATGATTGAAATAAAACTATACATCTTGAAAACCGATGTTACCCCTTAATCAGGTATCACATATTTGTATATACTAAAAAGTTTTAAAGTGTGTATTTATTACAAATTTTATGATTATAGGTTGAGGGTAGACTTTTTGGGAGACTCTTTGGGAAATTTTGGACAATCCAAAGTGTCTTTAGAGGTGTGAAAAGGGGTCGAGTGCTTGGCTATTTATAGTGGAGGGGGAGTGGCACACTCGTAAATAACAATGTGTATTAATTAATGGGACGTCTACCTTTCCAAATGTGTCTAAAATATGTAAAACTACTGGTTTAAAGGGGATCAATGGTCGATAATAACCTCCAACATAGAAAAATATGTTCATTTTAAAAATTTGGTTCCTTAACTTCTTTGATTGCCCAATTTTATTATTTAGGTCATTATTAAAGCATCTAGTTTTGTAACCTAGGAAATTTGACCATTAATACTAAGATAAAGTTTTATTTATTAGAAAATATATAAGAACTAAATAAATAAGAGTATACATAATTTAGAACATAAAAATTCTATCTATGTTGGAAATTAATTTTCAAACCAGTGCATGTAACGTGCATGAACATTGCCATAATCCAGACCACTCTAATTTTGTTATTATATATTGGTACATAAGATAATTATAAAAGTTAAACTTTAACATTAATATAAAATAGTTTATATTTATAGAGAATGAAAAATTACATATATGAATAAACAATTTTTATTAATTTTTAAACATTTGATGAGATAACATTTTCTATAAAATAATATTAAAGTTAATTTTAACATTATTTATTTAATTTTAATATAAAAATATGATAAATATTTTATACTTCTAATATATTAAGGTTTTACCTGTGTAAAACTATATATTCCAAATAATAAAAAAATTAGCATAGTAATCCAATCATTTATATTCATTTTCAATATTTATTATATCATTTATTTTAGTTTATTTTTAATCAAATAATCAACGTGTAGGAATTTGTTCTGAATTTTTAATAAGAAATTCTTATACAAAAATTCATGATAACCTTGTATGAAAAAAATAACACATTTATTTTTCAAAAATATGTGTATCATAAAAAATAATTTGTTACATTTCTGAAATTCATATAAATGTTATATGTTTGTAAATTTTCCTTTTTCCATTTTCTGTACATAATATATCATATAGAGAAAATTCATTAACTATTATTCCAATTGAAATGTCCCAAACTGGGTTCCACGAGATGGTGCCCCGATCCATTTGTACATATGACCTCAAGCGCCCCTCCCCATACGTTATAGAGTACCGACTATCAATTAGGGTCCAGAAAATCAATCATAGGGAGACTATATCCTTTTTATCAAAATAAAAAACCAACGAAAGAAAAAAAATAAACAAGTGTGGAAGTATATATATAAATAGAACAATACATAGTCACATGATAATAAAAATATGAAATATATTACTCAACTAAAAATTTATAGCATGCTATGATAATTCAATGTTCAAGTGTCTACAATGAAACTGAAGATAATGATATAATGACTCCCAATAACGTCCCAAACCATATTTGGTTTCCTAACCGATTCTCCATTCCCAAATAGCGATCTATCCTAGGGCCTTTCCATTATCCTGTCCTGTAACAACAAATTCTGCTCGGGTGCTAATCAGGACTCCCAAATATTGTGTAAGTACAACTTATTCGGCCACCAACAACAATTTCTAAACATGTCTAATAAAAAGAAAATATATGTAATACTGAGAATCAATAAATATAGTTCATTATTAAATAGTTACCAAATATTCAATTATTCTTTAATCATCACATTAAACCCGATTTTAATTCATGTATCCCATTTAAAACACAATTCATTATTGTAAATAATTTGGCGTTGAACTCTAAGTTAAGCACCACAAATGTCATTCAGTGTATATATCCATGTCCAACACCCCTCATAATATTCATTGTAGATCGCCATTTGTAGTACCACACATCACAAGAGCATGGTTATCTTTTGGGGAGGAACACCATGTCAAATTTACAACTTCTCAACAAGTATATAATTCCATGTCTAGAACCCACATTCATTATCATTTAATTCATTCATTAATTCACCAGAATTAACAACTTTATTCCCTTACTAATCCAACAATTAGATAAATATATCAAAGTCTATTTGTTAACTGAATAATTAACTATGTACACAACCCATTAATTAATTCATCAATTAATCAATCAATTAACACAAATATTATTCCATAATTAATTATTAAAAATTAATTACCCAATCCAAATATTAAATGTTCATAATTGATATCATAATTTATTATCATAATCCAACCACAAGGAACATAATTAATTCACCATTATTTATCTCACAATGAAAATAATCTTCTCATAATTCATTCTCCCATATTAATTATCTTAAACGTAACCACATTCTATATCTCAAATACAGTTTCACAAATAGAAAATAAAATCCTTTAATAAATAATCTTTTCGGGAATCCCCTTACCCCAATGATTACATCTTCAATTAATTTATGTATTTAACCACATGTCAATTCCACGTTCCAAATTACTCCAATTTTGGAAAACATTTTTAAGGGAACCTAGGAAATCAATAATCTAACATTTAGATATCAAATCCAAGGGAATAGGAGTTATGTTTTGACATCCTAATTCTGTTTACAGATGGATTTTATCCCAACATTAATCCCAAAAAACTAAGTGACACAACAAAGTTGATCATGGTATGGATATAATTACATAAAACTTAAATTAATATCAAAAGCATAAACATCTCGGAACTCAAGATCTATATCCAAAATCCAAGATCCTGATAGCTACTCATAGGTTTTGATCCATGGAAACAGTGGATATCTTCCCTGAAATGATCATAGAACCATATAGGAATGAATAGAAGAAGAAACATAATGAAATCAACTTATCAGGAAGAAATAGAATCATTAATCCATGAATTATATCTCGAAGAACCGTGTTCGAATTACCTCTTAATCCCTTGAAAAGGCTACTGGTTCACCTATAATTCATCAAGTCCAAGCCTAGGTCGAAATAGATGAGATTCAGGGGTTCGAGTGATTTAAAATTTAATTTTTGGATTATTGAAACCTCGTGCATGGTTTCTTAGGTATGGGTGCATGGTTAGGATAAATCATGCCCGAACCATGCAGACCACTCAATCTAGGTTCACATAGTTATCTGGGATTCAGCTTATGGTATATCAAACCATGCGCAAAATGTACACAACCCACTGTCCATTAATATTTCATGAAAACTCTCCCGAATTCATGTCAAACCAAAACTCCACAACAAAGGTACTTAAAAACATATAAAATTACATGAATACAGGCCCAATATGTCTTTGAAATATGTTAGGATCTTACAATCTCGCCACCTTATAATATATTGTATTTGATCATCACTCCCAAACATAACTATGATTTTCAGCCAAAAATATTGGGCAATTAATACCTCATTTCTTCCTCCTATTCCCATATTTCCACTTGAACACTTCCATGTATCCATAACACAAAAAATAACGACATGGTCATTCCCTGGAACACCTTCGCACAATAATCTAGTACATGTATCATAATTTCCTCAAATGATGCATCATTTTAAAGGCCAATTTTATCCACATAGATCACATGAAATGAGTTAGGGTGATACCAGGGAAACATGGGAAAAGTCACGCGTAGTGTTGTATCTCTGTGGAAGGGCCAATCTATACATTACTAGCCTGATTCTCCCAACTACATCAAATGGTCCAACAATCCTTAGGACCAAATTGTCCGGCCTCCTTATCCTATGGTGACCTAACATAGGATTAAACTATAGTAATACATGAGACCCATATATAATCCCTAGGGGTCATCTCTATCTACAATAATATGACTTATAACTAATCTATGCCACAACCATACATTTTAAAATCAACAACACAAACTCTAACATCTCCTACAAGGGACTCGGTCCCAACCGATCTGACTCACCTGCCTCTATCCAGCCTAGCAGTGACCTACAAGGATTACCATAAAGTTCCTCATATGGTTCCATATTTATAGTTTCCTTATAACTATTGTTATAGTCAGACTCTACTAAAGCAATGTTCTTCACCCAAGAACCACCAATGTCAAGGACACATTCCCACAAAAGATCCTCTAACATATGTATTTTACTCTCCAACATCAAATCTTTTTGTTGGAGGAAAGACATACTTAACATTTCATATATGCCAAGAATTGTATATAAGTCCTACTAGAAGTGTGAATTAAATCGTGAGTCACGCTCTAAAACAATATTTTGTGGAACCCCATGAAACTGAAATATCTCTTGAACATACATTTGTCCCAATTTTTCAACAGTAAATGATTCCCTTATTGACAAGAAATATGATACCTTCTTTAGTTGATCCACAATGACACAAATTGAATAATTCTTCCTAAGATACATTAGAAGACCAACAAAAAATCTATAGTTACATTATCCAGCTTCTATTTCGAAATATAAACTGATAGTGATAGACCTCTAGGTCATTGAAGCTCTGCCTTCACCTACTGATAGGTCATACATAATGTCATGAAACCAGCTATCTCCATTTTGTTTCCAGGCCACCCAAACTATCATTATTGGTCACAATAGATTTTTTTCATCCCATGATGTATTTTCCATTTTGAGGAATAAAATTCTTGCATAAGTCCCGCTCGTATACTCATAGGAACACCAACTAGGTTTTTTACATAAATGATCTCATCCACTTCTATCAACTAGTATAAAGGTGTTTCCCCACATTCTTGGATTTCCCATCAGACTACTCAGTCTATATCCATGTACTTTCTACCCTTGATCCATCTCAAGTGTGTAGACTTCACTATGACTGAAACTAGATTCATTTCTCCTAACTCTAATGAACTGTCACATGATTTTCTGCAAGAAAAGTCTCCATCTTCCAGTATTCACTTGACTAATGTATAAAATGAGTTTATTTTTTCCTGCTCATGTAATTAGCCACATTATTCACCTATCATGGTGAATATTCTGGTTCAAAATCAATGGACCGCATACACTCTACCCACCTTCGCTGTAGAAGATTCATGTTACACTTTGGAAAGATGTACATCATGTTTTTGTGATCAATAAAAAATATAAACATTTCACCCAAATGATATTGTCACTAAGACATAGGATCATAAACCACTACTGCCAACCCGAGGTCATGTGTATGGTAATTTTGTTCAAGTTGCCTAACCTTCCAAGACCCCTAATATATGACTTGACCCCCTTGCATTAACACAGCTCCGAGTCTGATAAAAAATTCATCACAATACACCATGTACATCTCATCTTTCTTGGGTAATATCAAAATTTATGTTGATGTCATGGGATTCTTCAAATTTTTAAAAGAATTCCCACTTTCTTCTATTCTATCAGTATTCACACATTTAATTATGAATCCTGAATGAGATACTACTACTCAATAAAGTCTTCGATGAACCCCATGTAATATCCAACTAATCCCAAAAAGCTTCAGATATCATAATCGTTCTTGGGATACTTCCAAGAATCCAATGACTAGTCATTCTTTTGACCCACAATCGCACCTTCTTCAAAGATTATGTGCCGTAAAAAGTGTGCCTTATCAATCCAAATCTGTCACCTAGATAGATTAACATATAACCATTTCACTCTCAGTGTATATTGGAAGATGCAATGATATTGAACATAATATTCATGAGATATGGAGTACACGATGATTTTTTTCACAAACACCAACACAAACTGTTCCGGGTATAGATGAATGATATTGTTCATCATGTCCATACACAAAATTGGAGTATTTTTTCCCCTAAATAGAATTAAAAAATCATAAGTTCCCTACCTTTTTTTAAAGAATTTCATGGTATATCATAAGTCTTAAATATAACAAGACGATTCTCTGATCTCAAATAGATATTTGAGAATACAAAATCCCCCTTTATCTAGTCAAACAAAAATATTGATATGCGTAAGAGGATATTAGTTCTGCACAGTCATTTTACTTATCATCATGTAATATACACAAATGCGTAAACCCCTGCCAGCCTTCATTGCAAACAACATATGTGATCTCCAAGGTGACCTAGATGGATGTATAAACATGTCATCCTCCAACTCCTACAATTGTGTCTTGATACCTCGAAGCTAATTCAGTTCCATCCAGTAAGGTGAAATAGATTCTATATTAGCTCATTGCATGAGCTCAATTGTGGACTCTAGATCTCTCTCTTATGGAAACACTATGATGTATTTTGTAAAAACATACTGAAACAGTTCTACTACTGGTGGAGGTATTTCTTTCCTATCACTCTCATCATTGATAAAAAGACTCGTGACATGGGTTGTGAGCTCTCCCAATTTCCATGTAACTTACCCTGCACTTCATGCATATATATTAAATTATCTTTGATGAACATACTAGTCAACCATAGTAGATAAAAATGTCAATATTTTATGATAATAATCAATGTGGTATCAGTATGTGACTAACCAGTCCATACTCAGGTTGAGGCCCATCATATCAAGGTCATAGTGATCCCAACGAAAATGATAATCTCCAATCTCTAGTGAAAATCCCTTGCATAAAATGTTATCTATAGACCATGTTCCCAATTGTGTATTGATATTTATTTCTATACATGTATACTCAACCTCCTGAATAAATACAGTAACAAAATTTGAAGATGTAATATAATGGGAGGAACTATTATAAAACAAGGAACTATAGAATGTAGAAACAACTAGAATAGTACCTCTCACTGTTGATTTCCCAGCTGCGCTTTCCAGAACTGTAGGTTGCATTTCCTATAACTATCACTGCCTTCTTCCCTTTCATGTATACTAACTCTAATGTGTAACCCACTTTTCTGATATGTTAGCTCATACTTGAATGCACCACGACCACTAACTCTACCGCCCCTGCTAGTAGAACTCATACAACTAGACCTCTATGTTTTAGAAGACCCCATTCCCACAATCTGACTCTCCATAACTTATCCATCTGCACTATCTTTTTTCTGATTCTTACCAAACTCATATATGTACCCCATAATTCTATAAAACAAGAACTGTACTTATGGTCAATGATATTTTTTTTGACAATGTCCCATGCTACCACATTAGTGGAAAATAAAATGAGTAAGATCTTGTAAAATTTTTCCTCTTTATTTTCCACCTTAGATTCCACGATCCTGACTAAGGTTACCATAAAAACTTTTCTTTCTCTCGTAAGGCACACTCTCTGATCATCAAGTGATTTCCACCTATTCAGTACAAGAATCCCCCTTTAGGTTCCCCTAAACAATGATATCCTGATTCCCAATATCTAAGAACTTCTTTAGCCTAAATATTATTACCTAGGACTTAATTTCACATTTATGTTGGTCTGGAAATAATTTTTCTAATGTGGCATCAGCTTCTTCAATATATAGATAAACACACTGTAAATCATTGAAATGTCTCGCATAATCCATTATGAACATGATTCCCTTGGTTAGATGCATAATCTCTGAAGCCTTCCCTTGTCTCAATTTTCCTAGATATACTTTTTCCAAAAACATATCTATAATTTCCTTCTATAAATTATCACCAGTTTGTTTAGATGATACCTGAATGTCCTAATATAACTTCAATGACCCTTGTAGAATATATGCATCGAACAAGACCCTCTTCTCAGAAGAATTCTCTAAATGGACTTGTATCATCTTTATGGATTCAATCCAAAATTCTACCCCCTGAGGTTCACCCTCTCTTATAAAAGTTAGAGGGTGATGCTGTTGAAACTCCCTTGTCATCTCAAACATGCTTTTGAGAACCTTCCCTAGTGCCCACTCCATTAATTTCATGAAATGAGAAATTTTCTCCTGGAACTGATCTCCTAACTCCTTTTCTTGCACCAAGGGTTCCTCAAGTTCACTGTCTCAAAGTCCATTTTGGGACATACCCCTTATAATCCATCTCAAGAAACATCATGGAGGTATAAATATAAAATAAAAAACACATGACTTTGGTCTCAAAATGCAACATTATTACATTTACATTAGAATAGATAGAAACACAACATGTCTCAACATTTCCGTCTATACATTCTTACCATACGACCTACACTGATGCCTTATCACTACCCAAAACCATCCTACTCTTAGGTCTGCATTATAAATGGTACATAAATTACCAATAATTAATTATGAAAATATATTAACTAAATAAATTAAAATTATTAAACCTATCAATTATTTAATCAATCCCATTTTATTATTCAGTATTCACATAATACAACAATTTATTCACATTTTTCATCATTTTCACAATCTCAAAATAATGAAAAATAATGTTCAATTCAAAAACATACCCATAACCCATTTTCATGTCAGTGCCTAAAATTATGTGTGTCATAATAATCGTGAGTTCCTTGAATGATGCATGCAGTCTCATATCTAAATCCTCAACAGGCCATGGACCAATGTTCAATAATTTTCTAAAACAAATTTGGTATCACACCACTATTATGTCACATAATGTGAAATAATATCGAACTCTAACAAAGAATAGTAATCAATAAAATTCAACCATGGGTACTCAGATTATCCCACATACGTGGGTTTACAACTCTGATTCATGAACACATTACAATGTCAAGAATATTGATGGTCTAATGTCTACATTTCCGAAATCATTAATATAAATGAAGAAGATATGAATGAAAACCTCTTCTCATACCACTTCAAAACGTCCTATACTAGGTTCCACTAAATGGTTCCCCATGTCGATTGGTCACATGCCCTCATGCGCACCTCCCCCTAAGCTAGAGGGTTCCGACCAGCAATGAGGTTCTAGTAAGTTAGTCCTATGGAGACTATACACAAATTAATGAGAATAAAACACCAATTAAACCAAAAAACAATAAAAAAGTTTGGAAGCATATAAATAACTAGAACAATACCAAGACACAAGATAGTCAAGATTGGAAATATAATACTCAACTAAAAAGGGAAAGCATCCCATGACAATGCACAGGTCAAGTGTATACAATGATGCAGAAGATAAGTACACAATGACTCCCAAGAAGGTCCAAAACCTCATTAGATTCCCTCACCCTTGCCCCATTCCCAAAAAATAATCTATCTCCGGTCCTTCCACTTATCTTCCCATATAACAATAATGTCTACTCGGGAGCCGATCAGAAGGCAAGAATTGGGTGTGAGTTCATCATAGTAGGCCACACGCAACGGTGTCTAAATCAATTTCTGTCAAAAGATAGTGTATGTAATACAATATATATATCAAAATAGTGCATAATTAAATAGTTATCACATTTTAATTCAATATTTAATAATCACAATAGACCCAGTTTCAATTCATCTCCCCTATTTAAATCATAATTCATTATTTTCATTCATTTGTTGTTGAACGCCATGAAATGATCTCAGAATCTAATTTGGTGTAGACCTAGATTTATAACACCCCTCATCAAATATGGTGAAGATTTCAATTTATAGTACCCCAATTCAAAATAATTTGGATAACTATTGGGAATGAACACCTTGTCCAAATCCAAACTTATCAATCAGTACAGAACACCATGTCTATCACCCACATTTTCAATCATTTATGTCATCCATTAATTCCCAAGAATTTACTATATCATTCTCTTACAAATCAAAATACTATTTAAACATTTTAAAATATATGAGTTATCCAAAAAATTAACTATGTTCACAACCAATTAAATAAATCATAAATTAATTAATCAATTAACAGAAATCTTATTCCATAATTAATTAATGAAAATTAATTATCCAATATAAATCCCAATTTCACTCAAGTAATATCACAATTAATTGTCTTAATGAAAAAGTAAGGAAATTAATTAATTCACCATTATTTGGATCACATAGAAAAACATAATCTCATAATTAATTCTCCTTAATTAATTATCTCAAACCCAACCACATTCCATATCTTAGAAACAAAATCTCAAATCATAATAAAATAATCGAAATAAATTATCTATTTCGGAAGCACCTTATCCCCATGATGAAATCATCAATTAATAATTTTGGAAAAATAAATTCGATTCCACATTCCTAATTACTCCAATTTAGGAGATCAATTATCAAGGGATGCTAGGAAATCAATAATATCACATATAAATATCAAATCAACCACTATTGGAGTACAATTTCTTCCACCTACCTCAACTTGTTGATGGATGTTATCCCAATGGAAACACCCAAAACATGAGTGGCACAATAATGTTGATCAATATCCAGATCTAAATCCATAATCCCAAAATTATGATAAAAATCATCATGATCATGAAAATCATAATCTAGATCCAAAATCCTAGATCCAGATCTCAAATAATAGGATTAGATCTATGGCTATAGTGGATATTTTCCATGAAAATATAAAGAAAATATAGAGTTGACAATGGAAGAATCATTATAATGATATTCACTTATGGGGATGGGAGAAGATCTTCAATCCAGGATTAAGATCTCGATGAGTGGTGTTCAAGTAACCCTGGAATCCCTCTGGAAAGCTCTAGGATCACCATGAATTCATCAATATTGAACCTAATATGAAATAGATGTGTTTTGAGGTTTTTACTGATTTAATAACTAATATTTAGATAATAAAAACCCATACACACATTTTATTGGGTAAGGGTGCATAGTTAAGGTAAACCGTGTGCCAACCATGCGGACCACTCTGTCGAGGATCACATGGTTACCTGGGATTAGGAGAAGGGTTTATCAAACCAGGAAAAAACAATGCACACCTCTATTTGTATTAATATTTCTTAAAAACTCAACCACATTCTCCTGAAACTTCAACTCTAAAAATGTTACTTAAAACCCACAAAACGTACCTGATAATATGATCGAGATGACATCCTAGAAGGCCCGGATCATATAATAATAATCCAAAAAATAGAATAAATAGGGTTTATAGTCATGATATTTTCATCTAATGAATATTGTATATGTTTCTTGTTCATTTTGGCCATTAATATTATGGTTTAGTCTCTCATTAAGCTTAATTTAATGTTAACCATCATTATTATTTTTAACCACATTCCCAAATCCTTTTGGTTAAAAATTAATTTGATCTTGTTATAATACATAAATTATACTAATTATAACCATTTATTAACATTTTTTAAAATTGAAATCATTGATGTGGACAAATTATGTTTAAAACTAATCCCTTAGATGTTGGGAAAAAACATGTTTTTAATGTAAAAACATTTAAATGATCAATATGGGTTTATATCCAATTTAAAATAAAAAATAATTAATAAGAACTAAATTTTATTAATATATTTTTAATTGATCTTTTTTCACATTAACTAGAAATTGAAAAAATAATTTTACATTATTAGGTATTTAAATAAATAGTAGTTTTTAACTAAAATGAAGTATTTTTCACTAATCACAAAAAATTGAAACTTCTCAAAAAACATCCAAAAATTCATGATAGTTGAATTTGGAAATACCTAATTGAAAAATGAACTATATCTTCCAAAATAATGTTTACAAATGATTCAATACTTATATTTAAAACATGTGAGACATTAAAAGGTGGTAAAACTCAGTCTTGTGCGTAATGAAAGAAAATTCAGTGTTGTGTGTTAAGTAAGATTAAATTAGTGTATAAATATTTATAGAAACAAAATTATATTTATTCTATGATAAAATATATTTTAAATTAATTGGGTGTTACAAACTATAATTTAAAGTACATGTTCATGATTATTTCATGTCTCTTGTGGATGAAAATGGGATTTGATATATTCTTCTTTGGTATGCATTTCATATAAATGGGGAACTTGAAATGTGTGCGTCATATTGTTTTTATAGTTTTAATGTTTTAAATATGAATAGGTAATTTTAATATATAGAACTCTATTTTTTACCATTATATTCTCTAAACAAGTTTATATAAAAAATTTATAAAAATTGAAAAAAAGAAATGATATTAAAACATTCATTATGAATATTTTTTGATTCAAAAACCTAATAGAAAATGGGGAATGAATCACTATTAATTATACTCTATTGATATCAAATTCTACTAAGAAAAAAAAATTCATTTACATTAAAAACATGATAAAAATAGAAAAAATAAATAGAGAATAAAGGTGATATTATTCTTCAAATTCATATTCATGACTCAGGGCATGAAAAACAAACAAATGGGGTGATGGGATATAGTTATTAATGGTAATGGATTGATGGATACATCTCTAATGAAATTGATAAATTATGTATTATATTTATTGAGTCAACCCTTTACGTAATGATCCAATATTTATTAGTATTATTTCTTAAATGAATAAATGTAATTTTTATTATATAATATAATAAAAAACACATAAAAAATATAGAGAACCCTAATAAAAATTTATTAAACAATATTGGTACATAAATCATCAATGAAACAAACTAAAATTCAAATCCTTAAAACTATGAAAAAAATTGTCCAAAATGCTAAAATGAAAAAATATGGATCACCCAAATCTAGAAGAATCGTCTCCACTATCAAAAATATAGAAATCAAATAAAATAATCACAATCAAATAAATATATTAAAAAATGGAAATAGAAATACCTTACAAGAATTTATTGGAATATTTTATTAAATAGTCGAGAACTATATATAGGAGTTAATGTGATTATTGGAATAATAATTCGGCTATTAGAATAGTAATCTATCTCTGAGGAATAATAACACTACCATTGGAATAATAATTTTCCCAAAATTATAAATTATGATATAAATAATATTTATCATGATTATTTTATTTAATTATAATTATTATAATTTCAAAAAGTAAATATTATGATTAAAAAACTCAAAGAAAATATAAGTGCATTTGTAAGAAATTGAATTTTAAATAATTTTGAAACAATAAATATTTTTATTTTGAAAATTACCTTTATTTTTTTAATAATTTATCTTCTTGAAATTTATATATTTTTAGAAATAATAATTTCATAATTTTCCAAGGGTTATTTTTTTGTAAATTTCTGAAATAATCAAATAGTTAGGTGGATAGTAAAAAAGTGTTTCACGCATAACTGGGATATCTTAAATTAAATTATGCATTATTTAATAATGAAATAGTACATTATTGAACTTCAAGTTCTGCCACGAAATATTTTATTTCACTAATTAGTCGTTAATAGATTGTAGAATTAATTCCCAACACTAAAATGTATTTTCTAATGCCTGAAAATCGAAAGTATTACACTAAAATATAATTTCTCTATTTTCCACCATTCCTTTTGATTAAATTGATGAATTCAATTTATTAAGGCGATTTAATGTCATTAACAGAATATATTATATTTATATATTATTTATAATGTTTGAAATTCACTATTATATGTTTAAAATTAATATAATGTTCTATTTGATATTTTATTCAATAAATACCCATATCCTCAATTATAAATAACCTCTCTCCATCCCCTTGTAAAACAAATCCTTTAATGCACTAAAAATCACATTGTCTTTCAAAAAATCACTTAAATGTCCTTATAATACTTAATGAAATTATAGGGAAATCTATAATCAATAACCATGGGAGTTATAGTTTCATATAAGAGAAGATACAACTAGGAGAGATTAATTCTCTATTAACTCTTCCCTATTTTCATCTTCTCTATCTTCTTATTCCCAATTCTATTAAAAATTATACAATATAAAATTAATTATAATGTATTTTAACATTTTATAGATGATTATAACCAATTTTAGTAATCATATTTATGAAAAATATAAATGACATACTTTGATTTCCATCTTTTTCTACAATGTCTCGTTAAAGGACGATTAACCACATACAGAGATGTTTCTATGAAAATTCATATCTAAAATATCGTGGATGGATATATATTCTTATATATAGTAGATAAATAAATAATTATGTTTATTTTATTATTATAGACATAAACATACTTTTCTATAAATGACACCGAACAAAAATAGAGAAATCAAATAAAACCATTAAGTTTTTAAAGATAAATATGATATCAAAACACATCAATCACATTAAAAATATATATATAACTATAATAAAATGACTATAATTGATATATATTTTCGTAAATGACTTTAATACACATCTAGATCAACGTTTTCAAAGATATATATTTATTTTTGCAGAGGTGAACAAATGAAAAAAAAGCATGAATTAATGTAAACGGATTATTTAACCCAATACCTTTTCTTTTGATAATCCCACATTCATGAAATTTTTTGTGCGTATATTACATTAATTTTATTTAAATACCATTAATTTCACATTCATTTTTTATAGTATATAAAAGTCTCCACATTCATTTTTAAACTAAACATATTATATTTATAAAATTGAAAATTCATTCGAAAAAAAATTCATCGACTTTTATTGTATTATTTCATTCTATAGAAAAATGTTTTTTTATACCAATGTATGATCTCCATATTTATTTTGGTAAACCCAATATTAATTTATGAATATATTCATTAAAAAATATTTTTGATACCAACTCATTTCCATCTTTTATTTAATGATTACGATTTTTATGCATTCTAGGTTGCATGAATGATACTGTAAATATCAAGATGTGAGTCATGGAACAATTCAAAAAAAACCCAAAATTACATTGGTAATTTGATGAATCTCGTGATATGATGTGAATCGTGCATGAATATGATTATATATATATGTTCACAATGATTCAATTATGATTATTTAAAAGAAGTTATGGATGAACTTGATGATATGTTTATTCAGAACAATGTGTGGTTATTTGACCACTAAGACATTATTTGGAATTTTTATGAATTGATACATTACATCACATTACTACATGTTTCCATCATGATTTATATAAATATCATACTCTTATAATATTATCATGATGTTTAATCACACCTATGTTATAATGTATCATGTCCCTTATCCATCCTCTTATCGGGATTCTAGATCACCGCTATACTTTATGTATAATCTCAGGTGATTACTTGTACTAAAGTGAACATGAAGGACACTAATAAGATATAGAATATTTAATTAAACTATATTTTTCTATTGTGTAAATTTAATTTATGCACCTAACATGACCTAGAAACTAATACTTTTGTTTCTGTATTAGTGTCTCTATTTTTTTTAATTTAAAATAATGAAATATTTATTCAATAAAAAGTAGGGTCATTTTTGGTAGTATCAGAGCACATTTTTGTAAAGTTGTGAGGTTTTATTTGTCGAAAATATTGAAACCCATATGTATAAATTTATTTATAGGTAAAAAAGTAGATTAATATTTTAGAAAATGATAACAATATGTATCTCAAAAAATATGCATTTAGTTTTAATTGAATAAAATAAAAAAAATTCATTCCTTGATTCCTTGAAAAATTCAATACTTACATTTTTATTTAATGGAGTGAACTAGTAGAAAATAGGATAAAAACTCATGTGATGATAAATGAAACGATTTTCCTAATGGCATCCCCAATTCCATGGGTGGTGGAGTTCAAAAAATCATATGCATTTTTACCCAGTTGTATCAGGCTTTGAAAAATAACCTGAACCATGTGTAATTTCCACCTTCACATAATAAATATCAACTAGATATTGAGTCCTGAATATGAAAATAACAACTTACTGTCAATGGAACTTCTAATCCACTTTTCACAGAATAGTGGGTTAATTAATTAGAGAAGATCATTTGTATGATCCATTGTTCTGAGAAAGAGATTATAATTCTTTTAAACTATTTAGATAGAGAATCTAATCAATAGTGGAAATTTATAAAGAATAAAAATACAATTGATGTAATATAAGAGATATAGTGGGAAGACATTAATAAAATATTTCATACCATGTATTTCACTAAAAGTCATCGAAAAAAAATTGAAAGATAATTCATAGATCAACATCAAAAGGAAGGTGAATCTATCACATCAAATAATAAAAGCATCACAGGGAATTAAAGGTACACCTTGGATTTCATTATAAAAATGATAAAAAATATATATAGATTATCTATTCATTTAAAACCATATTATTCAAAAGTTTATATCTATAGGAGACTATGTGATTAATGATGATGTTCTTCGATGTGATCTCACGTGAGAAGTGAAGTTCAGGGAACTGTTTCATTTTTAGGTATATAAGAAGAGAATAATGGATTTCAAAGACTATGGGTCAAATGAAAAAGGAGTAAAGATTATCGAATGACATAATTAACAAAATTTGGGAAGAATCATCATGTGAATTTATTCAAAGGGATAGATAAATGATTCAAGTGGGGGATAGAAGGAAAAAAAGTTCATTAATGTGAATGATACATGAATAATCTAACCAACAAGATGGGGGAATGGAAGAAAGATCCTAATGAAACATCCAAGGTCCAATAAATCAACTATAGGGAGAAATAGAATTATTCAAAACAATTCACTAAACCATGGGTCATTGAAGGTAATCAACATCCAAAACCACTAATTCCAAAATATTAAAGGAAATATTATTCCATCTCTACATTTGAAGAGAAGAATCTAAATGAGGTCATACAATGTATACTTCCTATTCAATAAATATTGGACATGATTTATTTTACTCTAGTTCTATTCATTCTATTATATCAAGAAATTATTATTGAATTCTTGAATAAAATCCATGATACCTTGATGTTGATATACTTATAAAACCCATAGTGATTTAGTCATTTGATCCCATTTTTTTAAAGATTCTCTTATAAACTTCTTAGGGAAGATTATTATAGTGAATTTAATAATACATAACATTGTGGAAATCAACATTATAGTAATCATTTATTGGATCCCATTATACAGATCATAGAAGAATTTTTGATAAATGGATTTATTCATTCATTTTCAAAACTATCCTATTCCCCTTTACCAATTCAATGAATATCATTAATATATTTTAGGAAAATATTTAAATGGCGTGGGTGTAGATACCCAATGAAGAAACATAACATTTCCAAATGGTTGTTTTGAAAATAATCTTTCAACCAATATAAAATCAACATTTTTAGGGAATATTCTTATGTATTTTCTGAAGAGTTACTCAGACATCCCCCTTACCAGTGGTAGAGTTACTAGTATAGATTATAACCATATCTACTACTATCTAAAAATTTTCTAATATAGTGGATCTAATTGAACTAGTATATTTAAAGAAGTAGGTGAAAGTGAATTTAGACAAATGATTCATGGACAATAATGAATCATTGTGTGTTGTAACAGTTCTAATAGTTAACAACAAGGATGGATCAATGTGGCTATGCATCGGTTTTAAATAAATCAAGAATATTACAATAAATAAAAAGTATCCTCACACAAATATTAATGATTTGATTGATAAAAAAGGTGGAGAATGGTAATTCTCAATGATGTATCATTGTTTCAGATATCAAAAACTGACGGTGAAGAAGTAATATATCCATAAGACTACATTCCGTAGAAAGGATGAGAACATTGAGTCCATTTTGTTTTACCATCAGACTTACTAACGCCCTTGCAATATTCATTGATTTTATCAATAAAATATTTATAGAAAACCTAAAAAAACATTGTGTTAATTTTTATTGAAGATATTTTCATTTACATCATGATCATGGAGGTACATAAAGAGCATATGTGGATTTTCATGGTATCATTAAGGAAAGAGAGAATTTATTCTACGTTCAATAAGTGTGACTTTTGGAGGAAAAATGCGAATTCATTGGACATGTGATCATTGGGAAATGAATTTTTATTTACCCTTTCAAAATATATTAATTTTCGTAATGTTAAAAACCCACTAGTGTCATTGAAATCTATGGTTATCATGAACTATCTAGGTACATCTGATGATTTGTGGAGAATTTCTCATGATTGTCTATCCTTCTTAAAATTTTAATAAGGTATGAGGAAAAATATGTATGGATGGAATAATATGATAAAAAAATTAAGGATTTTAATATGAGGATAATCATTTCACATATAATCACACTAAAAAGAAGAAGATAAGGTTTTTTAATATATAATGGGTGTTTATTGAAAGGTTTGTGTTTTATAATCATGTAGACTAAAAATGGTATAATATATGTTTCACTAATGTTGATGATACCTGATTAAAAATAGTTGACACATGATCTAGATTTAGTAGATCTGGTATTTGCTTTGAATATTTGGTGAAACCAGCTCTATGGTGAAAATGTGTTATATATATATATATATCACAAGAATCTGAAAAATATATACACACATAAGGAACTCATAATGCATCAAATAATATTGTTTTATCTAATCGTGGAATTCTATCATTCAATTCACTACCATCCATGAAAGGTGAAAAAGATTGAATTTGTTCGTAGTTGTAAATAACCTCCTACGCTAACAATGAAGTGGATTGATCAAGACCATATCATCAAGGATACATTAAAGATGGATAACAGAATCATAAAGGATGGGAATAAATCCTACCTTTCTCAAATGATTTCACATAAATCTATCAAGGATAAGATTAAGGAGGTAAAAATTAATGATCTAGAGAAACAAAAAAATGTGAATTTAGTAAATGAATGAAAGATAAGTTAGTCTTATATCGATGTTAATGATGTTATTCTATCTAAAATGATGCTTTTTTTCATTCATCAACTTAGAAAATGATATACTTATTGGATAATGCACATGTCTCACCATTGTCCATACATCATAGAAGTTCCAATATTTCTTATGATCTTTGAGAACACTTATGGTGGGAAAACATAAAGAACGAAATTTCTAAGTACATCATAAGTTGTTTGGTATATTTCCAAGTCAATTCAATGTGACAAAAGTTAAAAGAGGTGATGCATCCATTACCTATATCCATTTAGAAATGAGATATCATTATCTTAGTTTTTTCATTGGTATCCTAATGAAATCAAAATGAAACAATGTGACGTGGTTTTTGGTGGATCGACCCAACCAAACTATGCACATTATCACCAATAGTGTGATATATTTCATAAAAAAACCATGATATATGTGAATGAAGTTGTAAGGAAACATGGGTTTACACATTTGATCATATATGATCATGATCCATGTTTAACATCAAAATTATAGAGATGTAAAAATACTGATTTTATTAATGAGTTCAATTTCCAAATGTCCTCTCACTCTCAAAATTATAGAAAAGAATAAAGGGCTATTCAGAGTCTTGAGGATTTGATTAGATCCTACTCAATGTAAGTTAATGAAGTATAAGATCAGCATATCTTATTGACTGAGTTATCATATAATAATAGTTCCCACTCATATATTCAAATGGATCATTATGATGATATGTATAAGATGCGATGTAAAAACCCAACATGTTGGGATGAAGTTAGGGAACGAAAGATACATGGACTAAAAATTATGCAATAAATCAGAATCAAGGTTCAATCCATCCAATGACATATAAATGCTTCTCATAGTCAAAAAAATAGTAAGAATGAAAATCATCAATGGGACTTCATGTTCAAATATGGAGACAATTTTTTCCATTGAATATAACCATATTATAGATTCACGTGGTTTGGCATGAAAGAGGGTTTTATCCAAAGGTAAATTTACCCCATTGATATGCATGATTTTCTTGGGAGTAGTGTCTATCTCATTGCACATCCACCAGGTATTTCTCATGCTCATAATGTGTTCCCCATATCAATCATAAGGAATTACATACATGATCACTCAAATTTATTTAATCGAAAGTTGTAATAATTTGATAATGACCGTTCAAATTAAGAGAAGATGGTGAAGATTTTTGATCATATAGACAATGTTATATGACACATGGAAACTAACCATGTAATTGTTTTGTGGAGGAACAATAACTATGAAGAGGCATCATACGAACTTGATAAAACTATATAATAAAACTACCATCAACTATTCTGAACTAAGAATATGAGGTGAAATTTTAGTGACGATATTTCTAAAGGGTGAAATAATGTAATGACCATGTTTTTATTAGTAATATATAATTCCTTAAAAAATATGTATTTTATTGTATTATATTATATTATAATTATAATAATTATAGAGAATCCAACATGAATTTAACTAATAAATATCGTCACATCATTCCGTAATGAAACCAATTATAAATACAATTATTACAACAGTTTAAGAAAAAGTATAAAATTTAAAAGCTAAAATTGGAAAATATGGATCAGCCTCAATGTAATAGAATCACCATGACCACTATAAATAGTATAGAATTGAATAAAATATTATTAAACAAATAATAATCTCTAAAAAAATATAAAACCATGAGAGGAATTGAGTTTATTATTGATTTAAATACTGGAGTGGTATATATATGAGATAATGCGTTCATTCATATTTAGATGTGATTGTTGGAATAATAACCAGAAAATTTGAAATAGTAATATGCCGAATGGGAATAGTAACATTACTACTGGAATAGTAATTTAACTGAAAAATAATCAATTATTATATAAATAATATTTATAAGGATTAATTTATATAAATATTAAATTTATAATTAAAAATTATAAATATCATGTTCAAAAAACTCAATGATAATATAAGCACATTTTTAATACATAGTATTTTAATGTATTTTTAAAAATATTTATTTTAATATTAAAAAAATGAATTCTTCTAATTTAGAATTTTTTTTTAAAAAAAATTATTATCATTATTTAATTCCACGCATAAATATTTTTAATGGGTTATTTTTCTTACCTTTTGGTAATACATCAATTTTCATGTGAATAGTAAAAATACAATTTGTTGCATAACCACTGAATATTAAATTACATCATTCATGATTTAATAATGAAATAACACATTATATAACATAAAATTGTGGCATTATATATTTTATTTCATATATGAGTTATTTAAATATTATAAGACTAATTCCAAATCTTAAAATCTATTCTCCAAAGCCAAAATTTATAAAGATTTGCATAAAAATATTAGATTAGCATTTTTCCAACAATATATTTGATTATACTAATGATTTAGAATTATGAAGTGTTTAACAAGTATTAAAACCAATATATTAAATATATATATGATTTATAATGTCAAAAAAATCTAATAAATTTTTTTCTGCTGATATAATATTTTTATTCAACATTTTATTATTAAAATATCCTTTTACTCATGTATAAATAACCCCCACTCCTTCCCTTGGAGAAAAACTTATACCACCCATTCTAAAGAACATGATCTACCCAAAACCTCTCCATAATTTTTTTTATAATACATAGGTACATTATAAAAAATATCTATCTTCAGTCACAATGGTTGTTATTGTGTTGTACAAGAGAAGCTACACCAAGGAGAGAGTAAGTATCTATTTACACTTCCCTAGATTATTCTTATTTCTTAATTTTCACAATTCCATTAAAGAAATATACTATAAAATTAGTTGTTTATTATGTTCAAATTATATTATTGATGTTAACCTAGTATATTGCTCAAATTTTGAAAAATGTTCATGTCACACTACCCTTTCCCACTATTTTGTTAACATCCTGTGTAATGTCGGTTAACCACATATGACGAAATTTCAAAAAAAAATTATTACGATAACCTTAATTGATGGATTTTATCAATCATATATAATTTATAAAAAATGAGTGACATGTAATATAATATTAAATATATAAACATACTTTTTTATATATTACATTTCATGAAAATAGTGAAATGCAAGCCAAATTGGAAATTTATACGATAAACATGATATCAAAACTAATCAATTTCATCATAATCAATTTTGATATATAATACATTGATATTAATTGATAAATATTTTTAAAAATTACTATAATCCATATGATGATCAATGTTTTGATAAATCTATGAACATAATTCAAGAGGCAACAAAAAGACTAGGAAATGTGGGAATTAAGGTAAGATGGTTCTTAAACCCGATTACTTTTTATCGGGATATCAATATTTCATGACATCTCAAGTGATTATATAACATTAATTATCATTAAATACCATTTAATTTCTCTTACCTTTTATTTTCAGTTATATACATGTTTTTATAATGATTTTTAATCCAAACAAATTGATTTTCAATAAATTGAAACTTATTTTTGAAAAAAAATATTCAACTTTTATTCTATTGTTTCCCATCAAATAAAAATTAACACTTATTCAAACTTATGATCTTCATTTTTATTTTGGGAACCCTAATGTTTATCAATTAATGTATTATTTTTAAAATCCTTATGAAACCCATTCCTTTCCATGGGCTATTCCATGATTATAACTGTTATATGTTATATGTTCCATGTGTGATAATGTAAATATTATGATCTTATGGGTGGGAATTTAGTTATATATCAATCCAATACACTAGGTAATTTGATTTATCTTATTAAAAGGTATGTATTATTGGTGAACAAGATGTTATATTTTTTATTATTGCTGATGCGATTATTATGAATGTATTCTAGGTGTCAACATGATTTTACTTTCGTTCACAACTATGTTCGGTATTTGAACACTATGACATAATGTTTCATTTTTATTCAATTCCAAATTACATTCTTTTTTTACATTTTTCACTATTTATGTTTATGGTGACCCTATTTTTATGATATGATGATGATTTACATTCTCACACATGTATTATTGATTCATGTCACCTATTCATTATCGTAGAATGGTTTTAGATTACACCTTTCAATGATATAGATCTCAAGTGATTACATATATAAATGAGATCAAAATGTCCACTAAAATGATTGATAATAATTAATTAAATAGTGTTTATGTTTTATTATATTAAATTTTTGTATGATCCTAATTTTCCCAATATACTAATCCTTTTTTATCAATTATTTCTATCTCTTTCATTTTTATCATAAAATTATGTAATAGTTATTATAGAAAATATAGGGTTCATGTACTCCTATTTTCATCCATAGACGTTTTTAGAAATATCTTACCTACCAACATTAATCAATTGAACCAATATTTGAATCCCCTAGATTTATTTCTTTTTTATGACTCATGGTGTAGAGAGAGAAGAAATTTCATTAAACAATGGCGAGTATTCATTATCCATTTATGGATATAACTCTTTAAAAATAAATTATAGTCACTGGAGATAAACATTTAATTCCATGTTATGTACTTCAGGAAATGCATTATAATGCACATTGAAGGATTAATTTCATGAGGATATAAAAGCATCATAAATTTTTAATTAAATGAATATATGAATCTATATGTGGATTTTCATGGAAATAAATAAATAAATATCCCTCACTCTTTTATTAGTAGCCAAAATTTTCTATGATTTCATTGTTTTTTGTTTATTGATTGTGTTTTATAATAATATTTTATTATTTAAGTCTATTGGAAACTATTTTACATTTAAAGTATTATTCATTAGTATTTTAGTACGCGGAATGAATGAAATGAAATCAATGGATGATTTGTAATTTTACAATTGATATTATGTTATAATTATCTTTAAATTCATTTCAAACGGTGGATGAACATTTTGTTGATATAAAAATTACTGAGTTTCAATAACTCTCAATATATACATGAGTAATATTTAATATTTTTTATGAAGATGGGAACATTGTTTATGTTGTTATTGAACCATTCAAATTATTTTCTAGTAAAAAATCATACTTTTTTATGATGGAATAATTTAATCATTTTACCAGAAACAAAAAGGTAAAATAATTCATTAGATAGTGTTCAATATAATATACATTATGTGATGGTTTCTTCTTAATCAACTATAAATATACATTTTTTAGAATTATATAATGAATGTATTTATTTAATGTTTGTAAAACTATATTTTCGTTATGCGTATTTTTTTTTATTTTTTTTTCATTTAATATGTTCTCAATTATGACAAATTATTGTACTATAATCATATTAAAATAAAAAAAATGGATCATCATACATGGTTATTAAATATGATAACTAATGTTCACAATCATAAAATTATTAATGATTTATTGAGTTCTTCAATTTTATTATTCACATTTTCCTGGTTGGTTTTTATGTTAAAAACCTATATGGTTAAGGGTATTTGGATTATTTTTATTTAATCGGGCATAACATGTTATGTGTATTGAATGTATAGATTTTGGGTTAGGATTTTATTATATTAAAATAATTATTTATAACTGATGTAAATAATTTGAATATTTGTTCTTAATGGACTTTTAATTATGATGTTAAAACCTATTAATGAAGAATATCTCTAGAATTAAATACTAAAATTTTGCGTAGTGATCATGTATAACATTATCATAATTATTGTATATAATTAAATGGATTCATACCCCATTTATTCATACAAAATGTTTATTTTTTGTGTATTTGTAATTACATTATATTTTGAGGATTATTTTTAGATTAAATAATTATAATAGTTTGGATGGATAAATTTTTTCTAATATGTTCAGTGATTGTGTATAAGGGAATATGATTGAGAATGGATACCCTATATGTAAAAAAAATATAATTTATACTTCCATGTCGCTAGTTTATCACCTGGGGATATCCATATATGTTAATATCACTACAAATATCCACTGTTATTAGACATATTCATATGCCAACCTAATAAATCCCTTAACATAGATAAGAAAACTAACACATTATAAACATACATATAATTACTATTTATCAATCCACATATTCACTCATAGAATATAGATAATCACTGCAAGCATCAAGGTCTTCACAAGTAGTATACCCAAATATGCATCTAGAATTAGGATTCAATTTTCAAATATTCCATCTAGTCTACGCCTCAAATGTATCGCTATATATATTCAATGATTTTCACCATGTGAGTATCATATAACATAGACCCATTTAGCATACACTTTATATCCATAGACTTCTTGTCACACCAAAAAAACACAATCCCCTCATCACTATATCAATTCTAAGGTCACCTTATACCATTATCATATATCCTATGTTACAGATCATCATGAGATGAACCACACAAAGATCAATCCTAATGATCTCAGTACTAGGCTATTATTTTAATTATATTAATAAAATATCCCCCAGTTATATTCTATCATCTTAAATGTGTAAATAAAATTGTATTCAAGGTACGCGATAAAATAATAGAACTAGTATTACAATTAACAAATTAATCATATTAAGGCCCAAATTTACAGAACAATTCATTTCATTGCAAAAACTACCTTTTCACTTGATCAATGATAAATTTCATCATTATGATCATTCTATAACTAATAACTGATTATGTCTTGGCCAACTTCCACTATTTCTAAAAACATCTTTCATGTGTACAATTTTTCCAATCATTACTATATAAAATCCTTACAGAAGTGACTCCCTCTTATTCAATGATAACATGTATTTCAAATTAATTAAAAAATAATTCTATTATTCATCTTGAACTAGTATAAGGTGCTATTATTTTTTTATTCTCTCAACCAAGTATGCTTTATTTTTTAAATTATATTCTTTTTCATGAATCTACTGAGATTTAAAATAGAAATAAGGGGTTGTGAGAATTTAATATTCTCATATCTTTGGATGATCCTTAATATTTATATATAAATTTTATAGTTTTTGCTAATTTCTATCTTGTGAAGGTACATTATACTCTAGTCTTATTTAACTATGTTTTAATGTTCCCTTTTATGTTCTTCATCTTTGTTTTGTAATGGTTATCATTCAATTCTTTGATAATGAAGTAATAAGATGAGGCTATTCCCTATGGGAGGTATCATGGTTCTCCCATTTCTCTTATCATTTTATCAAATTATTTTTTAGATTCCATTTTTTAGGGACATGTACTTTCCCATGTATTGGGAAGGGTATTCTCACTTTATCCTGGTTATCTCCACAACCCCATTACCATCATGACTAAATTATTTTTCATCTGTTATCTCAATATATATCTCATATTTTTATAGTCATGAAAATCAATCTATGAATGTTTTAAAATATGGAATGGCTTAATGGTGGTGAATTCTATTATATTATGGAATTTAGATCACATGAAACTATGTAGAAGGTGAGACATGCAATGAAAATGAGTCCTTAAAATGGAACACATTCCAGAATAACTATTTTATTGTTGATGATCCATGAATTAATATTCATTGGATTGTTAATAGATCTTAAACAATTAATTTTGATATTTAAGGACCACTATTTTCCTAACATAGGACAATCATCATTACCAATTAAAACTTTTTTATCTTTTTACAATTTATATTACATAAAATAACACACACAAAACAACAAGACCTATCATCCCAATATATATATATATATATAATACACAATAAATGTAATAAAACTGACTCCATTAACGCCTATTTATTTCTGACATTATGACATTTGAACGTATACTTGGCATTAGATTCTAATTAACAGGTCAATTTATAAATTTTGGAGAACCATATATATAGTAGATACCTATATTACATATGGATATGAAATAAAAATTATAGTAATGAAACAATATGGAATACTTGAACTAATTCCCAAAACATTTCTTCATATCATTGGGAATGGATGAAAAATAAGGGTGATATCAAATGATCATTATGGGAAATGTATAGTAGAAGATATCAAGAATAAATAAAGGATAATAGATATTGGTTGTAAAATAACCATAAAACAATCCACTTAATCTATAACTTGACTATCATAATTTAATATGGTGAAATCAATAAATAGAGGTAGATAAATGAAATCACATTATATTTATCCAAAAAACAAGAGAATGAAATAAAATTAGAGATAATATCAATTGTAAAATTTCATACATAATAATTATAGATGGATTCATAGTGAAGAAAATTAATAATTATTATAAATTATTATCACAACAATCATGATACTCTACTTTCAAAACCTTTCACAAGATTGTTTAAAACCACCTGTACAAATCCAGCTGATTTGGCCAAAAGATTAGTCTCGTTATACAAATCAATGCATCGAGGTTATATATATAATACGGAGCCACCTATATCTTAGAATCCAAATCATTCCTCAAATGTTGAATTATTTATTTTATTAATGAATCAATATTCCTTATCATCAAATATCCATATTTAGTAAAGTGTACACATTTATCAATATTTCCCTAGTTAATACAATAACATTCAAATTAAACACCATAAAATAAAATGATACATGGTTTTGGAAATAATTATATCTATTATAAAATAATATTTATACTTATGATAAATTTGGTGTTATTTTATAATTTTTCACCGAAAAGTGATTTTTTTCGAGGGAAATTAAACAACCAAAATCAAAAGTGAGATTTCACAATTATGTTTTTAACCTATTCAGTACATTTGAATTGTATGTCATTCAAAAATAAACCTGAAATGAAATAATAGTCATCATAAATGAATTATATTATTTTTAACTATGTAATATGGGAATTATATACACGACATAAATTTGAATAGTTTCACTCTATCAAATATGTCTCAATGGCCAAAAATTGAGATGAAATCTCATACCTCTCGATTTTATTTAACAGAAAAAGAATTTAATATACTATGTTATGAATTTATGAATATTAATAACGTTTTATTAAACCATAATGATATTTATAATATAATTTACTATCCACTTATGAAATTTTTCCACATGTTTGTTAATAGTATTTCAATATTTTCATTGTTTTTTGTGTTAATTACCTTTTTTTCTCATGTCAATTTTGTGAGGAATGATTCAGTTCATGTAAATATGATATTAATTTATAATTTATAGATTTATAATAATCATAAAAATATCATATTTAATCATTATATACATTATTAGAACCCCTTCATAAATTTCGACGTAGACGATTACTCACATTGCACTGTAGTGACAGAAGGTCATACAAACACATGAGTGACAATATAATTCCATTAATGGGTAAAATGATATGTAATGAGATTATATACTAGTTATCCATAATGGATATAATTTCTTATATATCACATATATTGAATAAATATATCATTATTATCATCCATGTAATGTGAATGTGAATAATGAATACCATCTCTTCGCGAGGGGGTTATTCTCAATGTACATGGGTGACATTATTGTATTTTAAAATGAATGGAAAGTGAGAAGTAATATAGGATATTAAAATTAAATAACTATAATAATATCCTAGATATTATATATATATACATTAAAAACATCATTATATCTCAACATGAGATGTTTTTATGGAAAAATTGTTTCATGGGTTCATTAGGCTGTAGTCCTCTATACACAAGATCAGTGAATTTGTTTCCCATTTAACAAAAATTCATATGAATATATGTTTTGATATTAACATAATAATAAATTGGTATAGAAATGATAATGGTTTCTTTATATTATCAGGATTTAAATAAAATTTTAGGTTGTGTGGGAATGAATAAAATTGATATTTTTAGGAAGTTTTCCATTTCTTGGAACATCATCATTATGTTTTCACCAAAATAATTACTAGGATTGATATATGATAAAATTAATGTCTCTAGGATGTTTTGATGGGAGTATGGATTTTAATTTTTAGGTAATTTTAAATTAAAAATTATTTGGTAGTGGGAATATTGGGGGAGATGTGGTTGCCTTTAAAAAGTGGGGGAGAAGAAACACATGGAATTTCTTAAAATTATCATTTACACGATCATTTTTATCATCAAAAAAGGATATATAATGGTTAATTATAGACCTATATAGGTTATAACTTTTAAACATCCATATAAAATGGTTTTTAGACATGGTTTTTAGTACATTTAAACCTTCCATTTTTGTTTAACCCCCTATCAATAAACTTTTTAGCTTTATCATGGTAATTTTTTTTTTCAATTCATAGTGGTAAAAAATTAACCTTATGTAATTACATATTATAAATTATAATAATTAAAATATGGAATATATTTTTCAAATTCAATTAACAGATGTGGAAGAATCCAATTTAAAATTATACTCATAAAAGTGATAAAAAAAGAAGTGTTCCAATGAAATAATTTCTCATATTTATATAATGTTTTAATATAAAAATTCAAAATAATATTTATTTAACTAATATAAATTGAATTTATAATAAAATATTTAAACTAATAATACATTATATAATATTTTTAATATATGTTAACTTTTTAATTAATTTAAAATAATAGTAGATTTCAATAAATATCTATATTTTTCCTAATTCATTGAAAAAATAATCATTTCATAAAAATCCCCAAAATTCACCCTCATATAAATTTTTTATTTTATATTCCAAAATAAAATTAATTTTATCAAATAAATTATATTAAAATTTCAAAATTTATTTTTATCATATGTGTTCGAGAAGAGATGAATGTTTTTGGTTGAAAAATATTGTTTCCCAAAAACATTTCTTTTACTTTCAAATGATGGTTATTATATTTACAATAAATATATAACCATATTTTTCATAAAATAATTATTCTTATTCATAACTAATAACTTGATGGGTATTTTATAATGGCCATGATAGAATAACATTTTAATATATTTACTTTTTTCATATAAACACGTCGTTGTGTTGATAGAAAGTTGTCAGATAGATTGAATTTATTTAAAAGATAATACACCATAAATTATATATGTGTTACATTCATCCTTTGTAAAAAATTTATCCTTAAAATTTTCGTGAGATTGCCTTCAAACCAAATGATGTTCGTTCTTGTTTAAAACATCGTATGTTCCCATGTTGCATTATTACATTTTTTATTTCTTTAAAGTACATTACACAATAAAGTCAACTTATTACTCAATATGTACTATATAGTATCCAAAATATAAATGTGTTCTTTACTATATGATATATTATTATACTATTATATTTAGTTCGAGATGAATGGATGTGTTGGGTCGAGTTTGTACTTCTTCAATAGTGATAAATGGATGAAATAAGGTACTCATGAGGGACATGGTAGCATTACCAAATGGTAAGAATCAGATCCAATTAATTCAAGGATCCCAAAACATCTAATATACCTAGGTCTTGGCATTCCCCTCTTACTAATACATATATCACACATCTGTGGAGATAGATTCATTAAAATATGATCATCCAAATGGAATTCCAAATCAAACATCTAATTTTAAGAATAACTCATTTTCCAACATTTTGTTACATTAATGTGAACATTAATACCACCGACCATTGTTTTTGTTTCTTAAAAAATTTATAGTAAAATAATTTTTCATTTATCAATATTATCCCCCATGTTAGAGTACGATATAATTTTCCATATAATTCTTCACACGAATCCATTTTAATATGTGATTGTAATCTATTATTTTAAAGAAACTATAGAAATGATAGATAGAAATCCCACATAACATGAAATTCCATTTAGAATGACCTCAATATGTATTCTGTTGGTCGAATTATCATTTTAGGCTAACCACTAGTTTTATTATGGTAAGTAATTCACAAATGAATCTTAGTTTAATGATATTTATAAGCATTCTTCCCAAATTTTGATGTAAAATGGGGAATTTTATTAGAAACAATCGAAATATGGATTCCACGATTTATTAAAAACTATTTAATATAGATCATTGCTGGGAACCCAAGAGGTGAATATGCTCTTATATCATGGAAATGTGAAGATTTTGTTCATGGATCACTAATACCACAAATAGAATCATTATTTATTTGAGTTATTTCTAGTCTTATTAAGATATACATAATATTTTCGTCTCATTTCCGTATATGAATGCGAATATTTTCATGAATCCACCGTGAATCCATCTCATAGCTATCACTTGTTGGAAAAGAAAATATCTAGACAAAAATAATAACTTTCATATTTCATGTTATCTAACAAAAAGTGTCCCCTAAAAGGTAACATCCCAGGTAAATAAAGAATAATACATTTTCATATTTATTAATATTTGAGAATTAAATATTAATTTTACTTCAAAAGGGTTTCTATTTTCAATAGCATACCTGATACGCAACAACGAGTTTCTTTGAAATCTTACGTTGCACACAAAGAATATAATAATATTATTTTAAATGGTAGTTAATATATAGCTATTTTATTGGCGGGAATGAATTGAAATAACTAAAATATGATTATATATGTCTGTTAAATGTTTTCACATTTATCCAATAAAAGTTAAAGGCTTAAAATAAAAAAAATTCAATTTTAAGCATAAATACTCTAATATTCACTAAAAGGTCGATTTATCACCTTTTGATGGTGAACCCTCATTAAAAATAGTATTGGTCAATCTTATACATTATATTGGATGAAATAAAATTCTTCTATATAGTCGGGACATCAAATTTTACTTTTTGTATTTTTTGTTATTTTTCCGATAAAGTTCATTTTTAGTGGATAAGTGAAAAATGTTGTATTTTAATTCAAAAACTAATTTTAATATAATTTATTTATATTATTATATTACCTTTTGAATTATTTTTAATGTTCAATTAGAATATATTTATACCATTTAATCTAATGGTGGTCATTGGAATTAATTTAACTTTGAAATTGGACCAAAACTAGTGTCAATCTTTTGATATATTTTTTCTTAAAAACACACAATTTGTTTTGACAAAGGGAATTAATTATTAAATTGATTAATGAAACTTATATGTTATTAATTTTGTAAAATATACATCATTTTTTAATTCAGAATATCAAATATAGCTTAGGGTGAATTTTTGGTATTTTTCTGAAAACATCAATTTTTGATGAATAGTGAAACCACTAAGTTGTAGTTAAAGAACTAATTTTTGTTTTAAATGAAACATTACCACTTTTTTTAATTGAATTTAAAAAATCCTAAAAACATGGTTGTAATTATTAAGTTAAATTTGGTTCAATGGGATGAAATTATTTTTTGGTGAATAGTAACTTTTAGGTTTTATTAATTGCGATTAAAGGTAATTAGTGAAATTTAAGGAAAAGATAATGTTATAATAATATGAAATGACCTCAAAACATGTCCTACCAATATTGGATGAGTCTTGTCAGAACAATAAAATCCATTTGTCATCTTGGGGACCCCATAGAGCCACTTGGGTAAGAAAAAGACATTAATAACTTTTTATTTAAAGTTAAAATAAAAATGTCACAAACATGTAGTTTTTTACTAAAACAATATTTACATGGGGTTATAAAAGAAATATTTTTGACTATTAAAATTAATTATAAATATAAAAAGATTTATTATATCATTTTAGCTTTTATATAATTGTTTGAAATTAAATATATAAATTTTATTTGACACCATGATGATGCAGTGATTACCTCATTAATGAACGATTAAAATAAAATGAAATGATAAGGTAAAATATAAGACTTAAAATTGTCTAAAACCTATTGTATGGGTGGATTTAGAACCCTTATAACCTTATCCTAGAAATATATTATTTTGGGACCTTTAATATCTGAAAATAATTTTATAATAAAGTAACTTTTCAAGACATTCCAAGAGTGCCCATCCTCCCTCTTATAAAAGGCCCCCACCTATACCCCCTCACCCACACCTCTCAATCCCTTGGATAGTCTTTAATATGATCATATTGTCTCTACACATCCCTCTATTGCTCCTATAATCATCACTTTGGGCATAAGTCTTTCCAAGGATGTTTTTGATCACAAATCAAAAATAGTTATCTGATTTGAAGGTAATGTTTTCTGTTATGTTCTTTTGTTTTATTTTGTTTCTCCAACCCATTAAACTCTTTTTATTCCTTTATTTTGTAAAAAAAATTTCATATTAAATATACTAGGATATTTTTATGAGGATAATTTTAGCTACACTCATACAAACCTCCATCTAATGGTTAATGAACATACTGTTTCTGTGGGTGGTGAATTACTGCCTCATGAAAGGATGATTGTTCAATCTTCATTTAACACATATCATGGTGGCCATTAAGATGTAACTATATTTATATATGACATATAAATTATGTTTATATATTCCATATGATTCTTTATTTTTCATTTATGTCATACCTTTATGGTTTCCATAATGGGTAAATGGGATAATTTCATTTTAGGAAGTGCGGACTACCGCCCCCTCAAAGTGATTTGAATCGTTAATGCCATTTGTGGGATGTATAAAAAATGGATTTAATGATGTTATATATTATATTATAATGTAATTATAATATAAATAGGTATCATTATTATTTTTTCATTCCATTATAGTATGAAATAGAAATGAAAGTAGCACTCATGCGTACATACGACTTACTATCTCCATGAACGGTACATTTCATCTCTTATCTCCAAATGCTATGAACTATTATAAGTATATATATATTATGGATATATATTTCATATATTACATCTAAATGATGGATATAATTCTGGATTTATGATAAATATATATCTCATTTAGTTTAAATTTCATTAATATGACAATGAAATAAAAGTAGCGTTCATGCGTACATACGGCCTAACATCTCAATGAACGGTGCATTTCATTTTTTATATAAAAATGTAATGGAATAGTATAAAATGAATATATACTGGGTATATATGATATTTAACTCATTAATACTTTTCTGAATATTATGTACCTATAACTACATGGAAAATTCTTTTCCAACGAGTGTAATTTTGACTCATGTACCGAAAATCGACAAAAACGTCTGATATGAACTCACATTATTAACCAAATATTATAAAATTATTATATGTGAAATGAATTTAATAATAAACATTAAAGTATTTCCTTAATAAATTATAAATTTACCAAATATTATTATTTAGGAAAATAATGAAACGAACAAGACAAGTCGGACTTGAGGTATGGGATACTACCTCTCTCTTTCTTTTTAAGTACTCTCATTTATGTCATTCCTTTTATTCTCATATTTCATATGTTAGAGGACGTTATTTTATATCCCTATAACTTTAATTTTTATTTTCATATGATGATAGACTCTATTTGATCTAATCAAACCATTTTTGGAAGTTTTAAGTGGTGTTGTTAGGCTGCTGAATTTTCGTAAGTGACTTCTTATCTCACTTTTAATTCTGTGAGATTTCCATTTTTCTCAACTTATTTATTCATGTTGTTTATTTTTTACTGACCATTAATATATATTATCGTGATTCTATTTATATTCATGGTATTAATTTTTTCGTTTGGTGTTAATTATCTTTTGGTCATACGACTCGATTGATCACAACGAGGTAAGGGGGTTTTATCTCACTTTTTGTTCCCGTGAGATTCATGCTACATTTTCCACTATTTACTTTTTTGTGGTGTATGTACTTACCATGATTGTATTCTTTTTTGTATTATACTTTAATTTATGGGATTTACATCTTCATTGTATGACCCTTCTTTCTTGGGGTGTGCGTTTCAAAAGTTACCCAAACCGGTAAGGGAACCTTTCACCCTCCTCTTTTTAAAAGTCTTCTTTTTGTTAGGTATTTTAATTTACATATTATTATGTTAGGGTATGTTATTATTTATCCTTATTTCTATAAATGATATGTTCATGTGATGTGATACCCTTTTTATCTTTCATCGTCTCATTTTCTGAATTTTAAAAAGACGTCGTTAGGCTGTTGAAATTCTTTAAGGGAACATCTTAACCCAATTTCAATTATTTGGGTTAAACCTCTACTTATTGATTATGTCATACTATTAATATGTGTGGATGAATTCTGATTGTTTTAAAATTAATATTCTCTTATTTGGGGTGTATTTATATTTTTTACACATAATTATGTAATTGATTTATCCTTAATCTAAGGATACCGACTTTGTAAGGGACTACATCTCATCCTCCTTTCATTGAGGCATATTTTTGTTCTAATAAAATAATTGATTTTATACTCTATATAAACACGATTTACCTTCAATTTCATTCAAAGGTAATCTTTTTCTATGAAGCATTTTACTAAAATAAAAAAAGGAATGTTTCTTTTAACATTGGCGGTTACAACGAACTTTTCCGCCGCTGCGATTACTGCTTGATCTTTGGCTTCCTTAACAAGCCGTAATGTTTTTAAAAGAAAATAAATACCATATACTCTTTTATGTATTTTTTTATTGAAAATGGTTTTTATAATGTATTTTTTATATCAATATATTTAAGTGATATATTGTGATTGAAATGTGGAAATGTTTTCTTTCCATTATATTTGTTTTATGTCTTATGATTTTATAATGGTACTTGGACATTTGACGGGTGGTTACGTGATAAAATATATGACGGGTGGTGCTGTGAATACTAGGATGGTTGGTTACATTATAACCTCCAAAGAATTGGGTATGCAAGTCGGCCATATGGCTATTCCATGTAGTGATAGGTGTGGAAGTCGACCATATGGTTATTCTATTTAAGTATGTTTATGTCCCAAGTTACCTTTATATGTTATGTGTTATTTATATGGGTTGATGGTAATATTTTGGTTACAAAGGATATTTAGTGACCTTTTATTCAGTGAATAGTATTTACTACTTCATAAAGGTGAAAATTGTTACATTTATAAAGTATTCATGGTTTACATGTTGTTTTAAAAAACTAACGATTTTCCTTCTTTGTGTATCCTTTACTGGGATTTTTATGCTCATCCCAAGTTTTTGAAATGTTTTGCATAGGAATTAAAGATGAATAGGGTCAAGGATGGGATCAACTAAAGACATGCTATCTAAAACATGGAAGTAGACATGTTTTTTAAGAGTTTTTATTTTGTGGAAACATAGTAGAAGTGTCTACTTTGTATTCTTTTGAGATGTAATAGTTATGTCTTAATTCTCTTAAACTCTAAACCTGAAAAGATCCTCTATGTGAATTATTCATTTAATTCATTTTTATTTAATATTTTAATGCTTGGCCTTTATAGTTGGTATCAAAGGTCGGTTTAGATAACTTTAGAGGTTAGGGTATCCTTTAAGAACAAGTGACATTACCATAATGGTTAGGATTTCAGAAAGGGTCATATCTTTAGATAAAGTGAATGAGTTTAAGATTACATCAATAATTATATATTAGCATTATATGAATATTCTAATGATATACTCACACTGAAATTTTTGGTTTAGTAAATTGATGGATTTAGTGGGCACCAAAGGTACAATGGGTTTGAAGGAAACTATGGTGGTTCTCTGATTAAGATACTGGATGAAATGGGGGATTCAATGAGAAATATCATTGTTATTATAAACCAACTATTAGGAGGCATGATAAACCACTTTAACATTTGTGAGTTATCTAATGTATCATGTACGAGATGGCCCACTCGATGTGGATGTTCAGGTAATAATTATAAAGGTAACCATTAGGGTTTATACAATCCATTCTTTTGAGGTAATTATGGGTTACTATATGTTATAATGGAAAATGAAAGGAATGAGATAAAATTGAGGATAAATTATGTTATGGTTATTTTTATTGATTTTTTCTATTTTTGGGAAATGTTTTGAGAATTATATAGTTTTTGAAAAAGGACAACATGCAGACCGTGTGACAACCCATCGCGTCAGACAAAGCTGTGGGAATTGAAACCACAACCAAAGTTCGAATGGTATTTATCCCTTACCACTAGACTACGTGAATTCCCTGGTTAGTATGAAAAATAGTTGTTAGTTATAAAATTTTATGAATCAATAATAAGTTGATTTTGGGTTATCTGGGAAAATATTGTCCTATCATGGAGGATATATAATTAGGTTAATTTCCTTTCAATATTAGAATTTAAGAGAAACTGATGTTTTTCGGAGATAAATGTTAATTTTTACCTTGGAAGACTATGTGATTAAATCCTTAAAATATTTGGGTTTCAATCTTATTTTTGTTTAATTTGAAGAATTTTATGGACAATTTGTTCATTGAATGGTATTCATTGAACTTTGGTTTTTGTTGGATAAATTTTTGAGATTAAAAATTGATTTTTTTTATATAGGATTATCCTTTTGTGGATTATCTGATCATATTACAACAATTTTTCTTTTGGTTAAGGTATAAAGACATGGGAATTATATAGTTCTATTTTGTCGAATATGTGATTCTCTAGAAGTTGATTATAGCGCTATTAATGTGAAAAAGTCATCTTAAATACTCGTCTTTTGGAGGAAAAATGAGATTGTGTAAGAAATCAAGTAAGAGATGAAAGTATAAATTACAAGAAAGTTTGTTTCCTTGTGATTTAGTTAAGCTCGTAAATAAATTCCTCAATGAAAATTTACTTTAAAATAAAATGATTTCTTTTAACTTTTCCTACTGGGGAATCAAATACACTTTAACCCATCACAAGTTTGTAATTTTCTTGGGGTTAACTTTCTCATAATCATGTTTTCTATCACTCTCCATAAGAACATAACCCTTTATTTTTTTCTTCCATATCCATGTTTTCATGGAATCCTAGTACCTGTTGTCTTGGGTGACCTTGGTACTTTTCTTTCTTTCATTTAAAGGGATAGTTTAATTTACTCGTTTTCCGATGTGGGGCTTTCAAGGATGTTTCAATGTCCAATTTTAAAAACTGCGAGGATGCAATTCCCAAAAAGGGGGGAAGGATGTAACATCCCAGGTAAATATATAATAATAAATTTTCATATTTATTAATATTTTTGAATTAAATATTAATTTTTCTTCAAAAGGGTATCTATGTTCGATAGCGTACCAGATACCCAACGATGAGTTTCTTTGAAATCTTACATTGCACACTAAGAATATAATAATATTATTTTAAATGGTACTTAATACATAGCCGTTTTATTGGTGGGAATGAATAGAGATAACTAAAATAATATTATATATGTTTGTTAAATGTTTTTACATTTATCCAATAAAATATAAAGTCTTAAAATAAGAAAACAATTCAATTTTAAGCATAAATACTCTAATATTCAATAAAAAGTCGATTTATCGCCTTTTGATGGAGAACCCTCTTTAAAAATATTTTTGATCACTCTTATACATTCTATTAAACCTAATAAAATCCTTCTATATATTCGGGACATCAAAATTTACTTGTTGTATGTTTTTGTTAGTTTTTCGATAAAGTTCATTTTTAATGAATAAGTGAAAAATGTTGTATTTTAATTCAAAACCTCATTTTAATATAATTTATTTATATGATTACATTATCTTTTGAATTAGTTTTAAATTTCAATTAGAATATATTTTTACCATTTAATCCAATGTTTTTCATTGGAATTAATTTCACTTTGAAATTGGACTTAAACTGGTGTCAATTTTTTGATATATTTTGTTTCATAAAAACACGCTATTTGTTTAGACAATGGGAATTAATTACTAAATTTATTAATAAAACTTATATCTTTTGAATTTTTTAAAATAGACATCATTTTTTAATTTGGAATATCCAATATAGCTTATGGTGAAGTTTTGTTAATTTTCTGAAAAATGTCAATTTTTTATGAATAGTGATACCACTAAGTGGTAGTTAAAATAATTATTTTTCATTTAAATGAATCTTTACCATTTATGTGAATTGAATTTCAAAAATACAACATGTTTTTCATTATTAAGTAAAATGTGGTTCAATGGGATGAAAATAATTTTTGATGAATACTAACTTTTATGTTTTATTAATCGCGATTAAAGGTAATTAGTGTAATTTAAGGTATAGATAATGTTATAATAATATGAAATGACCTTGACACATGTCCTACACTTATTGGATGAGTCATGTCCGACCAATACAATCCATGGGTCAACTTGGAGACCCCATGGAGCCACATGGGTAAGAAAATGACATTAATAACTTTTTATTTAAAGTTAAAATAAAAATGTCACAAACATGTATTGTTTTACTAAAACCATTTTTACACGGGGTTACAAAAGTCATATTTATTACTAAAAATATTCATTATAAAGATTATATGATTTCATAAATCATGATATTTTTTTAATTGTTAGACATTAAATATATAAATTTATTTATGACACCATGATGATGCAGCGATTACCTCATTAATGAACGATTTAAATAAAAAGAAATGATAAGGTAAAATATAAGACATACACTTGTCTAAAACCTATTATATGGGTGGATTTATAACCCTTATCACATTATCCTAGAAATATATAATTTTGGGACCTTTAATATCCGAAAATAATTTTATAATAAAGTAACTTTTCAAGACTTTCCAAGAGTGCCCCTCCTCCCTCTTATAAAAGGCCCCCACCTCTACCCCCCTCACCCACACCTCTCAAGCCATTGGATCGTCCAAAATCTGCTCATATGTTTTCTAAACATCCCTCTATTACTCCTAGTAGCCTCACTTTGGGCAGAAGTCATTCCAAGGAAGCCTTTGATCTCAAATCAAAAATATTTATCCGATTTGAAGGTAATGTCTTCTCTTATGTTCCTTTGTTTTATTTTTCTTCTCCAATCCCCTAAACTATTTTTATTCCTTTCTTTTGTAACAAAAACAGTATCTTAATTATACTATGATTCTATTTATTAGGTGTATTCAATCTACACTAATACACACCTCCATCTAATGGTTAAAGAACATACTGTTTCTATGGGTGGTGAATTACTACCTCACGAAATGATGGTTGTTCAATATTCTTTTAACACCTCTCACGGTGGCCATTAATATGTCACTATATTTGTATATGGTATATAAATTATGATTCTATATTCTATATGCTTCTATATTTTTCATTTATTCGATACCATTATGGTTTTTATAATGGGTAAACGCAATAATTTTATTTTAGGAAGTGCGGACTGCCGCCCCCTCAAAGTGATTTGAATCATTAATGCCATATCTGGGATGTATAAAGGATGGATTTAATGATGTTATATATTATGTTATACTGTAATTATAATATAACTATGTATAACTATTTTTATTCATTACATTAAATTATGAGATATAAATTAATGTAACGTTCACGCTTACGTATGGCTTACCGTCTCCATGAACGGTACATTTCATTTCTTATCTCCAAATGTTATGTACTATTATAAGTAGATATATATAATGGATATATATTTCATATATTAAATCTAAATAATGGATATAATTATGTAATTAATATATATATATATATCTCATTTAGTTTTAATTCCATTAATATGATAAAGAAATGAAAGTAGCGTTCATGCGTAGGTACGACCTACCATCTCCATGAATGGTGCATTTCATTTTTTATCTCCAAATGTTATGGAATAGTATAAGTTTAATATATAATAGATATATATGATATTTAAATCATTAATACTATTTTGTAGACGATGTACCTATAACTACATAGAAAATTCATTTCCAACAAGTTCAATTTTGACTCATGTAACGAACATTGACAAAAACGTAAGATAAGAACTCACATTATTAACAAATTATTATAACATTATAATATGTGATATTAATTTAATAATAAAATTTAAAGGATGTCCTTAATAAATTATAAATTGACCAAATTTTATTATTCAAGAAAATAAAAAAACGAACAAGACAAGTCGGACTTGAGGTAAGGGATCTTACCTCTCTCTTTCTTTTTAAGTACTCTCTTTTATGTAATTCCTTTTAAGCTCATTGTTCTTATGTTAGGGGATGCTATTTTATATCCCTATTATTTTAATTTTTATTTTCATATTATGAGAGACCCTATTTTATCTCAACAAACCATTTTTGGATGTTTTAAGTGGTGCCGTTAGGCAACCGAAGTTTCGTAAGGGATTTCTTATCTAACTTTTAATTTAGTGAGATTTCCATTGTTCGCCATTTATTTATTGCATGTGGTGTATTTTGTACTTACCTTTAATATATATTATCATTATTCTATATATATTCATGGTATTTTTTGATTCATTTGGTGTTCATTATCTTCTTGTCATACGACTCAATTGATCACAACGAGGTAAGCGGTATTTATCTCACATTTTGTTCTCGTGAGATTCATGCTACATTTTCCACTATTTACTTTTGTGTGGTGTATGTAATGCCCATGATTTTATTATTTGTGTAATATACTTTAATTTATGGGTATTTATGTCTTCATTTTATGACGCTTCTTTCATGGGGTGTACGTTTCGAATGTTACCCAACTCAGCAAGGGAACCATTCACCTTCCTCTTTTTAAAAGACTTATTTTTTTTAGGTGTTTTAATTTACATCTTATTATCTTGGGATATGTTCTTTTATATCATTATTGCTGTAAATGATATGTCCAAGTGATGAGATACCCTTTTTATCTCTCATCGTCTCATTTTCTGAATTTTAAAATGACGTCATTAGGCTGTTGAATTTCTGTAAGGGAACTTCTTAACCCAATTTCAATTCATTGGGTTAAACCACTACTTCTTGATTATGTCATACTATGAATATGTGTTGATGACCTCTGATTTTTTTACACATAACATCATCTTATTTTTGGTTTATTTATATTTGTCACACATAATTATGTAACTGATTTATCCTTAATCTAAGGGTACCAACTTTGTAAGGGACTACGTCTCAATCTCCTTTTATTGAGGAAAATTTTTGTTCTAATACAGGACTTTATTTTATACTCTATCTAATAACCTTTGACCTTTCATTTAATTCAAAGGGAATCTTTTTCTACGAAGAATTCTACTAAATGAAAAAAAGGACTGTTTCTTTTAATGTACGCGATGAAAACCACCTTTTCTGCCGTCACGAGTACTACTCGATCATTGGCTTCCATAACAAGCCGTAATATTTTTAAAAGAAAGTAAATAAAATATACACTTTTATGTAATTTGGTACTGAAAATGGTTTTGATAATGGATTTTTTATGTCAATATATTTTGGTGATATATTCTGATTGAAATCTGGAAATGTCTTCTTTCCATTATATTTGTTTATGTCTTATGATTTTATAATGGTACTTGGAAATTTGACGGGTGGTTACGTGATAAACCATATGATGGGAGGTTCCGTGAATACCAGGATGGGTGGTTACGTTATAACCTCCAATACATTAGGTATGGATGTCGGTAGTATGGCTATTCCATGTAGTGATATGTGTGGAAGTCGACTGTGTGGTTATTCCATTTAAGTATGTTTATGTCCCATGTTACCTTTATATGTTATGTGTTCTTTATATGGGTTTATGGTAATCTTTTTGTTACAAAGGATAAGTAATAATATTTTATTCCATGAAGAGTATTTACGAATTCATTAAGGTGAAAATTATTACTTGGATAAAATATTCATGGTTTACTTGTTGTTTTGAAAAACTATCCGTTCTCATTCTTTGTGTATCCTTTACTGGGATTTTTATGTTCATCCCAAGTTTATGAAATGTTTTCCAGAGGACATAAAGATGAATAGGGTCAAGGATAGGATCAAGTAAAGACATGGTATATAAAACATGTAACTAGACATGTTTATTTTTAAGAGTTTTTATTTTATAGAAACATAGTAGAAGTGTCTACTTTGTAATATTTTGAGATGTAATAAGTATGTCCTAATTAACTAACACTCTAAACCTGAAAAGATATTCTATGTGAATTATTCAATTAATTCATGATTATGTAATGTTTTAAGGCCGAGTCCTTATATAAAATCACTATACATATCTATTCTACCATGTTTTATTGAGAATTTTGATCTATGATTATCATCAAAAAATTACCTCTTTGATCCAATATGGAATTAATACATAATCAGTATCCAAATTTTACAACGGCATCTTTCAAAAATGAAGTCCTATAATTTTCTATCATCTACTACTTCAATTATCTTTAGAAATTACTCATCACTATATTAATAAAAATATTACTATTCTAATCAATATTTTTTTCAAATTATTTGATATAAGATTGTTTTCTATCATTAAGGAATAATTCCCATATCCATATTAAATATGTTCCATGATCATAAGATATTTTTCAAACCACATTTGGGCAAAAAATTCATGATAATTCCAACTCAATGCATCTACTAATTTATTTTAATTTCATGGGTTGTAGTGTATTGTCTAATAATAATCACTGAGTAGATAGAGACATACCCTCAATATCATATTTATATATTTTAATGCACATATTTATTTTAGGCTGTTATGATCTATATAAATCTCTTATCATTCACCATATAGATAATTTCTCTATATCTTCAATGGAAAAATTATTAAATTTTACTCGAGATCATGAATTGGATAGTTAAATTCATGAGCTAAAAATTTCCTTGATTCATACAAAAAAAATTTATATTCTCATTCGGACACAACCTAGTCCCTTAATTTATTCATCACTATATATCACTACCCCAACATTTCCATATTTTATATCAAAAAACAAATCATTGACCTATCTGCATAATGTTCACCCAAATATACATCACATTACGTTGTCCGAAAAAACATAAACCCTTTTCACGTAATATTATCTAATGGGATATCCAATCAATATAATTGTAAACAAATTTACAGTAGTAAACTTATTTACTATTGATACAACATACACCATATATGTTTATTTTTGTAGGGAATTGTCTCACTTCCATTTACTCCATGGGATCAACTGTGATTCTATCTTTGGGGAAAATATAACCAACAAGAGATACTTCTTGAAGCTAAAAATTACACTTACAAATGATACCATACAAATTTATCCTTCTTATAGTATCTATAATAATTTGAAATTGATTCTTATGGTCCTCCTATCATTTAGAATACACCAAATTAATTTTCAATGAATACCAAAATAATCACCAAGATATTTCTTCTATAAACTTTTCATTAAAACCATAATAATAGAGGATGAATTAGTAAATCCAAATGGAATTAATATAAACTATATAAATCCATTACTCATTTGGAAATATGTCAACAAATTTTCTTAATTTTTTCCTCACAATTGAAAAAACTAGTATGAAGGTCATTCTTTAAAAAATTTAGTGCTTCATGAAGTTGACCGAGTAATACTTCAATCGATAGAGGGGGATACATTTTTTTATTATAACATAATTTAATTCCATGTAACCAATGAACAAAATCATGAATTTATATTTTTTTCATACTGTAGAGAACATGGGATCCCTAAGGTGAAACAATTTGGTAAATAAGACTCTTATCACACAACGACTCTAGTTTTTTCTTCAACTCCAATAATTCCAAAGTGACCATTCTGTAGGGAATCTGTGATATTTGTCTTACATTATAGATTAAATAAATATAAAAAAATTCAATCTATAATGGATTTATATGTAATTCCTCAATAATTACATGAATTTATTATTATATAATATTTACATACTCAGTTTTAAAATTAAATTATAAATCATATGATTATGTATTCCCTTTATCTCTATGGATTACCATCAGTAGATCTATTAGGTATGGATCAATACATCTCCCAGATGATGATGCATCTGCTCTAAATATATTTAATTCTATATCATCATTATGAATTATAATTTCATTGTTATAGAAATTAATTTGTGCGACATATTTTTAAAGACGATTTATACTAAGAATTATATCGAATTAAACCATAAATATGATAATAAGTGTATTAAATAAATAAATTCTATGTTTCATAATGAGGACTAGTTGACCAATTTTTATTTTACTATAACATACACTATGTTTTCTTACTGATTAATAACATAATGATGTTTTAGGGGAAAAATATATTTTTCAATGAAAACAAGGAAGATATATAATGAGTGACATGATACAAATTCTAGTATTGGATTATATAACATTGAATCTATGAATAACATACCTTCCACCACTTCAATGTGTACTTCCACAATAGATATAGTGACAAAATAAACTTGTCCCCCCTTGGAATCTTCTATTAAAGATTACCGTTATTCTTGGGGAATATATTTCCATAGTTCACCATCTCCTTATAGTTAAAAGTATGAATAGTAGTGTCTTGTTTATTACCTATACATTATTTAGCTTAATAACAATTACCTCCACACACATATAATATTCCAGGGCCATTTAAGCATTTCCGGTGAAAATTAATTCTATAGTTATAAAAATATATGAATTTATTCATTCTATTCTTCTTTGTGGACCCATTCCCTTTTTCTTGGTGCACATTCATCATATTTGTTTTTATTGATTTCCCTCAAACATGTAGGACCTTCAAAATTTATTTTTTTCATTATAATGTCACATAAATCTATTTTAATATATGATAAAAAGTATTAGAATACCAGTTCCATTCAGATAGTTGAATTAATACTTTTAAATAAATGGTAAATATTTCACTTTGTGTTGAACATGTAATCCAAATCATACATGGATAACCATACAATGGTTTCCACATACTCAAAAAAATATGTTCTTCATTATTCATTAATCATGGGAACATTATATTAATTTTATTTTATTTATCATGTTGAAAATATTTTATAAATAACATCTCTTCAAATGATTCCATTTTCACGTGTTATATTTCATAGTCCACACCATTATTATTGATCAATGAACATCATTGATCAGCATCACCTTTGGAAAAGTAAACATCAAATCTAACCTTTTGCTTTTTAAATTACCCTAGGATAAAAATATCTTCTCATGCTACTTAATACTTTTCTCACATACAGTTGGATTACTATTACCATCACATTATTTTGTATTATATCACATGAAGTGATAAAACATAAGGGAATCAAGATGTGGAATAGGTTTCTCCTTATATAATTTTTTTTTATCATCACCTGATTAAGCTTCCCTAATAATTATATGATCGAAATTGTCCCAATACATGCAATATTGGATTTATCGAAAGGGAAATTATCTATATATTCCATGACTATTGATATTTTTATTCCAATATGGAGATCTTTATAAACAATGTAATATAATAGATTATCTATTAAAATTGTGAATTTCAAATCATATTGATTAATTGTAGACATTGTGTTATAATTACCATAATTTAACAAATATATGAACTATTCATCTTAGAAATAGAAACTTGGTTTCTTTGGGGATATCATTAATTTCAATTCTTTTATAAAGTTTTTAAGGAAAATATGAATTTTATTATGAATTTCCCCAAGGACTATCAAATGAGGTTCACAGTAAGTCTCATATTCACGCACATGGTGATGATCGAGTTAAGGGAAATGCACTATTTTATTATTTATTAACCCTAGATAAAAAATTCTCTATAACCACATCAACATGAACTATAAAAACATGGATGAATTTTTAGGAAAATACATAATCTATTAATTCACCAAACATATGAATATTATACTATAATTATTTTACCTATTATTTTTTTCTAAAATCTTTTTCCCAATGTTTCCAATAAACTTACTCAGATACCGATAGTAATAATGCTAGACATAATAACCTGGAGTTAGTGTCCACATTTATAAAATGGGATATAAACAAGTGTTCAAATTGTGAAGGACTGATTAGTTTATCAATTGGGGAGAATAGGATATATACATGATACCCAATTTATATAACAAAATAAAATACAGATCATAGTAATAGAAAAAAATTGGCATCCTTGATCTCATTCAAATAATTCATCTTCAAATAATGTGGAATGAAAATATAATAATGGTGAGTTTAAATTCTCAGTAAGGGTTTTGATATTGTGGATAATAAAATGAATCAATAAACAATAATTAATATAATATGGTAAATTAATTAATTCAAAACAAATTTAAACTATAATATGACTATCATAATTATAAAATGAATAATCAATATAGAAAGGTAAATAACTAAAAGAACATACAATTAATTCATTAACTAAGAAAAAAATCCATCTAGAGATAATATCATTAATAAAGTTTCATGTATAATAATAATTGTATTATTAATGATGGAAGTTCATAAATATAGTATTCCATGGTCTTGGGAAACCTGATACCTATATTGAGAAAAGTTTTCCCAAGATAGTTTATTGTTATATGTAAAACCCCATCTAATTTTTTCCAGTAATATTTATTAATTAGTTCTATAAATACATCATAGGGATATATGTATTTGTGACTAACTCATATCTTAATTTCCAAAACATTCCTCATATATTGACCAATAGATTTAATTCATTTACAAATGTTCCGTATCATCCAAAATTTGTATTAATTAATGGATGTGAATTTATCAATATTTACCTTATTAATCAAATATAATTCATTAGAAAACCCAAATTTAAAATGGGTATATAGTATGAGAAATAATTATTTACATTATACAGAAATATATAAATTTATTTAAATTTTGTTTCTAATGAAAAATGATCATATGAATGTCAAAATTTCATGTGAAATGTTGTAATCCCAAACGAATGCTAGATTATACAAAAAAAATTATTATATTTGGTATCTTTTAAATTTTAAACCCATAACGAATATAAATGATTACAAAAATTAATAACTATGAATAAATTTTTATTAATTTTTAATACTGCAATGTTTATATAAATACACCACATAAGAGTGAATTTGTGAATATTAATAAATTTGACTCTATGAAATGGAAATTGAGAATAATATCCCTACCTCATGATTTCAATTAACTAAGAATGATTGGAACTCATGTATAATAGTTTTATGTATATAATTAATTTATACTTATACCATAATAAAATTTAAAATATCATATATAATCCTATTATAACATTTTCACACCTATTTCTTAAAATTATTTCTTTATATATCTATTTTCGGTGTAAATTACCTTAATTTCGATTGATTTTTTTCATGAAAGACCAAGTTCATATATATAGGATCTAAATAAATCATATAAATAGTGATAATATTGTCAAAAATATCGCATTTTTATATTATATTCACTATTAAAACCATTATTAAATTTTAATCATATAAGATGAATGACATCACTTCGGGGATATGTTAGGTCGTACTCATTCAAGAGTGACAATATAATTCCATTATAGGGTGAAATTATATATAATTTTATTTTATTATAATTAAATATAATTTATATAATGTCACATATATCACATATATTCTTTAAATTTATCCTTATTACATTCACTTAAGATTATAAGTGAAAAACAAATCACATCGTTTTGCAAGGTGGAAGTCCACCGTACACACGAGATACATAATATTATTTTAAAAAAAATTGGAAGTAGGAATTTGTATATAATATTATATTTATATAAGTATAAAAATATCATAAATATTATATTTATATTAAATTCAACATTATATTTGCCCATGACATGGTTTGGAGTGAAATTTTTTTCATCGATTCGCAAGGAGGTTGTCCATCGTACCCCTGATAAATGGTATTGATTCCCATTTTATGAATTTTGATATGGACATTTATTATTCCACTAACCTTTGTAACATATTATTATATGTCATATATTGGTGTTTTTAAATTATAATAATTTAATTTTTTTTAGGTGTTAGAAGAAATAAAATAAAAACAATCATTTAAGAATGTTTCCACTAATTCGGGTGACCTCTTTAGTTTTGGACAAAAATACATCATTTAATATAATTTTGATCCAAACAGGGGATCTAGTACGATTCTAGGGGGATAAAGAATTGATTTGGATAGGTATTGGTTGACCGAAATTGATTTGGATGAGTAAGTATGGGAGTAGAACTGGTGGCCTTTTATAAGTGGTGGAGAGGAAATATATAATGTTTTTGAAAAGAAAAAATTACACCAACATTTTTATCAGGAAGAATGCATCCAAATTTGGTCATTACCAAAATTTATATGATGAAAGTTCTAAATAGTTTTATAAATTGGTTTTTAACTAATATATTTGTAATTTCAACCCCTATCTTTTTAGATTAACCACAACTAAATATAATTTTTACATTAAAGGTTGTAATTAGTTTTTATTGGTATTACTATTCAATCTGGTAAAAGATTATCTTATCCTTATTAATTAATATATATTATTATTAACACAAATTTGGATTCCATTTTTAAAATTAAATTTATACGAATGGAAAAATTCAACCTAAATTCTACTCACTGAAGTGATGAAAATGTGTGTTTCAAAAGAAAACATTGTTTAATGTATATAAGATTTTAAAATAAAAACTCATTTGAAAATTGATCCCATATACATAACTTTTATGGAATATAAATTCCTTGAACTAATATTACAGTAATATATTTTAAAAATAAAATTATACTTTTAGATAATTTAAATATAATTTTTTTTTTCAATAATATTTAGTGTTTTATGTCTATCTATCATAAAATGAATATTTTAAGTAAAAAATTAAAAAATCATAATCCTATGATTATTTAATAAATAGAGTTCATTTATTCAAATAAATTTTATAAATGTGTTTAAAATTTATTTTTTCAGAAGTGCAAAAGAATTGAAGAAATCGTCGTCTTTGGAAAAAATAGTTTTTTTAGAAAACATTGCTTTTACATTCAGATGATTCACTTTTCCTTATTCATCCATTAGAAAATTAATTTTCCCAAAATGGATATTAATATTTATGCCTACAAACATAAATTTATATTTATAATTTTGATGACAAAATATTATTCTAATTGAGTATAACTTTTTTTAACACTATGTTTCATGCATCACAATCTATCAGAGAAATGATTTTTGTTAAAATGAAATAGAGTATAAATTTACAAGGTGTTATATTGAAAATATAAATATGTGAATGATAATAGTGTAAATCTATCGTGAAAATCCTTGAGAAATGGTCAAAGATAATACCTATGGAGTATATATTGGGTTTCATGGAAATCCCACTAGAATCATGTATAAAACATGTAGTGTTATGTATTATTATATTATCTATAAGAGAATTTTATACACATTAAATGAATTATTAATAATAGGTAGTATCTCTTAATAAATTTAATGGGGGGAGGATCGAGGAAAATTAAATACAACCTAGTAGAACCTTTATGTTAGCTAAATATTTTGGAATAGTTTGGAATTAATAACTTCTTCCTTAGGGAGGGCCTTTATGAATATTTGATTTTTTATTACAAAAAATAGTACTTCCATAGATTATCATCATATATTTATAAGTGGAAACTCATCAGTGATTACTAAGGGGAGTCCCTCTACTAAGGCATGACATTTCATTATGATGATATCCTTTGTAGTGGTATTTTGTCTTCCATATAACATTGGAGTCAATTAAGATGGTTATATATGTTTTCTTCGACTCAATTAATGGAAGCCTACAGATTTTGATAATAAATTTTCCGCATGAATACATTGATATCACATATAAAGACATAGTGATGATAGTAATGGCCGGAGAAACAATATCCTATTGGGCTACACAAGCTAATTACCCACTATTAGTTCTATTTTAGGTTTCATGAATCTAAATGACCAAATTTCAACAGATGTTTTAGTAGGATTATAGATAATTAAGGTAATTTATTTTTTATTATGACCTTGTTTATAAAATTCCATCCCAGGGAGATCCATGTTCTTAATTTTTATAGTAGATACATTATCTTTAAACTGATAAAGATAATGATAGTGATCATTATATCACATTAGGAAATGACTACATAATATGTTTATTTTGTGAATGGTTTTACATACACCATCTAACATGTAGTCCTGGTGATAGAATCATTGGCCTTGTTTCAAAAAATTTAGAATATTCTATTTCTACTACTATAATCATTCCATTTTAGAAGTTTTCAAGTACCACTTCAATCACTATTTAGTTCTAAATACACTAGTTAGTGGGAACATATATTTTTTCCTTAGGGATGATGTGATAATTATAATAAATATAGTTTATGTACAATAAACCATTAATTATTTATTAATAGTAATATTAGAGACCGTGTGATTACACCCAAGATGTATTGGAAGCATAATCCTATATGGTTCTTTAGCTGAGGCTTCATTTTTTTTTGAATAAAAAAACAAGAAATATGTATGTAAAGTATCTGAAGTGGGTAAGAATGGTCAACCATTCTTCTTCCGAAGTAAAATAATTCATTACATTTTAACCATTTTTATTTTAAACTATTCATAGAGAAGGCCCATTTTATTAATTTATTAGGGGATTATACATTTAAATTAAGTGTATTGCAGGTAAAATCATCCCATAAGTTTTTTTATTTTATAGTTTTTCATTATATTATATAATTATTTTTTTATCCTGAAATAATTCCTAATAATAATATTGGATACATTTTTTGAAAATGGTTACACAATATTATTTCCTTTAAAATAATATTGTGCAAAAAAAATTAATTGAAATATAATCAAAATCATAAATTTACCTATATTTTAATATTATAATAAGATTAAATGTAGAAATTATTTCTATCTTAACAAATATTAAATAGTATAAATGTAGGAAGAATATTTACCAGTGGAAGTATTAATCCCAAAATACTGTATCCCTACATATCACTATAGAATAATTGAACAGATGTGTTTTTTTGTATCATATAAAAAATATTTCATATGTTTTAAATATCAATTAAAATATACTAATGGTTTTAAAATTATGTTCATGCATATATGATCTTTTTTTATTCCAATTTATTTTCATACAAATTATATAACTAGTTTACAAGTTCTTCGCAGTGATTTGTTGTGGGACTGAAACAGGAGTGACTCTATGGTTAACATATGGTTATGTGAATACATTGATGTAATTACAATATAATGGTAGCCTATTTTTATTTTTTCTCATTAACTATGCACTGGGGATGTGGGTTTCCATAGGGAGAAACCAAAATTATTAGCATGTGTTACGAGACAATCCACTAGTTTCCTCTGAATGAGGGATCAATGTTATCAAATGAGAATATGATTTATATGATTAATAAGATCCATAGAATGGGGGATCCTAAAGGATTATAATTTTTAAAGGAAGAAAAATCTATATTATGAAAGGATTAAATGATCATAAAATACATTTGAATATGGAAAGTGTCCTAATCATATACACTAAGAGTATATTTTTTATATCTGAGAGATGTAGGTTTTTGAGTAGATAGAACTATGTGAATTGATTCTATCAAAGGATTATAATACACACAATAGAAATGGTTGTAGAGTTCCCTTGTTACCCCATTAAGGATAAGCATAGGATGTCATATCATTTGGGAACTATGAACTATAGTGTTTCATTATTAATTTTTATTGATATTCTTTATAGGGAATCCCCTACCCATGTTATTGTAATAATGATGGTGATGATGAATTTTAGGAGGTTTCAACGCGAAAAAAATCCATGAATAAATTTAGTATCCCTATTTTCTAATTCATTCTCTAGGGGGTCTATTAAAAATAATATAGAAGTTTTTATTTAATAATTTACCACTAAAATTAGGTTTTTTTCTCTATATAATATATTATCCTTTTATTGTTCTAATTATAGGATGATATGGTGTCCATTTATAGGGATTAAGGTCTCTATCACATAGACATTATGGTAATCACTATATCTTTTTTTCCTAGAACATTTAACAAAGATTTTCAGGTTAGTTTCTATATAGTGGCTTAGGTGATGGCATGTTCAAATATCATATAGGGTCTGCTAGAGTTTGTTCCCTAGAACCATGTGAATTTTTTTCCTTCCATTAACATAATATTTTATTAAAAAATTATTAGATAATATCTTATCACATGATAATTTTTATTCTCTGTAACATTATTTTTTTAATTTTCTATGATTTTGTATCATTTTGAATGGTTTTATCTTTTCGAAAATATAATGAGAAACATGAAATTCCATGAAAATATTCTTAAAGATATGTTATAAAGTCTAGATTGAATCTATTTGATAATTAATATTTTATTTATTAATATTAGATGATAGTTTATCCTAATTCGATGATGAAAAATCTCATGATGTTTAAAATATTTTAATATCCAATGCAGTATCATATAAGGAAAAACACACTAATAGTAACTCCACATGTTATATATGTTATTTGACATTCCTATTTAATTATGTAAGAATGGGTCTATAGAACTTTGATTATTATTAATGTGTGTCATTAATCATGTACTTTAATCTATTGATGAAATCTATGAGAACAAATGATCACAATTTTTTGGACAACATTGGTGCATTATAAGCAATATGGTATTAATCATATAATTTAAGATAAAATACATCCATTTTTAGTTAATGAAACACTTTTTTAATGTCATTTAATTAAAATTGAACTACCTAATTAATTAAATTTCCATGATGGTTTGTCAATGTCTCAATTTCTAAGAGTCAAGTAATGATAAATTCAGTGAAATAGTAGAAGACACAGTTATGACACTTTCGTGATGATACATTGATACAATGAGATTATATTACATGGTATGTATTGATTTGTTGTAATTATAATTGATATAATAACCTGATGTACATTATGTTAGTTCCCCAAATTTCGTTAATTAAAGGGACTATTGAGACACAAAACAATTATATACATAAAATTAGTTACATTCTATATTAATTTAATAATTGGAATAATGATTATTTCATACATGTAGTTATCTAATTATTAAACTTAAATTGATAAAATAAATTCAATCACATTCCATTAAATTTTACAATAATTTTTTATTAAATTATAAATTAATAATACTTTTTGGGAGTTAATATAATATTTATTTATTCATTTATTAAATGTATAATGAATTCCTAATAGATTTTATTTCCATTATAGAGATGATGATTAGGGTTTTACCTATCTATGGATTTACTGGACTTTTTAAGGTTCAATCAAATATCTAGAGAGCGAACCCCACTGTTGAATTAAATTAAGGGTCCATTAGTTGGATGTAAAGAGGCTTGTGTGCCACATGTGGTTATGAACTCATCAAGTAGGGATTCCAAATAAAGAACTCATATTATACGAATACCACTACACCTTCTATTATAGTTCCCCTTGGTTCTTCTTCTTTTGAGATACCTTTGAGAAATGGGTATTATGGTATGACTTGAGAGTTTAGTCAAAAACATTTATCATCCCTTCAGGACAACAATTCACTTAGGATATTCAAAAAAATGATGCACTACTAGTGTAATCATTTTCCATGATGCAATCTCAAAAATAGTTTCCTTGTACCACCATTCCAATATCAAATGACCGGTTCTCCAAAAATTGCAAAAAAAATTCATACAGGATGGTCTTTTAATAAATTTACCTTGGATGTGTTTATATTTAAACTAAAAATGTATTCCACAGGGTTATGTAAATTTTCACATTTAGTTTTAAAATCCCAAATTCAATTAGAGGGAATAAGGATTTTGCAAGATCTCTTTCAAAATGATGTGAAATAAGGAACTATAAATATAACTCGTTCATCAATCCCTTTGATGTTAGAAAATAACCTTCCCAATAATGGGTTAGATTATTTCCTTTGAATTGTATCTATTAGAACCCTATTGTTTTATATGATATATATTCTTCAACTGGAGTGATAATAAAAATGGATCAGAAATAGAGAAATCCTGATTTAGCTACATTACCAATGTATTAGTAGAACATTATTTGAGAACAATTTTAAATAAGAAGATGGTTTATTCCAAAAAATGATGAATTGATCATACGTGCTGATTATAAGAATCGACCTTTCTTTTTTCTCATTATATGACAATTTCCCATAGTATGTGTATATGAATTAAATATTTAAAATGATAAAACTGTCATAATAGTGGTGATTATTTTTCTAAGTGAATGAATGATTTGAAAGACAATGAAAATATTTTTATAGTGAATTTGAGACTTTAAATAATAAGAATGTATCTATTCCTCCTACTAGAGATATACATAAGAGTAAATATAAGAATAAGACAATTTTTGGATGATTATTTGGATTGATATTATGTTCTACAAAAAGGAATCATTGTTTTTATATATGTTTATAAATGGTATGACACTTCTTTGTGGTTGGGGCATGTAGGGGATATGTTTTCCTTGTTTAATAATACACAAGTTTATAAATTTTTTGGAAAAGATTTAGTTTCATTAGACGGTAAAACAGAGTATGCATTTGATGATATTTATTATGATTTATCTATAGACCCCCCATTGATGTTTAAGCCAAACTATAATGTAGGAAAATTGATCAAGCATGGGTTATATCTATTTGTAAATGATGCTACCGAGGAAGGAAGCTATCAGGAAGGGGAAGACATGGTCATGTAATGATAGGATCTCATACCTCATATTGTATCATCACAGAATATATGTGACTATAATTTTATGGGAGAACCATGGTATGATTTTTTCCAACACTATTCTTATTGATGTTTATTTCACTTCTACTCAGGGGAATCATAGAATAGAATTTCATCATTCCATTAAGGAGGATAACAATTATTTGGGAATAACTGGAAAACAGGGATATACTTAAAACATGGTTGAAGATGAGACAATTCAAATGGGAATATTTATTATACTGATTAGGTCATATTTTAGAGGAATATGGATGAAAAAGGATTATCTCATACTCCTATGAAAAATAGTTGTCCTAGAAGATACTACTCAAATCACAGGATAATAAAGAGAAGTAAGAACAATCCTTTAGTAACAAATATTGTATAGTATTCCAACATTTATAGCCCAATCTATGATGACTATAATGAGTATGAATATAGAAATTATGATTATCTTAATAAGGATTTATATTTTTTCATTGCCTTTTCGTTAAGGGAATATATATCATGCTTGATTCCTTCTATTTATTTTCTAATCGAATCCTATTTTGTTTCTTTGATGAAAATGGTATATTGAAGAAAAGTACATAAATATGACAATATTAATTTATTTAAATAATTAATTATTATTCATGTTATCACAAAATTATTGGTTTATTTATTGGTTGAGTTATGTTCTCAATAAGCATGATACATTTTATTTAATATCTATTAATTATAAATGGACATCTTTATTTAAGAAAGGGTACTTAAAAACTAATGAGTCAGCTCATTTCAATGAATATATTATTATTATTATTATTATTATTATTATTATTTTACAATATATTTAATTAGAATAAATTTTTAGATATGGGAATGTTTAATATTACTAATTATTTAACAACATGTATATAATATAGTGTACACTACAACAGTTCTGGTGTGGGGATACAAAAAAACAATGAAAATATACGATATATATAATTAATAAGGGAGTAATAAACCCAAGACCTATCCCGATACCCCTAAAATGTGTAACCACTAGGATACAACCCATGGGAACAGTATATAATATAGTATATAAACAATTATGATAAATTTATTGTTTGGAAAATTTTAATCTCCTTATTGAATTATCTCATGACTTTGAGAAACTCTTATGAACAATATCAAGATCCTAAAGGGATTATCTTCCTCCTCCCTCTCATGTACAAGGTAATAAATGATGAATCAATTCATGGTTAAAATATATATATTTATGATCAAGGACAAATGATACAAGATATTTGGGTCTTCCACTCTAGAATATTGAATACCAATGGTGACATTTTACAATTTATTGAGAAGATGTTGGTACAAAATGGGGAATTAAAATTTGGGTTCCTCTTCATAATGTCTATAAGATAAGAGTATAATACAAATTGATCATACAAAAATAATTATCAAGCATTGGAAATTATTATTTTGAATTTATTATAAAATATATATGAAATGTTTCCATCTATGAATATTTAAATGTTTCTGCAACATGTTTTTCATATTTAATCCATTGAAATTGATGAATAAAATTTAGGGTAATGTGTAAACCCAATTTTATTGTTCCCCATAACCCTGATGTTGTTTCAAAGTAGTTAAATTTTAAAATTTTATATATTTTTTTATCAACTTATTCAAATATTCGATAATATTAATTTCTGGATTTCCATTCACTAACCAGGACTAAATGATGACATGTTTTTTAGGTTTTATAAGACCAAGATAATTCATTAAAAAATGAATCTCACTTGAAGATCCTATTTTATGTATTAAATGATTCTAAAAATGTTTCCCATTATTATGGATTGCAAAAAAAATGTAAATACGAAGAACTCATGAGAAACCAAAAAATGGAAAGTGGAAATTATCACAACATTCCATGTAGTTTTTCTATACAACAATAATTATATTACATTTATTTTTCTCTAGTTTTTACATGATTTTAAATAGAGTATACATCATGTATCTGGAATATATGCAATTTAAAACACATTGTTTTGACACTACAAAAATTGGGCAAGGAATGTGGTCAAATTAAATGGCTTAATTATAAGTAGTGTATTAACTACCATCTAAGTGACATGAAATAACATGAAGTATACATTCTGTAGATGTCTAGTAAATTTCATGTGACACATAATATTCTATTTATGATACACATCATGTCCCTAGGCATGTAGTGTGGATGTACAATAATGGATTACAAAACATGTAACAGGCTATACACACCATGTATCTTGGTATAACACTTAAAACATACATTATGAGATATGAATTCCAAATTATTGAATCATAAAAAATAAAAAGTTAATTAAAAATGATTCAACTACATGATGTGCATCTAGTTGTACATGTTGTGAGATTGGGTTCTCCAAATGAAATACAAACATATTGATTTTTTGATGTTCATGTATAAATAAAATTTTTAATTGATTATTTTCCATTAAATTTTCTTATAATATGACGTGTATACTTGAAATATATTCCAGGTACATCACGAACATCACTAGTAGTACACATTTCATATATTAAAGGTAGTACATGTGGGAATACATATTGTGTATATTTCATGGATTATCCCATGAAAAAAACACCATATATATCATAACACACTATTAATGGATACATGAAGTGAATGTTCATAGTCATAATAAAGAATATATAAATTTTAAATGATAAGAAATTTCATCTAGAGATACACATCAAGTAGTTATAAAATAATATAAGTGTTTTTTAGTTGACGAAAATGTTAACAAGCATTTTTACTCCATTTAATTTCATGTATATTAAATTCCAAATAGAATTTAATTCATACCCAGAGGGTAAACAAAATGCTACCTATCAGTATATATTTTGTATCAAAAAATTTATACATTTAATTTAATTCATTTAAAATTAAAATGTATATGAACCTCTAGGATTTATTGAATGATAATTAATATAAAATAATTAATTAATTACTAAGATAATGAATTATTAATTCCTGAAATTTATCACAATAAGGAATTTATGTAAATGAATAATAAATTTTTAAAATTAATTTTAGTTATGTGTTGTAGAGGTTTATGAGATTAACTAATCTATGTATTTTTTGGGTTTCAGTTTAATTATATTAATATTTCAATAGGTTTTGATATAATATTATGATTATATTTCATATAATTATAATTGAATCAACTCATAATAATTATTTAATAAGTATCAATGTGTCAACTTTTTATGTTATATAATAACAAACCCCTAGTACCCATCTCATTTGAGTGAATGGAAATATTAGAATTCCAGACCTTCTGGAATAGAGACACAGTTTGAGACTATGTTGTGGTGAAATCAAAAAAAGACATAAGAATGTTAAAGGGTGAATGATATAACACAATCTAAGTCATGGGTTAAAGAGTTAATTCCCCTAGGGCTGATTTTGGTATATCATCCACTCCATTAACCAATATGCAGGTAACAGTTCGTGATCATATCACTTATTAATTTTCTTTTTTAATTGAATTGTTATTTATTTTTTTCAATTAATTTTATTTTATCGAAATTTTAAGAATATAATTTATAATAATTTTTTGTAAGATAGAAAAACCTCTCAAGGGACTATTTTGGTCATTAATACTATTTCATTAATTGATATAGTATACAACCATAAATAAATGTGTTAGTATGACCCTTTTTAGAAAAGTCAAAATTATCAGGGACTTATAATGAATTTTTGGGATGACTTAATCAGGTTACAATCAAGAATTATATCCCCTACAAGACATTGTGTAACATGGAGTCATGTGTTGATAATATTCACTTTTATGATTTTAGGATTCAGGAGTCCACAATGTAGTTAAAATAAAATTTAGTTAATGTAGTTTTAAGGATCATTAACTTAAATACCATTGATTTATTTCAACATGCCCACATATAGTTTAAGAGAAGTGTAATATATATCATTTTCACTATAATATCTGGGATACAATATATTCATGATCCATTGGTGAGGGTTTTTTGATTGGATAACGTAATTGGATATATAATAAAACCTATTTATTACATAAGTCTTAGTAGTCATGATAAATTACTAAAATATAATTTTATTTCTTGTATGAAGTTTAAATCATATCCAAGAGAACCTCATGAGAATTCTTGAAAAATTAAAATGTATTCATCAACATAAAGTTACATGAGTTGTAATGGAAACATCCCACATAAATAAAGAAATGTTACGTATTCATATTTATTAATATTTGAGAAATAAATATTAATTTTTCTTTATTGGTGATGCTATGCTGGATGGCATGCCCGATACTCAAACCGGGTTTCTTTGAAATCATATGTTGCGCACTAATAATATAATATTATTATTTTAAAATGTAGTTAATTTATAGCCATTGTATTGGTAGAAATATACAAAACTAACTACAATATGATTATACATGTTTGTTAAATTATTTTACATTTAACCTACAAAATATAGAGGGTTAAAATGTGAATGAATCCAATTTTAAACACAAATACACAAATATTCTTTAAAAGGTTGATTTACTACATTTTGATGGTGATCGCTTTTTAAATATAGTTTTTTTAACATTTATATCTTCTATTTGACAATAAAAATATTATTCTTTTGAATTGGGACATCAAAATATAATTTGGGTGAAATTTTTGTATCTTTCTGAAATAGTTCATTGTTTAATGAATAGTGATAAATACTGTATTTTAATTCAAAACTGCCATTTAAACTAATTTATTTATATGGGTAGATTATATTTTTAATTGGTTTTAATGTATAATTTGAATATATTTTTACCATTTAATCTAATTTCAGACATTGGAAGTAATTTCACATTGAAATTGGACATAAACAAGTGTGAATCTTTTTATAGTTATTTGTAAAAAACATGCTTTTTGTTTTGACGACAAGAATTAATTTTAATTTAATTCTAGACACATCTGTGTTTTTAATTTGTAAATAAATATTTTTTATTTGGAATTTGGAGGTAAAAATTTTGTAAATAGGTAACATTTATTTTGTTGACATTATGAATATTTACTTCATTAAATATTTTATTTACAACTTTTAAAAGGTAAATCATGTAATTAAGGGTAAAAAATAATATTATAATATTATTAAATCATCCAAACATGTGTTCTAATTCTATTTTATGATACATATCTGACCATGCGCATCCTTGGGTCAATTTAGGGTCCCATAGGGGCCACATGGGAGTGATAATGGAACTTTATATTGATTAACATAAAGTTAAATAAATGAAAAAAACAAATATATTTTAGTAAATAAATTTTTACATGCAGTTATATAAATTATCTCTTAGACTATAAATATTAATTTGAAATATAAAAATATTTACTACACCCTAGTATTTATTTTATAATTTTTACACAACATGTAAATTAATTATTTTATGACACAATAATGAGGTAGTGTTGACCTCATTAATAAATTATTTAAATAAATATGATTATAATGATTAAAATAATATTAAAAACCTATCCAATTATTATTTGGATGATTTTATTTCTACCATGATTTGTATTATCATAGTCATTAATAAGTTTATGTCATTTAGAAACCGAAAATTATTATATTATAAAATAATATTTTTACATTTTCCAAAAGACCCCCTCCTCCATCTTATAAAAAGCCATCATCTATAACCCATTAATCACACCTCTAAATCCCATTGTGTAATCCAAACTCTACCTAATTAAGCTCCTTATATCCTTATATTCTTCCTATAATCTTTTCCATAGGAAAAACGCAATTTTATTAAACATTTTGGATCAAAGAAAAAGAAGATACCTGATTTAAAGGTAATGTCTTATCCTATGTTCTTTGGTTTTATTTTCCTTCTCCAACCCCTTATGCTATTTTTATTCCTTTATTATATAAAAACAGTATCCCAAATATGCAATTTTTTTATGATAAGGATTCGAACTACTCTTACACACACCTCCGTCTAATGGGTAATGAACATACTATTTTTTTGGACGGCAAACTAACGCCTCAAGAAACGATGATTTTTCATTATCTACTACCACCTATTGTGTGAGATATTATGATGGAAATGTATTTATATGTGATCTATATTATATTTATATTGTTTTTATTCATCATTATTTTTTATTTATAGAATACCTTTATGGATTTCATAGAGGGTTAATACGATAATCTAATTTGAGGAAGTGCAAACTACCGCCCCCTCAAAGTGATATGACTTGTTCATTCCATATGTGAATCATATAAAGGATGGAATTACTAAGATTATATATATTATTTTATTCAAGAATTTTGATATACCTATGTATCATTATGTCTTCATACCATTAAATATGAAAAGGAAATTAAAGTAGCGTTCAAATGTACGTACGACTTACCGCCTCCATGAATGGTGCATTTCATTTCATACCTACAAATATTATGTAATATTATAAATACATGTATATAGTAGATATATATGATATATATGATATCTAAATCATTAATATCATTCCAGATCTAATGAAATTTTGACCACATGAACAAATTGTAATTATAAGAAGTCAATTTTTTACTCAAGTACCAAATATCGACAAAATGACCATTATTTACTCAAATGATTAAATAATTATTATAAAATGGTATCAAGAGATTTAAAAGGAATTATATACTTTTAAAATATTCTTAAGAAATTAGAAATTAACATTAGTTTATTATTCAAGAGATTAAAGAACTAATAGGTCTAGTCGAACATGAGGACATGGACTTCATCTAAATATTCTTTCATTGAGGAATATATTGATTTATATAAAACCTTATTTTATATGCAGTATAAACACCTTTTAATTTTCATTTCATTGAAAATGAATCTTTTTATATGAGGTATTTTACTCAAAAACAAAAACAATGTTAGTTTTTAACATACACGGTGACAACGACCTTTCTACCACCGCGAGTATTATCTGATCTTTGGATTCTATAATAAGCCATAATTTTTTTAAAATAAAAATAAATATCATATACTCTATTATGTATTTTGGAATAGAGAATGGGTTTTGGATTTGTTATTTCAATATCTTGTTCAATATCTTAGAAAGATATATTGTGATTTCAATTGGAGAATACTATCTTTCCATTATACTTATGTTAGGTGTTATGATTATATTATAGTCCGTAGGCATAGTTTACGTATATGGGTGTTTTCATGATAAACCTAGTGCTGGTGAACCTGGGATCACTTCCCAATCCATTGGGTAATGTGACGGAGGTAAACGTGAATGTTTCTCCTAATAGATATAGGGAATATACTCTGAGGGGTATTCCAACATAACTCCCTATGTAGTTGTGATAGAAAAAGTATAATTATGATATGAATTCCTCAAGTTACCTTTATGATTTATGATTTCAATGTGTTATTCATTAATCTAATGATTTCACGAGGTATGTTAAAGAGCTTATGTTATGTACGTATTGATGAACTAATTATTTCTTTCTTCGTTTTATTACCCTTACTAAGCTTTTTATTCTCATCCCATGTTTCTAAATTATTTTCACAGGACTTAATGATGAATATAGTCATTGATGGGATCAAGAGAAATTCATGTTGTCTAAAACATGGAACTGGACATGACACTTTTTTAACAGTTTTTATTTTATCAAAAAAATGGAACCTCAGTAGAAGTGTCTACTTTGTAAATTTTAATATGTAATGTAATAGTTAAAGCCTACCTCTCTAAAACTCTAAACCTGAAAAGATCCTCAATCTGAATTATTCATTTAATACAAGATTATGTAATGTTTTAAGGCTGGGTCCTTATAGTTGCTATCAGAGGTCAATTTAGATAACTTTAGAAGATAGAATATTATTAGATTAATGTCCATAAATTATTTTATGGTTATATTGAAATGATATAGAATTTACAGATTACCATGTCTATTCGCCTAAGATATTTCAATGTTCATAATGGTTTTCATGCAATGGAAACATGGAATCTTTGATGGGATTACATCAATAGGAAGACAACCTTCCAAATCAGCAACCTAAGATGGTCAAGATCGGAACTGAAAAATATATTATATTGATTTCACATTTTACTCAGGATATAAATAGTGGTGCTATCCATGCACGAGATCCGTAAGATCAACGATAGAGGAACATTTGAGTGGTGGAGCATTTCATGAGGCAATATCCCCCACCATAAACAGGATCATATGACATTGTGCTAGAAGAAGGGTGGATTAATGGACTAGAGCATATTTTTGATGTCATGGGGTGTTCATAACATCAAATGGTTTGTCTATCTATTTACCATTTTTAAGGTGAACCCGATCAGTGGTGGTCGATGGTGAAAAATATTTGGGATAGTGAGGAGATTGATGCTCTTGATTGGGATGAATTCAAAGGTATGATTCTTGAGAACTTTTTTCTTAAAGTGGTTCATCTTAGTATGGAAAACAATTCATGTAATTGAGGAAAGAGGACGACTCAGTGGCTTCTTATGATGAAAAATTCACTCGACTTACAATTTATGCTCTAAATTTCATATGACATCTTGAAAGTAAAATCAATCGGTTTTACTCATGATTAAATAAAAATTATCAAAGGGATATAGATTATCATGAGTTTAAATGTTATAAAAATATTGATTAATGTGAGGAGAAGGTGGAAATATAGTTTTTTCGATGATTAGGTTTACTTTGGAATACAATAGAATAAGAGGTCAAGGTGGTAGAAAAAATGGTTGAACTCTTAAAAATGGTCTGATGGAAAGAATCTTAAGATTAAAATTTGTGAAAATTGTGTTAAAAATCATGTTGGGGAATGTCTTTTGAATTATTTTATATGAATTCAATCTGGTAAAATGGGACATAAATCTCATAATTTCCGTAAAAAGTTTTAGGTTAATGTAAAGACAAAATCTGATTTAAATCCATTAAAATATTTTAAGTGAAATTAAATCGGTCTTATGCAAATGAGTTTCCAATGAAGAACTCAACTGAGGGAAACTAAATAGACTACAAGTATAAATAGATGGGTATGTCCTTTGAAATGACTTCATATGACGTTGGGCCATTAAATGATGAATTATCAGGAATACTATATGTTTTTTCAGATTATACCAAGGTGTTGTTTGATTCAGGGTCTATGTATTCCTTCATTTCGGAGATATTTTCCTGTAAATTGGGAATTCCATATCAAGATATGAATCCTGAAATTATGGTAAAAACACTTGGAGAAAATAAAAATTCAGTGAGAAAAAATTGTCATGGAGTGATAATTAACTGATAACACATCCCATTAAATAACTCGATAAGGGAGATTCAATATGGTAAGTTAGAAACTAAATCACATTTCATTTAATAAATGAACTGATAATTAAACGTATCTATAAATATGTTGATACAAAATATAATTAATGGATAATAAGTGAAATATCTATGAAGGAAATTTGTAATTATTCGAAATAATGTTTAAATAACATAAGGACGGAAACTATCAAGATCCTTGAATCGTGAAATTTAGAACTATGGGTAGAAACCTATTTAATTATTCCAAATTAATCATCACGTGAGAACATATTGATACATCAAGGAGATATATAAATCCAGAATCTACCTGTCATTTCATGTGAAAATCTTTATTCATGTAAAATAGAAATTTCAATAATATACCACATTCTATAATAAGTATCTGTATTGAATAAAAAAAATATTTATCAATAAATCATTAGTTAATTATATAACTGTCAATATTAGCACCGTATGAAAATGGAATAATGTTTAAGAAATAGTAATATCCCTTACATGAGATAATTAATATTAAAGGAAATTATAATTTATCAAAAAAATTATAATAATGGATTTATTTTTCAATAGAATTTAAATAATAAAAATAATGTGAGATTGATCAGGAGATCATTAGACACATTCTTGAGGAAAATAATCTTTAAACATTCCAAAGTGTCCTGTTCCACATTAAAACATTTAAATCACAATAATTATGAAGAAATAAAATTTAATTTTATCTTATAATATTATCAAATACATTAAATTCATTAAATTACATCAAATTTGGATGTATATACATAATATAAATGAAAAATAGTGACTAACAATAAATAAGTCAATGAAATGTAAATTGAAACGAAATCCCTTACCATAAATCAAAATGTCACATGTGTCTTTATAATCATTAATAATTGATTTATGTCAATTATGTACTCTATTACAAACATTATTAAAAATTATTATTGTTTTTATATAACTTATTACAATTTTTTATAAAAGTACCTCCACAATTATGGTTATGTTTGGTGCTCTGACCAAATTTTGTTCATGTGTCAAAAACAACTATCATAAGACAACTATGGATAAAGGGATTATTATATAAAAATATGAAAAATAATAAAAATGAAATAATTATAATAATTATAAATATATTATAATTTTATGATCAATAATGAAATTGGATTAGGAAAAAAATAAACGTAATAAAAATCGATAAGGGATGTCATAAGCACACAAGAGTAACATTCCAATTTTTCAATGATATTTATGAAAAGATGGTAAGTAGCACCATATAAAAAAATAATATTAATAAATAATCTATATAATGTTATTTGCTCATATAAACTTATATATATAATTCTTGTGATGTAAAAGGAATCACATCGTGTCGAGGTAGTTGTAGTCTACACACCCATGATCAATCTTGTCACTTTTTAAGTCGATGAAAGAGTGATAAATAAAATGATATATATATATATATTAAAAAGAAAATAATTATATCATGAATATATTATTGATTTTTTTGCAACTCGTCTGTTTAATTATAATCATCATTTATAGGTTTCGGGTATTGGGTGTTCGAATCGCATAACTTTTAAGAGGTGGAAGTCCACAATTCCAAAAAAAGTGTTATCGTTTTTACACAAAATAGAAAGTATATAGGTATGTGGAAAAAAATAAATTAATATTATTACATTTATAATAAATATAATATATACCCTATGTAAATATATTTTCTATCTTAATCACCACTATGAGAGGAATTAAATGAAGAATGAACAAGAATTGTTTCATGAGGAGGTAGTTTACCTTTAAAATAGTGAAATTGTTATTTAAAAATAATATGGATCTATATGTAAGTGAGTGTCTAAAACATAATAAAATAACATAATATCCTATTTATAATAATTTATATTCATATAATCATTGAATACGATGGGTTTTGGGGAATAATAATTGAAAGAAAACTACGGAGCTTGAAGAATGATGTTACCTCTTAATCGGGTATCACATTTTTGTTTTTACTAATGGGTTTCAAATATGGAATCATTCCAAATGTTATGATTCTAGGTTGATGGGAGATATGTTGGGAGACTGTTTGAGAAAATTTAGTACAATCTAATTCATCTTTAGAGGATTGGGGAATGGGTTGAGTGCTTGCCTTTTCCTAGGGGAGGGGGAGTGGAACTCTCGTAAATACCAAAGTGTATTCATTAATGGGAGGTCTACCTTCCCAAATATGTCTAAAATATGTAAAATTAATGGTTTAATGTTGTAAAATGGTCTATAAAAACCTCCAATACCCAAATATGTGGTCATTTAAATAATTTGGTTCTTTAACTTCTATGATTTCCCAATTTTTGTTAATTTATATCATTCTTTAATCATCTTGATTTATATCCTAGGAAATTTAACAATTTATAATAAACTAAAGTTATATTATTTAGAAAATATATAAAAACTAAATAATAAATATGATATATAATCTACATCATAAAAATTTTATATGTATTGGAAATTAATTTTTAAACAAGAACACATAACGTGCAAGGTAATTTCCTTAATCCAAACCATTCTAATTTTTGAATTATCTATAGGTACATAAGATAATTATCAAAGTTAAATTATCCCATTAATATAAAATATTTTCTATTTATAAATAATTAATAATTAAATGGATGAAAATAAATTTTTTCATAATTATTAATCATTTAATTAAATATAATTTTCTGTAAAATAACTTTAACATTAATTTTTACATTATTTATTAAATTTTAATTTAAAAATATTATAAAATAATTATAATTCAAATATATTAAGATTATAGATATATAAAAGTATATATTCCTAAAAAATAAAAATTTAAGATTGTATTTCTATCAATTGGATATGCTCTTAATATTAATTTTATCATATATTTATATGATTATTAATCAAATAATCACTTATTTGGAATTTCTTATGAATTTTTAGTAACTAATTCATCTCTAAAAATTCATGATAAATTTTTATGAAAAAAATAACACATATATTTTTCATAAATATATGTATCATACAAAATATTTTGTTTTTTACATATATCAATGACTTATAGATGTTATATGTAAGTAAATTTCCATTTTATCATTTTCATTTCATTACATATCGTATCAGAAAAATTCATTAACTATTATTCAAATTATATTGTCCAAAAATAGGTTCCACTAGATGGTTCCCCGAGCCATTTGGTTCTATGACCTCAACCACCCCTTCCCATATGTTATAGGGTGTCGACTATTAATGAGGGTATGGTAAATCATTATTTGAGAAACTTTATCCTTTTTTATCAGAATAAAACAACAAAGAAAAAAACAAAAATTAACATGTGTGGAAGTATATAAATAACTAGAATAATACAAAGTCACATGATATAGAAAATAGGAAATATAATACTAAAATTAAAATTTAATGCATTCTATGACAATAAAACAGTCAAGTGTCTATAAAGAATCTAATGATAAAGACACGATGACTCCCAATTGGGTCCCAAACCACATTTGGTTCTCTAACCCATGCTTTATTCCGAGATAACAATCTATCCTAGGGCCTTTCCTTTATCCTATCGTGCAACAACAATGTCTTCTCGGGTGCCAATCAGGCAACCCAAAGAGTGTGTGAGTACAACTTAGTAGCCCCCAATTACAGTTTCTAAACATGTCCAGTCAAAAGAAAATATATGTAATTCTATGAATAAATGATTATAGTGCATTATTAAATTTATACTAAATTTTCATTTATTCATTAATCAACACATTAGACCTCATTTTAGTTCATGTATCTCATTTAAAACATAACTCATTATTGTCAATCATTTGGCTTTGAACATTATGTCAGGCACCCCAAATCTCATTAGGTGTAGATCTCCATGTTCAAAAACCCAAATAATATTCATTGTAGATCACCCTATCTAGTAACACACATCACAATAGCTTGGTTAACAGTGAGGGTGAAACTCCATGTAAATGTTCAAACATCTCGAACAGTCTATAATTCCATGTCTATCACCCACATTCACAATCATTAAATTCATTCATTAATTCACAATAATTAACAACAAAATTATCTTACTAATCCAATGATTAGTTAAATATAACAAAGTCCATTAGTTATCCTAAAAAATAACTAAGTACATGACCCATTAATTAATTCATCAATTAATCAATCAAGTAAAACAAATATTATTCCATGATTAATTCCCAAGTTAGAATAACTCAAGCTGCGAGACCTCTATGTTTTAGAAGACCCCATTCCTAGACCCTAACTCTACATCACATATCCATCAACACTGGTTTATCGGTGCTTCTAACAAAACTCTTAAATGTACCCCATAATTCTATAAAACATTCTCTACAATTGTGGTTGGGGATATTTTTTTGAAACAATGTCCCAGCAAACCACATTGGTCGAAAATAAAATGACTATGATCTTGTTAAACTATTCCTCTAGATTGTCCACCTTGGTTTCTAGTATCTTGACTAAGGTTATCATAACAATGATTAAGTATCTTGTAAGGCACACTCCGTAGTCATCTAGTGACAGCTACTTATTCAGTACGCGAATACTCCTTCAGGTTCCCCTAAACAATGATATCCTGATTCCCCACATCTAATAAATTATTTAGCATAAATATATTTACCTGGGACATAATTTCACATTTATGAATGTCTAGAAATCATTTTGTTGATGTAGCGCCATTTTCATCCAAATATAGTGAAAAAAACTATAAATCTGTGTAACATTCATCATAATCCATAATGGAAATGCATCCCTGGGTTAGATGTATAATATCTGAAGCCTTTTCTTGCCTCAGTTTTCTGGATAGAAATATTCCAATAACATCCCTATAATGTCCTTCTATAACATATCATTAGTCTATTTAATGCTACCATAAAGTCCCACTACTACTTACCTGAACCTTGTAGCATATAATCACCCAACTAGACCCTCATCTTAGACGGAGTCTTTATAAGGTCATGTATTGTATTTATGGATTAGATCCAAAATTCATCTCCCTCAGGTCCACCCTCTCTAATAAAAGTCAGAGGGTGATGCTGTAGAAACTCCCTTGTCATCCCAAACAATATTTTCAGAACCCACCTTGTGTATATATCCATTAATTTCATGAAAATAGCAATGTTATCTTGGAATTGATCCCGTAACTCCTTTTCATGAACCAACAGTTCTTCATGTTCACTATCTGAAGTTCATTTTGAGCCATACCCCTCGGTCTCCCTATCAAAAAACATAGTGTAGTAATATCTCTAAAAAACCAAACACACATCTTAGGTATCATGATTTATCCTCATAACATTTACGTTAGAGGATATAGTAAAATAACAAGTCTCAAGATGTCCCTTTCCACAATCATACTATACGGTCGATACTGAGGCCTTATCACTTCCCATAACCGTCTTACTCTTAGGTGCACATTAACAACGGTACACACATTAAAAATTTTAATTATGAAAATTAATTAATTAATTCATTTAAAATTAAATAACTTATAAATAAATTAATTAAACATATCTCATTTTTCAGATTCTCATTATACAATATTTTATTCTCATTTTTCATCATTTTCACAATCTTATAAAAAAGAAAAAATATAGTTCAATTCAAAAACATAATCAAAACCCATTTTCATGTGACTTACTAAAATGATGTATGTCACAATAACCATGAGTTCCAGGAATGATGAATGCAGACTCATCTCTTATGCATCATTAAGCCCTGAATCAATGTTCAAGAATTTTGAAAAATAAATTTGCCATCAAACCACAAATAAGTTACCTAATGTGAAATATTATCCAACTGTAACCACAAATATTACCCATAAAAATTCATCCATGTGTACTCGGATTCCCCCACATACTTGGGTATAAAAATTCCATTCATGAACTCATTACCAAGTCATGAATCTTCATTGACTAATGTGTACCATTCCAAAAAACATTAATATAAATGAAGAAGATATTAATGAAATCCTCTTCTAATACAACTTCATAATTTCTCATCCTTTTTTCCGATAAATGGTCCCCAATATCGATTGGTCACATTCCCTCTAGCGCACCTCCCCCTAAGCTAGAGGGTTTGGACTAGCAGCGAGATTCTTATAAGTTAGTCGTGAAGAGACTATACCCAAATTAATCATAATAAAAAACCAATTGAACCAAAAAACAATAAACAAGTGTAGAATCATATAAATATCCCGAAAAATACCAATTCACATGATAGTCATAAACAGAAATATAATACTCAACTAAAATAGGAAATCTTCCCATGACAATGCACATGTCATTTGTATACATTGAAGCTGATGATAATGACACAATGACACAAAAGGAGGTTCCAAAAAACATCTTATTCCCCCACACATGTTCCATTCCCTAACAATAATCATTCCCAAGGCCTTCCCCTTATCGTCTACTATAACAACAATGATTTCTCGTGTGCCAATCAGGAGGCATGGATAGGGTGTGAGTTCAACTCAGTAGACCACCCCAATGGTGTCTAAAACAATTCAAGTCCAAAGATAGTGTATGCTATACAATAGATCGGTAAAAATAGTGCATAATTGAAAAGTTATAACATTTTCATTTATTATGTAATAATCAAATTAGACCCAGTTTTAATTCATCTCTCCCATTTATATCATAATTAATTATTTTCATTCATTTGAGGTTAAACTCCATGTCCAGAACCCAAAATCTAATTTGGTGTGGACCTCCATGTCTAACACCGCTCTTCAAATTCAGTGAATATTTCCATTTCTAGTACCCCACATCAGAAGAATTTGGTTAACATTTGGGGATGAAGACCTTGTCGAAGTCCCAATGTCTCAATCAATATAGAACACAACATATAGAACCCACATTTTCAATCATTTAATTCATCCATTAATTAAAAATAATTAAACTCATAATTACCTTACTAATTAAAATTCTATTTAAACATTTCAAATTATATTAGTTATCCCAAAAATTAACTAATTGCACTACCCATTAAATAAATCATGAATTAATTAATCAATTAACAGAAATCATATTCCATAATTAATTCATCACAATTAATTATCCAATACAAATCTCAATTTTTGTCAAATAATATCAATATTATTTATCTTAATCTAACATCAAGGCACTTAATTAATTCACCATTAACATTCTCATATAGACAGACATCATCTCGTAATTAATTCCCTTTGTTTAATCATCTCAAACCCAACCGTATCCAATATCTAAAATACAAAATCTAAATTCATAATAAAAAAACTCAAATAAATTATCTATTTTGGAAGCACCTTATCCCAATGATGGAATCATCAATTAATAATTTTTGAAAAATAAAATCAATTCCACATTCCAAATTACTCCAATTTAGGAAATAAATTATCAAGGGAAGCTAGAAAATCAATAATATCACATATAAATTTAAATTCCACCACTATTAGAGTAAAAGTTATATGACCTACCTCAGTTTATGGATGAATGTTATTCCACTAGAAATACCCAAAATCTGAGTGGCATAATGACTTTGATCAAGCTCCGGAACTAAATCCCTAATCCCATAATTAATATCCAAAGCATCAAGAAAATGAAACTCTTAATATATATCCAAAATTCAAGAAAAAGATCTCAACTCATTAGTTTAGATCTAAATAAATAGTGGATATTTTCAATGAAAATATTTAGAAAATATAGAGGAAATAATGGGAGAGGCAATGTAATGATATTCACTTGCCGAGATGGGAGCATATCTTCAATCCAGGAATTAGATCTCGATGGACAATGTTCAAGTCACCATGGAATCCCTCCAGAAATCTCATGAATCCCCATGAATTCGTTAATCCCAAGACTTAGTAAAAAAAGTTTTTTTAGGGTTTTGTGTAATTTTAAAACTAATATTTAGATAATAACAACCCACACACACATTTTCTTGGGTAAGGGCACATGGTTAGGGTAACCTGTGTGCCAACCGTGCAGAACACTTTTTCGAGGTTCCCAAGGTTACTTGGGATTACGAGAAGGGTTTTTCAGACAAGGCACAAACTATGCACATCCCTATTTTATTAATATTTCATAAAAACTCAACCAAATTCACCTGAATCCACAACTCCGAAATAATGATACTTAAAATCGCAAAAAGTACCTGATAATATGCTTGAGATGACTTCATAAATGTTCTAGACCTTATAACATAAAAAAATAAATTGGGATTATTTTCTTGATATTTTCATTCAATGAATATTTGAAATGTTTCTAGTTCATTTTGGCACATAATATTATGGTTTTGTCCGTCATTAATCTTTATTTTACTTTAATTGCTGTAATTAATTTTTATCACATTCAGAAATCCTTTTGGAGAAAAATTAAATTAATTTTATTATAATATATATAATTATTTTTATTACAAAACATTATTTATATTTCTCAAAATGAAAATAATAGAAGTTGAAAAATTATGTTTAACAATAATCCCTCCAATGTTGGGAGAAGGCTGGTTTTTACGGTAAAAACTATCAAATAATCAGTAAGGCTTTAAATTGAATTTAAAATTAAAAAAAATTCCTACAAACTAAATTTTGTTATTGTGTTTTTAATTTATTTATTCTCACTTTAATAAAAAATTTAAAAAAATACATTAGTAATAGTTTAAAAAATAGTAGTTTTTAACTAAAATGTAGTCATTTTCACTAATCACTAAAAAATGAAACATCTCAACAAACATCCAAATATTCACTATAAGATAATTTGAAAATTACCCATTTCAAATTGAATAATATTTTCCAAAATAAAATTTAAAACTGTTTCAATATTTATATTTAAAACATGTGAGACATTAAAAGGTGGTAAAAATCAGTCTTGCGCGTAATAAAAGCTAATTCAGTGTTATATGTTGAGTAAGCATAATTTTTTGAATACATAATTCTAGAAACAGAATTAGATCTATTGTAAGAGAAAAATATTTTAAATTATTTTGGGTTACAAACTATAATTTAAAGTACATGTTCACAATTATTTCAAGTCTGTTTTGGATGAAAATAGGATTTGATATATCTTCTTTGGTATGCATTGTATATAAATAGGCAATTTCATATTTGTGTGTCATATTTTTTTAGAATTTTAATGTTTTAAATATGAATCAGTAATTATCATATATATAACTCCATTTATTATCATTATATTCTCTAAACAAGTGTATATAAAAAAATTTAAAAAATTTAAAACAAGAGAAGTGATTAAAACATTCATTATGATCATTTGGTTGATTCATAACCCTAATAAAAAATGGGGAATGAATCACCGTTCATTTTACCCGATTGATAACTAATTATACTAGGATAAGAAAATATATGTAATCTACATTAAAAAACATGATAAAAATAGATAAAAAATTTGATTTCATTCTTCAAATTCATTTTCATGACACAAGTATTGAAAAATAAACAAAGGTGGTTTTGGTATTTAGATATTAATGGTAATGGTTTGATGGATACTTCTCTAATTGACATGATAAAATATGAATTTAATTTAAAGATTCAAACAACCTTGTAATGATCCAATTTTTATTATTAATATTTGTTTCTTGAATATATAAATTTGTTATTATATAATATAATTAAAGAAACATAAAAAATATAGAAACCAAATAAAAATTTATTAAAAAATATTGGTACATAAATCAGTAATGAAACCAACTAAAATTCAAAACCTTAAAAAGAGGATAAAAATAATCCATAAAATGATAAATTTATAACACATGGATCTCCCCAATGTACTAGAATCATCTCCCCTACCAAAACTATAGAAATAAAATAAAATATAAAAAATAAAATATATATATTACAAAATTGGTACATAAATCCCTTAGAGTAATTTATCTAAATATTTAATTAATTACTGGAGAACTACATATAGGAGTTAATGTGACTATTGGAATATTAATTTGGTCGTTGGAATAGTAATATGACTTTGAGGAATTGTAACACTACCATTGGAATAATAATTTTACCCAAAAATTATAAATTATGTTATAAATTATATTTATCATGATTAGTTCATTTAAATATATTTATTATAAACCCAAAGTAGTGAAAATCATGATTAAATAACCCAAATGAATATAAGTGCATTTTTAATAAATGGTATATTAAATTATTTTGTAAAAGTCAATATTTTTATATTCTAAATTCAATTTACTTATTTTAATAATGTATCATCTTAAATTTGATATATTTTTAGAAATAAAATTTTCATTATTTTATAAGGGTTATTTTGTTTTTTTAATTTCCTAAAATAATCTAATTATCATGTGGATAGAAAAAAACATGTTTCTCATATAACAAGTATATATTAAATTATATTATTAATTATGTAATAATGAAAGAATACTTACTTGAAATTTAGGTTTAGCCATGAAATATTTTATTACATTAATTACTCATTAATATATTGTATAATTACTTCAAATCACTAAAAAGAATTTTCCAAAGCCTGGAAATCGAATGTATTACATTGAAATATAATTTTTTTCATTTTCAACAATTTCTTCTGTTTAAACTAATGAATTCAAATTATAAAGGGGATTAAAAGTCATAAAAATTATATTATATTTATATATTATTTATAATGTTGTAAATTCACTATTATCATTTTTAAATTAATATAATGTTCTATTCGATATTTTATTCTATAAAAACCCATATACTCATGTATAAGTAACCTCTCTCTCTTCCCTTGGAAAACCACACCTCCTACTCACTAAACATTTAATTATCTTAAAAACATCCACTAAATATCCTTTTAATACAAAAGGAAATTCTGGAGAAATTTTACCTCAATCACCAATTGAGATATAGTTTTATATAAGGGAAGCTATATCGAGGAGAGATTAATTAACTATTAACTGTTCCCTATTTTCTTCTTCCCTTTCTTCTTATTTCCAATTCTATTCAAAATTATATAATTTAAAATTATTTATAATTTATTTTAACATTATATTGATGATTATAAAATATTTTAATAATTATATTAATGAAACATTTAAAGAACATACTTCCATTTCCATATATTTCTAAAATGTCTTATTAAAGGTCGGTTAATCGCATACAACGACATTTCCAAGAAAATTTATATCTCAAACATCATTTATGGGTATATATTTTTATATATAGTTTATAAATAATTATTTATGATTATATTAGGATTATAGACTTAATCATACTTTTCTATAAATGATATTGAAAGAAAATAGAGAAATAAAATCAAAACATGATAATTTTTATGTTAAATATGATATCAAAACTCATAAATCACATTAAATAAAATGTAGAAATATAATACAATGAATATAATTGATATATGTCTTCCTAAATGACTATAATAAAAATCAAGATCAATTTTTTTAAAATATATAATTATTGATCCAGAGGTACAAAAATGAAAAAATAATGCATGAATTGAGGTAAAAGGATTATTTAACTGAATTAAATTTCTTTTAGCAATCCATCATTTCTGACTTTTTTGTGTGTATATTCAATTAATGTTATTTAAATACAATTAATTTAACATTATTTTTCCTTTCATATATATAAATGTCTCTACATTAATTTTTAAACTAAATAATATGATTTTCAAAAAAGAGGCAATTCGTTCCAAAAAAATGATCGACTTCTCATGTGTTATTTTGTTCCATAGAAAAACGATATCTTATTCAAATGTATGATCTCCCTATTTATTTTGGGAAACAAAATATTAATTTATGAATATATTATTTATGAAATCATCTTGATTCTATCTCATTTTAATATTTTATTTTATGGTTATGATTGTTATACATTCTATATTGCATGCATGATATTGTAAATATCATGATGTGACTCATGGACCCATACATAAAGAGACATAAAATTCCATGGGTAATGTGATGAATTTAATGATTTGATGTGCATCATGCATAAATATAATTCTATGTATGTTCAAAATGTTTCTATTAGGATTATTCACCTATGTTATGTATGAACATGATGATATGTTTATTCACAACTATTTGTGGTAATTTGACAACTAAGACATTATTTTTCATTTTAATAAATTAATGCATTCCATTACTTTACTACGTGTTTCCCTCTTTATTTTTATGAGGATCATACTCATATATTATGATCATGATGTTTATTCACACCCATGTTATATTGTTTCATGTCCCTTATCCAACCTGTTATTGGGATTGTAGATCACCCCTATCATTGATGTATAATCTCAGGTGATTACTTATACTGTGGAGAACATGTAAGACACTAAGAAGATAGAGAATATTTAATAATATATATTTATGGTTTATTCTGTTAAAGTTAATTATGCACCTAACATGACAAAAACACTAACATTTTTGATGTTGTATTTGTGTCTTTGTTTTGTTTATTTTAAAATTATGAAATAGTTATGGATGAAAAATAAGGGCCGTTTTACTTGTTATCGGAGCACAATTTAGATAATTTGGGATTTTTTATTTATTGAGATGATTGAAACCCATAAGTATAAATCTATATATAGGTATGAAACTATAATAATATTTATAGAAAAGGATAACAATATGTATCTCATAAAATATGTATTTAGTGTTAATTTAATAAAATAAAAAAATAATCATTCATTTTTCCTTAAAATAAAATTCAACCCTTTTAGTTTTATAAAATAGTGTGAACTATTAGAAAATAGGATAAAACTCAAGTGACGATAAATGAAATGATTTTCCAAATGAAATCCCCAATTCTATGGGTGGCGGAGTTCAAAAAATCATATACATTTTTACCCAGTTGTATTAGGCTATGAATAATAACCTGAATCATGTGTAATTTCTATCTTCACTGAAGAAGGATCAACTAGATATTGATTCCTTTATATGAAAATGACAACTCACTATTAGTGGAACTTTTAATCCACTTTTCACAAAATGGTGGGTTAATTCAATGGAGAAGAACATTTCTATGATCCATTGTTCTAAGAAAATGATTATAACTCTTTTTTACTATTTAGATAGGGAATATAATCAATAGTGTAAATTTATAAAGAATATAAATACAATTGATGGAATAGAAGAGTTATAGTGGGAAGACATTAAGAAAATAATTCATACCATGCTTTTCCCTAAATGTCTTTGAAAAAATTGAAGGATAATTCATAGATCTGCAGTAAAATGAAGGTGAATCTATCCCATCGTACAAGGGAAACATCACAGGGCATTAAAGGTACACCATGTATTATATTTTAAAAAATGGTTAAAAAATATATATATTATTTAGTCATTTAAAACCACATATTCAAAAATTATATACCTATATATGTCTATGGGAGTAATGATGAAGTGCTTCGATGTGATCTCAATTTATAAATGGAGTTCATGGAATGGTTTCACTGTTATTGATATAAGAATATAAGAATGCATTTTCAATCATGTGGGTCAAATAAAAAATGATTAAATAGGATACAACTACATTATTCAAAAAATGTTGGAAGAAGTATCATGTGAATTTCTTCAAAGAGATTGGGAAATTATTGTAGTGGGGGATAGAAAGCCAAAAATTTCACTAATGTAGAAGTTACATTAATAATATAACCAACATGATGGGGGAATGGAAAAAGACCCTAATGAAACATCCAAGGTCCAATACATCAATTATAGGGTGAAATGGAATCATTCAAATCAATTCACTAAACTATGGGTCATTGAAGATAATCAACATCAGTCACCACCAATTCAAAAAGAGAAATGTAAAGCATATTCCATCACTACCTATGATCGGAAGAATCTAAATGATGTCGTACATGTAATACTTCTCATTCACTAAATAATGGAAATAATATAATTGATTCCAATTGTATGAATTCTTTTATATCATGAAATGATTCTAAAATTATAGTATAAAATTCTTGATACCATGATGTAGATATACTTATAAAACACCTAGTGATTTAGTAATTTTATCGCATGTTTTTGGAGCTTCTCATATAAGCATCGATGGGAATATTATTCTATTAAATTTTATAATATATACATTTATGGAATTAAACATTAAAAAAATCATGGATTATCTCCCATTATACATATCAATGTTAAATTCTTGATATAGGGAAATATATTTTAATTTTAATAATAATCCATTGCTACTTTACTAATTCAACGGACATAATTAATATATTTTCTAAAAATTTATTAATGGTGTGGTTGTCGTTACACAATAAAGAAACGTACATTTCAAAATGGTTTATTCAAAGGAAGCCTTAAACCTATAGGAAATTACCATTTTTAAGGATTATGGTTATTTATTTTCTGAAGAGTTACTCAGACATCCACCAGATAATGAGGTAGAGTTACTAGTATAGATTATATCCAGGGATGCTACTATTTCAAAATTCACCTATATTATGGATCCAATTGAACTAGAAGATTTAAAATAGGTGAAAGTGATTTTTAACAATGGTTTCATAGAAACTAGTGAATCACCATGTGGTGTACCTGTTCTTATAGTTAATAAGAAGGATGGGTCAAGGTGGCTGCACATTGATTTTAAGGAAACTATGATGATTACTATAATAAAAAAGTATGCTCACCCAAGTATTAATTATTTTATTGATAAAAAATGATGAAATCAAAACCTTTCAATGGTGTATCATTTTTTAGATATAATAAACTGATGGTGAAGAAGTAATATATCAATATGACTACATTTCGAAGAAGGTATGAGAAATTTGAATTCATAGTGTTTCCCTTCATACATAATATGGGCCCCTACAATATTCATTTATTTGATCAATATAATATTTAGATGCAACCTAAACAATTTTAGTGTTAATTTTTATTGAATATATTCACATTTACTTCATGATCAATGAAGTTTATACAGAATATATTTGGAATGTCCTGGTAATATTAAGGAAGTAGAAATTTTATTTTAAGTTCCATAAGTGTGATTTTTAAGGAAAAAAGTCTCATTCTATGGACATGTGACATAGGTGAGGGAATTTATATTGACACCTTAAAAATGAATTTGAGGAATGTTTAAAACCCACTAGTGTCATTGAAATCCATGGTTATCATGGACTAGGTAGGTAAAAATGATATTTTGTTAGGAATTTCTCATGATTTTCTATCATTCTAAATAAGTTAACAAGGGAAGGGGTAAAATATTTATGGATGGTAGAATATGAGAAAATAATTAAGGATCTTAGTAAGAGGATAATCATTTAAACTTTATTTACACTAAAAACAAGCGGATAAAGTGTTTTAATATATAACGATGCTTTATAGAATGGATTGGTTTGTAAACTCATGTAGAGAAAAAATGTTATGACTTATGCTTCACGATTGTGGATGATACAAGATTATAAATACCTGACACCAGATCTAGATTTAGCAGATCAAATAATAAGTATGAAGATTTGGTAGAACTATATATATGGTTAATATGTGTTATATATATATATATAAATTTCAAAAGAGTCTAAAATATATATTCACACAAAAGTAGCTCATAATACATTAATGAATACATGTTGATCTAATCGTGTAAAACTATCATTCAACTCACTACCATCCATTAAAGTTGTAAAAATTGAATTGGTTTGTAGTAGAGAAGAACATTATACTCTATCCATGATGTGGATTGAGAAATACCCAATCTTCAAGGATACTCAAAGAACATATTTCATAATCATAACAGATGGGAATATATCATACTGTTCTTAAATGACTTTTCAACCATTAATCTAGGATATGATTAAATAGGTAGATAGTGATGATCTAGTGAAACAAAATAATGTGAATATAGTAAATTAATGAAAGATACTTTAGTCTCTTATCGATGATAATGATGTTATTTCATCGGGAATGATTCTTTTTTCTTTCATCATCTTAGATAGAGATAGAACTATTTGATAATGCACATGGCTCGCCGGTCTCCATATATATTGGATGTACCAATATTTATTAAGATCATTAAGAACACTTATCATTGGACAACATGAAGAATGATATTTCTGAGTACATCATATTGTGTTTGGTAAATTATCTAATTAATTCAATGTGAAAAAAGTCAAAAAGGATGATGCAACCATTACCTATAGCCATTTTGAAATAGGAGAACATTCTCATAGATGTTTTCACTGGTGTCCCAATGAAATAAAATGTAAACTGAAACATCCCAGGTAAATAAAGAATGATACATTTTCATAATTATTAATATTTTTGAATTAAATATTAATTTTACATTAAAGGGGTTTCTATGTTCGATAGCGTACCTGATACGCAACTACGAGTTTCTTTGAAATCTTATGTTGCACACTAGTAATATAATAATATTATTATAAATGGTAGTTAGCATGTAGCCGTTGTATTGGCGTGAATGAATAGAAATAACTAAAATATGATTATATATGTTTTTTAAATGTTTTTACATTTATCTAATAAAAGATAAAGTCTTAAAATAAGAAAATCATTCAATTTTAAGCATAAATACTCTAATATTCAATAAAAGGTCGATTTATCACCTTTTGATGGCGAACCCTCATTAAAAATATTTTTGGTCACTATTATACATTCTATTGGACCAAATAAAGTTATTCTTTAGAATCGGGACATCGAAATTTACTTTGTGAAAATTTTTGGTATTTTTCCGATAAAGTTCATTTTTTAATGAATAGTGAAAATGTTTTATTTTAATTCAAAACCTTTTTTAATATAATTTATTTATATGATTATATTATCTTTTTAATTGGTTTTAAGGTACAGTTAAAATATAATTTTACCATTTAATCCAATGGTTTTCATTGGAATTAATTTCACTTTGAAATTGGACTTAAACTAGTGTCAATATTTTGATATATATTGTTTCATAAAAACACTCTATTTGTTTTGAAAACGGAATCTAATTATTAAATTTATTAATGCAACTTATATGTTTTGAATTTTTTAAAATAAACATCATTTTTGAATTCGGAATATCAAATATACCTTAGGGTGTTTTTTTTGTATTTTTCTAAAAAACATCAATTTTTTATGAATAGTGAAACCACAAAGTGGTAGTTAAAAAACTGATTTATTGTTTAAATGAAACTTTACCACTTCTGTGATTTGAATTTCAAAAATACAACATACATGGTTTTAATTATGATGTAAAATGTGGGTCAATGGGATGAAAATAATTTTTGATGAATAGTACCTTTTATGTTTTATTAATCGCTATTAAAGGTAATTAGTGTATTTTATGGTAAAAATAATGTTATAAAAAATGAAATGAACTTGAGACATGTCCTAAACTTATTGGATGTGACATGGCCATCCAAGAAAATACATGGGTCAACTTGGGTACCCCATGTATCCACTTGGGTATGAAAATAACATTAATAACTTTTTACTTAATGTTAAAATAAAAATGTCACAAACATGTATTGGTTTACTAAAACAATTTTTAAAAGGGGTAATACAAGTCATATTTTTGACTATAAATATTCATTATAAATATAAAAATATTTCATACATCATAATATTTTTTTTATAATTTTTAGACATTAAATAAATTAAATTATTTATGACACCATTATGATGCATCGATTACCTCATTAATTAATGATTGAAATAAAATGAAACGATAATGTAAAATCCTAGACCTACACTTGTCAAAAACATATTGTATGGGTGTATTTCTAACTCATATCACCTTATCCAAGAAATATATAATTTTGGGACCTTTAAAATTCGAAACTCATTATATAATAAAGTAACATTTTAAATCTTTCCAAGAGTACCCCTCCTCCCTCTTATAAAAGACCCCCTCCTCTACCTACTTACCCACACCTCTCAAGACTTTGAATCGGCCACGATCTACTCATTTTATCTCTCTAAATCCTTCTCCTCATCCTAAAATCTTTAACTTGGGCAGAAATCTCTTCAAGAAACCCCTTTTGGTCAAACCAAGAAGAGTTACCCGATTTAAAGGTAATGTCTTCACTTGTGTTCTTTTGTTTTATTTTGCTTCTCCAACAAACTAAACTATTTTATTCATTTCTTTTGTAACAAAAACAGTATATTAAATATAATAGTATATTATTATGAGAATTATTTGATTTACACTTACACACACCTCCATCTAATGGTTAAAGAATATACTGTTTCTATGGTTGGCGAATTTCTACCTCACGAAACGAAGATTCTTCAATATTATTTTAACACCTTTCATGGTTTCCCTTAAGATGTAACTATTTTTATATATAATTTATATTATGTTTATTTTTTCCTTATTCTTCTGTATTTTTCATTTATGGAATAACTTTATGGTTTCCATTATGGGTAATCACGATAATTTCATTTTAGGAAGTGCAGACTACCGCCCCCTCATTGTGATTTGATTCGTTAATGCCATATGTGGGATGTATAAAGGATGGATTTAATGATATTATATATAATATTATACTGGAATTATAATATACATTTATATCACTATGATCTCACTCCATTAAATATGAAATATAAATGAAAGTAGTGTTCATGTGTACGTACGACTTACTGTCTCCATGAAAGGTGCATTTAATTTATTATCTCTAAATGTTATATACTATTATAAATACATGTATATTCATTTTATATATGATATATATGATATCCAAATCATTAATAGCATTCTGGTATAATTATCCTTTGATCACATGAACAACATGTAATTCTAAGAAGACCATTTTTGACTTAAGAACCAAATATCGACAATACGATCATTATTAACTTAAATGATTGCATAATGTTTATCACATCGAAATAAGGGATATAAAATGAATAATAATATTGAAAAATGTTCTTAAGATAGTATAAATTAACTTTAGTTTATTATTCAGGAGATTAAAGAGTGATCGAGTCAAGTCGGACACGAGGTAAGGGACTTCGTCTCAATCTCCATTCATTGAAGCATTTTTTGTTCTAATACATGAATTTATTTTATATGTTGAATAAAAAAACTTTTACTTTTCATTTTATTCAAAGGGAATATTTTTCTATGAAGCCTTTTACTAAATTACAAAAAGAATTTTTATTTTAACGTATGCGGTGACAATGGCTTTTCCGCCGCCGCGAGTATTAATTGTTCTTTGGCTTCCTCAACAAGCCGTAATGTTTTTATAATGAAAAAATAATATATACACTTTAATGTATTTTGGTATTGAAAATGGTTTTTATAATGTATTTTCAATGTCAATATATTTATGTGATATATTGTGATCGAAATGTGGAAATTTTTTCTTTCCATTATATTTGTTTTATGTCTTATGATATTAAAATGGTACTTCTACATTTGATGGGTGGTTACGTGATAAAACATATGATGCGTGGTGCTGTGAATACCAGGATTAGTGGTTACGTTATAACCTCCAATGAATTGGGTATGGAATTCATTTGTATGGCTATTCGATGTAGTGATATGTGTGGAAGTCGACCGTATGGTTATTCAATTGAAGTATGTTTATGTCCCAAGTTACCTTTATATGTTATGTGTTCTTTATATTGGTTTTATGGTAATATTTTGGTTACAAAAGTATACGTAATTTTCCTTTATTCAGTGAAGAGTTTTTAATACTTCATAACGGAGAAAAGTATTACTTTGATTAAGTATTCATGGTTTACTATTTGTTTTGAAAAACTAACAGTTTTCTTTTTATTTGTATCCCTTATTGAGATTTTTATGCTCATCCCATGTTTTTTTTTGAAATGTTTTTCATAGGAAATAATGTGGAATAGGGTCAAGGAAAAGTCATGATGTCTTAAACATGGAACAATACATGACTCTCATTTTTTAAGAGTTCATGTTTTGTAAAAAAATGAACATTGTAGAAGTGTCAACTGTGTAATCTTTTGAGATGTAATAGTTATAATCTAATTCTCTCAAACTCTAAAGCTGAAAAGATCCTCAATGTGAATTATTCATTTACTTCAATATTAAGTAAGGTTTAAGGTCGGGTCCTTAGAGTTGGTATTAGAGGTCGGTTTAGACAAATTTAGGAGTTAGAAAAATTGTTAAATCTATGTCCATAAATTAATGGTATGATTGAAATGATATGGCATTTAAAGATTACCATGTGGCTTCGCCTATGATATTTCTATGTTTAGAATTGTTTTCTACAGAGGAAACAAGGCAGCTATGTTGGGACGACATCAGGAGGAAGACGACCATCCAAATCAGAAACCTTTGAGGGTTGGAATTGGAACTGAACAGTTTGTTGCAGTGATGGAACAGTTGACTCAGGCTATAAATAGTGGTGGTATCCATGAACGAGATCAGTCATATCAACTACAGAGGAACATGTCAGTGGTGGAACATTTCATGAGGCCACATCCACCATCATTTAGAGGATCACATGACCTTGTGCTAGTAGAAGGGTGAACTAAATCACTGGAGAAGATTTTTGATGCCATGGGGTGTTCAGAACATCAAAAGACTAGTCTTTTTGTTTACCATTTTGATGGTGAAGCTGATCAGTGTTGGTCGATGATGAAAAATATCTAGGATAGTGATGAGATTAATGATCTTCACTGGGATGAATTCAACGATATGTTTATTAAGAAATATTCTCCTAAGGTGGTTAGTCTTAGGATGGAAATACAATTCCTAGAATTGAGGTAGGAGGATGACTCAGTGGCTGCTTATGAGGCAAAGTTCACTCTACTGGAAAGGTATGATCCAAATTTCATAAGATATCTTGATAGTAAAATCAACTGTTTTTACTAAGGGCTAAAGCCAAAGTATCAAAGGGATTTGGATTCTCATGATTTCAAAAGTTTTGAAAAACTTGTTCGATGTGCAGAGAAGGTGGAAATGGAGTTTTCCGATGATCATGTGTTCTTCAACAAACAATAGAATAAGAGGTCCAGTTGGCAGGTAAAGGGGAATAATTCATCAAAGAACCAAAGAGGTAAGAAAACCAAATACGCATCCTGTGAGAAGTTTGGTAAAATGAATCATGGATAATGTTTATCCAATTCTGGAAAGTGCTTTCGGTGTGGTATGTCTGGTCATATTTCTCTTAACTATAAGGAAGATGATCAAGAATGCATTGAAAAGCCTGCGGTAAGATGTTTTATGTGTAATGAAATGGGTCATTATGAAAATGAGTGTCTAGAGAAGAACTCAACTGTGGGAAAGCAACCAAACTACAAGAAAAAAGGGGTGGTGAAATTATTTGAAACTACTTCAGCATATGTTGGTCCATCGAATGAGGTAGTATCAGGTACACTATTTGTTTTTTCAGATTATTCCAATGTGTTGTTTGATTCAGGGTCTACACATTCATTAATTTCTGAGAATTTTTCTAGTAAATTGGGAATTCCATCTCATGATATGAACCCTGAACTTATGGTAAAAACACCCAGAGGAAACGTTGAGACAAAAAGAAATTATAAGAACCTTACTATCCTTGTGTGTGGAAATAATATACCTGCAAACCTTATTTTTTTGCCTCTAGTAGAGTTTGATGTTATTTTGGGCATGGATTGGATTTCTTTTTATCATACTAAGATTGAATGCAGAGCTAACATGGTTTATTTTCAGAAATATTTTCAGTTTGTGTACAAGAATGAACCCCTGGTTTTGATAACATTTCAGGAAGTTGAGAACTAGTAAAAGATATAAATTCATGTTACATTGCACATATTTTTGAAAATAAAGGAACTGTTCAGATTAATGTTATGTAGTGGTATATGAGTATCTTGATGTTTTCCTTGATGAGTATCCTGATATTATTCATGATCGGGAGGTTGAATTTACTATTGACTTAGTTCATGATTCTAATCCAATTTCAAAACCCACTTATTGAATGGCTCAATTTGAACTTTTAGAGTTAAAGAAGCAATTGTAGGAGTTATTAGATAGCAGTTTCATTCGACCTAGCACATCACCATGGGGTACTCCTGTCTTTTTTTGTTAAAAAGAAAGATGGTTCAATGAGACTTCTCATTGATTATAGAGCCTTGAATAACATCACTGTTAAGAACAAGTATCATTTGCCTCATATCAATGATTTTTTTGATCAGCTCCAGGGAGCTCAATATTTTTCAAAGATTGACTTGTGGTCGGGGTACCATCAGTTGAAATTATAATAAGAAGATGTTCTGAAGACTATGTTCCGTACTAGATATGGCCATTATGAATTTGAAGTAATGCCTTTTGGGTTAACCAATGTACCTGTTATATTCATGGACCATATGAATAGAATTTTACATGAGTTCTTGGATAGGTTTTTGGTTGTTTTCATTGACGATATTTTGGTGTTTTCTAAAAGTAAAGAGGAGCATGAAAGTCATTTAAGTGTTATCTTGAAACCTTAAAATGAAAGAAACTATATGGAAAATTTATCAAGTGTGAGTTTTGGAAACAAAAAATTTATTTCCTTGGTTACATTGTTTCAAAAAATGGCATAACTGTTTATCCGGCAAAAACAAAAGTTGTTGAATAATGGACAAGACCCACAAATGTAACTGAGATTCGTAGTTTTCTTGGTTTGGCAGGTTACTACCGAAGGTTTTTTGAAAATGTTTTAATGGTTATCTAGTCCAATTACTAAGCTAACTCGAAGGTGTGTTATGTTTATATGGACAAATGAATGTGATGATTGTTTTCTGGAATTGAAAAGAAGATTGGTGAATGATCTAGTTTTGGCACTAACTTCCAGGAATGATGAGTTTGTTATCTATAGTGATTCTTCGTTGAAGGGAATTGGTTGTGTCCTTATGCAGAATGGTCAGGTAATTGCTTGTTCTTCATTTCAGTTGAAAATCATGAGGTAAATTACCCTACACATGATTTGGAATTTGCTGTTGTTGTTTTTTCTCTAAAAATTTGGAGGCATCATTTTTATGGTGTGAAGTGTGAAATATATACTGATCACAAATGTTTAAATTATATATCCACTCAAAAATAATTCAACATGAGACAAAGGAGATGGATATAATTAATCAAGGATTATGATTGTACAATTCATTACCATCTGGGAAAAGAAAATAAGGTGGCCGATGCTTTGACTTGAAAAAGTAATGCTTCATTAACCATGCTACGTTTGGAACAAGATCCTTTGGTTTTTGATTTGATGAACTTTGGAATTGAAGTTGTTGGTGCAGGAAGTTCTTCTGTTTTGTTTCAGGTGTCAGTGAGATCATTACTATCAGACAGAATTATGCAATCGTAGAAGAATTATGGTGGGTTGCAGAAAAAGGTAGAACTGGTTCAGAAGGGTATGTTTCCTATATTTAACATTGATAATGATTGTTTTTTGACGTTTGGGAAGATATTATGTGTGCCTTGTGATTCAATGTTGAAGAATGAGTGGTTATGTGAGGCTCATAGTTCCTCGTTTTCAGTTAATCTTGGTAGTACTAATATGTACAGAGATCTGCGGGAGTATTTCTGGTGGGATGGAATGAAAATTGATATTGCCAATTTTACGGTGAAGTGTTTGACATGTAAGTAGATTAAGGCAGAGCGGTAGTTACCTAAAGGGTTTTTGCGGTCATTACCAGGGCCAGAGTGGAAATGGGAAAATATATCCATGGTCTTTTTTTTGGGATTTCCGAAGACATCTCCAGGTAATAATGCAATCTGGGTTATTATTGATCAATTGACTAAATCTGCTCATTTCCATTCTATTCGAGATACTTTGTCTCTAGATCAACTTGCTCGGTTGTATGTTAAAGAGATAGTTGGGTTTCATGTATTTTCCATCTCTATTGTATCTGATCGTGATCCCAAGTTCATTTCTAACTTTTGTAAAGGCCTTCAGAAGTCGTTGGGTACTAAATTAAATTTTAACATAGCTTTTCATCCTAAGTCAGATGGGCAGTCAGAATGAACAATTCATACCTTGGAGGATATGCTACGTGCTTTCTCGATGGATTATCATGGAAGTTGGGACCAACATCATTCTTTGGTTGAATTTTCATATAATAACAGTTTTCATTCCAGTATACAGATGGCTCCGTTTGAAACATTATATGGAAAACGGTGTTGAACTCCAACTTTTTGGGATGAAGTAGGGGAAATGAAGCTGATGGAACCAGAATTGGTAGAAGAAATGGAAGAAACAGTTCAGTTCATTCAGAAACACATGAGAACAGCTCAGAGCTGGAAGAAAAGTTATGCAGATAACTGGAGGAAGGATCTATCTTTCGAGGTAGGTGATCATGTTTTTCTCAAATATTCACCATGGAAAAGTGTGATGTGATTTGTTAATAAAGGAAAGATGAGTCCAAGGTTTATTGAACCATATGAAATTGTATAGAGAGTTGGATCAGTTGCTTATCGAGTGACTTTACCTCCTAGTTTATCTCAGGTACACAATGTTTTTCATGTTTCGATGTTGAGAAAGTATATGCCATATCCATACCATGTTTTGATCACAGAGGTAGTTTAATTGAAAGAGAGTCTCTCTTTTGAAGACGAAAAAGTCAAGTTTCTTGAAGAAACAGAGAAAGTGTTGCAGAATAAGGTAATTCACCAGGTAAAGGTTTCGTGGAAAAACCATATAGTTTAAGAGGCAACGTGGGATTATAAAAATGCTACGAGGGATAAATACGCCCACTTATTTTGATAAGTGAATAAAATTGTGAGGACGCAATTCCAAAAAGGGGGGAAGTATGTAACATCCCTATTAAATAAAGAATGATACATTTTCATAATTATTAATATTTATGAATTAAATATTAATTTTATTTTAAATGGGATTCTATTTTCTATAGCGTACCTGATACGCAATAATGATTTTCTTTGAAATCTTACATTTCACACTAGTAATATAATTATAATATTTTAAATGGTAGTTAGTACCTAGCCGTTGTATTGGTGGGAATGAATATAAATAACTAAAATATGATTATATAGGTTTTTTAAATGTTTTTACATTTATCCAATAAAATATAAAGGCTTAAAATAAGAACAGAATTCAATTTTAAGCATAAATACTCTAATATTCATTAAAAGGTCGATTTATCACCTTTAGATGGAAAAACCCATTTAAAAATAGTTTTTGTCACTATTATACATTTTATTGGACCAAATAAAATTCTTCTTTAGAATCAAGACATCAAAATTTACTTTGTGTAAATTTTTGGTATTTTTCCGATTAAGTTCATTTTTTAATGAATACTGAAAAATGTTGTATTTTAATTCAAAACCTCCTTTTAATCTAATTTGTTTATATGATTAGATTATCTTTTGAAATTGTTTTAAGGTTCAATTTGAATATACTTTTACCATTTAATCTAATTTTTGTCATTGAAATTAATTTCACTTTGAAATTGGACTTAAACTAGTGTCAATCTTTTGATATATATTTTTTCATAAAAACACGCTATTTGTTTTGACTACGAGAATTAATTATTAAATTAATTAATTCAACTTATATGTTTTGAATTTTGTAAAATAGACATCATTTTTTAATTCGGAATATCAAATATAGCTTAGGATGAATTTTTGGTATTTTTCTGAAAAACGTCAATTTTTGATGAATAGTGAATCCAATAAGTGGTAGTTAAAAACAGATTTTTCATTTAAATGAAACATTACCACATTTGTGATTTTAATTTCAAAAATATGACATACATGGTTGTCATTAGGATGTAAAATTTGGTTCAATGGGATGAATATAATTTTTGGTGAATAGTAACTTTTAAGTTTTATTAATTGCGTTTAAAGGTAATTAATGTATTTTAAGGTAAAAACAATGTTATAAAAATATGAAATTAACATGCCACATGTCCTACCACTATTTTATGTCTAATGACCGACCAATACAATCCATGGGTCAACTTGGGGGACCCATGGATCCACTTGGGTAAGAAAATGACATTAATAACATTTTATTTAAAGTTAAATTAAAAATGTCACAAACATGTATTGTTTTACTAAAAAATATTACATGGGGTTATACAAGTCATATTTTTTACTATAAATATTAATTAGAAATCTAAAATGATTTCCTATGTCATGATATTTTTGTTATAATTATTTGACGTTAAATAAATTATATTATTTATGACACCATGATGATGATGTGATTACCTCATTAATTAATGATTTAAATAAAATGAATATATATTGTAAACTCTAAGACCTACGCTTGTCAAAAACCTATTGTATGGGTGTATTTGGAACTCTTATCACCTTATCCTAGAAATATATAATTGTGGTACCTTTAAAATCCTAAACTCATTATATAATAAAGTAACATTTTATAACTTTCCAAGAGTGTCCCTCCTCCTCTTATAAAAGGCCTCCTCCTCTACAACCTTACCCACACCTCTCATGCATTTCGCTCGGCCAATATCTGCTCATTTTATCTCTCCAAATCCCTCTCCTCATGGTAAAATCCTTGACATAGGCAGAAATCTCTTCAAGAATCCCCTTTTTTCAAACCAAGAGGAGTTAACCGATTTAAAGGTAATGTCTTCACTTGTGTTCGTTTGTTTTATTTTGCTTCTCCAACCTCATAAACTCTTTTAATCCTTTATTTTGTAACAAAACCACTATCATAAATATTCTAGGATGTTTTTATGAGATGAATTTTGTTAACACTTACACACACCTCCGTCTAATGGTTAATGAACATAATGTTTCTGTGGTTGGGAAATTTATGCCTCATTAAACGATGATTGTTCAATCTTCTTTTAACACCTTTCATGGTGGCCATTAAGATGTCACTATTTTTATATATATGATATATATTATTTTTTTGTTTTCCTTATGATTTGGTATTTTTCATTTATGTAATACCTTTATGGTTTCTATTATGGGTAAGCACGATAATTTCATTTTAGGAAGTGCGGACTACTGCCCCCTCAAAGTGATTTGATTCGTTAATGCCATATGTGGGAGGTATAAGGGATGGAGTTATTGATATTATATATGATATTATACTGGAATTATAATATACCTTTATATCATTATTATTTCACTACATTAAATATGAAATAGAAATGAAAGTAGCGTTCTTGCATACATACGACTTACCGTCTCCATGAATGATGCATTTCATTTATTACCTCTAAATGTTATATAATATTATAAATACATGTATATACTGGATATATATGATATATATGATATCCAAATCATTAATATAATTCTGGAATAATGATCCTTTGATCACATGAACAACATGCAGTTGTATGATGTCCGTTTTTGACTTTAGATCCAAATATCGACAAAACGAACATTATTAACTTAAATGATTACATAATTTTTATAACATGTAAATAAGTGATATAAAAGGAATAATAAGCTTGAAAAATGCTCTCATGTATTTAGAAATTATATTTAGTTTATTGTTCCGGAGATTAAATAGAAATCGAGTCAAATTAGAAATGAGGTAAGGGACTTTGTCTCAATCTCCTTTCATTGAGGCATATTTTGTTCTAATACAAGACATTATTTTATACGCTGTATAAAAAACCCTTGACTATACATTTCATTCATAGAGAATCTTTTGTAGGATCGAAATAATGATGTAGATGCTCAATATACAAGAGGGGGGTGAATTGTATACTTTAAAAATTCCTTTGGAACTTTTAAAGTTAGTTATGAATAACTATGTTTTCCTTAAGAGAAAGAAAGGGAAAAGTTTAACAAAGTTAAACTAAGTAAATTCACAACACCTCTAACAGTGAATACAAACATGGAATGAGATTCAGAAAGTGGGTTCTGGAAATATGGTTCCGGAAATTGAAACATAACAAAAGTTACAATATGAGATTCTACCTTAAAGTGTATAGAATCTGAATGAATCAGAGTAAGTAAGGAAGTATAAGAAAGTTATACTTTCCTTAAGATACAAAATGCAGCGGAAATAAAACAAGTAGTTAAACTACAAGTAACATGATATAAGTCTTTTAACCCAAAGAGAAGGGTATCCAACAACCTTGGATAAAGGTCCCTTGATTTATACTTTCAAGCAAGTCAGTCTTACCCACACCAGGGTAAGCCCTCGATACGAAGATCGGAGTCTCTGTCTTGCTATCCCCGCAAGCCCTCAACTTCAAGTTAGTTGGCAACCATTGTCTTCCTCAGCAAGGAAGCCCTCGAACTTCAAGGTAGTCGGCACCTCTGTCTTCCTATCCCCGGAAGCCCTCGAATGTAATCACCAACATTCGGAGTCGCACGAGGCTTTGAGAGTTAATAAGAGCCTCTCTCTCTATAAATCACTTCAACATCATGTAGGCACAAAACCAAGTTGTTCATCTATCATCAGAATCGAGCTCTTTCAAATGAGCTCCTATTTATAGGTAAGGTCGGCTCCTTCTCCAACGGTCATATTTTCCTTAAAGATCGGAGGTACCTGTACACGTGTCACTTAGACAACGGTTAGTTTATAACAAAATAGAAAACATCGTTTTATAACAAAACAAGTGTAACAGAATGTACGACATCGTTATAAATCTAAATCAAAAGTTCGGAATGAAAGATTTAGAGTGAATATTCGGAGTGTAATGGAAATAATAAAGAGTAGACAGATTATAGAAATGTAAGCAGATAAAAGTTCAGAGTCTAACCAAAATATTTTTCGGAGTCTGAATTAATTCAGATTGTATAAAACAAAGATGATCAGATTCTGTTTGATAGGAGAATTCGGAATGAGAATTCGGAATGAGAATTCATCATTGTAATTCGTAATGAGAATTCGTCATCAGAATTCGTAATGAGAATTTGTCATCATGATTCATAATGAGAATTCTTCATCAGAATTCGTAATGAGAATTCTTCATAAGAATTCGTAATGAGAATTCTTCATTAGACTTCGTAATGAGAATTCTTCAATGGAATTCGTAATGAGAATTAATCATTAGAATTCGTATTGAGAATTCGTTATCGAACTTCCTAAGAATTCATATCCTGAATCTGGAATAGAACTTAGTCAGAGTTCATATCCGGAATTCAGAATGATACTTTATTATAGTTCTCATCTGGAATCTGGAGTGAAACTTCCTTACAGTTTTTATCCAGAATTCGGATCCTAAAACAGAATACTTCATATCAATGTTTCAAGTAATTCCGAGAAGATAAAAGTGAATCTGAATCTCATACTTAAGAAAAATTTGGATGAAAAAAAGATAAGGATAATTTTTCTTATAAAAGAGATTTTCCTTAAGAAATCAATTTTCCTTATAAAAGCAATTTTCCTATAAGTAATGTGTTTGTGATTTTCAAAATAAGAAGGAATGGAAAAGTCATAAGGAAAACCTTATTGACTCAACAATCTCCCCCTTTTTGGAAAGCACAAAACATCCTTACGAAAAATAAATTCTAGGAAGAAATAAAAACAATAAAACTTATCTCCATTTGCTTTAAGGATATTGATGAATACGACTAACCCCCCCTTAGGCCTTGAAACTCTAAGGATCGTATTCAGATTTCCAAAGTGACATTTCGTTATGAATAAGAAAGTCTTCTTAAATGAAAAACTCTCCCTTAATAAAACTCTTATTAGAATTCTTTTTCCTTAGGGATCTTTTCCTTCTCCTCTTTTGATAAACTCTTATTAGAGTTCTTCTTTTTCTTAAGGATCTTTTCCTTCTCCCCCTTTGTGATTTTCAAAAAGAAAATGAGGGAATGGAAAGAAAACAACAAAGTACATGAAACATTAGTAGAAAAAAACAACAGGCACAAATTTCACTTAGTTTGAAATCTCAGGAACAATGAAAATTAGATACAACAAAAAGATTGGATTTAGTTATTTCGGATCTTTTTCCTTCGACATGAGCCCCTTAAGAATAGTCTTGATCTTCTTCAGGTCTTTATGATCTTCTTCAGCTTGCTTCTCTAAGACCACTATTCTTGCACTTTGATCTTCAATTCTTTCTTCCTAGGCTTGAAGTTTTTCTTCCTGAGCTTTGATCTTTTCTTCCTGAGCCTTCATCTTCTCTTCAAACTCAATCCAATGATCTCTTTCAAATTTCCAGTTCTGAGAAACAGAATTCAACTTTCCATTCAGATCTCTAACTTGTTGAATCCGGAAGTTCTTTTTATCTGTCAGCTTCTCTTCAAAGGATGAAGTCAGGTCATTTATCATCATGTCCTCAGTCTCGAAGGCATCATTAACATTATCTTGAAACTCATCGAATAACCTCATCTCTTCAACAGTCTTCTTCGACCAGTTTGTCATTTTCTTGCAAGATTTTCTATGAGCTTCGTAGACAACAAAGAAGGTTTTGAACTGGGCCTCAATCTCAACGCACTTGTCCATAAACATAGATACAGAGTCAGTTTTCTGATTCAATGCATGTTGGAGCATTTGGAACCTTGAGTCAATACTTGAGAAGGTCAGGATAGATCCCACCAACTTCTTTAAAGACTGGACAACAAAGTCATTCCCCAGAGAGGACTACTCCGAATCTGAAACTTTGCTTGGAGAATTTTCTTCTTCAATAAGGTCAATCTTTCTTTTCGAAGAACTACCAACTTCCTTCCTCTTTCTCACTTCTGAGCTCGAAGTATCAGCAAGAATTTTCTTTCCCTTGAATTTTTCCGGAATTGAATCCTGTTTCGGAGTTCTCTTCTCACTATCAGAAACTTGAACAATGTTATCTTCCTCATCAGCAACTTTCTGAACATGAACCCCTACGTTATCTTTCTGAGAAACATCATATAAAAGTTGTTCTTCTTCTCCATGATAAGTAACTTCTTCTTCTCCTTTCTCTTCTTCCATTGGTGGAGTAACTAGCTTCAAAGATTCAGCTTCTGAAGTTCGGAGTGATAAGGGTTCTGAAGGTGTTCCCTTGTAATCATCTACTTGTTTCAGCACATCTCTGGTTTCACCAATTCCTTCAGCAACATCTTCTTCTTGTTCCACTTGCTCAACTTGCTCTACTTCCTCAGTATTCTTAGCAACAGCTTCTTCCGGAGCAATGAAATTTCTTCCTGGAGTCTCAGGTAGATATTCCAAAGAGAAAGATCTCGGAACATGAATAGTTGCTGAAACCATCTCATTGAATTTCAAAAAAGTCTGAGCTACCTCATCCTCATACATCTTCTTTTTGAGCTTCTTTTCCTTTACTTGTTTTTCAATCTCATCAGCAGTTCTCTCCTTCAAGGCCTTAGCCTCCGCAGGGTTCAAACCGAATTGTGGATCCCCTTATTTCCTTTTCTCTTTATCTGCTCTCCACTTCGCAACAACTTCATCATGAGAGGCTTTCTTCTTCTTTGGTTTTGGAGGTGCGGAATGGACTTCCTTAGTCTTAGGATTCTCTTCTTATACTTCCACTTCATTCAGCTTTCTCTTCCTTACCGTGTTAGAGGATTCCGGAGCAGCATCTTTCGGAACTACTTCTCCTTGAGCAGGTAAATCAATAAAATGTCCAGACTCTTTGTCAAAAGATACAAGCATTCTCTTAAGAATACCATCGCTCACTATCATAATCTTGCAAACTCTGGGCTTAGATTTGCAAGCCTCCTTGAAAGACTCTAGGCACCGAACTATCAACTTCGAGAGAATTGCTGGATACATGATAATCTGAGCTCTCAGATTTCCTTTCTTCAAATTTTCAAGAGTGATAAGAATGTGCTTTATCAAGTTAAACTTCCTCAGATTTATCAAAAAATCTAGGATGTAGATCTCACACTTCTTCAAGCAGTCTTTGTCACCTTTCCTCGGTACGATAAGCCCTTGTACCCATAGCTCTAGAATCCGGAAATTTGTGGATAGACTTGCAATCTTCGGATCCTTTTCATCATCCAGTCTGAGAGTTTCTAAAGCTTTTTCCTTGTCGAAGCTACCTTTAGAATCCGGCAATACATGAGAAAAAAACTCAGCTTCACCTTCATTCTTTAGGCCTACCAAGATAGCTTCCTTGGCATATGAAAGTTTATAAGTCTTCCCATAAGACTTAAAAGACAATTTTTCCTTACCATCTTTTTGAAGAAAAGAAACTGTCTCATAGAATTCAACATGTAAGTCTGAATACACTTCATCTTGGTTCCCGGGTTTTGACACCGCAACATCTTCCCAACCATTAAGCTTGATATTCTTAGAAATAAGAGAATCATTCTTTTTGAAGAAATCCAGATGAACCAGCCTCTCTCTATAAACTAACCACTTCGAGATCGGCTTAGTTGAATACATATCTTGAGAAGCTACTTCCACAGACATTCAGATTTGAAAACCTTTGAGAAGATCAGAACGGAGACAACTGAAGTTCGGAACGGCCTAAAAATAGAGAGGCAGAGATTCGAGACGTGAGAGCTTGAGAACCGATGTGGGACAAGTATTTGGGTCCCCTTTATATAGGCAATGAGATGACGGTTTAGCTTCCTCGGTTGATCTAACGGTTGTGAGAAACTGAGATCAGATCTGACGGTTGAAAACTTGAATCCGATCTTTTTGAGGTTTTTATTAAAACAAGGAATTAAGAAAACTATAATCCAAAATCATAATACAAGAAAATACTAGCAAGTAAAATATGACTATGAAAACTTGGGTAAGGTAATCATACATTTTGGATTAACTTAGGAGGATTGTTCGTAATGGGTAATATAAAAATTACTACGGAAAAAAATCTTTATTATGAGAAGATAGAGTTCACAAAAGCTTTACTACGGAAAATAAGCTTGGTATGAAAAACCCATTACGGAACACTTATTACGAAAAACTCAGTACGAAAAACAATAAAAAAATTTTTTAAACGGGAAAAGAGAAAAAAAAACTTATAATGGAAGATTCAGTACGAAAATCTCGTTATGAAATATCAGTACGAATTTTTCCATTCAGTAAATTTTCAACATGAATACTTCCATTCCAGAAGTGTTCTGTATGAAAATGTACATTCTGGAAAATTGTAGATCCGGAGATTCCATTCCGGAATTCTTCGTTCCGAAAAGTTTGAAAATAAACTTTGAAAAACATTGTTAAACTAACAATCAAATGTACTCCCCCTATGAAAAGGAGTTTATTGCTTTAAGGAGACTTTTTCAACAGAAAGTTAGTTAAGGAAAATTACCTTACGGTTATCATCCCTAACTTCTGTTTGATATATTAAAATCTTTCAGAAGGTAAAGATTTTGTGAAAATATCATCAAGTTGATCTTGCGTTCTGATAAACTGTAGAATAATATCTCCTTTAAGTGTGTGATCCCTAAGAAAGTGATGCCTAATATCTATGTGTTTTGCAGGAGAGTGATGTGCATGGTTCTTACTAAGGGAAATGGCACTTGTGTTTTCACACAAAATTTGAGTTTTGGTAAAACTCAAGCCATAGTATGTGAGTGTGTGTTGCATCCACAACACTTGAGCACAACAACTTCCAGCTGCTACATATTCAGCTTTAGTTATGGAGAGTGCTACAGAATGTTTCTTCTTGCAGGACCAAGAAACTAAAGAATCTCCTAAGAAATGACAAGTTCCAAATGTACTTTTTCTATCCATTCTACATCCACCAAAGTCAGTATCAGAAAATCATTTTAGAACAAAATCATTTTCAGAAGTATAAAATAATCCTAGATCCATGGTTCCCTTAAGGTAGCGAAAAATTATTTTTACTGCCTTTAAGTGAGATTCCGTAGGATTGGATTGATATCTTGCACATAAGCATAATGAAAACAATAAGTCTGGTCGACTATCTGTTATGTAAAGTAAACTTCCTATCATACCTCTAAAAGATGTTTGATCTACTGGTTTCCCAGCTTCATCAAGATCTAAAGAGTTTGAGGTACCAATAGGAGTACTTATACTCTTAGTATTGTCATAACCATACTTTTTAAGAAGATCTTTAATATACTTATGTTGAGATATATAGGTTCTTTCTGGTTTTTGAGAAATTTGAAAACCAAGAAAAAAAGTTAACTCACCCATCATACTCATTTCAAACACAGATTTCATTAGACTTGCAAAGGAGTTAGTCAAAGATTGTTGAGTTGAACCAAATATGATGTCATCAACATGAATTTGAACAATCAAAACATTTCTATTATCTTTCTTTATAAAAAGGTTTGGATCTGCATTTCCCTTAACATAGTTATTTTGAAACAAAAATCCAGTGAGTCTATCATACAATGCTCGTGGGGCTTGTTTAAGGCCATACAAAGCTTTGGTAAGTCTAAAAACATGATCAGGATGTTTTGTATCTTTAAATCCAGGAGGTTGTTCAACAAAAACATCCTCTTGAACATAACCATTAAGAAAAGCACATTTTACATCCATTTGAAAATGTTTGAAATTAAAAAATGCTGCAAAGGCAAGTACAATACAGATAAATTCCAGTCTAGCTACTGGAGCATAGGTTTTTTCATAGTCTATTCCCTCTTGTTGATTATAGCCTTTTGCAACAAGTCTAGCCTTATTTCTTACTATGACTCCATTTTCATCACATTTATTTCTGAAAACCCATTTTACTCCAATAACAGATATTTCCTTAGGTCTTTCAACCAAGGTCCAGACTTTGTTCCTTTCGAATTCATTTAGTTCATCTTGCATGGATTTAATCCAACCATCATCACCTAAAGCATCATCAGTGCTTTTAGGTTCTAATTGGGAAAGAAATGCTAGATGTTCTACTTCATTTCTTAAGGAACTTCTAGTCCTTACAGGTTGAATTACATCACCAATTATACTATCACTGGGATGATTCTTAAGAAACACCTGATTTGGGTTTTATAAAACCTGTTCATCAACATAGGGTAGAAAGTCTTCTGGGGTAAATGTTTCAGAAGTATCTTCTTGAAAAATTTCCTTATCAGAAGGTTCTTCTATCAAAGGTTGATAATCAGTTTTTGAAAACGCATCCGAGGAAGAAGGTAGGGATGATTTAAAAATAAAAGGATCTGACTCATCAAATTTTACATGTACTGTTTCTTCAACAATACAAGTATTTTTATTAAAAACACTATAAGCCTTAGAAGTTGTGGAATATCCTAAGAAAATCCCTTCTTCAGATTTTGGTGCGAATTTATGTAAGTTATCTTTAGTATTCAAAATGAATACTTTGCAACCAAAAACCTTGAAGTAGGATAGTCTAGGTTTTCTACAATTCCATAACTCATAAAGAGTTTTATTAAGAAAAGGTCTAATCAAAACTCGATTTATAGTATAACAGTCTGTACTTACAGCTTCAGCCCAGAAATGTATAGCAATAGAATATTAACTCAACTTGTTTCTAGTTATCTCTGGAAGAATTCTATTTATTTTTTCAACTACACCATTCTGTTGAGGAGTTCTAGGTGCTGAAAATTTTTGAGTAATACCTTTCTTACTACAAAAAGTTTCAAAATCTGAATTTTGAAATTCTCCTCCATGATCACTATGAATAGTTTTCAATGGAAGGTTTTTCTCATTTTTAACTTGAGCTCTAAAACTTTTGAAATATGAAAAATCTTCAGACTTCTTTGCTAGAAAATAGACCCAAGTAAATCTAGTGTAATCATCAACTAGAAAAAACACAAAGTATTTGCCTCCAATACTTCCAGTTTGGGTTGGACGAAAAAGATCCATGTGCACTAACTGTAATGCATCGGTTGTTGAGACTTCACCAATCGATATAAAACTAGATTTATGTTTATTGCCATATTGAAAAGGATCAAAAACTTTAGAAGAATCAAATATAAGATCCGGTAGATCCTTAACTAGTTTCTTCTTTGAGAGTATACATAGGTTACTATGATTACAATGACCTAGTCTTCTATTCCATAACCTGGACTGATCTTCCATTGCACTTAGGAAAGGTAAATCTTTGCTTCTGAGGTCTTCTAAGTTTAAGGTGTAAACATTCTCTTGCCTGTTGGCTGAGAGAATAAATTCTTTCTTGGAATTGTGAACTAAACACTTATCATTCCTAAAATTCACAATGTAACCTTCATCACATATCTGCCATATGCTAATGAGGTTATTCTTAAGACCTTTAACAAAAAGAACATTTGAAATCAAGGTTTTACCAAGAAGAACAATATTACCTATACCAACAATCTATCCCTTAGCATTATCTCCGAAAGTTACCTTTCCTCCTTTTGTTTTGATAATATTTTCAAAAAAGCTTTTGTTACCAGTCATATGTCGGGAACATCCACTATCCATGTACCATGTATTGTTACTGGTACTCTCTTTATTTTCCTGAAATCAAGAATAAAATTATACTTTCGGAATCCAAACTTGTTTGGATCCAAGATTTCCAGATAATAAAATTTTAGGAACCCACATCTTCTTAGAGAAGTAAGCTTTGTGAAATCCTAAAGATTGGGTTTTGTTTAAGGAACAATCCTTTGCCCAGTGACTACCACATTGACACTTAGTACAAAATGGGGCACTTTGAGGAACAAAATAATTGTTACTGAAAATTGGTTTTTCATGGGTATAACCAAATCCGGATTTATTTCTTAAAGGTCGTATTTGGGAATACATCTTATCAAAATTTTCCTTACCATGGGTAATGTTTGATAAACACTTCTTTACGGAAAAAATTTCGGACTTGAGTTTTACAATCAAGTTTTTATCCTCAAAATCATTAGTTTTTGAACTAGAGTTAGGCTCGAAAACAGTTTTCTTAGAAATTACTTTTTCTAACTCTTTAGAAAGTTTATTCTTCTCAGAACTTACTTCCTCAAGATTTTTTGAAATACTTTCAAAATCAGTATTTTTCTTATTAAGATCTTTAGAATGATCTGATATCTCTTTTGTAAGAATAGAATTCCTAGAGTTTTCCATATCAAGTTTCTTATTGAGTTTGTAATTCTCAATATCAAGAAGTTCAGAAAACCTAGAGAATTCTTCATAAGTAGGTAAAGTATTTTCTTCATCAGAAGAAGATTCTTCATGAGAAGAGTTATAATACTTACTATCATTGGAATTTAAAGAAACATTGGTCAATGATTCAGCATTTCATACCTTATCCATGAAACAATGATTATCAATAGGTAGTCTAGCTATAAGACCAAGATTCTTCTGTCCTGAAGATTCATAATCAGAAGATTCATCTGAAGAGTCACCACCACTGGCACTCCATGTGTCATTATCTTTCAAAACGTTCTTAGCTTTAGATTTGTAATACCTCTTTTTGTTCCTGTCTGAATGCCTTTATTTTCTTTCTTTCTTTTTGAGCATTGGGAAATCGGGTCTTATATGTCCTGCTCTCTTGCATTCATAACAAGTAACTTCTCCATATTTCTTATCTTTCCTTTCCTTTTTCTTATACATTGATCTGAAATTTCTCTGGCCAGCTATCTTGTTCATCTTTCGAGCAAGATTTTCTAGTTCATTTTCTGAGACTTCACTCTCACTAGATTCGGATTGGAAAATATCTTTCTTAGACTTGGATCTGGTTACTCTCTCAGGAGTCTTAGCTTTCATCTGATTTGAAGTTGTAGTAAAAGCAACAATACCATTTCCATTCTTCTTCTTGATGTTGTCTGCATCTCTCTTCATTCTGGTTTGATGTTGTAGAAGAGTTCCAAAAAGCTCATCAAGATAGAACTGAGTGACCTTCATGATCTCATCTATAGCTGTTCTTTTGGATTCCCACTCATTGGGAATAATATCAATTATTTTATCCACAAGAGCTTCATCATCTAAACCTTTTTCTCTCATAGATTGTAGACTGTTGACTATAGTAATGAATCTCTGTTGAACTTTATAGATAGGTTCTCTATAAGGAAAATTGAAGCCATGATATTCAGCTCTAAGCATAGCTCTTCTAGTCTCAATCACCTTAGAAGTCCCAAAGTGTGTAACCTCTAACTTCTTCCAGATACAGTTAGCTTCTTCAGAAGAAGAAATTTGGCTATATATATTTCTAGTCATTGAACATAGTAGAGTATTGCGTACCTTATAGTTGAGTTGATATTCTTTCGTTTCCGGGTTAGTGAAGGTTCTAACTTCCTTGTCAAGAATTTTATAATCACCAGTAAGCATAACAAAATTATCTACTCCAGTGTTGATAACAAAAGTCTTCATGAGATCTCTCCAGTACTCATAGTCATTACCATCAAAGATTGGTGGTCTTATAGGATTTAGATTATCAATCGAACCAACGTTAATTCCTGACATGCTAGAAACCTTCGATACACAAGCTAGTAACTAACAAAAGATTCGTAATAACAGAGTTTAGAATGGAAAAGTTCGGAATGACAATGTTCGTAATGAGAAAATGAGCAAGAAAAACTTATTCGTAGGTATAAGTATTTCAGAGACCTGCTCTGATACCAATTGTAGGATCGAAATAATGATGTAGATACTCAATATACAAGAGGGGGGGTGAATTGTATACTTTAAAAATTCCTTTGGAACTTTTAAAGTTTGTTATGAATAACTATTTTTTCCTTAAGAGAAGAAAAGGGCTAAGTTTAACAAAGTTAAACAAAGTAAATTCACAACACCTCTAACACTGAATACAAACTTGGAATGAGATTCAGAAAGTGGGTTTCGGAAATATGGTTCCGGAAATTGAAACTTAACAGAAGTTACAATATGAGATTCTACCTTAAAGTGTATAGAATCTAAATGAATCAGTGTAAGTAAGGAAGTATAAGAAAGTTATACTTTCCTTAAGATACAAAATGCAGCGGAAATAAAACCAGTAGTTAAACTACAAGTAACAAGATATAAGTCTTTTAACCCAAAGAGAATGGTATCCAAAAACATTGGATAAAGGTCCATTGATTTATACTTTCAAGAAAGTCTGTCTTACCCACACCAGGGTAAGCCCTCGATACGAAGATCGGAGTCTCTGTCTTGCTATCCAGGAAAGCCCTCAACATCAAGGTAGTTGGCAACCTCTGTCTTCCTCAGCAAGGAAGCCCTCGAACTTCAAGGTAGTCGACACCTCTGTCTTCCTATCCCCAAAAGCCCTCGAATGTAATCACCAACATTCGGAGTCGCACGAGGCTTTGATAGTTAATAAGAGCCTCTCTCTCTAGAAATCACTTCAACGGCATGTAGGCACAAAACCAATTTGTTCATCTGTCATCAGTATCGAGCTCTTTCAAATGAGCTCCTATTTATAGGTAAGGTCGGATCCTTCTCCAACGGTCATATTTTCCTTAAAGATCGGAGGGACCTGTACACGTGTCACTTAGACAACGGTTAGTTTATAACAAAATAGACGACATCGTTTTATAACAAAACAAGTGTAACAGAATGTACGACATCATTTTAAATCTAACTCAAAAGTTCGGAATGAAAGCTTCGGAGTGAAGATTCAGTGTGTAATGGAAATAATAAAGAGTAGACAGATTATAGAAATGTAAGCAGGATAAAAGTTCGGAGTCTAACCAAAATATTTTTCGGAGTCTGAATTAATTCAGAGTGTATAAAACAAAGATGATCAGATTCTGTTTGATAAGAGAATTCGGAATGAGAATTCAGAATGAGAATTCATCATTGTAATTCGTAATGAGAATTCGTCATCAGAATTCGTAATGAGAATTCATCATCAGAATTCGTAATGAGAATTCTTCATCAGAATTCGTAATGAGAATTCTTCATTAGAATTCGTAATGAGAATTCTTCATTAGACTTCGTAATGAGAATTCTTCATTGGAATTCTTAATGAGAATTAATCATTAGAATTTGTATTGAGAATTAATTATCGAACTTCATAAGAATTCGTATCCTGAATCTGTAATAGAACCTAGTCAGAGTTCATATCCGGAATTCGGAATGATACTTTATTACTGATCTCATCTGGAATCTGGAGTGAAACTTCCTTACAGTTTTTATCCAGAATTCGGATCCTAAAACAGAATACTTCATATCAAAGTTTCAAGTAATTACGAGAAGATAAAAGTGAATCCGAATCTCATACTTAAGAAAAATTTGGATGAAAATAAGATAAGGATAATTTTTCTTATAAAAGTGATTTTCCTTAAGAAAGCAATTTTCCTTATAAAAGCAATTTTCCTAAAAGTAAAGTGTTTGTGATTTTCAAAATAAGAAGGAATGGAAAAGTCATAAGGAAAACCTTATTGACTCAACATCTTTTTCTATGAATCTTTTTACTAATTGACAAAAAAGGAATTTTTATTTTGACGTACATGGTGACGACGACCTTTTCTGCTGCCGCGAGTATTATTTGGTCTTCGGCTTCCTCAACAAGCCGTAATGTTTTTAAAATGAAATAAATACCATACACTCTTTTATGTATTTTGGTATTGAAAATGGTTTTTATAATGGATTTGTTATGTCAATATATTTATGTGATATATTGTGATCGAAATGTGGAAATGTTTTCTTTCCATTATATTTTTTTATGTCATATGATGTTATAATGGTACGTAGACATTTGACGACTGGTTACGTGATAAACCATATGACGGGTGGTGTCGTGAATAACAGGACAGGTGGTTACATTATAATCTCCAATGAATTGGGTATGGAAGTCAGCCGTATGGCTATTCCATTTAGTGATATGTGTGGAGGTCGACTGTATGGTTATTCAATTGAAGTATGTTTATGTGCCAAGTTACCTTTATATGTTATGTGTTCTTTATATTGGTTTTATGGTAATATTTTGGTTACAAAAGGGTGGGTAATTATCTTTTATTCAGTGATGAGTTTTTACTACTTCATAAAGGTGAAAAGTATTACTTTGATTAAGTATTAATGGTTTACTTGTTGTTTTGATGAACTAACAATTTTCTTTCCATGGGTATCCCTTACTGAGCTTTTTATGCTCATCCCATGTTTTTTTTGAAATTTTTTTCACAGGAAATAATGTGGAATAGGGTCAAGGATGAGATCAAGGAAAAGTCATGTTGTCGTAAACATGGAACTAGACATGACTCTTTTTTTAAGATTTCATGTTTTGTAAAAAAAAGAACTTTTTATAAGTTTCTTCTTAGTAATCTTTTGAGATGTAATAGTTATGATCTATTTCTATAAAACTATAAACCCGAAAAGATCCTCAATGTGAATTATTCATTGAATTCAATATTAATTATGTTTTAGGGTCTGGTCCTTATATAATTAATGTGATGTTATTTTTGTTTGATCAACCAAACAAGACTATGCACGTTATCTCCATTTGTGGTTATTTATTACTTAAAAAACAAACCATGATATATGTGGATGAAGTCGTGTGGCTACATGGGGTTCCACTTTCGATCGAAACTAATTTTTATCCGTGTTTAACATCAAAATTATGGAGATGTATTGAGCATGATTTGATTAATGAGTTCAATTTCAAAATGTCTACTCACTCCAAAATTCATAGAAAATCAGAAAGTACTATTCAGAAGCATGAGGACATGATAAGATCCTACTCAATGTAATTAAATAAAGGATGGGATCAACATATCATATTTGATGAGTTATCCTATAATAATAGTTCCAACTCATATATTCAAATGGATAATTATGAATATATGTATAGGATGTGATGTAAAAATCCAACTTGTAGGGATAAAGTTGGGGAATGAAAGATACATTGACCTAAAATTGTGCAAGAAAAGAGAATTAAGGTTCAAGCCATCAAATGACATATAAATGCTTCTTAGAGTCAAAAAATAGTGAGGAAGAACACCATCAATGGAACTCCAAATTCAATTATGGAGACTGTGTTTACTATTTAATATAACTATGTAATAGATTCATGTGGTTTGGCATGAAAGGGGATTTTATCAAAAGGTAAATTTACCCCATTCATATCCATGATTTCATGGGAGTAGTGTCTATATCCTTTCACATCCACCTGGTATTTCGCATTTTCATAATGTTTTCTACGTATCAATCATTAGTAATTACATGCATGACCCATCAGATGTACTTAATATAAAGGTGTAACAACTAAGGAGTTATCTTTCACATGAAGAGAAGACGGTGATGATTCTAGATCATACAGACAATGTCACATGACACATGAGAACTCACAATGTCATTGATTTGTGGCGGAACAATAAATATGAAGAGGCATCATGGGTACCAACTAAAATAATATAATAGAACTTCCCTAATCTATTCTTAATTGATAAAATGAGTTGAAATTTTAGTGATGAAATTTAAAAATGGTGAAATAACGTAATGACCTAGTTTTTATTAGTAATATACAATTCCTTAAAAAATGTGTGTTCTATGACATTATATTATATTATGAAAATAAAAATTATCGAGAATCCATCAAGAATTTTACTTACAAATATTGTTACATTATTCACCAATGGAATTAATTAAAATTACAATATTTACAAGAGTAAAAAATGTAAAAATTTGAAACTCTACAATGGAAAAATATGGATCACCCCAATGTAATAGAATCTCCATCCCCAACTACCAACACTATAGAATAAAAATATATATTAGTAAATCAATAAAAATCACTAAAAGGAATATAAATACTTGAGAGGAATTGAGTTTATTCTTTATTGAAATACTGGAGTGGTATATATATGAGTTATTGTGACCATTCATATAGTGATGTGACCGTTGGAATAATAAATAAAAAATTGGAAATAGTAATATGCCCATTAAGAATAGTAACCTAACTACTAAAATAGTAGTGTAACATAAAAATAATCAATTATTATATAATTAATAATTATAAGGAATAATTTATGTAAATATTAAACTTATAATTCCAAATATTAAATATCATGATTAAAAAATACATGGAAAATATAAGTATAATTTGAATAAATTGTATTTAAAGGAATTTTTAAAAATCATTATTTTAATATTAAAAATTAAATTTATCTATTTTAGAAGTATTTTTTATTAAATTATTATCATAATTGATGTGAATACATAAAAATTTTAATTCGGTTATTTTTTTCTACATTTCTGAGATACTTCAATTTTCAGGTAAGTAGTAAAAATACTATTTCTGCATACCCATTGTATATTGAATTACATCATTCATGATGTAATAATGAAATAATACTTTATATAAAATAAAATTAAACCATTATATATTTTGCTTCATAAATGAGTTATTAAAATATTATATAATTAATTCCAAAACCAAAAATCTATTTTCCAAAGCCAAAATAATTAAAGCATTACCTAAAAATATTAGATTAACATTTTTCCAAAATTATGTTTTATTATACTAATTATTTAGAATTATAAAGTGTATTTAAAGTCTTAAAACAAATATATTATATTTATATATGATTTATAATGACAAAAAATCTATTAAATTTTTAATGTTGGATAATCTATTCTTATTCAATATTTTATTCTTAGAATACCCTTCCCCTCATGTATAAATAAACCCTACTCCATCCCTTGGAAAACCACTCATACCACCCATTCGAATGAACATGATCTACCCAAAAACTCCCCCATAAATCCCATTATAATACATTGGTTGATTCTGAAAAAAATGACTATCTCCAATCACAATGTTAGTTATTGTGTTGTAAAAGAGAAGCTACACCATGGAGAGAGAGAGTCTCTATTAAAACTTCCTTATTTTATTCTTATTTATTAAATTTCATAATTCCATTAAAGAAATATATTATAAAATTAGTTGTTCAGTATGTTCAAAAATATATTATTGATATTAACCTACTATAATGCTCATATTTTTTAGAAATATTCGTGTCATACTTCCCTTTCTCGATCTTCCGTTATCATCCTGTGTAAATTTGGTTACCCACATATGAAGGAGTTTCCAAGACAATTATTATGATCATCATAATGGATGGATATTATCAATTATATATAATTTATGCAAATTTAATGACATGTAATATGAAATTATACAATTAAACATAATTCTCTATAAATTACATTTAATAAAAATTGTGAAATCCGATAAAAATTGTAAATTTATATAATAATTATGACACCAAAACTCATAATTTTTATCATAAAATATTATGCTATATAATCCATTAGTTTCAATTGATAAATATTTTTATAAATTTCAATAATACACTTGATGATCAATCTATTGAAAAATCGATGTTTATAATTCAAGAGGCTCCAAAGAGACTAGATAATAAGAAAATTAAGGTAATCTGGTTCTCAAACACAATTACTTTTTATAAGGTTATCTAGATTTCATGACATCTCAAGTGATTATATATCATTAATTCTATTTTAATACCATTTAATTTATCTTACCTTTTATTTTCAGTTATATACATGTTTCCACTATGATTTTTAAACCCAATAAATTGATTGTCAAAAAATTGAAACATAAATTTTTTTAAAAATATTTAACTTTAATTTTATTATTTCCCATAAAAAATTAACTCTTATTCCAATGTATGATCTCAATATTATTTTGGGAAACCAATAGTTTATTCAATATTGTATTATATTTTAAATCATTATGAAACCCATTCCTTCTTATGGGCTATTTCATGATAATGACTGTAATATGTTCCATGTGCCATGTGTGATAATGTTAATATTATGATCTTATGGGCGGTCCTTGAATTATATATCCCTATAATACACATGATAATTTATGTATATTATCAGATGATATGTATTATTGGTTAACATGATGTAATATTTGTTATTAATAATAATGTAATTATTATGAAGATATTCTAGGTGTCAACATGATTTTTATTTGTTCACAACTATGTATGGTATTTGAGCACTAAGACATAATGTTTCATTTTTATGCATTTCCAAATTCCCTTCCTTTTTCACATTTTTCCCTCATGGTTTTTATGGATACCCTATTCTTATGATATGATGACGATTCATATTCTCACCCATGTAATATTGATTCATGTCCCTTATTCATTATGTAACTATAGTTTTAGGTCACACCTTTCATTGATTTATATCCGCAGGTGATTACTTATATAATGGAGGAAAAACGGCCACTAAAATGATAAGGTAGAATGAATTAAATAATGTTTATGTTTTATTATATTAAATTGTTTTATGAGATTAATTTTTTCAATTTACTAAATCTTTTTTAACAAGGATTTGTATCTCTATCTTTTTAATCGTTATATTATGTAATAGTTATTAAAGAAAATATAGGGTTCATGTACTCCTATTTTCATCCATGGATGTTTTTAGAAACTTCTTACCTACCAACCATAATCAATTGAACAAATATTTTAATCCCCCATGATTTATTTATATTCCATGACTCAAAGTGTAGAGATATGGGAAATTTCATTAGACTATGGTGAGTATTAATTTTCCATTTATGTGTATAGCTCTATATAAGTAAGTTTTATTTATTGGAGAGATAAATTTAATTCCATTATATGTACTTCATGAAATATTTTTAATCTACATTGAATGTTTAATTTCATGTTGATAGAAAAACTTCATGCCTTGGTAATTAAATGAATATATGAAACATTATGGGATTTTTAGTATAAATAACTATATAAAAATCCCTCACCCTTTTATTAGTTGTCATAATTTTCTATGATTTTATGTTTTCTTATTTATTGATTGAGTTTTATAATAAAATTTCATTATTTAAGACTATAGAAAATAATTATTCATTGAAAATATTATTTATTATTATTTCAGTATGTGGAATGAATTAAATGAAATCAATGAAAAATTTAGAATTTTATAATTTATAATTTATTATGTTTATCATTAAATTATCATCAAACTATTGATAGACAATTTTTAGATATAAAAATTAATGATTTTCCATAACTCCCCACATATACCTGAGTAATATTTAACATATTTTATGAAGATGTGAATACTATCTATGTTGTGATTGAACCATTCGATGTATTTTCTACTTAAATATTATACTTGCTTATGAAGAAATAATTTCATCATTTTACAAGAAATAAATAGGTAAAATAATTCCTTATATATTGTACAATATTTGATACATGATGGGATGGTTTATTCTTAATCAACTATAAATATACATTTGACAGATTTTTTTAATGAATGTATTTAATTAGTGTTTGTAAAAAATATTTTGGTTATGCATAATTTTTTTTGAATGTTTATTTTTCATTTAATATGTTCTCAACTCTGACATATTATTGTACTATAATCCTATTAAAATAATAAAATGGTTGATCATACATGGTTAATAAATATAGGAACTAATGTTTACTATAAAAAATTTACTAAATATTCATTGAGTTATTCAATCATATAATTCACATTTTAATGGTTCTTTATTATGTTGAAAACCAAAATGATCAAGGATATTTGGATTATTTTTCTTTAATCAGGCATAACATGATTTGTGTATTTAATGTTTAGATTTTGGGTTGAGAAATTTTTATATTAACATTTTTATTTATTATCAAAGCATATAATTGGAATAAATGATCTTAATGGACTATTAATTAAGATGTTAAAACCTATTAATGAAGAATATCCCTAGAATTATATATTAAAAATTTGCGAATTGATCAAGTATAAAATTATCAACAAAAATAAGTATAATTAAATGGGTTTATCCCCCATTTATTCACTTGACATGTGTATTTTTTGTGTATTAATAATTACATGATGTTTTAAAGAATATTTTTAAATTGATTCATTATTATAGTATGTATTGATAAAAAATTTTATATATGTTTAATGATTATGTATAAGAGAATATGAAGGTCAATGGATACCCTATGTATGAAAACATTTAATTTCAATATCCATGTCTCTAGTTTCTCATTAGGGGATATTCAAATATTTCAATACCACTTCCAATATCCAATATAATTAGACAAATGCATATTACAACCTAATGAATCCATTTATATAGATCATAAATACCAACATGTTACACACATACCTATATTTTCATTTTATCAATCCACATATTTACTCCTAGAATATGAAGAATCATTGCAAGCAACAAAGACAACACTAGTTGCATGCCCAAATATGCCTCGATAATTAAGATCCACTTTTCGAATATTCCATCTGGACTCTACCGTAAATGTATATCTAATGATACTCCATGTAATCCACCATTTGAGTATCATACCTCATAGATCCGTTGTGACTACACTTTATTTACCTAGACTTCTTCTCACATGAAGATAAATGCAATCATGTAATCATCATATTAATGCTTAGATCACCTTACACCATTATCCCATATCCTATAGTTTAGATCATAATAAGAATAACCACACAAAGATCAAGCCTAATGATCTAAATACTAGACTATTATTTTAATACTTTTAATCAACCATCCCCCGGTTCTATACTATCATCTTAAATATGTGACTAAAATTATAATCAAGGGGAATGAAAAAAATTTAGAACTATTATTAACTATACCAAATTATTCATATTAAGCCAAAAATTAATGGAACAATTACATTATTCACATAAACTACCTTATCATTTGGTTAATGATAATTTTCATCAATTTGATCTATCTATAACACATAACTGATTATGTCTGCATCAAATTCAACTAATTCTGAAACCATCTATCAATTGTACCAATTTTCCAATCTCCAATATATAAGAGGCTTGAAGAAGTGACTCGATCTTAATAAATGATAATATGCATTTCAGCTTCCTAAAAACAGAAATTTCTATTATTCATCAAGAACTAGTATAAAATGTTATCATTTTTTATTCTCTCAACCAAGTATGATTTAATTTTTATAACACATTATTTTCTAGGGATCTACTAGGATATAAAATGTAAATAATGGGTTATGAGAATTAACTAATCTCATATTGTTAGATGATCCTTATACTTTTTATAAAACATTTGTAGTTAGTGTTAATCTCTATCTTTTGAAGTTATATTCTACTCTATTCCTATTTAAGTATGTTTGAGGTTTCCTTTTAGGTTTTTCATCTATGTTCTGTCACAGTGATCACTCAACTCCATGGTAATGAGGTAATAAGATGATGTTATTTCCTATTATAGGTATCATGGTTCTCCCATTTCTCTTATCAATTTATCATATTATTTATTAGATTTAATTTTTTAGGGAACTGTACATACCCATGGATTGAGAGGGGGTTTCTCACTTTATTCTAGTTATCTCCACAACGCAAGTCCAATCATTACTAAATAATTTTCCCTCCCTTCTCTTAATATATATATATCTCATATTTTTATAGTCATGAGAATCAAGGTATTAATGTTGTAAAATATGGAATGGTTTAAGGGTGGTGAATTTTAATCTATTATGGAATTTACATCACATTTACTATAAAGATGTTGAGACATGAAATTATAATGAGTTCTTAAAATTTTCCATTGGCCTTAAAAACTGTGTTACGGTTGATGATCCATGAATTATTATGAAGTGGATTACCAATAGATCTTAATAAATTAATTTATAAATTTATAGACCACTATTTTTCTATCCTAGGACTATCATCCTTACCCATTACATCTTATTTAGGTTTCTTCAATTTATATTACTTACAAGAAAACACACAAAACAAAAAATCATATCATCCCATTATATATAACATTAAAAATAATGATTAAATTTAATGAAACTATATCCATTAACAAATATTTAGTTCCTGCATTATGACATTTTCACAAATACATGGAATCACATTCTGATTGACTGATCATTTTTTCAATTTTTTTAAACCATATATATAGTTGATATCAATTTTACATATGGATATAAATTAAAAAGAATAGTAATGAAAAAAAATTTAATCCTTGATCAAATTCCATGAATTATTCATCATATTATATAGAATGAAAGAAAAATATGGGCGATATCAAATGATCAATATGGGAAACATATAGTAGTAGATATCAAGAATTAATAAGGGATAATAGATAGGGGTATTTAAATAAACAAAAAATAATCCATTTAATCTATAGCATGACTATCATAATTTGATATGTCATAATCAATATGGAGAGGTAGATAAATGATAACATTTTCTATTTAACCAAAAAACAAGAGAATGAAATAAAAAAAGAGATAATATAATATTAAAAATATCATATATAATAATTTTAGCTGGATTCATAGTAGAGAAAATTCATAATTATTATAAATCATATCTCAAGGACCATGACACTCTACTTTAAAATTCTTTCACAATATAGTTTAAAACTATGAGTAGAAATCAAGCTAATTTGGCCAGAAGATTTGTCTCATTATACAAATCAATGCATCGAGGTGATATATATAATATAGAGCCACCAATATAATAATATCCAAATCATTTCTCAAATGTTGATTTATTAGTTTTATTAATCAATAAATATTTCTTATCATCAAATACCCCTATATAATAAAGTTTAAAAATTTATCAATATTTCTTTAGTTAATAAAATTACATTCAAAGTAAACACCATAACATAAAATGATACATTATTCTTTAAATAATGATATCTATAATAACAGAATATTTATATTTATGATTAAATTAGTGTTAAATTTATATTTATCAGTGAAAATTGATTTTTTTTCATGGGATATTGAACAACAAAAAAAGAAAGTGAGATTAAACAAGATTTCTTTACCTATTCAGAAACATTTAAACTGTATCTCCTTGAAATATAAACAATAAATGAAATAATCATCATCATAAATGAATTTTATTAATTTTAAATGTATAAAATTGTAATAATATACACCACATAAAATTTAATAGTTTCACTCTAACAAATATGTCTTAACAAATAAGAAATTGAGACAAAATCCCATACCTCATATTTTCATTTAAAATAACAGTATTTAATATACATTGTAATGAATTTATGAATTTTATTAACATATTATGAAACCGTAATGATAGTTATAATGTAATTTATTATCCACTTATGAAATTTTCCAACATGTTTGTTTATAGTATTTCAATATTTTCATTGTTTCAGGTGTTAATTTCCCATCTTTCTCATGTCACTATTGTGATGAATGATATGATTCATGTAAATAAGATATAAATTAATAATTCATAGATGGATAATAATATTATAAATTTCATATTTAATCATTATATACATTATTACAACCCCTCAAAAAATTTGGCCCTAGTTGATTACTCACATTGAATCTTGGTGATGTTAGGTCATACATACACATCAGTGAAGATATCATTCCCTTAATGGGTAAAAGGATATGTAATCGGGTTATATAATAATTAACCTTAATTGATATAATTTCCAATATATCACATATATTTATTAAATAAATAATTATTAATGTCAGTGTAATGTGAATGTGAATACCGAATCCCATCGCTTCGCGACATGGTTGTTCTCAATGTTCATGGGCAACATTCTCATATTTTAAACTAAATGGAAAGTGGGATATTATATGGGATATTAAAATTAAATAACTATAAAAATATCATATATATTATATATTTACATTAAAAATATCATTATATCTCACCATGAGAGGTATTTATGGAATCATAGTTTCATGGGTTCGTAAGGCTGTATTCCTCCAAACACAATATCGTTGAATTTATTTCCCATTTAACAATCATAATGATATAGGTTATGAAATTAACATAATAAAATATCAGTATAATAATGATAATGGTTTATTTATATTACCCTTATTTAATTATAATTTTATGTTGTAGAGGAATGAATAAAAATGATATTTTAAGAACATTCACCAATTCTTCAAATGTTATCATTAGGTTTTCTCCAAAATCCTTCATAGGATTGATATATGATAAAAAACGCCTCTAGGATTTTTGGAGGGGAGTATGGATTTCAATTTTTTGATAATTTATAATTAAAATTTATTTGGTAGTGTGGATATGGAGGAGTTGTGGTTTTCTTTAATAAGAGGGGGAGGGGAAACACATGGAAATTCCAAAAAGTATCACTTAAACTGATCTTTTATATCATGAAAAAAGGATATATTACTGTTATTTATAGACTTATATAGGTTATAGAATTCAATATCACAACAAAATGGTTTATAGAAAAGTTTTTAGGTAATTTTAATCCTTATAATTTTTGTTTAACACCCAAGTAAATCATTTTTAGCTTAACTGTGGTAATTTATTATTATTTTATAATTCATAGTGATAAAAAATTAATATTATTATATTATATATTAAAAATTATTCTAATTAAAAATATGGAATATTTTTTTCAAATTCAATTAAATGATGTGCAAGAATCCAATTTAAAATTATACCTATATAAGTGATGAAAAAGCAAGGAGAGTTTAAAAAAATTATCATATTTGTGTAATGTTTTAATATAAAAATTCAAAATAATATTTATTTAAAAAATATAAATTGAATTTATAATAACACAACTAAAATAATATTACATTAAATAATAATTTAAATTTATTTTCACTTTTTAATTAATTTAAAATAATTTACGATTTAAATAAATATCTATATTTTTTACAATTCATTGAAAAAATAACAATTTCATAAAAATCCCAAAAATTCACCCTCATATAAAATTTATATTTTATAGTCAAAAATTATTTTCATTTTATCTTATAAATTATATAAAAACTTCTAAAATTATTTTTATCATATGCGTTCTAGAAGATATGAATATTTATCGTTGAAAAATAATGTTTTCCCAAAAACATTTCTTTTACTTTAAATTGAAAGTAATTATATTTAAAATAAATAGATAAAAATAAATTTCATAACATAATTATTCGAATTCATATCTAATAAAAAAAAGGTTATTTTATAATGGTCATGTTCAAATAATATTTAATTTAATTTTCTTGTTTCATATAAACATGTTATTGCGTGGATAGAAAGTAGTCAGATGGATTGAATTTATTTAAAAGGTAATAAAACATAAATTATATTGTCCTTACATTCATCCCTCATAAAAAAATTTAATCCTTACAATTTCATGGACATTACCTTTAGAACAAAGGATGTTAGTTCTTATTTATAACATAGTATGGTTCCCATGTTGCATTCTTACATTTTTTTTATTTCTTTAAAGTACATTACTCAATAAATTCATTATAATACACAATATGTACTCTATAGCATCCAAAATATAGATGGGTTCCTCACTGAAAGATATATTATGATACTTTTATTTTCCACTAGAGATGAGCACATGTGTTGGGTCGAGTTTGTACTTCTTCAATAGTGATAAATGGAAGAAACCATGTACACATGAGACACATGGTAGAATTACTGAATGGTAAGAAATAGATCCAATTTAATTAAGGACCCCAAAACATTTATAGTACATAGATATTTTATTTCCCCATTTACAGAACCATATATCACACATAAATGTAGATATATTCAGTGAAACATGATCATCCACATGGAATTCTAAATCTATCATCTGATTATTAGCACAACTCATTTACGTACATTGTGATACCTTAATGTATACTATAATATCACATACATTTGTTATTGTCTCTTAAACAATTTATAGTAATATAATATTTCATTCATCTACATTATCCCCATGCTAGAGTTCAATATAAATTTCCAAATCATGCTTCACACGAATCCATTTGAATATGTGAATCGAATCTATTATTATATGGAAACTATAAAAATGATAAATACTAATCCCAAAAACCTTGAAAGACCATTTTAAATGACCTCAATATGTATTTTGTTAGTTGAATAGTTATTTTCATCTTTCCACTAGTTTAATAATGGTAATTAATTCACAAATGAAACTTAGTATAAAGATATTTATGAATAGTCTTCCAAAATTTTGATAGAAAATGTGGATTTTGATTATACACAATAGATATATATATTACCTAAAATATTAAAATTTATTTAATATATAGCCTTTTTAGGAACCCTATAGGTTAATCTTCTCTTATTTCGTTGAAATGTAATGATTTTGTTAAGGGATCACTAATATCCCATATTGAATCATTATTTCTTTGAGTTTTATCTAGTCTTATTAATATTTACATAATATTGATGTCTCATTTCCACATAAGAATAGGAACATTTTCATGAATCCTCCATGAATTCATCACACAGATTTCACTTTTTGGCAAAAAAATATCTAGACACTTATAAAAACTTTCCCATTTCATGTTATCTAACAAAAAGTTTCCCCTAAAATCAATATTTATCTTTTCTCAACCATGTTGTATTAAGAAATATGATATATGATTATCATCCAAACATGAACTCTATATAAATGATATAGATTTTATACATAATCAATATCGACATTTTAAAACTCAATATTTAAAAATTATTTCCCATAATTTTCCATCATCCATAAAATCAATTTTCTTTAGAAATTACTCACCACTAGATTGGTAAAATTTTAATTATTCCAAAAATTTTTCCCCACTTATTTGAAATTGGAGTGTTGTCTATCATTACTGAATAATTCAAATATCCATATTCACTACACTCCACGAACATAATATTTTTCTCCAACAACATTTTTTTAAAAAATCATGATCATTCCAACTCAATGTGTCTACTACATTATTTTAATTTCCTAGATGGTAGTGTATTGTGTAATCATAATAATTGAATAGATAGAGCCATTCCATCAGTATCATATCTATCTATTTTCATGAATATTTGTATTTTAGGCTGTTATTATGTATATAAATCTCATATCATTCACCATATATATAATTTCTCTATATCATCTATGAAAAAAGTGTTGTTGTTAACTCAAGATCATGGGTTGGATAGTCCAATTAGTGAGTATAAAATTTCCTTCTCTCATATGAAATAACATTATATATTTACATTAGGACACAAAATAGCCACTTAATTGATTCAGAACTATAAATCACAACCCCAACATTTCCATAAGGTATAGTAACCTTCAAATCATTGACCTATCTCCCATAAAGTTCACCCAAAAGTAATTCACATTACGTTGTTCGAAAAAACATAACCCCATTTCACATAATCTTAGTTATTGGGATATCCAATCAATAAAATTGTAAAATAATTAAAAATATTAAACTTATATACTAATGATACTATGCACACTATATATGTGTATTTCTGTGGGAAATTCTCTGACATCATTGTATTTCATTGGATCAACTAAAATTCTATCTTTCAAGAGAATATAACCATTAACAAATACTTCTTGAAGATAGAAATTACACTTAATAATGATACCATACCACTATATCTTTCTTAGAATATCTATAATAACATGAAATTGATTATTATGGTCCTTTAATCATTTAAAATACACCAAATTTATTTTCAATGAATACCAAAAAATTCACTAACATATTTTTTTAATACATTATTCATTAAATACATATTAATAGTGATTGAATTAGTAAATCCAACTGTAATTATTATAAACTATTAAAATCCATCCCTCATTTGGAAATAAATCAATAGATTGTCTTTATTTATTACTGAAAATTTATGATATCTAGAACAAAGGTCATTCTTTACAAAATATTGTGCTTCATGAAGTTGACCGAGTAAGTCATCATTCGATAGTAGAGTATACTTGATCGTTATTATATTATAATTAAATTCCATGGAACCAATGAAAAAAATCACAAATCTATATTTTTTTATACTAATTATAATATGGGATCCCTAATGTGAAACGATTGGGTAAATAAACCCTTTATCGCACAAAAAATCTAGTTTATTCTTCAACTCCAATAATTCTAATGTGACCATTCTGTAGGGAATCTATGATATTTGACTTACATTATTGATTAAATCAGTATAAAAATAAAATTCATTCTATAATGTATTTCTAGGAAATTCCTCAATATTTACATCAATGTATTACTATATAATATGTACTTCATCAATTTAAATATTAACATATCAATCACAAGATAATATATTCCCTTTATCTCTAAGGATTTCTATAAGCGGTGCTACTAGGGATGGATCTAGACATCACCCAGATGATGATGCACCTACTCTAAATATATTGAATTCTATAACATCATCATGAATTCTAATTTGGTTGTTCTAGATATCAATTTGTGCATCATATTTCTAAAGTCGATCCATACCAAGGATTAAATCAAATTCAACCAAAGATATGATAATAACGTTTGTAAATAAAGCTATTTTATGTTTCTTAATGTGGACTAATTATCCCATTATTATTTTATTAGGACTTAAACAATGTGTTTTTAATGACTAATCACTTCAAGAAGTTTTAGGGAAAATCTATTTTTCTATGAAAACATGGAATATATAAGAGTTAAATGATCCATATTCAAATATTTGATTATATAAAATTGAATCAATGAATAGAGTACCTTCCACCACATCACTTGATACTCCCAAATTCGATATATTGATCATATAAACATGGAATCCCCTTTGACTCTTCTCTTGAAGATTCCCGTTTTTCTTAGTGAATTAATTTCTATAGTTTAAAATATCTATATAGTTAAACGTATGAATAATAGTATCTTATTTATTATTTTTACATTATTTAGAATAATAACACTTACCTACACATATATATAATATTCCCAAGCCCTCCAATCATTTACTAAGTTAATTAATTCATTAGTTATTTCAATTTAAAAATTTATCCATTATATTATTCTAATTAAACCCATCCTCTTTTCCTTAGTGCACATTCAACCAATTTTTTTTCATGATTTCTCTTGAACATGTAGGACATTCACAATTTATTTTTTCCTTATAATGTCACATAAAAATATTTTAACTATGATAAAATGTATCATATGCCTAGTTCTATTTGGAGTGTTTAATTAAGACCTTCAAATAAATTGTCAATATTTCAATTTGTGTTTCACATTTAATCCAAATCTTATAAATTATATAAAAACTACTAAAATTATTTTTATCATATGTGTTCTAGAAGATATGAATTTTTATCGTTGAAAAATAATGTTTTCCAAAAAACATTTCTTTTACTTTAAAATGAATGTAATTATATTTAAAATAAATATATAAACATAAATTTCATAACATAATTATTCATATTCATAACCAATAACAAAATAGTTATGTTATAACAGTCATGTTTAAATAAAATTTAAATTGATTTTCTTGTTTCATATAAACATGTAGTTGCATGGATAGAAAGTGGTTAGATGAATTGAATTTATTTAAAATGTAATAAAACATAAATTATATTCTCACTACTTTCATGCACCAAAAAATAATTTAACTCTTACAATTTCATGGACATTACCTTCAGAAAAAAGAATGTTAGTTCTTATTTATAACATCGTATGGTTCCAATGTTGCATTCTTACATTTTTTAATTTCTCTAAATTAATTTACTCAATAAATTCATAATAATACTCAACATGTACTCTATAGTATCCAATGTTTAATAGGTTCTTCACTGAAAGATAGATTATGATACTATTATTTTCTATTAGAGATGAACACATGTGTTGGGTCGAGTTTGTACTTTTTCAATAGTGATAAATGGAAGAAATCATGTACTCATGAGAAACATAGTAGCATTACCAAATGGTAATAAATAGATCCAATTAATTTAAGGATCCCAAAACATCTAAAGTTCCTATATATTTCATCCCCCTCTTACCGAACCATATATCACACATCAATGTAGATATATTCAGTAAAATATGATCACCCACATGGAATTCAAAATCTATAATCTTATTATCGGCACAACTCATTTACCTACAATTTGATACATTAATATATAATATAATATAACATAACTTTGTTTTCGTCACTTAAATAATTTCTATTAATATAATATTTCATTCATCAACATTAACCCCCATGCTAGAGTACAATATAAATTTCCATATAATGCTTCACATGAATCCATTTGAATATGTTAATCGAATCTATTATTATATGGAATCCATAAAAATGATAAATATCAATCACACAAACCTTGAATATCCATTTAAAATGACATAAATATGTATTTTTTGGTTGAATAGTCATTTTCAGCTTTCCACTAGATTTATAATGGTAATGAATTCACAAATGAAACTTAGTATAAACATATTTATGAACAGTATTCCAAAATTTTGATGTAAAATGGAGATATTGATGAGGCACAATAGAAATATATATTCTATAAAATATTAAAAATTATTAAATATATATCCTTGTTTTGAACCCTATAGGTTAATATTCTATTATTACATTGAAATGTGATGATTTTGTTAATGGATCACTAATACCCCATATTGAATCATTATTTTTTTGAGTCTTTTATAGTCTTATTAAGATTTATATAATATTGTCGTCTCATTTATACATAGGAATAGGAAAATTTTCATGAATCCTCCATGAATTCATCACATTGATTTCACTTGATTGTAACGAAAATATCTAGATGCAGATAATAACTTTCCCATTTCGTGTTATCTAACCAAAAGTGTCCCCTAACATCACAATACATCTTTTCACTTCCATGTTGTATTAAGAAATATGATCAATGATTATCATCCAAAAATTACCTCTTTAGCTCTAATATATATTTTATATATAATCAATATCCACATTTTAGAACACAATCTTCATAAATGATTTCCTATAATTTCCATCATCCACAACATAAATTTTCATTATAAATTACTCACCACTAGATTGATAAATTTTTAATTGTTTTAATAATTTTTTTCCAATTATATAAAGTTGTATTGTTTTCAGTCATTATTGAATAATTCCAATATCCATATTTATTGTGTTCTAGGAACATATTATTTACCTCAAACCACATTTTTGAAAAAAAATCGTGATCATTCCTAATCAATGTGTCTACTAATTTATTTTAAATTCATGGATGGTAGTGTATTGTGTAATCATAATCCTTGAGTAGATAGAGCCATTAACTCAGTATAATATTTATCTATTTTTATGAATAGATGAATTTTAAGCTGTTATGATGTATATAAATCTCATATCATTCACCATATAGATAATTTCTCTATATCATCTATGAAAAAATTATTGAAGTTGACTCAAGATCATGGGTTGGATAGTTCAATTAATGAGTCAAAAATTTCCTTCTCTCATATTAAATAACACTATATATTTACATTTGGACAAAACCTAGTCCCTTATTTTATTCAGACCTATAAATCACAATCCCAAAAATTCTATAAGGTATATTTAACATCAAATCATTGACCGATCTCCCATAATGTTCTCCCAAAGATACTTCACATTACGTTGTCCAAAAAAACAGAACCCCGTTTCACGTAATCTTGTTTAATGGGATAACTAATCAAAAAAATTGTAAACTAATTAACAATAGTAAACTTACATGCTAATGATACTATGTACACCATATATGTGTATTTCTGTGGGGAATTATATCACTTCCTTTGATTTCATTGGATCAACAAAGACTCTATCTTTTGAGTGAATATACCCAACAACAAATACTTATGGAAGATAGAAATTACACTTACTAATGAGACCATACCAATATATCCTTCTTAGAATATATATAATAATATGAAATTGATTATTATGGTCATTATATTATTTATAATACACCAAATTTATATTCAATAAATAATAAAAAAATCACAAAGATAATTCTTTAATAAACTATTCTTTAAATACATATTAATAGAGGTTGAATTAGTAAATCCAAATGTAATTATATTAAACTATTAAAATCCATCACTCATTTGGAAACATATGATTTGATTGTCTTTATTTTTTACTAAATATTGATTATAGGTAGAACAAAGTTCATTATTTACAAAATTTTCTGCTTCATGAAGTTAACAGAGTAAGTCATCAATCGATAGTAGGGGATACTTGTTTGTTATTGTAATATAATTGAATTCCATGTAACCAATGAACAAAATCACTATTCTATATTTTTTCATAATAAAGATAATATGGGATCCCTAAGGTGAAACTATTGGGTAAATAATTCCCTTATAACACAAAACCTCTGGTTTTTTCTTCAACTCCAATAATTCTAATGTGAACGTTCTGTATGGAATCTATGATATTTTTTACATTGGAAATTAAATCAGTAGAAAAATAAAATTCAATCTGTATTGGATTTCTAGGAAATTATTCAATAGTTACATCAATGTATTACTATATAATATGTACATCATAAATTTTAATATTAACATATCTATCACACTATAATATATTCTCTTTATCATTAATAATTTCCACTAGCAGAGCTACTAGGGATTGATCTAGACATCACCCTGATGATGACGCACCTTCTCTAAATATATTAAATTCTATAAATTCCTCTTGAATTCTAATTTCATTATTCTTGATATTAATTTTTGTATTATATTTTTAAATTTGATCCATACCATGGATTATATCAAATTCAACCAAATATATGATAATAACGTAAGTAAATGATTCTATTTTATGGCTCTTAATGGGGACTAATCGATCCATTCTTATTTTATTGGGAATTACACTATGTGTTTTTAGTGATTAATCACTTCAAGAAGTTTTAGGGAAAAATCTATTTTTCTATGAAAACATGGAACAAATAAAAGAGTGAAATGATCCACATTCAAATATTGGATTACATAACATTGAATCTATGAATATCATACCTTACACCACATCACTGAGTACTCCAACATTATATATATTGATCATATAAACAAGGCATCCCCTTTGACTCTTTTGTGGAAGATTCCCGTTATTATTGGGGAATTAATTTCTATAGTTCACAATCTCCCTATAGTTAAAAGTATGAATAATAGTATATTATTTATTATTTTTACATTATTTAGCCTAATAACACTTACCTCCAAAAATATATAATGTTCCCATGCCCTTCAATCATTTCCCAAGTTAATTCATTCTATATTTATTTCAATTGATGAGTTTATTCATAATATTCTTCTTCTTTAACCCATTCCCTTTTCCTTACTGCACATTCAACCTTTTTTCAGGATTTTCCTTGAACATGTAAGAAATTCAAAATTTATTTTTTCCTTATAATGTCAAATAAAACAATTTTAACAATGATGAAAATTATCAGATTATCAGATCTATTTGGAGTGTCTAATTAAGACCTTCAAATAAATTGTCAATATTTCACTTTCTATTTCACATATATTCCAAATCTTGCCCGGATAACCAAATAAATGATTCCACATAATCGAAAAATTGTTCTTCATTATTCCTTAATCTAGTGAAATTTCAATTTATTTTAGTTTATTTGTGATGAGGAAAATATTTTTCAAATAGAATCTCTTAAAATAATTCCCTTTCCATGTGTTATATTTGATATTTCTCCCCAGTATTATGGATTAATGAACACTATTGATCTACATCACATTTGAAAAAATAAACTTCAAATGTAACATTTTCCTTTTTAAAATATCCAAAGGGTATAAATATTTTCTCTAGATTCTTAATACACTGATCATATACAATTTTTTCAGTAGTACCATCAAATTATTGGGTATTATATCCCCTAAAGAGATAAAACATAAGGGAATAAAGATGTGGAATAGGTTCTTCATATAGAAACATTTATTTATCATCACCTGATTAAGCTTCCAAAATAGATCCATTATATTCATAGTTCCAATACTATATATATTTGATTTATCAAAAATGAAATCTCAATATCTTAAATGACTATTGATACTAATCTTCAATTTTGGTGATATTTATAAACAATGGAATATAATGGATTATCTCTTAATATTTTAAATTTCAAATCACAATGTATAATTATATATATTATGTTACAATTACTATAATTTAAAAATATATATGATATATTAATCTCAGAAAAATAAACTTAGTTTCTTTGCGAATATCTTTAATTTCAAATACTTCATAATGTTTTTAAATAAAATGTGAAATTTTCAAAGCATATCCGCAACTACTATCAAATGAGTTTCATAGTAAGTCTCATTGTTACGCACCTGGTGATGATTGAGTTAAGGTCAATGCACCATTTTATTATTTATTAACCATAGGTAAAACATTCCCTACAACCCCATTCACGTGACATATCCAAACATGGATGTATTTTTTGGAAGATTACATAATCTATTTATTACCAAAATATTTTAATATTATACTATACTTATGATACCTATTAATTTTTTTCTAAAATCATGTTCTCTATGATTCAACTAAACTCACTCAGATACTGATAGTAATAACCTGAGACCCACTAACCTGGTGTCGGTGTCCACTTTCATACAATGGCTTATAAAAAAATGTTCAAATCATGAAGTAATTATTAGTTTATCATTTTGGGATAACCATATACATATATGATACCAATTGTATATATCAAAATAAAATACAAGTCATAGTAGGGGAAAAATTTGGCATCATTGAACTCATTAAAATAATTCATCTTGAAATAATGGGGACATAAAATAAAATAATAGTGAGTTCAGATTCTTAGTAACGGTTTCATATAGTGGATAATTGATTTAATCAATAAAGAATAATTAATATGGTATGTTTAATTAATTAATTCATGAAAATTTTAATCTATAACATGACTATCATAATTGTAAAATGAATGATCAATATAAAAAGGTAAATAACTAAAACAACATATAATTAATATAATACCTAAAACTAAAATCAATTAATAGATAATTTATCATGTATAATATTAATTATTTTAATATTCATGAATTAAGTTAATAATTACTGGATTTCATGGTCTTGGGAAACAATATACCTATATTGATAAAAAATATCATAACATATTTTAAAACTATATCTAAAACCCCATATACTTTTCCCCATTAATTTTTTTCATTAGATCTATAAATACATAAAAAGGATATATATATTCGTGACTAACTCATATCATAATTCCCAAAATATTCCTCATATGTTGAATAATTGATCTAAGTCAAAAACTAATGTTCTTTATCATTAAAAATTTGTATTAATTAATGGATATGGATTTATCAATATTTCCCTTGTTAATAAAATACAATTAATTGTAAAAACCGTAAGTAAAATGGCTATATGGTTTGATAAATAATTATTTATCATATATATAATTATATAAATTTGATATAAATTTAGTTTCAAATGAAAAATTATCAAAAGAAAGATATAATTTCAAGTAAAAAGTTATAATCCCCAACAAATGATGGATTGTACTAAAAAATTTATAATATTTTTTATCATTTAAATTTTAACCCCTTAAATATTAAAAATTAATCCAAAAATTAATAACTATGAATAAAATTTATTCATTCTAAATATTGCGATGTTTTAGTATATACTAGGGAATAAGTGAGAAAATGTGAATATTAAAAAATATGTCTCTATGGAGTGGTTATTGAGAATAAAATTCATACCTCATGATTTTCTTTTAAATGGGAATGATTGATACTCAAGTATAATAGTTTCATTTATATTATTAATTTATACTAGTACCATAATAAAATTTATAATATCATATATGAACCAATTATATCATTTTCACACCAATTTCTTATAATTTTCTCATTATTTTCGCTGTTTCGGGTGTTAATTACCATAATTTCTCATGCATGTTTTTCATAAACGTTCATGCTCATATAGGAAGGATATAAAAAATCATATAAATAGTTAAAATACTGTTAAAAATATCATATTTACATATTATATTCACTATTAAATCCTTTACTAAATTTGTATCAATGAAGATAAATCACATCGCTTCGTGGATATTTTAGTCCTTACACATGCATGAATGACGAAAACATTCCCTTATAGGTTGAAATGGTACAAAATTTTATTATAAATTAATTAACTATAATTAATATAATGTCACATATATCACTTATATTCTTTAAATTTATCATTATTACAATCCCATTAAAAAATAAGTGAAAAACGAATCACATCGCTTCACAAGGTAGAAGTCCACCGTACACACAAGAGACATAATATTATTTTAAACAAATTGAAATGTAAGAAAGTGTATATGATATTATATTTATATAAGTATAATAATATCATATATATTATATTTATATTAAATTCATCATTATATTTGTCCATGATGTGGTTTGGAGAGAAATTGTTTTCATCGATTCGTGACGAGGTTGTCCACCGTACCCCTAAAAAGTGGTTTTGTTTCCAATTTTTTTAAAGTGGATAAGGACATTAATTATTTAAATAACCATTGAATCATATTATTATACTATATATATTGGTGTTTTTATATTATAAAAATTTAATAAATTTTTACTGAGGTGTTAGAAGAAATAAAATACAAACAATAATTTAAGAATGTTTCCAATAATTTGAGTGTCCTCTTAAGTTTTGGACCAAAATACATCATCGAATAAAATTTTGATCGAAATAGTGGATTTAATATGTTATTCGGGGGGATAGTGAATTGATATGGATATGTATTTTTTAACAATAATTGATTTGGATGTGTGAATATGGGAGGATAACGACTGTCCTTTTATAATTGGCGGAGAGGAAATATGTAATGTTTTTGAAAAGAATAAATTACACCAACATTTTTATCTTGAAGAAAGCATCCTAAATCGGTACTTATTGAAAAATATACAAAAAGAGGTCTAAATAGCATTATAAATTGGTTGTTAAATAGTATATAGTTAATTTTAACCGTTATTTTTTTAGATTAACCCCAAGTAAATCAGTTTTAACTTAATGGTGGTAATTTGTTTTTATTAGTATTACTATTCATATTTGTAAAAAACTATCATGTCCTTATTATTTAATATATAATATTCTTACCTTAAACATGGATTCCATTTTTTCAATTTAAATTGATAAGAATTGAATAATTCAACTTAAAATTCTACCCACAGAAGTGATGAAAATGTGGATTTCCAAAGAGGAAACATTTCTTTGTATATATCATTTTAAAAAACAATTCATTATAAAATTGATCACATATACATAAATTTTACTAAATATAATTTAATTCAACTAATATTAATTTAATATATTTTTAAAATATAATTTTACTTTTAAATAATATAAATGTAACTATGTTTTTCATTAATATTTAATATTTATTCTATATTTATCATAAAATGAAACTATTAAGTAAAAAATTAAAAAAAAAATCATATGATAATTTTGAAATTATAATTTAATAAATGGAGTAAATTTAATGAAATAAAATTTATAAAAGTGTTTAACATTTATTTTATCATAATCAAAAAAGAAGTGAGGAAATCGTCCTCTTTGAGAAATATAGTATTTTAGAAAACATTGCTTTTATATTCAAATTATTCATTTGTCCTTATTAATCAATTAGAAAAATAATTTTCTTAATATGTATATTAATTGTTTTTCCTACCAACATAAATTCTACTTTATAATGTCTATGACGAAATATTTTTATAATTGAGTATAACATTTTTTAACCAAGCGTTTCATGCATCCCAAGCTATTAGAGAAGTATATTTTTTTAAATGAAAAAAACTATAAAATCGTGGGTTGTTACATTAAAAATACAAATACATGACAAATAATATTGGAAATATAACACCAAAATCATTGAGAAATGGTCATTGATAATACCTATAGTGTATATCATGGGTTTCATGGAAATCCCTCTAGAATCATGTATAAAATATCTGCTGTTATGTCTTGTGATCTTATAGATAAAAGGATTATATCCTCATTAAATGAATTTTTAATAATAGCTACAATATGTAAACAAATTACCAGGGGGTAAGATCGAGGAAAATTAAATAGAACCTAATATGACATCTGTGTTGGATAAATATTTTAGAAAAGTGTGGTATTCATAACATTTTTCTTGGGGAGGACCTTTATGAATATTGGATTTTTTATTACCCAAAACAACACTTCCATGGTTTATTATAATATATTTATAAGGGGTAACTAATCAGTGCTTACTATAGGGATTCCCTCTACATAGGCTTGAAATTTCTTTATGATGAAATCCTTTATAGTTGTATTTTCTCTTCCATATAATATTGGAGTCAATTAAGATTGTAGTTAACGTTTTCAATGACTCAATTAATGGAATCCTACAAATTATGATAATAAAATGTCCCCAGGAATACATTAATATCACATATAAAGACATTGCGATGATAGTAATGGAAGAGGAAATGATATTATTTTGGACCTCAAAAGCTAATTACCTAAATGGGTTATCCTTTAGGTTTATTGAAACTAAATTATGAAATTCCATCAAATATTTCAGTAGTTTTATTTGGAATTAAGGTCATTTATTTTTTATTAATACCTTATTTATCAAATTCCATCCAAGGGAGATCCATGTTTGTCATTTTTATAGTTTAAACATTACCTTTAAACTCATAACGATAATGATATTGATCATTATGTCACATTATGAAATTACTACATAATAAGTTTATTCCGTGAAGGGTTTTATATACGCTTTCTAGATTGTAGTCCTAGTTATGGATTCTTCGGCATTGTCTCCACAAAATTAAAATATGTTATTTCTACTCTCATAATCATACCATTATGGATGTTTTTAAGTACCACTTCAATCACAATCTAGTTCCATATCAACTAGTTATTTAGAAAATATATTTATATCATAGTTATGAGGCAGTAATTATAATAAATACATTATATGTTCAATAAAACATTAATTATTTCTTGATGGTAATAGTAGAGACTGCAGTATTACCCTCAAGATGGCTCGGATGCTTAATCATTTATGGTTCATTTGTTGAGGCTTCAATTTTTATTCTTTTTGGAATTAAAAAACAAGAAACATGTATGTTAAGTATCTAAATTCGGTAAGCATGGCCAAAAATTCTTCTTCCGATGTATAGGATTTCATTCTATATTAACCATTTTTGTTTTACACTTTTCACAAAGAAGGCCCATTTTATTAATTTATTGGGGGATTGTACATTTAAATTAATTTTATGTTATGTAAAATCATCCCAAAAGTGATTTTATTGTCTTGTTAATAATTATATTATAGATTTATTTTATTATTATGAAATAATTACTAATAATAATATTTGATACCTTTTATGTAAATGGTTACACAATAGTATTTCTTTTAAAATAAAATTGTGTAAAAAAATTAAATAACCTATAATCAAAATCATCAATTTCCCTATAGTTTAACATTATATGAGGTTAGAATTTATACATTAATTTTATCCATGAACGAATTAAATAGTATAAATGTAGGAATAATATTTATTGGTGGATGTATTAGTCCCAAAAAAATGGTATTCCTACATATCACTATAGAATAATTGAACACATGTGTTTTTTGGTATCATATAAAATAATATTTCATATGTTTTAAATATCAATTAAAAGAGACTAATGGTTTTAAAATTATTTCCATGCATCTATGTTCTTTTTTTATTCCAATTTATTTTCATACAACCAATTTAACTAGATGACATGTTCTTTACAGTGACTTATTGTGGGACAGAAATGGGAGTGACTATATGGTTTACATAAGGTTAGGTGAATACTTAGAGGTACTTAAAATAGAATGGTACCGTATTTGTATCTTTGTCTTAGTAACTAAAAATATGGGACATTGGTTTCCATGTGGAGAAACCAAATTTTCTTGAAAGTGTTACGAGGCATTCTACTAGATTCCTCTGAATGATGGATCAAGGTTATTAAATGAGTATATGATTTATATTATTAATAAAATCCATAGAATGAGTTATCCAAAAAGATTATAGTTCTTATAGGCAGGAAAATCTATATTATCACAGGAATAAATGATCATAATATACATATTAATATGGAATGTTACCTGATCATATACATTAAGAGTCCATTTTTTTTCTGGGTGAAGTAGGGTTTTGATGGGATAGAACTAGTTGAAATTATTCTTACAAATTCTTAGAATAAACTCAAAAATAATTGTAGTAAAGTTCCCTTGTTACCCATTTATAGATAACAACTAGAGGTCTTTCCATTTAAAAACTAAGAACTATAGTGTTTCATCATTATTTTTTAGAGATATTCCTTATATTGAATCCTCTACCGCGGTTTTTGAAAAGTTGTTGGGGATAAGGAATTTTAGGACATTTAAATGTTTAAAAAATGATGAAATAATTTAGTATCCCCATTTTCTACTTATATCCCTATGGGGGGATTAAAAAATAAATTAATGAATTTTATTTAATAATTTACTACTAAAATTTGGGTGTTTTGTTCTCTAGTTCATATGGTATCCTTTTATTGTTCTAATTAGAGGTTAATTGGGTGTCCATTTATAGGGATTTAGGCCATTATCACATAATCATTGTCGTAATAACTCTATGTTTATATCCTAGAAGAGGGAAACAAAATATTTTTGGTTAGTTTTTATATGGTGGCTCTGGTGGTGGCATGTTCAAACATCATATAGGGTCTGTTGGAGTTGGTTCCCTAGAACCAGCTGAAATTTTTACATTCAATTAATAGAATTATTTATTAATAGATTATTAGTTAATATCTTATCACATAATAATTTTTCTTTTATGTAACATTAATGTGATAAAGGTCAATGAGTTTTTATCATTTTAATGTCATATTAGTTCGACAATATAATGAGTTACATCAAAATCCATGAAAATATTATTAAATATGTGTTGCAATGTCTAGATGGAATATTTTTTAGAATGCATATTTGATTTATTGCTATGAGATGCACGTTTCTCATAAGAATATGATGACACACTTCATGATGTTTTAATGGCTATAATACCCAATACTGTATCATATAAGGACAAACACACTAATTGTAACTCCACATGTTATACATGTTATTTGACATTCCTATTTAATTATGTGTGAATTTTTCTATAGGACTTTGATTATTATTAATGTATATCATTGTTCATGTACATTAATTTATTTATGAAATCACTGAGAACTAATTATTACAATGATTTAGGTCATAATGGGGGTGTTAAAGGTTATATGACTTTAATCATGTAATTTATGAAATAATACATCCTTTCTTTGTAAATGAGATATTGTTTTTATTTTCATTTGAACAAAATTGAACTAAATAATTTATTTCATGGTCATGATAGTTTGTCAATGATTTCATTTCTCAGATTCAAATAATGATTAATGTAGTGTAAATGTTGAAGACACAATTATGCCACTTTCATTATGGGATATTGATACAATGAGATTATATTACCTGGTAAGTGTTCCCTTGACGTAATTATAATTGATATATTAACATGTTTCTATATGGGTTTCTTAACATGTTAGTAAAATATAATGATGTACATTTTATAAGTTCTCCAAATTTAATTAATTAAGGGGACAATAGGGGCACAAACTATGTCTATCTATAAAATTAGTTATATTCTATATTAATTTAATAATTGGAATTAAGATTATTTTTTTACATGAAGTGTTATAATTTTTCAATTTATATTGATAAAATAAATTCAATCACATGTTATTAAATATTAAAATATATTTTTATTGAATATTAAAGTAATATTCATTTTCAGAAGTTAACATAATATTTATTTATTCATGTATTAAATATAGAATAAATTCATAATATATATTATTATCATGACAAATATGGAGATTAGGGTTTCACCCATCTATGGACATACTACACTTTTTAGGGTTCAATCTAATATATATAGAGAGACCCCCACCAGTGAATCGACATAAGGATGAATTGGTTGGATGTAAAGAGACTAGTTTTCCACATGTGGTCGTGAACTCATCGAGTGGGGATGCCAAAAAAAGAACTCCTATTATTTGAAAACTACTACACATTCTCGTAATGTTCCCCTTTTTTCTTCTTATTTTGAGATACCTTTGAGAAATTGATATTAAGGTATGACGTGAGATTTTAGTCAAATACATTTTATCATCCAATCATGACTATTATTCACTTATTATCTTCAAAAAAGGTGGCACCACTAATGTGATCATTTTCCATAATGCTATCTCAAAAAGATTTTCCTAATACCACCACTCCAATATCGATGATTGATTCTCCAAATATTGAAAAAACCATTAAGACATGATGATCTGGAAAGAATATTATCTTTGATGTGTTAAATTGAAACATAAAATTTATTTCATAGGGTTTTGTCAACAATCAAATTTAATTTTCAAATTCCAAATTCTATAATAAGGAATAAATATTTTGTAATATGTCTTTTAAAACCGTGTGAAATAATGAACTATAAATATAAATCTATCATCAATATCTTTGAGGTCAAAAAATCAACATCCCAATAATGGGTTAGATTTTTTTTCTATAAAATATATCTATTGGGACCCTATAATTTTATATGATATTTCTTCTTCAATTTTAGTGATAGTAAGAATGGATCGAGAATAGATAAATCATGATTCAGCTACATTTCCAATGTATTAGTGGAACATTATTTGAGCACAATATTAAATTAGATGGTGGATTGTTCCAAAACAATTATGAATTGATCATATGTGTTGATTATGAGAATCAACCTCACTTTTTATCTCATTAAATGAACATTTCTCATAGTATGTGTATGTGAGTAAAATATTTAAATTGATAAAACTATCACAATAGTGGTCATGATTTATCTAATTGTATGAATGATTTTACTGATAATTGGAAATATTTTTATAGTGATTTTGAGACTTTAAATAATAATAATGTATCTGATCCTCCTAAAAGTGAAATACAAAAGATTAAATCTCGGAATGAGACAATTTTTTGCTGATTATTTTGTCTATCATTATGTTCTTCAAAAATTAATGATTGTTTTGGTATATGTTTTCATATGGTACGATACTTCTTGGGGGTTGGGTCATGGAGAGGATAAGTTTTCCAAGTTTAGTAATACACATGTGCATAAATTTTCTGGAATGGATTTTGTTGCATTAGACGGTAAACCAGAGTATTTATTTCATGTATTCAATTAAAATTTATCTATGGACCCCCCTTTGAAGTGGAAGACAAACTATAATGTAGTTCAATCGATAGAGCATGTGTTATAACTCATTGTATATCATGCTACCAGTGAAGCTCATCATCCGGAAGGGGAAGGCATGGTCATGGAATGAGAGGCTCTCTTACCTCATGTTCTATCTTCGTAGAATTAGAATGAATGTAATTATAAGGGAGACCCAAGGTATTAGGTTTTTTCAACACTGATAAAATTGATATTTATTTCAATTCAAATCAGGGGAAACATATAATAGAATTACTTCACTCTATCAAGGAGGATAAAAAATTAATTGGGAATAATTGGAAAATATGGATATACTTATAACATGGACGAACATGAAACATTTCAAGGGGGGATATTTATTATAGTGATAAGGTAATATTGTAGAGGAATATGGATGAAAATGGATTATCTCGTACTCATATGAAAAATATTTTTCCTATAAGATACTGCTCAAATATTAGGTTAATGATGAGCACCAAAGGCAATCTGTTAGTCACAAATATTGTATAGTATTCCAACATTTATATCCCAATCTTTGGTGACTCTAATTTGTATGAATGTACAAATGATTATTATCTAAATAATGATTTTTAATTTTTTCTTTGGAATTTCGTTTAGGAAATAAATATCATGCATGGTCCCTTCTAGATATTTTATAATCATATACTTTTTTTGTTCTTTTATGAAAATGGTATATGAAAAAAACTACATAAATATAACAATATTATTTTATTTAAATAATTTATTATTATTCAAGGGTCCATAATTGTCATGATAGATTTATGGGTTGAGTTAAGGTCCCAATAAACATGATACATTTTATTTAATAACAATTAATTAAAAATGGACATCTTTATTTAGTAAATGGTACATCAAAACAATCGAGTCAGCTCTTTTCAAGGAATATATTATTATTATTATTATTTATATTGTTATTATTATTTTATATGGTATTAAATTAGAATAAATTTTTAAATAATGGAATGTGCAATATTATAAATTATTTAACAACAAATATATAATATAGTATACACTAAAACTGTTATAGGGGGTGGATACAAATAATAAATGAAAATATATGACACTTATAATTACTCAGGGACACTCCAACCTGAGAGCTATCATCAGACCCCTCAATGGTGTAACCACTATGACACACTCCCTAGGAAATGTATATAAAATATTATATAAACATGTATAAAATGATTATGGTTGGGAAAAATATATTTTTCCTAGATAATTATCTCAAGACTTACAAACACTCTTATAAACTTTATCAATAACATAGCGGGATTCTCTTCCTCTTGCCTCTCATGTACAAGGGAACAAGTGATGAATTATTTATTTGTTAAAATACATATATTTAAGATCAATGGTGAAGGATAGAAGACATTTGGTTCTTCCACACTACAATATTGAATACCAATTGTGGCATTTCACAATTTATAGAGATGAATTAGATTCAAAATGGGGAATTATAATTTGGGTTCCTCATCGTAATTATTATAAGATAATAGTAGACTCCAGATTGATCATTAAAAAATAAATTATCAAGCATTGGAAATTATTATTTTAAATTTATTACAAAATATATATTAAATTTTTTCATCTACGAATATTTAAAAGTTTCATTATCTTGTTTTTCTTATTTAATCCATTGAAATTGATTAAAAAAAATTAGGTAATGGTTTTAACAAATTTTATTGTTCCCCAAAACAATTAGGTCATTTCAAAGTAGTCAAATATTAATTATATATATATATATTGAATAAACTTTTGAAATTCTTTGACAGTATTAATTTTTAGATTTCCATTCACTAACTAGGAATGTAGGATGACATGTTTTTTATATTTCATATGAGAATGAAAATTCCATGAAAATGGAATCACACATAAAGATCCAATTTGATGTTTTCAATGATTATAAACATGTGGCTTATTAATAAGGATTGTAACAAAAATGTAAATACCAAGAACTCTTGAGAAACCCAACAAAGGAAAGAGGAAATTATCAGAACATTCCATGTAGTTTTTCGATACACAAATCATTAAATTCCATGTATTGTTCTCAAGTTGTTACATGATTGTAAATGGAGTATACAACATGTATCTAGCATATACACTATTTAATGCTATATTGTATTGACACTACAAAAATTGGAAAAGTCTTGTGGTCAAATTACAAGGCACAATTATAGGTTTTGTATTAACTACCATCTATGAGACATGATATCACATGATGTATACATCATGTATCTAGCTTTTAAATTTTACGTAACACCTAATATTATATGGATGATACACATCATGTTTCTATGCATGTAGTATAGATGTCTGAAAATGGATTACACAACATGTAACAGGATATACACACCATGTATCTTGGGATAACTCATGAAACATACACAATGATATATTAATTCAAAGTGATTGAATCTACCCTAATTAAAAATTAATTAAACATTTATTCAACAACATGATGTGTAGCTAGTTGTACCTGTAGTGATATGGGGTTCTCCCAACAAATTACAATCCTAGTGATTTTTTATGGTCATGTATAACTAAAATATTTAATTAAATATTCTCCATATAATTTTCTAATAATATGACGTGTATATTTATAATACATTCCATGAACTTAAAGAACATCACTAGGAGTACACATTTCATATATTCAAGGTAATACATGTGGTCATACATGTTGTGTATATTGCAAAGATTTTCCCATGGAAAACACACCATATATATCATCACACACTATGATTGGTTACATGCTATGCAAGTGCAAGGTCATAATAAATAATATATAGATTTTTAATTGAGCCAAATTTCCATTAGAGGTTCACATAATGTAGTTATAAAATTATAGAATATTTGTTAGTTGAAGAAATGTTAGCAAGAAATATTTACTACATTTAATTTCATGTATATTAAATTCTAGACTGAATTTAAATCATACCAAGAGGGTAAAAATTATGTTCTATATCAGAATATATTTTTTATACAACTATTTCTACATATAAATTAATTTATTTAAAATTACAATGTCTGTGAATATCGGGGATTTATTGAATGATTATTAAGTTAAAAGAATTAATTTATTACTAAGATGAGGTATTATTAATTCATGAAATTTATCACAATAAGGAATGAATGTAAATTAATTTGATGATTTTTATATTTATTTTAATTATGTGTTCTAAAAGATCATGATCTTTTCTAATCAATGTAATTGTTTGGTTTTTGATTATTTATATTATTACTTCAAGAGTTTTCGATATAATTTTTTATTATATTTAATATATATTTCAATAATTTTTTTATGCTCTAATTAAATATAATTCATACACATTTTGGGTGTTTTCATCTATTAGTATTCCAAAAAAATTTACACATGACACTTTCCAAGTCACTCAATGTGGGATAGATGTAGATTTGGATTTGGATTCATCAATCTGTATATAAATTAAAGAACATAATAATTTTTTGTTTTCTATCTCATAAATGCATTACCATACTTTGAATATGTGTACTAATTTTTTAAGTGGACCATTCCACATCATTTATTTATAGTAGGGCTATATTGGTTTCTATTCCCATTAATTATTTTCAGCACTAATATTATTTTTTATAAAATAATAATTCTTAGTCAATGTTATTAATATAAGAATTTTTAAACAATGTATTTACAACCACATTGTACATAAAATATTTCTTCACACAATTTCTAGTAATCTAATCCCATGATTCTTATCTTATTAGGTGTATACACATATGTAGTTTTCATGGCTTAATTTTACCTTCATCACCATAGGCATGAACCTATTTTAGAATTATCCAAAATTCTTTTTGATCATTTCTAGCAGGCATTTATACAAGTTTCATTCTTAATTAATCTACAAAAAATACAATCTATAAGGGATAATGAATGTTATTTCAATGTTTTATTACTTTCAATTTTATCCAAACAATGAAATAATATCATATTGATAACATAATATAATCAAAATTTGTGTCTTAAGTGTGGGGAAAACATAGTTCCATAAATCTACATCCTCTGTCATGTGTTTCCAAGTGGTGAGAAAAATAAAAGAGCTATACATAGACTTTTGGGGTTAATTGGATACTCTTGTGAATTATATTATACCTCAAATTTGAACACATTGTCTCACACATTAATCAACTTTGTTAACACTATCATGAAATAGGGTACTGTATTTTCAAAGACATCGGGTTTTCATTGTCTATGATTTCTATGCGTTAAATTTTATAAATATTTTCTTCTCCAAGACTGATTGTCTTATCATGGGTTGAAGGTTGTTTTATCTCATCATTTAAACAACCAATAGGTTGAGAATTATTTTTTATCTTAGGACTAGGAAATTCATTACATGAGAAAGTAAATATCTTCAAATGTTTTTCAATATTTAATATAGATTTCCTAATTATAGATGTGTATAAAATATAACAAAAGGTACAATAATATTTATTAAAAATTATATAAACTGATTATTGAACTATATTTTTTATATAGGTGTAAGGTATTTTACCCCTCTACCAATTATCTAAATCCATTCATTGTGGTCTCTTCTGATATAAAATATCACATCTATATTGTGACAATTTCCAAATGATTTTGATTCCCCTAATAAATTGGGAATACCCAGTTCAATTTTCATCTACCCTACAATGTTTTTTGTCACTAATATGAAAATTTACCACTCTCATTTTGCGATATTAGTACATAAATATCTGTACTGCATGTGATTCATTTATAAATGTTTCTTCTATATAACTTTTCTTACTGAAATCATCTTTCATGAATCCCAGTAAAACTATTTTAATAGTAATATTTTTATTAACACAAATGAATTGAAAAATAGTCACCTGTAATACTGTATAATCAAACTCCCTTATTTATTTTGTGTTTCCAATGATTGAAATATTAACATAAATTGTATTTTTTGCCTTAGTACCTGATACGTGCAATTATTTATCCACTTGTGTAACTCCAATATTTTTCATGGTACTTGCATCATCATTTTCATTTTTATAAAACATATAACCATTATTCACATTATCATTATGATATATTATATTTAACCATTTTACTCTATATATCCACTGATGTCATTCTATAATTAGACTAATATATTCATATGAAGACTCAATATATGGTCTCAAAATCATCATGTAATCTAATTATTATTTGTATTTTATATCTAGATTTCATCCAATGATGGATTCATATGCCTAATAATTTATTTTTTGGTTTCAACATATGGGGTACTTTATGAAAAATGTAATGGTGGGCCTACACTACATTAGTAATAGTGATTGTGAGAAAATCATTCCCATAAATTCATTCACCCATGAGCTATCTAATGTGATGATATTTTGGCAGACCAATTCCATCCCCACCAAAAAGGTACTTGGATTAAAATTTAACGATATCCTCAAAAGTATATCGATATGAAATATAGCCGTCTAAACTAATTCAAATTTTCAAATACCGTTTCAATTTATTCATATAACATTCAAGGGGGTATATCCATCTATAATGTACAAGACCACATTTTCAAATATTTATTTCAAAGAGAATCATCATGTGAAATATAACATAAAATAATTTTGGTCGGAAGAATACTTCATAATCATTCAATATGACTGAAATATTCTTTTTCTAATATTTTAAATTTTTCTTAGTCTATAACATTATTTCATAATTAATTGAAAAATAAATAGGTATCGGTTTATATATGACAAAATTTATTGGGGAAAATCAACTTAAAACTACCTGAATTAGATTATACATGAAAACATGACATCATTGTGATTTCTGACACTTTAAAATTAAATCAATCACTAACACAATATTCTTTATATATGATGAATACACCTTTGGAACCAATAAATAATTAATGTTGATTCAAAACTGATATATCCATTTCATTGAAATAGTGTAAGAATCTAGATGAAGAAATGATCATTTTTAACCCATCACTAGAACCAACACTTCTCATATTCCCATGTCAATCATGTCCAACAATTCCTTAATTCCATTATTTTTTTCTTGTAAATTTAAAAAAAAATCAATGGAACTATAACATAAATTATTTCTACATTGATAACATCTATAAAAAATTTGACATAAAGGCAAATCCTATATGGAAATTTTAAAATAATTAATCCCTTTTTCAATTGGTTTTCATAATGTTTTTCAAAAATGGTTTACTAAATGTAGTGTCCATATATTTTACATTCTCAAATAGTTGATTATATGTTAGTATAGATGGTGTTTTATATTATTTTGAACTCCCATAAAATGATGTCATCCGAGATCGGTACATATGTCACAAGGTAGTTATATTTGAAGTCCCCGAAATATTATAATTGATTAAGGTTTCATCCTAACTGACATTGTAATTTGTTTTGAAATGATAAACCCATGATTTAATTTAATGTAATATCCAAAAAATTATAAAGAAATAAATTCAATTATTATCCCATAAAACAGTAATATCAATGTGAAATATTCATAACTATAAGCTTCACACAACATAACATCTGACTTGTTTTTTTCAAATCATCTCACAGTCGATCCAGATAAACACCAATATCACTACCCATTTGTTTTGGTCATGCTATGAGGATTAAAAACCTAATCTATTATATATTTCATGCATACTATGTTGGAAATTTATAATTTAATAACATATTCAATCATTTACTATGAAGGTTTAATTGATAACCAAAATAATTAAATTCCTTTATAGATAGTGGAAGATGATGGTTTTTGGATCATCTCCAAATTATAGATACTCGTGATCAATTCTATTTAACTAATGAAATGCTTCTGGGTGATGATGTTTCACATCTTTATTACCTTTATTTTTTTGCCATATCTAATTCCTTACATTCCCCTCACTTCAATATTGGATAATAATCCTTGGAATGATTGGAAATAATGGAATCAAAAATTATTTCTTTTATTGAGAAGTAATACACATTGATAATTCATTACTTGATTTAAGGTCCATATGAAATAGAATAAATTCATTTCGATTTTCATGTATTCTTTCAAATATCATACCCATTGAATGTAGATTTCATTTAGCATCATCTGTTACTCAAGGAAGATCATTATATTCATGGATAATATCACTCAATAGTTAAAAAAGTTCAACTAGTATCACTTCCTCTATTTACAGTCTTAAAATTATACTATAATAGTATATATGTCAATTCTCTTTTTTTAGTACAAATTTAAAAAATGGAATATTTTTATAACACATTATTACGGGCATTCTTGATGAGACATCCATTTTAATTTCGATATACAATGATGGCCTTGCATTACATCATTAAATGGAAAAGTATATTGGTCATAGAAAAGAATTTTAGTTTTTATTAGATTCTAATATGTCTATGGCTGTGGAATTAGGGTAATTATATATATCCTATGGGTTGGATAGAGTTAGTTTCATCCCACATACATAGTGTTATTATAAACCAATATTATATAGGAGGTGAGTTTTTGTGTATCTATTATTTCTTTAAAATTTTACATGATCATATAAATATAAATTCCACCCTCTATCCATTCACATGTTTGCATTTATAAATTAAGATAGAACCCATCACGTTGATTGAGAATCCAATTAAAAATGATTAATTAATAATTATGATTATATTTAAATTATTAATTCAAAAATAATTTTAATTAAAAGATATAAATTCAATATTATTATATCAAAAGATCAAAATAATTTAAAATTTCCCATTCTAATCCATTTGAATCTATTAACTCTAATTTCAAATCACAAATCTACATTTTAATGAAACTGTGAAATATTAAATATTCTTAATTTAGATCATAATTGAAATCCAAAATATCATCCTCAACATGGAACATCATTGAAATCCAATTTAATATCTTTAAAACCAATAATTTACATTAAAAATCACATAAAAATTTAAAAAAACTAAATAATTTGTTCCCATTAAATAATCATGAAACTTTTTAGTAGTTTTGAAAAATGATTTTCATTACAAAAAAACACGTTACTCATTATTGAATATCTATTTTTGACAAAATTATTACACCTTTAAAAAAATTGGAAAAAAAACACTTAATTAATTTTCAAATTTCATTATAAATACTCTCACTATTTTTAAAACCAGTCCCTTTCTATTTTGAAATAATGTTTCAAACATTTAATAGTATCCAACACCCTTTGAGAATCATAGCTCACATGTTCTGTATTATAATATTTATAATGATTTACATATAAATATTTACATGGAATTAAAAAATAATAACACCTATATTTTGTGAAATCAAATTCATCTTCAAGGCTTACCTATATCATTCCAAAACCCATGATCATCAATCTTATTGGTAATTATATTAGTTTATACCATTTTACTTGAATAATAACTATCGCAATATCTCATCCAGTTTTTTCAGGGATTTTTCATATCATCCCATATAGGATAACATATAATCAGAGAGAATATGTGGTTATGGAGGACTCCCCTAACTTAAAACTTGCATCTTATGTTTAATGCAACATATGTTTACGATTTTTAATGGGGTTAACATTAAATCACCTTTTTAATGTGGTAAATGATATTTGGTGAATACTCAGTGGTTATCTTGGTAGAATTGTTGTGTTTTTTTATGGGAGGGTAGTTTAACTATTTAATCAATAAATTATAAAATATAGTGGGGGTTATTTTGGTTACATTAAATTAAAACGTATATATTGAATTATATAAGAAGTTTTTTACAAATCGATTAGGTTATTATATAATTAATATAGTGATCTATGTATTACCTGTACTAATAGGTAAATCCTATCACATTCATATTATCTTGATTTTTTTTACTTTTATTACAATATTGTGGCTTTTATCATGTTATCTATTTTTATAAATAATGATGAAAAAATTATTAAAGAAGAAAATATTATGGTGTATTATATCTACATTATATTAGATCCTAGAAGAGATAGAAGTATCCCTTTGTCCCTCTTGTTGAGTAATGTATTGTTTTCAACAATACATAATAATGTTATTTCAAGGGGGAGATTATTGAAAACAATACTCTGTCTTTTTAGGATAATTTTGATTCTCACAAATACCCTTAGTTATTTTCTAATGATTTTATTTAGTATTTTGTAGGAATTTATTTGATTTATTTTACTCTTAAAATAATGAGAATTTATTACTTGTTTGGAATCTGATTTAAGCGCGTCTTGGAATCACTATTCATACCTTACTTGATTGGAATCTGCTTTAAGCACGTCCTGGAATCACGGTTCATACCTTACTTGTTCGGAATCTGCTTTAAGCGCGTCCTGGAATTACTGTTCATACCTTACTTGTTCGGAATCTGCTTTAAGCGCATCCTGGAATCATTGTTCATAACCTACATGGATAAATGTAGCATAAGGATGAAAAGCATGTATAATTTTTTATATAAGAGAAAATTATGGTTAAAAACCCATAAATTTTTAGTAAAGTATGGAAGAAGAACCTTACCTTAGGAAGGAACCTTACGTTTTGGTTATTAGCAAAGTATGGAAGTTGAACCGTACGTAAGTACTAAACGTTACATTTGTTTCTCCAAAGTATGGTTCATCAACCTTACTTTGGTAATCAACCATAAATTATTGGAAAAATTATTGATCTATAAATGTATAGATCTTTTACCATACGTTTCAGAGTTGAAGAAAAAGTATGAATGATCAACCATACGTTTAAGATAAACCTTACGTTTGAAGAAAGTAACAGAACCCTGTGTTTATGATTCAACCTTACATTGTCAACCTTACATTTGAAGACTATGTCATCAACCCTACATTTGGAGGGGACGTCATCAACCTTACGTTTGGCGTCAGAAAGTTTGAAAGACGATATTTTTATGCAAGGGTCAGCAAGGTGATTATTGGGTGTATTTCAAGACGGATTTAAAGTTGTTTTTAAAGTACGAATTTGATCGATCCAAAGTTGTTTTATCATTGGATTAAAGATCAAATTAAAAGTATCTTTTTATGAGGAGTTTTCAGGGATGTTACGACTACTCTATAAGTTCAAATTTTTGAATATTGTGAATCAGAAGGCCACTTTTATGGATCTAAATGTGCAGGAGATATGCTCAGATTATATATATATATATATGTTCTCTCTGAAAAAACACTAGATATACAAGAGTGCGGTGATCAATCTATTATTAAAAAGGTGGAAAATAGATATTGCAGCAAAACACGTTGATCTGCTGATTCAAAAAGGAGCGTCAAAGCACTGTTCATTTAAGAAGAAGGAACTCGATAGAAGATTCACTTGTTCTACATCGAATATCTATTGTGGATATACTGCAGCTGAAGTTGTGAACTATATCTCTATATCTACTACAACCGGATCGACTCAGAATTTATTTGTTTTGAAAATCAGTATTTGTAGAGATGATGATCCATCTGCTATCAATTGCATACTATTGCAATTGTAAAGATCAACTAGAAAACATCTTTATGAAATTCTTTTTATTCATGAGTAACCAGCCTCTCGTACTAAGCTATGTTGGTTCGTGTTTGAACTAGAAGTCTTTGTTTTTCCTTGGATTGTAATGGTATCAACTGCCTATATTCATTTGTGGACCGGTATATTGAAATTAGGACCAGATAGTAAAAATCACCAAGCTTGTGGAGTTGAGTGTTAGTGGAGTGGACCAGGGGCCTTCTGTTCCCCGAACCACTATACGTCATTTTCCCTGCTTTTATTTATTCCTGCTGCATTATCAAATCTGATAAATCATAGAGGATAGAACTTGTTCAATTGAAGAGTTAACGAAAAAAATATGAAAGACACAATTCACCCCCTCTTGTGTATAATCTTTATATTCAAGATCCAAAAATTGGTAACAGAGGAGGAGCTTCTGATAGAGCCATAGCACGCTAGAATATTTTAAAATAATATATAACAGAGCATCATGACTGATACATGAGAAGTGATGTCAATGGTCAGAGAACCATATTTCAATAGAGACAACTGTGACTGCTGGAAATCGTGCATGATAATATATCTGAAAAACCTCGAATATAATGTCTATTCAATGATTCTGACTCCTTATAAAATTCCTGAAAATCCTGAGACATGGAGTGCTTCTATAGAGGCAGAGTATGATATGAATTAGAAGGCTATGAATGCAATCATTTGCGATCTAGGACCAGATGAATTTAATAGAGTATCTCAGTGCCCAACATCATATGAGATGTGGAAAACAATAGTTATGGAAAATAAAGGAATAGACAATGTGAGACAAATGATATATGCAACTGCAAAACTGAAATTTGATACATTCAGAATGTTTGAAGGGGAAAGAATTACCCAAATGAATAGGATATTGACAGAAATTTTCAATAATATAACAGGTCTAGGAGAACCTATCAAACAGGATGATAAAGCATTAAAAGTACCGAGGGTACTTCATACTCGATGGAATGGTATCTCTGCTGCAATCAGACAATCAACACCTGTAAAAAATATAACCATGAAAGAGTTGACTAGTACACTAATGATGTTTGATGCAGAAATGAAATATGAGGCTAATGAATATAAATTTCTTATCAAAAGAGAAGATACTACTTTGAAAGTAATCCCACAACAAAATAATAAAAAGATGAGGAGTAGAGAAGTCAAAGCTAAATCAGAGAGCTCTAACTCGTCAAACTCAGATGAAGAGCTGGCTCTGCTAGCCCGGAAATGTAGAAAGTTATACAGCAAGAAAAGAGGCTTCAAAAAGACTTTAAAAAGAGATGATAAAGAAGTAATATGCTATGAATGAAAGAAGATGGGGCATATCAAACCATATTTCCCACAATTTAAGGATGCAAAGAAGAAGAAATTATTCAAAATAAATGACTATGATCAGAAAGACAAGAAATCTATGAAAGCCACTTGGAGTGTTTCTGAAGACTCTAGTAGCTCTCCTGAATAAATATCCGAGAAAGAAGAAGTCAATCTAAAAGAAAACATGTGTTTTATGGAAGAAATTGATGAGGTACACTCATATGACTCCTCAGATTCAAATTCTGAATCACACAACACAAATGAAAAACATGCAGCCTACTACAATATGATTGAAGAATGATATGACTCACTATTTAAGAAACATAAGTCACTAAAAAACAAACATAAATCCATTTCATATAAAAGAGACACAATGCTGAAACAATATAAGGAATTAATAGATAAATACAATTCTATTAACACTAACTATATTAATTTTGAATCAAGAAAAACAACACTTCGGGATGATGTAGAATCTCACAAACAGGCATTATTGGTTTTTACAAAATGAGAGTGTTCATTAAATGAAATTCATGGAAAAACTATCATTAAAAAGGAGTGATTTGGAATTGGCAGAATAGCAGAAAAACCTAAGGTATATAAAAATTATTTTGTTCCTAGCTCTAAAAAGGTTAAATGTAAATTTGGCGGGACAAAGGGAAATACAACAAAAAACTATTTCTTAAGATAGCCTCAAATTTGTGGTATTAAGAAATCTTGTGTTTCAAAAGACTTATATGATTCAGCAGATTTTAAAAGAACAAATAAAATCTGGATACCTAGATCATTGCTAGCTAACACCCCTGGACCCAACAAAATATGGGTACCAAAGCAATTTGTTTGAATGTATTTGCAAGTAGTAGGACACGAGAGAAGAAAAGATATATGGTACATGGACAGTTGCTGCTCAAGACATATGAGTGGAAACTCATTGAATTTTTCTTCACCCACTCAAAAGGAAGGAGGACTTGTCACATTTGCTGACAATGCAAAAGGAAACAATCGTTGGCAATGGAACTATTAAAGATCAAAAAATAGTCTCAATCAACAATGTACTTTATGTACAAGTATTAAAACACAATCTGATAAGAATCTATAAACTTTGTGATGATGGTTATACTGTTGATTTTACTAAAAATTGATGTACTATTTCTAAATATAAACTATTTAAATTTAAAGCACCAGGAACTGAAAATGTATATACTTTGGATTTAAATTTCTTGTGTAAACAACAAGTAAAATTCTTGACTTCTAAAGTAATTGAATATTGGATCTGGAATAGGAGACTTGGACATTGAAATATATATGTTTTAAATATGTTATCTAAGAAACATTTAGTTTCTGATTTACCTAGTCTCAAATTTGAAAGTGACAGATTTTGTGATGCATGTCAACTTGGCAAGAAACACAAATCATCCTTCAAATCTGTTAATAATGTTGCTACATCTAAACCTCTAGAATTTATTCATATGGATTTGGTTGGACCCTCAAGAGTAGCAAGATTAGCTATTAAATTATATGTATATGTTTTAGTTGATTACTATTCAATATTTACATGGATTTTCTTTTTGAAATTTAAAAATGAAGCTTTTACATTATTTGAACGTTTCTGCAAATCTGTTCAAAATGAAAAAGGTTTTAATATAATCTCATTTAGAAGTGATCATGGTGGATAATCTGAGAATCAAGAATTTAAATTCTTTTGCTCAAACATGGGTATTAAACATACCTTTTATGCACTAAGAACACCTCAACAGAATGGGATTGTAGAAAAGAGATATAGAACAATTCATGAAATGGATAGAACTATGTTAAATGAATATATCCTACCTATATATTTTTGGGCAGAAATCTGTGAATATAGCTTGCTATATAATTAATAGATATTTAATTAGACCTATTTTGAAAAAGAAACCCTATGAACTATGGAATAACAGAAAACCTAAAGTAAATTATTTTAATGTTTTTGGATGCAAGGTTTACTTCTTAAACACCAAATATAATATTGGTAAGTTCGATCCAAAATCCGATGAAGGTATTTTCTTAGGATATTCTGCTACCTCAAAAGCTTATACAGTCTATAATAAGAAGAAAATGATTGTTGAAGAATCGGTTAATTTGAGATTTGATGAATCCGATCCCTATGAGAAAAGGATGTATCAAATTGACGAACTTGACTATAATGATAACATGAGATTTGAGAACTTAATGAATTATTTTAAAAAATATGTAAAGGAAATTCAGTCTAGTTCATATGAATATGATACTGAAGAACCTTTATGTTTTTTTCTTAGATAGACTAGAACCCTAAAGAATCTCCCTTTAGAAACTGCGATAGGTGCCTTAGATACAGGAATTCAAACTATAAGAAACATATGAAACCTAGTGGAATTCTCTGCCTTCCTATCTCAATAAGAACCCAAGACTATAAAAGAATCTTTAGATGATGAAAGCTGGGTAATATCAATGAAAGATGATTTAAACCAATTTAAAAGAAATGAAGTTTTGGAATTAGAGGAATGACCTAAGAATTATCCAGTAATAGGAACCAAATGGGTCTTTAGAAATAAACATGATGACCAAGTAATAGTTACTAGAAATAAAGATGATTAGTAGCTAAAGGATACAATCAAGAAAAAGGAATAGATTATGATGAGACTTTTGCACCTATAGCTAGGTTAGTAGCCATTAGAATTCTTTTATCCTATGCATCATATATGAATTTTAAATTATTTTAGATGGATGTTAAATCTGCCTTTTTAAATAGTTATCTAATGGAGGAATTTTATGTTGAGCAACCTCCTAGTTTTGAAAATTCTGAAAAACCAGATTCTGTTTTTAAACTTATTAAAGATCTTTATGGACTTAAACAATCACCTAGAGATTGGTATGAATGATTAAGTTCTTTTCATTTGAAAATTGATTTTACTATTGCAATGGCATACCCATCACTCTTTAAGGAAACTGTAAAAAATAATGTTTTATTAGTTAAAATTTATGTTGATGATATAATTTTTGGATCAACTAATAAAAACCTTTGTCATGAGTTCTCAAAGTTAATTCAAAATGAATTTGAAATGAGTATGATGGGAGAACTAAATTTCTTCTTGTGACATCAAATTTGTCAAAAAGAGTTTGGAAATATTTGGAATCAAAGAGAATACATTACTGATTTACTTAAGAAATATGGATTTGAAAACAGCAAGACATTTACAACTCCTATGTGTACTAATATAAATCATGACTTGGATGAAACTGGAAAATTAGTTGACAAAAAGTTATATAGAGGTATGATTGGTATTTTATTATATGTTACTGCTAGCAGGCCAGATATAATGTATTCAGTTTGTCTTTGTGCTAGATTTCAATCAAATCCTAAATAATCTCATCTAACTACTCTTAAAATAATTTTTAGATATTTAAATAGAACTATTTTTTAATCTCTTCTTTATCCTAAAAATTATGATTTTAATTTCATTTCATTTTTAGATGATGACTTTGGATGTTGTATATTAGATAGAAAAAGCACATCCGGAACATGTCCCTTTTTGGGAAAGTTGTTGGTGTCATGGTCTAGTAAGAAACAACATTCAGTTGCCTTGTCAACAGCTGAGGCAGAATATGTTTCTGATGGTAGTTGTGGTGAACTTTTTTTATGGATTAAAAACACACTTATGGACTATGGATTGAATTTTAATAATAAACTTATTTTATGTGATAATACAAGCGCAATTAATATTTCAAAAAGTCATATTATTTATTCTAGAACTAAGCATATTGATATAAGGCATCAATTTTTAAGAGATCATGTTACTAAAAAGGATATATTTTAGAATTTACAAATATAGAAATTCATTTAGAAAATATTTTTACTAAACCACTTACCACTGCAAGGTTTGATTTTATTAAGGGGGATCTAGGTTTAATTGATTTTAAATAAAATTTTATTTCATAATATTTTTTTTCAGCTTAAAAATATTTTTTTTGCTATTTTGTTTTTAAAATATAATAAGTTTCTTTAGAATAATTTTCTTTTAAAAACGTAATCAATTTTTTTTAATATATGTAATGATTATTAAAAACATGGGATTAAAGGTTGTTAGAAACCCTTTCAACTTCTAAACCTCTTCACATCTATCGAAACCTTTTCGAATCTGCAAACTGTATCTCTGCTCGTGAACCCTAATCTTCAACCCTCTGAAACCCTAACCTTCAAACCTTTATAGATTCTCACAGATATGGTAAGGACTAAAATATCCAGTGAAACCGAGCCAAGAAATGTCAAGAAACAACACTCAGAAGGAAGAAAAATATTACAGGGCAAGGTAATCGATCTCGACTTGTTATTTTAGACAAATCTACAGTTGAAACAAGCGATGTCATTCTAGAACCATGAACAAACATTCAATAGTGAAAATAAGGAATTTCTGTATGATGTAGAACTTAAATACTTCTTCAAATCTGTATAGTTTAGTCTGGGGGATACTGAGGATATTATGATGGCTAAAATACATGATATGGATTTCTCAATCTCATCAGTCGAAATTGGTCATATTCTCAAATTCCCTCAGGAGGGAGTTTTTCATTTTGATTTTAAGAATATAAGAGATTTTGTGCATAAATCTGAGGATATTACGTCTTTTTTATTTGGAACATCTACTATTAAGAAAATGATGGTGAAATATTTAGAACCAGATCAAAAGATCCTGGTTAAATTTGTTCAGACAGGAATAGCTCCCAGAATGAAAAAAATGGAAAAGCTTTTGTACCCTGATATGTACATAATATATATTTTGTTAAGTGATATCAAGTTAAACCTCCAAATTTACATGATCAGGTACCTCTATTACTGTTTCCAAAGTGATGCCTGAATTATCTTTTATCCTTTCGGACTATTTATTTCTAAACTATTTCTTAAGAAAGGCATGGTGACATTATTGGATACCCAAGTACACTTTCATCATAGTAATATGTTTAATGCTGGAAATTTATGGAATATTGGATACTTCTGGAGAACCATTAAAGGAAAACTATTCCCAGTATGAGTTGAGGAAGATTCAGAGAGTGTTCAGGATCATCCTGCTAAGTCTAGGAGGGATAGGCTGAATCAATAGTCAGCAATGTAGCAAGATAGATCCGATTTGAAGTGAAAGGAACTGAAGAAGAAAGAAGTCGGGAAGGACTTCAATATCGATGATCTAATGTTGTTAATGATGAAATTTCTTCCCCTACATTGGAAACAATAATAGAAGCTGTATTTTCTTATTCTTTCGTAAGAGAAGCTATTATAGATAAGACCATGGATGTTGTTAGTTAAAGGACATCACCAGTAGAGGGATCATGAGCTCAATAAGAATCTCAAAGGGAGAATCAGGAACAGATTTTAACTGATGTTGAAGTTACACTTCAAAAGAATCAAGATAAAGAGGCAGTCCCTGGTGGGGAAGCGGCCAGACCTCAGAAAACTCCTGAAAATGTTGATCTCGAAAATCTAGTGGTAGGCCAAGATGTTGATGTTTGTGGTGAGAATACTTCTAAAGCTCACACAGAATTAATTCAACGGGATTTTTCTCTGGAGGAGTCTACAGACTCTAAGGAAAAATATATGGAACAACCTACTCAAGGGAAAGAAAAAGAGAAATCTGATGTTGAATCATTACCTTTGGTACTGCTGCATCATCCAGAGATGGAGAATGCGAATCAAGCATAGGGTTCCTTTTATTCAAGGAAGAAAGAAATTGTTGAACTATACAACAAGGTGTCTCAGTTAGAATTTGAGAATTTCACTCTAAGAATGCCATAAACTTTGAACAATTGAGATTTCAGAAGCTCAAAGAGAGTACAATCTCAAGGCAAGAAGTTGAAATGTTTAAATAGGATATGCTAAATGCAGTTGAAAATTTGAAATCTGAAATGGTTATGAAGATAGATTTATCAGATCTGATTTTGTTTATGGAGATCCAATTTTCATTAGTTGCAACTAGTGCTATTAGTGAATTAGGTATTTCACCTGATTTAATCCGATGATTTCAAGCTATCACAGCCGCAATAAGAAACATGAATGCCAAGTTGCACGATCTTCAATGTAACAGTGCTCTATTATCAGTGTTGCTGGACATTCAGAAATTTTTAGTGGATAAACTTATATCTAGTGAGCCACCAATCAGGACTCTATTAACTCATATGTCATAGAAGTTGTCACTATTTATCGAAAAAGAAGAAAGGATGCATGAGTTTTTCAGAGTCAATTTAATTGAGGATATTAATATGACTCAAGATAATAGAGAGCTCATTATCAAACATGGAGATGGGATGATGAAGAGGCTCAAGGAACAGTTCACAGAAATCAAGTATGCAATCCAGAGGAGATATAACCAATTGCCTATCTTGTCCAAACCTTGATTCCTGTGTTTATCATACTTGTATCATTTTTAATGAAAATATGTTTTTTTCTTTATATTTGTTTTACTCACTTTATTTTTAGTATTCCAGTACTCCAGATTTAATTATACAAAACCAGTTAATAATAATCATTTAAATACAGTTTAGTGCAACATTAAATGTGTTAAAATCCATGATTTATCATTCTTTTTTATATCACAAAAAGGTGGAGAAATTTGGATAACCACAACATTTTATTTTACAAATCTTTACTTAAATGGTTCTCTGTATATTTAATGTTTTGGGTACTTATCCAGATTATTTATTATAAAGGTTATTCAGAAGGAGAAATAAATTTGGATAAAACTAAGAACTTTTATTTCTAAATTTATTTTTTTAATGAAGGGGGAGACATTTATTATTTATTGAAATAATTTTTCTAAAATTAAAATATTGTTTTATCCTCTCAATATTCTAAAACATTATGTAACAAATTTAGAATGTTAATTTCATTTAAATAATTTTATTATCTTATGGGTTTTTTTATCATAAAAAATGGTGATATTGTTGAGAAAAGTATTGTTTTCAACAATACATAATAATGTTATTTAAAGGGGGTGATTATTGAAAATAATACTCTGTATCTTTATGATAATTTTGATGCTCAAAAATACCCTTAGTTATTTTCTAATGATTTTATTTAGTATTTTACATGAATTTATTAATTTATTTTACTCTTGAAATAACGAGAATTTATTACTTGTTCGCAATCTTCTTTAAGCATGTCCTAGAATCACTGTTCATACCTTTCTGGATTGGAATCTGCTTTAAGCGCGTCCTGGAATCACTGTTCATACCTTACATGTTCGGAATCTTCTTTAAGCGCATCTAGGAATCACCGTTCATACCCTACGTTGAAAAATGTAGCGTAAGGAAGTAAATCATGTATACTTTTTTATATAAGAGAAAATTATTGTTAAACAACCATACATTTTCAGCAAAGTATGGAAGAAGAACCTTACGTTAGGAAGGAACCTTACATTTTGGTTATCAACAAAGTATGGAAGGAGAACTATACGTAAGTACTAAACGTTACGTTTGTTAATCAAAAGTATGGTTCATCAAACTTACTTTTGTAAACAAACATACGTTCTTGGAAATGTATAGATCTAGTAAAATTATGGATCTTTTACAGTATGTTTGAGATTTGAAGCAAAAGTATAAATGATCAACCCTACGATTAAGATCAACCTTACGTTTGATGAAAGTAGCATCAACCCTGTGTTTATGATTCAACCTTACATTGTCACCCTTATGTTTTAGTACTATGTCATCAACCCTATGTTTGGAGGCTACATCATCAACCATATGTTTGGCATTAGAAAGTTTGAAAGACGATATTTTTATGTAATGGTCAGCAAGCTGATTATTGGGCGGATTTCAAGCCGGATTTAAAGTTGTTTTTTAAATTACGACTTTGACCTTTTCAAATCTGTATTATCATTGGATTAATGATAGAATTAAAATGATATTTTTATGCCGAGTTTTTAGGGATGTTATGACTACTCTGTAAGTTCAAATTTTTGAATATTGTGAATCAGAAGGCGAATTTTATGGATCTAAATGTGCCGGAGATATGCTAAGATTTTATATATATATGTTCTCTCTGAAAAAAATAGATATAAAAGAGAGTGGTGATCAATATATTATTAAAAAGGTGGAAAATATAGACTGCAGAAAAACATGTTGATCTGCTGATTCAAAAAGGAGCGTCAAAGCTCTGTTCATTTAAGATGAAGGAACTCGACAGAATATTCACTAGTTCTACATTGAATATCTAATGTGGATCTACTACTGATGACGTTGTGAACTATATATCTATATCTACTGCAACCGGATAGACTCATAATTTCTTTTTTTTGAAAATTAATATTTCAACAGACGATGATCCATCTGCTGTCAATTGCATTCTGTTGCAATTGTGAAGATCAACTGGAAAACTTATTTCTGAAATTATTTTTATTCTTGAGTAACCAGCTTCTTGTACTAAGCTGTGTAGGTTAGTTTTTGAACCAGAATGATTTCTTTTTACTTGGATTGTAAAGGTGCCAACTTCCTACATTCAGTTTTGGACCGGTCTGTTGAAATGAGGACCAGATAGTGAAAATCCCTGAGCTCGTGGAGTTGAGTGTTGGTGGAGTGGACTAGGGGATTTTTGTTCCCCGAACCACTATACATCTTCGTTTCCATGCTTTTATTTAATTATGCTGCATGATCAAATCCGATAAAGCATAGAGGACAAAACTTGTTCAATTGATGAGTTAATCAAAAAAAATCTGAAAGACACAATTCACCCCCCTCTGGTGTATAATCTGTATAATCAAGATCCAACACCTCCCTCTAGCTTTGTTTCTTGAACATTCTCCACTTTTTCTCATATACATTCCATCTCTATTTTCATCAATGTTTCTTACCTAGTAAATGATGATATTATATATTATTTCTAAATAATTTTTTCCTTATACTTATTAATGAACATTCATTAAGTTTTTTTATAAAAAATATTCTATTTATTTACAACTATCATTTTCTTAGAAATAATTGAATATTAAATAGAGGATATGGTAGGAATTAATCTAGTATTATGATTCCATGATCCTTTACTATTCATGAAAGGAATATAATGTGGCTGATACTTTGAGTCGAAAAATTAATGCTTCATTAGCCATGCTATGTTTGGAATGAGACCCATTGGTTTTTGATTTGAAGAACATTGGAATAGAATTTTTTAGTGTTGGAAACTCCTCTATTTTGTTTCAGGTGTTAGTAAAATAATATCTATTGGATAGAATTAAGAAATCCCAAAATGAATGTAGTGATTTGAATAAAAAATATAGAGTTGGTTCAGAAGGGTATGTTTCTTGATTTTATCATTTATAATGATTGTTTTTTGAGATTCAGTAAAATATTATGTGTGACTTGTGATTCAAAATGGCAGAATTATTTGTTATTTAAAGCTCATAGTTCCCAGTTTTATGATCATCCTGGATGTACAGTGATGTACATAGATCTTCAGGAGTATTACTTGTGGGATGGAATGAAAAGAGATATTACTGATTTTATTGTGAAGTGTTTGACTTGTCCGCAGGTTAACATACTGTTGTAGTTACTGAATAGGATGCTTCAGCCTTTACCGGTGCCAGAGTGGAAATGGGAAAATATATCCATGGACATTGTTGGGGGATTACCGAAGACATATTGAGGTAATATATAAATCTGGGTTATTGTTGATCGATTGACTAAATCTTCTCATTTACTTCCATTTCGAGATATTTGGACTCTAGATCAACTTTCTCAATTGTATGTTAAATAGACAGTCGGGATTCATGGTGTTCCCCTCTCCATTGTATTGGATCATGATCCTGGGTTTACTAATAACTTTTTGAAATTCCTTCCAAATTCATTGGGTACTAAATTAAATTTTAGTATAGTTTTTCATCCTCAATCTCATGTGCATTCAGAAGGAAATATTCAGAACTTGAAGGATATGCTACATGATTGTTCATTGGATTACATGGGAAGTGGGGACCAAAATATTTCTCTAGTTTAATTTTCTTATAACAACAGTTTTCATTTGAGTATAAAGATTTCTCCACTTAAGTTATTATATGGGAATCGATGTTGAACTCTAACTTTTTTGGATGATGTTGGGGAAATGAAGCTGATGGGGCCAGAATTGGAATCATATATGGCAGATATATTTTAGTTGATTTAGAAGCACATGAGAACAGCTGAGAGCAGGAAAAAATGTAATGTAAATAATCGGAGAGATAATATCTCTTTAGAGGTATGTGATCATGTCTTTCTCAAAGTTTCAATATGGAAAAGTGTGATGCATTTTTTCTAAGAAAGGAAAGTTCAGTCTGATGATCATTGGACCTGATGAAATCCTAGATAAATGTGGATCAGTTGGATACATAGTGGATTTACCTCCATGTTTATCCTAGTTACACAATTTTTGTCATGTTTCAATGATGAGAAAGTATATGTCGGATCTATCTCATGTTTTGAGCCCAAAGGTACTTCAGTTGGAAGAGAATCTCTCTTATGAGGAACAACCAGTCCATATTTTTGACCCAAGAGAGAATGCATTTCAGAATAAGTTAATTAACTATGTAATGGTATTGTGGAAAAACCAAATGGATGAATAGGTAATGTGGGAATTTGAAAATGCTACGAGGGATAAATACCCCCATTTATATGATAAGTGAATAAAATTTCAAGGATGTAATTTCAATAGTTGGGAAGGATGTAACATCCCATGTATATAAAGAAATATGAAATTTTTATATTTATTAATATTTGTGAATAAAAAATTAATTTTACCTTAAAGGGGATACTATGTTCTATGCCGTGCCAGATACACAACATTCGGTTTCTTTAAAATCTTATTTTTCCACTAATAATATAATATTGTTATTTTAAATTGTAGTTAACGCCTCACCATTGTATTAGAAAGAATAAATAGAACAAACTAAAATATTAATATACATGTTTGTTAAATGTTTTTACATCTATCTAATAAATGTTAGAGGATTAAAATGTGAATGAATCCAATTTTAAGCACAAATACTCTAATATTCATTGAAAGGTTGATTTGCCGCCTTTTGATGGAGAACCATTTTTAAATATCGTTTTTGTCACTTTTATATGTTCTATTTAACAAAAAAATTAGTTTTTTAGAAATTGGACATCAAAATATAATTAGGTTGAAATTTTTATATTTTTATGATTATATTCATTTTTTACTGAATAGTGAAAAATTCATGATTTTAATTCAAAACTACCTTTCAATATAATTTATTTATATGGTTAAATTATCTATTTAATTGGGTTTTAAGTGTAATTAGAATTGATTTTTACAATATATTCTTATGTTGGTAATTGGATGTAATTTCATATTGAAATTGGACATAAACATTATTCAATATATTTATAGTTATTTCTTAAAAACATGCTTTTTTGTTTTGACCATGGGAATTAATATTAAATAAATTACTAAGAATTCTTGTTTTTTGAATGTGGAAAAATAGATTCCATATTTGGAATTAGGAGGCCCAAATTTTGTAAATATATGGATTTTATTTTTAGACATTATGAATATTTACTTCAATAAATATTTTTTTACCATGGTTAAAAGGTAAATATTATAATTAAGTGTTCAAAAATAATATTATAATATTATTAAATTACCATTACATGTGTCCTAATCCGATTTTATGATACATATCTGATCATGTTCATCCTTGGGTGTATTTTGGGATCCCAACAGTACACATGGGAGTGTTAATGACACCTTATATTAATTAGCATTAGGTAAAGACAAAAAATGACATTAACAAATACCCTTTAGTAAATAATTTTTTACATGGGGTTATATAAGTTATCACTTCTACTAAAAATAATACTCTTAAAGATAAAAAAATTTCCTACATAATGGTTTTTTATTAATAATTATTAGACATCAAATTAATTTAATTATTTATGACACAATAATGATGTAGTGTTTACCTCATTAATAAATAATTTAAAAAACAAGAATATAATGATTAAAATAATATCCATAACCTTTCCTATTATTATTATATGATTTTATTTATACCATGAGTCATCTTATATTATACATTAATAAGTTTGGGACATTTACAAACCGAAAATCATTATATAATAAATTAATATTTTCACACATTCTTAAAGAGCCCCTCCTCCCTCTTATAAAAATCCCTCATCTATAACCCACTACTCACAAAGATCAATCCCCTTGGAACGTCCAACTTCATCCAAATTAAGCTCTTTAAATCCCTCTATTCCTCCTATATTTTGTCTTCTCTGATGTAGGCAATTCATGTAAACATTTTGGTTCAAACAAAAGGCGAAAAACAATTTAAAGGTAATGTCTTCTCCTTAGTTGTTTTGTTTTATTTTCCTTCTCCAACCCCCTAAAATATTTTTATTCCTTTATTTTATTAAAAAACATGTATCCCCAGTATAATAGGTTGTTTTTATGTGAATTATTAGAACTAAACTTACACACAACTCCGTCTAATGGGTAAAGACAATATTGTTTCGGTGGACGACGAAATAACACCTCACGAAACGATGATTGTTCAATTATCTCCTACCACCTATTATGATGTCCATTTTGATGGAACTATATTTATATGTGATATATATTACATTTATATTTTTTAAATTTTTCGGTATTTTTCATTTATAGATTACCTTTATGGATTCCGTAGTTGGTAAATATGATAATCTAATTCAAGGAAGTGCGGACTACCGCCCCTTCAAAGTGATATGACTCGTTCATTCCAAATGTGGAATGTATAAAGGATGGAATTACTGAGATTATAAATATGATATTAAACTGTAATTCTGATATACCAATGTATCATTATTTTTTCTTTCCACTAAATATGAAATAGAAATTAAAGTAGTGTTCATGCGTATGTACGGAATACCGTCTCCAAGAACGGTGCTTCAAATTTCTTACCTCCAAATGCTATGTACTATTATAAATACATGTATGTACTGGATATATATAATATATAAGATATCTAAATAATGAAAATCATTCTAGATAAAATGAAATTTGGACCACATGATCAACTTGTAATTATAAGAAGTCCATTTTTGACTCAAGTACCAAATATCGACAAAAAACCATTATTAGATTAAATAATTACACAATGTTTACATCATCATAAAAAGTGATTTAAAAGGAATGATAATATTTAAATAGTTTCTTAAGCTAGTAGTAATTATGTTTATTTTATTATTCGAGAGATCAAAGAATTAATGGGTCATGTCAGACACGAGGTAAGGGACATCGTCTCAATCTCATTTCACTGAGGAATATATTGTTTTATATACGACATTCTTTAAAATATAGTATAAAAATCATTGAAATTTCATTTCATTGAAAGGGAATCTTATTCTACGAGGAATTTTACTAAATTACAAAAACAATTTATGTTTTTAACATATGTGGTGACAACTACCTTTCCACGGCCGTGAGTATTATTTGGTCTTTTGATTCCTTAACAATCCATAATGTTTTTAATAGAAAGATAAATACCGTACACTCTTTTATGTATTTTGGAATTTAATATGGTTTTTGGATTTATTATTTCAATATCTTGTTCAATATCTTTAAATGATATATTGTGATTGTAATTTGGAAATTTTATCTTTCCATTATGCTTATGTAATGTGTTATGATTACATTATTGTCCTTTGTATGTTTTTTACGTATACGGGTGATTCCGTGTTAAACCTAGGGCGGGTGAGCTCGAGATAGCTCTTCAATGCATTGGGTAATGTGACAGAGGTAATCATGAATGTTTCTCCTAAGTTTTTTAGGGAATAAATTGTGATTTTTATTCCAATGTAACTCCATATGTTTTCATGATAGCTATAATGTATGTATGATATAGATTCCACAAGTTACCTTTATGATTTAGGATTTCAATGTGTTATTCATAAAACTTATGATTTCCGGAGGTACGTTAAGTAGCTTATGTTATTTATTTATTGATGAACTAATGTTTATCATTCTTTTTTTTTATAACCCTTACTGAGCTTTTTATGCTCATCCCAAGTTTTGAAATTATTTCACATGACTTGATGATAAATAGGGTAAAGGATGGGATCAGGGGAATGTCATGTTGTCTAAAACATGGAATTCGACATGACTCTTTTTTATCTATTATTTTTTAAGAAGAAAAATGGAAATTGAGTAGAAGATTAACCTTTTTAATTTTTTAGAATTAATATAATAGTTATGATCTAACTCTCTAAAACTCTAAACCAAAAAAGATCCTCAATGTGAATTATTCATTTAATTCAAGATTATGTAATGCTTTAAGGATTGGTACTTATAGTAATGTTTATTATAAAATGCAATACTAATGGAAATTTTTTATTTTGGAATGGTAATTCCAATTACTGATAATTCTCATTAACAAGTGAGTAAGGGTGAGAAAGATGCCTACATATTATACACAGGGGAAATTGAAATGTCTGTTTCACCATGAAATCAGCCATATCTAAGGTGATATATATATATATAATATAATTACATTTATTAAAAAATCATGTAAAAATAACTCATATTACATGAAATTGAGATATATTTTTTTATGATAAATATAATTATCCCCACACTGTACTAGTGTGAACTGGGTGACATGTATATATTTAGGTATCTTTCATTCAAAATGATCATTTATACAGATAAGTTAGTTATGTTTTTCTTAAATTTTGATAATAAAATAAATATTATTCTTGGATGATCAATAATAAAAACAAAATTATCAATACCCAGAAATAATTTTTCACATTTGAGTATATGTAAGAATCTAAAAATTAGTTTTACCAGGATTATCCAAGTAGATAAGAATTATTAGGAACATGGTTCCTGACAACTTATGTTGAACGAAGTGGATGACATGGATTAAAATCTGATAAACATTTCAATTTTGATGGAGAATATATAATTTTCATCAATTAAATAAAATATTCATATGTTAATTTGTGAACATGAAGATATTTTATCAACATATATAATGAAAAGATACCAAAATAGGAATAACAATGAATTAAAGGATATGAAAGAATATTATTCTATATGTTTTTTTCATCATTAAATGTAATAATACTATATTAAAATTTGGATATTAAATACAATATTAAATTCATGTATGTGTATTGAAATTCTTGATTCATGGATTTTATAAACATTATAATAATTAAATTGAACTCTTTATATAGCCTTGAAAGTGTCATTCATAAGTCTGCTAACTGGATGATATACCTTAAAATTATATTAATGGATTTATTTTTGTTAAATAATTGTTTTTATTGAGTATTATAAAAAACCTTTTTAGGTTTCGTATTCTAGATATTATATGAAATTATTTCATGTTTAAAATGAATGTTGTTATTATATTTCATATTTAAAAAATTGTTTTGTAATTCATGAATTTTAAATGTCAAAAATAATCATTGAATGAGGATAAAAAAAATAGAAGTCATACTTAATTTAAGAAATATAATTCTTAGAAAATTAATACTAAATGTAATTGTAAATTATATGTCCAAAATGGGTATTGAATCATTGCATGTCTTACACCTATAAATTATGATTGATAAACTTGTTATTTCTTATGTCAAAATAATCTTTTTGAAATAAATGTTAGAGAAAAAATATTTTAGAGTTAGTTCATATGGTCATGCGTGAACTATTATATGAAAATGCTTGTGGTGAATTCATATACATCTAAAAATTATTTTATATTATTTTTGGATTTTAAGGAAGATTTAATGAATATTCTATGTAGAATATATAATATCCCCACAGTGATATAATTATAAAATATCTTAACCAAGTGCAAATAAATATTTAAAATCTTTATTAGATTAATTTCTAATGACATAGCACATTATCCAAACAAAATCCCTGATGACACGTATAGGAGTTTTGATGAGGATTGTTATTTGTGTTAAATTTATTTTATAATTCCTTCTGAGATTTGTTTTTCCAATGTCATTAAAATAGATAACCATATTCACACAAAAAAAAGAATAATATAAGTCATATATGTTACAATATGATTACAATACATTGTGTCCAAAATTAATGTGTTTGATGAGAAACATTTATTTAATCTATCTTAAGAAATAATCATATATCACAGAAAGAATACAAGAATATTACATAATTACCCTAAACGATCCTATGATATTACTATCCTAATGACAGAAATATACTATCCATGACCTAGTGTATTTATATAAGATAGAACCACTACTCTTTTTTATAGAAGGATAAGGATTAAAATCAATATGGAGAAGGATCTAGATACACATTTCGTTATAGGATCACTAGAGTCAAAAAGACATATTGTGATGAACTAGTGCATATATACTTACTAAATAAAAATTTTAATACAAATGAGGTGGTCTTATTTTCACCTTCTAAGGTTATGTATTCATCGATAAGAATAATTTACCATAAAGGAATGTGGTTAATGAAAACATCCTATGATTGGAATGATCATATCAATTCTAAGATGGATTCCATGTATGAACATACAATTCCATATTTTGGTAGTTTCATTAGTTGATGTATTCTCTTTGGTGGGAATTTGAGAATAAAATTTACATGGATGGTATTATAAAGTAATAATATGTTTTGGTTGGGTATATAAGGTTTCAAAACATTTTTTGGAATAATTTATAATGAATCCTTACATAAGTTATTATATTAAAATCTAATATAACTATGATTTTCATAAAAATAATCTATGGTTATTATATTTAGAAATTTGTAGATGATATCATATTATATAATGGAAACCAAGTTTAATGTCTTTACATAAGTAAAACAAAACGGTAGGTGATACCAAATGATTCTAATATGATATGAGAGTAATAGAAATACATTTATGGATTGAACGTATATTTATTATTATAGAATATTTTATTTAATGAATCCACTTGTATTTTTGGTTTTGTTAAATATATAAATTGATCCATGTGTATATAAGTAGTAAGTGGGAGTGTTTTAGTTTTATAAATAAAATATATTAATAACTTATAGAAAAAAGATACTGACTCTTATAGATTATTAAGAATATGGAAAAGACATTACTCCTAGAATGAAATAATGTACCCAGCTACATTTTGGGAAATAAAATAATATGAGGTTTTTATTAGGATTTGGAAAATATAGGATGGAACAATTAAATAGTTTTTTTTTCAATGTCGTATGGAATGAAATCCATCTATGATTATGCATAAATGTAAAAGAGCATAATCTTTTTATGAACAGAATTCGATATTTAGTACGAATGGTTTGAAATTTATCTTATATTAAATTATTTGTACTAATGTTTGATATTTCATATGTATAAATAATTGAGAGAATAGAACTAGGATAAATGTATATCATAGTATTTAGAACATTTTAAAAATACATTAAATATATGATGGATGCGTTCTTTGTTTTCGAGATGTAGGAATAATAGATAACAAGGTGATATAATAGTATTTTTCAATCTGATAAATCTGATCTAGTATCACAGTGAGGATATGTAAATTATAAAGATAAAATTATTTAAGATTCTCAACTAATTATTATCATAAAATAAGCATGTTATCGGTTTTTATGATAATTAATAAGTGATTTAACAAATTTTTCCATATTTTGGATCTTTACGATGGACGTAAACTGTAATACTATTATGGTAATCTTATGATGATTATATTATCCTAGATATAAAATTTATTATTGTTATATAAGGTTAGTAATTATTGAAACTGCCTCATGAATGATTTTATCAAAGTTTTGATGTCCCATTAAGAAGAATAGCCATGATAATGTGACATATCTAATAACATTATTCATACACAGATAGAATAATGTATATCATCATAGAGATAACTAGTAAGTTATTATTTGTCTCTATATTAGGTGAGAGTTTCATAGATTTGGTAACGTCTAATATTGTTCATCTGTACTAAATATTACTATAACATTTTTATAATAGAATATTAATCATTATTTCATGACATGATGATTTTTCTCATTTGTAACACTCTTGTGATATATCCTCACAGTATCAATTGTATCGAATGGTTATAAAAATTTCCAACTATAATTATAACCTATAAATTAATTGAAAATATTTTGGAACATATTTCCTAAGGTCATGATTATATATTGTTGAAGGGACAAGAAATTATGATTTGAAAATTTGGTTTTTGATGGTCAGATGTGGACATGGCCACTCATCAGGATGTTTCAAACAAGGTAATCTTCATATAGAAGGTTATCAGCACTAAAATTACAATATGAATTGTTTATGTTATACGTTTCATGGGATATTTATATCTGAAAACATGTTTATTTGTCATTATACTTGATTTTGTTATTAATATAAACCACAAATCACGTTCTTTTACGTATTGATGGATATCTTGACGTTATATTCTCTTGATGAGGTGACATATGTTGGTTGCATCATAAGTGGCATGGAATTAATTGAATATGTAATGAATTTATGTTCCCCATCTAGATTAATTAATTATTTTATGTCATCCCCAATTATTGTAATGAAACAAAATTTTAAACTCTTATGCATGGTAGTTAATCAATATTTTCATTTTAGTGAGTCATATATATATAAACCAACATTATAGTTTAATGAAAAGAAATATAAAACATTATTTAAGATATATGGAAAAAATTGATTAATTAAAATTCATATGAAAATTTTTTCTTTGAGATATTGGCTTCTTTCTCTATGGGTTTCTTAATGACATGTTAGATGAAATTCATGGATTTTAATTTAATTCATCTCATGACACTTAAAAAGAGGCCAACAGAGTCGCACAATAAGTGTATCGAAAATCTATATTAATTATAACTTGAAATTAGTAGTTTATATAAATATTACCCATAACATTGTGATTAATAATTATGTATGTCATGTTGTTCAAATAAATTCCATCATTAGTTATCCATGTGAAAAATATATGTTAATTGAATATTAAAAAAATATTTCCAATCTCCCTAGTGAATAATAAATTTAATTTTTCATTTATATAATGAATTATATAATGAGAGTTATTTATTTAAAAAATAATTTATTATTCTAGGTTTAATAAGTTTTAATTATGATTGATAGGCCAAGATAAGGGCTTATTGTAAATGATATATCTTAATAAATATAATTTTTACTTAAAATGATAATTTAATTTTAGGGAGGATATTTAATATATATGTGAGTTATATATTTTCATTTAATTTATTAATAATATTATTATTACCATAAGATATGTGGTCCAATTTGAATAAATAAATATAAAAGGTAATTTTCACTATTAATAAATAAATGAACCATGTATATAATTAGATTTATATTATTTTTGCAGATGAGAATTGTTTTGATTATTGTATTCTACTATGATAATTATCAAGGATATGTGAACCGATCAAGATATATACCTTGAAAATAGATATATAATCATCCTCCCCCCATATAATGGAAGGGATAATAATATAATTCTTTCATGTGAAAAATCCTATTTTACGATCAATGGAAAATGATTCATAGAATTTGGTTCCTCCTTAAATGAACCTGAATCACCAAGATGGTCATTTTTAGATGCTGGGGAACTTGTAGATACCACTAGATGAATTATACATTGGATTAATCCTAAAAATGATTATATGGTAAGAGTATAAACCACAATGATCATAAACAAAGAATGGAAAAATTTATATGTAACGATAAATATAATTTTAAATAAATTGTAAATATTATATAGTATTGTCCTATTGTATAATTGTGGGGTTTCTTGGTCCAGTCATTCATATTTTATTTGTTGAAACAAATGAAAATGTTTTTTTCCTTTACCTTTAACACGCAATCTATTCCCTATAACCTTTAGGGAACACAACCTAAATTATTTCAAGAAACAAATTGCTAACTAGGTGTCCTGAATGGTTCCATCTAGGTCATATCAATTGAATTTCACAAGATAAATAATTCAGCATCCTTAATAAAATTTATGTTAAAATAATGTTTCCTAAAATTTTAATAAACATAACATTGAATATATAATGAATTTTTGACATAGTGTGTATAATTGGTGAAAATAAATATATGATCTATTTCCACAGATTTTATTAATTTAGATTATTTATTTGAGTACATAATTAAATTATCTGTGAAACATTAATTTAAGACTTAAAAAACCTCAATCTTATAATTGAATACTATTATATCCATGTAATTCAAGATGTAGTGGGTAATTTAATGTTGATAAAAATTTTGTGCCATGGTTTGGGCATAGTCCTCATATATTCATGGTATTCATCAATCGATAATTTTTTCTATTATTGTTCACCATTCATTCACAAGGATATAGTTGTATAATTTTTTGGGAACAATATATTTATATATAGTCCACATATATATGAATTTTACACCCCATGTAAGTGTGATTTATTAATGAAATATTTTTTATTTTAAATTTTATTATATATAGTATGTCTGGAAAAATCGAATATAGTCGGCTCAAAAAAGCCCTAATTGATAGTGCATAGGTTTTGGGAAAGTGCTTCCACTACATAATAGAAGGGAAGTCAATTCAAGTGAGTGTTATAATGGAATGGGTCAGAAAAAGTATAAAGAATATGTGGCGTGTGGTATTACACTCAATGGTACTAATTGTGTTTGAGGTTGTTTAAAATTATCATAAACAAAATTTGATAATTTTTTGATCAGAAATATATATTTTTAGTGTCTATAACCATTATATATCGTTTCACATGTCAATATTTTTTTGAAAAACAAATATATATTAAATTTTATTTATTCCTATTTCCCATGTATATGTTATTCATACACTATCAATAACTTTCCCATGGGATATTATAATCAAGATTTATCTATGATAATGTGATCACGATATTTATTTACATAATTTATATAAATTATTTCTAATAGTAATTTTTTATATATTCTAATGGGCTTCAGATTTATCAAATGGAAAATTTTGTCTATGTTTTGATAAATTTCTTATTATATACATGATATTTATTTTTTTAATTGAAAATAAAAAAACACATTATTGTTTTCATACATTATCATGGAAATATTTTCAAGGAATCTCCAATGTAATTTATTTTTTTTGAATTTTTATGTTATGTAGTGTTGAGATTATAGGTGAACTAAACAAGAATTGTTTTGAAGGGAAATATCCAATTCATTGTAATGATTGTATTCTAAGAGAACAATATAAATAATGATTAACCACTTCCAATGTTCATCCCAATGAAATCATGAAATTTTTTCATAAATAGCACTACAAAAGAACTATTGATGGGGGTATTTTTATCACCTCCATCATTATCATTGATAGTGTGGGGCCTCTAATAGCATTAGAAGTTGCACTGATAAAGGCTCTAATATTGTAGAGTGCTTTTTTAAAAATATCACACGACAAGAAATACATCGACATTCACCTCTACGCAAATACATAATTTCATTAAAATTAATTTACATTATTAAATAAAAAACACTACTATATACAGTTAAAACAGTATTATGTATAATTTCACATTCAATTAAAATAAAAAAATATTTAAAAACAATAATGCTTCATCATCAATGGAACCCCCAAATCCCTCTCATAAAATCCTGATCTCGGTTTCAGTTTCTAAACAAACAACCCCAACCCATGTGAAATAATCTCCTTATATAAGTAAAAAATTCATATCTTAGTAATATATTAATGAAATAAATTAAATGTAAATATAAAGAATACATGAATAATATTTCATTTTGAAATAAGAAGAACCAAATAGAGTTATACCGATCACACCATGCATCAGGTTATTTGGAAAAGATTCAAACACCACACAAATGGATTATGGATCATTGTCCAAAATTATCAAAATAATCTAAATATGTTTTCACACCTTTTAGTATTTTAGTTATATATTTTAAAAAAGTTTCATTTGAAAATAGAAACATGAACAATAATTCATATCAGTCACATCGTGTGCCAGATTGATGTGAGATGGATTCGTACACATCAAAAATTACACATGAATCATTTTTCTAAACTATGAAGACAATCTAAGTAGATTTTATCATTTTATAATGAGTGACACATGTTTTTAATTAAAATTTCAATTTAATACTAATTACATGAAAATTATATTATACCAGGCACACCATAAATTAGATTGAGGTGTCACTAATTATTTATGAAGAATAATTATGTATAAATATTTTACTTAATATATCAATATAATCTAAATCCATTTTCTCGGTTTGGATTGTTCCATTTTTGTTTTTTCTAAATAGTTAATTTAAAATAAAAATAAACACCTGGATTCACAATGATCACACCGTGTTATTGATTAAGGTATGATTGATTCATACACATCATAAATTACATATGAATTATTTTACTAATGTATCAAAATAATTCAAATTTTTTTCTTTTTTTGGAGTTTGTCATGTGTTCTTTTTAATTAAATGTAATTTTAAACTGAAAACATGAAAATTTAGTTATAATTATCATATCATGTGTTAATTTTTTTTGAGACTAATTACTACATGTAAAAAATGAATTATATATCAATTTAATAAATTATCAATACAATCGTAGTGGGTTTAATTTTTTTCATTGAGTGACATACATTTTGAAATAAAATGTCAATTTTAAAAATATAATAGACTTGTTTAGTCATAATAATAATATGGTGTATTGGATTAAGGTTCCTCTAATTCCTATACATAAAAAATGTCTTTTGAGTCATTTTACTTAAGTATTAAAATAAGCCAAATGTGCTTTCTCGGTATTATGTGTATCACATGTCCTTTGAACTGATATTATTGCATCTTTTAAATAAAAAATACTTGGAGTCATTCTAGTCACAATGTTCAATATATTTATGTGTGATTGATTATAACATGTTAAAATTGACTTATGAATTGTTTTCCTAATGAGTCTAAATATTCTAAATGTGTTTTTTCAAGGATTTGAGTATGTCACCTATTCCTTTTACAACAATTTTTTTCAATTTTAAATTAAAAGTCAATCTTGTAGTCATATCATTAACATCATTAATTATATTGTGGTTTGGTTGATTCATTCATGTAAAAATGACTTGTGGGTCGTTGTCATAAAGTATCAAAACAATCAGAATAATTTTTCTTTATTTTTATTATATCACATTTCTTTTTTCGAAAATTAATTTTAATTAAAAAAATTGAACATTGAGTCATATTAGTCACACTATGAGTCATATTGACGTGCGACTGATTCCTCAAATCAAAATTACATTTTAATTGTTTTACTAAAATATCAATAAAATACATATTTTTTTATTAGTTTTCAGTATGTCAACTATTTTGTTCTAATAAAATGTTATTTCAAACTTGAAACACACACTTTGAGTCAGCAAGTCACATCACATATTGTTTTGATGTGATACTACATACTTCATGTCAAAAATGGACTATGAATCATGTTCCAAAAGTAGAAAGATAATCAAAAAAATTTCTTGGTTCTCAATGAGTGACATACATGTGGAAATAAATTTTCAATTTTAAACTAATAACCAACACATTGAGTTATAGTGGTCAAACCATGAATCAGAATGAGGTGATGTTGATTCTTACACATCATTACTGACATATGTATAATTTCCCTAAAAAATCATAATAATATGAATATGTTTTATCAATTTTATGTTTTTCTATTGTTATTTTTAATATAATGGAAGTCAATTTTAAATATAATGACACGCTTGGAGACATATCGGTCATACTATACATCAGATTAAGTTGTGGCTGATTTCTACGATTCAATATTAATTGTGGATAATTTTTTAAAAGTATAAGTGAAAAATGAGTGAGATTTATTTTTTTCAATATTTCACTAGTAATATTTATTAAAATTTCTTTTAAAACTAGAATCATAAACATTGATTCATTTCAGTCACATCATGTGCCGATTTTATGTGAGAATGTAAACTAAAAATGAAAATTAATTTTGAATCATTTCCCAAAATTATCAGTAATATTGAATCATGTTTTCTCATTTTTTAGTAAGTGACACACTTTTATAACTAAAATGTCAATTATAGATTGATAATAGACACTTTGAGTTATAGCAGTCACATAATGCGATGTATTGACATGAGATTGATTCCTACACATCAAAAATTTTATATAAATTATTTTTTAAATTAATAAATGTATAAATGTGCTTTACCAGCTTTTATTATTTCACTTGTTATTTTAACAAAAATTAATGTAAATTAAATATAAAAAACAAACACATAGTGTCATATAGGTCACACTATGTGTAAGATTGAGGAGAAAAAAATTCCATCACATAATAAATAACAAACATATAATTTTTGTAATGTATTAAAACATTATGAATGATTTTTCTTTATTTTGAGTATGTAACTTTTCCTTTTTACTAAAATTAAATTCACTTTTATAGAAAAATGAACACATTGAGTCAAACCAGTCACTCCTTGTGTCAGATTACATTGGAGGTTTTTTCTACACACAAAAAATGACTTATAGATCATTTTAATAAACTAATATAACAATATTGAAGAGTTTTCTTGGTTTTGAGTATCTCAAATGTCCTTTTTACTAAAATCTATGACAAAATTAAATAAAAAATATACACATTGAGACATATCGGTCACACGTTGTGTTGGATTAAGGAAAAGATGATTATTACATGTCAAAGATGGAATATATATCATTTTATTAAAGTTTCAAAAAAATATGAATGTGTTTTCTCAATTTTGAGTATATCATTTTTTCATTTTTCTAAAAATAATGACAATTTTAAATAAAATGGCACATTTGGAGTAATTTAGATAATAACATGGGATGGATTTTTGTGTGGGTGATTCATACAAGTCACAAAATACTTATGGATAATTTCTCTAATGTATAAAAATAATCATAATAAGTTTTCTATATTTTTATAATGTTACTAATGTTTTTTACTAAAATTAATATGAATTATAAATTTAAAGGCACACTTGAAGAAATTACAGACACACCATGTGTTTGATTGAGGTGATGATGATTCTTACACATAAAAAAATACATAATTATTATTTTATAAAATTATAAAATTAATAGGAATGTGTTTTATTAGTTTTCAAAATGTGATTTTTTTATCTAAAAAATAAATTTTAAAATAAAAATATATAGTTAAAGTCATACCCATCACAATAGTCATCATATTGAGGTCTAGTGTATTGAGTTTACAATGTATTTTTCTAATTATATTATCAAAATTATATAGATTAGGATAAAAAGGTATGTTTAGAAATCTAATATAAAAGGGGTGGGTGAATAATAATTTTAAAATTTTTAGTTCAAAATAATTAATAAAAAACCCCAAATACATACTTATGATAATAATCTGACATAAACTGTAATATAATGAAAAATTTCACCAAATCTTAATTAGAAACAACATGATTAAATTTGAGTAACATAATTTGTATCAGAAATGATCTTATTACATAGAGTATGGATAATTATCACTGTAGATATTATAAAAAACTGAATATAGTGTGTTGAAAATAAGGATCAACATGAATATTATATAAATAGTTTAAATTAAAAATGAGAAGAAACAAGAAATAGATTTAATAACATAAGAATGATATATATCCATCTGAGGAAAAAGTTAACCATAATTGTAATGTAGTCGCTTACCATTACTAAAGGATTCCCTTGTTTTATACATGTATGAATGTATGTCCTCCCTCACCAGGGAATTCCTCGATACGAATATTAAATTATTTGTATTCCAATCCATGTAAACCCTTGATGTGATGAAAAAATTATATTTCCACCTCTAATTGGTAGCCCTTAATCGGATTTATTTAATTCTTGGTTTATCTATCCCTAGTATGCCTTGATACGATGTATTAGATTATTTGTCTTCTTATCCCAAGAATCCCCTAATATGATGTATCATATTCTCTTCCTTGCTAGTCAAAGGAATAGGTTGTTGGTAATATGTAATATTTATAAAAACCAAGATTAAATAAAATCAGTGAGCTTTAAACTCCTCAAATGGCCAAATATTTATAGGATGCCTTCCATACAGTTATCTTAATCTCCCAATATTTATATAACTATGATTCTTTCTTGAAGAATTGGAAACATTGAACTCAACAGCTCTATTATAATCCAATGTTTGATGTCAATTGGGATTACACCATTACAGTGTAAAATATGCTTCATTAAGATATAAATAATTTATCAATATTACAATTTAAAACTTATTTAGTTTAAGGTATTTATGTGAAATTTTCATTAAAATCATCATTATATTGGTTAGTCATATTTTTATCAATACCAGTATCATTATGATTGTTAAGACACTCTCAGTATAAAATACATAAAATAAACCCTACAAATATTTATGATAAAAATTATTCTATTTTTTATGAAACTAATGAACATTATGATAATCATAATGAATAATGTATTCATTATATTCCCAATGATTTACAACTTATTCTTTTTGTGGTAAAATTTAATTATTTCTAAAAAAAATATTCTAAAACACATTGGACATAATAATGTTATTAGTTATGTATTTAAGATAGAGTTTTTGATTTCTAAAATAAAAGGAATAGAAAAGAAAGAAATAGATTTTATGAGTCAATATTTTCTTGTCATCTATCCCACCAAGTTATAAAATAGAGATCTACTCTCATTGGATGGATATGGAAACCCATTGATGACTGAAATGTCTGATCCAAGAGAAAAATATTCTCCCTCTATTAGTTTATTAAAGAATGTTAATAGAAAAATATATCTTCTTGAATGAATCCACCTATATAACAAACAAATTATGTTTTTAATACTATAGGAAAATAAATATGAAACCTTATATTAATAAAATTTAAAATTTCAACTTAAACCACAATGTGTAGGTCATATACTGTATAGAGTGACTTTGATTGAGGATTGATTTATTCCACCATGTCTTTTAATCCCTTAATTAATGATCATAGACAAGGATTTATTTAACATTTTTGAAAAATTAATTTCCTAATTATATATATGAAAATTAAAAAAAATAAGTATTATAGAAAAATGATATCTAAATTGACAAAAAAAAATTATAAAATGATGCTAAAATCAACTAAATAAGTTATATGAGCTCACATATTCATGATATATGATTATTTTCTAACATGAAATATGTTCCATAGTCATTAATAAAAAGATATATTTCTTCTTGTGAATATGAGGACATTCAACATCCATTGTAGTACTGGATGAATATAAACACACCAAGGATTAATAAATATTTTAAATGAAATAATAATTATTTTCAAAAATAATCCCTTGAGGATTATTGTGTGATGATGGTATATGTTATTTTTTATTAAATTTCATACATAAAAACCACAATATTTTTTGATGGTTTGTTTCATACACTAATGTAACATTGATAAATATAAATAATTAGTTTTGATAAGTATTATGATAGTGAAATATTATTATATATACCCTATTACTTATCCATGTGAAGATTTTTTCAAGATCCTTATATTCATGGTAACTCCTCATACCATGAATTTCATGATAGTTATATACTTCCTTATCATAATATAAATCTCATTGAACATGATATAAAATATATATCAAACATTTTATACAAAAACATTGGATTTTGTGTAATAAAAATTGTCAAATATCATCATGTGTGCTCTTTTTATTAGTAATTCGTGTAGTGAATCTAGGAAATAAATATTTATTGTATCAAAATTGATTTCAATGAGTACACAATTATAACCAAAAAAGAATAAATAATGAAAGGAATGAAACTGCATTTATATTATAAAATTATAGGGTTTTATTCCTATAACATCTATAATTACAATAGTCTATTGTCTATATGTTTTCTTTTAAATGGTGTATCTAATTTTTCTACACATTCATCAATTTTAGATTATTTTATTTTGGATTGGTATGCAGAAGTGATGTCAAGAGTAATAAGTCCAGATTATTGTTCATAGGGATTTCCCTTCAAATAGTATTTATATACGCGCCTAATAAATATGAAGTGAATTTAGTCATAAGTAACATAGTAGACCAATGACTGGAAAAAGAAATCATGAAAATACAACTCATGTATACATTAATGACTGAGAAGTCTTACCATTTTATTCATGTGGATTTATATACATTATCAAGAGAAATGATTTCTATTATAGACATTCTATATATGTTTTATTCAGAATAAATAATGTTTTTACTACCACATTGTAACCTCATTTCTAAATGAACAATTATTGTTAGTAAATTCATATATCAAATAGGAAAGGTAAAGGTGGTTTGTCAATGTCTTTTAGATTGGTCAATTGATCCTTAAGATTTTTCTAATTCAACCTTTTATTTCAACTCCTTCCCTTTTTCTATCTGTAATGACATTCATCAGTTAAGACAATTTTTCATTAATTTTAAATTGTTTATATTGAAAAATAAATTGGAATTTAATATCTCATTATTGACATATTTTGTTAAAAGATCTGATGGCCACTCTAGGAATGTTACATTACCTTTCATGATTTTACAAATTGTTTTTCATCTTGTGGATCTAGTAGCTCGACATTCAACTCATGGGAAATGAAAATCCGTACTCTCATATAAACTATTAATGTTTTCTGTTATTTTTATTGTATTATTGATTATTGAACACAATAACACACAAGAGCCTTAACCCAATTGGCGAGGAATCGCAAGGTGCATCCAAGAGACCCAAGATCAAATCTCGGTGGAGGAATATTTCCGGGGGTACTAAAAAAGTATTGTAGCAGTACTGTAGCAGGAACTGTAGCAGGAACTATTTGGTACTGTAGCAGCTGGAACTATTCATCCATCTGGGCCTTCGTTCCACCAGTTTGGTCCTCGGGTCCTGCAAGGCTTTTGGGACACCCAAGGCCTTTGGGCCAGTTGATTCTCAAGGCCTTCGCGCTAGTTGATTCTAAAGGCCTTCGGGACACCTTAAGGCCTTAGGGCCACCCCAAGGCCTTCAGGCCACATGAATGCAGTCACCAGACATAATACAAAAATCGAGTTGCCCTAGAAGAGGATTCAAAGTAGGTGCACTCACGAGAGCAGAGTCAAATGGATTTTCAGAATGAGAGGGTATGGCTACGCCATCGGTACGAGTATGTGCTTGAATAGGAATCCTAGCCAGAAGATAATGCGAAGGTCAGGAGATACTATCAAGATGCAGATGCTAGGGATGGGAAGTTCCTTGTAGATAGTCTGGTTAAATTCCCAAAGACCTTCAGGTAATATAATCCCTTAAGCCTACAGGCCATGTAATCTCTGAGCCTACGGGCCTTGTAAGGATTCCCCCTCATCCCATGAAGGGGGGTTATCGAAAATCAATAAAAATGAAGGCCTTCGGTCCATTAAGGCGTGAACATGATAACCATCATAACAAGGCGATGGGATGGATTTTATAGATTAAAATCACATTCAATTTCACTATGTATAATATTATTGTAAGAAATGTTTATGTGTCTTTTAGATTTACATTTTCATGGGAAAATTATGAGAATATTAACTACCATAACAAAATTATCTCTTTTAAGGGAATGGATCTCCTCAATGTTATTGGGTGTTGGGGATCATCCCTTAATGGATGTTCTTGGTTTTTTCTCCACATTTCATCCCCTAATAAAATTTAATATAATATCAATTTGAAAATGATATTTTTCATTAGTAGGCTATAATTGTGCTTACATATATAAAATTTGATTATATTTATCCCCTTATTATTTTATTTTCTCTAAATGTGATTTTGGTATCATAAAAAAATTATCCTATGACCTGGAAAAACTGTTCAGGTGGCATCAAGTCCACTAATAGTAGATGTTCACCTAGTATAGCAGATTATGCATCATGTATTTTTGTCAGATAAAAAATTATAGGCAATTATGTAATAATTTTTATTTAATATATATTTCAAAAATTTTATTTTATGTTATAATTAAACAAAATTCCTACACCTTTTGGGTGTTTTCATCTATTAGTATTCCAAAATTTATTACACGTGACACCTTCAATGATACTCATTGTGGTATAGAAGTAGATTTGGATTTGGGTTCCTCAATCTATATAAAAATATAAGAACATAATATTTTTTTGTATCAAGTCTCATAAATGTATTACCGTACTTTATAAATATGTACCAATTTTATAAGTGAACCATTCTACATCATTTATTTTTGATATGGCTATATTGGATTCTATTCCCATTACTTATTATCACCACTCAGATTATTTTTCATAAAAAAATAATTCTTAGTCAATGTTATTAGTATAATAATTTTTAAACATTGTATTTAAAACCACATTGTACCCAAAATATGTCTTCTCACAATTTCTAGTAAATTAATACCATGATTCCTATGTTATTATGTGTACACACATATGTAGTGGGATTGGGTTAATTTTACCTTCAGCACCCTAGGGATGAAACTATTTTAGAATCATCCAAAATTCGTTGTGAACTTTTCTATAAAACATTTACACAAGTTTCATTCTTAATTAATCTACAAAAAATACACTCTATAAGGGATAATGAATGTTAATTAAATGTTTCAATACTTTAATTTTTAACAAAATAATGAAATAATATCATATTATTACCATAATATCTTCATACGTTGTGTCTTAAGTGGAGGGAAAACATATTTCCATAAATATACATCCATCGTCATGCACATCAAAGTGAGGAGAAAAATAATAGTGTTATACATGGAATAGTTGTGGTTAATAGGATGCTCTTCTGAATTGTATTATACCTCAAATTAGAATACATTGTCTCATAATTTAATCATCTTTGTGAACACTATCTTGCAATGGTGCACTATATTTTCAAAGACATCAAGTTTTCATTGTCTACGATTTATATGGGTTAATCATGATAAATATGTTGTTTACCTAGATCGATTGACTTATCATTGGTAGAAAGTTGTTTTCTCTACATTTGGACCACCAATAGGTTGAGAAACCTTGTTTATCTTAGGATTAGAAGAATCAGTGCATGATAAATTCATTATCTGCAGATGTTGTTCAATATTTAAATTAGATTTCCTAATTATAGATGTGGATAGATTATAACATAACGTAAAATAATATTTATTATAAATATATATAAACTTATTATAGAAATCTATTTTTTATATAGGGGGAAGGTATTTTACCCCTCTACCAATTATCATAATCCATTCATAGTGGTCTCTTCTGATATCAAATAGCACACATATATTGTGACTATTGCAAAATGATTTTGATTCCTCTAATAAATTGGGAATACCATGATGATTTTTCATATTCCCTTTAGTGGTTTTCATCACTAATATAAAAATTTACAACTTTTGTTTTTCGATATTACAACATAAATATGTGTACTACTTGTGATTCAATTATAATCGTTCTTCTATATAACATTCCATATCGAAATCCTCTTTCCTGAATCCTATTAAAACTATTTTAATAGAACTCTTATTATTAACACACATGAATTGAAAAATAGTCACTACAAATATTGTATAATCTAACTCCCTTATTTATTTCGTGTTTCCAATGATTGAAATATTAACATAAATTTTATTTTTATCTTTATTACCTGATATGTGCAATTATTTATACACTTATGGAACTAAAATATTTTTCATGGTACTTCCATCATCATTTTCATTTTTATAAAACATATAACCATTAATTACATAACAATTATAATATTTTATAATCAACCATGGTATTCTATATATCCACTAATGTCATTATTAAATTTGACCAGTATTTTCATATGAATCTTCAAAATATGGTCTCAAAACCATCATGTAACTTAATTATTATTTGTATTTCATATCCATATTTCAGACAATGATGGATTTATATGCCTAACATTTATTTTTTAGTTTCAACAAATTGAGTAATTTATGAAAAATGTAATGGTGGTCCTAAACTAAATTAGTAATTGTGATTGTGACAAATTTTTTTGCATAAATTCATTCATCCATGAGCTATCTATTGTGATGATACTTTGGAAGACCAATTCCATCCCCACTAAATAGTTACTTGGTAGAAAATTTAACGATATCCTCAAAAATATATTGATATGCCATAAAATTTTCTAAACTAATTCAATTTTTCAAATACCCATTCAAATTACTCTTATAACATTCAATGGGGTACATCCATTTATAATGTACAAGACCATACAGTCAAATATTTATTTAAAAGCGAATCATTATGTGAAACATATCAAAAAATTATTTTGGTTGGAAGAATATTTCATATTCATATAATATGGCTGAAATTTCTTTTTCTAATGTTTTAAATTTATCATAGTCTATAAAATTACTTCATAAATCATTGAAATGTAAATTGGTATCGGTTAATATATGATGAAATTTATTGGGGAAAAATCAACATAAAACTACCTAAATTAGATCTTACATGGAAACAAGACATCAATGTGAATTACAACCCTTTAATATTAAATCAATATCTGACACAATATTCATGATTTATGATGAATACTCCTTTGGAACCAATACATAATTAAAGATGATTCAAGACTGATATATCCAATCCATTGAAATAGTGTAAGAATCTAGATGAAGAAATGCTTATTTTAAACCCTTCACTAGAACCAAAACTTCTCGTATTCCCATTTCAATCATGTCCATCATGTCCTTATTTCTATTACTTATTTTTTTATCTATTTACAAATGATTAAAAGGAACTATAAATTTAATTTTTCTACTTTCATAACATCTTTAAAATTCATGAACGAAATCCAATTCCAATATAGGAATTTTAAAAGAACTAATCTCTTTTTCAAATTGGATTTCATAATGTTTTCCAAAAATGGAATACTAAATGTAGTGTCCTTATATTTGAAATTCTCAAATAGTTGATCATATGTTAGTATAGATGGTGTTTTATATTATTTTTAACTCCCGTCGAATGATTTCATCCGATATCGGTACATATGTCACAAGGTAGTTATATTTGAAGTCCCAGAAATAGAATCATTGATTAATGTTTCATCCGGAATGACTCTGTAAATTGTAGAGTAATGGTTAACCCATGATTTAATTTAATGGTATATTGATAAAAAATTATAAAGAATGAAATTCAATTATCATCCCGTAAAACAGTAATATCAACATGAAATATTCATAACTATAAGCATCACACAACATAACATCTAATTTGTTTTTTTTAATTCATCTCTCAATGGATCCAAGTAAACATCAGTATCATTAACCATTTGTTTTTGTCAATCTATGAGCATTAAAAACATAATATATTTTTTATTTCGTGCATATCATATTGGAAATTTATAATTTACTAACATATTCAACCATGTACTATGAATGTTTCTTTGATTACCAAAATAATTAAATTCCTTTATAGATATTTCAAGATGATGGTTTCTCGGCTCATCTCTAAATTATAGATAATCATGATCAATTCTATTCATCTGATGGGACCCTTCTTGGTGATGATGTTTCCCATCATTATTATATTTATTTTTCTGCCACATATATGTCCTTACATTTCCCTAACTTCAATATTGGATCATTAATATTGTAATGATTCGAAATAATGGAATCGAAAAATCTATCTTGTATTGAGAAGTTGTACACATTGAGCATTCTTTACGTGATTTAAGGTCATTAAGAAATAGAATAAATTTATTTTGATTTGCATGTATTATTTCAAAGATTATACCCATTGAATGTAGCATTCGTTTAGCATCATATGTTCTTCAAGAAATCTCATTATATTCTAAGATAATATAACTCAATTGTGAAAAAGGTCCAACCAACATCACTTACTCTATTTATAGTCATAAAATTATACTATATTAGTACAGATGTCAACTCATTATATTTTTTACAAATGGAATAAAATGGATGATTTTTAAAACTCATTATTACCAGAACTCTAGATGAGGCATTAATTTTACTTTTGACATACAATGATGGCCTTTCATTACTCCATTAAAAGGAAAAGTATATTTATCATAGAAATGAATTTTAGTTTTTATTAGATTCTTATATTTTAATTGGTGTGGAATTAGGGTAATGATGTATTTTCTATGTGTTTTTTAGAGTTAGTTACATCCCACATACGTAGGGTTATTATAAAACAATATTATATAGGAGGATAGTTTTTTTGTATCATGTCTCATAAATGTATTACCGTACTTTAAAAATATGTACCAATTTTATAAGTGAACCATTATATATCATTTATTTATGATATGGCTATATTGGATTCTATTCCCATTACTTATTTTCACCACTCAGATTATTTTTCATAAAAAAATAATTCTTAGTCAATGTTATTAGTATAAGAATTTTTAAACATTGTATTTACAACCACATTGTACCCAAAATATTTCTTCTCATAATTTCTAGTAAATTAATACCATGATTCCTATCTTATTATGTGTACACACATATGTAGTGGGATTGGGTTAATTTTACCTTCATCACCCTAGGGATGAATCTATTTTAGTATCATCCAAAATTCATTGTGATCTTTTCTATAAAACATTTACACAAGTTTCATTATTAATTAATCTAAAAAAAATACAGTCTATACGGGATAATGATTGTTAATTAAATGTCTCAATACATTAATTTTTAACAAAATAATGAAATAATATCATATTGTTACCATAATATCTTCAAAAGTTGTGTCTTAAGTGGAGGGAAAACATATTTCCATAAATATACATCCATCGTCATGCACATCAATGTGGTGAGAAAAACAATAGTGTTATACATGGACTAGTTGGGGTTAATAGGATGCTCTTGTGAATTCTATTATACCTCAAATTAGAATACATTGTCTCATAATTTAATCGTCTTTGTGAACACTATCTTGCAATGGTGCACAATATTTTCAAAGACACCAGGTTTTCATTGTCTACGATTTCTATGGGTTAATCATGATAAATATGTTGTTTACCTAGATTGATTGACTTATCATTGGTAGAAAGTTGTTTTCTCTACATTTTGACCACCAATAGGTTGAGAAACTTTGTTTATCTTAGGATTAGAAGCATCAGTGCATGAGAAAGTCATTATCTGTAGATGTTTTCCAATATTTAATTTAGATTTCTTAATTATAGATGTGGATAGATTATAACATAAGGTAAAATAATATTTATTATAAATATATATAATCTTGTTATAGAAATCTCTTTTTTATATAGGTGGAAGGTATTTTACCACTCTACCAATTATCATAATACATTCATAGTGGTCTCTTCTGATATCAAATAGCACATATATATTGTGACTTTTGCAAAACGATTTTGATTCCCCTAATAAATTGGGAATACCAAGTTGAATTTTCATCTTCCCTTCAGTGGTTTTCATCTCTAATATAAAAATTTACAACATTTGTTTTTCGATATTATAACATAAATATGTGTACTATATGTGATTCAATTATAAATCATTCTTCTATATAACATTTCATATCGAAATCCTATTTCCTGAATCCTATTAAAACTATTTTAATAGAACTCTTATTATTAACACACATGAATTGAAAAATAGTCACTACGAATATTGTATAATCTGACTCCCTTTTTTATTTCGTGTTTCCAATGATTTAAATATTAACATAAATTTTATTTTTATCCTTATTACCTGATACGTGCAATTATTTATACACTTATGGACTCAAATATTTTTCATGGTACTTCCATCATCATTTTCATTTTTATAAAACATATAACCATTAATTACATAACAATTATAATTTTTTATATTCAACCATGGTATTCTATATATCCACTAATGTCATTCTGAAATTTGACCAGTATATTCATATGAATCCTCAAAATATGGTCTCAAAACCATCATGTAATCTAATTATTATTTGTATTTTATATCCATATTTCAACCAATGATGGATTTATATGCCTAAACAATTATTGTTTGGTTTCAACATATAGAGTAATTTATGAAAAATGTAATGGTGGTCCAACACTACATTTGTAATTGTGATTGTGACAAAATAGTTTCCATAAATTCATTCATCCATGAGCTATCTGATTGTGATGATATTTTGGAAGACCAATTCCATCCCCACCAAATATTTAATTGGTAGAAAATTTAATGATATCCTCAAAAATATATTGATATTACATAAAATCTTCTAAACTAATTCAATTTTTTAAATACCCATTCAAATTACTCTTATAACATTCAATGGGGTACATCCATTTATAATGTACAAGACCATATAGTCAAATATTTATTTAAAAGCGAATCATCATGTGAAACAGATCAAAAAATAATTTTGGTTAGAAGAATATTTAATATTCATATAATACGACTGAAATTTCTTTTTCTAATGTTTTAAATTTATCATAGTCTATAAAATTACTTCATAAATCATTGAAATGTAAATTGGTATCGGTTAATATATGATGAAATTTCTTGGGGAAAATCAACGTAAAACTACCTAAATTAGATCTTACATGGAAACAAGACATCAATGTGAATTACAACCCTTTAACCTTAAATCAATATCTGACACAATATTCATGATTTATGATGAATAATCCTTTGTAACCAATACATAATTAAAGATGATTCAAGAGTGATATATCCAATCCATTGAAATAGTGTAAGAATCTAGATGAAGAAATGCTTAATTTAAACCCTTCATGAGAACCAAAACTTCTCGTATTCCCATTTCAATCATGTCCATAATGTCCTTAATTCTATTACTTATTTTTTTATCTATTTACAAATGTTTAAAAGGAACTATAAATTAAATTTTTGTACATTCATAACATCTTAAAAATTTATGAACTAAATCCAATTCCAATATAGAAATTTTAAAATAACTAATCTCTTTTTCAAATTGGATTTCATAATGTTTTCCAAGAATGGAATACTAATATAGTGTCCTTATATTTTAAATTCTCAAATAGTTGATCATATGTTAGTATAGATGGTGTTTTATATTATTTTTAACTCCCGTCGAATGATGTCATCTGATATCGGTACATATGTCACAAGGTAGTTATATTTGAAGTCCCATAAATAGAATCATTGATTAATGTTTCACCCAGACTAACTGTGTAATTTCTAGAGTAATGGTTAACCCATGATTTAATTTAATGGTATATTGATAAAAAATTATAAAGAATAAAATTCAATTATCATCTCGTAAAACAGTAATATCAACATGAAATATTCATAACTATAAGCATCACACAACATAACATCTGATTTGTTTTTTTTTCAAATCATCTCTCAATGGATCCAACTAAACATCAGTATCATTAACCATTTGTTTTTTTCAATCTATGAGAATTAAAAACATAATATATTTTTTATTTCGTGCATATCATGTTTGAAATTTATAATTTAGTTACATATTCAACCAAGTACTATGAATGTTTCTTTGATTACCAAAATAATTAAATTCCTTTATAGATATTTCAAGATGATGGTTTCTCGGCTCATCTCTAAATTGTAGATAATCATGATCAATTCTATTCATCTGATGAGACCCTTCTTGGTGATGAAGTTTCCCATCATTATTACATGTATTTTTGTGCCACATATATTTCCTTACATTTCACTAACATCAATATTGGATCATTAATATTTTAATGATTTGAAATAATGGAATCAAAAAATCTTTCTTGTATTGACAAGTAGTACACATTGATCATTCATTACGTGATTTAAGGTCCTTAGGAAATGGAATAAATTTATTTTTATTTGCATGTATTCTTTCAAAGATTATACCCATTGAATGTAGCATTCATTTAGCATCATTTGTTCCTCAAGGAAGCTCATTATATTCTAGGATAATATAACTCAATTGTGAAAAAAGTCCCACCAGCATCAATTACTCTATTTATAGTCATAAAATTATACTATATTAGTACAGATGTCAACTCATTATATTTAGTACAAATGGAATAAAATGGCATATTTTTTAAACTCATTATTACCAGAACTCTAGATGAGGCGTTAATTTTACTTTTGACATACAATGATGTCCTTTCATTACTCCATTAAAAGGAAAAGTATATTTATCATAGAAATGAATTTTAGTTTTTATTAGATTCTTATATTTTCATTTGTGTGGAATTAGGGTAATGATGTATTTTCTATGTGTTGGTTAGAGTTAGTTACATCCCAAATACGTAGGGTTATTATAAAACAATATTATATAGGAGGATAGTTTTTTTGTATCTATTATATCCTTGAAATTTAACATGATTATATAAATATAGATTCCATCCTCTATCCTTTCACATGTTTTCATTTATAAATTAAGATACCACCCATCTCGTTGATGGAGTATCCAATTAAAACGATTAATTAAAATTTCTTATTAGAAAAAAATTATTAATTAAAAAATAATTTTAAATAAAAAATATAAATTCAATATTATTATTATATCAAAAGATCCAAATAATTTAAAATTTACCATTCTAATCCATATTAATCTATTAACAGTAATTTCAAATCACAAATATCCATTTTAATGAAAATGTAAAATATATAATATCATTAATTGTGATCGTCATTGAAATCAAAAATATCATCCTCAACATGAAACATCATTGAAATCCAATTTAATATCTTTAATACCAATAATTTACATTAAAAATAACGTCTAATGTTTAAAAACAAAATAAGTTTTTCCCATTAAATAATAAGGGAACTTTTTATTAGTTTTGTAAAATGATTTTCATTACAAAAATAACATCATACTCATTATCAAATATCTATTTTTGAAAAAATTATTACACTATTAAAAAAAAATTGGATAATAAAACACTGCTTTCATGTTCAAACTAAATTTTAAATACACTCACTGTTTTTAAAACCATTCCCTTTCTATTTTGAAATAAGGTTTCAAACATTTAATAGTAACCAACACACTTTGATAGTCTTAGATCAAATATTATATATTATAATATTTATAAGGATTTACATATATATATTTACATGGAAATAAAAAATAATAACGCCTATATTATTGGAAATTTAATTCATAAATGAAAATATAGCTATTGAATTTAATGATTGTTTCAAAAATAATAAAAAATGAAATTATTATACATTTAAAAATATTTCCAGCACTTAAAATAGTAATAAAATTTAAAATTAAAAGCCATCAAATGATGGAAATCATCTTCAAGGCTTACCTATGTCATTCCAAAACACATAACCATCAATCTTATTACTAATTATATTAGTTTATACCTTTTTAGTTGCAGAATAACTATCACAATATCTCATTCAATTTTTTCAGGCCTTTTTTATATCATCCCATAGAAGCTAACATATAATCAGAGAGAAGATGTAGTTGTGGAGGACTCCCCTAAATTAAACCACACATCTTATTTTTAATGCAACATATGATTAAGAGTTTCAATGGGGCTAAATATTAAATCACCTTTTTAATGTGGTAAATGATTTTTGGTGAATACTTCATGGTTATCTTGGTAGAATTATTATGTTTTTATTTATGGGAGGGTTGTATAACTATTGAATTAATAAATTATTCAATATAGTGGGGTTATATCAGTTACATTAAATTAAAACTTATATATTGAATTGTATAAGGATTTTTTTACAAATCGATTAGGTTATTAAATAATTAAGATAGTGATCTATGTATTATCGGTTTTAATAGATAAATCCTATAACATTCATATTATCTTGAATTTTTAATTTTATATCTATATTGTTGCTTTTATCATGTGATCTATTTTTAAAAATAATATTGAAAAATTATTAAATAATAAAAAATTATGGTTTATTATATCTACATGGTAATAGATCCTAGAAGAAATAGAAGTATCCCTTTGTCCCTCCCTCTAACTTTGTTTCTTTCTGATTCCCCATTGTCGCTCGTGTACATTCCATCCCTATTTTCTTCAATGTTTCTTACCCTATCAATGAAGATATTATATTTTATTTCTAGTGAATTTATTCCCTATCCTTATTAATGAACTTCTTTGTTGTTTTTTTAGAAAAAATATTCTCTTAATTTACAACTAACCTTTTCTTATTATAGAATTTTTTTTATTCACTAATCGACCCAATCCATCATAAATATATTTATAAGAATGTTTAAAGTTTATGTATATTTAAACCCAAAAAAGAAGGTTTGTAACATGTGTTTTTAGTTAACAATTTTTTTATTAGACAAACCATTGGTTTCAAGTCCATTAGCATGATGTTCAAGATTCAACAAAATCAATGTTTTTTTAAATTAAGATCTTTATGAGTAAACAATTCATAATATTTCTAAATTGTTTTGAAATTAGATAGTGATTTAACAGGTTATTAATTTTTCATTCAATCCAAAAAATTTCAAAATATTATTTGGTAGTCACGATGTTTAAGTAAATCATGTAAACTATCATGATAAGAGATTTTGAAAAATTGGAAGATATATTTTTTGAATTTAAATGTTTTATAATAGATATTACATCATAATAAGAATTCCATCATAGTGGTTAAATATATCATAATAGGAATTCCATCATAATGGAAAAACATATCCTAATGAAAATGTCATCGTAATGAAAATTTTATCATTATAAGGATTCCATTAGACTATCTTTGAGAATGAAATTCAATTAGTCTATGTCTGAAAAGGATAGCCAAATCATAATTAGCCGTAGAAGAAAATAATACCATATATTGATGTCAATTTCTAGATCATAATTAATAGAGGAAGATATCCAAATAGAAATGTGATGAGGAATATCATCAAACTGAGTGGAGGAAGTTTCATAATAATAAAGTTGAGAAAGATAAATCAAACTGAATATGAAGTTGAAATGATGATCAGATCCAAGAAAGAATATATAACAAATTTCACCTAATCAAACTAAATAAATGTAAAGAAGTCTGGAAAGTATAAATATATAAAATACACCAGAGTATTAAATAATCTTTATGATGTGTTAATTTATGAGTTTTCAAATTGAGGATGCAGATAACGTTTTCATGATTCCCACCATTCACGTTAAGGGTTTCTTATAAATACTCATTCAGAAACATTTTATCTTTTCATGTAAGAATAAATACTAGAGCACTGACGAATTAAATTTAATGTTCCATCTAGAAAGTGATATCATAGATGATTGAACATCGAGTGTTTTTGTTAACTAGTTAAGAAACATATTATTAAGAATATTTTATTGAGTAGATTATAGTAAGGAATATCAGAATGAGTTTTTGAGTAGATTTTGAGAAGTGAAAAATGAGAAATGGAAAATTGTATTGAGTTGATTGAACCGAGTCAATCAGATAATGTTAATCGGACTGAAGGAACTCATACTCATGGATATTGAGCCCAATGAATTTTTTTAGATCAAATTGAAAACATTATTATTATTTTTTTATTGGATGAAATTTATATTTTTTAAATGTTGTAAACTAATGGGATCTAGTAAAACCATTCTTATCAGGAGATAGAATGAGTCTAATGGGAGTTGTCACAAGTTGTATTCACTCCTTACTAGTTAATTTCCATACACCCACGATAGTGTAAATAGAAAAGATGTATGTCATTATACTAATGCAGATCCTTTAAACATTTTGTGCTTTACTTGATTTCCAACATTTTTATTCATGACTATTTAAAAAAAGATGGTAATGAAATTAAGAATTATCGGTTGTGGGATTTAATTATCAAAAAAATTTCAACTCATAAAAATTTAACAACTAAATCAACCCAACCCCACACTTCTCAATTAATTTTTTATTCTTTGGAATATCAATTGGTATCATATAAAAATGATCCCCTATTGAATCCTTATTGTGGGTAATATCTGTTATCTCAATAGTATAGGAATTCATACATTTGATGGTAGAAATTATTAAGAATTGAAAAATATGATGGTTCATTATCTGTTATCTCGTGTCCTATAATTTATTGGTACTACTATAAAAGGGCTCCCACATATTTAGAATGATTCACCAATGACTCTTTCTATTTATAGAATCATTAATTTGATGAAAAATATAGAAATTTTAACCTTATATCCTTATCATAAAATTAATAACATAAGGTGATGGGTCTCAAAAGAACAATGATTATGTGGAAAAAGTAGGATATTATTTTTAAATAAAATACTGATGTTCAGGAATAAAAGATAAAAATATTTTTTAGTATGTTGGAATACATAAGGATGAGGTACGTTGAAAATAATAATGAATACTTCACCAAAGATAGTAAATTACTTACAACATTAAATTATTTGGTTATGTCTTGTAATATATTAAAAATATGAAAAAATTTATGTGAATAATTATTGATAGGTTTTATTCTAAAATTTCATATTTATAAATAATGATGATTAAATCTCGTGATGAATTACATAACATTATAATTGCTTATAAAATGATGAAACATCAAACATTCAAATATAAGACGAATGATGAAATGGTTTTTGAATCCATGAGAAGAATAATAATACAATATGATGGTGGTGGTGATCCCTATGACTACAAAGGTAATTGAGATGATGGGTTAAATGAAAAAATCATGTCTCTTATATCCATGGACAATCAAATGGAAAGAGGAATGTATGGTGGAAAACGTCCTCTAGAATTTTTTGAGTGTGGTTGAATCAGACACTTTACTATACATTTCCCCCCCAGAAAAAGTTTGTTAATATATATAGAACTCCAATTGAGAAACCCCAATTAAATAAGTGTAAAAATTTTATAAATAATAAAATTCATGCCAAAAAATTGATAATTTTCTATAGTTAAAAAAAAGTATGATGAGTAAGAAATATGAATCTGACTCAACTAAAAAATTATTTAGAACATGAATGTTTCGAAAAATTTTGATCCTTCATAAAAATTGTTGATAAAATAATATAGTCCTCAAATAGTGGGGAAGGTTTTGAATAATCATATAGAGAGTATCAATGATGAATAGAACGTGTGTCATGTCCTTATAAAAAACTCAAGAAATAAATTAGAGGTATAAAGATTGTTTTTAGGAGATATTTAATAAAGAAAACATGTCATTAAGCAATAGGATTTATACATCAAGAGATATTATGTTACAAGAATATAATTTTTTATAGTGAAATATGGTTGCATATCTGAGTAATAATGTGGTAATAAAGGATAATGAATATAATATGTTTAAATCAAAACATATTTAGTCTAAAAGTACATTGAGGTAGACAAATTATACACAAAAAAGAATCATATATAAAATAACGGACTTCTAAAGTTGTTGAGAGGGACCTAAAAATGAATTATGTGAACTCATCACTCACTTTAAAAAAAAATTCGTCTGATTATTCTAACATATATGGTTTTGTGAAATGTGTTGGGAGTTCTAGTGTGGATAAACGATGCTAAAAAATAATAAAATCTATAAAAGATTATTTTTTTAAGAATGAATGATGGTTCGAGTCTTGTGTTTGATAGAGCAATGAGAAGATATCAACAACCACATTGTTTATACAAATAAAAAACATTGTATATTATAAAATCCTAATTTGTTGGATATTTTTTATGTTGTTTATTCTTTTAGAATAGTGATTATATTTTTTTCTTAACATGTATCATTCCAAAAAATTGTTTTATCAAATTTATATAAATAGAGGAATAATGATTAGTAACATTCAAAACCTAATGGAACATAGAAAAGAATATCAAATTATTTTACAAAACCATTATCAAAAAAACAATTTAAATGAATTGTAATTGTTTGTAGAATATGTGATGAGAATTATCATCATGTTGAAAGATTTCTGACAATCCTTCCAAAATATGTTTCACATGGTAGAAAGAAATGGTAAAAATAACAAAAAATCTCGAAGAATTATAATTTTTTTGACGCAACTTTTAAATAAAGTAAATGGAACAATCCATCGATACAGGATAGTGTTTTTTTTTCACATCATAAATTTAATTTGAAAAGGTTGAAACATATAGAAATTTATGGTGGAATTGTAGTTATGTTTTGTAATGATTTTTAACTAAAATAGGGAAATTATAATGGATGATATTAAAGGAGAGAATTTGAAATATAATAGTGTTTTTTAATGGGCTAAAAAATAACTTATATAGATTATGTGAAATTTTCTAAAATGAAAACGAACTTTTTTCGATAAATGTTTCTTATGTCATCAATATTTTAAATGATAAAATATAATCACAAAATAAGGAATAATTATTGTTAATATATTTCAAATTGCTGAGTAAAATACATTATGTTACCTGGGTGATGAAGATACATACCAAATATTTGCACCAATTCCTTGGAAACCTTTGGTAAAAAATGTTAAAACAATATAAAATGGATGTTATTAGATATTTTACATAATTTTAAAAGAAATATGAAGATGTAATTATTAATTTTTTGAAATGAAATAAGAATAAAATGATTCAAAATTGAGTTGAGATTATTTCTACCATACCAATTAAACTTATTCATTCTGATTTAATTGGAACAATGAGACATTAATTCAAAAACAAAATTTATAACTTATCAATTCTAATGATTATTCATTTAGATAAATAACAACATCTTACTGAAATATAAGTCCTAGGATATAGACATGTTGTGGTATTTCAGAAAAGAAGTTGAGAATGAAATGGTGGATTATTGAATTAAATTGTGAAAATATAATAGTATGAAATTATCAAGCAATAAATTTGAAAATTATAGGATAAAGCATGGTAACAAACATAAATATATTGCTCCCTACACTCACAAAATAAATATTATTTGAATGTAGAAAAATATGATTGTTCGATATAGGATGATGTATGTTATAACAATACACACATTAAAATATATATTATAAATAAGTCATTTGTAATACTGTAAATTTAAAAAAAATGATTGCATAGATTAGAAATCAATATAACTTCTTATTAAATGTCTTTTAAAAATCACCATTGGTGTACATATTGGTTTATGGAAGTCCATGTCTACTAAAAATTAAAAATCTATATCTTGTAATGTTTGATGGAAAATTTGAATAATGAATATTTAGGGTTTATTCCCAAAATGGAAGAAGGTGAAAATATTAGAACAATTGTTCCCAATGGTTGGTATACTCATATGATGTGAACGTAATTGAAAATAAAAATTTGTTAAGAAATGTTTTTTAGAATGATGAGGAGGGTAAACATAGTTATATAATTAAAGTGAAAGTAGGTCAAACATCCTTACCAGGATTCAAGAGAGTCTTGTTATGAGAAATGTCCTATATGAAATGAATCACCAAAATTTCATACAACAAAAAATATGATTTGAAAGAAAAAAATATTTGAAATCTGAAGTCTCTATTTTTTAATAGAAAAATGATGTGATTTTTCAAATCATATTCTTATTACCTCAAAACATGAACCATAATCATTTGTAAAATATATATACCATAATTAATGGGTGGATTTAATGAATGAATAGTGGGATTAGAATGATTAAAATGAAAATGGAAACTTGTTCTAGGGATAGTAAATGAAAATGTTATTAGAATAAATTGGGTTTATTGAAAAAAGTTAAATTAATGTGGAAAAGTTTTATGAAATATATCTATACATCTTTATAATGGCTATGTAAGGTGGTAAGGTTTGGATTTTGAAGAAACATTTACTCAGTTTCATGATTATAAACTATTAGATTGTTTCTATTAGTGGCCACAAATAAGAATTACAATGTTTATCAGATGGATGTGATGTCTACATGGTCAAACTGTGATATTTTGGATGAGATATATATTTAACAACAGTGTGGAATTCAAATTGGTAATGTTGAAAAAAAGTTTTACTGATTTATTGAATATATGAATGTGATGAAAAGTTCCCCTTTTTCTATGTATAATAAAATAACTACTTGAGAATGCCAAATTTTCTTAAAGGTTAAAATGATAAAAAAAATTATGTGAATGAATATTCAATAACAACAATATTTTTAATTTCTTATATGGATGATATAATGAATTGTAGGGAGGAATAATCAGTTTTCAATAATTTTTTAGGGGAAATGAATTAATATTTTTAAATTCCAATTCTACTTGAAATAATTTTCTTCCAAGGATTATAAATTCAAAAGAAATATTTTCCTATCTCATGAAAATTATGAAAGGGAGTCGCTAAGGTTGTTTTGGATGGATGAAACCAAGGAATTTTTCACTCATATTTCTATTAGTACATTGATTAGTAATGTTGAGTTCAGAAAAAGTGTGAATTTGGATACGTATATGAATCCTTGTTCACCTTATTGGTGCAAGGCCTGATATTTTTTATGATGATAATTTATGTTCTTAGTATCGAAGAAATCCAAAATAATCACATATGTTGGAACCTAAAATAACTCCTAGATATATCAATGGTACAAATAAAAATGGGTTATTATACAAAATAAATTCTATTTTAATGTTTCATACATATATTGATGTTGATTAGGCTTCATATTTCAATGATAGAAAATAATCCTCTGGGGGGAAATGTTGAATAGGATAATTTTGTGGTTGTTTTTATATTATGAATCAAAGGTCTGTAACATTAAGAATAAATAAATTTAAATATTCTACAACTTCTGATAATTGTACTCAAAATTTTTAATGAATGTTTATATGGAATACTTGAAGGTTAAGGTTTCTTATCTAGTAAAAATACATTATTATAATCAGTGTGAAATGGACCATTCTAAAAATATTATCCTATCTTAAAGATCAAATATCATTGATATAATGTTTCACTTTATAACATTGAATGTTGGTAATGGAGATTTTATGCTGTAATATATCTATACAAAATATCAAATTGTTGATATCAGCACAAAAGAAATTCCAAAATGGATATTTCTGAAATTTAGGATACAATGTTATGTTCAAGCTCCTCCCATGACATTATAAACCTTGTAATGATGTTCCCCCACCATGCTTGGGATTATGTCGACATTGGTGAGAGGAGGTAAAAAAATTAACTGTGTAAGAATTTTTTTCTTATCATTATTTTCGGAATATGAAGAAATCAAAATCATAGAACATGGTATAAAAAAGAATAGTGATAGAATAAGAAAGGTGATGAAGGGATAAATTTTATCTTTTCATGTCCATAAAAATTATCATGTCATATAGGTTTGTAATTCCATAAAAAAATTACATTATCCAGCATTGTGCCATCCGGATGCTGTATTTTTAGAAAGGATTTGTTTTGATAAAATTTGAAAACATTGAGTTGATTCAAAACAAGAGTACTGAAAATTTTCAGATATTTTGAAAATTTTTTAATAAGGGTTGTTATCAAATTCAAATGTGTAGATTGTAGATCCTTTGAGAGGATTTATTTAGACAACATTTTTGTATTTTTTAAAAATCTATCATTTTTTGTAAAATAATATTTTTTTTATTCTAGATTAGACCCTAATAATCATAATGGTCATTTTATGAATGTTTAATGTTGATGAAGGATTGAACCCAAAAATAAAAGTTGTTAATTTTCTTTAGGAAATTATTTTATGTACATAGATTATCAGAATGAGATGTAATAGAAATATAATATCATAAGGACAAACATAAGATGCAGTGGTTGTTAGAGAGATGATGTTCTTAATTAGACACACCATATCTCTCCGGTCCATCTATATAATGTTCAATATCCACAATTTTCCGAATTTATAATAATGTCATAATATTCTCACAGAAAATGTCATAATGTTGATGATATTTTGTCAATGAAGAAAGTAAATTCTAGATCCATAAGGTTTTCATACATTCTAAAATAATTCATATGATTATTTTGTAGTCATTATGTTCTCACAAATGATGGAAACATTCATGATAAATTTTTTTTAATGAAATGGAGGATAGTTTTAAAGAATTTCAAACATGTAGAATGGATAATGAATCATAATGTTAATTCTGTTTTAAGGGTAAAATCCATCCTAATGGGAAATCCTTCATAATAATAATTCCATAATTATGAGGATTCCTTCATACAGACTCAGGGAATGAATGTCAACCAGACTAACTCTAAAGAGGATAGTCAAATAATAATGTGAATTAGATGATAGTTAGATTCTAATGAGCAGAAGATATCATGATCATAATTATAAGATAAATTTAGCTGATCCTAATTGGATGAGGAAGTTCATTATAAGTACATGATGAAGTTTTATATTAATGAAACTGATAATGATACATCATACTGAAGCTGATGAATGAAGGATGATCCAATCCAAAATAAGATGACAATATCAGTTTCACCTAATCCCACAAAAGAAAATTATGTAATTCTAAAAAGGATAAATATGCAAAATATTTATAATGATTTCGAAAGATTTATGAAGTATTTAATTGATCAATATCCAAATTAAATTATTTTTAAATATTCGAGTTTTTAAATTAAATAAGTAGGAATGATTTTGAAGTTTCCAGTATTTCACATTCTTGGTTTCTTAAAAATAGATTCTCAAAGAAAATATTTTTATTCCATTCATGTAAGAGAAAAGTCAAAGAGTTGAAGAATTCATGTGATTTTTTTCATGTAAAGATATCTTAAGAAGATCGGACACCATGAGGTTTTGTTAATTGGGATAAGAAACATCATATTGAGTGGATTATATTGAGTTGATCAGACTGTGGAATATCTTACAGATTTTATGAGTATAGTTTGAGTAGTTTAGAATAATAAAGGGAGAAATATATTGAGATGGTCACACTAAGTCAATCAGATTTTATTCTTCAGATTTAAGTACAATGGACTTAGGGTCATTTGAAAAATTAATTGTTTTTCAGAAGACTAAAAAAATTTTATTACCTTTATTTTAGATCAAATTGTTTTGTAAAGAGCTTTGTAAACTGGAAATAGTCATTATAATCAATTATTTAATTATATAGAGGGATTATAATTGGATTTGGGATTGGTTTTATTCACTTATTAAAAATAGTGAATTTACACACACCCATGGGAGTGCCTATAGAAAATATTTGGTTCCAACACAGATGCCAAGCCTTAAAAATCTTTTCATATCTACTTATTTCCCAGTTTTTATGCATTAGTATTTTCTAAATAATGATAAGATAATTAATCATAAAATGTTTTAGGGGTTAGGTTTTAAATGTTTTAAAACTGATAAATGAACCATTGATTCAACCCCTACCCCTACGCAATTTTTTTATAACATTTAATACATCACTTATTTAAAAAATCTTGTACATACGTCCTTTTTTAGATGTCCTTTTCTAGAAATCATTTTCATGATAACTATTTTGTTATCTTATTTCACATCATGGAATACTATGAAATCCATATCAATAAAATAATAAGATCTTTGACAATAGCTTGGGAATCATATTCATTGTCAATTTTTATGTGTCACTAACTTCTCTATAAAATAAATTTTATCATCGCATGTTCAATTTTTTTAAACAAATTAGTGAAATGGGATAAAATATGCTCCAGTTTGAAATATAGTTTTAAAAGGATTTAATAATGTAGGTATGGATATATTTCAAATAGCTCCATTTGAATAGTCCTATCATATATTTACTTTCTATTTATTTTGAATTTTTTTTTATATTGATCTTTATGTTTGTATCTTGGTATTCAGCTAGATATGTAGATTTTAAACATTATTTATATGGAATGGTATCTTGGCCTCATATTTTAATATAATATTAATGATTGATGTGGGGTGTTGGTTGTAGATTACTGAAAAGTATTAATCGTATGTGGTGTATTATAATGGTATGAGGATTTAAACAATAAGGTCTTCGAGTGTTGGTCATTGTAATCATGTTTGGCATCTTTTGTATAGTTTCTAAATGCATAAGTGTTATAAAATAAATCAAAATCAAAATTAAATTGTTTCCTACTACTAAATTAATTTTTTTTCTTTAAACTCTCTTATTTAAATTTTAAAAACATAAATAACTATATCATACTTCAAAAAATGATCGAGAATATGGAAAAAATATATTTTATGTATAAATTAAAAAAAATATTGTTTCAATAAAAAATTTTATTTAAAATTGTAATAGTAAATGTTTTTAAGGATAAAATGATAATCAATATAAATTTATAAAAAGTAGAAAATATTATTTTCTAAATGTTTTTTCACAGATAACATAAATAATAATTATAAAAATTTATTTTATCAATAAAATATATCTTTATTGCTAAATGATATTACAAAAAGAGACTATGAAAATAATTTTAAAAACTAAACTATGTTATAAATAAGGAAACTTGTTTTGCTAAATCACACTAAATATTTTCAATGATCTTAATATAACAATTACAAAATTCAATAAATTTATAAAAATGCTTAATTAAGTGATTTTCTTCATGAATTTAATTATTAATTTTATTTTAAAATTTATTAAAATTTTCTTGTTTTTAAAAAACTACTATTATAAGAAAATTAATAGTGTTGTGTTTCTAAAAATTTAGTTTTCCATAAATCAATATATAATAAAATTTAGATAAATGTAATATATTATGAAATAGTAATTATTAATATTCATTAATATATATAATTTAAAAAACTTGAATAACACATACATTAATAAATAGTGATTCCTAAGTTCTATCCAATGAGGAAATCACTACAAGTCACAGGTCAAGATTGTACAATGTGATAAATAACTATATCTATCACCAAATAATCAAAGAAAACATGACATTTATCATTAAAACTCATGAACTAGCCACAATGGGCTGTGAAATTAAGTCTATCATATAAGGAATGTATCCAACGACATCCAAAAATCACTGCACACACGAACCATAGGCCAATACCATACACAATATCTATTGAAAAGATGACGACCCCAATATTCATATGTGGAGAAAGTGGAGAAGAGGATAGTGTTTAGGCATTAGTGGTTTTGAGTATTAGATTTGTGTGGGAGAGTGTTCTATTGTAATGAACGATATGAAGCCATATAAATGGATGGAGGTGGCTGTTATGGTGATCCTGTAAAACATGGATGGTTTTTCAATGGGTTATTTTTTCTTTTTGTTGAGAGGATTTGAAGACACACAATAGTAGGGTTCAGTGACATCAAATTGAAGAAATGATTGTAGTTTTAGGTACTCATAATATAAATAAACACATATCATGGATGTATAGACATGGATTTAGTGACCAAGTCAATTGGCGATAGTAGTAAGGTTTAAGGATAGTTGTAGTTGCAGTCTAGTTCCACACGATCATGAAGGATCATGCGGTAATAGAACTTTTTTGGGTTCATTTTATAAGAACCCATCATTATTTTATCAGTTTTTCTAAAAAAATCATTTTTAAATAGTAGATTTATGAGTGTTAAAATAGAATGTGCAAATAAACTACACATTATTAGGAATTTTTAATGCTAATAAATATACCCATTTATCCGCACCAAAAAACACTAACAAAATGATTCTCTATTAATTTTAAAATTATAGCTATGATAATGAAATAATATATATATTAATATATTTGTTTATAAAACTCGAAATAGAATTATTATAGTTATTAATTAAATATATATTTACTATAATTTTATAACTAACTATATATATATACATTTAAAATTATATATATTTGTAAAATTATAAATCTGATTAATATATATATTATTTAAATATATCTGTATATATATATTAATTTTATAATTTTTTGTATATATATATATTTATAGTTATAATTATAAATAAATATATTTAAAAGTATTTTTATATCATTATATATCATTACCTCTAAAATATTGTATATTTATATAATTCTATCTATTTATATTAATATATGATTATATATAATTATAAATACTATAACTATATATATTATTTATAAACATTAATTGAAATATTATAATTATATATATATAATTTGAAATGAATATATTTGTAATGTATTTATATATATTTATAAACATATAAATTAAAATATAATAAATATATTTATTATTTTCACATATTTATTATAATGTTATAATTATTTATATATATATTTACTTATTTATAATTATAATTATAAATATTTATATTTAAAAAATATTAATTTTTTTATCAATATATATATTTAAATATATATATATATATATAATTATAAATAAAATCAATATATTTATTATTATTTCATAATTATTTAAATATATATAGTTTTATATAGTTATTACTTCATATGTACTTTTTTTAAAAATATTAAATATTTATAACTCTATAAGTAAATATTTAAAATAAACATTTACATAAAATATCAGTTAAATATATTAATTATATAAATTTTAAGCATATTTTAAATGTTAAAACATAAAAATTGAATAATAATAAATATAAATCTTTTAATTTTCTATCATAATGAATATATTAAATTTATAGTAAATAAATAAATGTATACATCAATGTTACTAAATGATTAAATATATTTTTAAAATTATTAATGAATGTGTAATAATAGTAGGCCCCTTGAGTCTGCGTGTGTTGTGCATGGATCTGAAGTAGATCCATGTGCAGGGATTCATTAATATCTCTAATATACTGAGAAAGGAAAGACCACAATGTGTGGTCTTAGGTGATTCACGACCTAGTGGAGAGGTGGATATTTATTCTTCACTCGTTGAAAATGGATGACTGCATGATGTCAGCAAGTGGGGGAATCATTCTTCATAGTGGTCTGATTCTCATATATTTTAAGGGTAATGGTGGAATTTTATGTTCAAAAGGATATATGTAGTCCTATATTTATCATGGGGGATAAATTGAAGATGATGGATAAAAATCAGTGCTTAATGAGGAGGTATGTGTCCAGTTTGCACGGGCAGTGCGGCTTGAGGCATCACTGTTTCTCATCTTGGCTAGATGGATGGGTGGTGGTTATTGATTTCACTAATGGTGGGTTGCTCGAATAAGAGAAACCACTATATAATATTGGGGGGTAAATGATGATAGACCCCCACTAGATGTAGGAGTTAGTAGAACAGTCGGATCCCTGCTTGTTATGGGGGTTGGTGTAGGGAGGTAGTATGTCAGCAACTGTAGATTACAGGTGTCGCATACAGAGCATGCCTCAATAACAGAGTGCTTCAGATCGACAATGACATTATATTATCTAAATAGTGGGATACAATGACACCATTCAGATGAATGGTTGGGTGTCCAATACTTCCAGAAAAGATGACGACTTTGTAAGAGTCGTCTTATGCCGATCCTGGCATAGACGATTTTTTGGGATGGTGATGACCTTGTAATTTGGGGAATCATATAGGATCTAGGTATAGTGGGACATCAAAATGCATCAATATCATATTATAAAGGCACATTAGATATCTTGTTTGGGAGAGTGATCAATTTTGTGAGGATTTGATGTGATGCTTCCTTCCAGAAAGGGGTGTGGCCTAGATGTGATCGGGATAAACCATGAATTATTGGTATATATTTATGTGTCCCTATGGAATAATATTTTATGGGATTTAAGTTTAACATTGGGTCTTTATGTCCATATATCAATATTTATTCTCATAACTATGGTATGTTTCCATTGGGTGTGTATTGTGTGTCGTACTATTCTGGTATTCTCCTTTTTAACTCTTTAACTTTTTAAAAAAAATTTGTGTTGTGGATTTGGGATCCCAAATCCGTGAATGATCCATCTTGATAAATTAAATTAATTACAAAAAATTTCAATAGTGGATTCAAATGATTTACATGAATTAAAAACAACCAAATCTACATATAAACATTTACAAACACATATATACTTACACACATGGGTACACACATATACACCTACAACTTCACATACATAAATATACTTATACATTCACTTATACATTCCAATGAGTTATCGTTGGTGTGGGACATTGATAGTGACATCTCATGAAGATTGTTTTATATTAATAACCCCTCAGACGTTGGTTATCTATGACAACATTGATTGCATGAGAGATGATTCCAAGGGAAATGACAATATCCTCAACACATTTAGCATCCCTAACGATGACTTAAAGTGGTGTGTTTTCAGTGATACTCATTGATTCGGTCGGTGTGCAAGATCTTCAGAGTCAGTAATTGTTGTTTGGGGTATGGTTGTTCTAGGTTGCGCTGGTGATTGTTGGCCTCTATTCCATTTGATGGGGGACGTCAAGATTTTTATTTTTGTCTAGTGTAATTAATCCTTTAATATTGTGGTGAGGTGATAACATTTTTATTTGGTGATATTTCATGCCTCAAACTCTTTGCATTTTATGTACCTTTATTTTATTCAATTAGTTGTTAGGTTCGGGCATGCTCAGTACCTAAACATTCCTAGTATATAAGTACACATTATATTTTGAATATAAATATGATTATTTTATATATATTAATAATAATATTTAATAATTGGATTAATATGTAGTAAAAATAGAGCTGATAAAGGAAACTTTTATCAATAATAATTTTTTTGATAAAGGGTACACCCTCAGCAATGCTTTTTTAGTCCAGAAATAACATTCCATTATCATTACATTGTTTTAGATATGATAAATGCAGGTTCTACATATTCATTGATATGTTATAGTGTATGTATACTAAATTGATAAAATAAAAAAAATATTTTCAGTTTATTTTTTGTGCAGGATATCAAATAATTTTGGTGATTAATAGAATACATGATTATTTCCTGGTAGGAATGATGATTATGAGTAAGATTTATATCACTAGTATAAATCAATGATTTTACAAGACCCTATATTTTATAATATTAATCCCAATTGAATGAAATGAGGAATATTTTTTGAGTATTTGGATCATGAAATTTTTTCATGGACATTAATGATGTTGAAGTGATTCATTGTTGTTATTGATAATAAAATACTTTTATATCCCCATATAAGGAATGTTGCCTCACCGAGGATATGAATATAAATTCATACAATGAAGATTTTAACACTACTGAATTAATGATTCATGATTTCACTATGATGTTATTATTATTTTACTCTAAACTCAGATGTTGTTCTACGAGGAGACGATGTGTAACATCCTATGATCTTAATATATATATATATATAACATTAAATAATATCGAATTCAATATATTTCATCACACACACTAAGATAAAATTCATGATAAAATATTTAATTAAAACTACCAAATTTAATATATCATTAGGGCCATATTTAAGATAATTATATGTGATATAAAATATCAAATCCATTAAATTATAAAATTGGTTTGAAATAAAATTAAAAAGTCATATGGTTTAAAAAGATAATTTTTAAATTATAGTTTATCATTATATTTTGTATTGTATATGAAAAGAAAATGAATGATTTTATTACAAATTGATTTATATAAAATTAACATCATATTTCAATTTTTAATACCAAAATCAGTGTAGTAATATTTTGTTTCTAGAATATATAAATTTTAGGCGAATAGTGAAAAATTCTGGATTTGATTAATTGTTTAATTAATTATGATATTATCATTACATAAAAATTATTTTAATATTTATTAAACCCCCTCTAAATTAAATAATACATAATAATTTTTCAAATTTAAAATATCATTTTTACATACCCTTGATTATAATGTTGGATCATTATAATTACTTTGTTATAAAGGTTTTTTTCAATATATTATGCATATTAATTTAATTGTAACCAATATATTATTTTGATAATTAAATATATATAATGGGGGGTATATTTGGATTCAGTGTGTTTAATTTTTGATGGATGGTTTCTGTTATGTTATATGTAATAAATTAATTTCCATGATTACTATTAAATGATGACTAATTAGAGTCAAAGAGAGTAATGTAACATAGATTGAATTTCAATAAATTTTTATGATAATTTAATCTTCTTCAAGTCATTTAAATGTTGTAATTTCATAGACACATGTCTCTTAAACATTCCATGTCCGGACTCCATCCTTCCAATGGTACCCCTATTGGGACAATAATGTATCCAACTAGGCTAATAATGACAAAAATGAGAAAATGACACCCTAGTCCTACCATTAGAAGTGTCCGAGTTGGAATCTAGAACCAAGGGTTTGTGTATATATATAAATAATCACACACATGAATAAAAATTCCCTAAATAATATGATAATATCGGTATACATGACATAACCCACCATGTTAATCAATAACAATATATAAAACAATGGAAACCAAAAAATAAGTTAATGAAGGTATGATGTCATAAAATTAATAAATGAAATTCTATACTCTAATACATCGCCCAAATATATCCAAACCACCTATAAACTAACATTAACATAAGTTATATATCCTAAAAACACAATAATATTGTTGTTGGGAGAGAACATGGGATTGATTAGGGGATCATCCCCCTAACTAGATCAACATCATTTTTTAATAGATTGACAAGAGTAAGAAGTAGTGAAAAAAACCAAGAATACTATCAAAACAAAATCATCACAGACTATAATGGAGAGAATATATATTTTAAAAGACTAAAATATCATAAATATTATAGAAGCATCAATCAAACCGTATCCACCATTTTGTTTTAATTCATCCACCATATCCAACACAAAACCTATTTAAGTAAACCACCATTCATAACCAAGTCAAACCAACAATACATAACCATCACCACAAAAGATCCTCCCCTTGACTGAAATTATATTCATATTAGCTACAAAATTCCACCCAAGGGTTAATTATCTAATTAGTATTAATCGAGTTATATCACCCTCTCATAAGTATAGGGAAGTGAGTATGAGTCCACACAAACAACAAATCATTTACCATCACGCCCTTTTGCTACAACCAAATCAGCAGTGTCCCACATATACAGATCCAAAACCAAAACATAAAACAATAATACCAAAACATTCAATCCATTTACAATATTTAAAATTTAAATGTGATAAACATCAAAGTTTCCCCCCTCTCCTTCCATGTATATTCTCCACTAACTCCATTCTATTCATAACTGTAAGGTATAATGGGCATGTATAGCATGAAACTCATTCCATTCCCCTACCTTGAATGAACCCCAATATGAACTCCCACATACTCTCATCAATATCACCACTAATGATTTTTTTCCATAATAGCTCATTCATATACATAAAATCCTTAATATTTTATATCCCATCAAAATATGTAACCGTTTTGATGCATTATACCCCCTAGAAGATTTTTAATGACCACGAGACATTATGTCCCCTAAAAATATGTTACCATTGAGATCCATTATGAACTATTAATGATACATCACAAAATTACTTATTCCACAACAATTATTGAATTTATGGCCACCACGTAAGAAAAAAATTAAAACAACATCACATCAAATATCAAAAAAATAATAATAACTATAAGGTCACAAAACTATTACATTCTATTTTCCCATCAATATGTAGTTTCTAATAATGTAAATTTTTCAATTCATTACATTATCAATACCCAGACATTCAACGTACAATTTCCTATTATATATTCATATTTCCATTTTTTATTCCGGTTTGATCAGTCTATACCTACTCATTTCATTGCATTATCCTTTTAATCAAAACCAACGTCCTTTTTTTGGGTTCTCATTCAGAATTAACATTTCTATTTCAAAAATTAGTTTTTTTACAATATTAGGGATGTTATGATAATCATAAACACTCACAGGCCACATTTTCACATCAATGAAAAAAAATATAATGTACCATAAAATTTTCACCAATGTAGATTATATTTCATATTAAATACTTCCCTTATATTTGTTTCCAATTTTATGTTATTATCCATTTGGGGTATCATGGTCAATTAATAACTAAAATGAATAAATAATTATACAAAAAAATCAATATAATAGTAATAACATATTTAAAATTGAATTATTGGACCTCAACAATCGAAATGACATGGGAAAAATAATAAACACACACAACACTACTCGTTACCCATTCAATTTTTTAATCTAGTTTATTCTCATTAATTTATTATTATTGTTAAGGTGTTATTTCAGACCTACCATTTTTACTATAAAACTAAAAAAACATATTATCCAACTTCATCTAAAAAATGTAGGAATGAACATAGAAAGAGATAAATCATAAATATATTATTCATGGAAATTTATTACAAAATATGGAATGATATGTATCAAGATACCAAATGAAAAAAACAATTATCATTCAAAAAACAATTAATGATGAAGGAGGGGATATGATAATAAATGTAGTTAATGAAGTTGTTGAATTTTTGGAATATTTTCCTAGAACATCAAAAAACAAAATCATTATGGTTTTCGGCCAGTGAATCTCCAAATGAATAAGAGAGACTCATTCTAGGGGAAGAAATTATTTTTTATCATTTAATGATATCCCTTAGTGGATACTCTATCTAACGTACCATATTTTATTTCCTATTTAATTTCACCACTTGGTTTTGGTTATGAATTTAATCTAATATAAATCAAAATAATCCATAATAATTATAAACAATTAAAAAATCAAATATATTAAAAACATGATGTTATGAATTTAAAAGCAACAAATAATGATTTTATAAGTGTTATTGGTTATAGGGGAGGTGAAAGTCCAGATAACTAGGTGAAAATATAAACCCATACATAACTCAAGAGGTCTTTTTTAGAATAACATTCTTGACCCATATTTCATTCTTTGGAAAAGATCATTTAAGAATAATTCTGACATACCCATATGTATATTTCATAAACCAATTTGGCCATTATACAACTCACCCTCATGTATAATAATGCATATGAAACTCACCAACATGCATGATGATTCTTACCCTAGTTACATGGATACCCTGGAATGATCATCAACTCAACAACACACATCATTAAGAACTCATAGTTTACCCTCATTAATTGTTTAGAATATATTGATTACCTTTATATATCTCAAAAAATTGTATCATACCTTTATAAAACTACATGATTACCCTTACAATGGTATTGGGAAACAAAGAATACCCTTACATGAGAAGGGAATGACTTTTTCTCAGTGGGGTAGATACCTTTATGCGATTGTAGAAAACCAAAACATACCCATACAAAATAGTAGAATTCAAGGTTTGACTTTATACAACTCTTTAAAATAGTTCCTACTAATACAGAATATCAATATCTTTTATAAAGTTAAATATTGAATTGAAAATATTTAATTTATAATTTATAAAACTTTTAAAATATAATAAAAATTGAGTATTAATTATTGTGAGTTTCTAAGAAACATCCAAAAATTATAGAATCTATTTAAAACATCATAATTAATTTACTTATATACATCAAATCAGGAAATTAAATAAAAAAAATTATCCCATTTAACTTCAAAATAACTTAAAATCAATTTTTTATTAATACTTTACAATTTGTATTAAATTTTATAAATAAAATCTAAAACATTATGATAGTTCTCATGATCAACTAGATTCCCATGAATGATAGAGTAAATATCAGGAATATTCTATACCTTTACATCAGATATCTTATAAAATATTCTCATCTATGAGAGTCAAAAGATATTGAAGAAAAAAGGGAAAAGTACAAACAATTATACCATGAGTTGCATCTTTTTAATCTTGTTATAGATAGAAAAAGACAACCACTATAACACACTATTGAGAGATCCCTCTAAAATTGAAACACATTATTACTAATGAACTGAACAAGAGATAGAACATGAACCTACATATAAACATCGCCCTCAGAAACCACACATTACAATAGGATATGACTCTCAAATAATATGACAACATGGAACAATCATCCTTACTCATGAAAAAACTTTTTCAATTAATCCATTATTGTTAACCATGATTTTAATGATATCCATACCTCTAAAAACATTCCACAAACACTATGAAATCATATTTATTTCTATTTTGAAAAGAGATTATTTCTATTTTTCATACAAAAAAATATTCTTAATTATTCAAAAATATTAAAAATAACATTAAAATATATTTTCTAAAAAAAATCGATAGGGGTTTACTAAAATGAATAGGAATCAACTATGACTACTCTCTTATATTAACTATTCATGAATGGTTGGATAATATGATGAACTTTTTAATAGTTTTACAAATGGTGGACAATGGAATCAAACTAGAAAAAGATCATCTCTTTATAAGTAGGACACCTGAAACTAGTCAACCCTAGAGTACCAGGTCATGTCATAACCATAAAAAATAACCTCACTCCCTTACTCTATAAACCCGGATTAAAACATCAATGATAATTCATCACCAATCCCTCAACCACCCGAGAGTGTTTTTTATCAAATCCATACTTTAATAAACCACTTTATCTATGATTTTTAAATTGTATCTCACTACATACTGATATGAAAACTAGAGGGGTATCACATATCAATAAATAACTTGCTTCAAATTAGAATCAAAAAATAACACTCATCACCTATGCCCTAGTTATGAAACGTTGGAACTGACTATTCATGTCCATTAATCAATACAAAATCTCATCCAAATTCCAAAGATCTTGACACTAACATATCAACCAAGCTTACCATAAAAATTTTTAAACAGACCGGTATATATATGACCTCATGTGAATCTCCCAAAATTTCAGAGGATGCCAACTAGTAGGGATAGCCTATGCTGTGTCTGTGGAGAGAATATTTCCACATAGATCAGAGTTACATGATGTTATATATATTAATAGAATAAAATAATAGAAGAAGAACTAATAAATGAAAAACAAATAATAGTGGTTGAATACCAATATTAGTAAAATATATCTGACAATGCCCATTTATAAAAACCATGCATGCATATCCTGATGATTATACAAAATCTAATACCAATGACATACAATAGACAATGATATAGTATATTAAAAGAATAATGAAAAGAAGTAAATGAAATCTACATGATAAAATCGATGTGAATACTGAGCTCTAGTGTATTCTTGTGCTTCTAAATACCAAGTACAACACAAAAAAACCCAAATAGGAATCCTTGGTCCTATGAAGATGAATCATCTACTTTGGTACCCTAGAGAAATGGCGGGAAAAGTACGGTGTGAGTTATAAATCATAGTACGCCCGCACCCACAGTGTCAATCCCAATCCATATTGTACAATTTAAATAAAAAAGTGTTCCAAATATAATAAACTCAGATAAAGTAATATAAAAATTGACAAAACCATCGTCTAGTTTACTAAAGTGACACCCAGCCCTTACCCCTTGATACATATAAGCTGGGTTTTTGAATGAGGTACCAATGAAAGGGACAATATGTATACAAGTCCAAAGTGATAATGAAATTAATGAAGTAAAACACCACAAGATTGTTATTTAACATAGGAACACATTTACATTTCATCTAATGAAATCATTCATTATTAATAATAAACATCATAAAAACATAGTCATAAAATATTAATAGATGGATCTCAGAAGATAAACTGTCCAACATACATTCAATTTGACTGGTCAATCTCGCTCTCATCTAAGGAAATCTAAAAATAATCCAAAGTATTTCAATTGGAATATACTACATAATTCAACACCACTAATTCTATCCCTGTAAATCCACATGGATTCTTTGTTATAACCCGATGCATGGTATATATAGCACAATCCTATGTATCTCACTAGGGGACTAAGTATCACCCAAGGCATGGTGTAGCCATATTTCCAATGGGCCCGTACACACATTCTACCTTGTGGAAATAGTATCACTAATGATTATGATGATCTATCTTCGAATCCCTCATCTAAAAATGCAATGAATATCCCCAGGCACATTGTGGTCACTACTATGTAAGGGACATATCCCAATGGATCTATACCTAAGGCTTAGGAGGAAAGTGGGTACAAAGGTCCCTAACCATGCTCATACTAGCATTTTATATGATACAAAATGATATAGGTTAGACTACACTAATGGTTTATTTAAATAGCTGGTAGAGGATTCGAATTATTTCAAGCTCACATAAGGTCCTCCAACCCACCTCCTCAGTCAATCACTACTACTCCAGGGCATCCGCATGTCCCCCCATCTCATCAAGAAACCTTGTACAACCTCCTCTCTCCCCTATAGTTATTTCAGCCACCTTCCCTCCTTTGGAATAATCATTTGGATACTCTGCTCTAGATACATCATTCACCCTGTATTTTTTTATGTTATCATCTACACCACTACCCTTTTAACACAATTTTTGTCTCCCCACTCATTCGTTGGAGATTTTTTTTATTTATAGTGGTTTCATTTTATTTTACACTCTTATTTCATCTAATAGTTTTTATATTTTTCAATTATTTTATTAAAGTCAACGTGGTTTGGATGTTTGTTATTGGTTAATTTTATATTATGTTCATTTATATTGATTTTTTTATCTTTTCGAAAATGGGTGAAATTTACTGATTGAAATGGTATATTGATGGGAAATGGTTTTTTATAAAATAGATGTGTTGGATAAATTCTATGGATTGTTTTCATAAGGAACCACACATGTTTTTTATATTATAAGAAAAATGGGGAATCCAATGTAGGTTGATTTTTTGTGTTAAAAGTGGGATTTCATGTTTTGATGTTATTTTTGGATTTTAAATATGAATGGAGGAATCCCATTCATTTTATTTCCCTAATGTTTTTTGAATATTTTTTCATTTGTAATTGTTTTGACGAGGAATGTTTTTTTGCGAATGGATGTATCCCATGAATTGTTTTTCCATTATGACTAATACGACAATTTCCCATTATACTTATAAAATAATTTTCTGTCAGTCCAAATAGGATAAATGTCTGTTATGACAATATATCAATTGGCCATTAGGTCTATATTCTAATTGGACATTATTTCACTAGTTCTAATGGAATATTGGCATATTATGCCTATAGGGATATTAGGCATAATGGCTTATTAACTAATTATGACTAATGGACAATTTTGATATTTTAGTAAAAGATAATTGTACAATTTTATTATTAGGTTTATGGTCCAATGGCCCATTAGGCCTATTATCCAAATGACCAATTTTTCTATTAGGCATATATTCCAATTGGCCATTAAGGCTATTGTCATAATGACCAATTGACTTAAAGGAATGTTGGCCGATTATGACAATAAGAAAATTGGATATTAGTCTTAAGAGGAAAATTTTCCTTCAAGACTCATAGTACAATGGGCCATTATACCTATTGAGCAATTATCTATTAGGACTATAGGCCAATTGTCCATTAGTCCTATAGGGAAAATGTTAATTACAACTAATAGAAAAATTGGCATTATGATTAATGAACCTTTCCCATAAAGCATATAGTCCAATATCATAATTAGTCTTTAAGAAAATTTTACACTATTTCTAATAGGGAAATTTGGAATTAGGTCAACTATCCATTAGTCCTAATTTTATAATTTCTAATTGGACTATATCCCTAATGAAGAAGTGACCAATAGGTTGAATGGAAAATTGGCCTATTATGCGTAATTGAAAATATTACAATGGGACTAATGTCCCATTTATTAATTTATGTTAGAGATAAATAATTTATAAATTAGGATATTAGGAATAATAGAAAATTATTTAATTTTATAATACACTTTTTTATTTTTTTCATTTCATCTCATAAAACATTACAAAAAATGTTGTTTTTTCACTTCAGTCCAATTTTTTTCACCTCTTGATATTCATGGGGAGATGTTTGGATTGTAACCAGGATAGTTAATTCATAAATTTCTGGGATATGAACCTTGCTACATTATATGTATTCATCTCTTATAGAATATTTTATTTCTATTATTCAATGTTTCGGTAGCTAATAGTATCTTTTCGTGACTCTAATATTACAATATGTTGTGTTGATTTTTTTAATTATGGTCTACACAATTTGATGGATGATAAATTTTTATCCTAGTATTTTAATGGACTGAATATGGATGTATCATATCAATTGTATTTCGACCGAGTATGAGAAGAATATTTTTTATTTTGTGTTTTCATTTCACAATGCTTCAAATCAAGGTTGTAAATAGTTTCCATTCTATATGTAACCCCACGACCCCAGTTACCCAGAGGCAGTGCATTATTATAATGAATTTTCATGATACATGGAAATCATGTCCCAAAAGACTGATCAGTTTTGTAGCCTTGGAAATACTAGATACATTCATAAGGTCAACATTACAACTTGAAAAGAAAAACAACACTAAATTATTCCATTAGAAACATCCAAGATTTTTAGATTATGCCTATAAGTCACTCATAACTAACTTCTTCCTATCCTGGTAAAATGAAACATAAGAAAGGGGTGAGATCAAATGCTCAGTAAGATTAAGAAATACAGCGGAAGATAACATAAATATTAAGTATGGTGAATAACTGAAAACACATGTCTTTACAAATTATTAACATGAACACTTTATGGTAAGAATATGAAATGAGTAAATAATGCCTTAATAAAACATAGTCATGCATATTCTACAAGTTGAATAACCACATGAAATATCAATAGCTAAACTCATAATGATGGAATGAATAATGCCGGACATCATAACCATATATTCAAGGCTATGGGCCGAGACTACAAATAAGATTTTTTTCAAGGCCTTGTCCAAGACACTAGTTTGTCTAATGAGACCTACCGTCACATTGAGGAGCTATAGCGAGCTCCACCCATCACCTACTAAGTCCAATTCATTCCTCATCTGAAAAGATTGAATCAATATTTGAACATTTATATTAAAACTAGCATACGAATTGTTAATAAATTATCCACAAACAAAGAATTGTATGAAAATAGCACATCCACAGTCAAACATAACTCATTCAATACAATATGAAAGATTTTATTGTAGCAGATTAATATCAATCGATAATAATGAAGTGTATCGACATAGATGAACATAATCATCAAAACTATTTGAGGGAAATATCCCCCTTTTTCTTGAAAACATTTATAAGTCATAGTATTTGTCAAGAAGTCGTTTTAAAATAGATTTTAGAATCAAAGTGTCCCATACCACCTTGAAAATTTTAAAAAGGGTCTTAATTTTAAATATTTAATGTCCATATAAATGATTCTTAAAGACCATTTTTAAAACATAGACATTAATGAGAACAATTTAGAATAATGAATCTTTAAAACATTTAAAATGTTATTTTAGTTAGAGTTCCTAACCAAAACAGATATACTTGAATAAAAATAATTGATGTAATCAGAACATTATAATATCATGAGAATAAATAGATTCATGATATACAATGTCAAAGTACATTATATACACCATAATAATGTTATTTGGTTTATCAAAAACAAAGAAGTATCAATAGAATATTAATTGAGATGACATATCTTATAAAGATTGTAGACTTAGGTTAAGGATATATTGACGACATATTTATGTGTGAAAAACATAAATACACTCAATATTATTGGATATTAACTTTAAATCAATAAGAGTATATTCAGACAAAGAAATGAATGTCGCGTTCATGCGTACGTACTGCATACCGTCTCCATGAATGATGCATTTCATTTTCTTATCTTTGAATGATATGGAATATTATAAAATTGATATATACTCGATATATGTGATATTTAAATCATTAATAATATTCTGGAGATGTGGTTATTATAACTACATGGAAATTATTTTCAAACAAGATCAATTTTGACTCATGTACCGAACATCGACAAAAACGTCTGCTATAAACTCACATTATTAACCAATTATTATAAAATTCTCATATGTGAAATCAACTGAATAATAATATTTAAAGGAGGTCCTTAATAAATTATAAAATTGACCAAAGTATATTATTTAGGAATATAAAGAAATGAACAAGACAAGTCAGACTTGAGGTAAGGGATCAGACCTCTCTCTTTCTCTTCAAGTACTCTCTTTTATGTCATTACTTTTATGCTCCATGATCTTATGTTGGAGGATGTTCTTTTATATTCACCATACAATAATTTTTCTGTTAATATGATGAGATACCCCTCTATTACTCTGATCAATTCATTTTAATAACCTTTAAGTGGCACCGATAGGCTGCCGAATTTTTGTAAGGGATCCTACCTCTCTCTTTATTTTTAAGTACTCTCTTTTAGGTCAATTATTTTAATCTCATCTTTCTAATGTTTTGGGATGATCTTTTATATTCCTAATTATGAAAATTTTATATTCATAATATTAGAGACCCTATTTGATCTCATGAATCCATTTTTGTAAGTTTCAAGTGGTGTCGTTACGCTGTGGAGTTTTTGTAATGGAATTTTCATCTCACTTTTATTCCCGTGAGATTTATGATACATTTTCCACCATTACCTTTGAGTTGTGTATGTACTTCCCTTTATTCTACACTTTGTTTAATATACTTTCATTTATGGGTATTTACATCAATTCTGTATAGTCCTTCTTTGATGGGGTGTACGTTTTGAAAGTTATCCAAATTGGTAAGGGAACCTTTCACCCTCCTCCTTTTAAAAGACTTATTTTTGTTAAGTCTATTAATTTACATATTATTATGTTGGGATATGTTATTATATATCCTTATTGATGTAAATGATATTTCCAAGTGATGATATTCCCTTTTTATCTCTCATCGTCTCATTTTCGGAATTCTAAAATGGCGTCGTTTGGCTGTCGAATTTCTGTAAGGGAACTTCTTAACCCAATTTCAGTTATTTGGGTTAAACCTCTACTTCTTGATTATTTTGTTTTATGAATATGTGCGTATGACATATGATTGTTATACACTGTGTATCCCCTTATATTTGGTGTATTTATATTTATCACACATAATTATGTCATTTCTTTATCCTTGCATTAATGGCATGATCCTTGATTGGGATTATATCTCAATTTCTTCTCATTGAAACATTTCTTAATGATATGCACTTTTATTATTTTATAAAGTGTATATGCATCCCCTTTGACATTCCATATCCATATTATTTCTATACTAAATTCATTTAAATGTTTTGAAAATAGTTCTACTTTCTTATGTCTTATAATTTAAATGTTCAAAATGGAAAAGGACTCTTTTATTAAAAATTGTTTTAAATGGTTGTAAAGATTTATTATTTTAATCATTTATCCTCAATGTAAATGATTTAAAAATGGTTTTAAGTATTTATTTATAGGGACATGAATGTTTTAAAACCCATTCAAAAGTTTCGAAGTGGTACGGGACACTTTGATTCTAAAATCTCTTTTAAATGTCTTCTTTTAATATTTTAAAAGTATAAAGGGATTTTTCTCTCATAGAGTTATAATTATTTTATTAGATGCTTTTATTTATGATAATATCATGATGTGATCTCTTGTGATTGAATTGTTGAAATGTTTTGGTTCCATTATAATTGTTTTATGTATTATTATTTTGTAATGGTACTTAGACATTTGATGGGTGGTTACGTGATGAACAATATGACAGGTGGTGCCGTGAATACCAGGATGGGTGGTTGCTTTATAACCACCAATTAATTGGGTATGGAAGTCGTCCATATGGCTATTACATGTAGTGATATGTGTGGAAGTCGACCATATGGTTATTCCATTTAAGTATGTTTATGTACCAAGTTACCTTTATATGTTATGTGTTCTTTATATGGGTTTATGGAAATCTTTTGGTTACAATGGATAAGTAGTTATCTTTTATTTAGTGAATAGTTTTTATTACTTCATAAAAATGAAAAGTATTACTTTGATAAATTATTCATGGTTTACTTGTTGTTTTGAAAAAACTAACAGCTTTCCTTCTTTGTGTATCCTTTACTGGGATTTGTATGCTCATCCCAAGTTTTTTTTTGAATTGTTTTCCACAGGACATAAATATGAATAGGGTAAATGATGAGATCAACAAAAGACATTCTATCTAAAAGATGGAACTAGACATGTTTCTTTTTAAGAGTTTTTATTTTATGGAAATTTTGTAGAAGTGTCTACTTTGTAATCTTTTGAGATGCAATATTTCTGTCCTAATTCTCCAAAACACTAAACCTGGAAAGATCCTCTATGTGAATTATTCATTTAATTCCTAATTATGTAAGGTTTTATGGTAGGGTCCATACAGTTGGTATCAGAGGTCGGTTTAGATAACTTTATAGGGTAGGGTATCCTTTAAACACAAGTGACATTACTATAATGGTTAGGATTTCAGAAAGGGTAATAATTTTAGATAAAGTGAATGTGTTTAATATAACCTGAATAATTATATGTTAGTATTATATGATGCTTATAATGATATAATCACACTGACCTTTTTGGTTTAGTAAATGGATGGATTTAGCATGCACCAAAGTCACAACGGTTTTGAAGGAAACTATGGTGGTTCTCTGATTAAGAGACTGGATGAAATGGGGGATTCAATTAGAAATCACGTGGTTATTCTAAACCAACTATCAGGAGGCATGATTAACCACTTGAACCTTGGTGAGTTCTCTAATGCATCATGTATGAGATGAACAACTTGATGTGGAAGTTTAGGTAATAATTATAAAGGTAACCATTAGGGTTTATATGATCCTTACTTTGATGGTAATTATGGGTTATTATATGTTATGATGTAAAATGAAAGGCATGGGATAAAATTGAGGTCAAATTATGTTATGGTAATTTGGATGATTTTATCTCATTTTGGGGAATGTTTTGATAATTATATAGTTTTGGAAAAAGTACAACACATAGACCGGGAGACAACCCATCAGGTTGGACAAAGCTATGAGAATAGAACCCACAACCAAAGTGTGATTGGTATTTATCACCTACCACTGGACTACGTGAAGTCCCCAGTTAGTTTGACTAATTATTTTTAGTTATATGATTTTACGAATCAGGATTATGTTGAATTTGGGTTATCTATGGAAATTATTAACCTATCATGGAGGATATGTGATTAGGCTAATTACTTTTCAATATTGGACTTTAAGAGAAACTTATGTTATCTGGAGATAAATGTTAATTTTTACCTTGGAAGACTATGTGACTAAATCCTTCAAATATTTATTTTTGAATCCTAACTTGGTATACATTGAATAATTTTATGGAAAAATTTTTATCGAATGGTCTTTGTTGAACTTTGGGATTTGTTGGACAAATTTTGGAGATTAAGAATATATTTTCTTTTAAAATAAAGGCTGATCCTTTTGAGGATTATCTGATCATGATCTAACATTTTTGGTTTTTGATAAGGTATAATGACATGGAAAATATATAGTTATCTTTTGTGGATTAGGTGATTCTCTAGAAGTTTATCATTTCTCTCTTAATGTGAACAAGTCACCCTAAATACTTGTATTTTGGAGAAAATATGAGCTTGTGTAAGAAATATAGTAGGAGATGAGAGTCTACATGACAAGTAAGTATGTTTAATTATGATTTAGTTATGGTCATAAATAAATTCCTCAATTAAAAGTAACTAAAAAAAATGTTGTCTGTTATCTTTTCCTACTGGGGAATCAAATACCGTTTAACCCATCACATGTTTGTAATTTTCTTGTTGTTAACTTTCGCTTAATCATGTTTTCTATCACTCTCCATTAGAACATGACACTATGTTTTCTCATCCATGTCCATGTTTTCCAACATGGAATCCTAGTATGGGTTAACTCGGGTGACTTTTTCACTTCTCTTCCTTTATTTTAAAGTGATATTTTTTATGACTCTTTTTCCGATGTGGGGCTTTTGATGAAGTTTCGAGCCCAATTTTAAAATTGTGAGGACGAAATTACCAAAAACCGGGAAGGATGTAACATCCCAAGTAAATAAATAATATGACATTCTCATATTTATTAATATTTGTGAATAAAATATTAATATTACATTAAAGGTAATGTTATGTTCAATAGCGTACCCAATACACAACAATGAGTTTCTTTGAAATCTTATGTTGCACACAAATAATATAATAATGTTATTTTAAATGGTAGCTAACGCCTGGCCATTATAATGGCAAGAATGAACATAACTAACTACCAAATGATTATATATTCTTGTCAAATATTTTTACATTTATTCAATAAATGTTAGATACTTAAAATTTGAATGAATCCAATTTTAAGAGTAAATATTCCAATATTCTTTAAAAGGTCGATTAACCGCCTTTTGATGGAGAACCCCTTTTAAATCAACTTTTTGACAATTTTATATGTTATATTTGACAAAATAATTTTTTTTAGAATCGGGATATTAAAATTTACTTTTTATAAACTTTTGGTATTTTTCTGATAAAGTTCATTTTTTAATAAATAGTGTAAAATGTTTAATTTTAATTCAAAACCTCATTTTAATATAATTAATTTATATGATTAGATTATATTTTGAATTATTTTTAATGTGAAATTAGAATATATATATTTTCCATTTAATAAAATGTTGGTCATTGGAATTAATTTCACTTTGAAATTGGACATTAACTAGGGTCAATATTTTGATATATTTTGTTTTTTTAAAAAACACACTATTGGTTTTGACAACGGGAATTAATTATTAAATTGATTAATGAAACTTATAGTTTTTTAATTTTTAAAAATATAAATCATTTTTTAATTCATAATATCAAATATATCTTATGGTGAATTTTTGGTATTTTTCTAAAAAACATCAATTTTTGATGAATAGTGAAACCACTAAGTGGTAGCTTAAAAACTGATTTTTCGTTTAAATGAAATTTTACCACCACTGTGATTTTAATTTCAAAAATACAATATACATGGTTTTCATTAGGATGTAAAATTTGGTTCAATGGGATTAAAATAATTTTTTGGTGAATAGTAACTTTTAAGTTTTATTAATCGTGATTAAAGGTAATTAGTGCAATTTAAGGTACATATAATGTTATAATAATATTAAATGACTTTAACACATGTCCTACCCTTATTGTATGAGTCATGTCCGACCAAGACAATCCATGGGTCAACATGGCGACCCCATGGAGCCACTTGGGTAAGAAAATGACATTAATAACTTTTTATTTAAAGTTAAAATAAAAATGTCACAACATGTATTGTTTTACTAAAACAATTTTTACATGGGGTTATACAAGTAATATTTTTGAATATAAATATTCAATGTAAATATAAAAAAATTTCCTACATCATATTAATTTTTTTTTAAAAAAAATAAACATTAAATAAATTAATTTATTTATGACACCATGATGATGCATCGATTACCTCATTAATGAACAATTTAAATAATATGAAAAGATAATGTAAAATCTATAACATAAACTTTTCAAAAACCTATTTTATGGGTTGATTTAGAAACCACATCACCTTATACTTGAAATATATAATTTTAGAACCTTTAATATTCGAAAACCATTTTATAATAAAGTAACTTTCCATGAATTTCAAAGAGTGCCCCTCCTCCCTCTTATAAAAGGCCCCCACCGCTTCCTTCTTACCCACACCTCTCAAGCCATTGGCCCGGCCAAACTCTGATCATTTTATCTCTCCAAATACCTTTATTTATCCTATAAGCCTTCCCTTAGGAAGAAATCTCTTCAAGATACCCTTTTGGTTCAAATCAAAAGGAGTTACCTGATTTAAAGGTAAAGTCTTCCTTATTGTTATTTAGTTTTATTTTGCTTCACCAACCCCCTAAACACTTTTTATTACTTTATATTGTAACAAAACCAGTATCTACAATATAATAGGATATTTTATGAGAATTATTCGAGCTACACTTACACACACCTTTGTCTAATGGTTAAAGAACATATTGTTTCCGTAGATGGGGAATTACTACCTCACGAAACGATGATTGTTCTATCTTCTCCTACCACCTCTCATTGTTGCCATTATGATGGAACTATTTTTATCTATGATATATATTATATTTATTACCTCTCTATTCTTCTTTATTTTACATTTAAAATATAAATTTATGCTTTGCATGTTGTGCAAATGCGATAATTTCATTTGAGAAATTGTGGACTACCGCCCCCTCATCTGATGTGACTCGTTCATTAAATACATGGAATGTATAAAGAATGAAATTAATGAACTTATGTGACCTATATAATGTATATATTATAATGTATTTATAATATATATATATATATATATATATATCTCATTTAGTTTTAATTCCATTAATGTGACAAAGAAATGAAAGTAGCGTTCATGCGTACGAACTGCTTACCTTCTCCATGAATGGTGCATTTCATTTTCTTATCTCTAAATGTTATGGAATAGTATAAAATTAATATATACTGGATATATATGATATTTAAATCATTAATACTACTCTGGATATGGGTTTATTATAACTACATGGGAAATTATTTTCAAACAAGTTCAATTTTGACTCATGTATCGAACATCGAAAAAAACGTCTGATATGAACTCACATTATTAACCAATTATTATAACATTATCATATGTGATATTAACTGAATAATAATATTTAAATGAGGTCCTTAAGCAATTTTAAAATTGACCAAATTTTATTATTCAGGAATCTAAAGAAACGAACAAGACAAGTCGGACTTGAGGTAAGGGATCCGACCTCTCTTTCTTTTCAAGTACTCTCTTTTATGTCATTACTTTTATGCTCCTTGATCTTATGTTTGAGGATGTTATTTTATATTCACTTTAATATAAATTTTATTTTCATATGATGAGATACACCCCCTCTTACTCTCATCTATTCATTTTAATAATCTTTATGTGGCGCCGTTAGGCTGCCGAATATTTGTAAGGGATCCTACCTCTCTCTATCATTTTAAGTACTCCCTTTCGTGTCATTTCTTTTAAGCTCATATTTCTTATGTTTGGGGATGTTATTTTATATTATTCATTCTTCACTTTTTATTTTCATATTATTATAGACCCTATTTGATCTCATGAATCAATTTTTTTATGTTTTAGGTGGCGCTGTTAGGCTGCCGAGTTTTCGTAAGGGATTTTTCATCTCACTTTTATTCCTGTGAGATTTATGCTACATTTTCATCCATTTCCTTTTAGTTGTGTATGTAATTCCCTTTATTCAACTCTTTCTGTAATATAATTTCATTTATGGGTATTTACATCAATTTTTTATAGTCCTTCTTTCATGGGGTTTACGTTTCGAATGTTATCCAAATCGGTAAGGGAACCTTTCACCCTCTTCTTCTTAAAAGACATATTTTTGTTAGGTCTTTTAATATACATATTTTTATGTTTGTATATGTTCATATATATATTTATTGATGTAAATGATATTTCCAAGTGATGAGATTCCTTTTTTATCTCTCATCGTCTCATTTTTTGAATTCTAAAATGACGTCGTTAGGCTGTCAAATTTTTGTAAGGGACCTTTTTAAACTAGTTTCAATTCTTTGGGTTAAACCTCGACTTCTTGACTATGTCATGATATTAATATGTGTGTATGACATATTATTGTTTTACACTGTGTATCCAATTATATTTGGTGTATTTATATTTTTATCACATAATTATGTCATTTCATTATCCTTGCTCTAATGGCATGATCCTTGATTCGGATTACATATCAATTTCTTCTCATTGAGACATTTCTTAATGATATGAAATTTTATATTTTATAAAGTGTATATACAGCCCTTTTGAAATTCCATATCCATATTATGTATATACTATATTCATTTAAATGTTTTGAAAATAGGTCTACTTTCGTGTGGCTTATAATTTAAATGTTCAAAATGGAAAATGACTCTTTTATTAAAAATTGTTTTAAATGGTTTTAAAGATTTATTCATTTAAACATTTATCCTCCATGTACATGTTTTAAAATGGTTTTAAGGATTTATTTATATGGAAATGAATGTTTTAAAAACTTATCAAAAGTTTCGAAGTGGTATGGGACACATTGATTCTAAAATATCTTTTAAATGTCTTTTAATATCTTCAAAGTATAAAGGGATTTTTCTCACATAGTTTTTAATGATTTTATTAGATGCTTTTATTCATGATAATATCATGATGTGATCTCTTGTGAATGAAATGTGGAAATGTTTTCTTTCCTTTATAATTGTTTTATGTATTATGATTTTGTAATGGTACTTGGACAATTGACGGGTGGTTGTGTGATGAACCATATGACAGGTGGTGTTGTGAACACTGGATAGGTTGTTACGTTATAACCTCCAATGCATTGGGTATGGAATTAAGCCATATATCTATTCCATATAGTGATATGTGTGTAAGTAGGCCATATGTTTATTCCATTTAAGTATGTTTATGTCCCATGATACCTTTATATGTTATGTGTTCTTTATATGGGTTTATGATAATATTTTTACAACAAAGGATAAGTAGTGATCTTTTATTTAGTGAAGAGTTGTTACTACTTCATAAAGGTGAAACGTATTACTTTGATAAAGTATTCATGGTTTACTTGTTGTTTTGAAAAACCTAACATTTTTCCTTCATTGTGTATCCTTTACTGGTCTTTTTATGCTCATCCCATGTTTTTTTGAAATGTTTTCCATAGGACTTAAAGATAATTGTGGTCAAGGATTGGATCAAGGAAATACAAGCTATCTAAAACATGTAAATAGACATGTTTCTTTTTAAGAGTTTTTATTTTATGGAAACTTAGTAGAAGTTTCTACTTTGTAATCTTTTGAGATGCAATAGTTCTGTCCTAATTCTCTAAAACTCTAAACCTGAAAAGATCCTCTATGTGAATTATTCATTTAATTCATTATTATGTAAGGTTTTAAGGTCAGGTCTTTATACACCCAAAGATCAATCATAATGTTCTCAGTACTAGACTATTATTTTAAACCTTTTAATCAAATATCCCCCAATTATATGATATCATATTAAATATGTGCCTTAAATTATAATCAAGGGGCTTCATAAATTTCTAGAACTAGTATTAAATATAAATTTTTAATCATATTAAGCCAAAAATTAATGGAAAATTACATTCTTCACAAAAATTACCTTATCACTTGGTCAATGATAATTTTCATCACATTGATTTTTCTATAACTCATAACTGATTATGTCTGGGAAAAATTCAACTAATCTTGTAACTATCTATAATGCATACCAATTTTCCAATCATTAATAAATAAAATGATTGAATAAGTGAGTCACCCTTATTGGAAGATAACATGCATTCCAGCTTCATAAAAACACATAATTATATTATTCATTTAGAACTAGTATATAAGTGTTATCATTTTTTTATTCTCTCAACCAAGTATGATTTAATTTTTAAAATATGACATTTTTCAGGGAATTACTGGGATATAAAATGTAAATAAGGGGTTTTTAAAATTTACTACTCTTATATTTTTGGACGATCCTTAAACATTTTCTATAAATTTTGTAGTTTTTGTTAATCTATATCTTCTGAAGGTACATTATACACTATTCCTATTTAACTATTATTTGATGTTTCCTTTTAGGTTCTTCATCTTTTTTCTATAACAGTGATCACTCAAATCCATGTTAATGAAGAAATAAAATGAGGCTATTCCCTATGGGAGGTATCATGGTTCTCCCATTTCTCTTATCAATTTATCATATTATTTATTAGCATTATTTTTTTAGGGAACTGTACATTCCCATGGATTGGGAGGGGTTTCTCACATTATCCTGGTTATCTCCACAACCCCAGCATAGTCATGACTAAATCATTCCCCCCCCTTCACTTAATATATATCTTATATTTTTATAGTCACGAGGGTCAAGGTATGAATGTTGTAAAATATGTAATGGTTTAAGGGTGGTGAATTTTAATCTATTATGGAACTTACATCACATTAAAATATGGAGAAGGTGACACATGAAATTATAATGAGTTCTTAAAATTGCCCATGGGCCATAAAAACTATTTTATGTTTGATGATCCAGGAATAATTCTTCAGCGGATTACCAATAGATCTGAATCAATTAATTTAGAAACATATGGACCAATATTTTCCTATCCTAGGACTATCATTATAACGACCCATGATTTACATACATTGTTAATACATAAAAATTGAAGCAAACTTATTACAACATATAAAAAAACCACGAAAGGACCGTATAGGTATAGTGTCTTTAAAAACTGGGAAACATAAACAACTGGTTCATAAAGCATCTACTTTGCCTCCCATTTATTTCATCATATCTATAGTCCGTTTTGGCATATCTTACTTAATAACCTTGTTCCTGACCTGGGGAAAGAAAACATACAAAAGGGTGAGCTCAAATTCTCAGTAAGGGAAAACAAAAGAAATATCAATCACATCATATACATAAGCACATAACTTTTATAAATCATAACATGCAAAAGAGATCATAACATGGGATAAATCATGGAAGTGAAATGTAATCACAATAATCATAACATAAAACATGAAACATTGTGTAATACACACATAATCATATAGAATCATTTCTTGTTAGTCAAGACTCATTGCCAAGACTATCTTAGTGGACAAAGTCCCTTTCTGAATCGAGTCACCCTCTTTTCAGTCATGTTTCACTGAACCGGTATAACCTACCGTTCCAGCCATGTCTATCTCATGAGATATAAAATATTTACCCAATGCATTGGAAGGAGATATAGGTCCCACCCATCTCATAATGATACCATTCTTATGTGCTCCACAAAATCATAAAACATACATCATTGCATAACCCATGTAATAAAAATGGGAATCTTAAACATCGTGAAATCATAAAACAATTCATATAAGATAAAGGAATTCATAAAAAATATTTCCATCACAACATAAACAAATCCATGTAATAATAGGGATAGAAACAGAACCCTTTATTATCTTAGATGGAAAATAAGTTTGATAAAACACTTGAACTCCATTCTTGAGGAAAATATCCTTTCTACTTCAAAAACACTTTTCATTTCTTAACATGTCATACAATTTTAAACTAAAAGATTTTGATTAAAAATAAACTTGAAAACTTGTAAAGGAATCTTCTTGGAAATAATGTTTTAAAAATCCATTCATGTCGTATATGTTAAAAGAAAACATTCTTCTCGTACTTTTGTCGGAAAAGTCAAAAAGTACCTCGTACGAAAAACGAAAAAAGATTCCTTTCATATTCATTACTAAAAACTCACTGAAGGGTAAAATTGGATTTAAACTATTGTAAGTGGATGGAAACAATATTAAATATTGAGGGAACATGGATGTGGATGATAAAATACACCCCAGTAAATGCCAAAGTAAAAACAATCTCGGATAAAAAAGAGATTGTGATATTTCCCTTACCTTAGATCCGACTTGCTTTGTAAGTGTCCGAACCTCCTGTATAATGATTTAAATAATGTTATTGACTTATTCTAGAATCATACTTATTTTTGTGATATCATATATGGTCATATTCTTAGCTTCTTAGTAGTAATATTTCATTGCTACTTGTTATTCGGGTGTTTATAACTTTTTGTTCTTATGGGTGTTTTGTCGAATAAATTCTTATTCTTTTCTTTAGGTTATAGATAACTCATTTTCAGAATGGTATTAGTGTAATATATATCATATTAATTCATTAAATTCATTTATATAATAATTATGAAATGAAGATCATGTAGAACGAGTCGCATCACATCGTGGAGACGGTATTCCGTACGTACGCACGAGTGATGATATCGTTCCTATGATCGTGGAATTTTATTGAAGTAAATGTATAATATTTCAGAATCAATATCACTTTATAATAGTCATATATGGTCATTATTTACACCATTATACCCATCCAAGTAAGGTGATGGTGGAAAATAGATTACACCACGGCGTGGAGACGGTATTCCTTACGTACGCACGCGCGGTGATTTCTTTTTCCGTAGGATGGATAGATTGTGAAATAGGGTTGTTTCATACTTATAATAAAATCTCACTATATGAGTGATAATGAGGTTATTACTTCATAATTAAACAACTAAAGAAGAAGAAGTGGAAGAAGAAATAAAGATGAAAGAATTGGTAACGGACATTACCTCTTCTTTGAAGTGCTTCTTTGAGACCTTCTTTTAGGGCACTAAAATTGGTCTTTGAAGAAGACAAGAAACTCTAGGATGTCTCTAGGGAAGTGGAGAGTAGAAAGTGGAAGGGGTTGTCCGAGCTTGAAGGCTAAAAGTGGTGTGAGAAAGAGGGGGAGGAGGTGTCCTTTTATAAGGGAGGAGAGGGGCACCTTTGGAATAACTAAAACTATTATTTTATTATAAAGTCAAGTTAGGTTTTAAATAGATCTAAATTGATATATTTCGAAGCTAATGTGGGGATGGGTCGAAATCCTCTAATCCAATAGAATTTAGACAAGTTTAAGGTTCCTATTTTAACCTTATCATTTAGATTTAACATTAAGATAAATAATTTTACTTTTACCGTGTCTTCTTTTGTTCTTATACTATAAGGTTAATAAACTTACTATAAAAAGCCAAACGAACCCCAAATTGTTTATTATTAATATATATAACCTTATCTAAGTCATTTGGCCGAACCCTGGATTTTTAGGAATAAAATATCAATTAATAATATAATATTTGTTTTAAAAACTATTTTATGTCAATTTTGAAAATATTTATTAATTAATTTTTGTGAAAATCATAACAGAATGATAAGTTCGATCAAAGTTAATTAAATCAATACTAACATGTCATATTAACCTATAAAATTATTTTAATTCATAAAAAGTCTCAAATTATATTTATTTGGGTATTGATAACATCAATTATGTCAATATTTCATTAATAAGATATTTACTATGTCATCGTTGTGTCATAAATAAATTAAATTATTTAATGTTTAAAAATTACAAATAAAATACCATTATGTAGGAAATCTTTTTATATTTTTAAGGAATATTTACAATCTAATATATCTTATGTATAACCCTATATTAATTTTTTTTTAATTATTAAACTTTGATTTTAACTATTTTAACTATTCATTAAATAAAATAATATTAAATGTCATAATCTAATCCATGTGGACCTAAATGGTCATATTATATTAAAAAGGTTGTTTTTTGGTCGAATTACGCTTATCCAATAGAATTAGGACATGTGTTAGGGTAATAGTAATATCATATTCACCCTTAGTTACCTTATTTACTATTAACCACGGTAAAAAAAGTAAAAAGTTACTATTCACCAAAAAAATATTTTTATCTTATTGAACCACATTTTACTTACTGATATCAATCGTGTCTGTCAAATTTTCGAAATTCCATTCACAGAAGCGGTAAAATTATGTTTTATGCAAAATTCAGTTTTTAACCTACCACTTAGTGGTTTCACTATTCATCAAAAATTGAAAGTTTTCAGAAAAATACCAAAATTTCACCCTAGGCTAATTTCGGTATTCCGAATCCAAAAATGAATTCCATTTTGAAAAATAAAATTCACAAAATTTCAAAAAGTGGTTATTACTATTCATAATGGCTAGTTTTAATAATATTTTAATAGCATATCGTTGTTTAGTGAACCTCGGTATTGCGTACGACGCAAGCTATCGAGGAAGGTCGCGCTTTCGTGTAAGGAAAGCCAAGAAAGCGTTGTGTAGAAAAATATTACTTTGATGATTTATATAACATAAAAGTCTCGGGTGTTACATTCTAACCCCCTTAAAATGAATTTCGCCCTCGAAATTCGTCACTTTGTAACAAACAGATGAGGATACCTCTCCCTCATCATATCCTCAAGCTCCCATGTAGCTTCTCCTAATTGGTGGTTCCTCCATAAAACTTTAACCAATCGAGTGGTCTTGTTTCGTAGGACTTTTTCGATACGATCCAGAATCTCTATCGGTTGTTCTTCATAAGAAAGATCTTGCTCCAGTGGTACAACTTCTGAGCTGAGTACATGTGAGTGATCAGGTATGTACATTATCAGGAGAGATACATGGAACACATCGTGAACTTGAGAGAGATTCGGTGGAAGCGCCAATCGGTAAGCTACCTTCCCAAAACGATCCAGTATTTCGAAAGGACCGATATATCTAGGGCTCAACGTCCCCTTATTTCCAAATCTCATAACCCTCTTCCAGGGAGATATTCGTAAGAACACTTTATCACCCACTTAAAACTCTAGGTCTTTTCTTCGGCTGTCGGCATAACTTTTCTGTCGACTCTGAGCTGCTCTTATGTGTTGTTGAATAGATCTGACCTTTTCTTCCATTTCATCAACGAGATCAGGTCCTAATAGCTTTCTTTCCCCAACTTCATCCCAGCAAGTTGGAGTCTAGCATTTCTTTCCATAGAGAGCTTCATAAGGAGCCATCTGAATACTGGAGTGAAAGCAATTATTATAAGAAAATTACACCAAAGGTAGGTGTTGATCCCAACCTCATTTGAAATCCATAGAGAAAGCTCTCAACATATCTTCTAGGGTTTGAATTGTTCTCTCAGACTGTCCGTCTATCTGAGGATGATAAGCAGTGCTGAAACTCAACTCTATATCCAGAGTATGCTGAAGACTTCGCCAGAACTTCGAGGTAAATCTCGGATCCCGATCAGATATAATAGAAAGTGGTACTCCATGGAATCTTACAACTTCCTTTACATATATCATGGAAATCTAATCTAGAGAAAAATCCTCTCTAATATCAATGAAGTGTGCAGACTTTGTAAGAGGATCAACTATGACCCAGATAGCATTATTGCCTTTGGATGTTTTATGAAGTCATGTGACAAAGTCTGTAGTAATGTTTTCCCATTTCCATTCGGGTATGGGTAATGGTTGTAACATCCCCTTAGACTTCTGTCTCTCAGCTTTAACTTGTTGACAAACCAAGCATCGAGAGACATATTCAGCAACATCTTTTTTCATGCCATTCCACCAGAAGTACTCTTTCAGGTCCATATACATCTTTGTGCTTCCAGGATGAATAGAGAATGAAGAACTATGAGCCTCATCCAGCAGCTCCTTCTTTAATTCAGGGATGGGAGGAACACAAACCCGATTCCTGAACTTTATTATCCCATCACAATCAAGGTTGAACTCAGGAACATTACTCACCTTCTTTTGTAACTCGACATCTTCTTTCTGTGCCTCTTTAATCTTAACATGTATAGATGGTTGAACATTCATTTGAAAAAGATAAGATTTTTCCCCTTCCATTATAATTCCATGATCCATCCTTTGTAAATCCATAAATATTGGATCTTTTGTGATCCTCATCATGGATAAACTAGCATGGTCTTGTCGACTTAATGCATCTGCTACCTTGTTTGATTTCCCAGGGTGGTAATGGATTGAGCAGTGTAATACTTAATCAGCTCTAACCATCTTCTTTAACGCATATTCAGCTCCTTTTGTGTGAAAATATACTTTAAACTTTTATGATCAGTATAAATATCACACCTTTCACCATAAAGGTAATGCCACCAAATCGTTAATGCAATGATTACCGCAGCTAACTCCAAATCATGTATTGGGTAATTTTGCTCATGGATTTTCAACTGTCGTGAGGAATAAGCTATCACCATATTATTTTGCATAAGAACACACCCTAATCCCTTCTTGGATGAATCACTATAGATCACAAACCTTTCACCACTACAAGGCAGTGTGAGCACAGGTGCACTGGATAACCTTATTTTCAACTCCTGGAAATTCTCTTCACATTCTTCCGTCCAGACAAACTTAACTTCTTTCTGAGTCAACATGGTGAGTAGATTAGATAATCATGAAAAATATTTCACAAAACGTCGATAATATCCAGCCAAACCAAGAAAACTTCGGATCTTAGTTACTGTTTTTGGTCTCGACCATCTTTCGATAACCTCAGTTTTTGCTGGATCCACAGATATCCCCTCTTTTGAGATTATGTGACCCAAAAATGCAACTTTTTTAAGCCAAAACTCACACTTGGTAAATTTGGCATAAAGCTTCTCCTTTCTATGGGTCTTAAATATAATTCTCAAGTGATCTTCATGATCTTCCTTTCTCTTTGAATAGACAAGAATATCGTCTATAAAGACTACCACAAATTGATCAAGATAGTCTATAAAGACTCTATTCATTAGATCCATGAAGATAGAAGGGGCATTAGTAAGACCAAATGGCATCACTATAAATTCATAGTGGCCATACCTTGTACGGAAAGTCGTCTTTGGTATATCTTACCTTTTGACCCTTAATTGATGATACCCTGAAAGAAGATCAATCTTGGAAAATTATTGAGCTCCGCGTAGTTGGTCAAATAGGTCATCAATGCGCGGGAGAGGATATTTGTTCTTGATAGTGATCTTGTTAAGTTCTCGATAATCAATGCAGAGTCCCATTGATCCATCTTTCTTATTAACAAATAGAACTAGTGCTCTCCAAGGTGACGCACTAGGGCGTATGAATCCCTTATCAAGATTCTCTTGGAGTTGCTTCTTCAATTCTTGCAACTCAATTGGGGCCATTCTATAAGGTGTCTTTGAAATAGGCAAAGCACCCGGTACGAGTTCTATTGAAAACTCAACTTCACAATTTGGTGGAAGACCCGATAATTCCTCCAGAAAGACATCATCAAACTCCCGTACGATGGGAATATTTTAAATCGTGAGTTTCTCACCAACCATTTGAGATAAATAACCTTCAGTTAGTGGAATCAATACCCATAAAATGGAAGAAATTTCCACTGGAAGGTTATGTTCATCCTTGCATTGATAGACGATCATAGATTGATCTGGAATATGAAATGTGACTTCCCTTCTTTGGCAATTGATATGAGCTCCATATAAAGAAAGCCAATCCATGCCAAGAATCACATCTAATTCCACTAAAGGAAGGATCACAAGATTTGCAGGAAGCACTTTCCCACAAACGTCAATTGGAGAAGAATTATAAACTTTTGATGTGATTGATGTGCCATTAGGGGTTGTCACAGCTAACTCAACATCTAATTGTTGAGGTAATACAGTGATACCCTTAGAAAATTCTTCAGAAATAAAAGAGTGGGTAGATCCAGAATCAAATAAAACATTTGCTACTTTAGAGTGGATGGTAAGTGTACCTTTCACCACTTCGTTATCGTACTCCACATCGCTGATAGAAATTTCATTGACATTCCTTTGTCTTTAGCCTTAAGAGTTTGTTGACGTCGACCATCATCATCAACCCTTGGATTTGGGAATTGATTGGCATAAGGCCTCATCTCCTTGCACTTGAAACATTGAAGTGTAGTAGGTTCATTCTGTGTATCCATTCCTTTGTTTGCATCATTAGACATATTCTTCCCATCATCGCGGCATTCAAATGCCTGATGATCTTCCTTTCCACATTTGAAACATTTACTTGTCCCTTTAAGACAACTCCCTCCATGTTTTTTTTCACACTTTGAGCATAAGGGAAAGCTCATCTTCTTTTCAGTGTGCTCTTTAGATTTTCCTTTGATTTCCATTTTCCTCTTCTTATCAAACCCATATGACTGATGGGTTACTCCAATCACCATCTTGACTTTGAGAGCACATAGAACGATTTCCTCGTAGCTATTGAAGTCCCTTGTGGATAACGCCCTTCGAAGACTTGGTTTTAAGCCACTAAAGAACTGATCGATCTTACTCCCAGGTTGGATAATAATACCAGAAGCGTACCTTGAAAGTCTTGTAAAATTTTCTTCATAGGTACCAACAGATTAATCATCCTTTTGATTTAGTTCAAGACACTATTTCTACAACTTTGTTCGGATAATACGAGGGAAGTACTTATTTAAAAATAAGTTCTTGAACTCGTCCCATTCCATGGACTCAATTTCATCCCTTTGGCTCGTATTCTTAATAAGATTCCACCATTGATCAGCATCTCCTTCCAAACGATACACTTCTAGGATGACTTTATCATGTTCAGAACATTGAAGAACTGAAAATATCTTTTCAGTAGTACTAATCCATTGTTCAGCAACTAATGGATCTGTAGACCCGCTGAAAGAAGGTGGATGCTGCCTCATGAAGGATTCAACAGAATGTTGCTCCTTCTTTTTCTCGTTTGGAAGTCCTGCATGATTCATAGCTTGAGAACGTTGTCTGAGCATGGCTACAAGATTTTTCATTCCAGCTCCTATATCGTTTGGTTGCTCAGGGGGACAATCATTTCATTGCCCATCGCATTCCGCATTAACACGGTTCCTTCAGGTTCCAGCCATTGACTAAAACCAAGAAGAATAGTGTGAGCAACACTAATTACAATAGGAAAACCACAAAATTCAAGAATAAAATTTTCACACTTAAGGTCTTATCCTAGGTTATTCATGGCCATTTCTAAAACACTAATATTGTGTTCTATGCTTAGACTTATCCTTAGGGTTCTTACTAAGGATTTCACATCCTAGTATCCAAAGGTTGACTATACCTTTCCTCTGATACCAACTATAACGACCCATGCTTTACATACATTGTTAATACATCAAAATTTAAGCAAACTTATTACAACATATAACAAAACCACTAAAGGACCGTATATTTATAGTATCTTTAGAAACTGGGAAACATAAACAACTGGTTCATAAAGCATCTACTTTGCCTCCCATTTATTTCATCATATCAATAGTCCGTTTTGGCATATCATACTTAATAACCTTGTTCCTGACCAAGGGAAAGAAAACATACAAAAGGGTGAGCTCAAATTCTCAGTAAGGGAAAACAAAATAAATATCAGTCACATCATATACATAAGCACATAACTTTTATAAATCATAACATGCAAAAGAGATCATAACATGGGATAAATCATGGCAGTGAAATGTAATCACAATAATCATAACATAAAACATGAAACATTGTGTCATACACACATAATCATAGATAATCATTTCTTGTTAGTCAAGACTCATTGCCAAGACTATCTTAGTGGACAAAGTCCCTTTCTGAATCGAGTCACCCTTGTTTCAGTCATGTTTCTCTGAACCGGTATAACCTACCGTTCCAGCCATGTCTATCTAATGAGATATAAAATCTTTACCCAATGCATTGGAGGGATATATAGGTCCCACCCATCTCATAATGATACCATTCTTATGTTCTCCACAAAATCTTAAAACATACATCATTGCATAACCCATGTAATAAAAATGGGAATCTTAAACATCGTGAAATCATAAAACAATTCATATAAGATAAAGGAATTCATAAAAAATATTTCCATCACAACATAAAAAAATCCATGTAATAATAGGGATAGAAACAGAACCCTTTATTATCTTATATGGAAAATAATTTTGATAAAACACTTGAACTCCATTCTTGAGGAAAATATCCTTTCGACTTCAAAAACACTTTTCCTTTATTAACATGTCATACAATTTTAAACTAAAATAAGTTGATTAAAAATAAACTTGAAAAATTGTAAAGGAAGCTTCTTGGAAATAATGTTTTAAAAATCCATTCATGTCGTATAAGTTAAAAGAAAACATTCTTCTCGTACTTTTGTCGGAAACGTCAAAAAGTATCTCGTACGAAAAACGACAAAAGATTCATTTAATATTCTTTACTAAAAACTCTCCGAAGGGTAAAATTGGATTTAAAATATTGTAAGTGGATGGAAACAATATTACATATTTAGGGAACATGGATGTGGATGATAAAATACACCCCAGTAAATGCCAAAGTAAAAACAATCTCGTATAAAAATGAGATTGTGATATTTCCCTTACCTTAGGTCCGACTTGCATTTAAGTGTCTGAACCTCCTGTATAATGATTTAAATAATGTTATTGACTTATTCCATAATCATACTTATTTTTGTGATATCATATATGGTCATATTCTTAGCTTCTTAGTAGTAATATTTCATTGCTACTTGTTATTCGGGTGTTTATAACTTTTTGTTCTTATGCGTGTTTTGTCGAATAAATTCTTATTCTTTTCTTTAGGTTATAGATACCTAATTTCCAGAATGGTATTAGTGTAATATATATCATATTCATTCATTCAATTCATTTATATAATCATTATTAAATGAAGATCATGTAGAACGAGTCGCATCACATCGTGGAGACGGTATTCCGTACGTACGCACGAGTGATGATATCGTTCCTATGATCGTGGAATGGTAATGGAGTATATGTATAATATTTCAGAATCAATATCACTTTATTATAGTCATATATGGTCATTATTTACACCATTATACCCATCCAAGTAAGGTGGTGGTGGAAAATAGATTACACCACGGCGTGGATACGGTATTCCGTACGTACGCACGCGCGGTGATTTCTTTTTCCGTAGGATGGATAGATGGTGAAATAGGGTTGTTTAATACTTATAATAACATATTAGTATATGAGTGATACTGATTTTATTACTTCATAATGAAACAACTAAAGAAGAAGAAGTGGAAGAAGAAATAAAGATGAAAGAATTGGTAATGGTCATTACCTCTTCTTTGAAGTGCTTCTTTGAGACCTTCTTTTAGGGAACTAAAATTGGTCTTTGAAAAAGACCATAACCTCTAGTATTTTTATAGGGAAGTGGAGAGGAGAAAGTGGCAGGGGTTGGCCGAGATTGAAGAATCCAAGTGGTGTGAGGAAGAGGGGGAGGAGGTGTCCTTTTATAAGGGAGGAGAGGGGAACCTTTGGAATAACTAAAACTATTATTTTATTATAAAGTCATGTTCGGTTTTAAATAGCTCCAAATTGATATATTTCGAAGAAAATGTGGGTATGGGTCGAAATCCTATCATCCAATAGAATATAGACAAGTTTAGGTTCCTATTTTAACCTTATCATTTAGATTTAACATTAAGTTAAATCATTTTACTTTTACCGTGTCTTCTTGTGTTCTTATACTATAAGGATAATAAACTTCCTATAAGAAGCCAAACGAACCCCAAATTGTTTATTTTTAATATATATAACCTTATCTAAGTCATTTGGCCGAAAATTAGATTTTTAGGAATAAAATATCAATTAATAATATAATATTTGTTTTAAAAACTATTTTATGTCAATTTTGAAACTATTTAGTAATTGATTTTTGTGAAAATCATAACAAAATGATAAGTTCGATAAAAGTTAATTAAATCAATAGTAAATTGTCATATTAAAATATAAAATTAGTGTAATTCATAAAAAGTCTCAAATTATATTTATTTGGGTATTTATAACATCAATTATGTCAATATTTCATTAATAATATATTTATTGCATCATCGTTGTGTCGTAAATAAATTAAATTATTTAATGTCTAAAAATTACAAATAAAATACCAATATGTAAGAAATATTTTTAGATTTATAATGAATATTTACAATAGAATTTTTCTTATGTATAACCCTATATTAAAAATGTTTTAGTTATTAAACATTGATTTTAACTATTTTAACTATTCATTAAATAAAAAAATATTAACTGTCATAATATAATCCAAGTGGACCTAAATGGTCATATTATATTCATAAGGTTGTTTTTGGTCGAATTACACTTATACAATAGAATTAGGACATGTGTTAGGGTAATAGTAATATCATATTCACCCTTAGTTACCCTATTTACTATTAATTGCGGTAAATAAAGTAAAAAGTTAGTATTCACCAAAAAATTATTTTTATCTCATTGAACCACATTTTACTTACTGATATCAACTGTGTCTGTCGGATTTTCGAAATTCCATTCACAGAACCGGTAAAATTATGTTTTATGCAAAATTCAGTTTTTAACCTACCACTTTGTGGTTTCACTATTCATCAAAAATTGAAAGTATTCAGAAAAATACCAAAATTTCACCCTAGGCTAATTTCGGTATTCCAAATCCAAAAATGAATTCCATTTTGAAAAATAAAATTCAAAAAATTTCAAAAAGTGGCTATTACTATTCATAACGGCTAGTTTTAATAATATTTTAATATCATATCGTTGTTTAGTGAAACTCGGTATTGCGTACGATGCAAGCTATCGAGGAAGGTCGCGATTTTGTGTAAAGAATGCCAAGCAAGTGTTGTGTAGAAAAATATTCCTTTGATGATTTATATAACATAAAAGTCTAGGGTGTTACAATCATCCTTACCCATTCTATCTTATTTAGGTTTTTTTAATTTATATTGCTTACAACAGCACACAGGAAACAAAAAAACATATCATCTAATTATATATAACCTAAAAATAAACATTAAATGTAATAAAACTGACTCCATTAACCCAGATTTAGTTCCAAAATTATGTCATTTTCAAATATACATGTCGTAAAATTATGATTCACTGATCATTTTATAAATTTTGTGGAACCATATATATTTTTGATGCCAATTTTACATATGGATATAATTTAAAAATCATAGTAATGAAAATATATTGAATCCTTGAACTAATTCAAAGAATTCTTATTCATATTATAGGGAATGAAAAAAATATGTGTTATATCAAATGATCTGTATGAGAAACATATTGTAGAAGATATCAAGAATAAATAGAGGATAATAGATATGGGTAGTTAAATAACCAAAAAACAAAATTTAATCTATAACATTAATATCATAATTTAATAAGGAATAATCAATATTGGGAGGTAGACAAATGAAAACACTTTATATTTAACCAAAAAACAAGAGAATGAAATAAAAACAGAGAGAATATCATTTTAAAAATATCATATATAATAATTTTAGTTGGATTCATAGTGAATAAAATTCATAATTATTATAAGTCATGATCTCAAGAACCATTATACTATACTTTCAAAACCTTTCACAACATAGTTTAAAACTATGAGTAGAAATACAGATGATTTGTCAAAATATTTGTCTCATTATACCAATCAATGAATCGAGGTGATATATATAATATGGAGCCACCAATATCATAATATCCAAATCATTCATCATATGTTGAATTATTAATTTTATTAATTTATAAATATTTCTTATCATCAAATACCCCTATATTGTAATGTGTAATAATTTATTAATATTTCCCTAGTTAATATAGTATCATTAAAAGTAAACACCATAACATAAAATAATATATGTTTTATGAAATAATGAACTCTATAATAACAAAATATTTATATTTATTATTAATGTAGTGTTAAATTAAATTTTATCACCAAAAAGTGATTTTTTTAATGGGAAATTTAACAACCAGAAAAGAAAGTTAGATTGCACAATAATGTTTTTACCTATTCAGTAAAATTTATATTGTATCTCCATGAAAAATAAATGAGAAATGAAATAATAATCATCATAAATAAATTTTATTAATTTTAAATATTTTAAATTGGAATAATATACACCACATAAAATTTAATAGTTTTAGTCTAACAAAAATGACTCAACAAAAATGAAATTGAGATGAAATCCCATACCTTATGTTTTCATTTAACATAACCAAATTTAATATACATTATAATGAATTAAAAAATATTATTAACATATTGTGAAACCATAATAATATTTATAATATAATTTATTATCCAGTTTTGAAATTTTGCCACATGTTTGTTTATAGTATTTCAATATTTTCATTGTTTCAGGTGTTAATTGCCTTTCTTTTTCATTTGTCTTTTGTGATGAATGATCTGGTTCATATAAATAAGATATAAATTAATAATTTATATATATATATTAATCTAATAAAGTTCATATTTAATCATTATATACATCATTACAACACCTCCAAAAATATAGGCACAGACGATTACTCACATTGCTTCTTGGTGACATTAGGTCACACGTACAATGAAAATATCATTCCCTTAATGGGTAAAAGGATATTTAATTGGATTATAGATTAATTATCCATAATTGATATAATTTCGAATATATTACATATATTGAATAAATATATCATTATTATCGTTAGTGTTATGTGAATGTGAATAACGAATCCCATCGCTTCATGAGGGGGTTGTTCTAAATGTACATGGGAGACATTATCATATTTTAAACTGAATGGAAAGTGAGATATTATATGGGATATTAAAATTAAATAACTATAATAATATCATAGATATTATATATTTACATTAAAACCATCATTATATCTCACCATTAAAGGTATTTATGGAATCATAGTATCATGGGTTTGCAAGGCGGTATTCCTCCAAACACAATATCATAGAATTTGTTTCCCATTTAACAAACAATCATAATGATATAGGTTATGAAATTAACATAATAATATATAATTATAATAATGATAATGGTTTATTTAAATTATCAATATTTAATTATAATTTCAGGATGTTGAGGAATGAATAAAAATGATATTTTAAGAATGTTTACAAATTCTTCGAACATCATATTTAGGATTTCCCCAAAATCGTTCCTAGGATTGATATATGATAAAATATTGTCTATAGGATGTTTGAAGGGGATTATAGATTTTAATTTTTAGATAATTTCTAACTCAAATTTATTTGGTAGTATGGATATGGGGTGAGATGTGGTTTTCTTTAAAAAAAGGGGGAGAGGAAACACATGGAATTTCTAAAACGTATCATTTACACTGACATTTATATAATGAAAAAAAGGATATATTAAGGTTATTTATAGACTTATATAGGTTATATCATTTTAATATCCCCATAAAATAGTTTCTAGATATGTTTTCAGGTAATTTTAAACCTTATAATGTTTTAAACACCCAAGTAAATACATTTTTTTTGCTTAACCATGATAATTTATTATTATTTTACAATTCATAGTGCTAAAAAAATTAAAATTATGTTTTGAGATATTAAAAATTATTCTATTTAAAAATATGGAATATTTTTTCATATTCAATTAATATATGTGGAAGAATCCAATTTACAATTATACCCATATATGTAATGAAAAAGCAGGGAGGGTTCCAAAAAAATCTCATATTTATATTATTTTTTAAAATAAAAATTCACAATAATATTTATTTGAATAATATAAATAGAATTTATAATAACATATATGAACTAATATTACATTAAATAATATTTTAAATATATGTTAACATTTAAATTAATTTAAAATAGTAGCATATATTAATTAATATCTCTATTTTTCACAATTCATTGAAAAAATAATCATTTCATAAAAATCACAAAAATTCACCCTCATATAAATTTAATATTTTATATTCAAAATTCATTTTCCTTTTATAATATAAATTATTTAAAAATTTAATAAATTATTTTTATCATATGTGTTGTAGAAGATTTGAATTTTTAACGTTGGAAAATATAGTTTTCCAAAAGACATTTCTTTTACATTCAAATGAGAGTAATTATATTTAAAATAAATATATAACCATAATTTTCATAATGTAATTATTCATATTCATAACTAATAACATGATGTTTGTGTTATAGCAGTCATGTTTAAATAATATTTAAATTTATTTTCTTGTTTTATATAATCACGTTGTTGTGTGGATAGAAAGTAGTCTGATAGATTGGATTTATTTAAAAGTTAATAAGACATAAATTATATGGGAATTACATTCATCCCTCGTAAAAAAATTTAACCCTTACAATTACATGGACATTACCTTCAAAAAAAATGATGTTAGTTCTTATTTATAACATCGTATTGTTCTAATGTTTCATTCTTACTTTTTTTCACAAAAGTACATTACTCAATAAATTCATCATATTACTCCATATGTACTCTATAGTATCCAAAATATAGATGGGTTATTCACTCAAAGATAGATTATAATACTATTATTTTCCATTGGAGATGAACACATGTGCTGGGATGAGTTTGTACTTCTTCAATAGTGATAAATAGATGAAACCATGTACTCATGAGACACATGGTAGCATTATAGAATGGTAAGAAATAGATCCAATTCATTTAAGGATCCCAAAACATCTAAAGTACCTAGTTATTTTCTTTCACCTCTTACTGAACCATATATCACAAATTAATGTAGATATATTATGTAAAATCTGATCACCCACATAGAATTCCAAATCTATCATCTGATTATCGGCATAACTCATTTAACTAAATTTTGATATATTAATGTATCCTATAATATCACAGACCATTGTTGTCGTATCTTAAACAATTTCTAGTAATATAATATTTCATTCATCAACATTTTTCTTTATACAAGATTACAATATAAATTTCCATATAATGCTTCAAACAAATCCATTTGAATATGTGACTCGAATCTATTATTATATTGAAAGTATAAAAATTATAAATAACAGTCCCACAAAACATGAAAGTCCATTTAAAATGACATCAATATGTTTTTTGTTGGTTGAATGGTCATTTTTGGTTATCCTCTAGTTTTATAATGGTAAGGAATTAAAAAATGAATCATAGTATAAAGATATTTTTGAACTGTCTTCCAAAATTTTGATGTAAAATGGGGATTTTGATTAAACAAAATCAAAATATATATTCCATGAAATATTAAAAATAATTTAATATAGCGCCTTTTTGGGAACCCTATAGGTGGATCTTCTTTTATTTCATTGAAATTTGATGATTTTGTTAATGGATCTCTAATACCCCATATTGAATCATTATTTATTTGAGTCTTTTCTGGTATTATTAAGATTTACATAATCTTGTCGTCTCATTTCCACATAGTAATATGAAAAAATTTCATGAATCCTCTATGAATTAATCACATAGATTTAACTTTTTGGAAAAGAAAATATCAAGACAAAGATAATAACTTTTCCATTTCATGTTATCTAAACAAAAGTGTCCCCTACAATCATTATACATCATTATTATTCCATGTTGTATTAACAAATATGATCTATGATTATCCTCATAAAATTACCTCTTTAGCTCTGATATTGATTTTATACATAATCAATATCCACATTTTAGAACAGAATCGTCAAAATGATGTCTTATAATTTTCCATCATCCACAACATCAATTTTTCATTAAAAATTACGCACCACTAGATTGATAAAATTTTAATTGTTCAAATAATTTTTTTCCACTTATTTGAATTAAGAGTGTTGTCTATCATTTCTGAATAATTCCAATATCCTTATTCACTATGTTCCATGAACAGAAGACTTATCTCAGACCACTTTTTTTAAAAAAATAATTATCATTCTAACTCAATGTGTCTACTACTTAATTTTAATTTTGTGTATGGTAGTGTATTGTGTAGTCATAATCATTGAGTAGATAAAACCATTCCATTGGTATCATATTTATTTACTTATATGCATAGATGTATTTTAGTCTGTTTTGATGTATATAAATCTCATATCATTCACTATATATATAATTTCTCTATATCATCTATGAAAAATGTTTTGAAGATAACTCAAGATCATGGGTTGGATAGTTCAATTAACAAGTCAAAAATTTCATTTTTCTCATATGAAATAACATTATCTATTTACATTAGGACACATCCTAGTTACTTATTTGATTCAACACTATAAATCAGAATACCAACATTTCCATAAGGTATAGTAAACTTCAAATCATTGACCTATCTCCCATTAAGATCACCCAATAATACTTCACATTATGTTGTCCGAAAAAAACACAACCCATTTTCATATAATCTTATTTAATGGGATACAAAATGAAGTGAATTTTAAACTAATTAACAATAGTAAACATACATACTAATGATACTATGTACACAACATGTGTTAATTTGTGTAGGTAATTCTCTTACTTCCTTTGATTTCATGGGATCAGCTAAGATCCTATCTTTCGAGAGAATATACCCAACAACAAATAATTCTTGATCTAAAAATTACATTTGATAATGATACCATACCTCTCTATCCTTATTAGAGTATCAATAATAATCTTAAATTGATTATTATGGTCCTTGAATCATTTATAATACACCAAATATATATTCAATGAATACCAAAAAATTACTAAGATATTTCTTTAATACACTATTCTTTAAATACATATTAATAGAGGTTGAATTATTAAACCCAAATGGAATTATTATAAACTATTAAAATCGATCCCTCATTTGTAAATATGTAATTAGATTGTATTTATTTTTTACTAACAATTGATGATAGCTAGAACAAATGTCATTCATTACAAATTTTTTTGCTTCATGAAGTTGACTGAGTAAGTCATCAATCGATTGAAGGGGATACTTTGCTTGTTATTGTAATATAATTGAATTCCATGAAACTAATGAACAAAATCATGAATCTATATTTTTTATACTAAAGATAATATGGGATCCCTAAGGTGAAACTATTGGGTAAATTTGTCCCCTATCACTAAAAACTCTAGTTTTTTCTTCAACTCCAATAATTTTAAAGTGTACATTCTGTAGGGAATCTATGATATTTGTCTTACATCAGAGATTAAATCAGTAAAAAAATAATATTCAATCTATAATAGATTTATAGGCAATTACTCAATACTTGAATCAATTTATTACTATATAATATGTACATCTTCAATTTTATGATTATCTTATCAATCACACGATAATATATTCCCTTTATCTCTAAGAATTTCCATTAGTAGAGCTACTTGGGATAGATCTAGACATCACCCAGATGATGACACACCTACACTAAATATATTGAATTCTATAACTTCATCATGAATTTTAATTTCATTGTTCTAGATTTTAATTTATGCATCATATATTTAAAGTTGATCCATACCAAGGATTATATCTAATTTAACCAAAGATATGACAATAAAGGAAGTAAATACAGCAATTATAAGTGTGTTAATGGGGGCTAATTGACCCATTCTTATTTTATTGGGACTTACAGTCTATGTTTTTAATGATTAATAACTTCAAGAATTCTTAGGGAAATAATAAATTTTTCTATGAAAACAGGGAAGATATAAAAGAGTGAAATGATCCACATTAAAATATTTTATTATATAACATTGAATCTATGAATAGAATACCTTACACCACATCACTAAGTACTTCCACATTAGATATATTGATCATATAAACTTGGCATCCCGTTAGACTCTTTTTTGGAAGATTCCTATTATTCTTAGGGAATTAATTTCTATAGTTCTCTATCTCCCTATAGTTAAAATTATGAATAATTGTGTGTTATTTATTATAATTCATTATTTAGACTAATAACAATTACCTCCACAAATATATAATTTTTTCAAGCTGTTCAAGCATTTCCCAAATTAATTCATTGTATAGTTATTTAATTTTAAGAATTTAATCATTATATTCTTCTTATTTAACCCATTCCCTTTTCCTTAGTACACATTCAACATATTTTTTTTCATGATTTCCCTTGAACATATAGGACATTCACAACTTATATTTTCCTTCTTAAGTCACATAAAATTATTTTAACATAAGATAAAAAGTATCATAAGACCAGTTCTATTCAGATTGTTTAATTAATACCTTCAAATAAATTTTCAATATTTCACTTTGTGTTACACATGTAATAAAAAGCTTTCCCAGATAACCATATAATTGTTTCCACATAATCAAAACATCGGTTCATCATTATTCATTAATCTAGTGAACTTTAAATTTTTTTAGTTTATTTATCATGAGTAAAATATTTTCTAAATAACATCTATTTTAAAGATTTTCTTTTCCATGTATTAAATTTCATATTCCTCTCTAGTATTATGGATCAATGAACACCGTTGATCTGCATCGCCTTGTAAAAAATAAACATCAAATGTAACCTTTTTTTAAAAAAAATATCGAAAGGCTATAAATATCCACTCTAGCTACTTAATACATTTCTCATATACAATTGGATTAGTTGTACCATCACATTATTGGGTATTATATCCCTTAAAGTGATAAAACATAAGGGAATAAAAATGTGGAATAAGTTCCTCTATATAGAAATAGTTATTTATCATCACATGATTATGCTTCCCTAAAAGTTCCATGATCTTCATAGTTCCAATATTAGATATATTGGATTTATCAAAATGGAAATATCTATATCTTCAATGAATATTATTATTATTCTTCTATTTTGGTGATATTTATAAATAATGGAATATAATGGATTATCTCTTCAAATTTTGAATTTCAAATCACAATGTATAATTATAGATATTGTGTTACAATTACTATAATTTAAAAATAAATGATATATTCATCTCATAAAAAGAAACATGGCTTCCTTGCAGATATCATTAATTTCAAATCCATCATGATGTTCTAAATGAAAATTTGAATTTTTCTATGCATATCCCCCAATACTATCAAATGAGGTTCATAGAAAGTCTCATTTTTTTCACCTGGTGATGATTGAGTTAAGGACAATGCACCCTTTTTTTATTTATTGACCCTAGATAAAACATTCCCTATAACCACATCCACATGAATTATCTTAGAATGGATGTATTTTTTGAAAAAATACATAATATATTCATTACCCAAACATTTTTATATTATTCTATACTTATATTACCTATTAATTTTTTTCTAAAATCTTGTTCCCAATATTTCCACTTATCTTACCGAGATACCGCTAGTAATGACCCAAGACCTACTAACCTGATGTCGATGTCCACTTTCATACAATGGCTTATAAACAAGTGTTCAAATCATGAAGGACTAATTAGTTTATCATTTTGGGATAACCAGATACATATATGATACCAATTTTATATAACCAAATATAATAAAAATCATAGTATTGGAAAAAACATGGCATCGTTGAACTCATTCAAGTAACTCATCTTTAAATAATGGGGAATGAAAATAAAATAATAGTGAGGTAAAATTATTATTAAGGGTTTCATATAGTGGATAATAGAATGAATCAATACAGAATAATTAATATAGAATGTATAATTAATTAATTCATGAAAATTTTAATCCATAACATGACTATCATAATTGGAAAATTAATAATCAATATAAAAAGGTAAATAAATAAAAGAACATAGAATTAATAGAATAACTAATACAAAAATCAATCTAGAGATAATATCATTGATGATCTATAATTGATAATAATAATAATTGTATTATTAATGAAGTACGTTAAATATTATTGGATTTCGTGGTCTTGGGAAACATTATACCTATTTTTAGAAAAAATTTTGTAATATTGTTTAAAACTATAGGTAAAACCCCATCTAATATGCCCTAGTAATTTTTTTCATTAGATCTATAAATACATAAGAAGGATATATATATTCGTGACTAACTTATATCTTAATTTCCAAAACATTCCTCATATGTTGAATAATCGATTTAATTCTAAAACTAATGCTCCTTATCATTAGAAATTTGTATTAATTAATGGATATGGATTTATTAATATTTCCCTTATTAGTCAAATACAATTCATTGTAAAAACCATATATATAATGGGTATATGGTTTGAGGAATAAATATTTACCTTATACAGAATTATATTAATTTGATATATACTTAGTTTCAAATGAAAAAATTTCAAACAAAAGTTATAATTTCATGTAAAAATTTATAATCCCAAACGAATGTCAGATTGTACTAATAAATTTATCATATTTGGTATCTTTTAAATTTTAACCCCTTAAAGAATAAATATGAATCCAAAAATTATTACCTATGAATAAACTTGTATTCATTTTAAATATTTCAATGTTTAAGTATATACACTGCATAAGTGTGAATATATGAATATTAAAATATATGTTTCTATGAAATGGATATTGAGAATAAAATCAATACCTCATGATTTCCATTAAGTGGCCATGATTTATAATCAAGTATAATAGTTTTATTTATATTATTAATTTATACAAGTACCATAATAAAATTATTGATATCATATATGATCGTATTATATCATTTTCACACCTATTTCTTAAAATTATTTCATTATTTTCACAGTTTTGGGTGTTAATTTCCTTAATTTCTCATGCATGTTTTTCATGAAAGATCATGCTCATATACAAATGATATAAATAAATCAACTAAATAGTGACAATATTGTTAAAAATATCATATTTAATATTATATTTACTATTAAATCCTGTATTAAATTTTTATCATCGAAGATGAATCCCATCGCTTCGTGGATATGTTAGTCCATACGCATGCAGGAGTGCCGAAATCATTCCATTAGAAATTGAAATGGTACATAGTTTTATTATAAATTAATTAACTATAATTTATATAATGTCACATATATCATATATATTCTATAAATTTATCATTATTACCATCCGATTAAAAAATAAATGAAAAATGAATCACATCACTTCGCAAGGTGGAAGTCCACCGTACACTCAAGAGACATAATATTATTTTAAACAAATTGAAATGTATGAAAGTGTATATGATATTATATTAATATAAGTGTAATAATATAATATTTATTATATTTATATTAAATTCATCATTATATTTGGCCATGATGTGGTTTGGAGAGAAATGGTTTTCATCGATTCGTGAGGAGGTTTTCCACCATACCCCTGATAAGTGGTTTTGTTTCCCATTTTATGAAAGTGGATAAGGACATTGATTATTCAACTAACAATTGCATCATATAATTATACATTATATATTGGTGATTTTAATTTATAAAAATTTAATAAGTTTTTATTGAGGTGTTAGAAGAAATAAAGTACAAACAATCATTTAAGAATTGATTTGGATAGGTATTGGTTGACCCTAATTGATTTGGATGTGTGAATATGGGAGGAGAATGACTGTCCTTTTATAATTGGATGAGAGGAAATATATATTGTATTGGAAAAGAATAAGTTACTCCAACATTTTTATCATGAAGAAAGCATCTAAAATGGGTAGTTATTGAAAAATATACGAAAAAAGGTCCAAATATTTTTATAAATTGGTTGTTAAATAGTATATTTTTAATTTTAACCAATATCGTTTTTTATTAACCCCACAGAAATTATTTTTTACCTTAATGGTGGTAATTAGTTTTTATTAGTATTACTATTCATATTTATAAAAAATTATATTTTCCTTATGATTTAATATAATTTTTTCTTTCCTTAAACATGGATTCCATTTTTTAAAATTAAATTGATATGAAAGAAATAATTCAACTTAAAATTATACCCACAAAAGTGATGAAAATGTTTGTTGCCAAAGGGGAATATTTTTTATGTATATATTTTATTACAAAACAATTCATTATAAAATTGATCCCAAATACATATATTTTACTGAATATAATTTAAATGAACTAATATTACATTAATATATTTTTAAAATATAATTTTACTTTTAAATAATATAATTGTATCTCTGTTTTTCAATAATAATTAATATTTATTCTATATCTATTATAAAATTAATCTTTTAGGAAAAAAGAATTAATCAAATCATAATATTACATGATTATTAAATAAATGAAGTAAATTTAATCATATAAATTTTATAAAGTGTTTAAAATTTATTTTACCAGAAGCGCAAAAGAAGTGATGAAATCATCCTCATTGAAAAATATAATTTCTTATAAAACATTTCGTTTATATACAAATGATTCATTTTTCCTAATTAATCAATTAGAAAAACAATTTTCATAATATGGATATTAATTTTTATTCCTACCAACATAAATTCTAGTTTATAATGTTGATGACTAAATAATATTATAATTGACTATAACTCTTTTTAACCAAGTGTTTCATTAATCCCAAGATATCAGACAAGTCAATTTTTTTGAATGAAATAAACTATAAAATCACAGGGTGTTACATTAAAAATTCAAATACGTGAAAAATAATAGTGGAAATATAACACCAAAATTCTTGAGAAATGATCAATGATAATACCTATAGTGTATATCATGGGTTTCATGTAAATCCCTCTAGAATCATGTATAAAATATCTACTGTTATTTCTTGTTATCTCATCTATAAAAGGATTATATCCTCATTATATGAATTTTTAATAATAGCTAGAATATCTAAATAAATTCCATGGGGGAAAGATCTAAGAAAATTAAATAGAACATAATAGGACCTCTATGTTGGATAAATATTTTAGAAAAATGTTTAATTCATAACATTCTCCTTGGGGAGGACCTTTATGAATATTGTATTTTTGATTACCCAATATATCACTTCCATGGTTTATCATAATATATTTATAAGGGGTAACTCCTCAGTGCTTACTATACGGAGGCCCTCTACTTAGGCTTGAAATTCCATTATGATGAGATCCTTTATAGTTGAATTTTCTCTTCCATGTAATAGTGGAGTCAATTAAGATAGTAATAAATGTTATCATTGACTCCATTAATGGAATCCAACAAATTTTGATAATAAATTATCCCCATGAATATATCTATATCACATATAAAGACATAACAATGATAGTAATGGAAGGAGAAACAATACTATTTTGGACCTCAAAAGAAAATTACCATCGATGGGTTATCCTTTTGGTTTCTTGAATCTAAATGCCCAAATTACAACAGATATTTAAGTAGGGTTATTGGAAATTATCGTCATTAAATTTTTATTATGGAATTTTTTATCAAATTATATCCAAGGGAGATCCAAGTTTTTCATTTTTTTAGTCGAAACATTACCTTTAAACTCATAAAGATAATGATAGTGATCATTATTTCACATTAGGAAATGACTACAAAATAAGTTTATTTTGTGAACTGTTTTACGTACCCTTTCTAGATTGTATTACCTTTTATAGACTCTTCGTCCTTGTCTCTACTAAATTAGAATATGTTATTTCTACTACCATAATCATTCAAGTATGGATGTTTTTAAGTACCACTTCATTCACTATCTAGTTCCCAATACACTAGTTAGTGGGAAAATATATTTATACCATAGGGATGAGGTAGTAATTATAATAAATATAGTATATGTTCAATAAACCATTAATTATTTCTTGATGGTAATAGTAGAGACTGAATTATTACCCCCAAGATGGCTAGGATGCTTAATCCTCTATGGTTCATTAGCTAAGACTTCAATTTTTATTCTTTTTTCAATTAAAAAACAATAAATATGTATGTGAATTATATAAAGTCTGTAAGCATGGTCATGCTTTCTTCTACCGATGTATTGTATTTCATTTTATATTAACCATTTTTTTTCACACTTTTCACAAATAAGCCCCATTATATTAATTTATTGGGGGATTTTATATTTACATTAATCGTATGGTAGGTAAAATCATCACAAAAGTTGTTTTATTGTCTAGTTCGATATTCTATTATAGATTTAATTTTTTTTCATGAGATAATTACTAATAATAATATTTGATACCTTTTATGAAAATGGTTACACAATAGTATTTATTTTAAAAATAAATTTGTGTAAAAAATATTTTAAATAACATATAATCAAAATCATCGATTTCCCAATAGTTAAATATTATATGAGGTTAAAATTTAGACATTTATAATATCCCAGAAGGAATGAAATAGTAAATATATTGGAATTATATTAATAAGTAGTCATAAAAGATGGTATTCCTACATATCACTACTGAATAATTGAACACATATGTTTTTTGGTATCATATAAGAAAATATTTCATATATTTTAAATATCAATTAAAAGATACATATGGTTTTACAATTATTTCCATGCATCTATGTTCTTATTTTATTACAATTTATTTTCATACATCCAATATAACTAGATGAAATGCTCTTTGCAGTGATTTGTTGCGGGATAGAAATAGGAGTGATTATATTGTTTACATAAGATTAGGTGAATACATTGAGGTAATTAAAATAGAATTATATCCTATTTGTATCTTTGTCTCACAAACTAATCACATGGGATGTGGGTTTAGATGGGTAGAAACCAAAATTATTTTCATGTGTTATGAGACATTCCACTAGTTTCCTATGAATGATGTATCAATGTTATCAAATGAGTATTTGATTTATATTATTAATAAGATCAATAGAATTGGGGACCCAAAAGGATTATAATTTTATAGGTAGGAAAATAGATATTATCAATGGAATAAATGATCATAAAATATATATGAATATGGAATGTGACATGTTCATATACAATAGCAGTCCATTTCATAGGTCTGGGTGATGTAGGTTTTTGAGGGGATAGAACTAGTTGAAATGATTCTTACAAATGCTTATAATCCACTAAATAGAAATTGTAGTAAAGTTCCCAGGTTACCCCTTTAGAGATAATAACTAGACGTCTTGTCATTTAAAAACTAAGAACTATAGTGTTTCATCATTATTTTTTTGAGATATTCCTTATATTGAATCCTCTACCACAGTTTTTCTAAAGATGTTGGTGACGAGGTATTTTATGAGGATTAAATGTTTGAAAAAACAAGAATTAATTTTTCATCCCTATTTTATAATTAATTCCCTAGGGGTTGATTAAAAAATAAAATAAAATCTTTTATTTAATAATTTACAACTGAAATTAGGGTGTTTTTTTCTCTAGTTCTTATGGTATCCTTTTATTGCTCTAATTAGTGGTTGATAAGGTGTCCATTTATAAGGACTTAGGAGCTTATCACCTAGACATTGTGTTAATCACTCCATGTTTATATCATAGAATTGGGTAACAAAATATTTTAGGTTAGTTTTTATATAGTAGCTCTGGTGATGGCATGTTCAAATATCAGATAGGGTCTTTTGGAGTTGGTTCCCTAGAACCAGCTAAAATTTTTACCTTCGATTAATAGAATTTTGTATTAATAGATTACTAGTTAATATCTTATCTCACAATAATTGTTCTTATATGTAACATTAATGTGATAATATTCTAAGAGTTTTTATCATTTTTAAATGTAATATTATTTCCACAATATAATGAGAAACATGAAAATCCATGAAAATATTCCCAAATTTGTTTTTCTATGTCTTGATAGAATATTTTTGATAATTAATATATGATTTATTACTATTAGATGCATGTTTCTCATAAGAATATGATGACATATCTCATGATGTTTCAAAAATTTTAATACCCAATATACTGTCATATAAGGACATACACACTAATAGTAACTCCACATGTAATACATGTTATTTGACATTCCTATTTTATTATGTGTGAATGTGTCTATAGGCCAACAATTATTATTAATGTATATCATTATGCATGTACATTAATGTATTAATTCAATCATTGAGAACATATGATCACACTGATTTTGGACTACATGGGGGTGTTAAAGGTGATCTGACTTTAATCATATAATTTATGAAATAATATATCCTTTCATAGTTAATGAAATACTATTTTTATTGTCATTTGAAAAAAATTGTACAAACTAATTAATTTCATGTCCATTATAGTATGTCAATGATTTCATTTTTGAGATTAAAATAATGATTAATTTATTTTATGGGTTGATGGCAGAGTTATTCCACTTTCATGAGGGGATATTGATACAATGATATTTTATTACATGGTAAGTTTTCATTTTATGTAATTATAATTGATATATTGACATGTGTTTATATGGGTTCCGTAAAATTTTAGAAAAATATAATGATGTACATTATATAAGTTCTTCAAATTTCATTAATTAAGGGGAGATTAGGGGCACAAACTATTTATATCCATAAAATTAGTTAAATTCTATATTAATTTAATAATTGGAATTAACATTGTTTTTTACATGTAGTCGTATAATTATTCAATTTATATTGATAAAAAATGTCAATCACGTGATTTTCAATTTTACAATAATTTTTTACTAAATATTAAATTAAAATTAATTTTCAGGAGTTGATATAATATTTATTTATTCATTTATTAAATATAGAATGAATTCCAAATATATTTTATTGTCATGAAAAATATGGAGATTAGGGATTTACCCATCAATAGACTTACTACTATTTTTAGGGTTCGATCTATTATCTAGAGAGATAGCCCCACTGGTGAATTGAAGTAATGATGCATTGGTTGGATGTAAAGAGACCAGTGAGCCACATGTAGTCGTGAACTCATCAAGTGGGGAAGCCAAAAGTAAGCACTCCTGTTATTTGAATACATTTACACCTTCTCGTATAGTTCCCCTTGGTTCTTCTTCTTTTGATATACCTTTGACAAATTTATATTAAGGTTTGAATTGAGATTTTAGTCAAATACCTATTTTCATCCCTTCATGACAACTATTCACATAGTATCTTAAAAAAAGGTGGAACCACTAGTGTGATCATTTTACACGATGCAATCTCAAAAAGATTTTCCTTGTACCACCACTCCAATATCGATGACCAGTTTACTAAATATTTCCAAAATAATTAAGACAGGATGATCTGATAAGAAAGGTATCTTTGATGTTTTAAATTGAAATAGGTAATTTATTCCATAGGGTTTTGTCAATTTTCACATTTAATTTTCAAATTCCAAATTCAATAAGAGGAAAAAAATATTTTGTAAGATGACTTTTAAAATAGTGTGAAATAAGGAACTATAAATAGAACTCGATCATCAATCCCTTTAAGGTCATAAAATCAGCTTCACAATATTGTGTTATATTTTGTTATATAAAATATATCTATTGGGACCCTGTTATTTTATATGATATTTCTTATTCAATTGTAGTGACAATAAGAATGGAACATGAATAGAGAAATCCTAATTCAACTACATTACCAATGTATTAGTGGAACACGAAATGAGAAATATTTTAAATTATAAGGTGGATTGTTCCAAAAAATGATAAATTGATCATACGTGTTGATTATGAGAATTAACCTCACTTTTTCTCTCATTAAATGTCCATTTCTCATAGTATGTGTATGTGAATTTAATATTTAAATTGATAAAACTATCATAATAGTGGTCATGATTTATCTAAGTGTATGAATTATTTGACTGATAATTGAAAATATTTTTATAGTGATTTTGATACTTTAAATAATAATAATGTATCTTATCACCCTAAAAGTGATATATATAAGAGTAAATCTAGGAATAAGACTATTTATGGATGATTATTTTGTTTTTGATTATGTTCATCAAAATGTAATGATGGATTTTGTATATGTTTTAAAATGTTACGACACTTCTTTGGGATTAGGCCATGGAGATGATAATTATTACTAGTTTAATAATACAGATGTGTATACTTTTTTTGGAAAGGATTTTGTTGCATTAGATTCTAAACTATAGTATTTTTTCATGTTTTTTATTATGACTTATGTATCGACCCCCAATTGAAGTGCAATCCAAACTATAATGTAGGTCAATCGATCAACCATGTGTTATACCTCGTTGTACATTCTGCTACCAGTGGATCTTGTCATCATGAAGGGGAAGGCATGGTCATGGAATGGGAGGCTCTCATACCTCATATTCAATCTTCTCAAAATTAGAGTGAATGTAATAATAAGGGATACCCAAGGTATGATGTTTTTTCAACACTGATCCCATTGATATTTATTTCACTTCAACTCATGGGAAACATAGAATAGAATTTCTTCATTCCATCAAGGAGGATAACAATTATTTGGGAATAACTTGAAAATAGGGATATACTTATAACATGGATGAACATGGAACATTTCAAGGGGGAATATTTATTATTATGGTAAGGTTATCTTGTAGAGGAATATGGATGAAAAACTATTTTCTCATACTCATATGAAAAATAGTTTTCGAAGACTATACTACTCAAATATTATTCTAATGATGTGCACCTAGGACAATCTATTTGTTACAAATATTGTATAGTATTCCATCATTTAAATCCCAATATGTGAAGACTTTAATTAGTATAAATATAAAAATTATTATTATATAAATAAATAATTTTAATTTTTTTCATTGTTTATTTATTTTAGGGAATAAATTTCATGCATGGTCCCTTCTATATATTTTATAATCGTATCCCTTTTTATTCATTTAATGAAAAGTGTATATGAAAAAAATACATAAATATAACAATATTATTTATTTAAATATTTATTTATTATTCAAGGTTCGATAATTGTCTTGATAGATTGATGGGTTGAGTTAAGTTACCAATAAACCTGATACAATTTATTTAATATCAATTAATTAAAAATGGACTTCATTATTTAATAAATGGTACATAAAAACAAATGAGTCAGCTCTTTTCAAGTAATATATTATTATTATTATCGGTATGATTATTTTATATGGTTTATAATTAGAATAAATTTTTAGATATGGGAATGTGTACTATTATAAATTATTTAGCAACATGTATATAATATAGTATACACTACAACTATTATGTGGAGTGGATACGAAGAATCAATGAAAACATACCAAACTCATAATTACTCAGGGACACTCGAACGTGAGAGATATCGTTAGACCCCTCACACCTATAACCACTAGGACACAGCCCCTGGGGAATGCATATAAAATAGTATATAAACATTTATGAAATGATTATTTTTGGGGAAAATTTATTCTCCCTGGAGAATTATCTTAGGACTTAGACAAACTCTTATGAACTTTATCCAGAACATAGAGGGATTATCTTCCTCCTGCCTCTCATGTACAAGGGAATAAGTGATGAATTCCTTCATGGTTAAAATACATATATTTAAGATCAATGGTGAATGATAAAAGACATTTGTGTCTTCCACTCTAGAATATTGAATTCCAATTGTGACATTTCACAATTTATAGAGAAGAAGTAGATTCAAAATGGAGAATTATAATTTGGGTTCCTCATCATAATGCTTATAAGATAAGAGTAGATTCCAGTTTGATCATAAAAAATGAACTATCAAGCCTTGGAAATTATTATTTTAAATTTTTTATAAAATATATATGAAAATTTTTAATATATGAATATTTAAAAGTTTCTTCATCTAGTTTTTCTTATTTAATACAATGAAATTGATGAAAAAAAATGGGTAATGGGTTCAACCAATTTTATTGTTCCCCAATACCCTCAGGTCATTTAAAAGTAGTCAAATATTAATTATATATATATATATTTATTTATTTAATCAACTTATGAAATTCTTTGATCGTATTAATTTATAGATTTCCATTCACTAACCAGGAATGTAGGATGACATGTTTTTTAGGTTTCATATGACCTAGAAAATTATATGAAAAATGTATCCCACATGAAGTTACTATTCTATGTTTTCAATGATTCTAATCATGTGGCCCATTATTCTCGATTGTAACAATAATGTAAATACCAAGAACTCATGAGAAACCCAACAATTGAAAGAGGAAATTATCCCAACATTCCTTGTTGTTTTTTGATACACAAATAATTACATTCCATGTATTGTTCTCAAGTTGTTAAATGATTTTAAATGGAGTATACATCATGTATCTAGTATATACATTATTTAACACCACATAGTTCTGACACTACAAAAATTGGGCAAGGCTTGTGGTCAAATTACATGGCATAATTATAGGTTGTGTATTAACTACCATATACGAGACATGAAATAGCATGAAGTATACATCATGTAGCTAGCATGTAAATTCCACATAACACCTAATATACTATGGCTGATACACATCATGTTTCTAATCATGTAGTATGGATTTCCAATAATGGATTACACAACATGTAACATGCTATACACACCATGTATCTTGGGATAACTCATGAAACATACACAATGAGATATTCATTCAAAATGATTGAATCTACCATAAGTAAAAAATTAAATAAAATATTATTCAACAACAGGATGTGTAGCTTGTTGTACCTTTACTTAAAATAGGTTCTCCCAACGAATTAAAAACCTAGTGATTTTTTGATGGTCATGTATAACTAAAATATTTAATTACATATTTTCTATATTATTTTCTAATAATATAACGTGTATATTTTTAATACATTCCATATACATTATGAACATCACTAGTAGTACACATTGAATATATTCAAGGTAATCCATGTGGTTATACCTGTTGTGTATATTTGCATAGATTATCCCATCAAAAACACACCATATATATCATCACACACTATGAATGGTTACATGTTATGTAAGTGCAATGTCAGAATTAAGAATATATAGATTTTTAATCATACTAAATATAATTTATATGTAAACATCATGTATTTATAAAATTATGGAATTGGTTTTTTTTTGAAGAAAAAGCTAACAAGCATTTTTTACAAAATTTTATTTCATGTATATTAAATTCTAGACTGAATTTAAATTGTTCCAAGAGGGTAAATATCTTGTTCTCTATCAGAATATAGTTTTTATCTAAATATTTATACATTTAAATTAATTTATTTAAAATTACAATGTATGTGAATCTCCAGGATTAATTGAATGATAATTAAGAAAAAAAATTAATTGATTACAAAGATGGCATAATAACAATTCAATAATTTTATCACAATAAGGAATGAATGTAAATGAATTTTGAAATTTTTATATTCATTTTAATTATGTGTTCTAAAGAATCATGATCTTGACTGATCTATGTATTTTTTGGGTTTATGATTAATTATATTATTATTTCAAGAGTTTTTTATTTAATTTTTTAATTATATTTAAATTCATGATAATTTAATCATCCCATACTAATTATTTAATTAGAATAAATGTGTCCATGGCTTATTTTATATAATAATAAACCCCTAGTACCCTTAACATGTGATTGAATATGAATATTGAAATTCAGGATCTTCTAGAATGGAGACATAGATTGAGACTATGATGAGGTGAAACAATTCAAAGAGATAAAAAGGTTAAAGGATGATTGATATAACCCAATCCATGTCATGGGGTGAAGATTTAATTCCATTAGGGTTGATTTTGGTTTATTATCCACTCCATTAAACAACATTTAGTTAACATTTCATGATTATATCACTTATTTGTTTTCTTATTCAATTTATTTTTAATTTATTTTTTCAATGGATGTGTATTTGATAACCATTTAATGAATAAAATTTAGAATATTTGTTTATAAGATTAAAAAAACTCTCAACGAAAATTTCATGTCATAAAGAGACTTTTATTAATTGACATATAATTAAACCATAAATAAATGTGATAGTATGACCCTTTTATGAAAGACTAAATTATTGGGGACATGTAATGAGTTTTTGGGCTGACTAAATCATGTTACAATCGAGAATTACTTCCCCCACAAGACATTGTGTAACTTGGAGGCATCTGTTAAGAACATCACCTTTTATGATTTTAGGATTCAAGAATCCATAATGTAGATAAAAGAATATTTATTTAAGGAAGTTTTTAGGATCATTGACCAAAATACTATTGATTGATTTCAACATTCCCACATGTGGTTAAAGAGATGTGTAATATAGATCACATTCACTTTACTATCCAAGATAAAAAATATTCATTATCCATTGGTGTGGGTTTTTCTATTGGATAACATAATGGGATACAAAATAAAATCAATTTATTACATAAGTCTTAGTTATCATGATAATTTAATATAATATAATTTTATTTATTCTACAAAATTTAAATCACATCCAAGAGAACATCTTGAGAATTCTTGAAAAGTTAAAATGTATTCACCATCATAAATTTTCATGAGTTTTAATTGTAACATCCCATGTTAAAAAAGAAATATTATATTTTCATATTTATTAATATTTTTGAATTAAATATTAATTTTACTTTAAATGGGCCGATATGTTCGATGGCGGTACCGATACACATCAACAGGATTCTTGGAAATCATACATGGAATAATAAAAATATACTATTATTATTTTAAATGGTAGTTAACGCCTAACTATTGTATTGGAGAGAATGAAAAAAACTAACTACAATATGATTATATAAGTTTTCTAAATGTTTTTACATTTATCCAATAAAATTTAGAGGCTTATAATGTGAATGAATCGAATTTTAATCACAAATACTCTAATATTATTCAAAATGTCGATTTACCACCTTTTTTATGGAGAACCCTTTTGAAATCTTGTTTTTGTCACATTTATAAGTTCAATTCAACAAAAAATTATTAATATTTACAATCGAGACATAAAAATATAATTTGGATGAAAATTGGTATTTTTCTGATAAAGTTAATTTTTTTAATGAATAGTTAGAAATGTTGTATTTTAATTGGAAACTGCCATTTAATCTACTTTATTTATATGGATATAATATCTTTTCAATTGGATCTAATGTGTAATTATAATATATATGTACCATTTAATACAATTTTGGTCAATATATTTAATTTCACATTAAAATTGGACATAAAAAAGTGTCAATCTTTTGATAGTCATTTCATAAAAACAAGCTTTTTGTTTTTATAGTGGGAATTGATTAAAATTAATTTATAACACTTCTATGTTTTGAATATGGAAAAATGGATTCCATATTTGCAATCATGGGGTTCAAATTTTTGAAATATATATTGTTTTTTAGGCATTATGAATATTTTCTTCAGTAAATATTATATTTACATTGGTTAATAGAGATATCAGGTAATTTGGGAATAAAAAGTAATACTATAATATTATTATATAACCCTAACATGTGTCCCGATAATATTGGATGATACATATCGGACCATTAGCATCCTTGGGTCGATTGTGGGACCCCAAGGGGCCATTACTCACATCTCTCAACCTCCATGGCATGTCAAAGCTATACCCAATTAGTCTCCTTACACCCACTTATTCCTCCTAAAATCCATCCCCTAGAGAGAAGGTAATTCAAGTAAACCTTTTGGTTCAAATTAAAAGGAGCTACCTGACTTAAAAGTAAGGTCCTTCCCTAAACTCCTTTGTTTTATTTTACTTCCCCAACCCCCTAAAAACTTTTTATTCCTTTCCATTATAACAAAAATAGTATCCTAAAAATACTAGATTATTGTTATTAGAAATATTTGAACTACACTTACAGATGCCTCCATCTAATGGGTAAAGAATATACTATTTATGTGGACGGTGAAATAACGCCTCCCGAAAGGATGACTGTTCATTTATATCCTACCACCTCTTATGGTGGACATTATGATGGTACTATATTTATTATGATATATATTATATTTATATTGTTTCTATGATTATTTATTTTTAATTTATAGAATACCTTTATGAATTCCATAGTGGGTAAATATGATAATCTCATTTGAGAAAGTGCAGACTACCTCCCTCTCAAAGATATATGAGTCATTCAGGCTGAAACATATAAAGGATGGAATTACTAATATTATATATATTATATTATACTAGAATTATGATATTCCTATGTTTCATTATGATTTCATTCCATTAAATATGATATAGAAATGAAGGTAGTGTTCGTGCGTACGTACGACTTACGGTCTCCGTGAACATTTCATTTCATTTATTACCTCCAAATGTAATGTAATAATATAAATACATTTATATAGTGGATTTATATGATATATATGGAATATAAATCATTAATATCATTCTGAATATAATGCTATTTTGGCAACATGAACAACTTGTAATTACAAGAAGTCAATTTTTTACTAAAGTACCAAATATGAAAAAATGGTCATTATTAACTTAAATGATTACATAAAGTTTATAGCATGGTAATAAATGATATAAAAGAAATGATAAAATATAAATGTTTATCAAGAATGTATAAATTAACTTTAGTATATTATTTAGAAAATTAAATAATGAACGGGTCAAGTCGGACACGAGGTAAGGGACTTCATATCAATCTCCATTCATTGTGGCATATATTGTTTTATACATGAAATTATTTTATATGCAATATAAACTCCATTGAATTTTAATTTAATTCAAAGGTATTTTTTCGATGATTAGTTTAACTGAACGAAAAAAATAATGTATGTTTTTAATGTACGTGGTGACAACGACCTTTCCACTGTCACGAGTATTATTTTTCCTTTGGCTTCATAAACAAGGCGAAATGTTTTTAAAAGAAAATTAAATACCATATAATCTTTTACTTATTTTTCTATTGAAAAAGGTTTTGGGATTTATTATTTCAATATGTATTTAAATATCTTGAAAAGTTATATTGTGATTACCATTTGGGAATGTTATCTTTTCTTTATGCTTATGTTATGTGTTATGATTATATTATGGTCTATGTTAATTGTCACGTATATGGGTGTTTCCATGATAAACATAGAATGGGTGAGACCAAGATAGATTTCAAATTCATTGGTTAATGTAATGGTGGTAAACATGAATGTTTCTCCTAAGAGGTTTAGGGAATATACTATGATGGGTATTCTAACGTAACTCCCTTTGATGTTGTGATAGCTATAATGTAAGTATGATATAGATACCATAACTTACCTTTATAATTTATGTTCTCAATGTGTTATTCATAAATAATATGATTTGATGAGGTATGTTAAAGAGATTATGTGATTTATGTATTGATGAACTAATATTTACTTTTTCTGTTTATAACCCCTTATGAGTTTTTATGTTCATCAGGGATTCAAAATGTTTATTACAGGACTTAAAGATGAATAAGGTCAAGGATTGGAACAAGGGAAAGTCATGCTGTCAAAAACATTAAACTAGACATGACACCTTTTTTAATAGTATTTATTGTATGAAAAAAATGAAAACTAAGTATAAGTGTCTACATTGTAATTTTTGAGATGTAATGTAATAGTTATGTCATAACTCTCTAATAATATAATCCTAAAAAATCCTCAATGTGAATTATTCATTTAATTCAGGATTATGTAATGTTTTAAGGTTGGGTCCATATAGTTGGTATTAGAGATCAGTTATGATATCTTTACAAGTTAGAATATTATTATATTAATTTATATAAATTAATTTATGGTATGATTGAAATTATATTGAATATACATATTACCATGTTACTTCACCTAATATTATTCTATGTTCAAAATGGTTTTATGTAAAGAACATACGATTTCTATGATGGGATGAAATCTGGAGGATGACAACCATCCGAATCAGCAACCTGGGATGGATGGAATTGGAACTGACAATTTTTTGCAGTGATGGAATAGTTTACTCAACTATAAATGGTAGTGGTATCCATGTAATAGATCAGCCAGATCAACCATAGAGGAACACGTTAGTAGTGGAGCATTTCAAAATTCAATATCCCCTTCCATTAGAGGGTCACCTTACCCTGAGAAAATAGAACGGTGGATGAATGCACTGGAGAATATATTTTTTGTCATGGGGTTGTCATAACATCAAAAGGATAGTGTTGTTTTTTAGAGTTTTAATGGTAAAGCTAATAAGTAGTGGTCTATGGTGAAAAATAGTAGGGATAGTGACAATATTGATGCTCTTTATTGGGATGAATTCAAAGGTATGTTTCATAAGAAATATTTTCCTAAAGTGGGTTGTCTTTTGTTTTATTTTCCTTCCCCAACCCCATAAACACTTTTTATTCATTTCCATTATTACAAAAAATAGTATCCTAAATATACTAGGTTATTATTATGAGAAGTATGCAAAGTACACTTACATATGCCTCCATATAATGGGTAAATTATAAACTGTTTATGTGGACGGCGAACTATAGCCTCACGAAAGGATGATTGTTCATTTATCTCATACCACCTCTTATGGTGGCCATTATGATCGGACTATAATTATATGTGATATATATTATATTTATATAGTTTATATGCTTTTTTATGTTTCATTTATAGAATAACTTTATGAATTCTATAGTGGGTAAATAAGATAATCTCATTTGAGGAAGTGCAGACTACCTTCCTCTCAAAGTGATATGACTCATTTAGGCCATACATTGAACGTATAAAGGATGGAATTACTAAAATTATATATATTATATTATAGAAGAATTATGATATTCCAATGTGTCATTATGTTTTCATTCCATTAAATATGATATTGAAATGAAAGTAGCGTTCATGTGTACGTACAGCTTACCGTCTCTGTGAACATTGCATTTCATTTATTACCTCCAAATGTAATGTAATAATATAAATACATGTATATACAGGTTTTATATGATATATATGATATCTAAATCATTAATATCATTATGTATATAAGTCTCTTTTGACCACATGAACCACTTGTAATTATAAGAAGTCCATTTTTTACTAAAGTACCAAATATGGAAAAAACGGCCATTATTAACATAACTGATTACATAAAGTTTATATCAAGGTAATAAATGATATAAAATTAATGATAAAATAGAAATGTTTCTCATGAATGTAGAAATTAACTTTAGTATATTATTTATGAGATTAAAGAATGAGCGGGTCATGTTGGACACAAGGTAAGGGATGTCATATCAATCTCCATCCATTGTGGCATATACTATTTTATACTTGACATTATTTTATACACTATATTAACTCCTTTGAATTTTCATTTCATTCAAAGGGATAATTTTTCTGTGATTAGTTTAACTGAACGAAAAAAATAATGTATGTTTTTAATGTACACAGTGACAATGAGCTTTCCACTATCGCGATATTATTTTTCCTTTAGCTTCCTAAATAAGCTATAATGTTTTTAAAAGAAAATTAAATACCATATACTCTTTTACGTATTTTTTTATTGAAAATGGTTTTTGGATTTATTATTTAATTTTTTTTCAATATCTTGAAAATATATATTGTGATTGCAATTTGGGAATGTTATATTTTATTTATTCTTATGGTATGTGGTATGATTATATTATGGTCTATTGTCATTGTTTAAGTATATAGGTGTTTACATGATAAAAATAGTGTGGGTGATCCCAAGATACCTCTCAATTGTATTGGGTAATGTAATGGAGGTAAACGTGAATGTTTCTCCTAAGAGATTTAGGGAATATACTATAATGGGTATTCCAATTTAACACCCTATGTAGAAGTGATAGCTAAAATGTTAGTATGATATAGATGCCACATGTTACCTTTCGGATTTATGATCATAATGTGTTATTCATAAATAATATTATTTCACGAGGTATGATAAAGATATTATGTGATGTATGTATTGATGAACTAATGTTTACTTTTTCGTTTTATAACCCTTTATTAGCTTTTTATGTTCGTCCAATGTTTCAAAATGTTTTTCACAGGACTTAAATATGAACAAGGACAAGGATTAGATCAAGGGAAATTCAAGTTGAAAAAAACATGGAACTGGACATGACTCTTTTTTTAATAGTATTTATTATATGAAAAAAATGGAAACTGAGTATATGCGTCTCTTTATTAATTTTTGAGATGTAACTTAATAGGTATGTCATAACTCTCTAATAATTTAAACCTGAGAAGATCTTTAATGTGAATTATTCATTTAATTTCAGATTATGTAATGTAATAAGGTTCGGTCCATATAGTTGGTATCAGAGTTCGGTTTTGATAGCTTTACAAGTTAGAAAATTATTATATTAATTTCTATAAATTATATTATGGTATGATTGAAATAATATTGCATATACAGATTACCATGTTGCTTCGCCTATGATTATTATATGTTCAGAATGGTTTTCTATAGTGAAAATAGGGCTACTGTAATGGGACGACATCTGGATCATGACAACCATCCGAATCGGCAACCTGAGATGGATGGAATTGGAACTGAACAATTTGTTGCAATGATGGAATAGTTGACTCAGTGTCTAAATGGTAGTGATATCCATGTAATAGATCAACCAGGTCAACCATAGAGAAACACTTTAGTAGTGGATCATTTCATGATGCAACATCCCCCTTAATTTAGAGGGTCATCTTACCCTGTGGTGACATAATGTTGTATTAATGCACTGGAGAAGATATTTTACGTCATGGGGTTCTCATAACATCAAAAGTTTAATCTTGTTGTTTACCATTTTAAAGGTGTTTCCAATCAGTGTTGGTCGATGGGGAAAATTAATAGGGATAATGATGAGATTGATGCTTTTTATTGTGATGAATTCAAGGTATGTTTCATAAGATATATTTTCCTAAGGTGGTTGGTCTTTGGATAGAAAAACAATTCCTTGAATTGAGGTAGGAGGATGACTTAGTGGCTTCTTATGAAGAAAAATTCACATGATTGGCAAGTTATGCTCCAAATTTCATACGATATCAAGATACTAAAACCAATAATTTTTAATTCGTATTGACACCAATGTATTGAGTGGATTTTTCTTCTAATTATCTCAAAAGTTATGAAAAACATGTTCAATGTCTGGGGAAGGTGGAAATTGTGTTAGCTTATGATCATGTTTTCTTTTATATACAACAGAATAAGAGGTCAAGGTGGCAGATGAAAGGTAATAACACTTCAAAAAAGTCAAATGGTAGGAAACTAAACATAACAATTAGTGAAATTTGTGGTGGAAATCATGTTTTATAAAGTCTTTTGAATTATGGAAAGTTCTACAAATTTGATAAAATGGGACATAAAGATCGTAATTGTGGAATAAAATATCAGGGTAACTGTAATTCAAAAAATGATATACAGTTAGTATAATGTTTTATGTGAAATGAAATGGGTCACTATGAAAATGAGTGCATGATGAAGAACTAAACTAATGGAAAGCTACCAGACTATAAGTATAAATGGATGATGAATTCCTTTGAAACTACATTAATATACTTTGGGCCATCCAATGAAGTATTTTCTGGTACACTATTTGATTATTAAGATTATGCCAATGCATATTTTTATTTTGGTTCTACACATTCATTCATTTCTGAGAAGTTTTCTAGTAAATTTTGAATTCCATATCAATATATAAATCCTAAACATTTGGAAAAAACACATGGAGGAAATTTTGAATCAAAAAGAAAATATAAGAACCATCATATCATTGTGTGTGAAAATAATATACCTACAATCCTTATTGTTTTTCCTCTAGTAGAGTTTGATGTTATTTTTGGTATAGATTGGATTTCTTTTTATCATGCTATGATTAACTATAGAGCTAAAGGGTTTTATTTTCCGAATGATTTTCAATTTTTGTACAAGAATGAACCCTTACATTTGACAAAAAATCAGGAATATAAGAAACTAGTAAAATTTGGAAATGAATGTAACCATACACATATTGTTGAAAATAAAGGAACTATTAAGATTAATTATGTACCAGTTGGAAATGATTACAATTATTTTTTTCAGATGAGTTTGTGGGTGTTATACCTGATTATGAAGTTGAATTTACTATTGACTAAGTTCCTGATGCTATTCCAATTTCAAAACCCCCTTTTCGAATGGCTCAAATTGAAATTTAAGATATAATTAAGTAATTAGAATATTTATTAGATAATGGTTTCATTTAACCTAGCACATCAGCATGGGGTGCTCCTGTCATGTTTGTTAAAAAGAAAGATTGTTCAATTAGAATTTTCATTTATTGTAGAGAACTGAATAACATCACTATTAAGAACAGGTATCGTACGCCTTATATCGATGATTTGATTGATCATCTCTAGGGGGATCATTATTTTTTGATGATTGACATGATGTCAGGGTACCATCAATTTAAAGAAATGGATGCAGACATTCCGAAGACCACGTTTCATACTAGATATGGCCATTATGAATTTGTGTTTATTCCTTTTGGGTTAACCAATGCACCAGCTGTATTCATGGATCTTAGGAATACAATTCTCCATGAATTATTGGATAATTTTTGGTTGTTTTCATTGATGATATTTGGGTCTATTATAAAAGTAAATCAGAGAATGAAAGTCATTTAAGGGTTGTCTTACAAGCCATAAAAGAAAAAAAATGTATGGGAAATTCAGAAATTATGAGTCTTGTTTACAAAAATTTTGTTTCCTTGGTTATATTGTTTCAATAAATGGAATAATAATTGATCATGCTAATACAAAAGTTATTGAAGAATGGCCAACACCCCCAAATATTATTGAGATCCCTTTTTTTCTCAGTTTGGAAGGTTATTATCAGAGGTTTGTGGAGAATTTTTCACCGTTATCTAGTCCAATGACAAAGTTATGTAGAAAATGTGTTAAGTTTATATGGAAAAAACAATGTGATAATTGTTTTCAAGAATTGAATAGATGATTGGTGAATGCTCCAGTTTTAGAACTACCTACCATAAATGGTGAGTTTGTTAGCTATAGTGATGCTTCGTTGAAAGGACATGGTAGTGTCCTTATATAGAATGATTAGGTAATTGCTTATGCTTAACATCAATTGAAACCTCATGAGTTAAATTACCCTACACAGAATTTGGTATTGGCTGCTATTGATTTTTCTTATAAAATTTCGATGCATCATTTGTATGGTGTAAATGTGAAATACATACTGACCAAAAATGTTTGAAGTAAATATTCACTTATAATTAATTGAACATGAAATAGAGGAGATGGTAGGAATTAATCAAGTATTATGATTTCACGATTCTTTACTATTAGGGAAATGAAAATAAAGTGGTTGATGAATTGAGTCGAAATACTAATGCTTTATTTACCATGCTATGTTTGGAATGAGATCCTTTGGTTTTTGATTTGATGAACTTTGGCATAGAAGTTGTTGGTGTAGGAAATTCCTCTATTTTGTTTCAAGTGTTAGTGAAATCATCTCTATCAGACAGAATTAAGAAAGCGCAGAAGGAATGTAGTGATTTGCATAAAAAAGTTAGAGTTAGTTTAAAAGGGTATGTTTTAGGATTTTAACATTTATAATGATTGTGTTTTGAGATTTAGAAGGAGATTATGGGTGCCTTGTGATTCATAGAAGAAGAATGAGTTATTATGTGAAGCTCATAGTTCCCAGTTTTCATTCCATCCTTGTAGTGTTATGTGGTACATAGATCTTCAGGAGTATTGCTGGTGGGATGGAATGAAAAGAGATATTGTGTATTATACTATGAAGTGTTTTACTTTTCAGTAGGTTAATATAGTGATGTAGTTACATAATGGGATGATTTAGAGTTTACCAGTTCCAGAGTCTAAATGGGAAAATATATCCATGGACATCGTTGGGGGATTACCAAAGACATCTCGATGTAATATTGCAATATGGGTTATTGTTGATTGATTGAAAAAATCTGATCATTTCCTTCCTATTTGAGATACATTGACTCGAGATAAACTTTCTCAGTTGTTTGATAAATAGACAGTCAGGTTGCTTGGTGTTACCCTCTCCATTGTATTGGATCATGATCCTAGGTTTGCTACTAACTTTTGAAAAGTCCTTTCAAAGTCATTGGGTAATAAATAAAATTTTAGTATAGTTTTTCATCCTCAATCAGATGGGCAGTAAGAAGTAATAATTCATACCTTGAAGGATATACAACATGATTTATCATTAGATTACTTTTGAATTTAGGACCAATATATTTCTCTGGTTGAATTTTCTTATAATAACAATTTTCATTCTAGTGTACAGATTTCTCCACTTAAGGCATTATATGGGAATCTATGTTGAACTCTAGAATTTTTTGATGAGGTAGGGGAATGGAAGGTGGATGGACTAGAATTGGTAGAATAGATGGAAAATAATTTTTAGTTGATTCAGATGAACATGATAACAACTTAGAGCCGGCAGAAATGTTATACGGATAACCGGAGGGAGAATCTCTCTTTCGAGGAAGGTGATCATGTCTTTCTCAATGTTTCACCATGGAAAAGTGTGATAAATTTTGGTAAGAAAGGAAATTTCAGTCTGAGGTTCATTGGACCTTATTAAATCCTAGAGAACATTGGATCATTTGGATACATAGTGGATTTACCTCCATGTTTATCCCAGATACACAATGTTTTTCATGTTTCAATGTTGAGAAAGTATATTTTGGATATATCTCATGTTTTGAGCCCAGAGGTAGTTCTGCTAGAAGAGAATCACTCTTATGAAGAAAAACCAGTCTAGATTCCAGATTGTAGAGAGAAAGTGTTTCAGATTAAGTTAATTCACCAGGTAATGGTACTGTGGAAAAACCAATTGGTTAGAGAGGCAATGTGGAAATCTGAAAATGCTATGAGAGATAAATACCCCCATTTATTTGATAAGTTAATAAAATTTCAAGGATGAAATTTCCAAAAGGGGGGGAAGGATGAAACATCCCACATATATAAATAAATATGACATTTTCATATTTATTAATTTTTGTGAATAAAAAAATAATTTTACCTTGGAGGGGATTCTATGTTTTATGGCGTGCCCGATACAAAACATTGGGTTTTCTAATATCTTACGTTGCACACTAATAATATAATATTATTATTTTAAATGGTAGTTAATGCCTCAACATTGTATTAGCAGTAATGAACAGAACACACTAAAATATGATTATACATGTTTGTTAAATGTTTCTACATTTATCTAATAAAATTTAGAGGCTTAAAATGTTAATTAATCCAATTTTAAGCACAAATACTCTAATATTCATAAAATGGTCGATTTACTGTCTTTTGATAGAGAAATTTTTTTAAATATATTTTTTGTCACTTTTATATGTTCTATTTAAAAAAATTATTTTTTATAATCATGTCATGAAAATATAATTTGGATGAAATTTTGGTATATTTATGATAACGTTCATTTTTTAGTGAATAGAAAAAAAATAATAGATTTTAAATCCAAACTTCCTTTCAATATAATTTATTTATATGGTTATATTATCTTTTTATTTTGGTTTAAAGTGTAATTAGAATATATTTTTACCATTTATTCCTATGTTTTCAATTTTTTGTAATTTTGTATTGAAATGGGACATAAACATGTGTCAATGTTTTTATAGTTATTTATTAAAAATACGTTTTTTTAGTTTGACAGTGGGAATTAATTTTAAATAAATTACTCACACATTGGTGATTTGAATATGGAAAAATAGAATTCATATTTGGAATAAGGTGTCCCAAATTGTGTAAATAGGTAAATTTTATTTTTAGACATTTTGATTATTTACTTCAAAAAATATATTTTTTACAATGGTTAATAGGTACATTTGGTATATAAGGGTAAATTAATAGTATTATAATATTAATAAATTACCATTACATGTGTCCTAATGCTATTTTATGATACAAATCTGACCACGTTCATCCTTAGGTCAATTTTGGTACCCCAAGGGGCCACTTGAGAGTGATAATGACACATTATTTTAATTAACATAAGGTAAAGGAAAAATGACATAAACGTGTATTCTTTAGTAAATACTTATTTACATGGGGTTATATAAGTTATCTATTATAAGAAAATTATTAATTTTAAAGAAAAAAATATTTCCTACATAATGGGTTTTTATTAATAATTTTTAGAAATTAAATTAATTAAAATATTTATGACACAATAATGATGTAGTGTTTACCTCATTAAACAATGATTTAAAAAAACAAGATTATAATGATCAAAATAATATCCATAACCTATCCAATTATTATTTTATGTTTTTATTTAGACCACCAGTCATCATATATTATACTTTAATACATTTGGTACATTTAAAAACTGAAAATCATTATATAATAAAATTATATTTTCACACATTCCTGAAGAGCCCATCCTCCCTCTTATAAAAAGCCCTCATCTCTAACCCGTTACTCACACAGGTCAAGCCCCATGGAATGCCAATACTCTTCCCAATTAAGCTCCTTAGATGCCACTATTCCTCCCAGATGCCTTCCTCTAGGATGTAGGAAATTCAAGTAAAAAAAAATTTCAAACCAAAATGAGATACATGATTTAAAGGTAATGTCTTCTCCTTAATTATTTTGTTTGATTTTCCTTATACAACCCCCTAAAATATTTTTATTCCATTATTTTATTACAACACCAATATCCTAAATATAATATCTTGTTTTTATGAGAAGGATTCATACTACACTTACACACACCTCCATCTAATGTTTAATGACCACTCTGTTTCTGTGGACAGGGAACTAACACCTCACAAATTGATGATTGATCAATTATCTCCTACCACCTCTTATGGTGGCCATTTTGATGGAACATTATTTATATGTGATATATATTACATTTATATTATTTCTATTTTTCTGTATTTTTCATTTATAGAATACCTTTTATGGATTCCGTAGTTGGTAAATACAATAATCTAATTTGAGGAAGTGCTGACTACCACCCCCTCAAAGTCATATGACTCGTTCATTCCATCTGTTGAACATATATTGGATGGAATTACTAAGATTACATAAATGATATTAAACTATAATTTTGATATACCAATGTATCATTATGTTTTCATTCCATTAAATATGAAATAAAAATGAAAGTAGTGTTCAGCCGTACATACGGTTAACCATCTCCATGAACGGTGCATTACCGTTCATACCTAAATTTTATGTACTATTAAAAATATATTTATGTTCTGGATAAATATGAAATATATTATATTTAAATCATGAATATCATTCTAGATAAAATGAAATTTGGACCACATGATCAACTTGTAATTATAAGAATTCCATTTTTGACTCAAGTAAAAAATCTCTACAAAAAAATAATTATTAGCTTCAATGATTACATAATGTTTATAAATTGTAATAATTGAATTGAAAGGAAATATAATCTTGAAATAGGTTCTTAATCTAGTATAAATTATGTTTAATTTATTATTCATGAGATCAAATAACGAATGGGTCATGTTGGAAACGAGGTAAGGGACTTCATCTCAATCTCATTTCATTGAGGCATATATTGTTTTATACACGATGTTCTTTTATACACTGTATAAAAATCATTGAAATTTCCTTTCATTCAAATGGAATCTTTTTCTAAGAGGTGTTTTACTAAATGAAAAAAATTATGTTTGTTTTTAATGTACGCGGTGACAACAACCTTTCCATGACCGTGATTATTACTTGATCGTTTTCTTCCTTAACAAGATATAATGTTTTTAATAGAAAAATAAATACCATATACTCTTTTATGTATTTTGGAATTGAAACTGGAATTTGGATTTATTATTTCAATATCTTGTTCAATATCTTAAAATGATATATTTTGATTATAATTTGAAAATTGTATCTTTCCTTTATTTTTATGTAATTTGTTATGATTACATTATTGTCCTTGGGAAATTTTTATGTATTTGGGAGGTTCCGTGATAATCCTAGGGCGGTTGAGCTCAAGATAGCTCTTCAATGCATTGGGTAATGTGATAGAGGTAATCCTGAATGTTTCTCCTAATTTATTTAGAGAATAAAATGTGATTGGTATTCCAATGTAACTCCCTATGTTGTTGTGATAGAAACAATGTATATATAATATGGATTCCAGAAGTTACCTTTATGATTTATGATTTCAATGATTTGTTCATAAATATTATGATTTCATGAGGTATGTCAAAGAGCTTATGTTATGTATGTATTGATGAACTAATGTTTACATTCTTTGTTTTATTAATGTTAATGATATTTTTATGATCATCCCATGTTTTGAAATTATTTCACTGTACTTAATGATAAATAGGGTCAATAATGGGATCAAGGGAAAGTCATTTTGTCTAAAACATTGAATTGGACTTGACTTTTTTTAGCTATTTTTGTTTTATGAAATCAATTGAATGTGAGTAGAATATTCTACATTATAATTTTTGAGAAGTAATATAATAGTTATGCCCTAACTCACTAAAACTCTAAACCTAAAAAGATCCTCAATGTGAATTATTCATTTAATTCAAGATTATGTAATGTTTTAAGGCTAGGTCCTTATAGTAATGTTGATTATAAAATGAAATACTAAGGGAAAAATTTATTTTGTGATGGTAAGGCCTATTCCTAATCATTCACACCAACAAGTGAGTGAGGGTGAGAAGGATTCCTACATAGGATACACGAGGGAAATTGAAATGTCTATTTCACCATTAAATCATCCATATCTAAAGATCTATTTATAAAATATAATTGTATTTATGAATAAATCATGTAAACATAACTCATATAAAATGAATTCTAGATAGATATTATTATGATAAATATAATCATCCCTAAACTATACTAGTGTAAACAGGATGACATGTATATATCTAGGTATCTTTCATTTAAAATTATCATTTACACTGATAAGTTAGTTATGTTATTCTTAAATTTTGATAATAAAATAACTATTAATCTCGAATGACCAACAATAACAACAAAATTGACAATACCCATAAATAATGATTCACATAATAGTATATGGAAGAATCTCAAAATTAGTTTTACCATGATTTTCCATGAAGATAAGAATTAGTGGGAACATGGTTCCTCACACCTTATAGTGAACTATGTGGATGTTGTGGATTAAAATACTATCAAAATTTCAAATTTGATGGAGACGTTATAATTTTCATCAATTAAATAAAATATTCATATGGGAATTTGTGAACAATATGCTATTTTATCAACATATGTAATGAAAAGTTACCAAAATAGGAATTACAATGAATTGAAGGATATGAAAGAATATTATTCTATATATGTTTTGTTCATAATTTAATTTAATATTACTATTTTAAAATTTGGATATTAAATAAAATATTAAATACATGCATGTGTATTGATATTATAGATTCATAGATTTTATAAACATTATAATATTTAAATTGAACTCCTTATGTACCCTTGAAAGTGTCATTCCTAAGTCCGCTAACTAGAAGACACACTTTTAAAATTTATTGATGGATTTTTTTTGTTAAAGAATTGTTTTTTAATAATTATTATAAAAAAATATTTTTTAGTTCCATATTCTAGATAATATAAGAAATTTTTTAATGTTTAAATTTAATGTTGTAAATATATTTCATATTTAAATAATTGTTTTATAATTCATGAATTTTAAATATCAAAAATCATCCTTGAATGTGGAATAAAAAACATATATGTCATACTTAATATTGGAACGATAATTCGTATTAAATTTATACTAACTGTAATTTTGAAATATATGACCAAAATGGTTATTGAATCATTGGATGTCTTACACCTATAAATAATGATGGATAAAATTGTTATTTATTAGGTCAAAATAACCATTTTTAAATAAATGTAAGAGAAAAAATATTTTAGAATTATTTCCTATGGTCATGCATGAACTATTATAAGAAGATGTTTGAGGTGAATTAATATACATCTAAAAATAATTTTAAAATACTTATGGATTTTAAGGAAGAGACAATGAATATTCATGGTAAAATATATAATATCATCTTAGTGATATAATTATAAAATATCTTAACCAACTTCCATTCAATCGTTGAAATGTAGATTAGATCTATTTCTAATGACACAACATGTTATCCCAAAAAAATTCATGATGACACGTATTTTAGGAATAATGAGTTGTGTTATATGTGTTAAAATTATTTTTTATTTCCTTCTTAGATATGTTTTTCCAATGTAATTAAAATAGATAACCATATTTAAAAAAAAAAGAATAATATATGTCATATATGTTACAATATGATGGAAATATATTATGTCCAAAATTAATGTGTTTTATGAGAAACATTTATTTAATCTATCTTAAGCAACAATCATATTTCAAGGAAAAAACTACAGGAAAATTACATAATTACACTAAATGAACCTAGGATATTTCCATCCTAATGACATAATGATATTATCCATGACCTAGTGTATTTCTATAAGAGAGAAGCACTGCTCTTTTTTTATAGAAGGACAAGGATTGAAATCAATAAGGATAAGTATCTTGATACATATTCTGTTATATGATCACTATAGTCCAAAAGACATAGTGGGATAAAGTAGTACATATATACTTACTGAATTAGAAATTTAATACAAATGAGGTGGTTTTATATTCACCTTATAAGGTTATGTATCCATTGATAAGAATAATTAACCATAAAATAAGGTTCATAATTAAAACATGCTACGATTGAAATGATCATATCAATTCTAAGACGGATTCCATGTATGAACACACAATTCTAGATTTCGGTAGTTTCTTTAGTTGATGTATTCTCTTTGGTGGGAATTAGAGAATAAAAATTACATGGTTGGTATTATAAAGTAATAATATGTTGTGATTGGTTATGTATGTTTTCAATAAACGTTTAAGAATAATTTATAATGAATCCTTACATAGGTTATTATATTAAAATATAATAGGACTATGATTTTCAGATGAATAATATATGTTCATTATATTTATAAATTGGTATTTGAGATAATATTATTCAGTGGAAACCATGTGTAATATGCATACATAAGGGAAAAAATAGAAGGTGATACCAATTTATTCTAATATGATATGAGAGTAATAGAAATCTTTTTAAGGATTGAAGGGAGATTTATTATTATAGAGTATTTTATTTAATGAAGCCACATGTATTATTGGTTTTGTTAAAGATATAAATTTATCCATGTGTATATAAGTAGTTATTGGGAGTGTTTTATTTTTATAATTAAAATATATTAATAACTTATGGAAAATAGGTACTGACACTTATAGATTATAAAAAATATAGAAAAGACGTTACCCCAAAAATGAAATAATGTACCCACCTACATTTTGGGAAATAAAATAATATGAAGTTATTAGTAGGCCTTGGAAAATACATGATGGAACAATTGAATAGATTTTTTTTATGTCACATGGAATGAAATCCATCTATGTTGATTCATAAACTAAAATGAGTGGATTCTTTTGATGAATAAAATTCGATATTTAGTAAGAGTAGTTTGAAATTTATCTTTTATTAAATTAGTTGTACTACTGTTTGATATTTATTATGTATAAATAACAGAGATAATATAACTCGGATAAATTTATATCATAATATTTTGAACATTCTAAAAATACATTAAATATTTGATGGATGAGTTCCTTATTTTCGAGATATGGGAATAATAGTTACCAAGGTGATATAACAGTAGTTTTCCATCCAATAAATCTGATATAGTATCATAGTGGGGATATTTAAATTATAAATAGAAACTTATTTAAGATTATTATCTAATTATTATTATAGAATAAGTATGTTGTTTGGTTTTAAGATAGTTAAGACGTGATTTAACTAATTTTTCCATATTTTTGATCATTACCATAGAAGTAAACTCTAATAATATTATGGTAATCTTATGATGATGACATTATCCTCGATATCAAATTCATTATTGTGATATAAGGATGGTAATTATTGAAACTACATCATGAAGGATTTTATCAAAGGTTTGATGTACTAATATGAAGAATAACCATGAACATGTGACATATCTAATAATGTTATCCATACACTGATAGAATAATGTTTATCATGTTAGATATAACTACTAAGTTATTATTTGTCTTTATATTAAGTGAGAGTTTCATTGATTTAGTTACCTCTAATAATATTTATCTTTTCTATATATTACTATAATATTTTTATAATAGAATATTAATCCTGATTTTATGACATGATTATTTTTCTCCTTTGTAACACTCTTGTGATATATCCTCAGAGTATCTATTGTATTGAATGGTTATAAAAAATCCCAAATATAATTATTACCTATGAATTAATTGAAAATATTTTGGAACATATTTCCTACTGTCATGATTATATACTGTTGATGGGACACAAATTATGATTTGAATATTTTGTATTTGATGGTCATATGTTGACATGTCCACTCATCAGAATGTTTCAAACAATGTAATCTTCATATATGAGGTTATTAACACTAAAAATATAATATAAATTGTGTATGTTATATGTATAGTTGGATATTTATATCTAAAAACATGTTTATTTGTCATTATACTAGATTTAGTTATTAATATAAACCACGAATCATGTAATTTTACTTATTGATAGATATCTTGACTTAATATTCTCTTGATGAGGTGACATATGTTGGGTGCATCATAAGTGAAATGTAATTAATTTAATATGTAATGAATTTATGTTCCCCTTCTAATGTAATGAAGTATTATACGTCATCCACAATGATTGTAATGAAACAATTTTTTAAACTCTTAAGCAAGTTAGTTAATAAATATTTTCATTTTAGTGAGTCAAATCTTGATAAACCAACATTATAGTTTAATGGAAAGAAATATAAAACATTATTCAAGATATATGGAAAAAATTGATTAGTAAAAATTCATTTGAGATTTTTTTTCATTGGGATATTGACTTATTTCATTATGGGTTTCTTAATGTGATGTTAGATGAAATTCATGAATTTTAATTTAATTCATCTCTTGAGACTCACGAAAAGGTCAATAGAATCACAGAAAAGTGTATCCAAAATCTCCGTTGAATCTAATTTTAAATTAGTAGTTTATATAAATATTACTCATAAAATGGTGATTAATAATTATTCATGTCATGTTGTTCAAATAAATTCCAACATTGGTTATACATGTTAAGAATATAAGTTAATTTTATATTAAATGAATATTTTTCTATACACCTACTGAATAATAAATTTATTTTTTCATTTATATAACGGATAGTATAATGAGATTTATTTATTTAAATAATTATTTATTATTCTATGTTTAATATGTATTAAGTAGGATTGATAGGCCAATATAAGGTCGTGGTGGAAATGATATATCTTAATCAATATAATTTTAATTTAAAATGATATATTAATTTTAGAGAGGATATTTAAAATATATTTGAGTAATATATTTTCATTTAATATATTAATAATATTATTATTACAATTAGATATGTGGTCCAATATGAATAAATAAAAATATAAGTTAATTTTAAATATTTCTAATTCCATGACCCATGTATATAATTAGATTTTTTATAATTTTAGCATATGAGAATTGTTTTAAATAATGTATTCAACCATGTTAATTATCAAGGATATGGGAACCGATCAAGATATATACGTTGAGAATAGATATATAATCTTCCCCCCCATCTAATAGAAGGGATAATAATATAATTCTTTCAAGTCAAAAATCTTTTTTTACGTTCAATGGTGAATGATTCATGGCATTTGGTTCCTCCTTAAATGAACCTGAAAGGCCAAGATGGGAATTTTTATATTCTTGGGGCACTTGTGGATACCACTAGAATAATTATACTTTTGATTAATACTCATAATGATTATATTATAAGAGTATAAAACAAAATGATCATAAAAAAACAACGGAAATTTTTTTATGTAAATATAAATCATATTTTAAATAAATTGTAAATATTATATAGATCTTGTCCTATTGTATAATTATAGGGTTTCTTGGTCAAGTTTTTCAAATTTTATTATTTGAAACTAATGAAAATATTATTTTCCTTAACTTTAACACTTAATTTATTCCCTATAACCTTTAGGGCACACAGCCTAGATTATTTCAAGAAACAAATTGCTAACTAGGTTTCCTGCATGGTTCCATATTGGTCATATCAATTCAATTTCACCATATAAATAATTTAGCATCCTTAATATGATTTATGTGATAATAACGTTTCCTAAAATTTAAATAAACATAATGTTGAGTATATAATGAATATTTGACATAGTGTGTATATTTGGTGAAAATAACTAGATGATCTATTTCCACACATTTTATTAATTTTGATTATTTATTTGATTATCTAATTAAATTATTTGTGAACCATTAATTTAAGACTTCATAACCCTCAATATCATAATTTAATACAATTATATCCATGTAATTAAATATGTAGTGGTTTATTTAATGATGATAAAAATTTTGTGTCATGGTTTGGGAACAATCCTCATATATTCATGGTATTCATCAATCGATAATTTTTTCTATTATTGTTCCCCATTCAAACACAAGGATATAGTTGTATAATTTTTTGGAATAGTATAATTATATATAGTCTACATATATATGAATTTTACAACCCATTTAATTTTGATTTATTCATGAAATATTATTGATTTTAAATTTTATTATATATACTATGTGTGGAAAAATCTAATATAGTCTGCTCAAAAAATCCCAAATTGTTAGTGCATATGTTTTGGGATGGTGTTTCTAATACCTAATAGAAGAGCAATCAATTAAACTGAGTGAACTAATGGAATGGGTCAGAAAAAGTATAATGAGTATGTGGTGTGTGGTATTACACACAATTGTACTCATTGTGTTTGTGGTGATTTAAAATTATCATAAACAAAATTTGTTAATCGTTGGATCTAAAAATATAATTTTAATGTCTATAACCATTATATATCAATTCACCTTTCAATATTTTATTAGCAAAAAAATATATATAAAATTTTATTTATTTCTATTTCCCATGTATATGTTATTCTTACACAATCAATAACTTTCCCATGGGATATTATATTTATGATTCGTCTATGATACTGTGATCACGATATTTATGAAAATAATTTATATAACTAATTTCTAATAGTAACTTTTTATATATTATATTGTACTTCATATTTATAAAATTTCCAATTTTTTCTATGTTTTGATAAATTTCAAATTTAATACATGATATTCATTTTTTGTTAATTGAAAAGTAAAAAAACACATTATTGTTCTTATAGATTATCATGGTGATATTTTCAAGGACTCTCCAATGTAATTGATTTTTATGAATTTTTATGTTATGTAGTGTTGAGATTATTGGTGACCTAAACAAAAAAAAATATTTAATGGAAATATCACATTCATTTTGATGATTACATTGGAAAATGAACAATATAATTATTGATTAACCACTTCCAATGTTCATCCCAATAACATCATGAAATTTTTTGATAAAAATCCCTGCAAAAGAACTATTTATGTGGGGATTTTTATCATCTCCATCATTATCATTGAAAATGAGCATCCTTCAACAGCATTAGACGTTTCTCTGATAAAGGCCTTGATATTATAGTATGTTGTTTTAAAAAGTGCACACTATAAAAAAAACATAAACATTCACCTATACGTAAATACATAATTTAATTAAAAGTAATTTAACAAATTAAATACAAAAAAACTACTATATATAGTTAAAAAAATATTATGTATAATTTCATTTTCAATTACAATACATAAATATGTAAAAGCAATAATGTATCATCATCAAGGTCACCCCCAACCCCCTCTCAAAAAAATCTTGATCATTATAAGCCCTCGGCATTAAAGATCACTTAATATTGAATTAAATGAATAATTAACATTGAGGATCTTTTCAAGTTTAGAGTTTTAGAGAATTAGATCATAACTATTACATCTCAAAATATTACACAGTAGACACTTCAACAAAGTTTCCGTTTTTTTACAAAACATGAACTCTTAAAAAGAGTCATGTCCAGTTCCATGTTTAAGACAACTTGGATTTTCCTTGATCCAATCCTTGACCCTATTCCACATTATTTCATGTGAAAAAAATTTCAAATAAACATGGGGTGAGCATAAAAAGCTCAGTAAGGGATACACAAAGAAGGAAAACTGTTAGTTTTTCAGAACATCAAGTAAACCACGAATACTTCATCAAAGTAACACTTTTCACCTCTAAGAAGTAGTAAATACTTGTAACTGAATAAAAGATCATAACTTACCCTTTTGTAACCAAAATATTACCATAAAACCCATATAAAGAACTCATAACATATAAAGGTAACTTGGGACATAAACATACTTAAATGGAATAACTATACGGTCGACTTCCACACATATCACTAAATGGAATAGCCATACGGCCGACTTCCATAACCAATGAATTAGATGTCATACCGTAACCACCTATCCAGATATTCACGGCACCACCCATCATATGGTTTATCACGTAACCACCCGTCAAATGTCCAAGTACCATTATAAAATCATAAGACACAAAACACATATAATGGAATGAAACAATTTCCACATTTAAATCAAAATATATCACTTAAATATATTGAGATAACAAATCCATTATAAAAAAAATTTCATTACCAAAATACATAAAAGAGTATATGGTATTTATTTCATTTTAAAAACATTATGGCTTGTTGAGGAAGCCAAAGACCAAATAATACTCATAGCGTCAGAAAAGGTCATTGTCACAGTGTACGTTAAAATAAACATTACTTTTTGTCATTTAGTAAATCCCTTTGTAGGAAAATATTATAATTTAATTAAATGAAAATTAAAAGGTGTTTTATACATCGTATAAACGAATGTCTTGTATTAGAACATAATATGCCTCAATGAAAGGAGATTGAGACGAAGTCCCTTACCTCATGTATGACTTGACATGATCGCTCAGTAATCTCCTGAATAATAAAATACTGTTATTATCAACTTGATTAAGAACCTTTTTCAACTTTATTATTCCTTTTATATCACTTATATCCTTGTTATAAACATTATGTAATCATTTACGTTAATAATGTTCATTTTGTCGAAATTTGGTTCTTAAGTCAAAAATGGACTTCTTACAATTACATGTTATTCATGTGGTCAAAGGTTTATTATATCCAGAATGATATTTATGATTTAGATATCATATATATCATATATATCTAGCAAGTACATTTATTTATAATAGTATATAACATTTAGAGGTAAGAAATGAAATGAACCATTCATGGAGACGGTAAGCCGTATGTATGCATGAATGCTAATTTCATTTCTATTTCATATTTAATGGAGTGAAATAATAATTATATTAAGGTATATTATAATTTCAGTATAATATAATATATAATATAATTAACTCCATCCTTTATACATCCCACATATGGAATTAACGAATCAACTCACTTTCAGGGGCAGTAGTCTCCACTTCCTAAAATGAAATTATCGCGTTTACCCATAATGGAAACCATAAAAGTATGAAATAAACGAAAATTATAGAAGCATAAGGAAAAAATAAACAAAATATATATCATATATAAATAGAGTGACATATTAATTTCCACCGTGAAAGGTTTTAATAGAAGATTGAACAATCATCATTTCGTGAGGTAGAAATTCACCAACCACAGAAACAATATGTTCTTTAACCATTAGACGGAGGTGTGTGTAAGTTTAAATCAAATAATTCTCATAAAGACATACAATTATATTTAAGATACTGTTTTTTTACAAAATAATTTAATAAAAAGAGTTTAGGGGGTTGAAGAAGAAAAATAATACAAAAGAACACAAGTCAAGACATTACCTTTAAATCTGGTAAATCCTCTTAGTTTGAACCAAAAGGGTTTCTTGAAGAGATTTCTCAATAAGGTAAGGATTATAGGATGAATAGAGGGATGTGGAGAGATAAAATGAGCAGATATTTGCCGATCCAATGGCATGAGACATGTGGGTAAGGTGGATGAGGTGGGGGCCTTTTATAAGAGGCAGGAGGGGCACTCTTGGAAAGTCAAGAAATGATACTTTATTATATATTGAGTATTGGATTTTGAAGGTACCGCAATTATATATTTAGAGTATATGGTGATAATATTTTTAAATACACCCATCCAATTGGATTTTGAAAAGTTTAATTCTTAAATTTTACATTATATTTTCATTTTATTTAAATCGTTAATTAATGAGGTCATCCCTACATCATCATGGTGTCATAAATAATTTAATTTATTTAATGTCAAAAAATTATAAAAAAATATCATGATGTAAGAAATATTTTTATATTTCTAATGAATATTTGTAGTCAAAAATATGACTTGTATAACCCCATTTAAAATTGTTTTAGTAAAACAATACTTGTTTGTGACATTTTTATTTGAACTTTAAATAAAAAGTTATTAATGTCATTTCTTACCCAAGTGGCTCCATGGACTACCCATGTTGACCCATGGATTTTATTGGTCGGCCATTACTGATCCAATAATGATAGGACATGTGTCAAGGTAATTTAATATTATTAAAAAATTATTTTTACCTTAATTACACTAATTACCTCTAATCGCGATAAATAAAACTTAAAATTTACTATTCACCAAAATATTATTTTAATATCATTGAACCAAATTTTACATCCTAATGACAACCATGTATGTTGGATTTTTAAAATTCAATTCACCAAAGTGGTAAAGTTTCATTTAAACGAAAAATATGTTTTTTAACTATCAGTTAGTGGATTCACTATTCATCAAAAAATGAAGTTTTTCAAAAAAATACCAAAAATTCACCCTAAGATATATTTGATATTCCAAATTAAAAATGATGACAATTTTAAAAAATTCAAAACTTATATGTTGAATTTATTAATTAATTCTCGTTGTCAAAAAAAATAGCGTGTTTTTATGAAACAATATATATCAAAAGATTGACACTAGTTTTAGTCCAATTTCAATGTTAAATTAATTCCAATGACCAAAATTGGATTAAATGGTAAGAATATATTCTAATTTAACATTAAAACGAATTAAAAAGATATTCTAATCATATAAATAAAATATATTAAAAAGAGGTTTTGAATTATAATACAACATTTTTCACTATTCATTAAAAAATGAACTTTATCGGAAAAATATCAAAAATTTACACAAAGTAAATTTTGATGTCCCGATTCGAAAGAAGAATTATATTTGGTCCAATATAGTGTATAAGAGTGACCAAAAATATTTTAAAGAGGGTTCACCATCAAAAGCTGATAAGTCGACCTTTTAGTGAATATTTTAGAGTATCTATGACTAAAATTGAATTATTTTCTTATTTTAAGCCTTTATCTTTTATTGGATAAATGTAAAAACATTTAACAAACATATATAATCATATTTTAGTTATTTATATTCATTCCCGCCAATACAATTTCTACATGTTAACTACCATTTAAAATAATATTATTATATTACTAGTGTGCAACGTAAGATCTCAAAGAAACTCATTTTTGCGTATCAGGTACGCTATCGAACATAGCAACCCCTTTAAAGTAGAATTAATATTTAATTTGAAAATATTTATATATATGAAAATGTATTATTCTTTATTTACCTAAGATGTTACATCATTTCCCCCTTTTTGGAATTGCGTCCTCGCAATTTTATTCACATATCAAAATAAGTGGGGGTATTTATCTCTCATAGCATTTTCAGATTCCCACATTGCCTCTTAAACCATATGGTTTTTCCACAAAACCATTACCTGGTGAATTACCTTATTCTGCAACACTTTCTCTCTATGGTCAAGAATCTGGACTGGTTGTTCTGCATAAGAGATATTCTCTTCCAACTGTACTATCTCTAGCTCAAAACTTGAGATGGATCTTGCATATACTTTCTCAACATCGAAACATGAAAAAACATTGTGTACCTAAGATAAAATCGGAGGTAAAGCCACTCGGTAAGCAACTGATCCAACTCTCTCTATAATTTCATATGGTCTAATGAACCTTGGACTCAGGTTTCCTTTCTTACCAAATCGCATCACACTTTTCCATGGTGAAACTTTGAGAAAAACATGATCACCAACCTCAAAAGATAGATCATTCCTTCAGTTATCCGCATATATTTTCTTCCTGCTTTGAGCTCTTCTCATGTGTTTCTGAATCAACAAAACTTTTTCTGCCATCTCTTCTACCAATTCTGGTCCCATCAGCTTCATTTCACCAAGTTCATCCCAAAAAGCTAGAGTTCGAAACTGCTTCCCATATAATGCTTCAAACGGAGCCATCTGTATAATAAAATGAAAAATTTTGTTATATGAAAATTCAACCAAAGAAATATGTTTGTCCCAACTTCCCTGATAATCCATTGATCAAGCACGTAGGATATCCTCCAAGGTATGAATTGTTCATTCTGACTGCCCATCTGATTGAGGATGAAAAGTTGTGCTAAATTTTAATTCACTACCCAATGACTTCTGAAGGCCTTTCCAAAAGTTAGATGTGAATCTGGGATCACGATCAGATACAATGGAGGGGGGAACTCCATGAAACCTGACAATCTCTTTATGATACAACCAAGAAATATGATCTAGAGACAAAGTATCTCGAATAGGATGGAAATGGAAAGATTTAGTCAATTGATCAACTATAACCCAGATTGCATTATTACCTCGAGATGTCTTTGGTAATCCCACAACAAAGTCCATGGATATATTTTCCCATTTCCACTCTAGCACTGGTAATGACTGAATCATCCATTTCGTTAACTAACACTCTACTTTAACCTACTGACAAGTCAAACACTTCACTGTAAAATCAGCAATATCTCCTTTCATTCCATCCCACCAGTAATACTCCCGTAGATCTCTATACATCTTAGTACTACCAGAATGAACTGAAAACATGGAACTATGAGCCTCATATAACAACTCATTCTTCATCTGTGAATGACAAGTCACACATAATCTCTTCCCAAACCTCAAAACAAAATCATTATCAATGTTAAATTCAGGCAACTTACCCTTCTGAACAAGCTCTACCTTTTTCTGCAACCGACTGTCTTTCTTCTGTGCTTTCTTAATTCTGTCTGATAGAGATGATATCACTGAAACCTGAAACAAAACCGATAAACATCCTACACCAACAACTTCTATTCCAATGTTCATTAAATAAAAAATCAAAGGATCTTTTTCTAAACACAACATGGTTAATGAAGCATTACTTTTTCGACTCAAAGCATCAACCACTTTATTTGCTTTTCCCTGATGGTAATGAACTGTAAAATCATAATCCTTGATTAATTCCAGCCATCTCCTCTGTCTCATTTCAATTATTTCTTATTGAATATATACTTTAAACTTTTGTGATCAGTATATATTTCACACTTTACTCCATACAAATGATGCCTCAAAATTTTTAAAGAAAAAACAATACCAGCAAATTCTAAATCATGTGTAGGGTAGTTTAACTCATTAGTTTTCAACTGACGTGAAGCATAAGCAATTACCAGATCATTCTGCATAAGGACACAACCAAGTCCCTTCAATGAAGAATCATTGTAGATAAAAAACTCAACATTCCTAGAAGGAAGTTCCAAAACTTGAGCATTCACCAATCTTCTTTTCAACTCCTGAAAACAATCTTCGCATTCTTTTGTCCAGTTAAACATAAACACCCTTCCGAGTTAGCTTAGTCATTGGACTAGAAAACCATTAAAAGTTTTCAACAAACCTCCAGTAATAACCTTCCAAACCAAGAAAACTACAGATCTCGGTTACATTTGTGGGTCTTGGCCATTATTCAAAAACTTTTGTTTTAGCTAGATCAATAGTTATGCCATTTTTTGAAACAATGTGACCAAGTAAAGAAATTTCTTGTAACCAAAACTCAGACTTGCTGAATGTTTCATACAGTTTCTTTTATTTTAAGGATTTCAAGATAACCCTTAAATAACTTTCATGCTCCTATTTACTTTTAGAAAACACCAAAATATCATCAATGAAAACAACCACAAAATTATCCAAGATCTCATGGAAAATTCTATTCATATGGTCCATGAATACAGCAGGTGCATTGGTTTACCCAAAAGGCATTACTAAAAATTCATAATGGCCATATCTAGTATGAAATGCAGTCTTCTGAATGTCTACTTCTTTTACTTTCAACTGATGGTACCCTGACCTCAAGTCAATTTTTGAAAAATACTGAGCTCCCTAGAGCTGATCAAATAAATCATCGATATGAGGCAATGGATACATGTTCTTAATGATGATGTTATTCAAGGATCTATAATAAATTCAAAGTCTCATTTAACCATCAATCTTTTTAACAAACAAAACAGGATCACCCCATGGTGATGTGCTAGGTCAAATGAAACCTTTATCTAATAACTCCTGAAATTGCTTATTCAACTCTAAAAGTTCAACTTGAGCCATTAGATAAGGGGGGTTTGAAATTGGAATATAATCAGGAACTAAGTCAATAGTAAATTCAACTTCCCGATCATGAATAATACAAGGAAACTCATCGGGAAAAACATCAACATACTCATTTTTCACTGACACATCATTAATCTGAACAGTTCCTATATTTTCAACAATATGTGCAAGGTAACATTCATTTCCATCTTTTACTAGTTTCTCAACTTCCTGATATTTTATCAAACACAAGGGTTCATTATTGTACACAAGCTGAAAATCTTAATGAAAATAATCCTCTTTATCTCTGCAATAAATCTTAGCATGATAAACAGAAATCCAATACATGCCCAAAATAACATCAAACTTTACTAGAGGAAATAAAATAAGGTTTGCGGGTATATTATTTCCGCACACAAGGATATGAAGGTTCTTATAATTTATTTTTGTCTCAACGTTCCCTCCGGGTGTTTTTATCATATGTTCAGGATTCATATCTTGAGATGGAATTCCCAATTTACTCGAAAACTTCTCAGAAATGAAAGAATGTGTAGACCCTGAATCAAACAACACGTTTGAATAATCTGAACAATCAAACAATGTAACTGATACTACTTCATTTGATGGCCCAACATCTGCTAAAGTAGATGCAAAGGTTTTCACCACCCCTTTCTACTTGTAGTCTGGCTTCTTTCCCCTGTTTGAGTTATTTTTTATACACTCATTTGCATAATGACCCATTTCATTACACTTAAAACATCTTACCGCTGGCTTTTCATTGCCTGCTTGATCATCTTCCTTTCAATTACGAGCAATATGACCAGACATAACACACCGAAAGCACATTCCATAATTGTATAAACATTCTCCAGGATGCATTTTACCACACTTCTCATAGGATGGATATTTGGTTTTCTTACCTCCTTTCTTCTTTGATGAATTCTTCCCCTTTGCCTTCCAACTAGACCACTTATTCAGTTGTTTGTTAAAGGACACCTGAACATCGACAAACTTTATTTCCACCTTCTCCGCACATAAAATAAGTTTTTCATAACTTTTGAACTCACGAGAAGCTAAATCACTTTGATACTTTCGCATTAAACCTATGTAAAAATGGTTAATTTTACTATCAAGATCACGTATGAAATTTGGAGCATACCTTTCTAGTCAAGTGAACATTTCTTCATAAGATGCTACTGAGTCATCCTCCTGCCTCAATTCTAGGAATTGTATTTCCATCCTAAGACTAACCACCTTAGGAAAATATTTCTCAAGAAACATACCTTTGAACTCATCCTAGTGAAGATCATCAATCTCATCACTATCCCTGATATTTTTCATCATTGACCACCACTGATCAGCTTGACCTTCAAAACGGTAAACATCAAGACTAACCATTTTATTTTCGGAACACCCCATGACATCAAAAATATTCTCCAATGATTTAATCAAACATTCTGCTAAAACAGGGTCTGATGATCCTCTGAATTATGGGGGATGTTGCCTCATGAAATGTTCCACCATTGACATGTTCCTATGCGGTTGATCAAGATGATCTCATGCACGGATACCACCACCATTTATAGCCTGATTCAATTATGCCATCACTGAAGAAAACTGCTCAATTTCAATTCCCACCCTCTCAGGTTGCTGATTTGGGAGGTTGCCTTCCTCTTAATTTCATCCCAACATACCTGCCTTGTTTCCTCTTTGGAAAACCATTCTTATCAAACATGTTTTAGATGAAGCAACATGGTATTCTTCAAATGATTTATCATTTCAATTTGACCATAAAAAATATTTTTGGATAATCATTTAATAGAATTCTAACTCTTAAAGTTATCTAAACCGACCACCTATACCAACGATAAGGACCCAGCCTTAAACATCACCTAATATGGAATTAAATGAATAATTCACATTGAGAATCTTTTCAGGTTTAGAGTTTTAGATAATTAGATCATAACTATTACATCTCAAAAGATTACATAGTAGACACTTCTACAAAGATTCCTTTTTTTACAAAACATGAACTCTTAAAAAGAGTCATGTCTAGTTCCATGTTTAAGATAGCATGACTTTTCAATGATCCCATCCTTGACCTTATTCCACATTATGTCCTGTGAAAAAATTTTCAAAAAAAACATAGGGTGAGCATATAAAGCTCATTAAGGGATACAAAAAGAAGGAAAACTGTAATTTTTTCAAAACATCAAGTAAAACATGAATACTTTATCAAAGTAACACATTCCACCATTAAGAAGTAGTAAAGACTCTTTACTGAATAAAAGATCATTACTTACCCTTTTGTAACCAAAATTTTACCATAAAACCCATATAAATAACTCATAACATATAAAGGTAACTTGAGACATAAATATACTTAAATGAATAACCATACGGTCGACTTCCACACATATCACTAAATGGAATAGCCATACGGCTGACTTCGATACCCAATGCATTGGAGGTTATAACATAACCACCTGTCCTGGTATTAATGGCACCACCTATCATATGGTTTATCACGTAACCACCCATCAAATGTCCAAGTACCATTATAAAATCACAAGACATAAAACAAATATAATGGAAAGAAAACATTTCCACATTTCGATCACAATATATCACTTAAATATATTGACATAAAAAATCCATTATAAAAACCCTTTTCAATAAACAAATGCATAAAAGAGTATCTGGTATTTATTTCATTTTAAAAATATTACGGCTTGTTGAGGAAGCCAACGACCAAATAATACTCACAGCGGTGGAAAAGGTTGTTGTCACCGCGTACGTTAAATTAAACATTACTTTTTGTTGTTTAGTAAAACCCTTCGTAGGAAATGATTCCATTTCAATGAAATTAAAATTCAAACGTGTTTTATACAGAATATAAAATAAGGTCTTGTATTAGAACAAAATATGCCTCAATGAAAGGAGATTGAGACGAAGTCCCTTACCTCATGTCCGACTTGACTCGATCGCTATTTAATCTCCTGAATAATAAACTAGTGTTAACTTATACTTGCATAAGAACCTTTTTCAATATTACTATTCATTTTATATCACTTATTTCCATGTTATAAATATTATTTAATCATTTATGTTAATAATGTTTGATTTGTTGATATTTGGTACTTAAGTCAAAAATGGACTTCTTACAATTACATGTTGTTAATTTGTCAAAGGTTCATTATATCCCGAATGATATTCATGATTTGGATATCATATATATCATATATATACACCATATACCTGTATTTATAATTGTATATAACATTTAGAGGTAATAAATGAAATGCACCGTTCATGGAGACAGTAAGCCGTACGTACGCATGAACGCTAATTTCATTTCTATTTCATATTTAATGGAGTGAAATCATAATGATATAAAGGTATATTATACTTCCAGTATAATATCATATATAATATCATTAACTCCTTCCTTTATACGTCCCACATATGGCATTAACGAATCAAATCACTTTTAGGGGGCGGTAATCCGCACATCATAAATTGAAATTATCGCGTTTACCCATAATGGAAACCATAAAGGCATTCCATAAATAAAAAATAAATAATAATAAGGAAAAAATAAACATAATATATATAAAATATAAATAGAGTGAAATCTTAATGGCCACCATGAATGGTGTTAAAAGAATATTGAACAATCATCGTTTCGTGAGGTAGAAATTAATCAACCACAGAATCTGTATGTTCTTTAACCATTAGACGGAGGTGTGTGTAAGTGTAAATCAAATAAATCTCATAAAACCATCCTAGTATATTTAGGATACTATTTTTTACAAAAGAAATGAATAAAAAGAGTTTATGGGGTTGGAGAATCAAAATAAAACAAAAATGACTTATGGATAATTGTCCAAAATTATCAAAATAATATAAATAAGTTTTCTTAGTTTTTAGTATTTCACTTACCAATTTTAGAAAAGTATCATTTTAAAATTGAAACATGAACAATGAGTCATTTTAGTCACATCATGTTCAGATTGCTGTGAGATGGATTTGTATACATCAAAAATGAAATATGAATCATTTTCCTAAAATATGAACACAATCTAAGTAGATTTGATCATTTTATAGTTACTAACACATGTTCTAAACTAAAATGTCAATTTAATACTAATGATAGACACATTGAGTTATACCGAGAACAAAATATATTAGATTGGGGTGTCACTAATTTTTTATGAAGATTAATTATGTATATATATTTTACTTAATATATCAATATAATCTAAATTGGTTTTCTCAGTTTTGATTGTTCTATTTTTGTGTTTTCTAAAGAGTTAATTTTAAATAAAAAGATGCACCTAGATTCATAATGATCACACTGTATAATATCATGGGTTTATTTGTTTTGAGACTAATTACTACATGTAATAAATAAATTATATGTCGTTTTAATAAATTATCAATACAATCGTAGTGGGTTAAAAATTTTTCAGTGAGTGACACACATTTCAAAATAAAATGTCAATTTTAAACATATAATAGTCATGTTGATTCATACTGATAATACAGTGTATTGGATTGAGGTTCGTCTAATTTATACACATAAAAAATGTATTATGAATCATTTTACTAAAGTATTAAAAAATACAAATGTTTTTTCTCTGTATTAAGTATATCACATGACCTTTTTATTGATATTACTGTAACATTTAAATAAAAAACAGTTGGATTCATTCTAGTAATAATGTTAAATAGATTGAGGTGTGATTGAATCTAAAATTTTAAAAATGACTTATGAATTGTTTTCCTAATGTGTCAAAATAATCCAAATGTGTTTTTCTAGGATATGAGTATGTCACCTCATCCTTTTACAACGATTTTTTTCAATTTTAAATAAATATTCAATCTTGTAGTCATATCATTAAAATCAGGCATTAGATTGTGGTTTGGGTGATTCATTCATGTAAAAAATGACTTGTGAATCGTTGTCTTAAATGATCAAAACAATCGGAATGATTTTTCATGATATTGATTATATCACTTGTTCTTCATACGAAAATTAATGTTAGTTTTTTAAAAAAAATTGCACATTGAGTCATATCAGTCACACTGTGAGCCAGATTGATGAGCGACTGATTCCTCAAATCAATATGACATATGAATCATTTTATTAAAATATTAATAAAATACACATTTTCTTTTCAGTTTTCAGTATGTCAACTGTTTTTTCTACTATAATGTTAATTGAAACTCGAAACATACACTTTGAGTCAATAAGTAACATCACATAATCTTTTGATGTGATACTACATACTTAAATTCAAAAACTTTCATATGATTCATTTTCCAAAAATTATCAAGATAATCATAATTGTTTCGTGGTTTTCAATTAGTTACATGCATATGAAAATAAATTGTAAATTTTAAACAGATAATAGACAAATTGAGTCATATTAGTCAATCCATGAATCAGAACGAGGTGATATTGAATCCTACACATCATAACTAACATACGAATAATTTCCCTATAGAATCAAAATAATTCAAATATGTTTTATCAATTTTATGTTTTTATCTTGTTATTTTTGATATAATGGAAGTCAATTTTAAATATAATGACACACTTGGGGACATATCTTTCACACTATACATCAGATTGAGGTGTGGATGATTCCAACAATTCCAAATGAATTACGGATATTTTTATAAAACTGTAAATGAAAAATGAATGTGTTTTATTTTTTTCAATATGTCACTTGTAATTTTTAGTAAAATTTATTTTAAAAATGGAAACATACACATTGAGTCATATTAGTCACATCATGTGCCAATTTTATGTGAGAATGTATACTACACCTGAAAATTAATTATGAATCATTTCCCAAAAAAATCAATAATATTGAAGTCGGTTTGCTCATTTTTCATTTAGTGACGCACTTTTATAACTATAATGTAAATTGTAAGGTGATCACATACACTTTGAGTTATACCAGTCACATAATGCGATGTATTAACATGTTATTAATTCCTACACATCAAAAAATTATTATAATTTTTTTTAAAATTATTAAAAATTCCAAATGTGCTTTACCAGCTTTTATTATATCACTTGTTCTTTTTACAAAAAATAATATAAATTAAATATAAAAAACACACACAGAGTGTCATATCGCTCACACTGTGAGTTAGATTGAGGAGAAGAAAATTCCATCACATAAAAAATAACATACATATCATTTTCGTAATGTATTAAAACAATATGAATGATTTTTCTTAGATTTGAGTGTGCAACTTTTCCTTTTTACTAAAATTAAATTCACTTTTATATAAAACATAACACATTGTGTCAAACCGGTCACTCATTGTGTTATATTACAGTGTAGGTTGTTTATACACATCAAAAATGACTTATAGATCATTTTCATAATGTTATAAAAAAATATTAATGTGTTTTCTTGGTTTTGAGTATCTAAGATGTCCTTTTTAATAAAATTAATGGAAATATAAAAACAAAATACACATTGTGAAATATTGGTCACAATGTGGGTTTTATTAAGGGTAAACTTATTATTAATTGTCAAAAATGGAATATATATCATTTTATTAAAGATTCAAAACAATCTGAATGTGTTTTTTCGATTTTGAGTATATCAGTTTTTCTTTTTCGTAAAAATAATGACAATTTTAAATAAAATGGCACATTTGGAGTAATTTCGATAAAAGCATGGGATGGACTATTGTGTGGGTGATTCATGAAAGTCACAAATAAATTATGGATAATTTCCCAAATGTATCAAAAGACCCATAATAAGTGTTCCATATTTTTTTAATGCAACTGATGTTTTTTACTGAAATTAATATAAATTATAAATTTAAAGACACACGTGATGAAATTACAGACACACCATGTCTTCGATTGAGTTTCCAATAATTCCTACACATCAATAATGTTATACGGATTATTTTCTAAAATTATTAACTCAACAGGGATGTGTTTTATTAGTTTTTTGTATGTGATGTATTTTTTATCTAAAAAATAAATTTTAAAATAAAAGTATACAGTTCGAGTCATACCCAGCACACTAGTCATCATGTTGAAGTCTAGAGGATTGAGTTTTCAATGTATTTTTCAACTATTATATCAATATTATATAGATTAGGATCATAAAGGTATGTTTAGAAAGCTAATATACAAGTGGTGGGTGAATAGTATTTTTAAAATTTTTAGTTCGAAAGAGTTAATAAAACCAAACCAAAACACCTACATAAGAAAATAAAATGACATAAAATGTAGTGTAATGAAAAATGACACCAAATATTAATTAGAAACAACACGATTAAATTAGAGTAACATAATTAGTATCAGATATGATTATATTACATAGATAATGAATAATTATCATGGTAGATATTATAAAAAACTAAATATAGTTTGTTGAATATAAGGATTAACATTAATAATAAATACATAGTGGAAAATATAAATTACAAGAAAGAAGAAATAGATTTAATAACATAAGAATGACATAAATCTATCCGAGGAAAAATTAACCATTTTAGTATGGTAGTCGCATACCCTAACAAAAGGATTCCCTTGTTTTATACATATATGAATGTATGTCCTCCCTCACCAGGGATTCCCTCGATATGAATACTAGATTATTTGTATTCCAAGCCATGTTAAACCTTGATATGATGAAAAATAATATTTCCACCTCTCACTGGTAGCCCTTAATCTGATGTATTTAATTCTCAGTTTATCTATCCCTTGTATCCATTGATATGTTGTATCTGATTATTTGTCTTCTTATCACTAGAATCCCCTAATATGATGTATCATATTCTCTTCCTTTCTATTCCTGGAATCCCTTGAACATGACAATGATAAAAAATAGTTACAATTTAAAAACAATTATCAATTAAACAACCTAAAAAGAATCCCATAGAATGAATTTTTTTAAATAATTACGATAGAATAAGAATAGGTTGTTTGTATTATGTAATATTTTTAAAAATCAAGATTAAACGAATTCATTGAGTTTCAATCTCTTAAAATGGGCAAATAGTTATAGTATTCTTTCCTTACAGTTATTTTGATCTCCCAATAGTTTTATTTCTATGATTCTTTCTTCAAGACATGGAAACATTAAACTCAATAGCTTTATTATAATCCAATGTCTGATGTCATTTGGGATTACACCATTACAGTTTAAAAGATATTTCATTAAGATATTAATAAGTTATCAATATTTCAATTAATAACGTATTTATTTTGATGTACTTACATGAAATTATCATAAAAATAATTATTATATTGTTTAGATAGATATTTATTAGTGCTAGTGTCATTATTATTATTAAGACACTCTTAGTATAAAATACATGGCATAAATCTTAAAAATAGTTCTGATAAAAGTTAGTCCGGTTTTTATCACACTAATACACATTATGATAATCACAATAATGAATGTATTGTTTATATTCCCAATTCTTTACAACTTATTCTTTTTGTGGTAAATTGAAATTATTTCTCACAAAATAATCCAAAACATGATGTACATAATAATGTTATTAGATATGTATTTAAGAAAGAGTATGTGATTTATAAAATAAAATAATTGGAAGAGAAAGAAATATATTTTATGAGTCAATATTTTCTTGGTCAACTATCTCACCACGTTATAAAATAGAGAACTATTCTATTTGGATGAACAAGGAAACCCTTTGTTGAATGAAATGTCTCATCCAAGAGAAACATATTCTCCCTCTATTGGATTATTAAAGAATGTTAATAGAAAAATATATTTTTCTAACTGAATAAACCAATATAAAACAAATTATGTTACTAATACTATAGAAAAAATTAATATGAAACAATATATTAATAAAATTTCAATTTTCAACTAAAACCAAAATGTGTAAGTCATATAGAGTATATAGTGTCTTCGATTGAGGTATGATTTATTCCACCATGTATTTTAATCCTCTAATTAATGATCACAGACAAGGATTTATTTAACATTTCTAAAAAAGTAATTTCTTATTGATATATATGAAAATTAACAAAATATGTATTAGAGAAAAATGATAGGGAAATTGACTGAAGATTTAATAAAAGGATGATAAAATCAACTAAATATGTTGTATTAGGTCACATATTCTTGATATATGTTTATTTTATGACATAATATATGTTCACTAGTCATTAATAAACAAATATATTTCTTATTGTGAATATGAGGACATTCAACAATCAATGTTGTTTTGAAAAAATATAAACACTCCAAGGATTAATAAATATTTTAAATAAAATAATATTTATTTTCGAAAATAAATCGTTTAGGATGCTTGTGTGATGATGGTATATGGTATTTTTCATAAAAAATCATACATAATAACCACAATCTTCTTTATTGGTTTATTTCATACACTATTGAAACATTGATAAATATAATTAATTAGTTTAGATAAGTATTATGATAGTGAGATATTATTATATATACCATGTTACTTATCCACGTATAAATATTTACAAGATACTTATATTCATGGTAATTCCTCATAATGTGAATTTCATGATATTTATACACTTCATTATCATAATATAAATCTCATTAAACATAATATAAAATATATAACAAAAATTTTATACAAAAAAATTGGATTTTGTGTACTAAATATTTTCAAATGTCATCATGTGTGGTCATTTTCATGGTTATTTGTGCAGTGAATCTAGGAGATAAATCATTATAGTATCAAAATTGATTTCCATGAGTACCCAATGCTAAATAAAAAGGAATAAATAATGAAAGTAATGAAACTAAATTTATTTTATAAAATTATAATGTTTTATTCCTATAACATCAGAAATTAAAATAGTCTGTTGTCTATATGTTTTCTTTTAAACGACATATCTACTTTTTCTATAGTTTCATCAATTTATATTATTTTATTTTGGATTGGCATATAGGAGTGATGTTAGGAATATTGAGTCCATATTATTTTTCATATGGATTTACCTTCAAATAGTATTTACATACTCGCCTAAAAATTGGAATTGAATATAGTCCTAATTAACATAGTAGATCAAAGATTGGAAAAAGAAATCATGAAAACATAACTCATGTATAAATTAATTACTGAGAAGTCCTACCATTTTATACTTCTTGATTTATATACATTATCATGAGAAATGAAGTATATTATGGACATTCCATATATGTTTTCTTAATTATAAATAATGTTTTTACTACCATATTGTAACCTCATTTATACATGAACAATTATAGTTAGTATATTCATATATTAATCAGGAAAGGTAAATGTGGTTTTTAAATATCTATTAGATTGGTCGATTGATCCTTAAGATTTTTCTGATTCAACATTTTATTTTAACCCCTTCCCTTTTTCCATCTGTAAGGACATTCATCAGTTGAGAGAATTTTTCATTTATTTTAAATTGTTTATATTGGAAAATAAATTAGAATTTAATATCTCATTATTGAAATATTTTTTAAAAGATCTGATGTACATTCAATGAATATTACAATACCATGCCTGATTTTACAAATATTTGTGTCATCTTATGGATCTAGTAGCTCGACACTCAACTCATGGGCTACGACAATCCCTACTCCCATATGAACTATTATAATTTTTCTATTATTTTGAGTGTATTCTTGATTATTTAACACGATAACCCTCATAATAAGGTGATGAGATGGATTTTATAGATGTAAATCACATTCATTTTCACTATGTATAATATTATTTTATGAAATGTTTATGTGTATTCTAGATTCACATTTTATTCATAAAATTATGAGAATATTGACTACCATAATAAAAATAGATCTTTAAAGGTAATGGATAACCTAAAAGTTATTGGGGGTGGGGGATCATTACTTAATGGATATTCTTGGTTTTTTCTCCACATTTCATCCCCCACTAAAATTTAATATAATTTCAATTTGAAAATGATATTTTTCATTAGTAGAATATAATTATGCTTACATATATTATATTTAATTATATTTATCCCCTTATTATTTTATTTTCTCAAAATGTGTTTGGGGAATCATCTAAAATATTATCCTATGATATGCAAAAACTATTCATGTGGCATCAAGTTCACTGATAGTATATGTTCATATAGTATAACAGATGATGATTCATGTTTTTATGTCAGATAAAAAAACATAGGAAATTATGTAATCATTTTTTTTATTATATATTTCAATAATTGTTTTTATGTTATAATTAAACATAATTACTACACCTTTTGGGTGTTTTCATGTATTTGTATTCCAAAATTTTTAACACGTGACTCCTTCCATGGTACTCAATGTGTGATTGAAGTAGATTTGGATTTGGATTAATCATTCTGTATATAAATAGAGGAACATAATAATTTTTTGTTTTCTGTCTCATAAATTTATTACCATACTTTGATAATGTGGACAAATTTTTTATGTGAACCTTTCCACATCATTTATTTTTGGTAGGTCTATATTGGTATCTATTCCCATTACTTATTTTCAGCACTCAGATTATTTTTCATAAAATAATAATTCTTAGTCAATGTTATTAATATAAGAATTTTTAAACATTGTATTTACAACCACATTGTACCTAAAATATGTCTTCTCACAATTTCTTTTAAATGCATCCCATGATTATTTCCTTATTAGGTTTATATACATATGTATTCGTGGTGGGTTAATTTTACATTCAACGTCATATGGATGAAACTATTTTAGAATTATCCAAATATTTTTTGATCCTTTCTAGAAAAAATTTATACAAGTTTCATTATTAATTAATCTACAAAAAAATACACTCTATAAGGGATAATGAATATTAATTAAATGTTTCATTACTTTAATTTTTATCAAAATAGTGAAATAATATCATATTGTTACCATAATATCATCAAAATTTGTGTCTGAAGTGTGGAAAAAATATAGTGCCAAAAATCTACATCCATAGTCATGCGCTTCCAAGTGGTGAGAAAAAAAAAGTGCTATACATGGACTATTTGGGGTTAATAAGATGTTCTTTTGAATTCTATTATACCTAAAATTTGAATACCTTTTCACATACTTTAATCGTCTTTTTTAACAATATCATGAAATCATGCACTGTATTTTCAATGACATTGGGTTTCCATTGTCCATGATTTCTATGGGTTACACATGATAAATATGTTGTTTTTCTAGACTGATTGACTTATCATGTGTAGAAGGTTTTTTTTCTCTACATTTAGACCACCAATAGGTTGAGAACCTTGTTTATCTAAGGATTATGAGTATCAGTGCATGATAAAGTCATTATCTGCAAAACAATTTCAATATTTAATTTATATTGACTAATTATAGATGTGGATAGTTATAACATAAGGTAAAATAATATTTATTAAAAATATATATAAATTTCTTATTGAACTGTCTTTTTTATATTGGTGGAAGGTATTTTACCTCTCTACCAATTATCTGAATCCATTCATTATGGTCTCTTCTGATATAAAATAAACCATCTATATTGTTACTATTTCAAAATGATTTTGATTCCCCTAATAAATTTTGAAAACACAGTTGAATTTTTATATACCCTTCAGTGGTTTTCGTCACTAGTATGAAAATTTACCACTTTCATTTTGTGATATTAGAACATAAATATGTGTACTAAATGTGATTCCATTATAAATGGTTCTTCTTAAATAACATTCCATACTGAAATCGTCTTTCATAAATACCAGTTAAACAATTGTAGTAGAACTCTTATTAATAACATGCATGAATTGAAAATAGTCACCTGGAATATTGTATAATCCAACTACCTTATTTATTTCGTGTTGCCAATGATTGAAATATTAACATAAATTGTATTTTTATCCTTATTTCCTGATCTATGCAATTATTTATCCAATTGTGTAACACCAATATTTTTCATGGTACTTCCATCATCATTTTCTTTTTTATAAAACATATATTTGTTAATTAGATAACCATTATAATATATTATATTCAACCAAGGTACTCTATATATCCACTGATGTCATTCTAAAATTTGACCAGTATTTTAATATGGATCTTCAAAATATGGTCTCAAAATAATCATGTAATCTAATTATTATTTTTATTTAATATCTAGCTTTCATCTAATGATGGATTCATATTCCTAAGAATTTATTTTTGGTTTCAACATATGGGTACTTTATGAAAAATATAATGGTGGTCCTACACTAAATTAGTAATTGTAATTGTGACAACAAATTTTCCATAAATTCATTCACCCATGAGCTATCTAATGTGATGATATTTTGGAAGACCAATTACATCCCCACCAATTAGGTGCTTGGTAGAATATTTAACGATATCCTCAAAAATATATCGATATGCAATACAACCGTATAAATTAATTCAATTATTTAAATACCCTTTCAAATTATTCATGTAACATTCAATTGGGTACATCCATCTATAATGTACATGACCACATAGTCAAATATTTTTTTCAACAAGAATCAACATGTGAATCATAACATAAAATAATTTTGGTCGGAAGAATACTCCATATTCATATAATTTGAATGAAATTTCTTTTTATAATGTTTTAAATTTATCATAGTTTATAACATTATTTCATAATGCATTGAAAAAGATATATGTATCAGATAAAATATGATAAAATTTCTTGGGTAAAAATCAATGTAAAACTACCAGAATTAGATTTTACATGAAAACATGACATCAATGTGATTTCTGGCCCTTTAACATTAAATCAATCACTGAAACAATATTCCTGTTATATGATGAATACCCCTTTGGAACTAATACACAATTAATGATGATTGAAAACTGATATATCTAATCCATTGAAATATTGTAAGAATCTAGATGCTCATTTTTAACCCTTCACTAGAACCAACAATTCTTGTATTCTCATGTCAATCTTGTCCAACATGTTCGTAATTCCATTATTTGTTTCTCGTTTATTTACAAATTATTCAAAGGCACTATAACATAAATTTTTTCTACATTCATAAAATCCTTAAAATTCAAAACATAAAGGCAATTCCTATATGGATATTTTAAAAGAACTAATCTCTTTTTCCAATTGGTTTTCATAATGATTTTCAAAAATGGATTACTAAACATAGTGTCCCTATATTTTACATTCTAAAGTAGTTGATCATATGTTAGTATATATTTGTTTTATATTATTTTCAACACCCATCAAATGATGTCATCTGATATCGGTACATATGTCAAATGGTAGTTATATTTGAAGACCCAGAAATAGAATCATTGATTAATATTTCCTCCTAACTGACTTTGTAATTTTTTTAGAAATGGTAAACCCATGATTTAATTTAACGGTATATCCAAAAAAATTATAAAGAAGGAAATTGAATTATCATCCTGTAAAATAGTATTATCAATGTGAAATATTCATAACTATAAACATCACACGGCATAACATCTGACTTGTTTTTTTTTGAATCATCTCTCAATGGATCCAGATAAACATCAGCATCATTACCCATTTTTTGTCACGATATGAGCCTTAAAAACATAATATATTTATTATTCCATGTATACTATGGTGGAAATTTATAATTTACTAACATATTTAACCATGTACTATAAATGATTCTTTGATAACCAAAAGAATTAAATTCCATTATAGATAGTGCAAGATGATGGTTTCTCGTCTCATCTCCAAATTATAGATACTCATGATCAATTCTATTCAACTAATGAGAGCCTTATGGGTGATGATGTTTCCCATCATTATTACTTGTATTTTTTTTCCACATCTATTTCCTTATATTCGCCTCACTTCTATATTGGATCATAAACCATTGAATGATTGGAAATACTTGAATGGAAAATTCATTATTTTATTGAGACGTACTACACATTTAGAATTCATTACGTGTATTAAGGTTCATATGAAATAGAATAAATTCATTTTGATTTACATGTATTCTTTCAAAGATCATACCCATTGAATGTAGCATTTTTTGAGCATCATTTGATCATCAAGGAAGCTCATTATATCCTAGGATAATATCACTCGATTGTGAAAAAAGTTCAACTAGTGTCACTTCCACTATTTACAGCCTTAAAATTATACTCTATTAGTATATATGTCAATTCATTATATTTAGTACAAATAGAATAAAATGGAATATTTTTAAAACTCTTTATTACAATAACTCTTAATGAGACATCAATTTTACTTTATACATACAATGATTTCCTTCCATTACTACATTAAATGGAAAATTATATTGATAATTGAAATGAATTTTAGTTTTAATTAGATTATTATAAGTCCATGGTTGTGGAATTTATTTAATGATGTATATCCTATGGTTTGGATAGAGTTAGTTACATTCTTCATACATAGTGTTCGTGTAAACCAATATTATATAGGAGGTGAGTTTTTTTGTATCTAATATTTCCTTGAAATTAGACATGATCATATAAATATAGATTCCATCCTCTATCCTTTCACGTGTTTGCATTTATAAATTAAGATATCACTCATCTCTTTGACTGAGAATCCAATCAAAAACAATTAATTAGAAATTATTATTAGATAAAAATTATTAATTCAAAAATAGTTTTAAATAAAAAATATAAATTCAATATTATTATTATATCATAAGATCCAAATAATTTAAAATTTCCCATTATTTGAATATATTAACTATAATTTCAAATCACAGATCTCTATTTTAACGAAAATTTAAATATAAAATATCCTTAATTGAGATCAAAATTAAAATCCAAAATATCATCGTCAACATGGAACATCATTGACCACAAATTTAATAACGTTAAAACCAATAATTTACATATATAATCACGTCTTAATTTTAAGAAACTAAATAATTTGTTCCCATTAAATAATCGGGTCACTTTTTATTAGTTTTGAAAAATGTTTTTCAATATAAAAAAAAATGTTACTAATTATTAAATATCTATTTTTGTCAAAATTATTACACCATTAATAAAATTGGAAAATAATACAGTGATTTAATTTTCAAACGGCATTATAAATACACTCACTATTTTTAAAACCAATCCCTTTCTATTTTGAAATAAGGTTTCAAACATTTAATAGTAGCCAAAACCCTTTAATAATCTTATCTAACATGTTATATATTATAATATTTATAATGATTTACATAAAAATATTTATTTGGACACAAAAAATATGAACTCCTATATTTTTTCAAATTGATTTCTTAAAATAATATATGGTTATTGCATTTTATAATGGTCTCAAAATATAAAATATGGAATAATTATATTTTTTAAAACATTTTCAACAATGAAGACACTTGTAAAATTTAAAATCCAATGCCATCTAATGATAGAAATCATCTTCAAGTCATACCTATATCATTCCAAAACACATGATCATCAATCTAATTGATAATTGTATTAGTTTATACATTTTTAGTTGCATAATAACTATCACAATATCTCATCCCATTTTTTCAGGCCTTTTTTATATCATTCTATAGAGGCTAACATATAATCAGAGATAAGATGTGGTTGTGGAGGACTCCCTTAACTTAAACCAGGTAGCTTATGTTGAATGCTACCTATTTTTAAGAGTTTCAATGCGGTTAAACATTAAATCACCTTTTTAAAGTGGTAAATGATTTTTGGTGAATACTCAGTGGTTATCTTGGTAGAATTGTTATGTTTTTGTTTATGGGAGGGTAGTTTATCTATTGAGTCAAAAAATTATTCAATATAGTGGGGTTATTTTTTAACATTTAATTAAAACTTTTATATTTAATTATATAAGGAGTTTTTTACAAATCGATTAGGTTTTTAAATATTTAAGATAGTCATCTATGTATTACCAGTTATAATAAGTAAATCTTATCACATTCATATTATCTTTAATTTTTAATTTTATATCTATATTGTGGCTTTTATCATGTTATTTATTTTTATAAATAATGTTTTAAAATTATTAAAAAAAAATTATGGTATGTTATATCTACATGGTATCAGGTCCTTAAAGAGATAGAAGTATTCCTTTATCCATCTCTCTAGCTTTGTATTTTCGGATTCCCTATTGCCGCTCGTATACATTCCATCCCTATTTTCATCAATGTTTCATACCCAGTCAAGGGGAATATTATATTTTATTTCCAATGAATTTTTTCCCTATCCTTATTAATGAACATCTTTGATGTTTTTTTAAATATTATCATTATTTACAACTAACATTTTCTTATTATAGAATGTTTTTTATTCACTAATCATTCCAATACATAATTAATATATTTATAAGAATGTTGAGCGTTTCTGTATGTTTAATCCCAAACAAAAAGGATCATAACAAGTTTTTTTAGTTAATAGTTTTTTAGACTCATAGAATCAGCATGAGAAGCACAACATGGAGAGTGTCAGACCCTGTACCACTAGAAACATAGGTAGTTAGAAAGAGGGTTTTTTTTATTAGACAGACCATTTGTTTCGAGTCCTTTAGCATGATGTTCAAGAATCAACAAAATCAATTATTTTTTTAAATTCAGACGTTTATGAGTAAACAAGTCATAATATTTATAAATTGTTTAGAAATAAGATAGTGAAGTCATGAGTTTTTTATTTTTAATTCATTCCCAAAAATGTCAAAAGATTATTTGGTAGTCATCATGTTTAAATAAATAATGTAAACTATCATGATAAAAGATTTTGAAAATTTGGAAGGTAGATTTTATGAATTTCAATGTTTCATAACAGATATTCCATCATAATAATAATTTCATCATAGTTGTTAAATCCATCATATTAGGAATTCCATCATAATGTAAAAAAATATCCTAATGAAAATGACATCGTAATGAAAATGACATCATTATAAGGATTCCATAAGACTATCTTTGAGAATGAAAGTCAATTAGACTATGTCTAATGAGGATAGACAAATCGTAATTAGCCGTAGAAGACAGTCATACCATAAATAGATGTCGATTTCTAGATCACAGTTAGTAGAGGAATATATCTATATCATAATGTGATGAGGAAGATCATCAAGCTAAGCGTAGAACTTTTCATAATAATGATATTGAGAAAGATTCATTAGACTGAATATTAATATGAAATGATGATTCGAGCCAACAAGGAATCTATAACGAATTTCACCTAATCAAACTAAATAAATGTAAATATTTCTTAAATGTATAAATATAGAAAATATAAAATAATATTCAATAATATTTATGTTATGTTGATGTGGAGAAACATGAAATCCACTTATGTGTAAATTTATGAGTTTACAAATTGATAATGTAGATAGTGTTTTTAAGTTTCCCACCATTTACATTATGGGTTTCCTATAAATACTGGTTCAGAAACATTTTATATTTTATATTTTCATGTAAGAAGTAGTACTAGAGCACAAAAGAATTCAATTGAATGTTCCATCTAGAAAGTGATGTCATATATGTTTGAAAATTAAGTATTTTTGTTATCTACATATGTAAAATATTATTAATAATATTCTTTGGAGTTGATTATACTATGGAATACCAGAATTAGTTTTTGAGTAGAGTTTGAGAAGTGAAAATGGGAAATGGAAAATCGTATTGAGTTTATCGAACAGTGTCAATCAGATTTTGTTTATCGGATTGAAGGCCCTTATTCTCATGGTAATCGAGCCCATGAATTTATTTAGATCAAATTGAAAACATTATTATTAGTTTTTTATTGGATCAAATTTATTTTTTTTAAATTTTTTAAACTAATGGTAATTAATATAATCGTTCCTATCAGGTGATAGAATGAGTCTAATGGGAGTTTCCACAAGTTGTATTCACTCCTCAGTAGTTAATTTCCATAGACCCTAGATAGTGTAAATAGAATAATATGTATGTTATTATAATAATTCATATCCTTTAATCATTTTGTGCTTTAATTTATTTCTAACATTTTTATTAATGACTATTTAAAAAAAGATGGTATGAAAAATAATCATTATAGTTTGTGGGATTTAATCTTCAAAAATTTTGCAACTCATAAACATTTAACAACTAATTCAACCCATACCCACCCTTCTCAATTATTTTTTTGATCCTTTGGAACATTAATTGGTATTATATAAAATTGATCCCCTGTTGAATCTGTGTCATGGGTAATATCAATTATTTCAATAGAGTAAGAATTCATAAAATTTATGGTAGAAATTATTAGGAATTGAAACATAGGATGGTTCATTATTTTCTATCTCGTGTCCTAGAACATATTTATACTAATATAAAAAGGATCCCACATATTTAGAATAATTCACCGATGAATTTTTCTATTTATATTAAAATTAATTTGATGAAAAATATAGAAATGTTATCCTTATATCCTTATCATAAAATGTGTATCATAAGTTGATGGGTCTGAAAAGAAAAATGATTATGTGGAACAAGTTGGATATTATTTTTAAATATAGTACTAATGTTAAGGAATAAAATATAAAAATATTTTATAGTATTTTGGAATACATAATGATGAGAAACATTGAAAATATTAATGAATACTTCACCAGAGTTTGTAAATTACTTCCAACATCAAATGATTTGGTGATGTCTTGAAATATTCTAAAAATTTGAGAATGTTATGTGAAACATTCTTGATAGGTTTAATTTTATAATTTCTTATTTATAAATAATGATTATTTAAACTCATGATGAATTACAAAACATTGCAATTTTATATGAAATTTATAAACATCAAACATTCAAAAATAAAACGAATGACAAAATCATTTTTGAATCCCTGAGAAGAATAAAAATACAATATTATGATGGTGGTGATCCCTATGACTCCAAAGTTAATTAATATGATGATTTAAATGAAAAAATAATTCATCTTATATCCATGAACAATCAATGTGAAAGAGTAATGTATGCTAGAAAACTTCCTCTTGGATTTTTTGAGTGTGGTTGAATTAGACATTTTACTATAAATTTTCCCACGTAGAATGATAGTGAATATATATATAACTCCAATTGAGAAACCCCAATTAAATAAGTGTAAAAAAATTAAAAAAAAAACCATTCCCAAAAATATGATAATGTCTTATAGTCAAAAAAAGTATGATGAGTAAGAAATATGAATCTGACTAAACTGAAAAAATATTTAAAAAAAAATATTTGGGAAAATTCAGATCCTTCATTAAAAATGTTGAGAAAATACTATAGTCCTCAAATAGTGGGTAAGGTGGTAAATAATAATATAGAGAGTATCAATAAAGAATAGAACGTGTTGTATGTCCGGATAAAAAACTCAAGAAATAAATTATAAGTATAAAGAATGTTTTCTAAGAGATGTTGAATAATTAAACATGTCATCAAGTAAGATTATTAATACATAAATAGATATTAAGTTACAAGGATATGATTTTTGTATAGGGAAATATGGTTGGATATCTGAATAATAATGTGGTAATATAGGATGAAAAATATAATAAGTTTAAATCAAAATATACTGAGTCTAAAAGTACATTGAGGAAGATAAATTAAACATCAAAAGCATCAAATATAAAATAAAGGACTACTAAAGCTATTGAGTGGGATCTAAAAATGATTTACGTGAATTCATCACTCAGCAAAAAAAATGTTTCGTATGATTATTATAACATTTATGGGTTTGAGGAAGGTTTTTGGAATTCGTGGTTTGAGAAATGATGTGAAAATCCAATCAAATCTACAAAAGATGATTTTTTTAAGAATGACTGAAGGTTCAGTTATTCAGTTTGATAGAGCATAGAGAAGATATCAACAACCACATTGTTTATAAAAATAAAAAACCTTGTGTAGTAAAAAATCCGAATTTGTGGGATATTTTTCATGTTGTTGAATCTATGAGAATATTGATTATATTTTTTTAATAACATTTATCTTTCCAAAATATTGTTTTATTAAATTTAAATAAAAGTTGGAATACGGATTAGTAACATTCAAAACCCAAAGGAACATATAAAATAAAATCTAATAATTTTAAAAAATATTCAATAAAAAACAATTTAAATGAAAGGAAATTGTTTGTAGATGATGAGACGAGAATGATCATCATGTTGAAAGATTTCTGACACTCCTTCCAATTTATGTTTCACATGGTAGACAGAAAAAGAAAAAATTAATGAATAATCATGAAGAATGATATTTAGTTATTGAGGAAGATTTTATGTAAAGTGAATGGAACAAACCATCGATACATGATAGTGGTTTTTTTCACATCATAAAAGTGATTGGAAAAATATAAAACATTTGGAAATTTATGGTGGAGTAATTGTTATATTTTTTAATGATTGTTTTAAAAAAAGTATTGAAATTATAATGGATGTGATTAATGGGGAAAAGTTGAAATATAATGGTGTTTTTTATGGGATAAATAATAAATTATATAGATTATGTGAAATTAGACATAATGAAAAACAACTTGTTTCCATAATAGTTTCACACATCATCAAAATTGTAAATTATTTAAAATTAATAAAAAAATAATGAATAATTAGTGTAAATATTTTTCAAATTTTATAGTAAATTAAATTATGTTACCTGAGGGGTGAGGATACATACCAAATATTTGCACCAATTACGAGGAAACATTTGGTAATAAAATGTAAAAACAATATAAATTGGATGTTTTTAGTTATTTTCCATAATTTAAAAAAAAAGAAGATGAATATGTTTCTTTTTAGAGAGTAAATAAGACTAAAATGAGTCAAAATTGAGTTGAGATTATTTCTACCAAACCTATTAAACTTATTCATTCTGATTTATGTGGAATAATGAGACATTAGTTCAAAAACAAAATTTATAACTTATCAATTATATTGACTATTTCACTCAGATAAATAACATCATCTTACTGAAACATAAGACCTAGGATATGTAAATGTTGCGGTTTTTGAAGAACAAGTTGAGAATGGAATGGTGTATTATAGAATGAAATTGAGAAAATTTAATAGTACTGAATTATCAAGAAATACATTTGAAAATTATAGGGTAAATCATGGTAACAAACATGAATATAGTGCTCCCTACACTCCCAAAATATATATTAATTGAATGTTGAAATATAATATTGGTGGATATTGGATGAAGTGTGTTATAAAAAGACAATCATTCAAATTTCTATTAGAAATAAGTCATTATTACATTTGTAAATGTACAAAACAGATGTTTTCATAGATTATAAATGAATATAACTTCTCAAAAAATGTCTTTTAAAATCATCATTGGTGTACTTAATGGTTTTTGGATGTCTGTGTCTACTAAAAATAAAAAATCTAGATCATGAAATGTTTGATGGAAAATTTGAGTAATGATTATTTAGGGATTATCCCTAAAATGGTAAAAGATGAAATTATTGGAACAATCGTTCACAATGGTTTGTCTACTCATATGATGTGAATGTAATTGAAAATAAAAATTTGTTAAGAAATGTTTTTTTTCGAATTATGAGGAGGATAAACATTGTTATATAATGAAAGTGAAATTGAGTGAAAACATACTAACCATGATTCAAGAGAGTCTTGTTATGAGGAATTTTATATAAGAAAGGAATCACTGAAATTTTGTACATTAAAAAAATATGATTTCTTAGAAATCATTATTAGAAATCTGAAGGCTCCATTTTGGACTATAAAAATGAATATATTTTTTAAATCATATTCTTCTGACCTCCAAACATGAACCATAATCATTTTTTAATTATATTTAGCATAATTAATGGGTGGATTTTATTAATGAATAGAAGGATTAGATTGAAAAAATGAAAATGGATACTTGTTCTAGGGATAGTAAATGAAAATGATATTAGAATAAATTGGGTTTATTGAAATAAGTTAAATGAACGTGGAAATGTTTCTTGAAATATATCCATACATGTTTATAAAGGCTATGTAAAGGTAGAAGGTGTGGATTTTTGAAGAATCATTTCCTCAGTTTCATGATTATAAACTATTAGAATGTTTCTATTAGTGGACACATATATGAATTACCATGTTTATCAGATGGATGTGAAGTATACCTTATCAAATAGTGATATTTTGGATGATATTTATATAGAACAACAGTGTGGCTTTCAAATTGGTAATGTTTAAAATAAGTTTTACTGAACGAGTAAATACTTTTATGAGTTCAAACGATCCCCTTGTTCCATGTATACAAAACAAGTAACTACTTGATAATGATGATTTTTTATAAGGGATAAATTGATAAAAAAATTATGTGAATGAATATTCAAAAATAACTATAATTTTAATTGCTTATATGGATGATATAATGTATTGTATGGAATAATAATTAATTTTATATGATTTTTTAGAGGAATTGTATTAATATTTTTGAAAATTCCAATTATTCTTGAATTAATTTTCTTCAATGGATTATACATTTAAAAAATATTTTCTATCTCATGAAAATTATGAAAGGGAATCGCATATGATGTTTGGGATGGATAAAATCAAGGACTTTTTCACTCATATTTCTGTTAGAATATTGTTTAGTAAAGTTGAGTTCAGAGAAGGTGTGAATTTGGATACAGATATGAAGCCTAGTTTACCTTATAGCTGAAAGGCATGATATTATTTATGATAATAACATATGTTCTTGGCATCAAACTAATCCAAAATAACCACATATTTTTGTACCTAAAATAATTCATATATATATCAAAGGTGCAAATTCAAATGTGTCGTTATACAAAATAAATTCTAATGTAATGTTTCATATTTATATTGATGTTGATTGGGCATAAGATTTCAAGGATAAAAAATAATCCTCTGGTGGAAAATGTTTCATGGGAGAATGTTGTGTGAGTTTTCATATTAAGAATAAATGGTTAGTAACATTATGAATAACTAAATCTAAATATGTTACAACTTCTCAAAATTTTATATAAAATTTTTCGATGAAAGTTCATATAGAATACTTGAAGGTTAATGTTTCCAATCTAGTAAAAATACATTGTTATAATCAGTGTGAAATGTACCATTCAAAAAATATTATCCAATATTAAAGATCAAATCATATTGATATAATGTTTCACATTATAACATTGAATGTTGATGTTGTAGATGTTAGCTAGAATATATCAATAAAAAATATCAAATTGTTGATATCATCACAAAAGAAATTCCAAAATTGAGATTTGTGAAATTTAGGATGAAATGTTATGTTCAACATCCTCCCATGACATTCTAAACCTTTTAATGAAGTTACCCACCATTCTTGGGATTATATTGACAATGGTCAGAGAAGGTGAAAACTTTTAATTGGGTAAGAAGATTTTTTATCATTATTTTGGGAATATTAAGAAATATAAATCAATGAACATGGGATATAAAAAATAATAGTGATAGAATAATAAAAGTGAGGAAGTGATAAATTTTATCTTATCCTGGCCGAAATGTTTTCATCTCATATAGCTATGTAATTACATAAAAAATTACATTATCTAGCACTATGGTTTCAAGACACTTTATTTTGAGAAAGGATATGTTTTGATAAAAGTTGAAAACATTTAGTTGTTTCAAAACTACAGTACTGAAAAATTTCTGATATTTTGAAAATTTTGTTAATAAGGGTTGTTATCAAATTTAATTGTGTAGATTGAAGAACCTTTGTGAGGATTTATTTTAATAACATTTTTTTTATTTTTTTGAAATATATATTTTTTTTAAATAATGTTTTTGTTATTCTGGATTAGACCCTATTAATCATAATGGTCATTGTATTAATGTTTTAAAGTTATTGATGTATTGAACCCAAAATTCAAATTGCATAAATGTTTTGTTTTTAGGAAACTGTTTTATATACATAGAGGATCAGACTGAGAAGTAATAGACACATAATATCATAAGGACTAGTATAAGATGTATATGTGGTTAGAGAGACGATGTTATTATTTAAACACACCATCTATCTTAGGTCAATTGATATGATATTCAATATCAATAATTTTATGAATTTATAATACTGTCATAATTTTCTAACTGAAAATGTCATAATGTTGATGATATGTTTTTAATAAAGACAGTAAATTCCGGAGCCATAAGGTTTTCATACATTCTAAAGAAATTCATATGATTATTTTTTAGTCATTATGTTCCCAAAAATCATGGAAACATTCATGATAATTTTTTTTTATGAAATGGAGGATAGTTTTGAAGAATTTCAAAGATGTAGAATGGATATTGCATCATAAGGGGAATTCAGTTGTAATGGTTGAATCAATCCTAATGTAAATTCCTTCATAATAATAATTCAATAATTATGAGTATTTAATCATACAGACTTGGGGAATGAATGTCAATCAGACTATCTCTAAAAGGGATAGTCAAATAATAATGTGAATTAGATGATAGTAAGATTGTAATGAGCTAAAGTTATCATGATCATAATTATAAGATAAATTTATCCGATCATAATTGGCTCCGGAATTTCATCATAAGTACATGAAGAAGTTTTATATTAATGAAGAATATAAAGATACATCGGACTGATGCTGATGAATGAAGGATGTTAAAATCCAAAATAAGATGACAAAGTCAGTTTCACCTAATCGGACAGAATAATATTATGTAATTCTAAAAAGGATAAATATGGAAAATATTTACAATGATTTCGATAGATTTATGAAGTTTTTAATTGATCAATTCCGAAATTAAATTATGCTTAAATCTTCGAGTTTGAAATAAAGGAAGTCGGAAAGGGTTTCAAGTTTTCCATATTTCACATTCTTTGTTTCTTATAAATAGATTCCCAATAAATTTTAATTTTTATTCTGTTCATGTAAGCGCGAAAGTCGAAGAGTTGAAGAATTTAAGTGAATTTTCATTTCAGGTAGAGATATCATAAGATAATCAGACATCATGAGGATTTTTTAATTGGGATAAGAAACATCATATTGAGTAGATTTTATTGAGTTGGTCATACTGTGGAATATCTTACTGATTTTTTAAGTATAGTTTGAGTTATTCAAAATAAGAAAGGGAGAAATATATTGAGATGGTCAAACTGAGTCAATCAGATTTTAATATTTAGATTGATGGTCATTGGACTTAGGGTCATCAGACTAATAAATTGTTTTTCAGAAAACCCAAAAAAAATATTTCCTTTATTTTGGCTCAAATTGTTTCGAAAAGAGCTTTGTAAACTGGCAAGTCATTATCATCATTTATATAAGGATATGGAAGGTTGATAATAGGATTTCGGATAATTTTTATTCACTTATTCGTAATAGTGAATTTACGCACACCCATGGGAGTGCCTATAGGAATGATTTGGTTCTCACACAGAGGCCATTCCTTATAAATATTTTCATATTTACTTGTTTTCCTAGTTTTTCATGCATGATTATTTTCTAAATAATGATAAGAGAATTATTATTAAAATGTTATAGGGTAAATGTTTTAAATGTTTTAAAACTCATAAAATGAACCATTTATTCAACACCTACCCCTTCCCAGTATTTTAATAATATTTGAAACATCACATATCTAAAAAATATTCTATATATGTCCATTCCTAGATGTCCTTTTCCAGAAATCATTTTTAAGATAACTATTTTTATATCTTATTTCACAACATGGAATATCATGAAATCCATATCAATAAAATAATAATATCTTTTACAATAGTTTTGGAATCATCTTCATTTTTTATTTTTATGTGCCACTAACTTCTCTATCAAATAAATTTTTTCATCACAAGTTCAATTTTTTTAACACAAATTAGTGAAATGACATAAAATATTCTCCGATTTGAAATATAGTTTTAGAATGATTAAATAATGGGAGTATGGATATATTTAAGATAGCTCTATTTGAATATTCTTGTCATATATTTATTTTCTATTTTGTTTGAATTGTTTATTTTATATAGATATTTAGGTTTGTATCTTGGTATTCAGCTATATAAATAGATTTTAAGCATTATTTCTATGTAATGGTTTCTTGGCCTAATATTTTATTATATTATTAATGTATGATGATGGGTGTTGGTTGTAGATTATTGAAAAATATTAATCATATGTGTTGTATAATAAGTGTATAAGGATTTAAAGAATAGGGTCTTCTATTCTTGGTCATTATAATCATGTTTGGAATCTTTTTTTAGTTTATAAATGCATAAGTGTTATAAAATAAATCAAAATTAAAATTAAATTTCTTCCTACAACTATATTATTTTTTAATGAAACTCACTTATTTAAATTTAAAAAAAATAAATAACTATATGATACTTCAAAAAATGATCGAGAAAATGGAAAAAATATATTTTCTGTTTAAATTATACAATTATATTGTTTCAATAAAAATATTCATTTAAAAATGTAATAGTAAATTTTTTTAAAGATCAAATGATTATGAATATAAATTTATGAAAAATAGAAAATATTATTTTCTAAATGTTTTTTCAAAGAGAAAATAAATAACAGTTCAAAAAAAATTATTTTTTCAAAAAAATATGTCATTATTGCTAAACAATTTTAAAAAAGAGGCTATGAAAATAATTTTAAAAACTAAACATTGTTATAAATAATGAAACATGTTTTGTTAAATCACACTCAATATTTTCAATGATCTTAAAATAACAATTAAAAATTTCATTGAATATATAAAAATGTTTACTTAAGTGATTTTCTTCATGAATATAATTATTAATGTTATTTAAAATTTATTAACTTTTTTTAAAAAACTAGTATTAGAAGAAAATTAATAGTGTTGTGTTTCTAAAAATTTAGTTTTCCATAAATAAATATATAAAAAAAATTAGATAAATGAAATATATTATGAAATAGTCAATATTAATATTCATTAATATGTATAATTTAAAAAGCTTGAGTAACACATAAATTAATAAATAGCGATTCCCATGTGCTATTCAATGTTGAAATCACTACAACTCAAATGTCAAGATTTTACAATGTGATACATCACTATATCTATCGCCAAATAATAATAGAAAACATGACATTTATCATTGACACTCATGAACTAGCCACATCGGGCTGTGAAATTAAGTCTACCATACAAGGAATGTATCCAAAGACATCCAAAAATCACTACACACACTTACCATAGGAAAATATAATACACAATATCTACTAAAAAGATGACGGCCCCAATATTCAAACATGGAAAAAAATTAGAAGAGGATAGTGTTTAGTGGTTAGTGGTTTTGAGTATTATATTTGTGTGGGTGAGTGTTCTATTGTAATGAAGGATATGAAGCCATATAAATGGATGGAGGTGGTTGTTATAGTGATCCTGTAAAACATGGATGGTTGTTTAATGGGTTATTTTTTCTGTTTGTCGAGAGGATGTGGAGACACATAGTAGTAGGGTTCAGTGATGTCAAATTGAAGAAATAACTATAGTTTTAGGTGCTAACAATATAAATAACACATATCATAGATTTAGAAAGATGGATTTAGTGACCAAGTCAATTGGCCGCAGTAGTAAGATTTAGCAACAATTGTGGATGCAGTCTAGTTCCACACGAGCAAGAAGGCTCAAGCGGGAACCGAACATTTATTTGGTTCTTTTTATAAGAACCCTTTATTATTTTATCTGTGTTTTCCAAAAAATAATTTTTAATGAGTAGATTTATCAGTGTTAAAATAAAAATTCAAATAAAACTACAATTTAATAGTGATTTTTAATGCTAATAAATATACCCATTTATCCACACTAAATAACACTAATAAAATGATTCTCTATGACTTTTAAAATTATAGCTCTGATAATGAAATAATATATATATTAATATATTTGTTTATAAAACTCAAAATTTAATTAATATAGTTATTAATTAAAAATATATTTATTATAATTTTATAAATAAATATATATATATATATATATATATAATTAAGATTATATATATTTGTAAAATTATAAATACGATAAATATATATATTATTTAAATATATATATATATATATATTAATTTTATAATTATTTAAATATATGTATATATTTTTAATTATAATTATAAATAAATATATTTACAAATATCTTTATATAATTATATATCATTGCCTCTACAATATGGTATATTTATATAATTTTGTCTAGTTATATTAATATATAAATATATATAATTTTAAAAATGATAACTATATTTATTATTTAAATATATTGATTGAAATATTATATATATATATATATATAATTTGAAATAAATATATTTTTAATGTATTTATATATATTTATAAAAATATAACTAAAAATATAATAAATATATTTTTTATTTACATATATTTATTATAATTTTATAATTATTATTATATTTATTTATTTATTTATAATAATAATTATAAATAAGTATATTTAAAATATATTTACTTTTTTAAATATATATATATATATATATATATATATAATTATAAATATACTACATATATTTATTGTTATATCAAATTTATTTAAATATATATAGTTATATTTATTTATTACTTCTTAATTACTTTTTTTAAAATTTAAAAATATTTATAACTATATAATTAAATATTTAAGTTAAACATTTATATAAAAAATCATTTAAATATATTAATTATTTAAATTTTAAGCATATTTTAAATGTTAAAACTTAAAAATAGAAGAATAATAAATATAATTCATATAAAATACTATCATAATGAATATATTACAAGTATAGTAAATAAATATATGTATTTGAAGACAAGGAAATTTCACGGAATTTTTTTTATTTATTTGGAATTTTACGAGTCCACAATTTCTAACGGCACCTGATTCGGAGGCCCGGTGTGCCTGAAATCAATTTCTGAAGTGTTGTTTGGGTATGTTCAGTAAACGTACGTGCGGGTTTTTCTATCTTTTGAACTGGTGCCTAAAATTGAAATCATAGGACACCGATGAACTCACAACCCCAGTATTCTCTTAAGGGGACCTTTACTGCAGTTGTGTTTTATACAGGATGGAAGTTATATTTTGTGGTTTATACTTAAAAGGAATAAATTGAATAAAAAATTGTAGGAGCACATTTTTATTTAGTTGGTTGTTATTATCTCAAAATAAGGGTTGGCGGTGGGTCCCACCCCCACATAACCTCCCATGGGAGGATAATGTGTGTGGGGACCACATGAACATCAACTCTTTAACTCCCCCTTGAAACCCTTGGAACCCCCAATTTATGAGGGTAAACCTTCCACCTTCCTCTCTCATTTAATGTGCCAACACTACTATTTAATTAATTGATATAAAAAATAAATTAATTATTTGTGGTTTCAATAATTCATTTAAAATATTTTGAAATGCATGGCAATATTATTATACTGAGGATACTATTATTTCATTTGCCTTGGAAAATATTATGTGGTGAGGCTTGGGGAGAATTCACCCTCTCAAATAAAGAACACTAGGAACAATATTCTCTTGACAAAGAACCTCGTTCTTCAACGATGATCACTCCACGTCTCGAAGAACGTTAAGAAACACCTTCTTCCACTGGAGCAGGAAAGGATGCATCCTCATCCATTAAGTACACTGAAGACGTAATCTTGACATGATGTTTCAAGCTCTACTTCCTCCGATGTTGACGAAACGATGCCCGTCTACCACGCAGCCTGTCTTCCGCGACTTGTCAACATTTTTTGCCGACTACGAGGTAGAGGGTTTTTCTATAATTTTATATATGTGAATTTATACCCTCTTATTTGGGATATTATATGATGGATAATTGTTTGATCCTCTAATGCGGTGGGTACGGGCTAATGAACAAGTCCGGACCCTCATCCAATATGTTTTTGATGCGCGGTTTGTTGGGCGACATGTTAATATAAGGGAAACGACGTTTTGAGGCCGTTGTAGTAAAGTGCAAGACACAAGGAAGCCGTAGGTGCAGACGGGAGGAAAAATGGACTACGGGAACGACTCCGGAGGCCCGCGGAAGAGTGCAGCGGCACAGGCTACCACCTTGGTGGCACCGATGACCAAAGGCGGGGGCCGCCACTGGTCGGCCACCTGGGGGTAGCGGCACCCCTCGAGCGCCGCAGGAGGAAGGTCGCTGAGACATCAGCCACGACGGTGGAGCGGATCCCGCCTTGCGGGTTCCGGGGGCACAAGCGTCTGCTAGTGCCGCAGTTATATAGATCTGGGGGGCCACCCCCCTCGCTCCACACTCGGCCAGCTAGCCGAGCCATGACCGACTACTGGGCCGGGCTGCCTGTGCGCGGTTCGGGCTGCCTGCCGCACGGGTCAGGCCACCCTTGTGTGGGCTGGGCCACAGATGCCGGGTCGGGCCACGCCTTACCGGGCCGGACCCGGACCCAGTTTGGGCCAACCCAGGGTGGGTCGGGCCGTGTCGGACCGGACCCAGACCCCCTTTTTCGGGTTACATTTGGTTTTTCACTCATAACATGAGCTACAGACCTCTGATCGACAAACCTTCAGTTGTGTAGGATTTGTTGGATTGAGACATCCGTTTTGGTATATCACACTAATGAATTTGGAGATGTTTACGTATGGCCAGGTTGGTTCGATTCCGAAACCAACCGGGCCCCCAGAGCGAAAATGCTTATAACTCACAAACTGGGCATCCGGTTGACACGATGTCTGTCCCGTTGGGTTTATTTTGATGATATGGAACTTTAGGATACATCAAATCAGGAAATAGTGATAATTGATGTATCTAACCCTTTTCTCGAGGACTGGATGCTCCAGGAATCGAGCGTGCTGTGTGCGGGAACCCTAGATATGGTTGCGACTGCGACGATGACTACTGTACTGGAATCCTCCGTGGGTTCGATGACGATGACAACTGTACCAGAATCCTGTGAGGGTTTGGCAGTTCTGATAGATTATCTGGTCATGTATCATGTATGGGTCTGATAGCTTAGATGAATGAGTAACTAGATTTGATCATCTTTATTACTCTAGAGTAGCTGGCATGTATCATGTGTGGGTCTGGTAGCTTAGACGAGATAGCTGGAATGTATCATGTGTGGGTTCGACAGCTTTGACGAGATAACTGGACTGTATCCTGTGAGGGTTTGACATCTTAGATGAGATAGCTGGACTGTATCCTGTGTGGGTCTGAGAGTTTAGCTGGACTATATCCTGTGTGGGTCCGGCAGCTTAGATGATCCCGTGGCAAATATTATCATCTATATCTCTCTACAATTGTGGCATACCTCTGTGATCTAAGTTATATCAATCAACCATTATCATCGTGGTGATATACTGTACTTCTTGTGAGGACTGGGTTGTGATTGGGCTAGAGAGTTGGAGTCAGGCTGAGATTGGTAACTTAGGTATATGTATGGGCATATACCTAAGAAGGGTTGGTTGTTACTTCATGTTTGTATCTTTATACTATGGTTTATCCTTCGTGGATTTTATGAGACCTTGAGGGTCTCAGGGTCCATACAGAGTATTGTTATACTCACCCCCTACATGGGATGTGTCCGTACCTCATTGTGTTGGATGCATACGACGTACAACGTTGACCGAGGCGAAGTGTATGAGGATCGGATGGTATCCGGAGGTGGACCTCACGACGAGTCGTACCTAGAGGAGATGGATAGACATGGAGCACTGAAGAGGCTATCTGTACCTACCCTTTAGGTAGGATCTGTGGTGAAAGATCCAGGAGATGTTTGACATCTTCTAGTTGTTTGTCTTTTTAGTTGTACATGTTTGACCTTTCCTTGTACTTTACTGTTAGGCTTGTATTTCCAGCCCATTTCCATTCAGCACTTTCTTTTGTATTCAGATTTACATAGCGTTTACTTCCAGTTGCGTACTATATTTTTTTTACTTTTTTATGTAAATCCCTTCCCTTACATTCGATATTACGCCTCTGTTGATAGTTGCAAGCCCTTGGCCTATGGAAGGCAGCCATGGGGTAGTCAGGACATGGGCCTACAGAATAGGTCATCAAAAGTTTGTATCAGAGGAGTCGGTTCTAGAGTAGAACTCATGAATCTGATCATTCTTTTCTATGAAGCAATATTGTTAGGAGTATTGAGTGTGGTTTTCAGTCCAGGGTGTCCAGTGTTGTGCGGCGGCCGACGTATCCATACACCGGGACCCTTACCTTCGATTTCCAACTCAGTGCACGAAAACATTTATTGCGTGTGTGTTTACTGTAAATGTTTTCTTTGTGATTACTTTGTGTAAACTCACCAGGTATACTGTTTAAACAGTGGTTCACCTGTTTCATTATAGGATGGCCCCACGAAGGCATCCAACTAGGTTTCAGAGTACTGTATGAGAGGGTAGCACACCAAGCGATGAGGCCTTGGTCCAGGGCCCCATCACAATGAAGTCACCAGTGGTACCACTACCTGTTGTGCCACCGATACCACTAGCTCCAGTAGAAGAGAGTGCATACCACCTGAGTGTGTTTCATGAGTTCCAGCGACAGAGGCCTCCCAGGTTCCGGGGAGAGACAGAGCCACAGGCAGCTGTGGATTGGCTAGAGGCTATCGTGCGAGTTTTCAGATTGGTACATAAACTATCCAACCTCATGGTGATCGTTGTCTTGAGTCTCCCGCAAGAATTTTCAGGAAGATGGTAGAGCCTGATTCTCTAGGTTCAAGACGAGGAATCATTGCTCTGGACAGACATAGAGAGTCACTTCCTCTCGGAGTTTGTTCCATCCACCCTTCTTGCGGTGCGAATTTAGGAGTTACTTCATCTGAAACAGGGCTACATGACAGTAGCTCAGTACTCAGAGAGGTTCACTGACCTCTCACGCTACTCCACGAATATAGTACGTGACCTGTTCTTCAGGGCCCAAACCATCGATCAGGGACTCAGGCATGAGATCAGGGCTGCGATGATTCCCCTCAGCATATCGACGCAGGTGTGGGTGCTGGAGCGAGACCTTCTAGTGGAGAGTTTTCTCACTGATCAGTCACTAGTGGCGAGACCCACTATAGGGTGACATGTAGCGGAGTCTTCTGAAATCGGTAGAAGAATGCGGATGCAGAGGTCCAAGCAGAAAAGGCCATCAGGTGGTTGACCTCAGGATATGGGTTTAGTTGTATGAGGAACACGAGACAGAGTTACCTATACGAAAAGTAGGCATTGATATGCATGCGGCATGTAGGGACACATGGCTCATCACTGCCTGACCCTCCATGTAGATGAGAATCAGACATTAGAGGTACCTCCCAAGAAGTGGAAGAGGTTCAACCGTGGTGGTCCGTCAGGAGCAGGCAGACATAGCATAGGAGCGGGCCGAGCAGCGGGTGGTGGACGACATTTCGAGGAACTACCACCACCACAACTAGGAGGTCCACCCCAACCACATGGAGTTGGCGGATAGTGGCGAGCTTTGCTCTATATAGTCGAGGCCTATTACCACGGAGCACGTGAGATGATTTGAGATACTATCTGTGTCTACTCCTCCCTTGTTGTATTACTAATAGACATAGGTGTGAGTCCTTCATTTATTTCCACTGACCTTGTTCGGTGCTCGAATATTCTTTCGGAACCGTTGGATCAATCCTTATGGATAAAGAATCATACGGGAGAAGACTCGATGATTATGCACTAGTGCCGATAGTGTGATCTTACTCTAAGAGGTGAGAGCTTCAGCTGGGATCTTCTTGTAGTGACGTCGATTCCTTACGACGTCATCTTGGGTATGGACTGGTTATCAAAATTACATGCTTAGATAGACTGTATTAGATGAAAAGTGAGGTGTATCCACACGAATGAGACCAGGTTCACCTTCACCGGAGAGAAGGGTTCTTTTGCAGCGTAGGATGGATATACACAGAGGAGGGGCAGCCAGTCACACATATGTTGGATAGTCTCATACTCAGAGTGGTTGATGTGTGGAGTTCGAGTTTTCTTGTTGTGGTTGATTAGTATGCGGATGTTTTCTCTAAAGATGTTCCATGACTACCTCCTCTCAAAGAGGTAGACTTATGCATTGACATGTACCTCGGGAAAACACTGATATCAACTCCAACATATCTGATGGATCCCGCTGAGCTTCGTGAGCTACGGGTACAGCTGGAGGACTTGTAGGGGAAGAGATTTATCCAACCCTGTGTTTCACCCTGGGCATCTCTGATTTTGTTCACCATGAAAGCGGATGGGAGCTTGTGACTATGTGTCGACTACCGTCACCTGAAATAGGTGACCGTGAAGAACAAGTACCCACTGACAAGTATTTATGACCTCTTTGATCAGCTCAAGGTAGAAATATGGTTATCGAAGATAATCCTCTTGTGAGGCTATCACCAACTTAGAGTTTTAGATGTGGATGTGTAGAAGACGGCCTTCAGGTGTCGGTATGGCCCCTATGAGTTTTTGGTTATACCTTTCGGCATAACCAACGCACCAGCAATTTTCTTGAGTCTCATGAATAGGATCTTCTAGCCTTACCTCGATCGATTTTTCATAGTCTTCATCGACGACATACTGATTTACTCGACTATTGAGGAGGATCACGCCTACAATTTGTGGGTGGTACTGGATATACTCTGAGAGATCTAGCATTATGTTAAACTCTCGAAGTTCCAGTTCGGGAATAGAGAGGCTCACTTCATGGGTCATGTCGTCTTGGTGGATGGAGTTTCAGTGGATCCACCGAAGATTGAGGAAGTACATGTTTTGGAGCCACCCATAAGTGTGACGGAGGTGCGGTGTTTCATGGGTCTGGATGTGTACTATCAGAGATTTTTTTCATATTCCCTAGATTTGCAGCACCGTTTTCATCTTTGACGAAGAAGGGGAAACCCTTCGTGTGGACATAGAGATGTTAGTAGATCTTTCAGGAGCTGATGCAGAGGTTGACTAGTGCGCCTACCTTGAGGCTACTGGAGGAGGGAATTTGGTATGTAGTTTACTATGACGCATAAGGGACCAGAATCAGGTGTGTCTAGATGCAGGAGTGAGAAGTGATCACGTATGGTTCACAGTAGTTGATAAATGACAAGAAGAACTTCACTACTGATGACCGGGAGTAGGCTGCAGTGGTCTTCTCATTGAATATGTGGCAACACTATCTGATGGGTGACCATTTTACAGTCTATTATGACCACCAGAGTCTCAGATACATCTTCTCACAGAAAGACCTGAACCCGAGACAACAGTGATGGTTTTTGATCCTCTAGGACTATGTCATCGAGATACTTTATACTTCTGGGAAAGGGAACATTGTAGCAGATGCTCTCAGAAAATGATCTAGCATTCTGTTTATAGAAGAGGCGATAGAGCAGCTAGATACGTTGCATATATCCTTTGTGGATAAAGATGGAGAATCCTTTCTAGAGTCCCTCATAGTTACTCCTCAACTCATTCAGCGAGTCAGGGAGGCATGGCATGGATACGTTGACTATGAGATGTGACATGCTCCGATATCCTCTGGGCAGGCACCTGATGGGTTTTCTGTAGGTGGGTACCACGTCATCCTCTTTAGAGGTTGTACCATGGTACTAGTTTCACTACAAGATGACCTTTTCAGAGATTTTCACACTTCCCCTCTAGCAGTACATCCAGGAGTGGCAAAGATGTATCAGGACCTTATACGAAGGCACTGGTGGCCAGGTATGAAGAAACCAGTAGCATAGTTTGTCTCATGATGCCTCACTTGACAGCAAGTGAAGGCAAATCACCAGTTACCAGTAGGATTGGTACAGACCTTAGAGGTCCCAGAGTGGAAGTGGGATGAGATATCCATTGATTTCATGACAAGACTTCCACGTACATCAAGAGGACATGACTATATCTGGGTTTTCATAGACTGAATCACCATGTCGGACAACTTCCTTTCGATCTAAGATCAGGGCTCAGTGGAGAGCATGAGAAGCCTCTACGTTCAGGAGATCGTATGGATTGATGGTGTTCCACAAACAATCTCCTTTGATTGAGATGCTCGTTTCACTTCCCGGCTATGGAAGGGGTTATAGGAGGCTTTTGGGATGCACCTTCTCTTGAGAACCACCTTCCATCCTCATATGGATAGTTAGACTAAGAGACCATTCACACTCTTGAGGACATACCCCGTGCATGTGTCCTTGACTTTGGTCGCAGCTGGGAGGATCACTTACCCATGTTGGAGTTTGCGTACAACAACAGTTACCACTCCACGATCGGGATGGCCCCTTACGAGGCACTTTACGGCTGACCATGCAGATCACCTCTATGCTGGACTGACCTAGGGGAGTCAGCACTTGTAGGACCAGAGATGGTGCATTCTAGAAAAGAGAAGGTGCAGATCGTCCATGAGAGGATGCAGAACTTCACAGAGCGGACAGAAGTCTTATGCTGATACGAGACACAGACCACTAGAGTTCGAGGATGGAGACCACGTCGTTCTATGAGTCTCACTAAGACGAGTTCTAAAGAGATTTGGCTGAGGTGTCAAGTTATATACATGTTTTATCGGGTTGTTACAGATCCTCAGCAGAGTTGGAGAGGAGGCTTACCTCCTGGGCCTTCCACCTCAGTTACACAGGGTGCACGACGTCATCCACGTATCCCAGATGAGGAGATATGTGCATGAACCCTCTCACTCCATTGACCACAGGGAGGTGGACATTGATGACATGAAGAAATTCACGGAGGTCCTAGTGGAGATTGAGCATCGACAGGAGCGGGTCCTGTGAGGATGGTCGATTCCTCTGGTGCGCATTCGCGGGCAGCACAGGAACCTCCAAGAGAGCACATGGGAGCGGGAGGCTCAGATGCATGATCAGTACCCCCATTTGTTTCCCTAGTTTTTATTTTAGATTTACGGGGATGTAAAGCCCTGATGTGGGGGTAATGTAAATACATGGAAATTTGATGGAATTTTTTAAAATTATTTGGAATTTTACGAGTCCATGGTTTTTTGACGGCTCCTGATTCCAAGGCACGATTTTCCCAGAATCAATTTCTGATGTTTTGTTCAGGTACATTTAGTAAACATACGTGCTAGTTTTTCTATCATTTGAATGAGTGCTAGGAATTGAAATATTAGGACATCGATGAACTCGCAGGACCGATATTCATTTAAGGAGACCTTTACCGCAGTTGTGTTTTATACAGGATGGAAGTTATATTTCGGGGTTTCTACTTAAAAGATAGAAATTAAATAAAAATGTGTAGTAAACTCTTTTTATTTAGTTGGTGGTTATTATATCCATAGGGAGGTTGTTGGTGGTCCCACACCCACATAACCTCCCATGGGAAGATAATGTGTGCGGGGCCCACACGAACATCAACTCTTCAACTCCACCATGAAACCATTGGAACCACCCATTGATGGGGGTTAAACCTTCCACCTTCCTCTCCCATTTAATGTCCCAACACAACTATTTAATTAATTGAGCTCCACAATTAATTAATTACTTGTGGTTTCCTGAATTCATTTGAAATATTTTCAAATTCATGGACATATTATTATATTGTGGATCCTATTATTTCATTTGCCTTGGAAAATATTTTGTGGGAAGGCTTTGGGAGAATTCACCCTCTCCAATGAAGAACTTGAGGAACAATATTCTCTCGAAGAAGAACGTCATTCTTCAATGAAGAATGCTCCATGTATCAAATAATGGGAATCAAAACCTTCTTCAATCGGAGTAGGAAATGAGGCATCCTCGCCCATGAAGTACACAGAATATTTCGTCTCGACATGAAATTTCGAACTCAACTTCCTCGGACGTTGACGGAATGACGCCTGTCTTCCACGATGCCCATCTTCCGCGACTCGTCAATGTTCAATACTGATTACGAGTTAGGGGGTTTTTTATAATATTAAATATGTGAATTTATACCCTTGTACATGGACGATTATGTGATGGATAATTGTTTGTGCCTCTAACATGGTGGGTACGGGCTAACGAACAAGTCCGGACCCTATGTCAATATGTTCATGATGCACGGTCTGTTGGGAGACTTGTGAACGGAAGGGAAAAAACATTTTGAGGTCGTCGCAGTGATGAGCAAGACCTGAGGAGGATGTAGGTGAAGAATGGAGGAAAAACAGACCACCAGAATGACTATGGTGGCCCGCGGAAGAGCGCGGTGGCGCGGTTCGCCGGTGTGGTGGCGCCGGCGACTGGAGGCAGCGGTCGGCACTGGCCGGCCGCCTGTGGGAAGTGGTTCCCCTCGAGCACCACTGACAGAAGGTGGAGCGGAACCCTCCTTGCGGGTTCCGGGAGGCACGGGCGACAGCCACTGGCATAGCCATTACAGAAAACCAGGGTGCCCCCCCTCCCGCTCAGCACTCGTCCAGCTGGCCGAGCCGCGCCAATCTACCAGGTCAGGGCGCCTGCGCACGGGTCGGGCCACCTGTCGTGTGGGCCGGGCCGCCGGTCGTGTGGTTCGGGCCATCTGCCGCACAGGCCGGGCCGCCCTCGCATGGTTCGGGCCCTAGCAGTTGTGCCGATCCAAGCCCTACCGGGCCGGACCCGGACCTAGGTCGGGTCGACCCGATTCTGGCCGACCCAGGGCAGGTTGTGTCGGGTCGGACAGGACCCAAACCCCCCTTCTTCGGGCTACTTTTGGTTATTCGACCATAACTTGAGCTACGGACCTCTGATCGACACACCATCAGTTGCATATGATTCCCTGGATCAACATGGTCATTTCGGTATATTACACTCAAGGATTTGGCAATGTTTGGGTAAGGCTGGGTTGGTTCAATTCTGAAACCAATCGGGCCCTTGGAGCAAAAACGCCTATAACTCTAAAACTGGGCATCGGATTGACGCACAATCTGTCGCATTGGGTTTCTTTTGATGAGACTGAACATCAGGATGAATCAACTTAGTACTTCATGGTATTTGATGTATCAACCCCTTTGCTCGAGGAGCAGACCCTCTTGGAATCGAGCGTGCTATGTGCGGGAACCCTAGAGCAGGCTGCGACTGTGATGATGACTATTGTACTGGAATCCTCCGTGCATTCTACGATGAAGACAATTGTACCATAATCCAGTGTGGGTTCAATATTTCTGACAAATTAGCTTGTCTGGTATCATGTGTGGGTCCGACAACTTAGATGAATCAGTAACTACATCTAACCATCTCAATTACTCTAGAATAGTTGGCATGTATCATGTGTTGGTCCAACAGCTTACAAGAGATAGCTACACTGTATCTTGTGTGGGTGCAACAGCTTAGACAAGATAGATGTATTGTAACCTGTGTGGGTCCGACAACTTAGAAGAGATAGTTGGACTGTATCTAGTGTGGGTCCGACTGCTTAGCTGGACTGTATCCTATGTGGTTCCGACAGCTTAGATGATCCAATGGATATATCTTATCATCTATATCTCTCTACAATTGTGGCATAACGTTGTGAGCTGAGTCATTTCATTCAACTATTATCATCGTGGTGATTTAATTTTTTCCTATCTGGACTGGGTTGCGATTGGGCTCCAGAGTTAGATCTGGGCTGAGATTTGTAACTTAGGTATATGTATGGGCATATAACTAAGTAGGGTTGGTTGTTACTTTGTGTTTATATCTTTTTTCTGTGGTTTATCCTTTGTGGATTTTTTGAGACCTTGAGGGTCTCTGGGTCCCTACTGAGTATCGTAATACTCACCCCTACACGAGTTAAGTCTGCACCTCGTTGTGTTGGATGCAGATGACGGACATCACTGATCTAGGCGGCATGTACGAGGACTGGATCGTACCCAGAGGTAGACCTCACGATGATTTGATACCCAGAGGAGACAGACGGATGTGGAGCACTGAGAAGGCTATTCGATCCTACCCTTCAGGTAGGATCTATGGTGGATGATTCAGGAGCTGTCGGGTATCTTCAAGCTCTTTGTCTTTTTAGTTGTACATGTTTGTCCTTTCCTTGTACTTTACTATTGGGATTGTATTATCTAACCCTTTCCTTTCATTACTTTCATTTGAATACAGCTTTACTTAGTGTTTTCTTCCATATGTGTACTCTGTTGTTTTTAACTTTTTTTAGTCAATTCCTTCCCTTACTATTTGTATTACGCCTTCGGTGCTAGTCATCATCCCCATGGGCTATGGAAGGTAGGATTGGGTTAGTCACGACATGGGCCCTGAGGACGAGTAATGACAATTTATACATCAATATTACCAAATGATTAAATATATTTTTAAAATTATTAATGAATATGTAATAATAGTAGGCCCCTTGAGTATGGGTAGGTTGTGCATGGTTCGGAAGTAGATCCATGTGCAGGGATCAATGAAGATCTATGATCTATTGAGAATGGAAAGACCACAATGTGTGGTCTTAGATGATTCGCGACCTAGTGGAGAGGTGGATCTTTATTCTTCGCTCGATAAAAATGAATGCATGCATGATGTCAGTAAGTGGGAGAATCATTCTTCATAGGGGTTTGATTCTCATATATTTCAAGGGTAATGGTGGGATTTTATGTCCAAAAGGATATATGTAGTCCCATATTTATCAAGGGGGTTAAATCGAAGTTGATGGTGAAATATCATTGCTTGATGACCAGGTCGGTGGCCAGTTTGCGCGGGCAGTGCGGCTTGAGGCATCATTGTTTCTCATCTTGGTGAGGGGGATGGGTGGTTGTGATGGATGACACTAATCGTGGGTTTCTCACAAAAGAGAAACCACAATATAATTTTTGGGGAAAATGAAGATATACACCCACACGATGCTGGGGTAAGTATAACAAATGGATCCCTCGTGGTTGTTGGGGTTGGTTATAGTGAGGTGGTGTGTCAGCAACTCTAGATTACTGGTGTCGCATACAGTGCATGCCTCGACAACAGAGTGTTTTAGATCCAAAATGACATTATATTCTCTAAAGATTGGGATATAATGACACCATTCAGATGAATGGTTGGGCATCAAATACTACCAGACAAGATGCCGACTATGTAGGAGCTATCTTGTGGCGAACCTGGCATAGACAATTTTTTGGGATGGTTATGACCTCGGAATTCAGGGAATCATATAGTATTTGGGATAGTGGGACATTGGGATGCATAAATATCATATTATAAAGGCACATTCAATATCTTGTGTGGGTGGGTGATCATTTTTGTCAAGATTTGTTGTGATGCTTCCTTCCAGAATGGGGTGTGGCCTAGTTGTTGTTGGGAGAAACCATGAACTATTGGTATATAATTATGTGTCCCTATGGAATAATATTTTATGGGATTTAGGATTATCATTGGAACTTTATGGCCATATATCATAATTTTTCTCATAACTATGGTATATAGCCATTGTGCGTGTATTGGGTGTTGTACTATTCTTGTATTGTTCTTTTTATCTCATTAACTCTTTAATAAATTTTGGTGTTGTGGATTTGGGATCCCAAATCCATGAATGATCCATCTTGATAAATTCAATTAATTACAAAAAAAATAAATAGTGGATTCAAGACATTTACATGAATTAAAATCATACATATGTACACCTAAACATTTACAGGCACATATATAATTACACACATGGGTATACACACATACACCTACACCTTCAAATACATAAATATACTTATACATTCTCTTATACATTCCCATAACCTATCATTGGTGTGGGACATTTGTAGTGACATCTCCCACATACTGATTTATATCAATAAACCCGCACACGATGGTTGTCTATGATGTCATTGATTGGATGAGAGATAATGCCAATGGGAATGACAATATCCTCGACAAATTCAACATCCCTGATGATGACCAAAGGTGGTGTTTTTTCAGTGATACTCATTGATTTGGTCTGTGTGCAAGATCTTAGGAGTCAGTAGTTGTTGTTTGGAGTATGGTTATTCTAGGTTGTGATGGTGATTGTTGGCCTCTAGGAAATTTTATGTGGGACTTCAATCCTTTTTTTTCCCAAGGTCATTAAACTTTTAATTTTGTGGTGAGTTTATCACATTCTTATTTGGTGATATTTCATGTCTCTAACTCTTTGCATTTGATGTACCTTTATTTTATTCAATAAATGTTTAGGGTTGGGAATGCTCAGCGCCTAAACATTCTTAGTATATAAGTACACATTATATTTTGAATATAAATATGATTATTTTATATATATTAATATTAATTTTTAATTAGTGATTTAATCAGCAGTAATAATAGAGCTGATAAAGGAATCTTTTATCAATTATTATTTCTTTTGATAAAGGGTACACCATCAGCAACACTTTTTTAGTCCTGAAATAACTTACCATTAACTTCACATTATTTTTAGATATGATAAATGCAGGCGCTACATATGCACCAATATGTGATAGTGTATGTATACTAAATTGATAAAATTAAAAAAAAAATTGGGATGTTTTTTTCCGTAGGAAATCCAATAATTATGGTGATTAATAGAATAGATGATGAATTTCTGGTTGGAATCATGATTATGAGTAAAATTAATATCAATAGTATAAATCTATGATTTTACAAGACACAATTTTTTATAATATTAGTCCCAATTGAATGAAATGATGAATATTTTGTGAGTATTTGGATCATGAAATTTTTTCGTGGACATTTATGTTGTTAAAGTGAATCATTGTAGTTGTTGATAACGAAATACTTTTATATCCCCATATAAAGAATGTTTCCTCACCAAAATTATGAATATAAATTTATATAATGAAGAGTTTAATATTACTGAATTGACAATGCATGATTCCATTATGATGTGATTATTTTTTACTCTAAACTCAGAAGATGTTCTATGAGGTTACGAGGTGTAACATCCTATGATTTTAATATATATATATATATAACATTAAATAATATGGAATTCAATATACTTTTTCAGACACACAAAGATAAATGTCATGATAAAATATTAAATTAACATTACCAAATTTAATATATCATTAGGTCCATATTTAAGATAATTATATATGATATAAAATATATAATTCATTAAATTATACAATTGGTCTGAAATAAAATTAGAAAGACATCTGGTTTAAAAAGATCATTTTTAAATAATATTTTATCATTATATTTTGTATTTTTTATTAAAATAAAATGAATGATTTCATTACAAATTGAATTATATGAAATTAAATTCATATTTTAATTTTGAATACCAAAAATAGTGAAGTAATATTTTTTTCTAGAATATATAATTTCTAGTGAAATAGTGAAAAATTATGGCTTTGACTCGTTATTTCATTAATTATGATATTATCATTACATAAAAATTATTTTAATATTTACTAAGCCCTTTTTAAATTAAAAAATACATATTAATTTTTTAAATTTAATATATCATGTTTACATATCCTTGATTTTAATTTTGGATCATAAGAATTACATTGTTATAAAAGTTGTTTTTCAATATATTATACATATTAATTTAAAGGTAAACATTATATTATATTGAAAATTAAATATATTTAATTGGGGATAAATTTGGATTCAATGTGTTCAATTTTGGTGGGAAGGTTCCTCTTATATTACTTGTAATAAATTTATTTCCATGACTACTATTAAATAATGACTAATTATAGTCAAATATAGTAATGTAACATGGATTTAATTTCCATAATTTACATAATAATTTAACCTTCTTAAAGCCATTTGAAGGTTCGAATTTCTTAGAAACATGTCTCTTAAACATTCCATGTCATGAATCCCTCCTTCCAATGGTACCACTATTGGGACAACAACGTATCCAACTAGGCTAATAATGAAGAAAATGAGATAATGACACCCTAGTCCTACCATTAGTAGTTTTCGAGTTGGAAACTAGATCCAAGGGTTTGTGTATATATACAAATAATCTCACACATGAAAAAAATTTCCCTAAAATGTTTGATGGTATCGGGAGACATTACATAACCAACCATGTTAATCCATAACAATATATAAAACAATGGAAACCAAACAATTAGTTAATGATGGTATGATGATATAAAATTGATAAATGAAATTCTAAACTCTAATAAATCCACCAAATCATTCCAAACCTCCTAAAAATTACCCTTAACATAAGTAATATATCCTAAAAACACAATAATAATATGGTTGGGAGAGAACATGGGATTAATCAGGGGATCGTCCCTCTAACCAGATTAAAATATTTTTCCAATAGATTGACCAAGGTAAGCAGTAGTGAAACAAACAAAGAATACTATCAAAACACAATCATCACTTACAATAATAGAGGGAATAGATATTTAAAAATACTAAAATATAATAAATATGAAAGAAGCATCAATCAAACCATATCCACCATTTTCTTCCAATTCATCCAACATATCCAACACAAAACCTATTTATGTAAATTACCATTCATAACCAAGTCAAACCACCAATACATAACCATCAACACAAAACATCCTCCCATTGACTGAAATTATATTCATATTAGCTATAAAATTCCACCCAATGGTTCGTTATCTAATTAGTACTAATCATGTTAGATCACCCTATCATAAGTACAGGTAAGCGAGTATTAGTCCACACAAACAACAAATCATTTACCATCATGTCCTTTTGCTACAACTGAATCAGTATAATCCCACATAAGCACATCCAAAACCAAAATAAAAAAAACAATAATACCATCACATTCCAACCATTTATTAGATTATAAATTTAAATATGACAAACATCAAACATTTCCCCATCTCGTTCCATGTATATTCCCCACCGACTCCACTATATTCACAATTTCATGGTATCATGGGCATGCATAACATGAAACTCATTCCATTACCCTACCATGCACGAACCCCACTATGAACTCCCAATACTCTCATCACAATAACCACTAGTTCTTTTTTTCTTTTTTCCATAATAGCTCATTCATATATATTCCATCCTTATTATTTTATATCCCATGAAAATATGTAACTGTTTTGATCCATTATATCACATAGAATATTTTTAACGACCATGAGACATTATTTCCCATGAAAATATGTTACCATTGAGATCCATTATGAACTATTAAAGATCCAACACAAATTTAATTATTCCAAAACACTTATTGAATTTATGTACACCACGTATGAAATAAATTAAAACAACATCACATCAAATAACCAAAAAAATAAGAACAATAATGTCACAAAACTGTTTCATTCTATTTTCCCATCAATATCTAGTTTCTAATAATATCATTTTTTCATTCATTACTTTATCAATACCCAACCATTCATCATTCAATTTCATGTTATATATTTTTATTTCCAATTTTTTTTTCCAGTTTAATCAGTCCATACCTACTCATTTCATTGCATTATACATTTAACCACAACCAACCTATTCATTTGGGTTTTCATTCAAAATTATCATTTCTATTTCAAAAATTAGTATTTATACAATATTAAGAATGTTATGATAAAAATAAACACTAACACGCCACATTCTCACATCATTGAAATCAAAAACGGATAATAAACCATAAAAAATTCACCAATGTAGATTATATTTCATATTCAAGACTTTTTTTATTATGGTTTCCAATTTTATTTTATTATTCATTTGGGGTTTTTGGGTAAATTAATAACTACAATGAATAAATAATTATACTTAACAATTCAATATAAAATTAATCACATAATTAAAATTTGTTTATTCGGACACAACAATGGAAATGACGTGGGAAAAATAATAAACGCATACAACACCACTCTTCACAAATTCAATTTATTTAATCTAGTTTATTCTCGTCATTAATTTATTATGATTTTTATTTTGTTATTTCAATCCTACAATTTTTCACTATAAACTAAAAACACATATAACCCACCATCATCTAAAAAAGGTAATAAGGAACATAGAAAGAGAGAAATCATAAATAGTTTACTCATGAAAAATTATTACAGAAGGTGGAATGATAAGTATCAAGATACACTATGAAAAAAAACAACGATCTTTCAAAAAACACTTAATGATGGAGGATGGGATAGGATATTGGATGTTGTTAATGAAGTTGTGGAATTTTTGGAATATTTTCATAAGACATCGAAAAACACAATCAGTATGGTTTTAAGCCCGTGAAACTCCAAAAGAATATGAGATACTCATTCTAGGGGAAGAAACTATTATTTATCATTTAATTATATCCCTTAGTAGATACTCTATCTAACGTACCATATTTTATTTCCCATTTAATTTCCCCACTTAGGTTTGGTTAATAATTTAATCTAATATAAATCAAAATATTCCATAAGGAGTTATAAATTATTAAACAATAAAATATATAAAAAACATGATGTTATGCTTTTAAAAGTAATGAAAAATGATTTTATAAGGGTTATTGGTTATAAGAGAGGTGAAACTCATGATAAATAGCTGAAAATATATACCCACACATAGCTCAAGATGTCGTTGATAGCATAACATTCTTTACCCATATTTCATTCTTTGGAAAATATTGTATACGATTAATTATAACTTTCCCTAATATATATTTTTTAAAACTAATTTGGCTATTATATAACACACCCTCATGTAGAATGAAACTTATGAAACTCACCAACATTCTAGTTGACTCTTACCCCAGTCAGATGGATATACTAGAATGATCTTCAACTCACCATCACACATCATTAAGAACTCATAGTTTTCCCTCATGAATGGTTTAGAATCTATTTATTGCATTTATATATCTAAAAAATTTGTATTGTACCTTTATAAAACTACATGATTACCCATACAAGGGTATTGTGAAACAAAGAATACCCTTATATGAGTAGGGAATGACTTTTTCTCAGTGTGGTAGATACATTTATGTGATTGTAGAGAACCAAAACATACCCACACAAAATAGTGGAATTCAAGGTTTATCTTTCCCAAACTCTTTAAAATAGTTCCAACCCATACACAACATAAATATCTTTTATAAGATTAAATATGCAATTGAATATATTTCATTTATAATCAATAAATATTTTAAAAAATATTAAAAATTGATTATTAATTATTGACAATTTCTAAGACACATATGAAGATTATACAATCCATTTAAAAAAACAAAATTAAATTACATATAAACAATCAAATCAGGAAGATTATTAAAAAAAATTATCCCATTTAATATCAAAATAACATATAATCACGTTTTCATTACTACTTTACAATTTGTAAAAAAAATTAAAAATAAAATCTAAAACATTATGATAGCTCTCATGATCAACTAGACACCCATGAATTATAGAGTAAATCTCAGGAATATTTTATAGCATCAAATCAGATATATTTTAAACTATTCTCATCCATGAGAGTCAAAAGATATCGAAGAAAAAAAGGGAAAACAAAGAACAATTATACATTCAGTTGCATATTTGTAATCTTATTATAGATAGAAAAAGAAAACCACTATCACACACTCTTGAGAGTTCCCTATAAAATATAAACACAATATTTCTAATGAACTGAACAAGATATAGAACAAGAAAATATATATAAACATCACCATCAGAAACCACACATTACAATAGGAGATGACTCTCAAATAAGATGCCTACATGGAACCATCATCCTTACTCATGAGAATCCTTTTTCAATTAATCCTTTCTTGTTAACCATGATTTTAATGATATTTATGCCCCTAAAAAAATTCAACAACCACCATAAAATAATATTTATTTTTATTTTGAAAAGGTATTATTCATAATTTTCTTACGAAAATATACACTTAATTTTTCAAAAATTTTCAAAATAATTTTAAAATATATTTTCTAAAATTATCCATGGTGTTTTTCTGAAATGAATAGGAATCAACTCTGACTACTCTCTTTTATTAACTATTCATGAATGGTTGGAGAATATGATGAACCTTGGGATAGTTATACTAATGGTGGAAAATGGAATCACACTAGAAAAAGAAAATCTATTTAGATGTAGGAAACTTGTTACCAGTCAACCCTAGAGAACCAGGTCATGTCCTAACCATAACAAATAACCTCACTCCCTTCCACTACAAACTCAGAATAAAACAATAATAATAATTCATCACCAATACCTTAACCACCCGAGAGGATTCTTTATCAAATCCTTTGTTTAGGAAACCACATTCTCTATTATTTTTAAATTTTATCTCACTACATCTCAATATGAAAACTAAAGGGGTATGACATATCACTAAATAACGTACTTCAAATTAGATTAAAAAAGTAACACTCATCACCTATACCCTGGGTAAGAAATGTGTGAACTAACTATTCATGTCCATAAATTTATACACAATATCATCCCTATTCCAAAGATCATGACAATAACATATCAACACAGCTTACCATCAAAATTGTTAAATGGACTAGTCTACACTGGACCTCAAGTGAATCTCCCCAAATTACATAGGATTCCAACTAGCAGGGAGGGCCTATGGTGTGTCTGTGGAGAGAATATTTCAAGATCGATCAGAGTTCCACAATGTTATATATATAAATAGAAGAAAAAATGTAAGAATAAATAAAAATGAAATACAAATAACAGTGGTTGAATCCCATTATCAGTTAAATATATCTGATAATTCCCATTTATAAAAACCATGCATGCATATCCTTATGATTATACATAATCTAATACTCAAGATTTACAGTTGGAAATTATATATTATAGTACAAGAATAATGAAAAAAAATAAAAGAAATATACAAATTAAAATCCATGATCATACTGAGCTCTAGTGCAGTCTTGTGCTCCTAACTACCAAGTACAACACAGAATAACCCAAATAGGAATCCTTGGTCCTATAAACACGAATCATCTACATGGGTACCCCAGAAAAATGGTGGGACAAGTATGGTGTGTGATAATAATCCCAATATTCCTACACCCATAGTGGAAAGCCCAATCTAGATAGTGAAATTTAAATTAAGAACTGTTCCAAATATAATAAACTCATATAAAGTAATAGAAAAAATAAAAACTCCGTGGTCTATTTTACTAAAGGGACACCCATCCCAGAATCCCTGATATATATAAGTTGGGTGTTTGAATGAGGTAACTATGAAAGGGACAATATGTATAAAATTCCAAAGTGATAATGACATTAAATAAGTAAAAAACCACAAGATTGTTCTTTAAAATAGGGACACATTAACATTTAAACAATTTAAATCATTCATTTTGAATAATAAACATCATAAACACGTAGTCATAAAATATTAATAGATGGATATAAAAACTGAAACATTCCAAAAAAACCTTTTATTTGAAAGGTTCAGTCTCTCTCCCATCTAAGGAAATCTAAAATTAATCCAAAGTATTTCAATGGGAATATAAAATATAATACAACACCAATTATTCTATCCCTGGATAGCCACATGGATTTATTGGTATAACTCGAGGCATGCTATATATAGCTCAATCTTAGGTATCTCCCTAGCGGACTGAGTATCACCTAAGGCATGGTGTAGCCATATTGCCAATGGGTTCGTACACACTTTCTACCCTATGGAAATAGTATCACTAATGATTATAATGATCTTCCTAGGAATCCCACATCTGAAAATGCAATTAATATCCCCAGGAAGATTGTGGTCACTACTTGATAAGGGACATATCCCAATTGATCTATACCCATGGTTTAGGAGAAAAGTGGGTAAAAAGGTCCCTAACCATGCCCATACCAACATTTTTTAAGAAGAAAAATGGTATAGTTTGGACTACACTAGTGGTTTATTTAACAGTAGCTATAGGATTGGAATTATTTCATGCACACTTGAGGTCCTCCAACCCTCCTCCTCAGTTGATCCCAACTGCTCCAAGGCGTCTGCATGTCCCCCCTCCGATCAAGAAACCTTTTCCAACATCCTCCCTCCGCCCTAGTTATTTCAGCTACCTTACCACCTTAGGAATCATCATCTGGCTTCTCTCTACCAGAGACATCATTCACCACCTATTGTTTTACGCGGTCATCCACCATATTGCCATGTTCACACAATTTCGGTCACTCCACTCATTTTCTAGAGATTTTTTGGTTTTATTTTAAGAGGTTACATTTTATTTTCTCATCTTAATTCATCTTATAGTTTTTATATTTTTCAATTATTTTATTTAAGTCAACATTGTTTGGATGTTTGTTGTTGGTTAATTTTAAATTCGATTCATTTATATTGATTTTTTTCTCTTTTCGAAAATGTGTGAAATTTACTGATTGAAAAGGTATATTGATGGGAAATAGTTTTTTATAAACTCAATGTGTTTGATGAATTATATTTATTGTTTTCATAAGGAAATGCACATGTTTTTTATATTATATAAAAAACAGGAAACCAAATGTAGTTTTATTTTTTTGTGTTGAAAGAGGGATTTATTTTTTAATGGTATTTTTGGATTTTAATATTGAATAAAGGTATCCCATGAATTTTATTTCCCATATTATTTATGAATATTTTTCCAATTCTAATTTATTTGATGTTGGATGTTATTTTGCGAACAGATGTTTCCTAGGAATATTTTTTCTGTTATGACTAATACAACAATTTTCCATTATGCTTATAAAATAATTGTCTATCTGGCCAAATAGGATAAATGTTTATTAGGATAATATATCAATTGGAAATTATGTCTATATTCTAATTAGACATTATTTCATTATTCCTAATGGAAAATTGGCCTATTATGCCTATAGGCCTATTAGGATTAATGGTTGATTAACTAATTATACCAAATGGAAATTTTTGATATTTTTGTAATGGCTAATTTGACGATTTTTTTTAGGTTTATGGGCCAATTGTCTATTATGCCTATAATCCAAATGTCCAATTTTTCTATTAGGCATATATTCCAATTGGCAATTAGGGTAATGGTCATAATATCCAATTATCTAATTGGAATGTTGGCCAATTAAGCCAACAAGAAAATTGGATATTACGGCTAAGAGGAAAAATTTTCTTCAAGAATCATAGTAAAATGAGCCATTATACCTTTTGGGAAACATTCCATTAAGACTCTAGGGCAATTGTCCATTAGTCCTATGGGGAAATTGGTAATTAAACCTAATAGGAAAATTGGCATTTAGCCTAATGAAATTTTCCCATAAAGCCTATAGTCTAATATCACAATTGGTCTTTAGGAAAATTGTCCTCTATGTCTAATACAAAAAATTGAAATTAGTTCAATTATCCATTAGGACTAATGTTACAATTTCTAATTGGCCTATATCCCTAATGCAGAAGTGACCAATAAGTCTAATAGAAAATTGGTATATTAGGCCTAATAGAAAATTTTACTATAGGACTAATGTCCCATTGATTAATTTATGTTAGAAATAAATAATTAATAAATTAGGAAATTAGGAATAATATAAAATTATTCAATGTTATAATACACTTTTTATTTGTTTTCATTTCATCTCATAAAACATTACAAAAAATGATATTTTTTCGTTTCAGTCCAATTTTTTTCACAACATGATATTCATGGGTAGATGTTTGGATAGTGACCATGATAGTGAATTAAAAACATTATGGGATACCAACCTTGTTACATTATATATTATCATATCTTTTAGAATATGTAATTTTTCTTATTCAATGTTTCAGTAGATAATAGTATGTTTTCATGACTCTAATATTACAATTTGTCGTAATGATTTTTTTAATTATGGTTTACACAATTTATTTTGAGATAAGATTTTATCTTTGTAATTTAATGGACTAAATATGGATGTATCATAACAATTTTATTTCAATAGAGTTCCATAAGAATTTCGATTTTTCTTGTTTTTTCATTTCACAATGCTTCAGATCGAGGTTGTAAAAAGTTTCCATACTATATGTAACGCCCCGACCCCAGTTAGCCAGACTCGGTGCATTGTTTTAATAAATTGGCATGATATAAGGAAATAATTACCCAAAAAACTAATCAATTTAGTATCCTTGGAAATACTAGATACATTAATAAGATCAAAATCACAACATGAAAATAAAAAAAACAATAAATTACTCCATTAGAAAAATTCAGGCTTCCTAGATTATGCATGCAAGTCACTCATAAATAAATTCATCATATCATGGGAATATGAAAAATAAGGAATGGGTGAGCTCAAATGCTCAGTAATAGTAAGCAATACAGTAAGAGATAATATAAACATTAGTCATGGTGAAAAATCTAAAACACATACCTTTACAAATAATTAACATGAACACTTTATGGCGGGAAAATGAGCTGAGTAAATAATTCCATAATAAAAAAAATTCATGGGTATTCTACTAGTCGAATTACCACATAAAATATCAATAGATAAACTCATAATGATGTAATATATAATGTTGGACATCATAACCACATAGACAAGGCTTTGTGCCAAAACTAAAAATAAGATTTTTTCAAGGAATTGTGCCAGGACACTGGTTTGCCTAATGAGATCTACCGATGCATCGAGAAGCTATAGCGGGCTCCACCTGTCACTTACTAAGTCCAATTCATTCCTCTTATGAAATGGTTGAAACATAATATGGACATTCATATTAAATCTAGCATATGAAATTTCAATAATTTATCCATAAACCATGGATGGTATAAAAATAGCACATCCACAGTCAAACATACCTCATTCAGTAAAATATAGAAGATTGTATTTTAACAGATTAACCTCAATCGAGAATAATGAAGGATATCGATATAGATGAAAATAATCATCAAAACTATGTGAGAAATATCCCCCTTTTTCTTGAAAATATTTAAATGTCACAGTATTTGTCAAGAAGCCGTTTAAATATAGATTTTTGAATCAAATTGTCCCATACCACTTTGAAACTTTTAAAAGGAGTTTTAATTTTTAAACATAAATTTCCATATAAATAAATATTAATAACAATTTTTAAAACATGGATATTAATGATAAAGATTTAGAATAATAAATCTTTAAAACATTTAAAATGATATTTCAGTTAGAGTTCCTAACCAAAAGAGAGACACATGAATAAAAATTATTGAGGTAATCAAAACATTATAATATCATGATAATAAATGGATTCATGATATACTATGTCAATGTACATTATATAGACCATATATAAGTTATTTGGTGTATAACGACAAAGAAGTATTAATGGAATATAAATTGAGACGAAATCTCTTATAAAGACTGTATCCTTAGGTTAAGGATAAATGAAAAAAATAATTATGTGTAAAAATTATAAATACACTCAATATGATTGGATATTTAGTGTAAATAAATTATAGTACATTCACACATATTCTTGTAAAAACAACACCAATGAATTGGATGTTTAACTCAACAAATGGAGATTGAGTTAAAATCACTCTTATCAAGTTCATCTCGATGAATTATGAATTTATCATTGGAGTGATTATGTGTATCAAAATCATATCCAAAAACATGGGACTGGAAGTTATGACATAAGAAAATTAATAGTGATTCCACACATAATCTTGGTGTAAAATAATCAAGGAAGTATGCATAAAGCCGAATGAGTGGAAATTGAAATTTAAAATCCCCTTATTGATTAGGTAACGTACAAAAAATACACCCATGAAAGAAGGATCATACAATGAAGATGTAAATATCCACAAATTAAAGTGTATTACACAATTAATACAGTAATGGGTAGTACACACACCACATGCATTAAATAAGTGTTGAACAATGGAAATATCATAGAATTAAAAGTGAGATAAGAAACCCCTTTATGATGTACTTTTTCCTTGGTCGGGGGTAGGTTAACCTACTATATAACGGTGAAATAATTTTTATTAAATTATAAAATAATAATATACATTAATATGTTATCATATATGATCTTTTAACATTGCATTGTTAATAATATCTTAGTATTATCGTTGTTTCAGGTGTTGACAGAATAATTTTCCTTTATATTTTTTGTTATGTGATTCATATTTTTTATAGATGGGATGTATCTTATTCACTTCCAGAATGATATCAAGTCTCTAAATATTATTTTTAATCATCAAATGAAAATTATTCTTCATTGGATACAATGGGGAATGAATCTCATAGCGTTTGTGGAGACGGTAATCCGTACGTTCGCACGAGCGAAAATATCATTCTTTTGATATTAAAATAATATATAATTTGATGGTATATCTTATATACAGAATAAATATCATGTTATATTTATTATGTACATCAATTACACATCATTATTATACGCATCCAAATAATAATGTATTGAATATCAATTACACCACGATGTGGAGACGGTAAGTCGTACGTACACACGTATGGTGAAATGTGTTGGGACCACTTTGTATATGAAGATTGTATTTGTTGTCAACTGTTGTCAATGCTGGTCAAAATGAAGAAGGAGATGAAGAACGAATCCAAAGTTAATGGAGATCGACTGAAGTGAGGATGCCTGTAGCATTGTTATATAATTATAGCATTGAATGCCAGGCTTGGGCAACACTTCATGAAGCGAAATCAGACGATGCTTTGCTGGTATGTATTTCACACAAATCATGAGTTAGGAGAACATGTGATGCAAGCCTTATGAAGGAAAGGGGGAGAAATGATGATGCCAGTCATATAATGATTTGATTGGAAGGAATGATGCTGCTGGAAGATAGGAAAGATTCAGTTCCCATTGCAACTCTAACGATGCTTAAGCTGATCTATCAAAGGATAAATATCACGATAGTGGGATTTGTGATAAGAGCAGAAGAATGGTTATGGGAAGCAGTAAAGAGATAAAATGGAAAAGCAATAGACAATCTGGGGATGGCAGAAAAGCACAGTTTAAGGTGGCGTCGTTTTCCAGTGTTTGCCAAATTTTAGGGCCTGAAAATCGGGAGATGATGAAATGTGCTTGGCAATGGATGTTGCGCATAAGATTGAAGATGGTTTATACATGAAAAAGAGTTATTCAAGGTCAGAACGTTGGAAAATGACAAAGGAATGGAGTGTGCGGAAATTTAGGCATGTTTCGCGCAAAAATAAATTGGTGCGCGCAATATCTGCGGGATGCGCGAAATAGTAGCGGGTTGCGCGAAAAATCTGCGGGATGCGCGAAATATTGGCATGGTGCGCGAAATTGAGGAATGAAGTTTTCGCGCAAATGATGGTTCGAGATCAGAAGATCAAAAATTGGCAAAGGCATAAAATGCGCGAAATATTGGAGCAGTGCGCGAAATCTGATGTTGCAGGAATGATTGGGTTTGCGCGCAATATAGAACGTGGTGCGGAATTTTGTGCGCAATTGGTGCTTCATGCTTAGAAGGATGAAAAATGGAAAAGGCATGAGGTGCGCGATATATTGAAGCATGGCGCGAAATATGAAGTTTCATAAAAGAGTTTTTACGCGCATGGAGGAGGTTTTACGTGTAGGAAAAGGTTTTTATGCGCAAGGTCAAAAATGCCTATAAATATGGGGTGAACCCCTCTCATTATGTGAGACTCGACACTTAGAAAAATCCCGAGCTCTGGCGCGCGGAAAATTGTAGTGTAGAGCATTGCGCGAAAAGAAGAAGTGTTGCGCGGAAAAAGAATTGTTGCGCGAAATAGGATGTTCTGCGCGAAAAATAAGAGTTGTGCGCGAAAAGGGTTATTCGCGCCAAAAGGTGTTTTTACGCGCAAGGCTTGAATTTTATGCGCAGGCCACCTAGAAGGTTGCGCGAAAATTTTGAGGGTACTGCAGGCCTTTGATAGGTACAGAGCACTCTCGAAGCAGCCTTGTGGAGGAAAAAGAACTGTGAACCATTCGGTTTCACAAAGAGAAGTTGAACCGCACTCAAAGGACTGGTGTTTAACACTCTCGTTGTTCTTTGAGAAGTGAAGAAGAACTAGACGTGCAATTGAACTCATATCTGCACAAAGGAAGAATTAATTATACCAATACACTCAGGTGTTGGTATTGAGAAGAGAAGGAAGAGAAGAAGAAAAACAGAGTATGCCCAACTGAAGGCTGACAATTATTCGGGGTAGTTTAATTCAGATGATGCTTTGTGAGCAGATCTTCAGTGATTGAATAATCACATTGGTGTATGTGATTCTAGCTAATGAAAGAAGGTGATTAGTGCAGTCATTTGTTGCACTAAGAGGAAGAAGGAAGAAGAACTAGTGCAGTTTGTTTTTGCACTAGAGAAGAAGAGAAAAAAAAGAAGAGAATTGCTTGCCTACTGCTTTGCAAGTAATCAAGTGAAGAGCACTACAATAGATCAAGAGAAGAACCAACCGTTTGAAGAAGGAAGAAGACTGTCTTGATAGGCAGTATAAAGAACCAACTAGAGGCTGCAAGTTGGACTTGGCTTTCACCAGTCCAGGGAAGAGGATTCTTTCCCACCCCCCTCCAAAGTGTAGGGACTCACACTGGCTAGAAGATTTTTTTCCTAGCCACTCCATTGTAACAACATTTTACTTTATAGTGGAGAATCCATGCAGTGGTCATAGCCATGCATGGCAAGGACGTAGCTACTCTTATTGAGTGGTGAACCTTGTAAAAATATCATGTTCACATTTTTTACTGCTTTCGGTTATTGCATGCGACAGGGAAAAGAGAATAAGAGAATCAAGATCCTAACAGGTCTAGAGGTACATGGATAAAAGTTGGAATTGGTTTAAAAAGTCCCCAACACTGATTCACCCCCCCTCTCAGTGTTAGGTATATCCCAAACTGGTCCTTTCAATTGGTATCAGAGGGACAGGTTCACCTCTATTGGATTCTCTATAGTGAAGTTATTCTCTTTTGAAGACCTGAGATTCTTTCCTGGGTTATCAATGAAGAGCAGTATTTGTAAAGATTCATCTATCTCTGAGCAGAAAGATATATCTACAAAGATCATGATGAACCGGAAAAAGAAAGAGAAGAGAAAGTTGAAGAAGAATTCCCTCGTATCTAAACAGGAGGAAGAATCTGGTTCTCCATATTTGGCTGATGTTGACCACACACCAGACTTGGAAAGTTATGAGAAGGTGGATCAAGTACCCACCAAGAAGATGGAAAACCTTCCTACCTCAACTGATCCAGAGGTATGTGTTAGTACATTTGGAAATTACCCTCATGATGAAAATTCTAGCACAAGTGGTGATGAACAATCTACAACATCTAAAGAAATATCAGTTGATAGATTAAGAATTATTCTACATGGTATTCCTGAAAAGAGTCCATCCCTGGTTTGCGGGGTATTTCAATGCATGCAAGAAAATATCACTCAGTTGGAAGAAGAAACTGATGTTTTGGAGAAAGGCTTACAAGCAAAAATTGTCGAATGTTTAATGCTCTCCAGACAGGTTGGAGCCTTTGAAGCAACAAAGAGGGGATTTGAAGAAAATTCTTCAAAGTGGCTCAAATATGTTGAAGAAAAGGAGGGATTCAACAAGACTCTGGAAGATAAGATCCATGCACTAGAAGATGAGCTAAAAAGGGGCAATGAAGTCAAGAAGTTATATTTGGAAGATAAATCCCAGAAGATCAATGAACTTGAATCTTTGTTACAAAACAAATTAAAGAAGCATGAATATGAAGTTGAAATATTAAAGAAGGCTTGTTAAGAGAAGATGACTATGATTAAAAACCAGGAAGTCATCCTCAATATGAGATGTCTAGAATTGGAAGCTGAACTAACCAATCTTGAGAAGACACATATTGAGTCTCCACAAAAGAAGGAAATTGTAGCTATTGGAACTCAATGTTCTAGGAAAGATTCTACTGTCAAAAGACCTCCAACATGTGATAAGAAGATCATGGCTTCACTCATTGATCTATCACAAGCAGTTGATAAGAAGGTACTATCCATACCAACTTGTACTAATGTTTCGAAAATTTTTTCTACAAAAAGTGCAGGTTGGAAGAAAATTTCTAAACAAGTATGGATGAAGAAAAGTGATAAGAAACCTACCACCATGGCTAGGGTGGTTAGGGGAAAGAGTGTGGAAGATATGTCCCCACAGAAATAACAACATACCAAGAAGAAGATTCATCAACCTTATCAAGAAGATGACAAGAAGTCAAGGTTTGTTGGTCAATGCTGGTGCTGCAATAGATTTGGGCATTGTGCACTGGATTGTTGGTACAATCCCTTAAATGTAAAAGTACAGAGAAAGTACATTTCAAGGGGGAGAAATCCAGAAGAAAAGAAGCAACATCCACAGGTCCAGAGACATATGTTTACTGCAAATAGATTTGTATTACTTGACAACATCTGGGATGATTGCAAAATTGGTCAAAAAGATACATGTCAATCTCCAACTGTATACAGAGCTAAAAAGAAGAGAAGATCACTGAACCTGGCTAAAATGGAATCCTTGGGAAGAAAGAAGAAAGTTGAAGATTCTCCCAAGAAGGTTTTGAAAAAGGAAAAGAAGTCCTTGGAGTCTAAATCCAAGAAGGGTGATGCATCCAGAAGGACCACCAAGAAAACATGCTTCTACTGTGTAAAGAAAGGACACACCATGGATCTTTGTGAACAAGCCATGGAACTGAATATAAGCAGACTGGACTCAAACAAACAATCAATCCAGATGAAGAAGAAGGGATTGATTGAAAACAAGTTGCCTAATAAAGGTATATTGAAAGCATCGAAGGAACCGTGTGGAATATCCAGAACTGAGGCCACACTTCCAAGTGACTTACTGGTCATATGGCCAAATCAGTTGCAACTTTCCAAAGATCTGCAAAGAGCTGAAGATGAAGCACTGGCAATTTCTAAGGCAAAAAGGAAACAAAAGATTTCACATGAATATGTGTTGAGATCCACACCAGCACAATCATCATTGAAGATCAGATGTGCAAGTGTGAAGAATGGTGAAAATGGGACATCTTGGTTGAGAGAATCTTCTCAACCTTGTTGTTCACTTTGATGAACCAAGGGGGTTCCATCATATTCCCTTATACTTCTGGTATTTATATGTGATAACATTGCAGGGAATTGAAGATGATGATCATTCTCATCTGGAGAGTGGTTTGGACAGAATGGAGTGCACCCCTTGAGGGGGAGCCAATCTGTAGAAGATGGGATTCTGATATTTAATACCATCTTTAGAAAAGTGAAGGTATTCGAATCATACTTTCATCCCTTGTTTCTTAATTGTATTTATCTTGTCAATTAAGGGGGAGTATAGATTGAAGACAAATGGATGAAAGGGGAAGCTTTATCTTTGCACCTGAACTTTCTAATGAGTTTTGTGAAGTTGTGCAGGATTTAGCAATTCATTGTTATATCTGGAAAAATTTCAAACCCCTGAAGCATGATCTCACATGTACAGTGAATGATGGATATCATTGAGTTCCTTGGTTATATCACTCTTGTTTTCTACACCGGGTTAGCCCAAGTAGACTTAGAGTTGATTTACTAATGGTTCTTTGCTAAAGAGAACATGTGACATCATCCCTCTCTCAGTGTTTTTCAAGAAAATACTTTTCAAAGGGAGGAAGAGATTTTTTTTAAGAGAACCACACCACACCTTTGCATTTGATTGCCAATAAGGGGGATAAATATTGGCACACATATTGACCAATTCATATGTGCTCTAGTGTATTGCCAACAAATATAAAGGGGGAGTAACAAAGATAATCAATGACATAAGAAGAGTGAAAGTTCCCCAAGGCCACTTATCTTTCCAATTGAACAAGAATGTTTTTGATCCATTTGTTGAAGTGAGTGCAGGAATTTCAGGTTGATTATTTCTTTCACACTCAATATCTTCGGCCTGGAATGAAAGTGGAAAACCCTTGAAGACAAGTGTATGAGTTTTCATCTCATGAGGTGTCATATTATGTGGGTAATGGACAACTTTGTTGTCTAAATCAAATCCTCTTGTTTTCTACACCAAGCATTGCTCAAGTAGACTTAGAGTGAAATGATTGATGGCACATTGCTTAAGTACGGAATGACACCCTCTTTACCATGATCTTTGTATTTCTTGTCAATAAGGGGGAGAGAAATGAAATGAATGTCAAGGAGAGAAAATGAAGTAAAGGGAGAGAGATTAGATTCTCATTTTGACATTGACACATTTATTTGAGTAGACTTTAATGTATTGACAAAAAAATACAAAGGGGGAGATTGTTGGGACCACTTTGTATATGAAGATTGTATTTGTTGTCAACTGTTGTCAATGCTGGTCAAAATGAAGAAGGAGATGAAGAAGGACTCCAAAGTTAATGGAGATCGACTGAAGTGAGGATGCCTGTAGCATTGTTATATAATCATAGCATTGAATGTCAGGCTTGGGCAACACTTCATGAAGCGAAATCAGAAGATGCTTTGCTGGTATGTATTTCACACAAATCCTGAGTTAGGAGAACATGTGATGCAAGCCTTATGAAGGAAAGGGGGAGAAATGATGATGCCAGTCATATAATGTTTTGATTGGAAGGAATGATGCTGCTGGAAGATAGGAAAGATTCAGTTCCCATTGCAACTCTAACGATGCTTAAGCTGATCTATCAAAGGATAAATATCACGATAGTGGGATTTGTGATAAGTGCAGAAGAATGGTTATGGGAAGCAGTAAAGAGATAAAATGGCAAAGCAATAGACAATCTGGGGATGGCAGAAAAGCACATTTAAGGTGGCGTCGTTTTCCCGTGTTTGCCAAATTTTAGGGCCTGAAAATCGGGAGATGATGAAATGTGCTTGGCAATGGATGTTGCGCATAAGATTGAAGATGGTTTATACATGAAAAAGAGTTATTCAAGGTCAGAACGTTGGAAAATGACAAAGGAATGGAGTGTGCAGAAATTTAGGCATGTTTCGCGCAAAAATAAATTGGTGCGCGCAATATCTGCGGGATGCGCGAAATAGTAGCGGGTTGCGCGAAAAATCTGCGGGATGCGTGAAATATTGGCATGGTGCGCGAAATTGAGGAATGAAGTTTTCGCGCAAATGATGGTTCGAGATCAGAAGATCAAAAATTGGCAAAGGCATAAAATGCGCGAAATATTGGAGCAGTGCGCGAAATCTGATGTTGCAGGAATGATTGGGTTTGCGCGCAATATAGAACGTGGTGCGGAATTTTGCGCGCAATTGGTGCTTCATGCTTAGAAGGATGAAAAATGGAAAAGGCATGAGGTGCGCGAAATATTGAAGCATGGCGCGAAATATGAAGTTTCATAAAAGAGTTTTTACGCGCATGGAGGAGGTTTTACGCGCAGGAAAGGGTTTTTATGCGCAAGGTCAAAACTACCTATAAATATGGGGTGAACCCCTCTCATTATGTGAGACTCGACACTTAGACAAATCCCGAGCTCTGGCGCGCGGAAAATTGTAGTATAGAGCATTGCGCGAAAAGAAGAAGTGTTGCGCGGAAAAAGAATTGTTGCACGAAATAGGATGTTCTGCGCGAAAAAGAAGAGTTGTGCGCGAAAAGGGTTTTCGCGCCAAAAGGTGTTTTTACGCGCAAGGCTGGAATTCTATGCGCAAGCCACCTAGAAGGTTGCGCGAAAAATTTGAGGGTACCACAGGCCTTTGATAGGCACAGAGCACTCTCGAAGCAGCCTTGTGGAGTAAAAAGAACTGTGAACCATTCGGTTTCACAAAGAGAAGTTGAACCGCACTCACACGACTGGTGTTTAACACTCTAGTTGTTCTTTGCGAAGTGAAGAAGAACTAGACGTGCAATTGAACTCATATCTGCACAAAGGAAGAATTCAGTATACCAATACACTCAGGTGTTGGTATTGAGAAGAGAAGGAAGAGAAGAAGAAGAACAGAGTATGCCCAACTGAAGGCTGACAATTATTCAGGGTAGTTTAATTCAGATGATGCTTTGTGAGAAGATCTTCAGTGATTGAATAATCACATTGGTGTATGTGATTCTAGCTAATGAAAGAAGGTTATTAGTGCAGTCAGTTGTTGCACTAAGAGGAAGAAGGAAGAAGAACTAGTGCAGTTTGTTTTTTCACTAGAGAAGAAGAGAAAAACAAGAAGAGAATTGCTTGCCTACTGCTTTGCAAGTAATCAAGTGAAGAGCACTACAATAGATCAAGAGAAGAACCAACCTTTTGAAGAAGGAAGAAGACTGTCTCGATAGGCAGTATAAAGAACCAACTAGAGGCTGCAAGTTGGACTTGGCTTTCACCAGTCCAGGGAAGAGGATTGGTTCCCACCCCCCTCCAAAGTGTAGGGACTCACACTGGCTAGAGGATTTTTTTCCTAGCCACTCCATTGTAACAACATTTTACGTTATAGTGGAGAATCCATGAAGTGGTCATACCCATGCATGGCAAGGACGTAGCTACTCTTATTGAGTGGTGAACCTTGTGAAAATATCGTGTACATATTTTTTACTGCTTTCTGTTATTGCATGCGACAGGGAAAAGAGAATAAGAGAATCAACATCCTAACAGGTCTAGAGGTACAGGGATAAAAGTTTGTATTGGTTTAAAAAGTCCCCAACACTGATTCACCCCCCCTCTCAATGTTAGGTATATCCCAAACTGGTCCTTTCAAAATGTTATTCAAAGGATGGATAGAACAATGAATATAGTTATACCATATTTATAATAACATCGTAGTATATAGAATATACTGGATTTATTATTTTATAATGGAGAAAACAAATAAATAGTAAGTGGAAGAAGAAATGAACTTGAACGAGGTGATGAAATATTTACCTCCTCATCAGGTTCTTCCTTTTGATTTGATCAAAAGGGCTCCTTAGGTTGGCATTATAACTAAAGGAGGTCCATTAAAATGAAGTGAGGATAGTTGATAGGGTATTTGGGTAGGGTTTGGCCAAGCCAAATTACTTTTATGGAGTGAATTAGATAGAAGGGGGAGTTCCCTTTTATAAGAGGGGTGAGGTGAACCTTAGGAAAATCTAGAAATATTATTTTATAATAAAATCATTTTCGGTTTCTAATGTCTCCAAAATGCATAATTTAATGTATAAGGTACGTTTGGGTCTAAATCCACTCAACTAAGAGGTTTTAAATAGATTTGGGTCACTATATTTACTTTTACTTTTAGATTTTACTCTTAGTTAAATAGTTTGACATTTACCATGTCTCTTTGTATTTTTATATTATATGGTTAATAAACATAATATATACTTTAAAGCGAACCCCAAGTGTTCATTAATGATAAACCTATCAGTATATAAGTCTTTTTTTTCAAACCATATATTTTTAGGAATAGAATATCAATTAATAATATAATATCTGTTTTGAAAACTCTTTTATGTCAATTTTGACACTATTTGGTATTTTGTTTTTTTTAAATTCATAACAACAATTATTACTTCCAAAAAAGATCATTTAATCAACTATAACATGTCATATTAACCTTGAAAATTATTGTAATTCATTAAATGTCCCAAATTAAATTTATTTTGATATTTATAATATCAATTATTTTAATATTTCATTAATACGGTAATTACTGCAACATCATTATGTCATAAATAAATTTAATTATCTAATGTATAAAAATTAAAAAAATACCATTATGTAAGAAATTTTTGTATCTTTAAAATTAATCTTTATAGTCTAATTTATCTTCTGTATAACCCCATATTAAAATTTTTTTAGTTATTAAACATTGATTTTAACTCTTTTTACTCTTCTTTAAATAAAATAATTATAAATTTCCTAATCTAATCCATGTGCACCTAGAGGATAGTCTATTATTCCTAAGGTTGTTTTTTAAGAATTAATCTTATCCAATAGAATTACGACATGTTTTAGGGTAATAATAATATCATTTTTACCCTTAATTATCATATTTACTTTTAATCGTCGAAAATAAAAATTAAAAATTAACTATTCACAAAAAAATATTATCATTTATTGAACCAAATTTTATTTACTGATATCAATTGTGTCTTTTGGATTTTTTAAATTCCACTTAGAGAAGTGGTAAAATTATGTTTTATGTGAATTTAAAAATTTTCCTAAGAGGTGGGTAAAAGACGGTGAAAAGTTCAATAAAATTTTTATATATCTAAAACTATTATAAACTGACTCAAATGAATTATATTTAAATTCTATAGGTATTATGTATCTATTTTGATCTAAAATAAATTTAAATAAAATACATAATTATTTAAATAAAAATTTGGTTTTAAACTATTACTCAGTGTTTTTCACTATTCGTCAAAAATTGATTGTTTTCAGAAAAATGTCAGAAATTCACCCTAAGCTAATTTTGATATTCTGAATCTAAAACTGATGTCCATTTTGAATGATAAAATTAATAAAATTTCAAAAAATGGGTATAACTATTCATAATGGCTAGTTTGATTGGCCACGGTGTGTTAGAATCTCAAAGTAGTGTATAATGCAAGCTGTTACATTATTCAAAGGGAAACATATCGTGGAATATTGGGGTGTTACATTCATCCCCTATTTTGGAAATTTCATCCTCACAAGTTTTATGATTGTGCATGGGAACATAATTGAAAGTCCCACATCGAAAAAATAGTCAATAAAACTCTCACTTTTAAAGAAAGAAAGAGAAGTACAAATCTCACTCGAGATAACCCATACTCGGATTCCATGTAGAAAAACATGGATATGGAAGATAAACTAATGGTAAAGTTCTGATGGATGGGGATAGAAAACATGATCAAGATAAAGTTAACAATTAGAACTCCACAAACTTGTGATGGGACAAAGGGTCATTAGTTTCCAAGTAGTAAAAGTAAACAGACAACATTTTTTTATGTTCCATTACATAAAGATGAAGAATTTATTTATGAGATTGACCAAGAACATAAAGTGATATACATACTTTTTATGTGGAGTTCCATTATTTATTACATTTCAACTTCTAACTCATTTTTTTAAATGATGAGTATTCAAGATGACATGGTCACACTAGAAGAGCTAGAATCAACTTCAAGATATTCAAATGATTCAAAAAGTATAAACTATATATTTACCTTGTCTTTAGGGATTAATAAAAATAAAATGGTTAGTACAAGATCAGATGATCCTCAAAAATGATATTCATTTAGAGAAAGAAACACTAAAAATAATTTCTAAAATTAAACAGACAATAATCCAAAGTAAAATAAATACAATTCAATAAACAATTTTCCTTAAAATACTTCAATATAATACAAAATAATATTGAAACACAATACATATAAGAATTTTGTTATGTAGTCTTCCACGATAAATTTTATATCCAAATCACATCGACTACTCTTAAAGTGACATACTTAAAAGGAATTAACATAATCAAATATTTTCTATTATAGGTTAATGATTTCATAAATAACCCAAACCACTATAAATCCACAATAACAACCAAGATAAAAATCCACCATTACTCCTCAAATGAAATCTCATAGAATTCTATTTTCCTTAGGCATGTACTGTTCCCAACAGAGCAAACATCTTCCAAAATAACATTTATCACTTAATCACCAGATCATTTTTCTATACTAAGGGTATTCATTTGACAGGACATAATATCCCAAATATACATATTAGTTATCAATAAAATCATTTAACTAAAAATAATTATTCACACATACCAAGGACTTCACATAGTCCAGTGGTAGGAAATAAATCCCAACCACACTCTGGTTGTGGGTTCGATTCCCACAGATTTTTCCGACGTGACGGGTTGTCACATGGTTTTCTTGTTGTCGTTTTTTAAAAACTATATTTTATAACATTACCAAAATGAGAAACATTCCTCAAAATAACCATAGCATAATTTATCGACAAATTTTATCTCATACCTTGCATTTTCATCCCAAAATATAATAACTTGTCATTGCCTCAAATTCAAGTTTCATATAAAACCAAATGGTTATTTATAACTATATCCCAATAGAAAAGATAATTCTTTCTTCAAATATCATTTTCACATGATAAATTGCAGGGTTACACATATAAGAAAAAATTCATTCAAAGTAATCTCAATGAAAAAGAGAACTAATACATTTAAACATTTTTCCATCCATTTATTTCCATATTGGTTCTTCCTTGACCAAGAGGTTATACTATAAAATATGGAATTGACTTTGGTGATTACAAGGTCCCTTACATTTACGACAAATAACCATAATTGGAATCTTAGGATCATTTTTATTTTCTTCCATAGTACACTTCATTTTTCTTCGGCAATTGGTTACTTTATGCCCTTCTTTCCCACACATAAATCATTTCTTTATACCATTGGGACACTTTCCTAGGTGTCTCCTTCCACATTTCTGGCATGACGGAAATTGAGCTATTTTTCTCCATGGTCTCCACAGCTGGAGCTCTTCGCATTCACTACCTTTCCCTTCATTGTTGAGTCCGGGAGTTTGTTAATATATATGTTGTTGATCATATTTTTGGAAATCTAATTCCTCATGAAGACAATATATTTTACGCCTATCAATATTCCATTTTTTTCTCATTTCCACAATTGTTCCCACCTTGTACATCATGTTCAATTTTACTATGTCTTCCTTGTAATCCAGCTAGAAAAAATTGTGCGAGTAATAATATTCATAAAATTATTTATAAAATATCATCACACATTATTTTCAATCAAAAACACCCTAGTATTATCAAATGTTATTTATTCTAATCATATATTAAAATCTGTCAAATTGTTTTGTAAAGAAAAGATAAATTATCCAAAGCATATCCCCTAGGAGTGTCATAACCAAGAGTGCAGTGAGGCCCATTTTCGTGCACCACTTACTGTTCGAGTCAAGCTCAAACCAGTATTTTTTTGTTTTACCCCTAGGTACATCTATGCCAGAGCCGCCTCTACATGCTTGTATCAAGATAGGGATGAATTTCATGGAAATATCACAAATCTTCATAATACCAAAAATTTTAGGAAGATCTTCTATACTAATCCTCAAAGTCTATCTTACGACTATGTGCTCGAATCAAAGTTTATCTAAATCTAGATTGCAAGGTCTATACTAAACTTCATCTGATACCAATTGTAACACCCCGAACCCAGTTACCCAGAGTCAATGATTTATTTGAATAAATTGGCATGATACAAGGAAATCATATACCTAAAGACTGATCAGTTTAATAGCCTTGTAAATAGTATATACATTCATAAGGTCAACATTGCAACTTGAAATGAAAAACGACACTTAATTATTCCATTAGAAACATCCAAACATCCTAGATTATGCCTGCAAGTTACTCAAAATTGACTTCTTCGTATCCTGGGAAAATGAAACATAAGAAAGGGGTGAGCTCAAATGCTCAGTAAGAGTATGAAATACAATGGAAGATAACAAAAAAATTAGGAATGGTGAATAATTGAAAACACATGGCTTTACAAATAATAAACATGAACACTTTATGGTAGGAATATGAGCTGAGTAAATAATGCCATAATAAAACATAGTTATGGGTATCCTACTAGTTGAATAACCACATGAAATATCAATAGCTAAACTCATAATGATGGAATGCATAATGTCAGACATCATAACATCATAGTCAAGGATTTGTTTCAAGACTACAAATATGATTTTTTCAAGGCTTTGTGCCAAGAAACAAGTTTGTCTCATGAGATCTACTGATGCATCGAGGAGCTATATCGGGCTCCACCCGTCATGTGCTAAGTCCACTTCATTCCTCATATGAAATGGTTGAAACATAATCTGATCATTCATATTAAAACTAGAATACAAAATGTCAATACTTTATCCAAAAACCATGAATAGTATAAAAATATCACATCCACAGTAAAACATAACTCATTAAATACAATATAGAAGATTTTATTATTACATATTAACCTCAATCAATAATAATGAAGTATATAGACATAGATGAAAATAATCATCAAAACTATTTGAGAGAAATATCTCCATTTTTCTTGAAAACATTTAAAAGTCGCTCTATTTGTCAAGAAGACGTTAAAAAATAGTTTTTTGAATCAATGTGTCACATACTAATTTGAATGTATTAAAAGGAGCTTTAATTTTATAACTTTAATGTCCATATAAATAAATCTTAAAAAAATTTAAAAAATGGACATTAATGAGAAATATTTAAAATAATAAATCATTATAACATTTAAAATGAAATTTTAGTTAGATTTCCTAACCAAAAGAGAGACACTTGAATAAAAATAATCAAGGTAATAAAAACATTATAATATCATGATAATAAATGGATTCATGATATACAATGTCAAAGTACATTATATACACCATATAAATGTGATTTGGTGTATAACAACAATGAAGTCTCAATGGAATGTGAATTGAGATGAAATATCATATAATGAATATATCCTTAGGTTAAGGATAAATGAATGACATAATTATTTGTGAAAAATATAAATACACTCAATATGATTGGATATTCAGTGGTAACCTTCAGAGGACATTCACACATATTCTTGTAAGAACAAAACCAATGAATTGGATGTTTCACTCAACAAATGGAGATTGAGATAAAATTACTCTTATCATGGTCATCTTGATGAATTGAGAATTTTTTAGTGGAGTGATTATGTGTATCAAATGTATATCCACAGAAAGGTGAGTGGAAATTAAGACATAAGAAAATTAATCGTAATTCCACACTTAATCTTGGAATAAAATAATCAATGAATTATGTGTAAAGCTGAATGAGTGGAAATTGAATTTTCAAATTCCATTATCGATTTGGTAACTTACGAAACATACACCCATGAAAGAAGTATCATACAATGGTGATTTAAATATCCCCCAATTACCGTATATTACACAATGAATACAGTAATGGGCAGTACACATACCACTTGAAAAAAATAAGTGGTGAACAATAGAAATCTCACAAAATTAAAAGTGAGATAAGAAACCCCTTACTTTAGAATTTTTCCCTGGTCGAGTAACCTCCTATATAATGGTAAAATAATTGTCATTAAATTATACAGGAATCATATTCAATAATATGATATCATATATGATCTTTAACATTGAATTGTTAATAAAAACATAGTATTATCATTGTTTCATGTGTTGAAAGATTCGTTTTCTTTTATATTATTTGTTATGAGATCCATATTTGTAATGGATGGGATGTATCTTATTCATATATAGAATGATATAAATTCTTTAAGCATTATATTTAATCATCAAATGAAAATTAGTCTTGAATGGATATGATGGGGAATAAATCTCATCGCGTTCATGGGGACGGTAATCTGTACGTACACACGAGCAACAATATCATTATATTGATATTAAAATAATATATAATTGGATGGTTTATCATATATTCAGAATAATTACCTTGATATATTAATTATTTACATCAATTACACATAATTATTATAACCATACATATAATAATTTATTTAATAAAAATTACACCACGTCGTGGAGACGGTAAGCCATACGTACTGGCGTATGGTGACATGTCATTCAATGGATGGATATAGTACTGAATATAGTTGTACCATATTTATAATAATATCATAGTATATAGAAGATACTGGTGTAATTATTTTAGATTGGAAACACCAATGAAAGAGAAAGTGGAAGAAGAAAGGAACTTGAACAAGGTGATGAAATTTTTACCTCTTCTTCGGGTTCTTCCTTTTGATTTGATCAAAAGGGATCCTTAGGTTGTATTTATGACTAAAGGAGTGCCTCTAAGATGAATGGAGTATAGTTTAGAGGTTATTGAGGCAGTTTTTAGCCGAGAAAAGTGGCTTTGAATGTGTGAATTAGAGAGTAGGGGGAGTTCCCTTTTATAAGAGGGGTGAGAGAATCTTAAGAAAAGCTAGAAATGTTATTTTATAATAAAATAATTTTCGGTTTCTAATGTCTAAAATATGGATTAATTAAAGTTTAAGTTGGGTATGGGTCTAAAAACACTCCACCGATAGGTTTTAGAAAGTTTTTTGTCACTATATTAACTTTATCATTTAGATTTAACTCTTAGTTAAATAGTTCGGCATTTACCATATTTCTTTGTATTTTTATATTATATGGTTAATAAATATACTATATACTTTTAATAGAACCCCAAGTGGTTCATTAATGATACACCTATCATTATATTAGTCTTTTAAATGAACCTTAGTTTTTTAGGAATATAATATCAATTAATAATATACTATTTGTTTTGAGAACTCTTTTATGTTAATTTTGACACTACTTGGTATTTTGTTTTTGCTAAATTCTATAAAGAAATTATTACATCGAAAAAATTCCATTTAATCAACCCTAACATGTCATATTAACCTATAAAATTATTGTATTTCATTAAAAGTCTCAAATTTCATTTATTTGGATATTTATAATATCAATTCTTTTAATATTTCATTAATACGGTAATTAATGCATCATCATTGTGTCATAAATAAGTTTAATTATTTAATATCTAAAAAATAAAAATAAAATACCATTATGTAGGAAGTATTTTCATCTTTCTAATGGATATTTATAGTCGAATTTATCTTATGTTTAACCATATATTAAATTTTTTTATATATTAAACATTGATTTTAACACTTTTAACTCTCCATTAAATAAAGTAATAATAAATGTCCTAGTCTAATCCATGTGGACCTATAGGATCATATTTTATTACTATGGTTGTTTTTGGTCGAATTAAACTTATCCAATGGAATTAGGACACATTTTAGGGTAATAATAATATCATTTTTACCCTTAATTACCCTATTTTCTTTTAACCGTGGTAAATAAAAGTAAAAAGTTACTATACACAAAAAAAAAATTCAACATATTGAACCACATTTTAATTACTGATATCATCCATTTATCTTGTTTATCTAAAATTACACTCATAGAATCGGTAAAATTATGATATATGTGAATTTGAAAATTCTCCTAGGAGGTGGGTAAAAGATGGTGAAAAGTTCAATAAAATTTTTATATATCTAAAATTTATATAAAATGACGCCAATGAATCACATTGAACTTATATAGGTATTATGTATCTATTTCAGCCTAAAATAAACTTAAAAAATAAATATTTATTTAAATAAAATTTCGTTTTTAAACTATTACTCAATGTTTTTCACTATTCATCAAAAATTGAATTTTTTCAGAAAAATACCAAAAATTCACCCTAAGATAAATTCGATATTCCGAATTTAAAAATGATGTCCATTTTAAAAGATAAAATTTATATAATTTTAAAAATTGGGTATTACTATTCATAACGTCTTGTTTGATTGGTCGCGGTGTCTTAGAATCTCAAAGTTTTGTATAATGCAAGCTTTTACATTATTCAAAGAGAAACATATCATGGAAGTTTGGGGTGTTACACTATAATTGTATTAGAAGAAGATCCTTAATCTATGAAGAAGTTATATACCATGTAATGAAATCTTGATTTCAATCGAACTATTCTACTTGGTATCACCATGGAGAGAAGGGACAATCTTCTACTATTCATGAAGGAATACAAAGAACTATTTTAGAGAATTTTATATTTTAATGGTTTCTATTTTTGAATCATCATGAGGGAGAGTGTATAGTAGTTAAACAAGGCAATGACTTTAAAAAAATGTGGAAAACACTAAACATTATCATTTTGAGAGATTGATCATTTTTGTGGATGATTGCAGAACTTCATTATATTTGGAATGTACTAAAATGACCATGTTGGACTTCTTTAATAATGTTACATCATGGAAAAAAAATTTATAGAATTTATTATAACATCATTGATTTTATTCTTATATTTTTAAGGAATTTCATCTGGATTTGGTAGATATTCCATCAAATTTTTATAATGAATTAATGTTAATTATGAATCTAGAATTATATACTAATAAAGTTCATGCTTGTTTGAAATAATTCAATTTTTTTTTGAAACAGCTGACATTAACGATTGTAAAGAATGCGGTTCATCTCTATTGGATGAAAATGAAGATGGAACTCTATCTCTTGTTCCATGCAATTTCATGTGGTATATTACATTGATTCAAAGACTTTATAAACTATTCATGTCTATAGAAATATTACCCAATAAGTGATTTCATGATTTTGAGAAAACTAAAGGTAATGATGAGTTGGTTCATCATATATATGGATTATCATGGAGGTTATTTTATGGAAAACATCCTAATATTTCAGATGAGGTGGATAATGTCATATTTTTTCAATCTTATGGTGGTTTAATCCATTTTGTCAGATTCTTACTGCACATAGCATGTGTCTAGTTTTTTATCATGTTTATAGTCATCCTCCATGGATGTGTATGAAAATACCATTCAAATTCTTGATTACCCTATTATCTGAACATTATGGCCACAATAATTATATAGATATCTACTTGTTTCCATTAATAATAGTGCTTATACATCATTTTGATATGGTTTTGCCGACATTTGATGCTTCTTCAAAAAATATATTACATAAGCGGGCTTGAGTTAAATAGACTATAAATTATTTATCTGATTATTAAACGATATCTAGTTTGTGCATGAAGGGAATACTATTGTGTCAAATATTTATTAAGAATAATCGGTCAAGATAGATTAGATAGCTTTATAGTTTCAGTTTCATGAGTCATTGAACATTATATCTAATGGATAATAAATACAGGAAGAATCAGCATAGGTTTGATAATAATGTGGAAAATGAACAACCAAATCAATGTATGTCTGGTAGTTTTGTGCTTAATGAATTGAATGATTTCATTTTTTGTTAAGGAAATGTCAGTGGAAATCTTAGACAGAAAGGTTTGGGGTCATGCCCCTTTATTAAAAGAAAAGAAAAAGGACAGTAAAACCTCTTAAAATGGGTAAGGTAAAACCCATTGCAAGCCCGTAGGCCCAGTGGGACAAACCCCAATCAGAGACACCACCCAAAACATAAGAGCCCAATGGGAAAACCCACGACAAGTGACCAGAAGCACCATAAGAGGATAACACAACCCGAAGGTAAAACCAGAAGGCCCACAGGACCAATTCCAAGCAATCACTCCGGAGACACGGCCACCAGAAAAGAAATGGATGCCCAAGTAGGGAAAACCAACCACGCAGCCCAAGAAAGCCTAAACCGCTGCGGTGCCACCAATCAGATCCGAATCCCTACCGTGGCCTCGACACATCGCGACCACGCAATCCCGCCACCATCGAAAACCGAGGGCTGCAAAACCCTATCACGGCGCCGCCTTCGAAGACCGCACGGGTGCCAGAGCCAAGCCATCAACCCGAGGTCGACGCTCACCACAACACCGCACAGAATCCACCGGCATGACCGACCGCCGTGACGCGCCTCCGGACCCGCACGAACGACCGCCAGAAGAACCCACCGCCCGCTAAGGATCCCGTCGACGACGAGGCACACAGAACCATCCAGATCTGCAGATCGTGACCAGAATGGGGCAATAAACCACCTCAGTGTAAATCTTAAAAGAGGATGAATTTTTACAATGAATCCACATACAATTGTAAAAGGATAAGTTTCTTATTGGAGTTTCCATATTTTTATACCAATTTCTTATGTCATTATTTAGATGAAATTCCCATTGATAAAAGTATTTGTCAAATGTTGAATCCATTTTTTATGAATATCAATGGAAATAACAATGATAACTTTCAATCTCATCATGACATATTGGATTGGGGTATTCGACCATCAATGCATCTTTTGTGTATCAGTGAAAATAGATGGAATTTCCCTTGTGATTATTATGAAATGACACCATCAATAAAGATCAGTTTCTTGAATTATTTATGAATATCATGGTTCCTAATCTCTATTTCATCAATATATCTATATGATTCAATATAATGGATTTAAAATTAATATCTTTAAAAACTCATGATTATCATATCATTTATCATGAGTTTATTTCAATAAAGATTAAATATTTTATATTAAATAATGTGGTGGTGATAGTGGTTCATGTATTCTGTTTTTTAAAGAGATTGGTCTTAAAATGTTGTCAATGGAATTAATGATAAAAATGTAGCAATATTCTCCCTGAAAGTTTTGTGAGATGAAAAAAAATCAATCTTTCCTTTTTCACCTACATGTTTCATTTAACAATCCATCTTCCAATAGAATCACTTCATCAAGACCCATTTATTTTCAATGTATGTATCATAATAAATGAAATATTCACAATGAAATCATCTATTTGAAATAATAAATATCTTAAATGCTTGATTGTGATAGGTCAGGTTGCATAACAATATATGACTTTTTGATTGATATATTTTTCGGATGTGAGAACCAGACATAATTGGAAATTGTGAAATAAAGATGACCAATATAGTAAAATTCAGCCTCTATATCTATATCTTACCAAAATAGGAGTAATTGTTAGATATTATTCATCGGCTATACTAATCTATAAAGAGTGTTATATGGAACATCACACAGTCTTGTTTAAATTTGGTGTGTTCAATGACTATACAAAGTATCTAATATGGATATTTACATTATATATCTTATTATTGAATTTAACATATACCTAATAATTTTTTTGTTATTTTTTGTAAGTAATATAATGAAATTTTATGTAGAGTACATCAATCATTGCCTTTGAGAAATATAGTAGCTTTTTATATCCTAGAGTTTCCAACATGGTTGAATTAAAATGTTTGAAAATTACATTAATTATCTAAAAATATATATATCCATTTAATAGTACTATTTATTAATATTTATGGAAATGATTTTTCTTGTTGTCCCAGTTTCCCAAGAATTAAGAACATTGGATTTTGGTCCCAATTCTTTGGTCCATGAATGAAAATCTTCAATAGTCAATGGGTATTAATTTTTTACAGATGGTCAGGTGGAGAAAATGAGGACACATCATTATGGACTTATGTTATCTACTACAAAGGATTGTTTTACTACTTCATCTGATAGTCGACCGTAATATGAATATTTGTATTGCTTTAGACAGGATACAAAATATTGTTATTGGATTATTGCTCTTAGGAGCGAGTCACTATGATGAAATGTAAATGGGTTGCTTGGATTATAAGATGGGGTACATTTATTGATGACTGTGAATTCAAATATATTGAAATGATTTTATTACTTTATATCGATGAACCATAAAATTTGGAAACAATGGAAGACAAGTGTTTTAGGTGAAAGATCATTTTATACCATATTACAGTGCCATTAATGATGTAATCCCAATATATATTTTTCATAATTCTGGTGATGATGTTTCTTCAATTGATTCCCACATTGGTGTTAAATAAATCATTTTATGATTCAAACATTCCAATTTTGAGAGTTGATGTTCACTATGAAGTAGATCTTGGTAATATATAGAAGAACACATATACGCTCGTTTTTCGTTAACTTTACCTAGTTATGAGTTTCATAGGTCAGCATTACTATAATTATTTTATTTTTGTTTTAGTTTGGAATGAATAGTTTGTATTCATATTTTAAGGTGTCATTTAATATAATTGGATTTATCTCTATTTATAAAATAGCGATTAAAACAATTTTTTAAATTTATAATTTGGTTTAAAATTATTGTTACTAAAATATGTTATGACATTGCTTATAAATCAATTAACTCCTATGTTGTGTTAATTATTTATAAAAATTATTTCTATAAAACGTACACTTCATTATTATTCATATTATGCCAAATGATTCAAAACACCAAATTAATTAACTATTAGATCCCAATTGATAGGTGCACAATTATGAATTGGATCCTTATCTTCTCTTAGTTAGTTTACTAGTTGTAATTTTTTCCTTTTTCCTTACATATAATTTCATGTTAATAATCATTACAAATTTTTTGTGGACACTCAATTCCACCAGAGGTGAATCATCATCATGATTTCATGGGTCTCAGGGGGGATTCTCCTTGGCCAAGATAGGAAACATAACATTCCAATTCCCACACAAACCCACCAATTGAAACTGTATCCACCCCAACATTCAATCCTCTATTTGAGTCTGTGGGTATGTTCTTATCCATTCATTCATAATCCTCTCAGCTACCATCTTCTTGACATTCCATGTCAATTTCGTGTCTAGGTATTATCCAACTAAACCTCCAATTTAAAACATATTATCTTCTAACTATATCGTGCCTACAACACCACTAGGGATGTTTCCACCTTGACCATACCCATATTTGAGGATTTATACACTATCCTGCTTCCCATTATCCACCATGTCTATGTGGCCATGAAATCATACCATCCAATGAACATTTGATGACTTTTTTCCTTCATCTTTTAATCAAGTGCATGAAGACCATGCAGAATATGAATTGGAATAGACTCTTCATTCAAATGATGCTAGACCCGAATAGCCCATAGAACCATCACAGTCTATTGAGAAGCCTACAATATGTTATTTTTATTATAATAGTGCCAAATTATATCATTGTTTTAATATTTTATCATGACATAATTCTTAATATTCTTTCACATCACTTTTATTTATTGGGATGTTTTGCAAGATGACATGGGTGCACTTGTATGCAGAAATATTAGAATTTCCAGACATAGATAATTGTGGACTATAGTGATGAAAATATTATGGAAGGTGATAATTCAAGGAAGTGTAGAGTTTTATGGCCACTATTGACAAATACCATGATAACATTCAGGGGAACTAGTCTCATAGAGATAACTCAGTAAAGACATGAAGGACAAATCATGCTAGAAGATATGGGTATGAGAATTCATTAAAATTATATCTATATAATTATTATATTTATATGAAATAATATTTTTACTATTGATTTGTTTTAATGTTCCCTATAGAGAATTTTCTAGGATTGGAAGGTTGATGTATGGCGAAGATTTATAGCGTAATTTCCCAGTTAGCCTTTAGACTAATAATCCAATTGGCCATTAGGCCTACAAACCAACTGTGCATTATTCCATTTGGCCTAATGGACAATTAGTCTATTATACCTAATGACCAATTATCATATTGGCTTCATTGACCAATTTTACATTATCCGAAATGTCATATTTTCTAATTGGAATTTATTCCAGCAGTCCAATTTTTCAATAGGATTATGGGTTATTTAAAAATTATTCCATCAGGCCAAATGGCGAATTAGCCTATAAGACTAAGGGCCAAATGGCCTATAGGCTAGTGAGAAATTATTCTATTAGGCTTATTTTCCAATTGAAATATTATGCATATTTTCCAATTGAACATTATATATAATTGGAAAATGGTCGATTAGGCCATTAGGCATAATAGAATAATGTACAATTGGCCTATAGACTTAATGGGCAATTGTACTTATTGGACTAAAGTCCAATGGGATAGTTCGGATTTAGGACTAATTAACCAATTGGACATTATTATTATTGGAATAATGGTGAACTTTTCTAATGGGAAATTGGCCGATATGCTTAAGGGATAATTTTCCTGTATGAGGAATAGGCCAATTGGCCATTAGGCCTAATGGATTAATGTAAAACTCTAACTTAGGCTTATAAGACTGTTGGACAATTTTATACTAGTCCTAATGGCCAATTGGCATATAGGGGTAATGTTCAATTAGACAATATGCCTAATAGGACAATTGGATATTATGCCATTAGGCTTACTAGGCGATTGGCCTATAGTGCTAATGAACAATTCGCCTATAAGGCCCAACGTCCAATTAGAATATAGGCCATAAAAAAATTGAAATTTAGGCCTAATATTCTAATTGGCCAATATGACTAAATTCCAATTGGCCATTTGTCTTAATAGGACAGTTTTCTATTATGACTATAGGTTAAATGCATGTTTCGCATAATATGGCAGTGTTCTTTTAAGCCTAACATGTGAATTGGCCATTAGTCCCAACAGACATATAGACATCATTCCATTTTTCCTAGAGGCATTATGGCCCATTACCCTATACATCTATTGAAAAATGGCTAATTATGGCTAATATCCAATTGGATAATTGGCATAATTGCCAATTGGAATATTTAATCTAATGACATAAGGACCATTTTTCCTTTATTCCTGAAAACAAATTGAACCAGTGGTCTAAGGGCCAATTGGAATATATTCCAAAATTCTAATTTCCCATTAGGCTTATATTATAATTGTTGGTTAGTCATATAGGAAATTTATATTAAGACTACATGAAAATTTGACATTAAGACTATTAGCCAATAGGACATTATTTCATTAGGCCTACTGGCCAATAGAACAATATGTCTAATAGTCAACTATACTATAGTCTTCATGGACAATTTTTTTATTTGGAATAATGTTAAATTGGACTATAGGCCTAATATGGTCGTTGACATATTGATCTAATTCCTAATTATTTTACAGGCCAAATGGTTTATTGGCCTATTAAGAATAATGTCATATAGTCTAATTTCCCTATTGGACTAACAACCAATTTTACTATACGTCTATTGGCCAATTTTCTAATTGGACTAATGGAAAATTTGGATATATGATATTGGGAATAATAACCAATTAGCCTATAGGCTGAATGGCTAATTGGACTATAAGATAAATTGCTAAATTTTCATGATTGTTTATCACATTAATTATGAATTTTTCATTTCATTAAAAGTCATTCCATTTAATTATTATTACTAATTTTAAAATTTTTACACCATTAAAATGTGTATTATAATTATGTTCATTTATAAAATTATAAAATTTCCAGTTAATGTTTTTGACCTCAAGATAAATTATTTTTCGTAAGTATGAATCAAAATTATTGAAATGTTGTAAATGAAAATAATTAGAAAATATTATGTGTGTTTTTATTTATATTTTCAATACTAAAAAAATTCATAATTAAATATCAATTTTTATATTTTTAGTAAAATTATTTGGAGGCCCTTGATGATATATTTGTCGACAGATTTTGGAAGAATAATAATTTGATTCAGGTTTTTGGTGAAGAGCGCCACAGAAGATTTTTATGTTGACCTGATAAAATCATAATCACTTCCCTATAGTACTCTCCATCATGATTATCTCAAGGCAATCAGACCACCGAACGGCAATTCTATCATCTAGAAAAATCATTAGAAAAAATTACATTTAGAGGACTGTGAACAATAGAAATGGATGCTTGAAAGAAGTTAGATGATCATAGAAAAAATTTGGATAGTTATGTCGGTTATCTATCAATAACATTCATTAGAGGTTTCTACCACTATTGATTCAAAAATGGAAGTAATGCATTTTTTAAATGATACCCTGAGTGATGTCAATGATGGTTATATAGATAATCAATCTAAAATTGTTGGCAATGAAGCTATTGCTGATGTTGGTTCTCTAAAAGATTCTTTTGGTGATGATGTTGAGGATGAAAATGAAGATCATTCTTATGGGTAGGATGATGATATTGGTGAATGGGAAGATATTAATCTCCTTCATTATTGACTTAACATGAAGGATACTTATGAAATTTTTTAATAACATAAATTGATTTATTTTAGGAATGAATATGTATATTTTATTATTTTATATGGTTGGATAATTATAAATTTTTATTGGATGGATGTTAAATGTAGAAAATATGTACTATGTTAACATTATATTGTTTGGATTATTTAATTTACAGGTTTAAGAATGTTGGGAAGTATGCAGTGGGGATCTTGTCGAATGAAAGCAGTAATATGTACCCACAATTTGAAAAATAGTGTTATATTTTCAATAATGGATTACATATAACCATTGTTTATAAAACCATGTTTATAGTGCTAAACCCACGGTTCATTATATATTTTAGAATAATAAAATCCATAGAACCTATACCCACGGTTTCTAGAAAACCAGTTGGTATAGGTCTATATCAATGCTTTAATTGGACACAGTTCTAAGAATGTTGGTATAGCCTTTGAACATGTCTTAAATTTCTGTGTATATGTTCGATTTCTAGAAGTGGGTGTAACTACCCATGCATTGGAGTCCATCCTAGAGTCCTTAATACGAAACCCATGTTCCAACCCAACCCGTATCATGTAAACCATAAAAGGTAAGTCCCAAACAACTAGGTATGTTATATATAAAATATATCATAACATTATGTGAAAATCTCATGCCCAAAGCTAATATGTTATTCATAACAACAAGGATAAAAAAATTAACCAAAAGTGAATTCATACATGAATCCTTCAATTATTATGGTGGAGTCTAAGACCATCCATAGAAATCTAAAATGAATCCAATGAATATATATGGTACATCTTATATATTATAATACCCTTTTAGTCCTTCCCAGGTGACACACATGGTGTCCCTAGTATCACACGAGGCACATTGAGTCGGAGTCCATCCTAGTTATCTCAATAGAGGACCTAATATCACCCTAGGCATGGGGTATCCATCATTCCAAAAGGTCCATCATGGGATTCTCCCCTAGGTATCTTGTATCACTCTAGAGTATTGCAAATCACCACAGAAGACTTTTCATAGAATTCCATATCATCTCCCTCGGTGAGTCAGGCTATAACCACTAGAGCACAGTGAGTCCATCCATGAGTCCTTAACACAGAACCCATGTTCTCTCTTAGAAGTTGTAAAATGATCCATCAAGGAAGTCATATAAAAAATTAGGTAATATATATTTATAATTCGTTTTCATTAAATTACCATCTCATTCCTATAAGCTAATCATGAGGATATTTTTTTAGAAAGGGAATAACATGCATATAGAAGGCACCATGTATAATTTGTAAGCTTTCTACATGGAGAAATATACTTATGATGAAATCGAAGCACTTATGAGCTTCTAGGCTCAGTAGTATATTAGATTATGTGTGGTCCATGTCATTCTATTTAATAAAATAGGCCATGCACTTTGATTTCTCTCTTTCATGTTTAAAATTAATATACAATTGGGACATTATATTTGATAATTCAAAATAAACCATGTGATAAACATTCCACATTATATATCAATGAAAAAGCACAAGGAAGCATCGATATATATGCCAAAAAGAATAAATTTATAATAAATAATTTTTATCATAGAAGATAGATCACCTATGTTACAGGGGTTTTATTATAAAAACATGACATTAATTTATCAAACTGTAAATTTAATATAATTTAACATTTATTATGAAACTCATCATCACTAATCAAAACGATGGAATGTGAGATTGTAATTAAATAAGGAATAAATGAAATTAATGGTGAAAAGTTAATGGGATCCAACCACAAGAGGTTAAACATGTAATATAAATAGACATAAACTATCAATCGGAATTTTAAATACATGGCACCTCTGTTAGAGGGGATTAACTACAAAACTATTCCATGTTTATTATAAAATATTTTTCCTATAAAAAAATCATATCCCATAAAATACAATTTAATATAACAAATTAGAATTAAGAAGGAATAAAAAATTAATTTAATGAATTATTGAAATGAATGGGAAATGATATGGATCTCGCCTCAAGGGAAGACCAATCCAACACTCATCACTGGACTGATATAGCGGTGACAACTCAAAAAATTTACACACTTGTACGCACCAACATTCAGATATATATATATACACTCCTTTAACCAATTCATGTATTATTATATCCATTATGGAATATGTTAATGGAGTATATATATATACATACATATTTATATGAGTGCATGACTTCAAAGATGATAAAAATCTCAATAAAATAATTGGGACTCTATCTCACCCAAGGGATCTGAAATAAGTAATGATAAATGTTGAAGTGGATGAAAAAAATTACCTCAACTGGAAGAAATATTAATAATTGAACCAATCCACTTCTCCTTTGACAGAAGATTCAACTATATGAATGAAAAGGTCTTGAGAGACCTTTTTCATACCATAACATCAAAGAAAGAAAACCAAAAATCAGGTTAGCCCCATCCCTAGGATTTATTCCAAATGAGACAGGGACACATGGACATCCAAAATCATCCCAAGGAAGGATGAAATGAGAGAAAAATGCATTACCTAATCAAGTAATATGAGAATTATAAAGAAATCATGGAGGAAGATCTACACAATAAGCGAGTTTAGGGGGAGTTGCATTGCACACTGGAAGAGCCCAGCGATGGGCTGCATTGCACTAAGGAGGGAGGAGATCTTTTGTGGTTTTTTTAGACCTATCATATCAATAATAGTAATAGTAATAATAATATAAAAATAATATTAATAAAATTAATACTATTTAACTTTCCATTATTTTTTTATTTTCCCATTATTTATATTTATTATTATTCATTTTTAGTTAATTAATTAAATTATACATAAATTTTAAAATAGGGACACCACACATTCGAAACTCAATGAGACTTACGTGGGACCCCATAGTCTTCATCAAAACATATAAAAAATAATAGTTTCGAACTCTTATAGTTATGTTCCACGTATTAATTTTAAAAATGGATCATCTATTAAATGAAAAGGTTCAAATTTCTTTGCATTTATTCAGTTAAAAAAGACGGGACATTACAACCTCCCCGCCTTTGAAATTTTCATCCAATATAGGGATTTGGGAACAATGAAAAAAATCAACCAACATATGAGTGTCATGAATCTTCATTCAAATGGCCTCTTTTTCTTTCCAACAAACAATGCATTTCCATGCAATCATTTAATCATATGGTGCTTAACCGATCGAAACATGAGTCATGTCCCACTTTCTAATTGAAACACTCACACGATACTTATACAAACCCATATAGATAAAGTCACAATTTGGTCATTGTCTTGGAATGAATTTTGAGAATGGTTCTTCCCACATTAGGATTTATCATATAATTGTCCAATTTGGAGGCACAAGACATCCCACCTTAGTAATTTCATTACAAATCATTCCTCAATGAATTTTAATTATGATATAAGTGTGATTTAAATACAATAATGTATTCAATTCACCACCATCCTCATATATTCATGTTGACCAAGATTATCATGAAAATCACTTGTTCACACGTACCGTACACATCACCACCAGAAGAGATTCCATTTATTACCCTCCACCAATCATATACATTAAAAAAGACATAAAAAGTGTCAATCCACTTCGGCAAACAACTCAATAAGATACTCATCTTAGATGAAAAGAATTTTATAATAGAATTGTGATGCCTTCTCCCAAGGAATATATCATTGAGAATGACCATGTACACCGATGTACACACATGAATCCTTGTTTCATTATCTGATCAACCAATCCCCTGGTCATTTAGAATTTTTGTTCCACGACATGAACATATGTGTAGTTCAGATCCATCTAACAAGAATTTTCACCGATTAAGAATTAATGTCGATCTTGTCAATGAGGTCGGGGGTAACCTCAGATTCATTAAAATGGAGTCCAGTGGATTATTCTAGGGTACTCCACATAATATATTTACAAGTCTGATGTTGGAACAAGGCCACAACATCCACATAAGACCAAAGAACAAACTTAGAGTGGCGTCCTCATCGAAGTCAAATATGAAGAAATAGTTGCTGTAAATAAGTCAATCATGGGTGTTTCTACATGGGAGTATTAGGGTCACTCTGAAATACCATTCCAATATAAGAACCACACATCCATCAAGGAAAACTAAAATATATCCACCCAACAAGCACAACATATATTTAAAAAACTACACAACATACAAACAACCCTTTCTAAGTGACTTAATGATGACGTCAGGATAGCGGAGATGCTCATATATTAATAGAGTACACTAAGTGGGATATAATAATTACTAGAATGTTTTTAAACCACATTGGTCAACTTCTTGGATAGAATCTCAACATAACTTACTGATGTAGAAACATTTACTAAACAAATGCCTTCTCTAAATTTATTTTTTGACCATTCAACTTACCACCATAGTCCATCCAGGATTAACGATGCTTCAAAAGTGTTTCATATACCACAAAATAAATGAAATACATGATGTAGATCAACCAATGACATAGTTAACACGTTTATTCCTCAAAGGAATTTATGAATGGTCGACAATTTCTAAATGGTCCTTCTAGGTTGTATTCCTTCTCCTAGGAAGGGAACATTAATTTGAACCGAAAGGATTCAACCCACCTTAATTGTGTATTTGAAGTTGAATGAAAGTATATAAAATACTTTCACAATGTCTCAAGATCTGGATTTAGATTAACATAAACATGGAGATCCTTCAAGACACACTAATGTACATCCTAGCATTTTCTATAAGAGTCAACCCAAATGGACCATCGTGTCAAATCACACATGCCATCCAAAAGTCCTCTTGAGTGTTGTGATCTTAATTATTTAACTTGTGTGTCATGATAGTAAAATTATAACCTGAGACTATACTCGAAGCACAAGCCTCAAAGAATTCACCGAACTTGATCGGTTTGTTTCAACACATGACACACAATGATACCAAATATATCAATGTACACTAGCCCATTGTTATATTAGTGAATGAAACATTCATATTATTACTCACAGTCTTATCATCCATATTAATTCCAGTATTGGATGATCTACACAATATATTTAGTCTAGAGTCATATTTAATCATACAATTATAAATGAAATGATGACATTCTATATCTCCCAAGAAAGGAGACAGGGTCACAAGATCTACAATGATTATGATCATGCCCAATGCATGTTTAACGAGTAGAAAATGGGAATTTCTCAATTATAATTCTAGTAAAAAGAAAATTGAAACCCGACTAACCATCTTAATAAGGATATCATAGAAAAGGTAAGAGTCTTATAAGGGTAAACAACACCTGAAAGACACAAAATGTTAGAAAACTCAAATCAATATGAATGAATTCAAGATATAAGGGATCTACCAACAACATTTGTAGATGTAAAAACATTGAACTTAATACTAGGTGATTTCAAAAATTTCAAAAAACACAAAAAATGATCTTCTAAGCCTTTGATTAAAGTAAAAGATTGCCTAAAAAAAATAGTCACGCTTCTATTATATGGAATATCTAAGAGAAACTATAACTACACATATATAAGTGTTTTAAATAGATTAAACCACTTCATGATGCATTTCCATGCCCTTTATATATAATCACATTTACCCTTTTCTTATCAAAATATTTAATCCAAACATTAGGTACCATTTTTCTTAACAAAACATTGGGTTTGTGATTTTATCAAATGTCTAAAAAAATTAATGTTTCACAAATAATCCTTTTAAGAACCACTAACCATTATTTGAAGAAGTTATAATTAGGAAATTTATAAAAATATTCATTTTAATTGATAAGGCGAGAAAAGAGGGTCCCAACGAGCCCACTTGGGTTTTCCAGAATGAATCATAATAGTTGTTTCTTAACTTTTAATGATTTTAGAAACCCATACTAGGTTGTCTCATAAGTTACATGTCTGAACTAACATACTTGGGTCTAGTTTCACTTTTTTTAATGTATCTACATTCATTGGAGATTAAATACAAAACATGTTTCACATTAATAGTAACTTCATAATATAACAAGCTAATAAAATATTATACAATCATAGAGGTGGGCACCTACCAACATATAAGGCACCCATAAACATTACCGTTTGGAATTTATATCCCTTTAGAAAAAACCAATTCACTTTATCCTTTTACTTTGGAATACATCACACTTTAACAGGGGTATATAAGATATATATGTGTGTGTGTGATAAATATGGTTTGAATATATCGGTTATCATTCCCTATTTATAAGTTTCCCATAATACTTATAAGAAAAAACTGGTTTTTGTTTATTCAAATCCCATATATTCCCAACCCATGCCCCCAATAACATATTTAAAACAAACTGAAGCATATCATTATAAGAAGCTAACACATTGCACCATGTTTTATTCAAAGAGGTTGGGCATGCTAAAAAGTAATACATAATAAGTAGTTTAGAAACATGGTATATAAACATCTATTCATGTCATATAATCAATCAAAAAAAGGTTTACCTAAATGGGTACACTGATAAACAAGAGTGAATTGAATATCATTTAAGGAACACTACTAATCGACAAAAAAAACTAAAAATTCAAATACATGTCATGTGAATTTTTTTGTTCCTAATATGATTAATCTAATGCTTCATAGATTCCATACTAGGGTATGGGAAAAAATAATGTGAACCCCATAACTCATATGTAGCTAAAAGTAAAAATATTCAATCAAGGTTAAATAAAATCAACTGTAATATCAAACATCATAAAAAAATTCACATACCATTCCACATGTTCATTTCATATATGTGGGGTGATTAGTGCCAAGTAGGGATATTTACCATGAGATGAAACATTCTAATCCACTATCTACCATCCCAAACCAGTATGAGAATATAAAAATAATTCCACAGGCAACCCACATAGCATCTACATGGTCATTTCTTGGTATCGTTATGGTATATATGATATAATGCAATACCATTATGTCCATATTAGGTGTCCCACATAGTGTCCCTAGTATAACTTGAGGCAAGGTGACTCAATGTCTATCCCATGTATCTCACTATTGAACCAATTATCACCCATGTCTTACTATATCTATATTCGTAAAAGGTCTATACATGGTTTCTCCTCTAGGGAACTAGTACCTATTTGGAGTATAGTATGATGCCTGGCAATCCCTATACTAGAAAGCTATAGAATCTATCTCGGCACATCGTCGTATGACCACTTGAGCATGACAAGTCCATCCCTAAGCCATTAATATGGAAACCATGTTCTCTCACATCCCATGTCAAGTGATTCATTAAGAATGTAATATAACAATGTAGTTAATATATATAAATATATTTTATTGTTATTAAATAAACATCTCATTACCATAATCCAACAACCCTGAAAATTTGTTCGAAATGGGGGTAATTTCACCAATATTGAACCATTTACAATTGGCCATTTACCTACTTGAGAAAATCTATTTCTGAAGATATCCAACCGAATACAATTTTCTGTGTTCATTAGCCATTTAGATTAGGAATGTTCAACGTCATTAAATTTTATGAAATATGCCAAGCAGTTAGAGGGTTCTCTATCATTACTAACATTTATATAATAGAGGGAACTCCATTTAATAACACAAAAGCAACCATGCACTAAAAATTCAATATGTTCTATTAAGTAAAAAAATATGGAAACATAAATACTAAATGAAAACAATCATAAAAGTATAATCAGGAATTTTTAGATAAAAAGACAACACACCTCCATTTAATTGGTTTTATACTAAAAACATGAAATTTCAATATCAAATAATTTATTTAGTTATATTTAATATTTATTCTAAAACTCAGTCATAACTAATCTGAACAAAGAATGTTAGAAAGTATGTAACTAAGGCATACATGAATTTAATGGGGTAAATGAATGGGATCCTACATGAAGAGGTAGTCCAAGAAAGATAAATATTGATTCACTATCAATGTGAGTTGTGGTTAATAACACACATCGGTTTGAGGGATTTTATTTAAAAAACATTGAATTATTTTTACGAGACATTTTAAATAACCAATAATTTTATCCCAAAAAATAAAATTCATTATAACTAAAATGAATTAAGATGAAAAATAAAATAAATTTAAATAATTCATGAATTAAGGGGGAAAGGATATAGATCATACCATAATAGTAGACCGAGATGACAGTTGGAAGATGAAATATTTATCAATGACCACTTGAAACTAGTCCACACATTAATTCACATAAATTCATATATATATTCATATATTTATACATATCTATTAACAAAATTTAAATATTCCCCTTGCCATTAGAGAATAGGTTCATGGAGGATATGTATATATATATATATTAACACCAATTTATATGAGTTCAACTCTTCGAAGATGAAAAGAAAACTCTCTATAAAAAAACTAAGGACTTCAAATCACCCAAATGACCAAAAGTAAATTTGGAGAAACCATGAAATGGATGAAAAACCATACCTCTTATGGAGATGAAACAAACAAATCAAACCAATCCAATTTACCTTCAGTGATGGATGTCATAATAATCATGAATGGGTTTAGAGAGACCCTTTACAGACACTAACATTGAAGGAAATAGAAAGTCAGGTTAGCCTAAAACATAGGGCTTCATCTAAATGATCTTGGGTGGTGGGGAGACTGAAAATAATCCCATAGATGGAGAGGATGACAGAAAAATGCCTTAACTCATCTTATTGGATAAGAATCGTGATGAAATTTTGGAGAAATATCTATACAATTAGCAATCCTAGGAGGGAGGTGTGACTCGTGCGAGAGGATCCTAGTGAGGGGTTGTGTCAAGCTAAAAAGGGATGAAACTTGATTTGGTCTATTTTCAATAACCTAACACAACAACAACAACAATAAATATAACAATAATAATAATATTAATAATGATAATAATATTAATAATGATAATGATAACAATAAAAATATTATTTTTATTAGAAAAACATTTTTATTATTTTCTTTATTTCCCATATATTTTCATTTAATTTTATTTTATGTTTATTTAATAAATTCATTAATAATATTTTTAAAATAGGTGCATCGCACTTCTAAAACTCAATGAGGCTCTGGAGGGGCCCCTTCATGCTTATTAAAAATTGAAAAAGAAAACATTGAAGGGCCCTAACATTAAAAATTATGTTCCAAAATTTATTTTTATGAATGGTCCATCCAGTATATTCTAATGATCAAATTCCTTATTGTTTGGTTCCAAAAAAATGAGACATTACATTAATTCAACTCTAGATGATAATGTTTCCACACCTGGGAAAGGATAATTTTAAAGTATATATACATTAATGTTCTATAATACATTTCCTTTGGGTCAGAAAACATGATCACCAACATTATTAATCCACATTCTAGAACAATCAAATGGATAGACAAAAATGAAATTTATTTGAGGTCTTCAGCAACCATAAATCATCCTCAACCTCCTCTAAAAAATCCTCGGAGATGGGGATTGAGGATGCAAAATGGAAAATCAGAACCTCATTCTGTTTTAATTTCAATAATTTCCTATCACAAGACCTCTATGACATCTTTTTCAGGCCCTAAACCATTGTGACTGTTTTGAGGACAATGTTTAAACAAAGAGACAACAATGATAGGAAAATCCACACAAGTGTAAAAAATGAAAAACATGAGACATCATTACATTATAAGAAGAACCTAAATCCAAGAAGAACCCCCCCCCCCCCAAACAAAACAACACATATAGCTTCATCAACACCCTTCATTAGTAAAAATAGTGCACCATTTCATGCCTTCCGCAATCCACCTATTTTGATCAAAACCAAACAAACCACAATTTAAATCTCCACAAAATAGAGAAAATTAATACCAAAATAGACACACAAAACCTACTCATCCCAAACTAATAAGAAAAATTTATCTTTAATTGGAACTCAATTTATGGTGACCAACTTACTACATAATAAAATTTTCAGATTTGGGTGGAACTGACATATCCTTTTGGTTTTCAAAATTTCATAAAGAACATGTCCTAGAATAGAAGTGTGTTCCCATTTCTTTTTATTCTTAATTAAATAACACAAATTTCTATTATATTCATAATCACATAAATACCAAATTGTATTATATAGTTTTTATTCTATTCTATATATCAATTTAGTTTGGTCTATAAAATTCATTTTGATCAACTTGCATGATTTTTTAATTACCCTTAATATTACCAAAATGAACTATTTCACCCATTACAAGAGACATGTGATTCTACTAATTTAACCATTACACATTACAAAATCACATAAGGGGTATATCATTACAAGTTCCAAAAACATAATAACCTACAAAAATTGTTTCTAAGTTATGAAATATGATTGATTTTGATAATAATATTTAATAAGGGAAATCCTTTTATCAAATAGATTTTAAGGCATTAGTTTATAATTACAATCAAACAGATAAGTAAGTAATACAAGAAATTCAATTTAAACAATAAACAATCATTTCAATCACAAACAATAGTCAACATTTTCTGTTTTATTTTAGGTGAACTATCATGCATTGAAATTAAATAATTCTATGTGGTTATAATGCTAATGAGAAAATTGAACAAATTTTAAATTGTAGATCAGACATGTAAATTCAAGATAAAAATTATACATTAAAGAGGAAATAATTCATAAAAACTCTATAAAACTAAATATCAAATAGGTGATTTGATTTTAGATTCTAATAGTACAATCTGATTTTAGGATCCTAAAATTTAAAAAATAATCCTGAACATCCAAATTTAGAATATATATATTGCTTCATTGTATGTATCCCTGACATACTCATTCCAAATTCTCATTAAACATTATTTAATAGAGAAATCATGACTTCACACCATAATACAAAAATCAAGATTATTACTCCATATTTAGAATCAACATAAGAAACACATAACATGATTTATGTAATGAACCAATCCCCTAAAGAGTACCCCTCTTGCATTGGAAATTAATGAAGCGATATGGTGACCACCTATGTCCCACCTCTTATAGGCCCGATTAGGCAAATATGTCATTGGTTATAATAAGAAAATATGTGGGAGGAATTAAACACTAATATAACATAAACATTTGACATATATGACATAACAACAACCAAAACCTACTTATAAATATAAAATAAATCCAATTTGCATACATTTAGTATAATTTTGTTCTAAAAAACTATTAATAAATTAAAAATTCAAAAAATAAAATTAAAAAATGATTACAAATCCCAATGTTCTCTTTCAAACCAAAAGATGTTAAATTCAATCCCTATTTCTGAACAAATATATTTTACCTATAAAATTATATATATATATATATAGGGTGAGAATAATAGTATACGGAATAAGATCCTTCCTAAACCCTATCATGAAAAATATAAAGAAATCACACTACTGCCCAATAAATAACAAGTAAAACTATTGTTTCTACTTAATAGGTATAATAATTCACCAACATCATTATGGTTATCTCACACTATGTATCTCATTCAATATATCATGCAATATAGTAGAAAAACTTCATGGTAAAACCTATACCATTTCTCCACAATTTTGTCGCACTTCCCCAATGTCGCTCATCCTAAACCATCTCTATCAAAAAGTAATTCATCCTACAGAAACTAGGGATATGTATCACAACATTCAACCCATTTTTCACATCATTACATCATCCCAAATCACATTACAATATATAGTAACTATATAGATTATAAGGTCCACCATGGATCACATGAAATGTATCAAACAATGAGGATATACCTCAATCCATCACAGAACATACAGTGAGTAAGTTACCTCAAGGATTCACAATACAAACTCATCATACATATAATTATCCTTTAGATACAATATCTATAGATACATATGTGTGAAATAATTAGAATCCATCACATACCTATATACAAATATATGTAAAAACAATCCATGATACAAACCAATACATTATACAACCAAGAGAATAGAGAGGTTCCTTAATGGTAGTTATCCACCCATCCTCTGAGTGGGATGTTGGGGAAAACACCCTCATAGAGTCCATTGGGTGTCACTTCTCCTAAAAATAATACAATGGTGTAATACTACATAATTGAATATATAATATATAATATTGTTTGCAACCACACTATGGGTATAACCATATCATAGACTCAACTATATCTATCATCACATTGACACCTAACACCCACTTCTAGGCACTTGATATCCTATAACGACAAAAAAATTAATGTCATAATTTAAATTAACCATTTCCATTTTATAGTCATATAATCATTGATTAATTAATTATCCATTTTTTATCCTTAAAAATTATTCCAAATTACATTACATTAATAATAAGAGTAAAGTGCATTCTCTACCTACATATTCCAAACTAAGTTCATGATTTACTGATACCTACTCCCTTTAATTCTAAATATAACCAATCCCAGGTGTTAATATTTTATCAAACACTATTAACCAAATTTTTCAACAAAATATGTAAAATGTTAAGAAGAATATTGGATCACTTACATATCCATGGACATTTTAGGTTTAGAGTTTTTGAAAATTTGTGAAAACTGCTAACCACAAGAGTTAATAAACAACTAGTTCTTAAAGATTAACATTATCTCCCAAACTTCCTAGAATTTATCATTTCACACTCAGTCATCAACATCATCCATGGGAGATCATTCTAGATGAAATAAATTTAACACATTAAATCATAACCTAGAAAAAAGACAAAATAAAAGGGTGATATCAGATGCTCGGTAAGGGTAAGCATGGGATATATGTGAGAATAACATAAGGGTATGAAAACATAAAAATAATTTTTAGAGATCATACCCTAAATGAAAAAGATAATATATTGGATTCCTGGCATAAATATTCATAGTTTATAATAAATTAATCATAAGGTAATAAATGAAAATAATTACTCAGACGACAACATGTATATATGACATGATATGTTTTTCATATAGATAAACATTTAATAAAATTCAATATAACTCAAGGATCATTTCTAAACCATATATGTGTAATTAATGGGGGTTCCCCAAATGGTTGGGAAAAACTTCCATCCCCAATTCCACAACATTCATGATAGTGTATGGGATTTTAAATTCATAACATTGTAAATCATTCCCATAAACATTTTTCTCATCATTTGTTAATTAGAAATAAATCATTACCTTATTCATTCGAGATAGATATAGGTCCCACCAATCAAATATTAAAAACCATACATATGTGTTCCACAAGAAAATTCATCATTCATAAACATAAAATATCCATAGAATGAATAATGATAATAACCTTGAAACATAACCACATTAAATCATAAGTAACATCAAATAATTTTAACACAAGTAGAAAATGAATTTGAATCATCTTTTCAAATAGTTCTTGAGAAAACATCTTTTTGACATTGAGAAACACATTTTAATTTATAAAACATTTTGTCGAATTTTTTCATTGAAAATAAAGTTGGAAACTATTAATGGGTTATTTTAAAAATTTTACAAACACCATTGAAATGATATTCCTTTGAAACATATATTAAATAATTTAAAAAAAATATTAAAACATTTATTTAAAACATTATTTTAAAGGAACACAGATATTCGACGAAAGATAGAATAAAATTACATGATACTTATAATATCATGAAAATTATGTTATTTATGATACAAAATCTCTAAAGTTATTATATACACCACATTAAATAATATTGATGAAAAACATATCGTGTGACTTATATAAATAAAAATGAAATAAAACCACCATACTTCTTTTGTATCTTTTGACCCATAAGCACCCAAAAAATATATTTCAGAAAAATGAAATCTAAATACCCATACCATTAATGCTAAAGATCATATATTAAATTCCGGTTTATTATATATACCAAAACAAATAAGTGAGTTTTGAATATGGAATAAGTCTCTCATAAACAAAAGTGAGACTAGAAATCCCCTTGCTACTAGAGTATCTTTTAAATCGCGAGCCTCTTTAAAGGGTAACATCAATTAAAAAATTAAATGTCATGAAATAAATGATATTATTGATATAACATGTAACAATTCAGTATATATGTCACAAAAAATGGTGAATATATCATATATCTCATTAAAATAAAAGTGATATATGAAAACAATAACCATATGTCTTGAATTGCTTCATACACATTCGAACCTCATATTAATTTATTATAAGTATATTTTGCATATACCAAAAAACCATATTTTAATTTATCAAAGAATAATTTTTTCATTATGATTATATATGTCCTTTTAATATACAATTTCAAGTAAATGTTATGTTTCAGGTAATAACCTATTTTTTTCTTATATGTTTTGATTAGTTATATTTTTAATAATTTTAATTAAATCAAATCATAAAGAATATAAAATATGATAAAATTATTATACATATTTAGTTTATATATAATTATAATAATCAATAAAACAAACAAATATAAAATGTAATTCACTATTAATAGATATGGTAGTCCGTACGTATGCCTAAATACGACTTTAGTTTTCTTTTCATGATGAATAAAATTATAAAAATGATATATATATATATTTTAAACTTTTAGTTGAATTTTTTTATTATATATCATATATTTCTAAAAAAATATATTATTAATAAAATCCATGTAATGTGTGATAGAATCACTTCACATTGAGGAGGTAGTAGTCCACACGTCCACAAACAAAGTTATTGTGTTCCTGGAAAATGGAAATCCTGACCATATGTGTTATATAATAATTATAAAAGAATTATTAAATCATAAATAATATATATATATATATATTTAAAAAACTAAACACATCAATATGCTCAATCAAAATGTTGAAATGGAAAAAACGAATTACATTAGTTTGTGAGGTGGTAGTTCGTCGTACACATATATGATGATTTAATATCCTATTTTATGGATGTGTGTCTGAGTGTAGGTGCTAAAATTATCATAAAAACATAAAAATATATTTATTACACTTTTTTATTATATAATCATATAATATGAATAATTTTGTGGTGGATAAAGAAATGAAACAAAAGTACCTGTTAAAAAATTAACTCTATTTTGGGTAACTCTTTTTTTCACCAAAGGGCCTCCTTGGATGGATTTAATCCAAAATATAGGCATCTAGGATGAATTCATGAAATTTTAGAGGTAATTTTTGTGGGGTTTCTTCTGATCCAATTGGAATTCAATGTGTCAGGAATATAGAATAATATGTGCCTTCTATAAGAGATAAGATTTTTATATAATTATTTTAATAAAATATATATATATAATAAATTCAATGAAATTAATAATACTAGAAAAATACCGTTGATTAAAATATAATATGTTCAAATTATGTAATATAATAAACCAATATAGTTGATACATGTTATGGTGTTATTTTAAAACTTGTCATTTTGATAAGGCCTAAGTTAAACAATTTTAATTTTTCTAGGGTGAAAACATTTCATTATTAAAAGGTTGTAATGTGTTTACATATAAAGATTAAATTGGAACAAAAATAGTTAATTTATTATATTTTAGACCTAATAATATCTCATTTTTATTTATAAAATATTTATATAATTTATAAATAATTTAAAGAAATATTAGTTTCATAAAATCTCATAAGTACCAAATTTGACACTATTCATTACATTGACATTAAGAAAATAAATACAATATCATATAACCGAATAAATTATTTTAATACACACCTAAAATTTCATATTAACATAAAAAAATATTGAATAAACTTAATTATTTGAAAAAAAAATTCTTATTATTTATATTATCATTTATTTTATTTTTTCATTAATTTAATAATAACTCCATCATTATTTTGTAATTATTTATGATTCTTATTTCCTCCACAAAAATTAAATATTAAATTAAATTGTGTATATAAAATTTATTTTTTGTAAGAATGTTTATATTCTATTATATCTTCTATAAAAATATGTATTAAAAGTAAATACATATTAAAAACAAGAGTATGACATTTTGTCAAACTCTTTGATTTTAATAATATCTAAGTCATTTTCATTGAAAATGTACATTAAATAATATTATTTTTTCCATAGTCTTTAATGGTTGAATTTATTTCATAAAATAATATTTGTGAGTGTTTTAAGGTACTTTATTAATTTTTATAATATTATATTTAATGTAATATACACAGTTTACGGTTAACTGTGGTAACAAAAATAGACGAAATATACTATTAGAATTATCTAAATATAAAAATTAACTACATAATAAATATTGAAATTATGATTCAAAATATTTAATACATATTTAAAAATTCAATTCATAGATGACGAAGAAATTAATTTAATAATAATTCCACCGTTTGCGTGAATCAACAGGTTTTTAAAGTAAAAATGTTCAAAAGATTGAAATATTTTAAATATAATTTCAATGTGAAATTGATTAAAATGAATTAAAATTATTTTATTGGAATATAATTGAACAATTTATACTTTATGTCCATTTTTTAATATATTATATATATATATAAATAAATTAGATGAAACCCATTTTTAGTTAAACTGTAGTATTTCTCAATATTCATCAAAAAATGAAACTTATCTAAAAAATATAATAAATTAGCCCTGAGAAAATTTCTACATTCAATGTTAAAAATTTTTGTTTATTTTATCAAATATAATTTATAAAAGTGCCAAAATTTAGTTTTTGAATATGTTTTCCAATAAAAGGTGATAAAACTACTTTTAGAAAATTACAATTTTTAAGCATAAAATATGATATATTTTTAAATAATATATATTAAAAAACAGGATTCATATGAAATATTATATTTAGTATATATTTTATTAATATAATAAAACCATATTTATTTGTTTATTTTTGAGTATAGAATACTATTCTGCACATTTAAATAGTTTTTTTTCAAAAAAACATTTCCTTTTATTTTTAAAATGGTTTTATTTTCACATATGATTATTTATTCTCAAAATAATTAATTATATATACGTGTATAAACCATATTTTCAAAACTTTGTAAATCAAATTCAAATATTCCATTCTAAATGCACTAATTATTTATTTATTTTTCAAATAATTATAATAATAAAATGTTGTTTATTAGAAACTCATTGTTATGTGTAACGCATGAAATTATGGTTCTCTATGAAGTGAAAGTTTAACATGGTGTAACATTCCACACAAGAAATCATATAAGTTTAATATTTTTGAATAAAAAGTTTATAAAACCACGGGGTGCTTCATACATGCAAAAATGATTTCCAATTAACAATGATATATTGTCAAAATATTATTATTTAATATGGAATTTACCCCATAACCATTGGAATGGAGGGTAAAAATATTACTAAATAAATAATAGAAATTAAATTGTTTGAAAATCTAAAAAATAAATTCATTTGTAATAAATTTTTTAGAAATTTAAATAAAACTATTTAGAAATTTAAATAAATAATTTTTTATAAATCAATTTTTATATACAAAAATTGTTTTTCTTGTTAAATTAAATTATTCTCTATTGTTTAATTAATTTATTAAAATTAATTTATAAATTATTTAATAATTATTTTTTATTCATCTAATATTTTGTCTATGAATATGATAATATGAAGTATTGTTATATGCTTAAAATTTTTATTGATTTGAAAAGAAGTTTCATATATTTTGGGTGAACTTATTTTAAAATAAACTTTTAATATTTTTTTAAAAAAATTATAAAAAATAAAATAAATTTATAATATTTATTTCAATATTATTATTATTTAAATTTTCAATATTTTTCCAAAAAGATTAGTTTTTCAATGAAAAGTTGAAATACTTAATTTTATAAAAAAGTACTATTTATTTTATAAATATTTTATCATGATAACATATATTTGAAATTATTCTAAAAGTAAAATTATTTCTAATATATTATACATGTTTTAATTAAGGTCTTTAGAATCAATTTTACTTATAATTTTGATAGGAAAACATTTTATACTTTAGAACAAAAAATCCTTGGAAAACCAGTTTCTTCAGGCCTTTGGGGTTAATATTAAATTAAATTCTTCTAGTTTATTGAATTTTACTTGGTAATATGGACTACATATTTATAATAATCATAATTAATATTAGGTTATATTTTTTTCCATACTTTTGGTCATGATGAATATTAAATTAATTGGAAATAAATTACTATGTTTGAGGATGGAATGGGGTTTTTTGCATTACAAGCAATTTGTGTAAAAACTAATTTTACATGAACAAAGTATTTTAATTTCATAAATTTGATTTCATATTTTTAACAGCTGGGTGTAAATTTCCTTACATTTCTTATTAATTTTCTATCTTAAAAGATATATTACCTTTGAATAAATAACTACATAACATGGTGGAAGATGTTCTATGTAAAAAAGAACCAATAATTCTATCATTCATTAGAATTGAAAAGTATCCAATCTTCAAAGTTATGATGAAGATGGAAATGGGAATCATAAAGAATTTAACATCATAAATCCTCTCAAAAATTATTTCTCATCCATTTAATTTGGAAAGGTTAAAGGATACTCAAGTGGATGATGTAGTAATTCAGAAAAAAGTGAAAACTATCAAAAAATTGAAATCCACAGAGTTCAATGTTAATGAAGAATTAATTGTTTGATTTGGGTCAAGACTATATGTTCCACCAATACCAGAGTTAAAGAATGAACTTTTGGATGATAAAAATGGTTCTTATTTATCAATTCACCCATGAAACAAAATGATGTATTGAGATCTTTGAGAGGAATATTGGTGGGATTACATGTAGAAGTATATCATTAATTATAAATAAAAGTGGCTTGTATGTCAGCAAGTGAGGGTTTAGAGGACGAATTATAAGGTTATGATACAACCATTACTCATACCATAAAGGAAATGGTTGAACATGACCCCAAACATTGTCACCAAACTTCTAGAGATATTAAAAGGAAATAATGTTATCCAGTTTGTTGTGGATCGTATTACCATGACTACACAATTCAATTCAATCCAAAATGATTTATCATTGGATCAACTTGCTTGGATATATATCAGAAAATTGATAAGTCTATATGGAGTACCACTATCTATTGTATTATATTGAGATCAAATATTAACTTATATGTTCTGGAAGTGTCTTCAACATTGTCTGATTACTCAGCTAAATTTCAGTACAACATATCATCCTCAAACTAAGGGTAAATCTGAGAGGAAAATCAAAAAACATGAGGACATGTTGATAGCATGCTCAATGGGTTTTAAAGGATGATGGTATGAATATATTCCTTTGGTTGAGTTCTATTACAAAAACAGTTTCCACACAATCTAATAAATGGAACCTTATGAAGCCCTTTATGGGAAGTGGTTCAGAACACTAGCATGTTGGTATGAACATGGGGATCAAATACTCCTACAACCAGCAATGGTAGATGAAATGGTGGATAATTTTAAGACCATCCAGTAGCACATTATATCTTCCCAAACATGACAGAAGAGCTATGATGATAATCATCGACGACTCCTATAGTTTGATGTGGGAGTCAAGGTATTCTTCTAGATATTACTATGGAAGAGTTTTGTGAGATATGGGATGAAGGGAAAGCTTTGTCCAAGGTACATCAGCCTTTTTGAGATCCTTGATCACATTGGATAAGTGGCCCATGGACTAGCACTCCACCTGGACCTATCTAATGTACATGATGTATTCCAAGTATCACTCTTGAGGAAGTACATACCTGACCCATCACATGTACTCAATACAAATGTGGTACCATTGGAGAATTACCACTCTTATAATGATAATATAGTTATGATATTAGATAATAGAGAAAAAATTTAAAAAAAATAAGACAATACCCCTCATTAAGGTGTTGTGGTGAAACCATATGTTTGTAGAAGAAATGTTGGAATCAGAGAAAGTGATGAAGCTGAGTTACCCTCAACTATTTTAGTGTGGGAAAAGGAAATTGCTCATGTGAAATTTTTTATGGGGGGAAAGATTATGATGACCCAAACATTTATCAATGAAAATCCATATTTATCTAATTGAATGGTTTGTTGTGTTAAATATTAAGTAAAACATATGCACTAACTGGATGTTATGTTTATTATTTTAAAATACCATTAAGAATTGTTACCATTTCTAATATAGCTGTTGAACATCAGTGATGGGATGATTAGTATAAAAACATTGCTTTAACAAATCAAATTTTCTCATACAAAGGATGTCATGGCCTCATCCAGTAGAATTTCTCCTTAAAATGAACATTTGAAGGATATTGGAAGGGAGGTGGCATCATTGGGCTTCTCTCTTTACTCATCCCACGCTGAGCTTCAAAACATTAAGCTTAAACAGAATCTCATACGGTAGAAGTAAAAGTTTATATAGATTACCACTTGAGCGATGTTATCCGAGCCACCCTGAGATTCAGTCACCATCGAACACCTTACCCTTAAGTCTTATACGTGTGTTATAAGGGGTTATGTAACAAAGCCCTTGCACTAAGATTATGTTCATTATATATTGTATAAATATTATACATTAATTTCATTCTCATTACTTTTCAAATGGGTTTTAAAGAACAAATATTATTTTTCGTTAATATTCAATTATGAAATATAATTTGATAAATTAATGGATTTTTGGAATGAAATAATATTTTTATAACATATGATTATTACTAAATTACTGTTATTATATATAAATTAGCATCTAATTTTTATGAATAAAATTTAAATTTTAATAATTTTTTAAAGCCGTTTATGTCGATACCCATTAATTTTCGTTAAATATAGATTTTTATTTTAAAATTAAAAATTCACAAATTTATAAAATTATTTAGATAAAATGAATATTACTTTTTAAAATAGGACTTCAAAATTATCCAATGGTTAATGTTTCATAATTTTTTGAGATGATCGAATTTTTGGGAAAAAATTAAACATCCTTTAAATATAAAATGTAATTTATTGAATTACAATGACCCAATTTTGATATAATATAATAAAATAAAATGAATGATCATCCAATAAATGTTTTAAATTTAACTAATTTGATTTTATATTTGTTTCATTAATTTTATGGTGCCTTAGTGGACCCTCAATGACTTATAAAACTTTTTATCATTTTAAAATGATTTCTTTGAGTGTGTGAGTAACATCCCCATAAAAAAGCCTAATATTGTAATTATATCATCCATTGGAAATATAGGATAATTTTTTCCACTCCAATTTGGAAAAAGCAATGGGAAACACCATGGGATGGTTTTGTATTTATATTAGTTTAAATTGCGGTGTCTCAAACCCAAATAATAATGAATTCCCTATATTTTTCCTATATAAACCCATGCAAGCTCCCAAATCTCTTCACTCAAAACCCTTTTATCATGTCCCTAATCTTACCTCATCTCTCTAGAATCTTCTCATGTCACCCCAATAACCCTATAATCCTCTCTTAATCATCTCTCGAATCTTTAGGATCACATTTCCATCTAAGGTATTTTTTGCATTCTCATTTTTGTCAATGATTCATTAGATTGTTATTCCATTTTATTTAAAATTAAAAATTCCGGGGTATTATTTTTCACCTTACCTGGAAATCCATTATTATGTTAAAATGATGATAGACCTATTTCTATCTCATTAATTCCTCTCATGTTCACCAATTACCATGCCGAAATTTTGTAAGGTATTTCTTTCTCTCTCATTTTTTGTCTAAGATTCATTATGAATCTATACACATTACATTTCAATTGAAAATGTTGGGGTATGATTTTTCACCTCCTCTATATAATCCTATATATTTTAGAATGCTTAGATAACCCTTTATCTCTCATAAATTCCTCCCATGTACACCCATTACCATGTAAAAATTCAATAAGGGATTTCTCTCTCCTCATTTCCATACATGCTATTCTATTGTATTATGAATCTAAATTATGTTACATATGTTGAAACATGTATATATATGACCCTCTTTCAATCCATTTAATTTAAATATGATGATATACGCTTTTCTCTCTCATCAATAATTTTTATTAATTCTTAAGTCATGATGTTATGCTGCCGAAATTGCACCGCGATTTTCCAAGCCAAAGTCATTGTCTAGTGAATACCGTGCCCCTTTTTCTATCAAGGGTATTCATCTTTAATATCATTTCTTATTGAATATATTATTTCATGTATTTATTCAAAAATTATATATCATTGAATAAATGAACATGTTGAATGACCTACTGTTGTAGGATCCATGTAGCACAATAATGCATGAAATGAAAGGATTAAGATGGGCTTACCCTGATAGCATTCAAATTCATTGGGTAAAGATTAGTATCATGCTAAATTAAGTGAAATGAGGTTGTAATCATCCTAATTAAAGTACATTGAGGGTTTTCTCAATCTTCATGTGCAATTAGAATTGGCTCATTCTAACATCGTGTGAAATGTTGTTTCCACATTTCCATGTTATGATTGTCCTAATATATCCTACTTTTATGTTCATGTTTCTATTATTCTCCATTTATATGACAATTTCCTAACATGTATTGTATTCTACATGTTATTACCTATTTAATCCCTTATTGGGCTTTATTTCTCACATGTTTCACATGTATATCCTCTGGTTATCCCATGTAATGTTAAGTACAAAGGAATGTTGTGGTCATGTAAAGAATGTTTTCAATAAAGATGTTGTGTTTTATGTTCTATGTTGTTATGTAATCATCTTATTTCCAACCATACAAGACCTATAAACCCTTAGTGTTGTATTATGTGCAATTTTTTGTAATAAATCGTGTTTCATTGTGTAATAAAGATATGTTTTGTTATGCACACCCACACATAGTACTACAAACTGGAATTCATGTCCCCAATAATTATCTTTATCAAACAACCGGTTTTTAATCAATATTTAATTTACCAAATAATTAATTCATCGGTTTCGATTATGGTAAACCTATGAAATTTGAAATAAATTTCTATCAACCTATTGAACATGATTTCAAACACAAAAAATATTCTCATCACATTGTATGAAGAAAAAAAATCATTTTACATGCATTTTATTTTTATCACGAACAATAATTTTTGTGTTTTACATCCATTATCAATTGAAACAGTACAAAAAAGATCACATTTAATTAAAAATTCATACTCATGATAAATTTATTACCACAAAATTAAAATAATAATTGGATTAAAATAACACATATTCTGTAATTATTAAGACCATTAATTAATTAATTTTTTCATTATGTTCATTAAAAATTTTCAATTATAGAATCATTATATAATGATCATAAAAACATCCTATATATGAATTTTATAGATATATCATTATCTATAAAATAAATATGAAAACCTTTATCACGGTGTAAACTCATCGACTAGAAAGCCCTATGAAGTTTTATTATTAATATGATTCAAACATTATATTGTTAATTTCATTTCTATATAATAGGTTAAAACATGTAAAATTTATGATTTTCATTAAATAAAACATATGTATCAAATGCCATACTTCCAAGGAATCAATTTTCATTACAATAAAATGGATGAATGTTGAAGATTTTGATCACTTCTCTCACAAGATGTTGTATCCCTCCCATTATGATTCTCCACAATCACTCCAATAAAAAAACAAGGCACAATGACAACATGGAAAGGATCCTCCATCACATATAAAAATGAACTTGGACAAATAAGATTAATGGACCTCAATATAATACGGAATATCTATTCTCATATCATCATGTATCTAATATAGGAATCTAGGAATCAATCCCCTTCAATGAAATCAAAAACAGTTGGTGGAATTCTGTTAGACACATGGAGCATTATGATAGAAAATAAAGGGTTTGAAAAACATGATGTGTGAATTTTGAAATGAATTCTACATAGGGGATATTTAAAGATAAACCCCTAATTTATATCATTAGAATTTTAAACATTATGGTACTATGAAAAACACATCACCTCAAACCATAATTTCTATATTTAATTCATGTCATAAATTTTTGGTTCACGAAATAATTTCCATTGGATGAAAACACAAGACATTGACCCATTCAGAAAAAATATATATTCTAATTCAATGAAATTCTCCTACATTTACAACCCTTGTTATTAAATAAATTCTGATTGACTATAGAAAAGAGTATCCAAACACTACAAGACCACCATTAATACTCTTTATAGATATATTGGCTTGCAAAACAAACAAAGTGTTCAGCTAGATAGATCATAGGCCTTAAAACATCATATCCTAAATATTTTATATTAAACAATCAACATGCTTGAAAATTTCATTCTTTCATTTCAATAACAATCCACGTAAATGTATTTATCTTTCAAGTATAGTTTCCATGATACATACAATAACCATCATCCATTAATTTCAACACTTAAAAATGTCATGGAACTATTGAATTAATAAACATGGAATAATTATCCAATTAACATAAATTTATTAAATCATGGATTATTTAGGTAAAATAGTTTCATGTCTAAAAATGTTTCAATAGACCCTGATTATCTTTTTGATAGATTTTAAAATAATCAATTTCCAAACTTATAATATGTGCCAAATAAGTGAAAGATACATGTAATGGGTAGAAAAAAACTCATGGAAGGACCTTCATATTTTAACACTAAAGAGAAAAAATATTCCATCCTAATAAATATTTTAACTATTCATCGGAAAATGAGGCAAATTTATTAATTTAGAAAACATCCAAATTAACAGTGGTTATCAGAAAATGTGATTATCAATATTCCAAAATTTCAATATAAAAGTCACCAAAATTTTAGAATTGCTAAAAATTTATTCAACCTTTTTGTAATATATAGTGGAATTAATATTTTGAAACTATATTTATGAATAAATATGGGAAATAATTATTATCATCCTCTAATATTAATGTGTTTTTAGAAAACATGGTAGTAATTTTACATACTATAAAATTTAAATTACTAAAACCATTTTTAACAACCAGTTCCCATTAAATTATTGTACTAATTTAAGAAATTATAAATAATTCTTGGTATTTTTAACTATGAATAATTCATAATAATCATCTTATTGTTTTCAAATAAATTAATTTTAGAATGCTAGTATGAAATCCAAATAAGATATTATGTTTTATAAGGGTTAAATAAATATAGAAATCATGGGTAATGAAATACATTAAGTAAGCATTTCTTTAAAATATTTTAATTTCCAAAAATAATATAATAAGTAAGGATCTTCATTATTGAGAGAAATTTCAAGGAAAGTAAATATTATAGAAACCATGGGAATTCATATTAAACTTCTAACAACATGATCAAATAAATTGCATATTATAATTAATTATCATTTATATTTTCACCTTTATGGATATGAATTTATATTCAACTAAAATAGATAGTCACTAATAACTAAAACATATAATTAAAATAAAATAATCACATGCAAGATTTAGAATTCAAATTTCCACACTACCAATGATCATGATGCATGTCCCCCACTATAATTGTTTCACTATAAAATTAAAAATTTAGTAGGATTCTAATGTTCTTGTATCAGATCACATGGAGCCCCAAAATATATGTACCATAGGTGGTATCATTTATACACATCACATTTTAGTATCTAGTTCCTCCACTACCATACCAAACCCATGAAACCTCACCAGTACCTACCTAAAATGGCCTCTTTAACACTCATCATAAACCCCTTATTCGACTATATCATGACCTCCACTAACTCTAAAGGTACACCTCCAATGATGGAATTATAGAAATGTAGATAATTCCCCCCAATTCCCACCATAATTTTGTGCCATGTTGGTGACTAACATCTAGGGATTATATATAGTCTCACTCATTGAATGAATTACCCTTAATACCTAAGATATGAAAAAGATATGTGAAATAAAACACCATCATAATCCATTGAATAATAAAAATGAAAGGAAACCAAACCATTTAACAATGAATTTACAATGTTATCAAATAAATTTAATAAAATTTAAATGATAATACAACTAATAACTCCAATTTTGCTTCCCGAACAGTAACTTCAGGTCCATTGATCTAAACCTAAAAGACTAGCAATTGTTGATTTGTAGTGAACTTCTACTAAATATACTAAACATAAGTTTTCTCCAATGACATGTTCCCATATCCCATTCATCCACTACTATTTATCCTTACATGTCAAGCCTCCAAAGGTCCACGACCCTCATCATTCAATTCCATATTCTTCATCCCAATCCCTCTCCCACTCGAGTATCATCTCATCGCGACCTACACTCCCTGCAAACCCACGCATCCTTCGAGCTTCATCTACTACTTAGGGTGCAATATATCATCCTCTTTCTTCGATGTTCTCCTTATCCCAGTTTCACCTCACGACTCCTCCATCTTCCTTCTCCCATGTGGGCTCTGGTATCACCTCTTTGCAACCTTGGGTTTCATTCAATCATTAATTCCAGCATGATCCTACTTCAAACAATGTCTCCTAGTGAAACTAAACTCTGTCCTCCTCCTTCTACAACAATGAATATGGACCGGTTTTACCTCACCTCTCCGCCGTCTTCATTATCTTTCACGAGCTCGGGATTCACCTATTTTCGACCTAGGTTTTTCACAAATCAAAGGTGCCAGCCTACTCCTCCATTGGTCTACCTAATCTAGGGTTTCCCTAGAATCTCAATTAGATCTCCCCAATCATGGTTATGCATGTGGTTTCCTCACCCTAGGGTTTTATCTTCCTCCTTCCCACCTCCGAGAACAATTTCAGAACCAGGTTTGGTCAGCAACAACAATATTCTCAGAAAAGGTAAGCTTCATGATTCAGAACTCTATTTGTGTATGAAATCAAATAATTCGGACAACTTCAGCATACTCTATTATCATTATTCACATCTATCATAATAAATTTGTTCTCATATCTATTTACCTTTCAACAGAGACCCAGTAATGAGCTGATCTTAGAAGATATAGCTTGCCTCTACCTCTATTCACTTTCTTCCTAGTTTTATGAGTACATTCATATGTCCACTTACTAAGATTTTTCCTTTATCTGATTTCTGATGTCTAGGTTATGTTTACATAATTGTTCATAGATTTTTTATACATAAGTGATTACATATTTATTATATAAAATTGTTTCTATATTTCACAACCAGGTAAAACTCAACATTATTTTATGTAAAAAATTTAGATTGTTCATGAAGCATTTAACATCTAAATGTAAAACATACTAATACTGAATTTAATGTAATAATCTGAAATTCGGTGAACATGTTTTTTATATTAGTTGTGGAACATGTTTTTTATATGAGCAGTGGATAATATTTTTAGAGAAATGGAACATGTTTTTTATATGAACAGTGGAACATGATTTTTTTGGGAGTGGATCATGATTTTTTCAGTGGATCGTGTATTTTATTTGAGTAGTAAATCATTTTTTAGTAGTGGATAATGTATTATAGAGATTTTATATTCTTATCTCATCAACCTTCCTACGATCCCAGCATCGGGGCATGAGGATGTCCATTTTCCCTTCAGAGGTGACCATTGATGATTTTAAGGTGATGTTTCAGATGTAACTTCTTCATGAACATCCCATGGCTCTAAATTTTACATCCAATTATCTGTTAAAGTATAAAAGTAATGATTAGATGATTTTATGAATTTCTTCATGGATTACATATTGTTGGAAACCTGTGGGTAATCCATCTGACTGGGAAAAAATTGGTATATGGAAACAACTAGGTGAACGTTTGGAAAGATGCTATGGAATCCCATTAAAATTTCTCTTACTATAGTTATGTCAATTTATATTCAATGACATATTAAATTTTTTTATTTCATGGTAACATTTTCTATGTTCTTAGTGAACATATCTGACTCTTTTTCCATTTTTCATGGATGTTATGCATCTGACGGATATACAATGTCATTTTTTGGTATGATTTTGATTCTACATAAATGTTATATCATATAGGTTGTGAGTTATTTACATTTTTAGTGATCCCCCTTAACCATACAACTACATTCTCTACATCAGTTTCTTGATCTGGAATTTTAATTAAGTAATAATATACTGACTACCTCATTGATTTCTCACTTTAAAGGAATTTGTACTCCTGACCTCTAGATATGATCATTTATAATTAATTTTGTTGTTTGTTTGACTCTGGTGAACTGATGCATTTTCATATGACTGTAAAAATGATACACACACCATAATTGTATGTTCAACTATAAAATATGCTATTTTAAAATAATATATTTTTTAACTATTATTTTTAAATAGAAAATTCTTAATTATGAAAATTATTATTATTGAATTTCTTATCATATGATTTCATAAATGACATGAACACCTTTAAACAATAATGCAAGCTTCATGAAGAGTAGGATGCAAATAGTATTATTCCTATCGAAAAGTACACATATATTTTGTTAACATTATTTCATGTTCTTGTCTTCCTCATATATAATATGTTTAAATGATCACCAACATTATAGGTTTATCATATACAACTGATGAAATGTATGACCTCTATCATTTTACAAGGTTTTTTTCTTACTATACATCATTATTTTAATTCTAAACGAGAACAATTCTAAATTTTTATTATTTCAGTAACAATTGCAGACTCAAAAGGTTCACATTATTTTACTTTTATCCAAATTTATTTTGTAATTACATATATTTTGTCTTAGGTGTTCAATAATAGTGTTCAAGATGTATGTTCCCTTTTTAAAAAATCACCTTCAAAAACAGTGTTCATGATAAATGTTCCCATATATCAGGTATGGTTTTTATCTAAAAACATTTAATCAATATTATATTCCCCTTAGATTCATTCATGCTTTGTTATTGAATACCAAAGCAATGTTTCTATAATCTGTATGCACTTCATTGTTTTTGTCCTCATTTTTTATAAAACAACGTCTAATGGTTTTTAGTATATACATGATATTACTACCTCATTGATGTCTCATTTTAACGTAATTTGTACTCATGGCCTCTAGATATGATCATTCGTAATTAATTTTGTAGACTATATGACTCTTGGAAATTGATGCATTTTAATATAATTTCATAAATGACACAGACACTATAAATATATGTTAAACTGTAAAATATGCTATTTTAAAATATTCTAATTTTTAACTATTATTTTTAAATAGTAACTTCTTAATAGTGAAAATTATTATTATAAAATGTCTTATCATATGATTTCATATATGACACAAACATATTCAAACAATAATGCATGATTCATGGAGCGTAGGATATAAAGAGTATTATTCATATCGAGAAGTATGCATATCTAAAAATTTGCATTCATTGTTGAATTCCCCTGAGATTCATTCATGCTTTGTAAATGAATGCCAAAGAAATGGATCTATAATTAGTATGCACTTATGTGTTTTTTACCTCATATACTAAATTTACTAATATTAGGTTTACACCACTACCACGTGTCAATATCACAATAATACACATCCATTTTTTCATACGTGTCAACCCTCCAAGCCTCCACGACCCTCCTTTTCTCCCATTCTCTTTCATCTTCTTCATCCCACTCCCGCACCGGGTCGGGTTTCAGATCATCACAACCTACGCTCCCCACAAACCCACACCTCCTAAGAGATTTGTCTCCCGATTACACTACACTCTGTCATCCTCCTACTCCGACATGCTTCTTCTCACGGTTTCACCTCTCCTCTCCAATTTCTACCTTCTCCCGATCGTGCTTGGGTTTCACCTCTTTCTAGGGTTTTAGTAATCCTGCTATATAGCTTCCCCGATCTCGGTACTCCGATAACACCACCATCAACCCATATCCCCATCACCCCATCATCATTGTTCGACTACCAGTCTGTCACACTCTAGCAACCTTACCACTGTCTCCACTTGCTCCCCATCTCCAGTAGTCATCATCGTCACTCATTCCAGAATCTCCTCTCCATCCGTGATTCCTCCATCCCAGATTTACCACTTAAAATCAATTCCCTCCCCCTCACCTCTAATTTTTGTTTCATCTTAGAACATGTATTCTCCTACATCTACCACTAATCTCGGTTCCTCCCTTTATTCATAGGTTTCTTTCCTCTCTTGTCGGCCCCCTCTACCTCCTCAATAACCCTTGGTGCCTCTGGCTTCTCCACCTCCTCCTCTGTCTGCTTCCACTAGGATCCTCTGCCTCCTCTAATTCTATAGTGGAGACCACAAACTCAAGTGGATTTCAATCTTCAATAAGAAGATACTATTAGAATCAACTTAGGGGCCTTTCAAAATATTATGTGTTAGTGAATATCAATTGGAGGTCAAGGAGCTCTACATCAGCTAACGGATCAGCACAATAACACTAAGAACAATTCCGAAGAAAAATACCAGATTCAGGCTTCATTAAAATCATCTTTTTCATCATAAATGATAACTTTGGTGATTCACAACTCTGGTTGATATGAAAATAAATCATATAGAGAATTTCAACATTTTTTTCATCATCCATTATGATTATCATAATCAACTGGTTTGTAGATCAATTTATTTTTCAAGGGAGACCCCACCAGTTTGTTGTCAAGCTACTCCTATAAGATTTTTATGGGCAATACTTATCTTCATTATGAATTAATTTGTAAATACATACATGATTTTTTGAATAATTTGTTCATCAGGAGGTGGGATCACATGGAAGAACATGTTTTTTAATGGATAAGTGATAGTTCTGTTTAATGTTTTACCTGGTATTCCTAGGATGCATTGTATGTATGCTCATCTGATCAACTTATTTTATTAGAAATTTTAAAATCTTAATTATTTGTTACAGTTCAATATATCAATCATCTTTGTGTGTATAGGGACATAAATTGTTGGATATAAAGATATGTATTTTGATAATTAGATTTAGTGTTCCTTTAATTTAATAGATTTATGGAAAGTTCTCAATATGAATTGCTAATTATCATTTTTGAATCTATGGATTACCAAGATAATGCAATTTTACTTATATATGGATCTTGATCTTTCTTATAAATGCATTTATAGAATCTTAAACGTTTTTGTTATACAAAAACCCATCATATAAAAAATGAAAAGATTTTATAACATAAGAAAATTATTTATACTTTTCCTTTAATTCATTTTATTTATATTCTTCTTTTGATTTATTTACATTCATTTTCTATTCAGGATAAACTTCTATTTGTTCTATTTTCAATGATGAATGATGCTTAGCATATTAGTGTAATAGATGATCTATATAAATATAGGAATCCTTTAATCCTACTAGCCATTACAGGTAAAAAATGGCTAAAACTTACTATTCCAAAAGGCAGGTGATAGTCCATCGACATCAATTTTACCACCCATAAGACTAATCTATTTGACAATGTACTCTTAAGGGAATATACTCTTAAGACGCCCTGCTGGTTGAAGGCTACATTTTGGCATGTTCATTAAATATTTATTACCATAATACAACTATAATGTTGAGAGGTGTATTTTTTCATTATTCATTCCTATGGATGTCCACATTAAAATTCCTGATAAATATGTAAATACCATTATCTGGATTAAAAACATTGATATGTAATATTTCATTTTTACTATTTGTTTGTTGTTTGTGATTAAAATATTTTTTCATTATGCTTATTTGGCTAGTATTAGACTAATATTTCATGACTTTAACATTTTTTCTTTATGAACTCTTATATACATGACTCTGCTTCTGTGTTATATCTCACTAAACATTTGGTTTTAGTTTGATTATTGTATAAGAACTATCAATTAAGTAATATGGTTGATGCTAAGGGGGTTCATATCAAGAAGAGATACTGAGAGGTCTTAATGGACATCGTATTTACTTTACACAAGTTGAAGTTAAAGGGGAACTACAATCAACACTCAATAGAAATAAGATGAAGTGGTTCCAACTCTGATGACCACACCCGCAAATGGACTGGGGTTAACCTGCTAGAACTGTCTAGTTGTGGATAGTTTTACAACAGCACCAGTTTGGGGTTTGAAACCTAAAAATTATTTTCCCTTTTTATTTCTTTTATTTCCTTTAGTTATTTTACTACTTAATAACATTTTTTTGTGTTTTCTAGGCAGGAAACAAGCTGTACAACACCTAATGTACATGTTGAAGATCAAATCATACTATTGTTGGAAGCATAAAAAAACATCCAGGTACGTGTTTATAAATTATTTTCAATGTTTTTTTTTTGTTTTCCACCTTCCTCATTAAATTTTATGTGAGACATTTCCCATTTAATTTGATGGTTTCTGTAAAAGTTTTTTAATGTATAGGCTCCAGGTCACGGTTATCCAATATGTGATTTAGTGCACTCTGTAATGGACATTTGTGAGACTATTCTGGTAAATATATCACATACAATGTGTTGCTGATAATTCTTCCATCGAAGGAATTAGGTAACCCTACCTCGTTCAACACTATAAGTCACTCTAAGAGACACTCAACTAATCTTCCAATTTTCATATTGTATGATAAATTTCATTCAATTTAATGTCTTCATTATTTTCATATCTTTTTAATAATTTTCGTTCCTATTTCTTTGTATTTTAAAATTATTTTAGATGATGGTAACATTAAATTTTGACATGGTGAATGTTGATCTATTGGATTCAGTGTATGCGGAGTATATAAAGAAGACCAACTAGCTTAACCATACATTTATTATTGCATCGTCTGGGGAATTTTTCAATGGAGTTTCTCAGACTATAACTTCACCCCTTGATTTTATCAAGATAAGATTCCATATCTGATTATAATTCAATTATTTTCATTTTTTGTACAACTGCATTCCTAACTATAGATTAAACGTTATGAAAACAATGCTCTGTGATCTGCCTTGTGGCATTGAAGCATAGATTAGAACAATTTTTATGTTTTATATCGAGGTTTTAAGGTGTTAAATGTTTAAGTCCCCAACCATAATCATTACTTAATCTTGAGTTGTTTCAACAATACACATTGAGGATATTTTCATGTTTATAGTTTTAGAAAATTAGATCATAAATCATGCATTACATTCCACAATTAAACAAGGTGGATACATCAAAGAAAATATTCATTTTTTTCCACCAAAGGAAACATATTTAAAATAAAACATGGTTTCTTTATTGAAACTTCCTCGACATTATCATCACATCATGAACTTTTCCCTTGACCTGTGAAAAACATTTCAAAAACTTGGGATGAGTATAAAAAGCTCAGTAAGGGATACAAAAATATGGTAAAAACAGTAGTACATGTATACATAAAACTAAATGAAATCATACTATACTCATAAAACATAAGTACCATAACATACCTCATGAAATCATAATATTAATGAATAACTCATAGAAATCATAAGATATAAAGGTAAATTGAGGCATTCATAATATTCTTGCGTAGGGAGTAACCACTATGGTTATGTTTGGAATACCCATTGTAATATATTCCCTAATTATCATCAGAGAAACCTTAGTGTTTAACTCTTTCACATTACCCAATGCATTGGAGAGTTATCTTGTGCTCACCCTCCCTTAGTTTATCATGGAACCACCCGTCTTCATAAACAATTCCGAAGAACCATTACATAATCGTATCACATAAAACATCCATAAAAATGTAAAGTTTTCACATTTTAATCACAATATATCAATACAACACATTGATATAATAAAAACATTATTAAAACCATTTTAAATACCAAAATAAAGTAAAACATGGTATTTATTTTTTTATTTAAAAAATGTTATGGGTTGTAGAGGAAGTCAAAACTCAGATAATGGTCATGGAGGCTGAGAAATCGTTGTCGCCGCATATGTAAGACAAAAACATTCTATTTTTTCATTTAGTAAAACGCTTCATGTAAAAATATTTGTATTGAATTAAATGAAAAGTCAAAAGGTTTTATTATACAACTAATAAAATAAGGTCGTATATAAATTGAAGTATGCCTCAACGAAAGGAAATTGAGACGAAGTCCCTTACCTAAACTCCAACATGTCTTGTTCATTTCTTTATATTCTTGAATAATAAGCTTTGGTCAATTTATAATTTCTCACGGACTTACTATATAGTTTATTATTCAATTAATTAAATATATTATCATGTTATAATAATTAGTTAATTATGTGGGTTCATATCATACGTTTTGTTGATGTTCAATACATGAGTCAAAAATGAACTTGTTTGAAAAGAATTTCCTATTTAGTTATAATTAAATCATCTCCAGAGTGGTATTAATGATTTAAATATAATATATATCCAGTATATGTTAATTTTATACTATTCTATAACATTTGGAGATAATAAATGAAATTCAACGTTCATGGAGACGGTAGGTCGTACGTACGCATGAACACTACATTCATTTCTTTTTCATATTAAAGAAATTAAAAATAAATGAGACATATATATATTATCATTCCTGTATAATATATATGTTATATAGGTAACATAATTTCAATAATTACATTCTTTATAAATTCCATGTTTGGCAGGAACGAGTCACATCACTTGAAGGGGCGGTAGTTCACACTTCCTCAGATGAAATTATCGCATTTTCACAACATGAAAAGAATATAGGTATGTTTTAAATATAAAATATAGTAGTATATAGAGGAAATAAATATAATATATATCATATATAAATACAATTACATCATAATTTCCACCATGAATCTTGTTAAAAGAATATTGAACAATCATCATTTAATGAGGCAGTAATTCGCCACCCACAGACACAGTGTGCTCTTTAACCATTATACAGAGGTGTGTTTAAGTGTAGGTATAATCATTCTCATAAAAACATCCTAGTATATTGTGGATACTGGTGTTATTATGGAATTAATTAATAAGAAGATAGTGTTGAGTGAGTAAGGAATATAAAAGGAAGAAACTCGAGAGAAGACGTTACCTCTAAATCGGGTAACTCTTTTTGATTTGAGCGAAAGGCTTCCATGGAAATACTTCTGCCCAATGTGAGGCTTCTAGGAGCAAGATAGGTATGTGGAGAGATAATATGAGTAGATTTTGGACAATAAAAGGAATTTAGAGGAGTGTGTAATGGGTTAGAGGTGGAGGCCTTTTATAAGAGGGAGGAGAGTCACTTTTGGAATGTCTTGAAATGTTTCTTTATTATAAAATGATTTTATGATTTTAAAGGTCCCAAAATGATATATTTATAGGATAAGGTGATGAGGTTTCAATATCCATCCATATAATAGGTTTTTGACAAATTTAAGTCTTAGATATTACGTTATCTTTTCATTTTATTTAAATCGTTCGTTAATGAGTTAATCATTGCATCATCATGGTGTCAAAAATAAATTTATTCATATAATGTCTAAAAATTATAAAAAAAATACCATGATGTAGGAAATATTTTTACCTTTCCAATGACTACTTATAGTCTAAGAGATCATTTATGTAAACAAAATTATAATTGTTTTACTAAGGATATACAAACCTTTGTTATATTTCTCTTCTTTTAAAAAAATGTCATAAATGTCACTATTACACCCATGTGACTCAATGGGCCCTCAAGTTTGGTAAAAAGATTCCCATGGTCGGACATGACTCAAAAAAGAGGATTTGGACACATGTTGGGGTCATTTTAGATTATTAATATATTATTTTATTACCCATAACTACCTGATTATTAATTAATCACGATAATTAAAGATAGTTACCGTCATTACTATTCATAATGTCCAAAGACAAAAGAGTCTTAATTACATAATTTGGACTATCTGATACAAAATATGGAATCCATTTTACCAAATTACAAACACAAAAATTTCAGTAAATAAATTAAAAATATTTCTCATTGTCAAAAGAAATAGTGTGTTTTTAAAAACAATATCTACCAAAAGATTGACGACTGTTTATGTGATATTTCAAAGTGAAATTAATTATAATGACCACAATTGGATTAAATGGAAAAAAATATTCTAATTAAACTTTATAATAATGTAAAAAAGATAATCTAACCAAATAAATAGATTAGATGAAAAAGCAGTTTTGAAGTAAAATGCAGTATTTTTCACTATTCATTAAAAAATGACCATTGTCAGAAAAATACCAAAAATTTATCCAACATAAATTTCAATGTCCCAATTCTAATGAATAAGTATATTTTGACAAATAGAGCATATAAAATTGTCAAAAATTATATTTAAAATTTTTTTCCATCCAAAGGCGGTAAAATAATCTTTTAAAAATATTAGGGTATTTTATGCATAAAATTGGATTTATTCTAATTTTAAGCCTCTAATGCACTATATAATTCATAAATAGATATTGCTATGAAAATATATTATTCTCATACTTACTTGGGATGTTACATCCTTCCCCACTTTATGAAATTGTCTCCCCGTAATTTTTTTACTTATCAAATAAGTGGGGGTATTTATCCCTCATTGCATTTTCCGATTCCCATGTTGCCTCTTCAATCATGTGGTTTTTCAAAAAAACCATTACTTGATGAATCAAATTATTCCACAACACTTGCTCCATGTGGTCAACAATCAGGACCGGTTGTTCCTCAAAATATATATTCTCATCCGGCTGAACTACCTCTAGACTCAAAACATGAGATGGAACTAGCATGTACTTACTTAACATTGAAACATGAAAAACATTATGTACCTGAGATAAACTCAGAGGTAAAGCCACTTTGTATGAAACTGATCCAACTCTTTCCAGAATTTCATAGGGTCCAATGATCCTTGGACTCAGCTTTCCTTTCTTACCAAATAACATCACACTTTTATATGGTGAAAATATGAGGAAGACATGATCACCAACCTCAAAAGAGAGATCCTTCCTCCTGTTGTCTGAATATCTTTTCTTCCAGCACTAAGTTGTTCTCATGTGTTTCTATATCAGATGAACTTTTTCTTCCAACTATTCTACCAATTCTAGTCCCATCAACATCCTTTCACCTACTTCATCCCAAAAAGCTGGTTTTCGACACCACTTCCCATATAATTCCTTAAATGGTGAAATATGTATACTAGAATGAAAAATGTTATTATAAGAAAACTCATCCAATGAAAGATGTTGGTCCCAACTTCCCAGATAATACATCGAACAAGCACGTAGCATATCTTCCAATGTCTGAATTGTTCTTTTTGACTACCCATCTGATTGAGGATGAAAAGTTGTACTAAAATTTTATTCAGTACCCAACGACTTCTTAAGGCCATTCCAAAAGTTATCAGTGAACCAGGGATCACGATCAGACACAATAGAGAGGGTAACTACGTGTAACCTGACTATCTCTTTATGATACAATCGAGAAAGCTGATCTAGGGAAAAATTAACCCATATATCAAGGAAATGAGCAGATTTAGTCAAACAATCAACTATAAACCAGATTGCATTATTACCTCGAGGTTTCTTCGATAATCCCACAACGAAGTCCGTGGATATTTTCTCCCATTTCCACACTTGAACTAGTAAAGGCTGAAGCATCCCTTTTGGTAACTGGCACTCTGCTTGAACCTGTTGACAATTCAAACACTTCACAGTAAAATTAGCAATATCTCTTTTCATTCCATCTAACCAGTAATAGTCCCGAAGATATTTATACATCGTAGTACTACATGGATGAAATGAAAATCGATAACTATGAGCTTCAAATAACAACTCTATCTTCAACTGTGAATCACAAGGCACACACAATCTATTCCCAAATATCAAAACACAATCATTATCAATGTTGAATTTAGGTAACATACCCTTCTGAAGAAGCTCTACCTTTTTCTGTAACTCACTGTCTTGCTTCTCGTGCCTGCTTAATTTTGTCTGATAGAGAAGATTTCAATGATACCTGAAGAAAAATAGAATATTTTCCTGCACCAACAACATCCAAACAAAAATTCATCAAATCATTAACCAAAGGATCACTTTCCAAATGTAACATGGTTAATGAAGCCTTACTTTTTCGACTCTTGCATCTGCCACTTTATTTTCTTTTCCTGGGTGGTAGTGAATCGTGCAATCATAATCCTTGATAAATTCTAGTTTTCTTTTCTGTCTCATGATCAATTATTTATGAGTGAAAATATACTTTAAAACTTTTGTGATTAGTATATATTTCACAATTTACACCATATAAATGATGCCTCCAAATTTTTAAAGGGAAATCAACAACAGCTATTTCCAAATCATGTGTAGGGTAATTTATATCATTAGTTTTCAACTGACGTGAAGCATAAGCAATTACCTGATCATTCTGAATTAGGGTGCAACCAAGTACTTTCAATGAAGCATCACTATAGATAACAAACTCACCCTTCCTGGAAGGTAGTGCCAATACTGGAGAATTCACCAATCTTCTTTTCAATTCCTGAAAACAATCATCACATATATTTATCCAGATAAACTTAACACCCTTTCGAGTTAGCTTAGTCAATGGTCAAGACAACCGTGCAAAATGTTTAACAAACCATCGGTAATAGCCTGCCAAACCAAGAAAACTATGAATCTGGGTTATATTTGTGGGTCTTGGAAATTCTTCAACAACCTTTTATTTTGTAGGATCAACAATTATTCCATCTTTAGAAACAATGTGACCAAGGAAAGAAATTTTTTGCAACCAAAACTCACCCTTTCTGAATTTCCCATACAATTTGTTTTCTTTTAAGGTTTTCAAAATGACCCTTAAATGACATTAATGCTCTTATTTACTTTTAGAAAACACCAAAATATCATCAATGAAAACAACCAAAAACTAATCCATGAACTCATGGAAAATTCTCTTCATAAGGTCCATGAACACAGAAGGTGTATTGGTTAACACAAAAGGAATAACTACAAATTCAAAATGGCCATATCTTATACGTAATGCGGTCTTCGGAATAACTACTTACTTTACCATCCACCGATAGTACCCCGATCTCAAGTCAATCGTTGAAAAATAATGAGCTCCCTGGTGTTGATCAAACAAAGCATCAATATGAGGCAAAGGAAATTTGTTCGTAACATTGATGTTAATAAAATCTCTATATTCAATTAAATGTCTCATTGAACCATATTCCTTTTTAACAAATAAGACAAGAGCACCCCATGGTGATGTGCTTGGTCGAATGAAAGTTTTCTCTAATAAATTTTTAAATTTCACTTTCAACTCCAAAAGTTCAATTTAATTCATTCGATAAGGGGTTTTTGAAATTGGCTTAGCATCAAGAACTAAGTCAATAGATAATTCATCTTCTCGATCAAGTATTATTCCAGGAAACTCATTAAGAAAAAAATATGAATACTCATTTACCATTGGCACATCATTAATTTGAATGATTAATTTGTTTTCAATAATATGTGAAAGGAAAAAATCATTTCCATGTTTTACAAGTTTCTCAGCCTCTTGATAAGTTATCAATAGTAAGGGTTTATTATTGTACACAAACTGAAAGTCTTTCTAGAAAGAAACTTCTTTATCTCTAAAGTCAATCTTATCATGGTAAAAAGAGATCCATTCCATACCCAGGATAGCATAAAACTATACTAGAGGTAAAACAATAAGGTTTTTAAGTAGGTTCTTTCCACAGATAAGGATAGTAAGATTCTTATAAATTCGTTTTACCTCAAAATTTCCCCCAGGTGTTTTTACCACATGTTCAGGAGTCATTTCTTGAGATAGAATTCCTAATTTACTAGAAATGTTTTTAGAGACGAAAGAATGTGTAGACCCTGAAGCAAAAAACACATTGGCATAATCTGAAAAAAAAACATAGTATATGATACCACTTCATTTTTTGGCCCAATATCTGCTGAAGTAGTTGCAAAGGATTTCACCACACCTTTCTTCTTTTATTCTAACTGCTTTCTTTCATTCAAGATCTTTGTCGAACACTCGTTTTCATAATGACCCATCTCATTTCACTTGAAACATTTCACTAACTATAAATAAATTTTTTTCTTACCATTACCCTAATCTTTTCCAGTGTAATCACGAGCCTTATGATCCATCTTACCACATCTGAAGCACATTCTAGAATTCAAAAGACATTCCCCGACATGCTTTTTACCACATTTATCAAAAACTAAAAACATAGTTTTCTTACCAACAAACCTTTTTGAAGGATTCTTCCCTTTCTCTGGCCACCTCGGTCTCTTCTTCTGTTGGTTTTCATAAAAAACTTGATCATCAGAAAATTCCATTTCCACATTCTCATCACATCAAACAAGTTTTCCTAAATTTTGAACACATGAGAAGTTAATGCCCTTCGATATTTTGGATTTAATCCAGAGTAAGAATGATTGATTTTACTATCAATGTTTCTGATAAAATATAGAGCATACATTCACAATCGATTGAAATTTTCATCATAAGAAGCCACTGAGGTTTCCTCTTGCCTCAATTCCAAGAATTGTTTTTCCATCCTAAGTTGAACATCCTTAGGAAAAAATTTCTCAAGAAATATACCTTTAAATTCATCCCAGTCAAGAGAATCAATCTCATCAGTGTCCCTGATATTTTTAACCATCGACCACCACTGATCTGATTCACACTCCAAATGGTAAACAGCAAGAGTAACCTCTGGATTGTCTGAACACCCCTTGACATCGAAAATCTTCTCCAGTGCTTTAATCCACCCTTCAGCTAGAACAGGGTCAGATGATCCTTTTAATGATTGGGGATGTTAACTCATAAAATTTTCCAACACTAACATATTCCACTGCAGTTGATCTCGCTGATCTCGTGCATTGATAACACCACCATTTATCGCTTGAGTCAACTGTACCATTACTACAAAAAACTATTCAGTTCCAATTCCAACCATCTCAGGATACTGATTTGGAAGGTCATTTCCTTCTGTATGCCTTCCTAGCACTACATCCCTATTTCCTCTACGGAAACCCATTCTTAAAAAACATGTATTATATGAAGAAACATATTAATCTTCAAATGCTATATCATTTCAATTTGACCTTAATGTAAAAAATATTTTTTGTTAATAGTTTAATATAATTCTAATTCATAAAGTCATCTAAACCGACCTTTGATACCAACTATAAGTCCCCAGCCATAAAGATTAATTAATATTGAGTTATTTCAAGAATACACATTGAGGATATTTTTAGGTTTATAATTTTAGTGAATTAGATGATAAATCATGCATTACATTCCATATTTTAACAACGTGGTTACATCAAGGATAGTATTCATTTTTTCCCAACAAAGGAATCATATTTAAAATAAAACATGGTTTCTTTCTTGAAACTTCCTCGACACTATCATCACATCACGTAATTTTCCCTTGACCTGTGAAAAACATTTCAAAAACTTGGGATGAGCATAAATATCTTAGTAAGAGATAAAAAAATACCGAAAGAACATTATTCCATGTATACATAAGAATCAATGAAATCTTAATTTACTCATAAAACATAAGTACTTTAACATAACTCATGAAATCATAAAATTTATGAATAACTCATTGAAATCATAATACATAAAGGTAACTTTAGGTATTCATAACATTCTTACGTAGGGAGTAACCGTCATGGTTATGTTTGGAATACCCAACACAGTATATTCCCTAAATCTCTTCAGAGAAAGCTTAGATTTTGACTCCTTCACATTAAAAAATTAATTGGAGATTTATCCCAGGCTCACCTGCCCTTAGTTTATCACGGAACCACCCATCATCATAAGTAATGCCCAAGTAATATAACATAATCGTATCACATAAAACATGCATAAAGGAAACATAAATTTCCACATTTCAATCACAAGATATCAATAAAACAAATTCATATAATAAAAACATTATCAAAACCATTTTCAATACCAAAATAAAGTAAAACATGGTATTTATTTTTTTATTTTAAAAAAAATGATATCGGTTGTAGAGGAAGCCGAAACTCAAATAATGGTCATGGCGGTGGAGAAGTTGTTGTCATCGCATATGTAAGATAAAAAGATCCACTTTTGTCATTTAGTAAAATGATTCATGTAAAAATATTCCTTTTGAATGAAATTAAAAGTCAAAAGGGTTTATTATACAACTAATAAAATAAGGTCGTATAAAAATTGAAAAATGCCTCAACGAACGGAGATTGAGACGAAGTTCCTTACCTCAAGTCCAACTTGTATTGTTTGTTTATTTATATTATTGAATAATAAAATTTGGTCAATTTATAATTTCTTAATTAAATCCATTAAAGTTTATTATTCAATTAATATCACATATTATCATGTTATAATAATTAGTTAATTATGTGAGTTCATATCATACGTTTTGTCGATGTTCCGTACATGAGTCAAAAATGTACATTATTAAAAAGAATTGCCCATGTATTTATAATTAAATAATCTAAGGAATGGTATTAATGATTTAAATATCATATATATCATGTATATATTCATTTTATACTATTCCATAAAATTTGGAGATAAAAAATGAAATGCACCGTTCTTGGAGATGGTAGGCCGTACGTACGCATGAACTCTACTTTCATTTCTTTGTCATATTAAAGAAATTAAAACTAAATGACACACATATATATATTATATAATTCAATTATAATATATATGTTATATAGGTAACATAAATTCATTAATTAAATTCTTTATAAATTCCATGTTTGGCATGAATGAGTCACATCACTTGAGGGGATGGTAGTCCACACTTCCTCTGATGAAATTATCGCGTTTGCACAACATGCAATGCATAAAGGTATGTTTTAAATATAAAATACAGAAGCATAGAGAGGACCTAAATTTAATATATATCATATATAAATACATTGACATCATAATGGCCACAATGAAAGGTGTTAAAAGAATATTGATCAATCATCATTTTGTGAGGCAGTAATTCGCCACCAACAGAAACACTATGTTCTTTACCCATTAGACAGAGGTTTCTATAAGTGTAGGTAAAATCCTTATCATAACAACATCCTAGTATATTGAGGATAATGGTGTTATTATGGGATCAAATAATAATAATATAGTGGTGAGTTAAAAAGGAAAATAAAAGGAAGAAACTCAAGGAAAGACATTACCTCGAAATCGGGTAACTCTTTTTGATATGAGCCAAAGGCTTCATTGGAACGACATCATCACAAAGTGAGGCTTCTAAAATTAAGAGAAGGATGTGGAGAGATAATATGAGTAGATTTTGGATTATCAAAGGGCTTGAGAGGTGTGGGTAAGGGGGTAGAGTTGGGGACCATTTATAAGAGGGTGGAGGGTCACTTTTGGAAGGTCTTGAAATGATACTTTAATATAAAATAATTTTCGGATTTTAAAGGTCCCACAATGATATATATTGATGATAAGCTGATAAGAGTTATAAATAAACCCATATAATATGTTTTAAACAAGTTTATGTCTTATATTTTACCTTATCATTTCGTTTTATTTAAATCGTTCATTAATGAGGTAATCAATGCATCATTATGGTGTCATAAATAATTTTATTTATTTAAATTCAAAAAAATTAGAACAAATACCATGATGTAGGAAATTTTTTTAGATTTATAATTATTATTTATAGTCTAAGATACCATTTTTGTAGACAAAAATAAAAAAAATTTACTTAGGATATACAAACCTTTGTTATATTTCTCTTCTTTAAAAAAAATAATGTCATAAATGTCACTATTACGCCCATGTGACTCCATGGGCACTCAAGTTCGGTAACAAGATTCCCATGGTCGGACATGAATCAAACAAGAGAATGTGGACACATTTTGGGGTCATTTAATATTATTATGATATTATTTTATTACCCTTAACTACCCGATTACTAATTAATCATGATAATTGAAGCTAATTACTTTCGTTACTATTCATAATGTCCAAAAAAAGAGTCTTAATTTCATAATTTGTACCTTCTTATTCAAAATATGGAATCCATTTTTCCAAATTCCAAACCCAGAAATTGCAGTAAATAAGTTAAAAACAATTCCTGTTTTCAAAACAAATACCGTGTTTTTAAAAACAATTTCTATCAAAATATTTACAATTGTTTATGTCTAATTTCAATGTGAAATTAATTATAATGTCCCAATTGTATTAAATAGTAAAATATATTCTAATTACACTTTAAAAACAATTAAAAAGATAATAAATCAATATTATTAAATTAGATGAAAAAGAAGCTTTTAAGTAAAATGCATTATTTTTAACTATTCATTAGAAAATGAACATTGTCAGAAAAATACCAAAAATTTATCCAAAGTAAATTTCAGTGTCCCAATTCTAAAGAATAATATTATTTTTGACAAATAGAGCTATTAAATTGTCAAAATTTAGATTTAAAAATGATTTTCCATGAAAAGGATATAAAATAATCTTATAAAAATATTAGAGTATTTTATGCTTAAAATTGGATTTATTCTCATTATAATCCTATAATGCACTATCTAATTCATAAATAGATATAGATATGAAAATATATTATTCTTTTACATACATGGGATGTTACATAAATACTGAATGTTACATAAATAAATTCAGATTTACTAAAATATAATCATCATCATGTGGTCTGATATGCTGATCTTGGTGGTATATTATATTTTTTAATAAATGACACCTCCCAGTTTTTTTACTAAATTATTTCATAAAATAAAATATAACATTGTTTTATCATTTTGTATTTTTGAGGATGAAAATTCAAACATGACATTATATTTCTATTTGTAGGTTAGTGAACCATAAGTTTCATGAAACCAATATGTTGTTCATTGATATTGATGAGGTGGTATCACTTCTAAGATATATCTTCTAAAGGGGTTATCTATTTGTGTTTTTAGAACCCAAAAGTTTAGTTCATGTTTGAATTTTATATAATAAATTTCATTTTTTTACATGGAGGCCTTATTTTCCATAAGTATAATTGATGTTGTGGACAATGTTAATATTATAAGTTGATGTCATTGAATCTTGTATGAATTTATCGTCCATATTACATCTAATAATGAGATTTTGTATGCTTCTATTCTATCTAGGAACTTTACACTATGCTTTTTGAGAATACTAAATTACTTTATAAATTTGAATTAAACTTTTTATGGCCAGATGCTCTCCCTATCATTATAATTCATTCACCTCGTGTATTCCCCTTCTCTGAATTGTAATGAACTCCACCATGTTGTTGTTGGAACAACCAAAGGGATTTTGAAGTGAACATCATTTGTTCATTTCCATCTGCTCGTGGATACCCTAAGAAAACCTAATCCATAATTGATTCTCAATATGAATTGATTCTCTACTTGATGTGAACACATAGTCTTCCAAGCACCTCACATGAAATCAAGTCATCATTCAGGTAAACTTATTTTAGATTTTTGTAGTTAATTTAATCATACATGTGTGATCCCTCCCCAGATTAAAAAAACATTATAGAGGCCCTTCTGTAAGATGTGAATCATTTATGAAGCACTTTAAATCCATGAGTATAAATCCTTCATGTTAAAAATGTTGCAACAGATCTACTTACAGAATGTCGGTTTGTCTGTAGGATCATTGAAGTGAAATTTCATGTCAATGGACTCAATAATGAGTAGAAAATTAATTGGGTCATCACTTCAAATTCCCCCCTTCAACTTGGAGCAGTAAGGTATCTTCAGAAGAACAATAATCTTGTAGTTAGGATTTCTTTGGACCATCCTATTTGCAACATGATAAGTAATGAATCCATCTACTCCAGTTATGATGAGGTATTTGGGTGAGTATGCAGCCAATTCACAATATTCTAGGTAAAATCAATTCTATCATACGTTCTGCTCAACAACATTGAATGTCTTTCATTCAAAGAATGTTTTTATTCCTAATTTTGGAAGAAAGTTTTTTTAAATCACAATATAGTTTATTACATGCATGTATGTTTGATTTGTATAAAATAAAATTATGTTCATTATTTGATATAATGAGCAATTTCTATTGTAGGATGGTGCGGTGTATAGATGGTTCATCTGCAGGCATGGTGGTGCACATCCCATAGGCAAGGGGCACCATCAATTCGTGGTACTAGGCATCTGCGTTTACATTAGTGTGACCACGACGGAATGACATATGTTGTGGAATCCAGGGGATGAAAATGAGTGAAAATCATATAAAAATAGTGACACTTAGTTTCCACACTAATATTAGGGTTTTTATTATAATGATCAGAATTTCAATTATTCATTTGAATTATTTTTTCAATAATATAAATGAATTCTCCATCATAAATATCCAAAATAAGTTCTTATTGCATAAAGATTCTACTAAATATTTACCAATATATTAATTTTAAAGAAAAGCTCTTATTACATTTTTTACCCACTGATATTAACTGTTGTACGGATTCATAATATTGTGAACTCAACATCCAGAATAAGGGTTTCATTGTACCAATAACTCACATATCTTTGGAATCCTTAATCATATACTGTTAAAAAATATATTATGTTGTTACATAAGTGATCCATTCTTTCAGAAATAAAGACTGTTGGGTATGTATTTTGTAATTTTTTATTTGTTTCAAAATGTATCTTTTATGTTTCCATTCTTAATGAAATTTAACTAATTCAATATCAATTATTTTTTGTATTACTTTAAATATATGTTGTTTCATGTATGTTATTCCTCAATGGTCAAAGTAAATTTTCATTCCTTTTCATATCTCATTTATGTATTCTTCTGTTATGATGATATCTAATAGGTTCTAAATTTTTTTCAGTATTATATATTATTATCTTGTAATTTTAACATATTTTAAATTAATTTTGATTCTTATCTTCTCAAACTATTATTTCTTTTTGAAATTAAATGTTGATTTATAGTGCCATGTGAATTCATGGGTGAGGTACTAGTATAATTAATTAGACGGATCATCCCTCTAAATAGATCAAAGTCAACATGAAATCAATATACACGAATATGTATGATTGAATCCATCCAAGAAAACTTTCAAAGCATAATCATAAATGATAATAATAGAGGAAATAGTAATTGACCAAACTACGTCATTCGAAATAAAAATGATTCATCAATAAAACCCTATCCAAAATTTTATTTACATTCCAACACCACATCAAAAAAAAAACCAAACGAAACCACCATCATCAAACAATCCAAGACACCAATCCAAAAGTATCACTAAAACAATTCTACCAATAATCCTAGATTATACTCATCGTAGCTCAGACCTATCACCTAGTGGATTTTACATTATGTGGTATATAGTAAATAGAGTAAACCTCTTTTATGAATCAGGATTCTAATATGATCCATCACTAACAACATGTCACCAACCATAATATCATACATCAACATCTGTATCTGTACAATATCACATAACCACTTCCAAACTCAAAGATTAGAATACATCATAATTCCATCACATTAAAACCATATATCATAAGGGTTATGTTAATATGAATGAAATAAAACTCATTCCTTTATACTTCAATGTTAATTCCCCCAATAAATCATATCCATTCAAAATAGTTTTCTATTGTGATCATGTAGAGTATCAACATACTATATCCTCATATAATCATCACCACTACTGCAATTTTTTTAATTCTATCCATCATAGAAAAAAAATTTATATTCCAACCTAAATTCATTATAGACTATATGAATATATAAAAACTAAGACCCATTACAACCATTAGAATATTTTTAACTATGAAAATCGAATATATCCCAAGAAAATATGTGACAATTATAAGCCATTATAGATTAACAATGTTCCCCCCACATATTTTCTTCTTCTCTACCACATATATAATTTATAGAGAAAATATAAGGAAATAATAATTAAAACATAACACAAAATATAAATAAATGAAAAGGATGCCACATAAAAAACATGTTCCCACAACCATTTAATTCAATTTCTCCATCAATCATTTGTTTCTAACTATACTAATTTTTTTTATATTATCCATAACCGTCCATTCCTCTATCATTGTGACATTCCATATTTATATTTTAATTTTTCATCACATTTATAATATACATAAACATTAACTAATTATTATTTACCATTCTTCTGCATCTACCTTCCGATTTTGTTTTCTCAATCAGAATTCCCATTATCATTTCCCAAAATAATCTTCACCCAATTTTAGGAAATTCATTATAAACATCCTCACTACTACATCCCATTTTTTAATAAATGAAATCAATTAGGATCTACAGAATGGAGGTCAATGGTCTTCAGGAACTTCCCTAATCAGTAGGACCCCATTTTTGTGACCTCATAATTTTTTCTACGGCTAGGTCCTTGGGCCACTTTTCTCTACTCTGATCCCATGTTATGCTGCACATCTCGAAGGCAGCCTAGGTGTGGTGGTAATGATAAGGTTTTGGGATGTGTGGATCAGCAGCTTTCAGCATTCGTGGAACAAGGCCTCGATGGTGGCTTTATTTTGTATTGAAATGGCATCGTCACAGAATTTTTTCTTGCGATGGTACTATGTGGGTTTTTTTCAGATTTGGTGAGCTAGAATGATTTGGTGGTCACAGGTTTGTTGTGCGATGATGATTAATTCGTGGTATGATTTCTGGTGGCCTCGTCAATGATCAATGGTAAGTGCAGTGGTTGGATGATGATATCGATAGTGGTGAGGGATGGCGACGATGACATGACAATCATGATGTTGGTGTCAAGTGACATGACTAAAGATAATCTTCTTGGGTGTCATGATATGATTGAATTTTGAATTATGAATATCAGTTTCTTTTTTTTTTGGTTCACGCTCACCCATAAAGCATGTATTAGAAAATTAAATAAAAATTAAATTTTATGTAGTTGCATTAACAATAATAGTTAACACATCATTAAACATCAATAAGTCAAAATGAAAGTAATAAAAATATTAAACATGAATTAAAGGGGATAAAAAAATAGGTAACATGGGAAATGTAAGACACAAACTCCATACTTCTTTACTAATTCAGTTTCACTTCTAATTTAGTTCATTATCATCATCAATTAATTACAGTCTATATGAAATTTATTAAATTATACATGTGTTCCCCATAAACCCTAATAATTAGGTAACAAGCATCACCCCAAATAGGAGGGAAACGAATAGAATGGGAGGAATCACACTGATATTATTTATGAATAATTATTTATGAATATTGAATGATATGTATGGAGATCCCCAAATTATAAAACAATGAGATTCTAAAAAACCTAATGATATAGGAGAATGATGATACTACATACAATTATGGAATTAGGAGAAGCATATAATAATGTTCCTAAGACATTAAAAAAATCATATGTCAAGGTATCTGGTCACTAAAAATTGGGAGAAACAAGAGAGGAGTTAATTAAAAAAAGCCATTTTTTATATTTAATGATTCCACTCCTCAAATATTACATCAAATTTCCATATTTTGTTCCTATTTTATTTTCCAAAAGTTTTTTGGTTCAGAACTTATTTTCATCTAAAAAAATTGTATGGAGTTATAAATTATAAAAAGAGTAAATGAAATTTAATCACTAATGTTAGGTTTATGAAATGGTTGAAAAAGTAGTCTACACGTGTTATTTGTTGAAGAAGATAAAATCCTGATGACATTGTAAAATATAAAACCATATGAAACTCAGCTAGAATCCATAAGTGTAAATTATTTTATGCATACACAGTTACCTAGAATGGATCACATATAGGTAACTCATTGTTATCCATAAAAAATCATTGAAAAAATCATATGACCAACACACAACTCAATATAATACGATATGACACCTACACACATCTCCCTCACTCAGAGAGACCCTTACTCAAGTCACAAAATTATCCTTACTTATGATTCATCATACACTTACACAACAATAACATAACTTTTAATAGCCTTACAAATGGTTTAGAATCCATTGATTACCTTTATGTAACTCTATAATTTTGAGCATTCTCTCACACAACTATAATATTACCATTAATTGGTTATTGGGAAACCATGTCAACCATTACATGATCATCTAATAAACATTAGGTAATGGTGTAGATTCACATACATGACTCATGGTATCCACTATATACCCATAATTTTTTTGACTTCATGTTTTACCTTTATAAACTTCCATTAAAACAGGTTTTACACTTATTAAATTTCAATTACAGCTATAAGGGAAAATATACCATATGAAAAATTACATTTTAATAAATTACATATAAACAAAAAATAAAATAGATTATTATTACTTCAAAAAATATAAAAGACATAAAAAATTTGTTGAATAATTTTAAAACATCCAAATTAATTTCTAAGTAAACTATTACAAGAATAATTTACATTTATAATTTAGAAAAATATATAACAACAAAATAGATAAAAAATAAAGTCTCAAAACTACATTAAAATTTATAAAAGCATTCCAAAATAACATATAGAATATTATAACAACACTCTCAAAAGAGAACACCTGGCATAATGAAAAATGAATTATTTATAATATTCCTAACCGTTTCATTTCCATACCTATATTGTCACACTTTAATTTAAATCTATTATTTCCACTGACATAATATTCATTCCCATATAATTTCCTTCCACTAGAAAGTCAATTTTCATTCACTTATTATAGGGGAATTTAAAATACTTGAATGCACACAAATTACTTTGGTATCATTGAAAAAAAAATCTTACCAAGTACTCCCCTTAGAATTATCTTCGATGAACCTATGCTACTAGGCTTCTTTATTTGTAATAATCTATTGATTTCCAAGGAATGTTCCAAAATATAATTATAATTATTGATGTGAGTATTACTCTCTACTTAGTATTTCCATTCCATTTTAATCTTCCTAATATTCTAGAAAATATTCATTATAAATATTTCAGTGTAATATTAATACATACATTCCATTTCATAATTGTTAAATAAATTTTTCATTCATTTAGTAGAATCTACTAGTAAAAAAATACAACGATTGGGTGTATGTGTGCACTGTCTTCTTCACAACATAGTGGATATAATTATTAATAACTAAATATTATGGATGGTATAAAAGATGATATTGATGAATAACTATGTTTTTATGTCACCTATAAAAAAATGAAATGATTTCGCTTTATACTTCACATCCTTCCATACATTCATTAAGGTATGAGATCACAAATCATGCCTTTGTGCGGATAACTACCACTATGAAAAAATTGAATTATTTCTCTTAAACCCAAATCATGGATGTAAATAAATTTGTAATTATTGAATTTAAATTATTATTATAATTATTATTATAATTCATAAATGGAAATTTTTCATATAACGTCATTATGCCAGTTTACTTGGAAATGAGTTTGTTAATCATTCTAATGTGGGGACTACCAACTCCATAGATGATAAATTTCATATTTCATAAATAAAAATCATTAATGATTATAAGAATTTATTTTATTGAGATATATGACATATATTTAATTTAAAATATTATTTAAATGTTATATTAACAGAATCTAATACCAATTTCCTACTCATTCAATCATTACGACACACTTTTGATTTAGTCGATTTACAACTAGATTTAGTGATATTCTAATGATTATATAGTGAATGATTAAAGGATGTTATATAATTTAAATTGATTTTAATTATGAGTAATCATTGATTCTATATATTCTATAATTTTCATATTTAAATCGAAACATGTCAACAAATTCTCATCCTCACTCTTTAAAAACTACTAAAATAAGATTATCTCTGGATGCATCTTCAATATTCATAATGAAAAATATAATGGGATTAAATGGAAAATTTTTATATAATTATTGTATATACATTATATAATTATAGGTAATATAATAATTATTAACCTTGTATAAATGATCAAGTCCAAACATTAATATCATAAGGGATGTAGAAGGTAATCAACCATATTAACACCTAGTGTTAAAAATAAGATTCAATGAACCATTATATAATTCGAAAAATAATTATAAATAAAGAATATAATAATATTTTAGAGATCAATAATTTTATGTGAATGATAATAATTATTTTTATGGTTTTTTAAAAGATGTTAAAGAATTATCAACTAAAATGGGAAATAAGGCATAAGATTTTTGTCTAAGACTCCATTCATTGAGTCATCTATAAAATTATAAAAAATTAAATTTTATATGGATTATATGATTTCTTATTGTCATTATTTTATAAAATATGATTTATTAATGTAATTTTAGTCTAATTATTATGATCTTTATCATTCATAGTGTTTGGATAAGATGTTACTCAGGACCCGACTTATGTTCTTTTTCCATGAGACTTGAAATTTGTTTTGGAATCGATCATAAAAGTATCAATTCAATTAATATTTAACATTAAATAAGATTCATTGACATTAAATTTGAGAAAATTAATCCCTAAAATTTAAACTTTTACCTTTAGGGTATCACATTATATTTTAAATTTCGTAACCAAAAGGATTGATCCCCAAAAAAGTCACAGTACTCTTTTTCTTATAAATACATGTTTACCTAAATATATATATTGTTTGAAATTTTCTAGGTGACCTTCATACTACTTTTCACCTCATAAAAATGAAAAAAAATCATGATTTTTATTATATGGGTTTTCTAAAATTTTAATGGACTTTCAAAAAATTTTCATTATTAGTTTTCGGAATTATATTCTTATAATGTAATATTCACAACATTTTCAAATTGTGTATTTCAAATTTCTTTTTAAAATAGAATATCCAATAACTCTATGTTTCCAAAAAAATATTTTTAAATTGTGATATTTTAATTTCTTCCATATATGTCATTTTAGAAAAATAATATAATATCTTTTACTTGTTTACATTTGAACGTATCATTCTAACACCTTGGTATCATTCTATAATAATTCATCTATATGCCTTAATGTTTCTAAAAAATTATTTCTTATTATAATGGTTTAATAAAATAATATTATATAAATTTTCTCAAAAGAATTTGTAAATTTTTATTTTTAATTAATGTTTCTTAATTATATTTACAGTTTTCTTTATCTAAGTCATATTTTTGATCAGTGGTATTCTTCAAATGATTTCGTCCACCATCATTACTTAGATTTCCTATGAAATTCATTTTTTATCTACGTCTATATTGATAATTGATTTTTTATTTTATAATTGTCTACTTTTATAGGCATGATTTAATTCTATTTCCATTATTAAGTGAATTCCATATGTTCCATTACATGATTGAAGTTTTCTCACCTAGATACACAAAACATAAATCGATTGGGAATTTTTTTTGTTGAAATATTATATCCTTTTATTATATTGTTTATTAAACATATTATTATTCATATTTATTGTGTATTTAGTACATAGAGTGAGGTTTAATTTCATTGGATATCCATTAATATTCCATGGGATTTTGATGTCATCTTTATTGATGAAATTATTAATTCTTACTCAAAAAACAACTTCAAAATGATTTAAACCCAATATTATTTCTATGTGGTTTTATTATTAGTAGACTAAAACCATGGGTCACAGATATCTAATGAACCATTTTTTCTAGATTTTTTATTTGAATGGAAATTTGGAATTTTATTTTTTGTCCTCATAAGGGGTAAAACCAACATTTTCCCTTTAGAGAATGTCTCAAATAAATTTTTTTACTACTATATTGGTCATGGAATTATTAAAATACCCTTGGCCATGAGAATAGAGGAAATATATGCCATTATAACAATTATATAATAATAAATATATAATTAATTAAATTGTAATATATTTGTTTCTATTTTGGTGGTCACATTATTTAAACTGACAGTCAAATTGAGATTCTGACTATAAATATGAGTCTATAATCGGAAGGGGTGCTAGGAAATGTGAAAACCCCCATTAGTTTTTGAGAACTAATATGGGCATTTTAAATAGTAATTTAATTAATTATAACACCCCTTTTCGTAAATTTTCATGGATGGTTGAAGGAATAGGGATTCTACATCATAAAATGGATAAACCATGATTGATTTTAGAAGGAGTACCATAAAATTTTATCCACGGTGCTGATCAAAATTGGATATAGGTACAATGGCTTCTAGGGGAATATTTGGACCCGAAGCTTTTTCATTTTCTCCATTATGTAGTCCAAATTTCGAGTTCTAAACACAAATCCTTGAATATTTATCATTTTTAGTTTTTAATGAATATTAATGGTTTATGTGGACACTATAGGGGGTCAATCTATTCATAATTGAGGAAATATTTCTATTTTGGACCTTTTCATTGGGTTTTTCTTTTGAAACCACGGTCATGTGATGTGTGGATACAAGAACACGTGAAATTTGTTCTTATTATTCAGGTAATATGTCATTATAATTACTACATCTCATGTGCATGGACAACATGCACTGAAGTGGTATAAGGCCATGTGGTAGAGTAGTTTTTTAGGATGGATATTTTTTATCAACACATCATATATTTAGAGTACACATCATACGGTGGAAGATGGTCATATAGTCCAGTAGTTGAGATGATGATGTTTTGGAACTCCACATTGTGTACTAAAACTACACTCCATGTAGCGGTACATGTCAATGTGTCCAACAACATGGGTAGACACTACATTTAAGGAAGACATGATCTTGTAACAATACATTTTTGGACCCGATGTATTCCATATTTGTATAGTTAAACACATCCAGACCTCAGGTGTACCTAGTCCATCTAAAAGTACATGTATAGTTAAGAGTTATGGGACTACATGATGTGTACTAAGGGAATATAATGTATACCCATACCTTGTCCCCTATCTAAGGTTTTGGGGTTATTTTATGGTCTTGAGTTATAATTTGACACAATTGGAGTCAATTTTGAGTATCCAGCCAAATTGAACAAGATGATATATCCCTTGGGGAATTGGAGGAAATATAATAGGTTTTTTAAGGTATGTCTACTTTTATGGGTAGATTTTAATCCAATAATTTAACCTTGTTATATCCTATGAGAGAAAAATGGGAAAAGACCATGCCAGGGTAATGAGAATTATATGAGGACATATAATGGTCAAATTAAAGTCCTTGATTTTTCTTATAATTGGATTTTACCATTCTGGAAAGGCCAGTTTTCAACTGATGGTGATGAATAGGTGGGTTACAAGGGCCAACATAGAGAGTCATGGAATGAGGTGGTCATGGGTACATTTCCCATGTGAGGTTTACTAATTTTGGGATAGTGATTTCTTGTGATTAAAGAGAGTGGTTTGTGAGATGTGTGACCCCCGGAGAGATGCCTTTTTCCCAAATGATTAGTTGTGCCCACTGATATAGGTATTACACTCAATATGTACTAACTCAAATGAACTAAGTTGGTGCTCGTTGATAAAATACCCATATGTGGGTGAAATATTGGGTAAAAGTGGTTTTATGTTTCACATATAACCTAAAACTATTTTTAATCATGATAGGGATAGTATGATGAGGGTGGGAATAGTCACTTGGTTGGCCCTACGTGTACTAGATTCTTCTAATTTATGCTTAGACAATGGTAGAGGATGAATGTTGAAAAAGAGAATTCATGTGAACTTATTTTTTTGAAAAGTATGTTTTGTTTAACGTCATAAAGCAGTAAATGATTGAATGGTATAGATTATAGACAGCAGTTCCCGAATCAAGTGGTATATTATTTGTATTTATGAAGTTGTAAATTATTCTTGAAATCATTTTTTTGAATAGTGTACATGAATTTTTCATATATGGACGATGTTGGTGGATATAGAGATCCAGAAACAAGTTTTGAAATAGTGGGCATGGTGTTCTGTAAATATTATCGAGAATATAGGACATCAATTTCCAAATACATTGGTGAGGATGGTGGGCATTGAATTCAACATATATGTGTGAGGTTAGTGGAAAGGGTATCCATATATTTGATTTATAATAGTGGATATAGTGTTATGTACCTATGGTTGGGATGATAGACTAATGCCCTAGTTTGGATTAATATAATTTATGGATTAGGTTTCAGAATGAGGCTCTAAAAACTAATAGTATACTTTATAGGTTTAGTGCTATACTGACACTCTAGGATTAAACTATGTACTATTCAATACAAATAATAATACTATATAGTTTTTATAGTAACCTATGTGAGTGAAATATAATAGAAAATAATAATATAATGGTGGTTTTAATTACAAAACTAGAAAATGTTTAAAATACAAATTCCTCCCCCTCCCTGGCTCACTCGTGACCCCGACCTCATTATACCCAAACTCCACCTCTCCCTTTCTCTGTGGCATCCTTGGAAACATGACCCCCTTCCACCCACCCATCTGACCTACCACGTTATTTCTCACCCAATACTCAATCCCTCATGACACCCCCCTCTGACGCTAACCCATGTGACCCTAATCTATGACCTCCCTCTCCTGGCTCTCGGTTCCCCTCCTTTCCAGCAACAAGGACCCCCCCCCCACTCATCAACTGCCCTCACCCCAGCTCAAAGTTCCCCTCCACCCTGAAAATTCGGAACCCCATACCCCTCCAACCTCCCTCTCCCCAGTTCAGATCACCTCTTCAATGAAGTCGTGGACCCCCATAAAGGTTACATCATACTCACTATAATCCAATTTTATGCTGTCATTATATGGTCAATAAATGGTGATAAAAGTAGCCTATTAATTTTTTTAATTTATTCAGTAGTTATATTTAGATATATGTAATTTAGTATTAATAATTGTTATTTATATTTTTATGTTATTTCTTTATAGCTATAATAATAAATAATTTTGGTTTTGTTGTATTAAATTTAAAATAAATATATTTGTTTAGGATATATGTCAATATTAAATATAGATCATTGTTAATTTAATGGTTTTTATTTGATATTAATGATATCAAATTTTTTATATATAGGATAATGCCTCTAATTTTTTATATATTTTATTCGAAATTATTTTGCATCTCATAACCAATTGGTGGTAGGGTTTCAGATCAAACATGGTTTCATCGCCAACCCTAAAATGGTCTCTAAGGAAAATGGCCTGGAAAATGAGATATTATACCCTTTATAAATTTATTATAAGTCATCATGTTTTATGAATATGGGAGGAATAATTTTTTTATAAAATATATCAAATAATGATTGAGTACTTGTGGTTATATTTTAACATCAAAATAATAAATTTTGGGCTAACTGTTACAACCAAGAATGTTTCATTGATTTTATATTAAATAACATAATTTTTAATATAACTAATTATAGATTATAGTTTTTTTATTCAAATGAATTATTTTTATCATTATATTTAAAAATAACAATAATCATTGTTTATAATTATGTTAACTTCATGTTCTCTTATGTTAATCACAAACTGAAGGAACATCTGATTCGATGTAATGTGAAACAATTTGATTTTTATTGTTCATGGAACAACAGGAAGTCACAATTAACAAGTTCAATAGAATATAACCATGTAAAATTTAATATTTTGCGAATTCATGACATATAATGATATCAAAATAATGTATACTTTTCATTCATATTTTAAATGTGGTGCATTTTCATTAGTCAGATATGTGGATGGGGTTCGAACATTTCTCAATGAAGATGATTATTCAATTGAATGAACCCTCTTTACATAGAACACTAGGGTTGAATTAAAATTTATAATTTTATCCCATAAAATATATCATTTATATATAAAATATCAAAAATTGATATATATTTTTCCACATTAATGAATATAATATTTTACACAATTCAATCATTATATATTATTTATTTCAATAATGCATCTACCATCAAATACTATGCTCTTGAGTCTTATCCTAACCCATATAGATAGTTATTTATCATAAAAATATTAATTTTATCTTTACCAATAATGTCACTTTATCTTTTATCTCTCAATTTAGGATGTCATATATGATATATTTTAAAACATTCATCGGTTTCCGTTGTGCTGAAATTTAGTGGACATATAATTTATTTGATTATTCATCTATGTTCGTGAGACGAAAAATAATTTATCATATTCATGTTTCTATATTTAATGTTGAGAAATAAATTGTTCTTTATTTGAGTCATCCAATTTTCCATAAAAATTTTTATGAAAGTGTCAATGGTGAATTTGGGAGATATATAATTTTAATTTTACCTATTTTTTTAAAAAATTTATATATTAATATCGTAATGCACAGGTATAATATAATCCAATAACTATGGACAAAATTTAGTTTAATTTACCTCAATACACACTTTGTTATGCCCGGGGGTTGGGTGAATTTTTCGATTGTGAAATTGAAAACCAATTATTGTGTGGAAGAGTAAAATGTATGTGTCTTTATTCTAAATTCATGCGAAGGTTGAATATAAAAGAAGTATTTGAGAATTTGATATTGAAACCATTTCATTATCCATTTGTATGTTGGATTTTTCATGGTGAATAAAATGTAATCGAAATTCAAAATAATGAAAATAATGTCAATGCACTTCTAAGTGACTTAGAAGTGGATAATTAATATTCAAATTATTCTAAATTATTCCTTTGGATTTATATAATACAGTTTAAAATATTATAATAGATCAACAAAAAATTCCGTTGATCATGAGTAGGTTAATCATCCCCAAAACATGAGGGACCAAAAATGTGATTATTATGAATTATTTGAAGATATTAAAAAATAACAATACGAAGGGTCTTCCAAGTATTCAAATTTGTCTTTTATACATAATTCATATCATAAGAAATGTCTCTATAGAATTTATAACAAAATAATTCAATTATTTTAGAGTTTCTTCAGGATGCATTCAGTGATACTAATATCTATTCATTATTATATAAGAAGATAAAGTCATCAAAAAGATGGACATGATTATGAAATGACACATGCATTCCATAATTATTTAATTCTATAATGGAAAGAAGATTATGTTAAACAAGAATGCATAAGATCACATTCAAGATGATTGATATCAATGAAATACAATTTATGATAAATCAATAAAACCCCAAGATGAAACAGAAGAAGAAAGGTCCAGCAATGGTATTGTGTTACATTCCTCTGAAACCCCAAATGGAAATATTATTCATGTAATCTAAGACTACATATGACATGATGTGACATTGTTAGGATAGTAATTATACCTTTATGATACATCCAAAATAGTTGACAAAATGTATGATTATTGATTCTTTATGTCCATATTTTTCATACCCTTGGAATGAACATTTAGGATTTTCTTATGATGGATTTAACCATTTTGGTAATTTATTTACTTAATATTACATTTCTCTAGTTATTTTGATCCCCAATAATCTACCTCTAGATTATTGTATGTATAATACTTCTTTCATAATTTAGATGATTATTCTTATAATGAAAATGAATGTAAATGAAATTGATGTATACCTTAATCTTTTAATCCATGAATTGGAAAATTATGGGATAATGGATTTGAACCATATGATTGTTCAATAAAAGAAAAAATAAAATTAATGATGCATTAATGAGGAATATTAGTGACTTTCTTGGACAAGGAAATTTTTACTGGTGGAAAACTCATACCGTTTTGTCTTGTATAGTTTCTAATTTTGAATTTCATTCTCAATGATTAACTTATAGAAGAAAATAAAATATTATGTGTCATCATAAATTTCATGGTTCTTCTCATAAATTCGGATTTAACAAGACATGAATAAATGAAGATATGTATATGGGAATTTCACTGATGGTTTTATATGTTTCAAAAATCATGGGATAGCTAATTAATGGCACAATTTTTTTTAATAATTTCATCAGTTTAAAGAAGGGAGAAAAGGTATGATGTACAGTATCTGAAGAATGATGAACACAACAATAAAAAATACAATATATTTCAAGCTTCTTATTGGGAGATTAATTCGATACATCAAAATCATGTAATAATGAATATTGAGAACAACATCTCTTACAATATAATTTTTACAATTCTTAATGAGTAGGGTAAATCAGCAGCTCGCCTTAATGCTAGTAACATTTGGATTCAAAGAATATAATGAATATCTTGTAAGAAATAGAGAATAAAAATTATTGTTATGCTATTTTTACACTGAAATTTCATGAGAAAGACATATTACTTGGAAATTTAAAGACTATAATAGTTCTATATGGATATTTAAGTAACATATCAATGTGTGTTGAATTAAAACATGTTACATGGATTGAAAATTCATTACACTCATATTTTGATGTAGTAGATGTTGTCATTGTATTTTCATAATAATTTACCTGAAAATTTAATTTCCTTTATAGTTGAGGATTATACATTTTCAAAGATCCTTCTAGAAAAAATAAAAATCCAACTAAGCTTGATAAATGCCAATAATGAATTTTTTTTATGATATGTTTTAGAGAGATGTTATATCCACCATAATTATTAATAGTTATTATTAATTTGACTATTCATTTGGTTGAAGAGGATAAACATGGGTTAACAATTTACTATCGATCGATTTATCAAGTTGATCGGTCGGTTGATATTTTTTATTTTGATTAGTGAATTTATTTTTATCAAATCATTGAGTAATTATTTAAATAAGGTTCAAATATTTATCCATTTGGTACATAGGTCATTTGAAATCATATGTGATGAATAAAGTCCATCAAGAAAGATCTATTGATAAATTTTACATAGTAGAAGAGTGATTGGACTTCTATTATAGGTATTTGGATGGGATTGATATAGGATCAAATCATGTTGTATGTACTGAAGACATCTCCACTAATTCTATTTTTAAAAAACCAGTCATTGGTATTTCCAAATATTAGATGACCAACTAGAAGAGGGTAAAATTTTACACTATCTAAATAAGAGTTTCTACAAGAAAATATATTTGGGATAATCAATAGTGTCATTGCTGACTCATTTATTGAATTGAAACTACAAATAAAGATGCTACAAATGGGTCAATCTCGAATTGAGTTGGAATTAACCAAAGTAGTTAATAGTGATATTGAATAATGGCTATCAAATCATTTATGTATATACTAATATTAATATTATTGATGTGTATTTATTTTTTCTATGATAAAAGGATCATATTGAAAAAAATTATGTATAATAACTAATGAAAATAGATCTTAAATATTGAATGATTTGATGTTTTTGGCTCGATGTCCTTTAATAGACACAAATAGATTTGATTCCAATAATATACATAGATTATGGTTTCATACAATTTATCATGGAGAATACATGAAAACTAAAAATTGTGGTATATTTACATTTTCATTTGAGGGAGAATATGATACGTTTAATGAAATAATTGAATTAAACTAACATGGAATGTTTTATGTTGTCTTATTCAAAAGAACGTGGATCGCCATTGATTGGGGTATAATGCAATATTCATTGCCTTTTAGTTCTCTCTACATAAATTTCATGATTGATACTGGTGAGCATGCGGTACATGACCCATTTATTATGGAATCAAAAGTAAAGAGGGAATATTTTGTGGAAGATTAAATAAATTATGTTTTTTTTGGTTTTATACACGCAACGTAGGTAGACATATATGATATGGGTGAGGAAGATCAATTTTTGTATTGTGACAATGAACCTCATAAACTAGAAAACATTAAATAATTTTTTCCTAAAAATATAAAAAGGGGAGAACATACACTAGAGGGTGAAAAAGAAATATGAATCGCATTGGGGGATAATGATAATGAATATAATGAATAGGATGATAATTAAATGTTTAAATTTCTAATGAAAATGTATTACACTTTTTCATTGGTAAGTGTCTCATATGTATTTACATTGTTATTTTTTTCTATTTGTTTTTTTGAAAATATTTTATATTTTTTTTATCCATTTAAAATACCATAACCATTTGAAATGTAAGAATGTTGAGAACAAGATAAATGTCGAATCCTAAGTGATCAACATTTGGGATCATGATACAACTATCTTCATATTCAATGGATCCTAGTGATTTCATTGTACTAGAAGAAATTTACACCCTTTTATCATATCCCTTTGAGGTAAATTTTGTATTCGATATATCATTCAAAAAAATTTAATGAAAATAAAAAAATCCATAAATAACAATATTCTGAAACGTTTATATTGAAAACACACATTTTGATTCATACCAATCACATCTTGTATCAGATTGAAATTTTTGGATTCCTTCACATCAAAAATTAATTAAAGATCAATATCCATATGTTTGAAAATAATATATGTTTGTTTGTTCAGTTTTGCCTTGCAATACACTTCAAAATGGTACAAAATCCATTGAAAAAGTTTAAGTGAGTGAAAAAAATGGAAATGAATTTTTAATTCCTTTATATCGTAGAAAAACAAATGTATATTAAATTTTGAAATGTAAGAACTAATTTCACATCATACTGAGTTTACAGGTTTTCTGTGATGGTTGTAAACATGTTGTAAGTGTTTTAAATTAATCAATTGTGTGTGAAATGGTAAAAAAAAAGGGAATTCCTCATATTTTTGTGAAATAATGGGGAAACCATTATTTTTGTTATTTTTAACAAATATTCATTGAATATACATCAATATGATTTGTAGTGTTGATAGAATTACCCAGTATACACTTTTGAAATGTACATAAGCCACTAAAAACAAGTGTTAGGGGTACAAATCTAGGAAAACAATGTTATATTTAAATAAAATAAAGGCACAATGATAGTAGATTTAATAGTGATATGTAGAAACTGATGGAAATTCATTCAATATTATAGTTTTTCCTTTATGGACATAATGAAATCATTTGTGTTCTAAAATACTAAAACATGTGTGGAATGTTCAAAACCATAGAAAAAGTCATTAAATGGATGGGTAATAAAGGAGAAACTACAAATGAGTTTTTTATGAAATTTATTCATCGGCAACATGTGAATCTAACATGCAGTATGATTGGAATTTCTCGTTATACACTTTTAAACATTACAAAATACCTTAAAAAAGTGTTGTGGGTTCTATACAAGAAAAACACATCATCTTACCCTGAAATAATATTAAAACCCCATATATTTAGTTATAAAATTTTGGAACCAATGACATGTCAGTATTAGTTAAGGTCTTCTTGTTATGTATGTCATTCTGATTTTAGTGTTTTAAAACACTAAACATGTGTCGAATAGTAAAAACCACTGAAAAAATCACAAAGTGATGTGAAATTAGAGGGAAAACACCATTGAGTTTTTTGTTAGGTTCATATAGACAACACGTCAATATGTTGTGTGATGTGTTCATAAATACAATGTATAAACATTTTAAAGGTACACAAGCATTTAAAAAAGATGTGTCTTGTGATCAACCCAAAGAAAGCAGCATCAGATTACCCTAAAATCATCATTGAATAACTGTATATTTAATATTCAAATTTTGGAACTGAGGACATATTATTATGAATTATGGTTTTCCTGTTATAGACATAAATATGTTTTTGTTGTTTTAAAAGTCTAAAATGTGCATGGATGGTCCAAAGAACCACAAATGAAGGAAAATTGCTTTTTAAAGCATAGGAAAAACCGATTATTTGTTTTTGAAATTTAAGACAAGAAAAATCACCAATCTAATAGGCAATGTTTTTGTAATCACTTTGATTACTAATCTGGAAGGTTTAAAATCCTATAAAAAAAGTGTTGGGTGGATAAAACGTGGAAAATCTTATAGTATTACCCAAAATTAAAGAAAAAACTATATATTTAAAATTTTTATTGTTGGAACTGATGACGCATCATTCCAAATTACATTTTTCCTGTTACATACATAAACATATTTTTTGTTTTTAAAACACTTAAATGTGCGTGGAAATATCAAAACCATACAAAACCACTAATTCATGTGAATACAAAGGAAAACCATCAGTGTGATTGTTTTAATGTGTATTCATAGAAAAAATGTCAACCTGAAGGGTGGTGTGGTCATAATTACTCGATATACCTATCTAAAAGATACAAAATCCTTTAAAACAAGTTCTAGAGGATATAAACTTAAAAAAAATATGATTGCCTTGAAATCAGAAGATAAAAAGTATACATTTAATTATGAAATGTAGAATCCCACAACATGACATTCCAAATTTGGTTATCCTAGTATGTCCATAAAAACGTTTTTAGTGTTTTAAAACAATAAAACTTGTGTTGAATGGTCAAAATCATATATAATGGCCTCATATTGGTGTAAAATCTTTGAAAAAACAACATTGTGTTATTTAGAAATATTGTAAATTATGTGACATCAAAATCATTAATTTTATTTTATTATGTAATGTTGAAGCACCCAATACGCCACTTTAAATGTAAATTAGAATATTTACTCAACCCTTTTCAGTTTCAACTTTTAAATATTATCTTAAAAAATAATTTTTGTGTTATCAATATGTTCTAATTATATATTATTTTTTTATGTGAAAATTACATATACTCTATTAAAGAAATAAATATTTTTATTACAGTATTCTGAAATTATACATTTTCATTCATCGTTATCATAAATTTTGTTAAATGATCTAGTTTTTTAGGAAATATGCTGACCATTATAATCCACAACATTCTTCAGAAGCCACTAATTATGGATATTAGTTTCCATGGTCAGTTAAAATTTTAGAAATTATTCTAATGTAATTAATATTTATTATGTGTAGTTTTATTTTTCGTTTTATTTTTTTATAGTTGTAGAGATAATGTGCTTGATTTTTGATGATGACTTGACTTGTAGGTAGAAAATTTTAATGGATATCCTAACATGGATGTATATTAGTCATGGGATGTTGTTAGGAATATTGTATATATATATATTGTCTGACGCATGGTTTGAATTATATTAGCGTCATAAAGAATGGATTTTTTATACAGATATGGGTATATGATATATGTATGTGGAGATAATCATATATTTATGTTTATGTATAATTATATGTTAATTTTTAATATTATAGTTTTATGATAATTTTTTTTAAAAAATAAACATTATTTTGCAATAGCTTTATTTAACCACCTCTAAATACATTTTGTATTAAAAAGTTTTTATCATTTGATCTTAACCACCACTAAAGAAACAACTAGTAATATGTAACAGGTATATTTATTTTATTTTACTTATTTCACTCCTAGTAATTATATGATACATATCCTCCCCTCAATAATCCAAAAAAATACAAGTAAAAACTGCTACTAAATTATAAAATTGCATTACTAAATGACTAGAAACTGTGAAATAAACAACCATTTTAATAACCACCCCTACTCTATTAGGCGGTGGTTTGAACGGACTCTAGTTCTTGAAATAACCACTTCTATTGATCCTTTTTTGTAGTAAATTGAATTAGGTGGTTGGATTAATGCTCTACATCCTTGGTTTAGGTGTCAGACTGACCCTCTTGAAACTATATACTCTATATGGTTTTGGTTGTTTGATCCATGCTCTGTATCAATGTATTTTTCCTTATATTGATGCTATAGGAACCATCAATTCTATACGGAATGATATTATAGGACTATGAGGGGTTTAATATACCTATTTTGGGTGACATTATATGGGACATCATAGATTATTAACATCAATTCTATGATTACCATGGAATTTTTCCCCACCGTCGAAGGGATTGGTGGTGGGTGCTGTGGATATAGAGCCTGCATATTACATGGGATACATGTAAATTCATACATGGTCAAATACGACTTGATTCTAGAAACATAAGGGAAGTTTGATCAAGGTCATGGACATAAGAATTTATAGTGACATTATTTCCCTTCATTTCAATTGTGTATCATTTATGGTTAACTTATTGAATGAGCATGTCATTATGGTAGTAGGTTATAGATTCACCTTTGGGGTATCTTTCTGAGATTTACATATCACCCACTATACATGAACCATACTGTGTATGTAGAACAAATATCTACTTTTAGTTTGAGAAATGATATAATACATAGAGTTTAGAGTCCTAGGGATGCATAAAAGAGAAGATATGATCATATGGGGACTGAGGATGTGGTTAGATTAGGTCGACATGGTACTGAAGACTGTGTATGTAAAATTTCTCAAAATTGGTTGTAAAAGTTAATGTATTATTTTTTTTGTTATTTTTCATATGTAATTTTTATAAATTTTGATTAGATTTTTATTTTTGGAAATAATTTTCATGAAATTACAATATTCCATCACATTAATGAATGATACTACTATGGTTTATTTGTTTGGGTGTACATTGATATATATGATAATTGATATTTTTTTTGGTTCTTCACTCTAATATGGGGTAATTTATTCTCAAAATGCACATTAAAAACTCACATCATATTAGAATACTCTACCATATGAGATGTTACACTTGAGGTCTTTTGTAAAACCGGTCCAACTGCTCTTCATGGAGTGGTACATGACATGATGTTACCAAATGCTATCGAAGGAGTTACGTTTGTGTTGTTTAACTATTTGGGATCTTGAATTTAAATTATTTAGAAATATAATAGATCCCACTAGGGAAATTTTGATTTTACATCATAGAAACATTTTTCGATGGGATGTATAGGTTACTCGGGCATAAGATTAATATTCTTTTATTTAATTGTTATGGTTCAATATTATATTTATCATGGGAGGATCACATAATTTTTAGAATTGATAAATTTTTATTCATATCATGATCTTCCACCATTTTCAATAGGCCAATGAATTTATTTTGACACATGTTTTATAGAGGTATGAGTTGAATCATGCATCAAGATTGGAATATAGGGTTCATATGTCATGGGTCATCTATTGTCAGATTTTTCTAATGTCTCAGTGACATTTGATTATTGTCTCAACAACTTATCATATGACTTTTTCTTATATAATTACATGGTTCCATTATATTGAATATGGCCAACATGTATATATATATTATTCTAATTTTATGGTATGTGGATATTTTCTAAAATTCTCAATAATGACGATGATTATATAGCCCTCACGAATAGCTAGTAGGGCGACCATAGTGGGATATATTATAAAATGTGCCGAAATGTTGTACTAATTCTGGGTGGTTTTTAGTTGAGTTTAGTTGTTTGGAATTATCATAAAGGGTGTAGTCTTATGATAATATTATTATAGGGGTATTTCACCCTAGTTGTGGGATGTCAGTTCAGTAGATAACATTCTTTGTGAAATAGATCTTATTAATTTTTGTTTAGATTAATGATTCCCTATAATGTTTGTTGGGGAGCATGGTTGACACCAAATAAGAAGTTACCTTTTCCATGTTATACTATACCTATGTGGTCATAATGGGTAACCTATGGTAACACATGATCGATGGTGAGTAGGAAAAGGGCCTAGTAATAATTTTTATGGAACAATTTTCATGGGATTTGGTTCCATGTTACTTTTAAGCATCACTCGAGAGATGGTTCTATTATGTTTTATGTTCCCTTAGGTGTCTGAGTTTTATGTGAATGTTTTACACATTTTTTAGAAATGGAAAATGTGTGAAATATATTATGGGGTTTATGAAAATTGGATTACATTTAGTTTGATAAAGAGAACTTATATGATAGTGTTTCAGATTATTGGTTTGTTTTAAGAGGGGAAGAAACATTCAGGATCCTATACAAACAAATAATTGTGAAGGAATGTCATTCATAGTGGATATGAACTAGATCAGGAGTACTGGAGGTTCTTGAGGGTGTGCGGAAAGGGATTATGAGATGAGTTTTCATGGGGAATTACTCACTGGGTTCTGATTAGATTTTTTGTTTAGGGTATTCAATAGAATGTGACTATTAGTTTTTAATGTAATCTTGGTGGAATGAACATGTTGTGATGTGATGTATTGTTTTTGTGTAATTTGTTCTCTGAAGGGATACACATGAGATAATTTAATTAATAAGGGATCTCTTAGTAGGATGTGAACGTATGTTGGTTTGATGATCAGCTTGTGGGAATAGTGTTCTAAAAAATGTCCTATAAAACATGATGTTCTAGTAATGGATAAGAATTATTTGGTATTCATAAAATAAATATTAGTGTAATAAAATTTTTGATATGATCATTCATATTATATTAACATTAACATGTGTGCACTAATAGTGAATGAGATAAATCAAAACTATTTAATGGTCACCCCAGTTTTGATAATGTGTATCTTAGGTGGTTTCTCTTGTGAAGAGTTTAAAGTGAATATCTAAAGTGGGAAGTCACCCATAATCCATATATAATTAAGGACCATGAGATGGACTTTGTGATTGTGAATTTTGTGTATTAAATTAATATAATATGAGAATGAGTGAAAATTGATGTTTTGTTTAATCTCTCATTTGGGAGTGAGAGTACCATGTCCAGTTCTATTATCTTGATGTAATGACAGCTTGATTTGTGGGGTTAGCATTTGCTTTCAAAGATAAAATAATGATAATATTATGGTTGGAAGTATCTAATTAGATTGTATGAGATGATCCTTTTCCATGTAGGGTTGAAGATGTATTGGGAACGACATCGATTGTGTCAGTGGATCTTGATGGATGTCTGTTGATAGGAAACTGTAATATTGGGAATTGTTGTGGATAAGAATTGATCACTATGTGTTGTTTCATATGGTTCAAGTTACCATAGTCTTGATTATGAATTTTTGATGATATTGTGATTTCACGTGATTGAAGGTAAGATTCATGCACTTCCTTGGTAGTATTCTAATGGTTGAAAGTGTTTTTTTGACCTTTAAAGGTTTCAATTACATAGCATTGGAGTTTTTTATAGGAACTAAAGTGGCTCCCTAAAGAAGAAAACAATGATTTTATTATGAATTGATAGCTGAATTCAGATATAATGTGTTTTTGCATGACCAATGAATATTTTCATTGCTATGTAGTTTTATGGTGGGGATTTTTTACATACCAATGATTTTCCATATATGAGTTTGATAAAAAAAATTGAATATACACATTATGGTTCATCTGAGAGAAAATGGTCATTTTTCCCTGAAAGTGGAGATTAGATAATTTTAATTACCTCTATATTGTTCCTAGAATAGATTTCTTATAGACGGATATGATTTAAGATGAATGTTGAGGAATTTGAATTTTGGGGGAATAATTATTATTTAATTAATTAAATATTAAATTATTCATGTGGGTTCGAGTGGAGATATCATTCTAATAGAGAATCTAATTAATAATATGACAATAAAGATGATTCCCAATGTGTTTTTTTCTTTTTTAAAGTATAAACCCACATTGGGTTTTAGTATGAGGGATGATGGTTTTAAATGGACATTTAATTAATTAATTAATTCCCCCCCCCCAATCGTGGATTCCTACACATGGATAGAGGATGTGACGTGACCTATGTCTATAATGATATCCAAAATAAGGAGGAACATGGATGTGTTGGTTTTAGACATTCTCCATCATAGTGATTAAAACAGAATCAAGGTGCAAGGTCTTGTTGGAGAATCTTTGGATATGATAATAAAGTGTTATTTGAGTTAGAATGGGAGGTTTTTTACTTTAAATCCTTTAACACCATTTGTTAGTGGTATGTTGTTTTTAATTCCTATTTGTGACACCTAAGGACCCATTAAGTGTAATTATATTCTTATTTATGTAAAAATGAGTGATTCAAGAAGTTTTTTGGGGTTTCCGGTTGAGAAATCTCAATCAAACAACATGCAGTTTTCAATAACACAAACCCATTCTTATTTGGGGAAGATTGAGGTTTTCTAACTACATGTCATGTATATAGATTATATAATATGTAATGTTACAAGTCCATGTGTTTTTATAGTTGGAACGATGTAGTTTTTTGGTAGTACATGCCATGTACATGGAGTACACACAATGTAGTTGAGCATGGCCATATAGCCATGGATTTTACAGATGTAGATCTTGAACTACACATGATTTATTATAGGTATGTACTATATAGTTGTATATGAAAATGTGGTTGAGTACCTGAGAAAACACCACATGTAATTAAGGTATGGTCCGGTAATAATACACATCCATACACCATGTATGTCTATAAAAGTAGTAGTATACAATCGAACCATAGGTGCACCAAAATAGTGTAGAAGTACATAGCCATATTTTTGGATTTGGAGTACATGTACTTTTATTTTGGTATGTGTTGGGTAATGAACTATTATTAACCATTTTAGGGTTTGGGTTAGCATTCCACCAAGAAGTTATAATTCAACCAAATACAACACTAATTTGAGTATTGTTCGATGAAAAACATGTTGGTGGATCCCTAGGGGCGTTTTGAGGTCATATAAGAGGTGGTTGGAGGTGAATAAGTTTATATAGAGAGGTTTTATTCCAAAAATTGAATCTATATACATCATAATAGTGTACTTGATATGTGAATCAAGACATAGTTAGGAATAATCTTGGAATAAATAGTATGGGTTCATAAAATCACATGATTATTATGGATATGGGATTTTTAATGTTCAGTAGTACTCTATACAACTGGATGGGATAGATTGGTTTGACATAAAAGGAATCAATGGGAGGTTATAATGGGGTGGTAATAAGGCTATATTCCATTTCATGTTTACCCATGTTAGGCCCGTGAGGTTATGGGATGTTAGAGAATGGGTTGTGGGATGCTTGACCCCCCCCCCCCCCCCGAGATATGGTCATTGGGCTGAAAATTACCAAGGAGCAAGGATACGAATAAGGATTCCTCTAAATATTTGTATACTCAGAGGACCCAACTGGGTAACCATTGAAATAATAACCCTCTATGGGGTTATGGTTCGATATATATAATAGTTGGTGTCTCCTATAACCCGAACCAATGTGTAAACATGATGGGGGTATGATGATGTTTATGAAAATGGGTTTTTGGACAGCCTAAATTATATTTGTTTTGTATCATTTATGTTTGTTCCATGGTAGAGGATGAATTATAATAAATATTATACTTTTTATCATATTTTTTTGAATGTTTCTGTTTGTTAAAACATAATAATTAGAAATTTATGGAATATTTTGACTATTATATTGAGGTTCTATACATTAGAATAAATGTTTTGTTAGTTAGGAATATGGAAATGATTTTCCAAATACATTTTTTGATTTTTATAAATGGATTTAAATATATATGGATGATCATTATGGGAATGGAAGTCCACATAAATATTTGAGAATTGAGTACATGGAACTCCAAATATATGGATGATGTTGGTGGATATATTGAAAATCATATATGGTTGAGAGTAATGGACAAGTAATTTCATATATATTGATGAGTTTTGTGGAACTGGGGATCCAAATAAATAGTTGATAATCATGGACATGGAGTTCTAAATTAATGGTTGAGATGTCAGACTGATGTACCAAGGGTGAGTTGTATACTATTTGGATAAGGTATCAAACTTAGGCTCTAGATAGTGATAATATAATTTATGGTTTAGTGTTTACTAACACACATAAAAATGTTGATGTGATAGATTGAAAGGGTTGGCAGACTGAAACACTACATATGTGGTTTGCAATGGAAACTAATATTATAGGAACTAAATATTCTTTATTGTTTGGGAATAAGTTCTAATGCTCTAGAACAATGTTTTAGGTGGCACAATGACTTTTTCGGCACCGTGTGTTCAAATGGATTTTATAAGATTACAAATACATTGTATAAATCCTCTGAATCATAGTGACATCGGAGAGGAAGCCTTACATTTCAAAGTTTCATTGTTGGACTATTATGGTATTGGTTCCCATGGTTAAGGGTACTAATTGGGGATGACATGGATGTAGATCCCACATGATACTTGTGATACACAGTCATCAAGATGTGCTCATAGACTCATTGACACTGTCCGAAATAGGTATGGTCAATCGAATTCATGACCTGAGGATCAATGATGATGTTATTTGTCTCATTTTATGATGTTTTTTTACCTAGGATGAGATTATTTTATGAGAATTCACATAGGTAAGTATATTATAGGTTCACTGTTGGATGTGTCATAATATGATATATTTATCACCCCTTTACATAAACCTTGCTGTGAATACATACCTTATGTCTACATTCTTGTTGATTGTAGATTCATGATCGATGCGATGAATCCCATGGTTAAATGATTGAGTGGAGATGCTCGTTTGTTTTCAAATAATCAGCTTGGAGTAGCATGAAAATATACTAGAGACTGGGTATGTAGAATATCTCAATGTTTGAATTAGAGAATAATGTATTTATTTTTCAGTTGTTTATTTTTTATATGTGATTAGACTAGTTGGTGATTAGTTTTGAATTTATGGTGTGGTTGTTCAAAAATTTACATTATTTAATCATATAACATTATCAACCTATTTCAGTTTATTTATTATTTAAATGTACTATGAGTTGTATGATGATTGGTTATTCATTTATAGTTTTGTACTTTCATATGGAGGTATAGTCTCCTCACATAAAAACCATAGTCCCCTAGTGCTACATGGTATCCTCTATCCTGTGAGGTGGTTTACTTGATGTTTTATAGTAAACTGAACTAGCTACCATTTATTGAGTGATCCAGAGATGGATTATCAAACTCATTTTATTTCCATTTCTTCTTTATGATATGTTTATTGAATCCATTTGGTACACCTATGTATGATTTTCATTAAGTAACCGGTGGCCACAAATTTATATTATCAAACAATGCATTGAGTGACATTTCTCTATCTAGAGATATTATTGTGTGTTTTCAGTGTGATGAGACAATAATGGTGTATGGGATGTTATCCAAGTCGTCAATGTAATTTTAATTGTGTTTGGATCCTAGATATAATCTTATTCTTTTATGTTTTTAGTAATCACAATTTTTATGATAAAATTATCTTATATTTTGGTTATCGCATAATCATTGTACATATAATATCATATCTTTATTCCATTATTTAATTCTTATTATCATCCTCATTATGATATGATGTTATGCCTCATGTATCTATTGTTATTATTTATTTCTATTTTTTTCTTAATAAGAATTTAAGGAAACCACTTCTAATGATCCCCAGTCCCCACGTTATGAATGAATGTATTAATTAGTATAATCCAATAATATTATCAATTGTATAGAATATATGTGAACGAATAATGAAGTAGTAAGGAATGATTTTCTTCTTATTTAGTGGAGATAAAAGTGTCAATTTGGTGAGAAATAAATGATTATTATTAGTTAGTGATTTTTTGAAATTTGAAAAACCTCAAAACTAAAAGATCCTATTGATTGAAAATGTGTGAATGATATTTTAATTATAGATGGATATCAAAGTTATTTGAGGTAGCATATGTATTTTTGAGAATGGATTTTAGCGTACAGGTCTGGGGGGTTCTATAGTTGGCATAAGACCTGTGTTTACATAACATTAGAAGTTTTGATATTATTAGATGTGGATAATTTAACACATATAAATGACATAAAATGTTGATATGTAAAGGATGATATTTTTTTCAATTCTATATTTAAATTATTAGGTTTATAGTATTCCAAATTTTTTATTGATTAAGGATTACGATAAAGGAACCTTTTGGAAAATCCTTGTCATAAATCTATGTGTTGGGTAACCACATAAAATGTTTTTTATATAGATATTGTGTGGGTTTACTAGAATTTAAATCCCAATCCATAAATTAGAAAGTGGATGTGCTTTTCAAACAGATACATCTAATGAAAATATCCCTAACAAAATTTGGTATGGTATATCTTGGTTTTCATTCAAGTGCAGAGTGAATATTCCCAAACTATGCACCAAGAAAAAAACTTTTATGGGTATTCTGGGGTAAATTAACATTATGTTTAGAAATCATTATGACGTATTTTTGTATATTATTTTATGGAGGATAACTATATTAGTGAAGATAATTAAACAATGAACATGTATATCTTATATTAAAGATAAAGACTTATTAGTTAGGGTATTAAAATCATTTGTGAATTTTTAATTTTAATATCAAAATTTTCCCTTTTTTACATTCACTGATTTATGTTTTTACATCATCGATATTTCTATCAAATTTATTGCTGGATTAAGGAAACAATATAATAATGGATATAAGAGACAATTCATTGATTGTATTAACCTGAAATCTATTTGGCTAATAATATGTGTTATAAATCTTATTTTTATTCTAGATTAACTATCAAGAAATATGATTTACAATATGAACATAGTGGAATTTTAAAACACCCCAAAGATAATATGGATGGAGTCTCATGAAATATAAAACTGTGAAGATGGTGAAGGAAAAAACATTCAATTTCTTTTATGTCAAAAAATTAGAACGAACACATTGGGGAACGCCTCAAATTAATTGGAAAATTTTTTATGTGTGGAAAATGAGGAGATATAACATCTTGTTTTAGGGAAAATTATGTATTCGATTAACTATATAAATGGAGATGATTTGTATTGTAGATTTTCTTTATGTAGTAATATAAGAATTTTTTTTGAAATTTCATCTCACATTGTGTTTTCTTATCATCCTTAATTTATTTATTTATAAAAATTGCAGGATGAATGTTATTTAGAGCAGTATGTAACATCCAATGATTGTAGTACATATATTTTTCTTTAAATGAAAGTGAGATTGATTTATATATTCACAAGCAGTAAAATAAAGGTCAGAGTCAATTATCAAATAATAATAATAATAATTAAAATATTATAATTTTAAAATATAAGATATCTATCAATGATATAAAATATTAAAATTATTTAAATTATAGGATTCACAATGGATAATATTATAAATACATAATGGTTAATAATTCTATATTTTAATAAAAACAACATATCATTAAATTTTTTATTTTCGAGTAAAATTTTATATATATATATATATATTGAAATATTATTAAATTAAATTGAAGAAATGTTTTAATTTATAATATAAATTACCTTAGAATGAATTTTTTTTTGATATTTTGGGAATATTTAATTTTTTAGTAAATAGTGGAAAACATTGGAATTGCTACATTTATCATTAATTATGATATAATTAAAATATAAAGATTAATTAATTATTTTATGAATCCATTTTGAAAAATAAATAAATAAATATATACTTATTTTTTTATTATATTTAACATACCATGTTTACAATCCCATGATTTCCATTTTTGAACTTATGCTGTTTATTATTATAAAAGAAAATTATTGATATATTAAATGTATTAATTTAAGTGAAAATATTCTATTACTAAGAAATTTAATTATATTAAATGGCAGAAAAAATTATATTGATCACATATAATATTTGTGGGAATGTTCTCCTTATTTTTTAGTAATAAATTAATCACCGTGATTTGTATTAAATTAAATGTAATGATTGGTTAAGAGTGTAATCTAATATAGAATGAATTATCATAAGATTGCATGACTATTATTCATTATAAAAGTAATTTTTTAGGTTTTAATGTACTTACTACAGGTCTTAAAACCCTTATCAAACATATATGACCTTACTTATATGTCATTCAGTTCTTCCCCCTTACTTAAAATTCATTACTATAGAATGTTCCCCTTCCATACTATATAAAATGTAGACCAACCAATCCATCAAGGTAAACACATTCATTCAATTTTTTAGAATAACATCTACCAAATTACTCTTCCTAGTAACCACTCCCAAGATCTTTAACCTTTTCCTTCTTTAGTTATCATAATCCTTTTATTTCTAAGGATAATTCCAAAAAAAAATCAAAGCTCCCGTTCCCTGCACGTTTTATTTATTTTTCATTTTAATATTCCTATTATTTCTTAAAACATATTCAAGAATTACAATATATCACATATATACCTAAATTTTCTTATATTGATATAACATTAATTACTCATTCATTATGTTGCTCACACTAAGAAAACACATTCATTGTGTTTATGTGTAGACTACTACCTTCATGGAATGAGGGGATTTATTTATTACCACTTCATATTGGGTATGGTATAAATAATGATTTTAATAAATAATATTTTTTAGGTAACTTAAAAAAAATTATTTATCATATTTACATTTACCATCATTTTTTACATTTGTTAAGAAATTATATCTTTAATCATGCATAAGTGCATATTATGACCCCATTAGTAAAGTGCCCTATTTATATTAACCACATAATATAAATGGACATAAATTTATAAAATATAAAAAATTTCAATGACTATAAGTAATTTAAAATTCTTATATGATAATTTTTTATAGTCACTTTGTGCATTTATTGAGAAATAGGATCATCAATTATGCATATGTGCAGACTACCGCCACTTTTGATAGAAAATGTAATTTTTCATCACTAATCAAAAGTAGTGGTTACATGAATTGATTTTATGGATATACATGACATTTATAAAATTTATAATATTATATTAATATTATAATAACAATATGTGATAATACTTTCTTAATTTTTTTATTATCAGAACATGCCTTTGTTTTAGTTGGTTTGTCACCTACTCGTGTAATGTTGTATTGTTATTATACTGAATGATTGTGGAATTATATATAAATTTTCCAAAATTAATAATAACTTATTATGTTATTTTTTTTTATTTTTTGGATTTATAATATTAATATGTTTGCATTTTATTAATATATCATCAACATTCATTAAAAACCACCGAAACAAGTTTGTCTCCAGTTTCAACATCAATATTCATATTTCAAAATATGAAGTGATGAAAGTATAACATTATAACTAATGATTAGATATATTATTATAAATTATGATTAATCTATTGTGATAAACTTGACTTAAAAGATCAATGATCAAAATTTACAATATAAAACATGTGTGGGACCAAAAAACTGGTAGCACCCAATGATAAAATTATAAATATAATGAAACACTATATTAATATTAATTATATTTATATTAATTATATTAAATGTTTTTAGAGATGACTTATGTACTGAAATATATTATTGAGATAGTTATGTTTTTTATACGAATTTAATGTGGGATCAAGTAAGAGGATAAATAATTTAAGTGAATTTTGTCTCAAACTCGCTTCATTTTCACTTATTAAAAAACACATAAATTTACATTCATATGGAGTATATAATTCCCTGTTTTATGTTATTTTTAAGTATATTATATTCATATAAATTGAGATTTATTTTTATGATCATTGCTTTTAAAGGGTTTTGGTTAAAATGTTACTGAAGTCATTAATCATGTTCTTATTCCAAATGGCAAGAATTATCATCCTAAAACTTATCATAGAAGTATCATTTCCCCAAAAATTTCATTTTAAATATGATTTATTTACAATAATATTGTTTAATTTGATCCACTGAGAAAAAAATTCCCTCTTAGGGATCATGTTATCTTTTGATATGTGTTACTTAAAGGGGTCATCTCCAAACTAAGAACATGACTCTTTTTTTACCATATCAATGTTTTAACTAATGAAACAATTTGTTTTTAATGTATCACATGGCATAATTAAATCTATTTAACTCTTAATAATTAATGTTTCTTTCATAATTTTTATTATATTTTTTCCACTAATATAGTTTAAATGGACTTAAATGTTTTTCGCATCATTATTTTTTTAAAATTTATTTCATCATAAGTTTTGTATTAACATTTCTAAAATTAATTCTTTCTAAATCGGTTTAAAAAGATATTTTTCAACTACCTTGAATTTTTATAATGTAATATACATTAAATAGTTCCATGTAGTTTATTTATAATAAATGTGAATCTATTTTAATTGTTTTTATGAAATGATATCATTGTACCATATTTTTAATTTGTTTAGAGACGTCCCCTTTAAAAATTAATGTTTCTAGAAAAGTGAAATAATATTCTTATGGTTAAATAAATATTTTTTTAGTTTTTTCAAAGGAAAGGGATTGTTAATATTTTTAAATAGTTTTTTCGAATTCTTAGAAGAGTGTTCTCCATCAATGTTTCACACTTGATCAATAGTATTCATAAAATGATAAAATAAAACTTCTTTATATAGATGGTTTATTAAATTAACTTATACATATATTGGTGGATTCATCCCTAATTATTTTTTCATCAATCATCCATATGCTTTGGAATATCTTATTTATAAATCATTTAAAATATTAATTCTCAATTTTCAATTACATTATTGAAGTGTCTTCACCTAGATTCCAAAAATAATTACCAAATGGGGACATTTTAATCAAAACATCAAATCATTTTACAATACAGATAATGTAACTTATGCTTAATCACCATTACGGAGTGGTATATACTTATAATGATTCATAAAATATTTATGTACCCAATTATTTTTCATGTGTTTAAATATTCATTTTTATTGGTAAAATTCTGAATACTAATTTAAAAAACAACTCAGAAATGATATAAAAGGAGATTTAATTTTTTTTGTTTTTATAATATATCGATTGAAATGATGTGAAAAAAATGTTAAGTATTATCATTATGTAATGGCTGGGCCTAAAATTATATATCCCTCAAATACATTAATTAATGTTTCCATCTCATGATATTTCATAGTTTGTGGTTAGAGTTTCTATCCAATCCTAGTGACTAGGTAGAGAATCTTAGTCAACTATGTTGTGTTAATGAGGCAAAGAGACTTGAGTAATGATTATGATGATATGTTTTTTTATTTTACACATTTCTTATGGTTACATGGTCTTATGTTATGATATTTTTTATCAATGACAATATAATATCTTCTCTTTATTTGGAAAAACAATAATTATGATCATCCTCATCATGATATTAGGTTATTCCTCACATCTCTCATGTTATGATTTATTATTAATTTTTTAATTTCTATAAATTTTTTATCTCCACTTATTATCTTTACCTTTCCCCAGGTTATGAATGGATGTATTATGTATTATTTAAATAGAATTATATTATATTTAGAGAATTTGTAGGATATCTAAAAGACTTATTATTGATTTATTACCTTATTATTTAATGAAAAAAAGTGTTAATTGGTTGATAATTACATGAGTTTTATTAATTATTGATTTATACTTATAATATAGAACTATTTTATTATCCCATTACCATAATTTAGATATTTTAATTATATTTACTTGTATTCTTCTTTAATTGGTTGTGTCTTGGGACTACCAAGGATAGGTAACAAGTAGTACCCTCAGATTGATTTATATGGCCTTTGATTATGTTTTTACATGTTTAATGTGCATGGGATGAGTTTGGAAGTGTTTGGGAGAGTGTGGAATGGTTTTGAATTACTTTAGAGGCTTTTCTATGGGTGAACGGTTTGATCATGGTTAGTGGAAACTGTACAGATGCTCAAAAAACCATGCAGGGGGGGTAATAGGCTTCGCACAACCATTGCAAGGTTTTCCAGACCATGTGAGAAAACCATGTGAACCATTGCTCTTGAGGTATTATCATGCACATAGTTAGCGCATGGTTTGCCAAACCATGCGGGCTAACCATGAAACCACTTTAAAGTGGGGTTTTAAACCCCGATCTCACTCAGGCTTGCCTCATTTCACTCCAATCTTCCTCTCACTCGAGCCTCACTCGGGATTTTCAGTTCTCAATGGTTGTAAGGGCTCTCCAACTCATTTTGGAAGCATTTTTAAGTGGTTTCTTGGCGGATTGAAGGTGGTTTCTCCCATGTAAGTCTCTTCTTTTGGTTTTCTTGTGTTTTCATCTAGATCTACATCTCCCTATCTCTCAATTTTCTAGATCTACACCTATTGTGTGTACATATAGGGTTTTTTTCCTTGGATGATGATTTTAAGGCTTGTGATGGTTAGGGAAGGGGATCTAGAGAGGTTTCAGTGGTGTGTTTTCCGGATTTTAGGTACGGGTGCATGTGGGTCGATTTCATAGGAAACGTAAATGTAGGTGGATTCACTCTCGACTCAACTTGGTTAGAGCTAGTGGTTTTTTGTTATAATTAATTTGGTTTTCTTGAAATTAATTGTGTTTTGATGTGAAAATTTAGTTGGAAATCCATTTGGGGATTTTAGGGAAAAAGGGGGTTTTATGGTGAAATGTTATTGTTGTGGATTTTAAAATGGATATTTTAAAATGAGATTATATGGTAGATATGTGAAAATGATTGATGGAAATGGGTTTCAATAAAGAGTTTGTTTAATTTAACTTCTGTTTGGCATGAAAATTGGTTTTCAATAAATGGGTGATTTATGGAAGTGGATTGATATGTAATGGAATTGGTTGATTGCATGTTGTTGTGACCATGGTGGGTGATATCCTTGGTTTGGATTGATTGGAATGTTATTTGTAAGTGGTAAGAAGTACCACTATAAAAAGGGGATATATATTGGACGGAAGGGCCACCATGAAAGGATAAGTGGACGGGAAGAGCCAGTAGTTGTGAATGGGTGAATGGGTTGGACGAAAGCTCCACCATTCGGTTGTTTTGGTTTTTTGTTGTAAACTACATTGCAAGTTAGAAATTGTTGTACCAGTGTGTAAATGATGAAATGGCTTGTGGCATGTCTGTTTGGATTTACCTTGGTTGTTTGGTTTGGGTGTGATGGCTTGGTAAGGGCGTGTTTGGATTAGGAAAATGGTTGCACTTATGATTTAATTTATATAAACTGTTTTATATAAATGTGCTTATAGTTTTATCCTAGTGTCGTGTTTAGAGAAGTCACTTGGGGAAATCCTACTGAGATTTAGTATTCCCCCACTATTTTGGCACATTGGTGTCTTTATAGATATTGTGTACGGTTACTTGGGAAAAGGTAAGGCATCACCCTCATTTAGTGGTTCATGGTGATGTCTTGGTGGAGCTTGGATTTGAAGTTTGGTGTAGAGCTAGGGTGGTTTCATGGCTCGTTGTGTTTGTTTTTTGGTCTTCCTCATAGTACTCTGATATTGTGTTGTTGGTTTTGGTTTTGGGATGTATTGTGGAACTTTTGGTTGTCTTTTGGGAATTCATGTTGGAATGTTTTATTGACACGCATCATATAGTGGATGTTAATGGATGTTTTTTTGGTTATCTATTAAGGGAAAATCATTCCCCATTTTGATCTTGAAGCCGTAGACATTTATTTCAAGCCTTTGGTGTCTTAGGAACATCGCTTTAGGCCAAGTAGCCCTCACCACCTCCTCAAGATAATGAGGTAGGGTGGGGTGTTACAAGTGGTCTCAGTTTGTTCGGTACTTATCTTTCAAGTGAGGGCAGTTGTTTAGTTGATTTGGAGCCCTGGTTTTGGAGTTGACATTCATTGTGGTATATTCCTTGAGTCGGGATGGTAGCAAGGTGTAGGAATGTCAGAACATGGAATGTATAGCATAAAAGGACATAACTAGCCCTCTTATTCTGAACTTCAAGTTACCATGGAGTTGGATACATAAGTTTTTTGGATTCACTTATAGGCATTGGATATCTCATTATTGTGGGTGTAACCACTGAGATGAGCATGGCATGCATGGTAGAAATGACTTCCCACATAGATGCATATTCCCTTGTGCATAATTATTTATGGGATGAATTTTGAAATGGTTTTTCAAAAGTGTGAAATTGCAAAGTGAATAAAATTTGTATTTTAAAAATGGTTTGGTTTTCATAATGGTGAAACATGGAAAATGTGGAAATGTGTAAAGCCTTGTTGTGATAGTATTGTGTAATGTGATTTGAAATGGGATTTCATGATATCTAAAAAAGTGAGACTCATGGTTTTTTTTTCTGTTTATAGAAATGGCACTAGGTAGGCGTCATAGAGGCCAACCAGATGTGGCCGATGAGCATATGGTTTCACCTGAGCCTAAGGTGAACCAGCAGGTAGTGCAAAGTATAGTGAAAGCTTTCCAATACATGGAAAGTGGAAACAAATCGGATGAACCAAGACATGTGGATCATGTGGTTCAGTTTCAAATGAAAAATCCACCCATCTTCAGGGGTGATTTAGAGCTAGATATAGAAGAAGCATGGATGAATAGAATGAAAAAGATCTTCAAGTTCTTGGGAACACCGGTAAAGTTAAAATTGAAGTTGTCCACCTATATGTAGGAATATCATTCCCTTCAGTGGGGGGGGGGGGGGGGGTTGGCGGTTCATGCTAGAACAGTCTTGCGTGTTACAATGGAAGGCTTTGAGGAATTGTTTAATAAACAATTCTACCAACATAAATTTAGAATTATGTGCATGACTTCTTTCTTCAGTTTGAAGCACGAACATATGTCCTTGAAGGAGTATGCAACTAAGTTTATGAACTTTGTGAGATTTTCACCCGAGTTGGCAGGTAGTACATCGTTGAAAGATCGTATCTCTGAAGCTAGTTTGAGGCAAGACATTCGTTCCAAGATAGTGGTGCTGTGTATAAGTGATTACACAGAAATGATGAATAGAGACTTGGTGGTTTAGTGGGATCTGTTGGGCACTCTGGCCAGAGGAAGCATGGTGGTACCCGGAATTTTGGGAACTCTCACACTGGGTTTGAGCAAAGGAAAGACACTTATTCCTAGGGTGGGAATCTAGCATATAATCTGATAGCAGGATCGGTGAATCTTCCTCTGAAGCCCCAGAGTATGCCGTGATGTTCTCAGTGTGGTTCTATAAGCCACATCAAGTGGGATTTTACGACACAACCACGAGCATGTCATAATTATAATAAGATGGGGAATCTTCAGCATTATTGTCAGAGTTCTCCAGGGTTGGGTGCACGTGACACTCCTCATGGATCACAGACGTCGTATGCTTCAATGGGACGGGGACAACAGCAAACCCCTATTCAGCAAAGTAAATTGGGTCATGATGATTCTTGGAATACCATGATGCCTCAACAAAGCAATAAAGAGTAGAGTGTGGAAAAAAGGCATTGTTTGGAGCTGAGAAAGTTGTGGTGGATGATCAATCAGGACCATCCAAGGTGCGAGATACTATTCTTTTAAATACTACCTTGATGAAAGTTCTATCTGATATGGGCACTTCCACTCTTTTATTGATACATTTGTGGTTGATTTTCTAGGTTTACGAGTAGTAATTATTCCCTCGTTTTTAAAACATCAAACTATTTTGGGTCAAAGAGAGTGTCGAGCCTTCTTGTGTAGTGTATGTATTATTTTGGTGGGAGAGGTTGAGATAACCTGAAATTTCTCAGTGCTTGAGATGGGTGGGTATGATATAATCCTATGAATGGATTGGATAGTGTTTTTTAAGGACCACATCGACTATAATGCACGTACATTGGCTTTTACGACACACTTTGGTGTTAGAAATCTCTTTAGAGGAGAGAGGCATGAAAGGATTAGTGCAACGAGTTTGTTGGAACCAGTAGTGGGAATGTTATCATATCAGTTGGTAGTGTTGTCGTTCGAATTGGTACACGGTGTTGAGCAGAGTGTTCTTCCAACAGTGGTTGATCATTTCATGGATGTTTTTCCTGAAGAATTATCTGGGTTACCTCCCATAAGACAAGTGGAGTTTATGATTGATCTCCTTTTAGGGACCAGTCATATCTCACTTCCGTCTTACCGGATGGAACCAACTGAATTGCGGGAATTGAAATTCAAGTTGGAAGAGTTAGAAAACAAAGGTTTTATCTGGCCTAGCACGTCCATGTGGCAGCGTCGATGTTGTTTGTGAAAAAGTCGGATGGAACTTTGAGGCTATGTGTTGATTATTGTAGACTTAACCATGTTACGATAATGAAGAGATATAAACTACCACAAATTGGTAATTTATTCGACCAGTTTTGGGGAGCCAAGTGGTTCTCCAAGATCGACATAAGTTCAGGATATCATCAAATACTGGTGAGGAAGGACGATATAAATAAAACAGCTTTCAAAAGTAGATATGGCTATTATGAATATGTGGTTATGCCCTTTGGTCTAACGAATGTGCCAGTGTTGTTTATGGAATTGATGACTTGGATATTTTTGAGATATCTGGATTCATTTGTGGTGGTGTTTTTAGATGATATTCTGTGGTATTCAAAGTCAAGTTTGGAGAATGATAAGAACTTCGAGACAATGATGGAGATCTTGAGGGATCAGCGTTTATATGCCAAATTGTCAAAGTGTGACTTTTGGAGACAAAAAGTTCATTTTATTGGCCATGTGATTTCTAAAAGAGGTGTTTCAGTGGATCCAGAAAAGGTATAGGTTGTTAAATCATGGCAACCACCAAAGAATGAGTTTATGTTTTGTAGTTTTCATGGTCTAGTTGGGTAATATCGGCGTTTCGTTCGAGTTTTTTCACGTTTGGCTTTGCTGATGACAGCTTTGAAAAGAATGAATGTTCCACTCTAGTGGAATGAATAGTGTCAGCAGTGTTTCGAATAGTTAAAGGGCCCCCTTACATCAGCACCAATCATGGTTTTTCTAGAACTAGGATAAGGGTATGTGGTGTATTGCGATGAATTGGGATCATGGTTGGGGTGCGTTCTCATAGATGGAAATCATGTGGTGGAATATGGATCACGACATTTGATGGTGAATGAGAAGAACTATCCAACTCATGATTTGTATTTGGCAGCTGTGGTGCATGATTTGAAAGTGTGGCGTCATTATCTCTTTTGTGATAAATTTTCAGTATATACAGATCCTGAGAGCTTGAAAGACTTTTTCCCACAAATGGATTTGAATTTGAGGAAAAGAATATGGATATAATATCTCCAGATGTTTGATTTTGACTAAATGTACACACAAGGTAATGGAAATTTGGTGGCAGATGCATTAAGTAGAAAATAACAGGCTTAAATGGGGAAACATGCATCTGACCAGTGGCAGTTGATGTTGCTTATAGCCAATATGAGGTTGGAATGTGAGGACCAGGGCGACATAGTGGTCTTTATTCCAGTTTTGTTGATTATTGACTTGGTTCGCCTGGTTAAAGAGACACATATATCTGATTCTGAGTGTGTGATTATGGGGTCGAGAATCAATGGTGGGGAGACCATTGAGGGTTGGTAATTGAATGGAGATTCATTTTTGTGTTTTCAGAATTGGATGGTTGTACCAGTTGTTTTTCAGAATGATCTTCTCAGGGAGTGTCACCATTCCATGTGGGTTGTTCATCCTAGAATTCATAAAATGTATAGAGCATTGAAAGTGCAGTTCTGGTGGGATGGTATGAAAAAAAAGTGTGGCTGAGTTTGTTTCAAGATTCTTGACTTTTTAGCAGGTCAAGGAAGAGAATCAGGGGCCAACAAGAATGTTGTAGTCGTTACCAATCCCTATTTGGAAGTGGGAGCACATAGCGATGGATTTTGTCATAGGTCTCCCAATAATGGTCAGAATGAAAGATGCCATTTAAGTGATAGTGGATCAGCTAATGAAGTCAGCCCATTTCATCCCGATTCATGTATCTCATATAGTGGAGGATCTGTCCAAAATATATGTCCGAGAGGTAGTAAAGAGGCATGGTTTTCCAGTTTCGATTATATCAGATAGAGATCTGAGGTTTACATCTCTTTTCAAGAAATCCTTGCAGCAATCCATAGGTATAAAATTGACTATGAGCATGGCGTATCACCCTCATACGGATGGTCAATCAATGTGGACATTAAAATCATTGAAGGATATGTTGGAGGCTTGAGTCATGGATTTTGGTGGCTTGTGGGAGGATCACTTGTCATTGGTTGAGTTCTCGTACAACAACATTTATCAGGCATCCATACACATGGCTCTGTTTGAAGTGTCTTATGGGCAGCTATGTCATTCTCTGCTATATTCGGTGGAAATGAGTGAGTCCTTGATGGTTGGGCTGAGCCTTGTCTAGGAGACTATAGAGAAGACCATGTTAATCATGAAGAGAATGGATATGGCTCAGAGACGTCAGAAAACGTATGTGGATCATCATTGATGGCCATTATCTTTTCAGGATATTGATCAAGTTTTCTTGGGGATCTCTCTTAAGATGGGACATCTTCAGTTTGGGATGCATGGAATGCTATCTCTGAGGTATATTCGACCTTTTGAGATTCTCGAGTGGGTAGGTGATGTGGCATAACGTTTGGTGTATCCACCTAGGTTAACTGTGATGCACAATGTGTTTCATGTGTCACAGTTGAAAAAGTATTGGTCGGATCATGACCATGTGATTTGATGGGGTCATGTTGAACTAGAACAATATGCTTCGTTGGTGCATGTTCCAGTGCAGGTTGTGGAAAGGCAATATAATGTCTTGCGTGGTAAAAGCATCGGTTTAGTTTTTTCCTTGTGGCAGCATGGCCAGATTCATGATGAGACATGGGTTTGGGAGAAAGAGATGGTCGAGCAGTGGCCCAAGCTCTTTCGACAAAGGTTGGGTTCACTACTTTATGAGGGCAGAAAGACTAATGGTGGGGAGAATTTAATACCCCCATGTTTGAGATATGGGGCCTTCGTTTATGTTTTTTACGTGTTTAAAGTGCATCAGATAAGTTGGTAAGAGGTCGGGAGAGTGTGGAATGGTTTTGAATGAGTTTAGAGGCTTTTCTAAGGGTGCACGGTTTGAGCACGGTTAGTGGAAACTATGTTGATGCTCCAGAAAACCATGCAGGGGAGAATCTAGGCTTCACATGATGTACACACAGTTTTCCAAACCATGTGATGCAACCTTGGGAACCCTTGATCCCGAGGCAATAGTGTGCACATGGTTAGCGCACAGTTTTTCAAACCGTGTGGGCTAATCATGTAGCTACTTAAAAATAGGGTTTTAAAACCTTTTCTCACTCGAGCTTGCCTCATACCACTCTAATATTCATCCCACTCGATCCCCCCTCAGGATTTTTGAGTCTCAATGATTGGAGGGTCTCTCCAACTCATTTTGGATGCGTTCTGAAGGGGTTTCTTGGCGGATTGAAGGTGGTTTCTCCCAGGTAAGTCTCTCTTCTTGGTTTTCATGCATTTTCCTCTAGATCTACATCTCTTTATCTCTTGTGTTTCTAGATAAACACCATTTGTGTGTAGATCTAGGGTTTTGGTTGCCTTGTATGACGATTTTAATGCTTGTGATGGTTAGGGAATTGGATCTAGGGAGGTTCCGAGGGTGCGTTTGCTGGATTTGAGGTGTGGGTTCTTGTGGGTCGATTTATCAGGAACCATAATGTTAGGTGGCTTCTCTCTCGACTCCACATGGTTAGAGCTAGTGGTTTTTGGTTACAATAAATTTTGTTGGCTTAAAATTAATTTTGATTTTATGTGAAAAGTTGGTTGGAAATCTATTAGGGGGTTTTTGGGAAAACGGGGGTTTTATGGTGAAATGTTATTGTTGTGGATTTTAAAATGGAGATTTTAAAATTGGATTCTATAGAAGATTTGTGAAAATGATTGATGTAAATGGTTTTCAATCAAGAGTTTGTTTTACTGATCTGTTGTTTGGCATGGAAAATGGTTTTCAATAAGTGGGTTATTTATAGAAGTGGATTGTTATAAAATGGAATTGGTTGATTGCATGTTCTTTTGACCGTGGTGGGTGATATGCATGGTTTGGATTGATTTTAATTTTTTGTGGATGTGGTGATAAGTACCACTATACAAAGGGGATGGATAGTCGATGGAAGGGCCACTATCGAAGGATAGGTGGACGGGAAGAGCCACTAGTTGTGAATGGGTGAAGGGGTTGGACGGAAGTTCCACTGTTTAGATGTTATGGGTGTTTGTTGTACACTAATTTGCAAGTTGAAATTTTTTTAGTAGTGTGTAAATGATGAAATGGATTGTGGCATGTTTATTTGTCTTTCCCTTGGGTGATTGGTTTGGGTGTGATGGATTGGTAAGGGCGTGTTTGGCTTATGGAAATGGTTGTACTTTTGATTTAATTTATATAAACTATTTTTTATAAATGTGCTAATGGTTTTATCCTAGTGATTTGTGTAGAGAAGTCACTTGGAGAAATCCTACTGAGATTTAGAACTCACCACCTACTTTGGCACGTTGGTGTCTTTTTAGATATTGCGTACCATGACCTGGTAAAAGGTAAGGCATCACCCTCCAATAGTGGTGCATTGTGATGTCTTGGTGGAGCGTAGAGCTTGGATCATGGTGTGGAGTTGTTGTGGTTTCATGACTCATGGTGTTTGTTGTTTTGTCTTCATCATAGTACTCTGATATTATGTTGTTGGTTTTGGTTTTTGGTTCTATTGTTGATCTTTTGGATGTATTTTGGGAATTCATGTTGGAATTTTTATTGACACGCATCATATAGTGGTGGTTAATGGATGGTTTAGTTGGTTTTGTCTTTAGGTAAAATTGTTCCCCAATTTGACGTTGAAGCCCTCAGCATTTATTTCTTTCCTATGGCATCTTGGGAATGTCAGTTAAGGCCAAGTAGCCCCCACCACCTCCTCATGAAAATAAGGTAGGGGAGGGGTGTTACAGAACATTTATGGGAAGAAATGATCACATGGTAAAGGATGTATGTTTTTTTAGAATTAATGGGGTACAAGTATAAAAATTTAATGGATTAATGGTGTTTTTCTTGAGGTCAAAAAATATGCAAGCTATTTTGGAATTTTATGTTGAAAACTAGGGTATTTTCAATCTATATGAGAAATACATACCATGAAAAGTGGGTACAAGATGATTAATTATGACATTGAAAATGATGTGAACTTGGTAAACAATATGAATGGAGTGCATGCATTGTAAATATTTCACATCATGTAATGAAAAAAATATTGTTTTTAATAAAAATGTGATGGGGTATTCAGTTTTTGAAATCCCCAAGAATTACGAAAAAATGTAAAGGGTTTACAGTCCATGTAAATGTCATACATTAGTATTTTAGGGTGTTTTATCTGGAGATTATTATTTCATTATTTCACGACCCTCCGTTCTCTCATCCAATGGCTCTCCTCCAATGATTTTGGGAGTCTTTATTTGTTCCTTATTGATTTGTTCTGTGTTGGATCATTATGGAAGTTGTGCTGAATCTCTTCAGGTAATATATCCTTTCTTCATCATCATTTCCTTTTATCATGGTAAATCTATTATGTTGTGTTATCTAATCCATTTACATTTAGTGATGATTCATATTGATTCTATTTAAATCTATTATGTGATATTGTCCGTACTAGCGAGTCATTTTTGTATGTGGTGTAACAGGTGTGTGTTATTAAAGGATTTTTTATCTCCACTTATCCTCCAAACCATTTTTCAAATTGAATCAATTATGAGATTATGAACTGGATTATAGGGCATCTATTTTCATTTTTGGGTTCCCTCTTACGGTGGTTCTTGTTTTGGTAAAATGATACCCATGTATTAAGGTTGGAAGCTCCATATATAGATTGTGTTTTTGAAAATAATCGCTCTTATTTTTTATATATTGTTTTATTAAATAAAATTTCAGGATTGACAAATTTGATTTTTTGTGTGTAAGTGTGTTTTTGATAAAATTTGGTTTCCCCCTTGTTTTTTAATATGAAAAGGGTTTCTCAAGTATTCTGAAAAAAAAATTAAATAATTTTCTTATGAAAATGTTATTTTGAAATTATTTTTAAAATAGGGAAAATAGGATACCATGGGTACTTAGGAGGAAGATTTATAAATTGGTCTGTTGGGGGTTCTTTTGATGGGTCGTTCCTCTACACTCTAAGCATGTTATTCTAGCGGCTGTTTAGAAACGATGGTTTGTTCACTTGGTGGGGGGTTCCAATACCCCCTCAACTAAATTATTATTTATATAGGATAGATGAATGTGTGATTATATATGTTAGGTATAAGTGTCCATGCTATCCAAATCTCATTTGATCATTTGTGTGTTGTTACATATTATTTTGGCTAAAATAGGATGTTTTAGCAGGTATTATTTTTATTGTACTTCCATGGTTATTTTATGACATGTGATTCATGCTTTGGTATTGGTTAATATTTCTATTTTGATATAACTATATGAAATGATCAAAAACTGATTTTCCTTATTTTTTTGAATTGTGTAAAAATGAGAAATTAAATGTTCTTCAATTATTTTGATATAAAAATTTATATTAAACTATTACCAATCTATGTTTTCTTTAATTTATAGTGTTGTTGGATTATTTTTCTATGAATTGATATAAATCACATGTGTGAGAGCATATTGAGCATATTCTCTCACACCTTGCATAACCCTTTCACAGTGGGTGGACATACTTCTTTTTTTTTGATATAGGGATAAGAAATGTGTTATATTAAGGTGAATATGTTTTCTGTTAGCTGGCATTGAATAATTGAAATTTGAGATGATGGTTGTTTTCCCATGCTATCACATGGAGTTGTTGGTATAACTGTTTACTTTTGTTTTCCATTTTATTTGGACCTTTATATTGGAGGATGTTTTTGTTCCATTTTAGTTGTATCTATTCCATTTTTTCTTTATTCTATGAAATATTTCCCCCATCTGTTGGCTGGGGTTTCATAGAGGGTTGGGATTTTGTAAATGAATCATGGGGTCGAGTCCTAAGATGCATTTCCTTCTTTTCATGTGTTGTATTGAAACCCCCATTTATACTAAGTCATATTTATAGATATATTTAGGTATTCTTCAAGTTTTCCTTTCCATATTTGTTGATATATGTCATGTTTTTGGCAACAGGTTTGGTGAGATGAAACCCACTATTTTTTAGTAATTCCAAGGTTCTAGAGGCTAATATATTGGGATTGGGATCTCCCTTTGGTTAGGTGAAAATTCAGGTTGGGAATTAGTTGGAGAGGTTATTCAAGTATGGTTTATCAAAATATTGTATAAAAGGTAGTATTTCCTCAAAATTACATGTATTGGGTCATTTGGTAGTCTTGAGATATGATTTTTATGTGATATGTATATTGTAGTGAGTTTCTTTTCTGATAATACAGTGATGAGACTCATGTTATCATGTGATGTTGGAATGTGTATTTCTTATCTTCCTTATTATGTTAATTTTATTTTTTAACATGTTTTTTTAGTTTGTAATGGGATTATACTATTGTATTATCAATTCTTTTGTTTTTGAGTATAGATTTATTCCTCCAAGACATGTTATGTCGGTATTGGAGGAGGGTGTAACTAATGCTACTCAGGGGAACCCTCCAATAGATTAGAATTTTATCAAGTATTTCATGTGGATAGTTCGTTCTGTTGTTCCAAATATACCGAACTCTTACAACAGAATTGTTGAGGTACAAATGGGAGCTATATGACACAAATATTGAACATGTGAGTCATTTCCTGAGATGACACTATCCTTTAATGGTATAAATGAACATTAATTTTCAAAATATTTGATTGAAAATATTGATGAGATCATTGAATTTCTAGATATACCCGATATCATCAAGGTCAAGTGCGCAACATTCTTACATGAGGATACTAGCATGTGATGATGGGATTACTGGGTACTGGAAGATATATATGTGGGATTGGACGTTAAGGATTTTATAACTCTCTTCATCAGTAGTTCTTTCTAGAGTATATGACTATGGTGATGTGTCTATTGTTCCTTTCTTTATTGAAATGTGTTACTTTTGTGTTGGTGTACAAAAATTGGTTAACATAGCTTTTTGATTTTTTTCCAGTGGTTGTAAAGAATGACCACCTAATAGCTCATAAGTACCTACAATATTTGAGACCAGATATCATATCATAGGTTTTTTAATAAATCCATCGACCTATGTGGTGGTAGTATACATGACTATAATGGTAAAATTTAATATTGTAGGACTATTTTGGTATTCAATCCCTTGTCATACCCAAAGTGGAAGCTTTAGTGGAGCACTAGGGAAGAAGAGGAAGTCGTGTGATCATCAAAAGTGTGGTGGAGGGGGTTCTTGATAGAATTCCACATTGGAACCACTATTATATATGGCGGTGTGCCTCTTACTTTTTATCAATGGGTCATTGTCATACGCACTCTACATTATTGTACATGACATTCTATGAAGTGAAATAGTATTTGGAAATATGTTAATCTTCATCCTTTTTTTCATGCTATGTACATATCTCAATATGGTAAGTGATTGTCAGTTCCAAAAGTCTACTATATTGTAGAGAGATTCTTTATATACTATTGGTCTCCATACATAGGCCGTAGGAGTGAAGAAACAAAATGCAGTAGGTGAGTATTTAGAAGAGGTAGATATGGGCCTAGTGATAGTGATAGGTTCCATAATTATTACATCTCCAATATAAATTCTTATATATGATACTATTTCATTGAACTCATTTGTATCTGGACCTTTATTAAAATTATTAAAAATTCAATAGTACTCAGGTAATTTTTTATAGAGTTACTGCAACCTATTGTGAAGAGGAAAGGGAATGGGTTTTTATGTCCATAATGTACACTATCGATAGCTACTGTTGATTTAATATGTGATTACTTTTTCTTGATGTGGATCTTTTTGAATTCATAATCACGATGTATTATATTATTTCTTGTAAAGAAAAGATTGATTTGTATCACTAGAATGTATCATTTTTTATTTCTAGTTGGAGATCACATGTGTTTTAGGGATATTATGATCTGAGGTCTGGTCATCCAGTTCCTTCCTGCTCATGGATCATGATTTTTGATTCTTCCATATCAGTTGATCCTTACGAGGTTTTTTATTTTTTGATTCTCCCACTGCTGTTTTGGATTTTCTTGATGTTTTTCCAAATTATTTCTCTGAGATTACTTAGTATATTGAGGTGTAATTTAAAATTGACGTAGTTATAGGTACACAACATATTCCAACACCTTCATATCATACAGAACATGTAGAGATGAGATATATCATGATTCAAGTGGATGACTTGATAAAAAATGTTTTATTTTCCCTTGTATTTTTCAATGGGAATCATTGGTTCTATTTTCATATAAGGTAGTTACATCACTTGGATTTTTCATGGAATATCAAAATTTATACTACGTAATAGTAAATAATAAGTATTATTTGACTCATGTGGATGGTTTTGTTGATTAGTTAATGGGGTGAAAGTTGTTTTCAAAGATCGATTATCTATCGGGTAATCATCAGATCAGAGTCTATGAGTATGACATACTGAAGATTTAATTCAATATTATGTACGAAAATTATGAATATCATATTATTAAATTTTGTCTTAATAATATCACATTAGTTTTTAGTTTAATGGTTAATAAGGTATCGTAACACCCCATGATTTTTTTATTTATTTTTTAGAAATTATTTTAACCTTTTAGATAATTTTCATTTCATGCAACACTGAAGATACATTATTTTATATAAAATAACATTATTTGACTTGTATTGTACACAAAATCGATTTAACGTTGAAACAAATTAAATATAAATATTACCTTGGTCTACAAAGAGCACTGAGCATAACTTGTGTTACATGCAATAATGACTTCCCTCGATGGTCAGCATATCACGTACGCAGATGTTTTACTAAACAAATATATCATTAAAATTTTATTACAAAATATAAAAATATATGACATTTATGATAAATTAAATTAAATTAATATCAATAAATAATTTATGAGAGTTTATTTTTTATTAAAATATAATTAACTCATAGGCTACTAACTTATTAGAACTGAATATGAAAGAAAATATTATAATTTTTTGGTTTATAAACCCATTTTACCCTAATAAACAAAATTAATTAAAAATGTATAGTGATATTAATGTAATATATATTATATATTCAATAAAATACATTTTTTATTCGTCCAATATATTTGATAGATGAAATATAAGAAAAAACACATTTTTTTGCTTGAAACAAATATTTTTAGTAATGAGTTTTTACGACCTTTTAATATAGATCCTTTTTTAATTCAAATTTTGGAAAAAAAAATTGATTCAATATTTACTAAAAAAACGTAATAGTATATTGTGGAACATAATAATTAGGTTAGGTTTATTTTTTTCTAGTGAATTTTATTTTATAATGAATACTGAAAAATACTAAATTTTAGTCTAAAAAATGATTTTAACTACAATTTATTTATATGGTTAAATTACATAATAAATTGGTTTAACATAATATTTAGATAAATTTTTTATCAATTAATACAATTTTGGTCATTGAGATATATTTCACATTGAAATTGGGTATAAAAACTTTACAATCTATTGAATATTTTGTCATTAAAAACATGCATTGTCGACCCGACAATGAGATTAATTTAAAATTAATTAATTCCAAATTTAGGATTTAAATTTTAAAAAATGGAATCCATTTTTTGAATATTAATAATTTAAAAATTATAATATTTTCAACATACTTTTTTACCATATATATTAGTGACATTAATTAAAAATAATTATATTCATAAAGGTAAAATTATGATTAACTAAGGACCAAACTAAAAATTTAAGTCAAAAAAACTCATAACCTTATAACAAAATTTTTTATCTGAGAATATTTCTACCATATAATTTAATTTATCAACTCTTTCCCATCATGGAAGGTTATTTTCACAATTAAAATGTGCATATAATTCCTTTTCCCAACATTTACGGGAGTTTCACTCTTCCACCACTATAAAAATGCCTACTCTCATATATTTATTTAAACTTATAAAAACACTTCTTATGAAAATATATTTGATCAAATTTCCCCCTAAAAATCCTCCCCTTCACATTTAATCCCACTTTTTTTATAATTTTTTCCATATAATCACTTTATTGAAAACCAAGAGGAGTTACGCGATTAAGTGTTTACACCCTCCTGGAAACTCCTTTCGTTAATTTTATTTTTCCACTCCATCAACTATTATTGTTACATGACTATAATAAAACACATGTATTGTAAATATACTAGAATATTTTTATTATATGGTTTCAAATTACACTTCATCAAACTTTAATCTAATGTGTCAAAAAAAATTCCCTTTATTTGTATGAAGAACTACCGTCTCACGAAATGATGATTATTAATTTTACATTTACATCCAATCCTGATGAAAATTATGATAGAAAATATATTTATATATGATATATATGATATATATTATTTATTTTTTATTCATTAATTCTTTTAGAACATATTTCTTTAAACATTACATTTATTGTTAATAGTATAATTTTGTTTGAGGACGTGTGAACTACCTCCTCCTCAAGTCAATGTGATTTGTTCCTAAAATACATAGAATATTTCAATGATGGATTTTGTGAATATATATGATATATATGATATAAAATATCTATTGTGATGATGATATATATATATATATACATATATGTATTTTAATTTCATTCTTTCAACATGATAATTAAAAGGAAATAACATTCAAGCATATGTTTGGCATATGATCTAAATAAATGGGGTATTCTATTTCAAACAAAAATACAATATGGATTATTATAATGAAAATATAAGTAATATAAATTATATTTAAATAATTTATTACATTCTTGTAAAAATTATATAATTATAAGGACCAATTATATAACAAATTAAGACACATGAAAAAAAACAAATCAGATGTTACATAAAGTGAAACCTTAAGATAAAATTATTAAAAAATGGTAATATATCGACATAATAAAATTATATGTGTAATTATATTTAATAATATTGTTTTGTGATAGATTTATAAAAAAATTATATTTATTATACATGAGGATTGAACTATTATAATGAGAGTCAAGACACAAGGTAAGGGAACTCCATGTGACCTTTTATTTTCATCAGATACATTATTTATTCTCCACGCATTCCTTTTATGTGGTGTGTAAAATTCCCAAGTATGTATTCTGTGATTCTAATAATTAAATTTTTGTTTATTTACATATCCATTATAAATTATTTTTTCATGGGGTTATGTTTCAATAGCTACTAAATCGGTAAGATAGTTTTGTCTCAATTTATGTTATTTGAGACACGTGTTTTATAATCCACCTACATTGTTTTTTGAGGTTTATATAATTACATTTTAATTTTTATACCTTGAATGTAATTATTTTAATGATATTTTAATATTAATTTAATTAAATTTCATTACATGGATAGCATGATCCCATGTAACTAAGTGGTAAGAGTTTATTGAAACAATCTCATCACTTTTTGAGATTGTTAATGATTTTATCTCATTTGGTAAAATATTATGATTCTACTCTCAAGATAAATCATGATTTTTATAATAATACATTTATAAAATATATATCCATGTATTATTATGATTTATTCACTATTTAATACTTAGGATAATTATGAAAATGTTTTAAGAAAAAACATGTAGTATTTCTCTCTTCAGTCGGAAATCTATTTTCTTTTAAAAATCATGGTATCATAAATGTTTTCAAAATTGATTTCAAATTATCCATGAAGGTAATTGTCATGGGAAAAATATTTTCTTATTTTTCTATTTTTTAACATCTTTCTTTATATGTTTTCAAATCTGTTTTCAAATAAAAAGGTCTTTAAAAGGTCTGATGATATTTTATAATTTTTTAGGTAAATTTTTTTAAAAGAAGTGTTCACTCCTATCTATATATTAAAATTATTTTATATTTATAAGTTTTTGAAATTTTATTACATTATAAAGATAATTTTTCAAATCATAAATGATATTTTCATTAATTTTTTTTCACAAGATCTCTGCTAGCTATCATCCATATAATATGAAATCTGTTGATGCTACTAATTCCCTTATTGGAAAAAACGGTCTCATTTATATTCATTCATGAATGTTTTAACATTTTATGAAATTTTTCTTCTAACACTCATTTATCTTTAATTTTTTATATCTTATTGAAACTCACTTATTTTAATGGTTTATTCTTTTGTTGAAATGATTATGAAACCTACTTTTTTCCAAAGTTTATTATATGATTAAATGTTTATAATACCCATTTGATTTCATGGGTTATGATATGATTATTTATAATTATGTGGAACATATGGGTGTGATTTCATTGTGAAATAGGTGCGACCAATGTCTCTCTCCAATGTATTGGGTAAACATTTATATATCATTAGATATATTAAGATGGTCATTGGAGTAAACCATGACATCTAATATGGCCATGTAGTGAACCATGTCTACCAATACGGAATAAGAAGTGAACAAATGAAACTAATATGGACATGGGGTTGATTCATGACTACAAAAATTATATGGGGACTGAAACCGTACTACTATTATGACATTACCAGTGACGCATTGACTACAATGTAAATATTATTATATGATTATGTTGTTGACAAAATTCAATGTTTTATTATGTTGTTATGATTTTATGTCTTGTGTTCATTATTTCCATATGACTCATGTCTTATGAACGATCATGATTTATTCCATGATTCATGTTTATGAAATTTTTTGTGTCGGCTATGATCTTCTATTTTCATAATAATCTTTTGATATCATTATGCTCACGATTATGCTTACATGTATCATATGTTTACCATTATTGAGCTTTTGTTCTCTCAAATTTTTTTGTTTCATTTCCCAATTTATGAATATATTTTTTATGTTTGATGTGTCTACGGTGGGTTCTTGTCAATAAGAACCTATTAGGAGATAGTGAATATCATTTCTTTATTAATGATTATGTTTCCATGTTTTCAATGGAACTTCACTAATACAGACTTTGGGAGTCTATTTGTATAATGTTTCAATTATTTCAAAAAAGTGATATAATTCCTATGTATATAGAGACTAGTTTGGTGTTGATATTGTTAGAGAAAATATTTATTTATCCATTGAAAAATATGATGAGAAATCATTAGTGAGATTCTGTAATATATTTCAAAGGATATTTCTAGGGATATATCTAAGGATATGTATGAGGATTACTTAATGTTTAGTAAAATGTCCTTGGATTTTGGTAAAGGATAGAGAGAGGGGTTTCCAAAATATACATAAATGAATGTATACTACATTTGGATGTGGATCTATCATAGATATTCCTAGGGGTAACCACAATGGTAAGACGATTTGGGCCCCAGTCTGGTTAATTTAGTACATGAAAACAAGACTAATTGCACACCTAGTAGGAAACTCCTAGGGGATATGTTCAGGGAATTCATAAACTCTTTATAAACCATTATGAAGGATTTATATAAATTTTTTTGATGAATAACATACGACGAACCTGGGGTTCCATACATTATGAAAGGTGGCATGATTTAGACATAATATAATTAATTATTTCCATGACTATGTAGTTTTCTTTTATGATAAGTATTTCTTACACAATGCTTATGGTTTTGGTCAATGGATGAAAATGATAATAAATGGATTAACATTTAATTTGAGGGAATATTTTCTAATAATAAATCAAGTGGGATGATCACTGGAGATAAAGATATTATGATCATTCATAATCGGTTTTCACATTACATGATTAACAATCTGTACCTTAACCAAATCGCAGACTCCCCATGGAAGAGAAAAAATGTATTAATTGAGAATTTAGTTAATGGATACCATGGAGGAAAGATGATATGGTTTCAATTATTCCAAATATTGTTGAAATAATCACATAAGTGAATGTCTTAGAAGAATAAGAATAAGTTTTCACTATGAAAATGATGGACACAATGAAATTAACTACAATGGGAAAATTAATAGTTTGGTTAATTAAATGTATGTGAATGTTGGATTCCCTAAGTCGTAATTGAATATTAATTATTTTTCATGAGGAATAAATGGTAATTATGGAACTCAATGCCCCAAACTTAATTCTCTAAAAGAGAATTAGCAGGGTTTTGTGAGTATTTGTTATGTTGAAAATGATGAAAAAAATATAAAGGAAATTTAATAGGAAAGAGATATTGGGGCATAAAATTATATATCCTTGTTAATGAAATAACTATTAAGTGGAATAAAAATGTTTTTATGTATTTGGATTCAATAATTATGTAATATAGATGGTTAAATATATAAGGATTATAATGTTTTGGTTTTTTTAATTATTTAAATGAATTTTTTGAATGGTTATGATGAAATAGAAATGTGATATAATGGAAAGGTGATGTCCTTGTAAAATACATGATTATGGGAATGATAACACTTAATATGTTCTTTATGATGTGGTAATGTTGCTTGGAGAAAGATATGTGGGTTTTGAATAAGAAAATTTGATGGTACGGATACTTTAGAACACATTAATGACTTATTGATAAATATTTTATTCTATAATTGATTATGTTTACAACTTCATGGATTTATAAAATATATCCAGTAATCAATGTTATAAGGAAGCATGCCAATTTTCCAGATGTATTTATTGTAATTTAGGTTGTTTTCGTTTTTTAAGAGAACATATGATGAGGAAATTCGTGTGTTTATAATGTGACAACCATGATATAATTTTTCATATATGGGGGAATCAATGCTAAAATGATTTCATGAATTTGGTTCCCAAGATTCGGATTTTACACTTTATAAATGTTGTTATGGTTAAAAATTCATAATAATTTTATGTTAATCATTAGAGGAAGTATTTATGAATTGAGATCGTATTGAAAATGTTGTTTAAAATGATATTTTGTGATTATCATTATTTACAAGATGATCATTATATTAATTATGGAAATTTTATTTATTTGGTTCTAGAAAAGGACATCATGTATGTTAGGTGAAAACTAATCATGTTTAGAAAGGTTATGGGTCTTGATTCCATAACTGAAGGACGATAAGGGTTTCCTCCTACAAATGGCCTACAAGATGTCTGGGTTATTGTGTAATTATTATTTTTGAATAAATATTAATTATTAATCTTATAGAGTTACATTTTAGGTTTTTAGATTAATTTATTAACCATATTTATTTTTAATAATATTTAGAGAAAAAAAGTAATACATTTCAATCTTTTATAGGCCATATGATTTTCTAAAATTTTATTTTATCCCTTTAGGTATTTAAGAAACATTCTAGATATCCTTTTCTTGATGTAATGGATTAATTTGAAATTTAAAAATTAAAAACTAAAAAATTAAAGCCTTCATTATATTCATGTACGATAAATGAATTTCTCAACATTAGGATAATGAATAAAAGATAATGTGTTGTCCAAATACCATATTTACTCAAAACTGGTTGAATTTTTATCATCAAATATTTATGACCCTGAGGCCTTAAAAGTTTCTTTGATCATTCAACTGTTTGTGATTAATGACCCCAATAAATCCTTGTATATATTTATGAATTTACATCATAACCAACATTGAATCCAAACAAATGTTCTCAAATGTGGAAACCCGGTTATATGTTACCTTTCAAAACAGTAATGATTCATACATTACCTTATTATGGGAAAATTTAGTATCCATTTGTATGATGAGGGTTTCAATGAATGAAACTTTCAATTATCAAACATTTTATAACTAAGAATAATTTCTAGGGGAAATTTAATTTTATGTGGGGTATAATGTAACAACCTGAGATATTTTGAATCTTTTTCCAATTAATTTACAGATTTTTATATTTTTCATTTCACGCAACACTGAATATAGTTTATTTTATATTAAATTATCATGTTTGGATTTTTTATACACAACACAAATTTAACCATTCACTAAATGAAACATAAACATGTTCATTATCAATATATAACACCATTTTTATTTTACATTATACAAATCAATGTCTTTCCTGGATGGATTCTGTAACAGAGAAGACATGTTTTACCGAACAATAGTATATCATAAAAATGTAATTTCTTAATATATTAAGTTATAAAATATCTATTAAATTATAAATTAGGAATATGACTAACTAATTTATGAATTTATATGGTTTATACATATATAATCTGAATTCACAGGTTAATATCTAATTATAAATTAATATGAAAATGGATTTAATATAAAAGAAATATTATTATTTTTATGCTCAAAAAGTTATATTATACTAATAAATTAAATTAATTATAATTATTTAGTCATGTTATCATAACATATATGTTATATATTCTATGAAATAATTTTTACATTCATCCAATATATTTTATAGATGTAAGATAACAACAAATCCAATTTTATGCATAAAACCCAAATTTTTTTAATAATTCATTTTTAACGCTTTTTAATGGAGAACCAATTTTAAATCCAAATTTTAGTACTTTTATAGTTTTAATGAATCAAAATATAATTCATATTTTAAATAATAAAAATATAATTTGGTTAAATTAGTTTTGGTTATTTCTTTGTGAAGATTAATTTTTAATGAATAGTGAAAAATACTGATTTTTTGTTCAAAAATACATTTTCATCAAATTTATTTATATCATTAAACTATATATTAAATTTGTTGAAAATTTAATTAGCTAATATGTTTATCAGTTAATACAATTTAGTCCATTGATATCAATTTCACATTGACGTTAGGTATAAAAACATAGAATCCTTTTAATGATTTTACAATAAAAACACACATTATCGACCAGACTGCAGGATTAATTTAAAATAATTTCATCCATTTATGTGATTTAAATTTGTAAAAATATATTCCATTTTTATAATAATAATAATTTATAGTTTATAATAAGTTCAACATAGTTTTTAACTAAAAATATTATTGAAATTAAATAAAATTAATTACATTGATTAACATAAAATTAATCTTAGCTAAAGAAAAAACATAAATTTATCACTGAAAATTACATTTAAACTTGTAAAAAAAAATTGAAATAAAATATTTCTACTCTATCCTCCATTTTATGAAATTTGGATTGTTATGGGATAATCTTTCCTTAGAAAAAATGTGTGTTGAAATCCATTTCAAAATATTTATAAGAGTGCCACTGCTCCTCCATTATAAAATCATATCCTCTCATCCACTCCATTACATGATTAAAAAAACTTAGGTTCATAAAATATCTTATAGAATATCGTCCCAAAACAGTTTTTTTCCTTCTTTAATCATACCTTGTGTAGAAATCATATGAAAGAAGCCAATTTTTTCAAACCAAAAGGTGTTACCCAGTTAAAAGGTAACCAACTCCCTCAAACTCCTTTCTTTTATTTTCATTATCCACTCCCTAAAAAATTCTTAAACAATTATTTTATTAGTTAAAATGTATAATAAATATACTCTGTTGTTTTTATTCTATATTTTTAACATACAATTATACACACTTCAATCTAATGGGTAACGAACACACTATTTATATGTAACACAAACTACCGCCTCACTAAATGATTAATATTAATTTTTTCCATTACTACCTCTTGTGGTGGAAATTATAATGGAAACTAAATTTATATATGTTAAATTCTATATATATTAGGTCATTAGTATTCCATAATTCAACTAAAAAATATAACATTATAATTTAAAATATTTGTTAATACGATAATTTCATTTGAAGAAGTGCGGACTACCAACCCCTCAAAGCATTGTGATTCATTCATAAACTACATGGAATGTATGAAGGCTGGGTTTAGTAAATATATATGATATAATAAATATAATTAAATAAATATATATATACATGTTCATATATTTCATTTACCTACATTCTATTAATATAACAATTAAATGGAAATAGCGTTCATGCATACATATGAACTACTATCTCAATGAACCGTGTTTTCCATTTCATACTTCTGTATTCTATGGATTATTACCGTACACATATAATTAAAATAAATTATATTTAAATAAGTATTTACATTCTTTAAATAATGACATTATTATATATACCCAAGATATAACAAATTATGGGACATGCGAAAAACAAGGATAATATTACCCGAAGTGACGCCATAAGATTGAATTGTTTACAATTGGGTAATATAAAGAAATAATAAAAAAATAAAAGTTATTATATGTAATAATATGGATTTGTGATAAATTTTTAATAATGTTATAATTTTTTTAATTGTGTTTCTGAAGAGTTTGACGAGGTTCAAGACCAAGGGTATGGTAATTTCATCACACTTTTTATTTTTTTGCGGTACATGATTTATTCAGAACCCATTAATTCAACATGGTGTGTATACTACCCATAAAATTATTCTAGTATCCTCATACATAAATAAATTTGTATTCATATATACATTATATTATCTCTATTTCTTCGGGTAAATGTTTCAAAAAGCTACCAAATCGGTAAGTCAATTTTGTCTCAGGTTCCATTCTTTGAGACACATGTTTCCTTATGCGCATAAATTATTTTTTAGGGGTATATAATTAAGTTGGAGATGTAATATTTTTAATATAATTATTTAAATTATATTTTAAAGGTTAATTTAATTCCATTTACTTTACACGGTGGTTATGATCCAAAGTAACCAAGTGGTAAGAGTTTATTAAAACAGTCTCATCGCTTTTCAAGATTGTTAATTATTATGATTATTTTTATGAAATATTATGATTCAACACACAAAAACACTCATGAATTTCTTTATAAATTTTTTATTCCAGTCAAATCCATGTATTAGTATTGTTTTCCCACTCTTTGTTACCTATGATAATTGAGAAAATATTTTAAAGAAAAATATTGTTGTATTTATCTCTTCTGTTGGAAATATTTTTTATATAAAAAACATGTTTTCAAAAATGTATTCAATTTTTTTTCAAAAACGTATTCAAATAATCCATGAATATTAGTTTCAATGAAAATGAGTTTTTTAATGATCATTTATTTTCAAATATTCCTATATATGATTTAATATATATTGAAAAATTAAAAGGAATCGAAAATATTTTCCTGATTATTTTATTTGTTTTCAAGGATAACGATTAAAAAATTATTTTTTATCATTATTTATAAGATATAATATTATTTTCAATTCGAAATGGATTAAAAAATCATTTAAGTCACAATTATCATTTTCCAATGAATAAATTATATTTTTTTAAAATGTTTATAAATTATTATTATATGTTATTTTCATTCAAATATGACACCATTGATGTTACTCATTCCCTCATATGAAATAATCCTAATTTTCATTCAAATTCATTCGTGAATATTTTATATTTGGAGGACTTATTCTTAGGATACTTGTTTCTATTTTAAGTGTTATATTCATTTGAATACTGATTCATTTCACATGGTATGTTTACGATTAAATGATTATGAAACATGACTTTTACATAGGTTATGATATAATTACATGTTTATAATATCCATTTCATTTCATGGTTTATAATATGATTATTTGTTATAATTTATAACATGTATGTATGATTTCATTACGAGATGGGTGGGACCCATATCTTCTTCCAATGAATTGGGTAATAATTTATATCTCATGAGATAGACTAAGATAGTCTTGGGATTAAACCATAACTACTAAGATGGTCATAAGAAATAACCATGACTACTGAGATAGTATGATGAGTGATGTCAAGATACTAATATGCAATGGGAGTTAACCATTAACACAATGATCATATAAGGAGGGATAAAATTATATTAATATAGACATAAAATTATTCCTTGATTCATGTATATGATCTATGATATATTAGGTATTATATTTTATTTTCTTTCTCATGTTTTGATACACCTATGCTAATGAATATGTTTACATGTCTCCATTGATTACCCTTAATATTCATCTGAGCTATCCCCTTTTTAGGTTTCCTTTCCCAGGTCATAAAGATTTATATTATGTTTGATTTTTCTAATAAGTGTTCTAGTGAAGAATAATGTAGTGGGAGATAATGTAGATAATTTATATAAGAGTGTTTATGTTTCTATGTTTCTAATGGAACTGGGCTTATATAGTTTTTTGGTGTCTGTTTGTGTATTGTTTTATATATTCTAAAAAAATGCTGAAATTTCTTTGTATTTCATGACTTGGTCATTAAAGGTATACAACTTGTATCATGAAAATTTTTATGAAATTTTTGTTATTGATATTTTGGAATACTCAATATCCGAGCATGGGAATAAGTACAATTTGAATCTTTTTTCGAAAAACATATAGAGTCATTATTTTTATTAAAATATTTTGAAATGAAATATCTAGATTCAAGACGTGATGTTCTTAGGGAACATGAATTATAAGAATGAATTATCAGTTGATCCAGGGAAGGTGAAGGCTATTCTTTCTTTTGAATAACCATAGAATACTTTTTGAGGTTTTAATATTCAATGGTATTTCTAGATATTATCAATGGTTCATCGAGGATTTATCAATGATAGTGTCACTACTGACATATCTTAATTAGAAGGGGTGAAACTCTAATTGGATGAAAAGTGTGATTCTACTTTTGATAACTTAAAATAACTTTTGGCCTCAAATCCTATTCTAATATTCTTGAACCTATTAAGTGGTATGGTGTTTCTTTATTCTACCACTGGTATAGGATGTGTTTTAAGGTTGGATAATCATGTGGTAGCATACAACTCTCATCACCATTGACTGCATGAGAAGATTAACCCCAAAATGATTTAGATCTTGACATAGTTATGCATTAACATAGGTGTTGGAGGCATTATAATATTTGGTAGAGGTTCAACGTATTTTATGACATAAAGTGTTTGAGAAAAATATTTTCTCAGAATGAATTGAATAATAAAAGATGTGGTGGATGGAATACCTTCAAACATTTGAATTTCACATAACTTATATCCTAATAAAAGTTAATATTATCTTATATTATCTTATTAAGAATGCTCCATCATATACTATATGTAATTTAAGTATGAGTGAAACATTATGGGACTTTTTATTACATGTATCTAGATGATTAGGATAATGTTTTAGGTATGTTTATGAAAAGTTTTCATTTATCATCATCCCACTTTGAGTCTATTTTGTAGATTCTGCAATTGAATGATGATTTTATAGGAACTTGGGAATTACTATATGATGGGGATAAAATATCTAGTTGTACTCTTTTCTAATATAGTCTTATATGTTTTGAGGATGTGTTTTTAGATCTACAATTAGTGAGTCGTTTTTTTCTGGCTTGGTATTAAGCGTTAAATTATAGATGATGTGTCCACGATAACACCTACCAATAGATAAAATTAGATTATTTTAAATAATATAGCACACTTAAATCTCATTGTCTTATATTTTGGAAATGGGAAAAGGTATCAATTAATTTTTTATTGGATTACCATGAACTTCCTAAAGGAGGAATTCTATCGAGGTGGGGATTGATCAGTTGACCAATTCAACCCATTTCATTTAAACTACATCCACCATAAATGTTGTTTATTTTGGGAAGATATATGTGGAATATAATTTTAGTTTACATGGAATTAATTCATGGATTGTTTTTAGAAAAGGATACCTATTTGACATCGATGTTCTGGATATGTCTTCATGAGGTGATGGGGACTCAGGTCAGGTTGAGTAAATCATATCATCCAATGATAGACAACTAGATGTAGGGTGTTATTCAGATCCTATATGATATTCTCTATATATGATTCATGTATTCTAGTATATCTTGAAATAGAAATGTTGGACTAATAATTTTTCATTATGACATATGTTATCAGTCATCAATTAGAATGTACAGTTTTGAGGCTCTTTATGGTCTCCCTTTTAGGTCATCTCTATGCTGGGTAGTTGTTGTTGAAGCATCTTCGGTGGCGCCAAGTGCGGTTTAATGAGATATCTACAGGTATTCGAGATATAAATCATCATTTGGTTTCATAGAAATTGAATAGAAATATTATAAAGATAAATAGAGTCATCATTTTGAGTTTCTTATAGGTGGCCTTGTTTTCTTGATTTTTTTTCAACAATTGCATCATTGTTGGCTAGGAAAAATTGGGGATATTTACTTTGAGATATGTTGGATCATTTGAGTTCACTGAATGACATGGGTAGGTTTCTTATTAGTTAGATGTTTTGGTATAGTGTAATGGTATTCAAGATATATTCCACATATCAAATCTCAAGAAAATTCCATCTTTATCCCTCTCATGATTTTATTTGTGAAGAGATCAAGTTTGAGCCATAATTATCTATTATTGAACAATTAGTATAGATTGTAGAATCTCATGTAAAACTATTATGTGGGAAATTAATTTTTTGGTTAGAGTGTTATAGAGAAACAAATAAATTTCTCATGATACTTGGGGGTGATAATAATTTAATAGATATTAGTGGATTCACCAAATTATCAAGATCCATTCTTCCTCATGGAATTATATGGACATAAAGTCTAAGTGTTGGGAGTCTATAACCTCATGGTACTGTATTCCCTTAATTTCCCTTCTCTTTACCAGTTTTCCAATTTAATTGGTTATGTAATGGGACTCCCAAGGTTAGAGAACATTTAATTATAAAATTGACACAATTTTTAGGGATGTATGTATGATTGAATTAATGGAGTTTGGATATAAATGTGTAATGGATTAATAAAGTTCACTCCATGGTCAAAGAATTCCCAAGGTGTTTCATTAATTTATAATGAAAACATGGGTTTTTGTAGTCATCATGATAAATTCCTTCCATTTAACGGGACATTATGTCATGTAACTTCAACAATGAAATCCCCATCGACCTGGTACAGAACATGACTTTTCTACTGGGCACGTAGTGCTTACATACAATGTAATGACAAAATTACGTTTTAAATAAAAAAATGTGATGTGTTTTTCATCATATGTGATCCCCATGGATTATAAAACATGAAAATGGATTAAACACTATGTTAATTTAATGAAAACTAATTTTATAGAGATTTATTCGAAAATTATTATTTGATTCTTAAGCATCCCTCCATGATATGGGCCTAGGTATTTTTTGAATGACTTTGAGATCCTATGTTCATTTTTGATTTATTTGATCGATGTTAGATCATTTAGGATGTTGTGTTTTATATATCCACACAAGTTATCATTACTTCTTCTAGCTATGATATTACATTACATAATAATATCTGTTGACATGTGGTGATGATTCTTCGTGATTCTCTTTATATTTTTTGTGTGGTTTTGTCTGGAGGAAAGCTTTATTTTTGGTTTTGGTGTTGTGAGTGTGTGTTCTTGAGTTTTCTCTTTCTTTCTCTTCTACCATGAACCTTTTAATATATTGAATAAATTATAAGATTACTTAATTTATTATATGAAATCCACTATCATGGTTAAGTTCCCTTTTATAATGGATCTTGTTGTGGGCATGTGCGACCTATGTTTTGAGGTAGGTGGTTTCATCACTAGTATATGTTTGTAAACTGCATTAATATTATTTTGTAGTTTTGTTTTATTAAATTAAAAGAAATTATTGGAAGATTTTAAATTTTTTTGAGGAAAAGGATTTTTGATAAAATATAGGTGTTCCATAATTTTGTTAATTGAGAATTGCCTTTCAATGAATTTCAAAATTGGGTTTTGTAATGGTAATCAAATATTTTTGTGACGGATATAGATTTATGATATGATTTTGAAAATAGATCACATGATAATCCTGTTTACGTAGGTGCATTATGTATTAATATTTCTCATCCACTATTAGGGTGGTCATGATCGAGATTTTATATACTCCCTAGGCCTGTTATTTTGGTACATGTTAGATCTATTGGGGGATTCAATTACTAGGTCAATAAAATGTTCTCCAGAGTAGAAAAATATTTCTAGATTCATGATATGCACACAATTTTCTATGTTATATATGAGTTCCCTATCTATCCTAGCCTAGTTTTAGCCACAGTGTGATGTTACCTATGATTTTGGACAATTTGAATTTTTTATCTTATACTGTTATTAATTTACTACCATGATTTTCATATGAAGAGTGATGAATTCATTGGTTAGAAGTTATATATCTATTTTGATATTTTTATATGAAATTATTTGAAACTCATTTACCTATTTTTTTTGAAAAAATAAAAAATGGGTTGAAATTATTTTTTCCCCTTGTTTTTAATATAAGAATAATGTTAAGTTGTTAAAGATCATTATTTGCATTAAATTTGAGATTTCATGGATTATTATATCGAGACATGTCATGGAACAACATGGTGAGACCCTACTGATCCTATTAGCTCACACCTTTTGTACCCATTCAGATGTGCATAGTCCTAGTTATGTCTTCTTATATTGGGAAATCCAAGGAATCATAGTGAGGTGGTGATGTTTTCTCTCAGCTAGGTTTGGGTAGATAGATTGTGAGAAAGTCAGATTTTCCCACACTATGACATGGATCTATTGGTGTATCTGATTATCATTGTTGTACATTAAAATTAGAATTGTCGCATGGATATTTTTTTCTACCTTTTCAGTTGTGGTTGTCCTAATGTTTTATTTATTCTATGTTATATATATATTCATATATTATTCTATTTTTTCATTTTTTACATATGTATATATGTCTTGTTGTCTACTTCAGGTTAGTATAAATCATTATTCTTCTTTTTTTGGGATGCTCGGGTGCAAGATACCAGCCTTTCAGGATTGGTAATTCCCATTGGGTATGTGAAAATTTGTGTTATATGTATGTTTGGGAGGGTATTTTGGTAATATTCAGCCCAAATCTAATTTAAAAGAAACTTGGATTTTAAATGTGTAAATTATATTTTATATGTTTAATGATATATTTTTCAATCCTATGGAATTTATAAACTAAGGAAACAATTGGCCATCTTTAAAGACTCCCTTGACTGAGTAAACTACACTATTTGAATCCTTTTATCCTCCTCTTTATGGAATGTCGAACCTTGAACATAAATCTATAAAAATCTCAACTATTCAAGTGGATAATGAAAAAAAGAAATGAAAAAAGTCAAATAATTTGGTCTCCTGAATGTTTCTTATATCCAATGGAGATAAACTACTACTTTCAGAGAAACATACCATTAGGACGATTCACACATCATTTGAAAAAACCTATCAATGTGAATTAATTAAAGTAGCCAAATCTTCTGTAATTTCAAATCACTGTAGTGATTTTGGATCACTTTGGACATGGTCCCCATATTTCTTTTATAGAGGTAATCATCTAGTCCTTTCAGTCACACTGAAAAATAATATTTTTTCAGAAACTTATATTTATAATTTTGATTTCAAATCATTAATATCCTTATGAATCATGACTTTTAAACATGGTGAACATTATTAGTGACATTCTTCGAGTAACGTTTTTTCAATGTTGTCTAAACCATCTCATATTAATAATTCCATCATATTGTACCACAATTCGATCATTATTTCATCTATCGAAGACTTCATTAATACTTATTAATTATCAATGATTCTCACATTGTCAAACTCTCTTAAATATGGCCAATATGTGTTTGGTCAACCAGTGTCGGGTGAAGTGAAGTTGGAATCACATCCCATCAATTTCTTTCTTGAATATTGGTTTAGAGAACCCTTTGGAAACTCTTCAACACTTCATAAAATTGACATACAATTTCACGATAACATAAATTAGTGTTCCACATTCACTACCAATTCAACCAAGTCCATCTAATAATTTATTGTACCTTAGTAATTATTTGAATGAATTTTTTAGGATATCAGTTAGATTTTGTCTTCAATATACTTCTATGTCTTCAACTATTAATCCTCTATAAAGATCTATATGAAGTTGTATTCTAGTTGAATATGCTTCACGAGTTTATAAAACACTAGATAATGAGTTATGAAAATCTCACTCTAATTATCCTAGAATAAAATTTGGCCTTTCTAACATCATCTCAACACCATTAAGAAACCCCATAATCCAAACAATCTCTTTCACTTATTTCATTTCGTTAATTTAATTTTCTTCAATTTTACTCGATGTAATAATACAATGTTATCATGAAATCCTTCTAACATTAATTCCTACATAGGTAAAATTAAAATCTATTATAATTGTTCTCGTGTAGGAATTACAAGAAATATCAACATCATTATATCTATAAACTTGTTCATCCATTCCAAATTATAAGGTAATGTATTTAATTACACTAATTTAGCGAATAATCCACATTACTTTTTACCAATGATTCTTTCTGAAACACATCATAATTCAACTTATAACTAAAACATAGAATGAATGGTTTGGTCATGTACAAGACATATCAAACTTCATAATTTCTCTATGTAATTCTTATAACTCATTCTCTATGAATGATACATCATCTTCCATATTATGTTACTTAACTTTGGGAAATTTGAGGTGATTTGATATTGAATTTAAGACCAGGTTGCATCCAAATATTTTAGTCCTTTCGATGGCTTTCCATATGGACTCATTTTGAGATAACGCCAATATCAGAACATCTATATAACTCTCAATCCTTATTCAGGAATATTTATTGTCCTATCCACGATTCTTCATTGTGATAGTTCAATGAGATTCATGATTCAACTTCCAAATCAATTTATTTTATGATCCAAAAAGAAATATATAATCTATATATAGAAATATGCATAATGTACGTATAATTATCTCATTCCATTAAATAATAATAATGGTCTGTATTGTGTTGAGTGAATATTTCATCCATTATGAATTCATCAATCATTCTACTCCACTTTTTCCAGACCTCATTCAAATAATAATTAATCATATTTTACAAAAATACCAATCTTTTGTTCCATTCATCTATGAGACACATCTGTTGATTTATGTATATCTATTCATTCAAATAGCAATGAAAGAGTTAATTCCTTACATCCATATTTTCTAAGAATATATCGTCCATTTATACCAAGATGTGTACTATATTGATAATTTCATTCTTAAATATTGACTATAAAATCACAAAGAATTAAAATTATTCAATTTAAAGAAATATATTTTCAGAATCCATTCATGGGGCATTTTATATTCATTATCATGTTCATTAAATTGGAAAAACACTTCTCTTCAAGTGGATTTTTACCGTATCGAAACTTTGTCATCCCCCTTGTTCTATTGTAATTATTTGAAGACATCGTTTTATCTATCAATTAATTACTCTCATCATATTCATTGAGTTTGGATCCCTCATATGTGAACTCTAGTTATCAACTATCCATTTAGGGATGATATTTCATCTCATATATATGTATTTTTACTAGTTTCTTAACAATTTTTATTCTACTAAAATGAACTTATGTAACTAATTTTTTATACTCTATGATATCCAGTACTCTATCTTCTATGTTCCTATCATCTGATTCTCCCACTCAAGCATTACCAACCCACGAACATTTGGGAACATCTTTCATTGGTCTTACCTTGGACGTTTTAGTAATCAAATATATGTTCTTCAGAACTTTTTTCTATATTTTGTTCTTACTCAAATCTACATGGATATAGGTAGTTTATTCATTTCCATCAACATCATTATTTGTCAGGCGATGGGACTTCTATAAAACCATGTCATGTAAGAGATCATATTAGCTTTAAATAACATGATATATTTCATTATTCCGTTGTTGTAATACAAAATATTCATCACCATAGTAAACAACAAAGACTTCTTTATAATATACCTTGATCATTTCCATGTCCTTAGCATAAATGCAGAAACATTCTTGAATACCTAAATTTTTTAGATGATTTTCATCTAAACACTAAACAGAACATTGATCCTCAAGGTATTTTTTTTCAATCATTGATGTCATAATTATAGTTACCTTATATACTTGTGAGCTTATATAAATACCCATATATTTAATACATATATTTTACGTATTTTTGATTAATTATTAATATAATTATCAAACACAAGTGTGATGATCATAATGGGTTAGTGCATTCAGATACTAGGTATATAATATTCTTATTTTTTGAAACAACATCAATGTTTCCCATGGAGATATTCACATTTATCTCTCCATATAGACAAACCCTACAATAAATGTTTATTCAAAACATGGGGAAAGGAAACATTATAAATGTTGAGCTTAGTTTTCTAATAAGTGTAAACAAGATATATATATAAATATAACATGATCCAATGTGTATGATAATGAGAGAATAATGTTTTAAAATCACACCCTTCATATTATAAATCATAAATTTGAGTCACAATATAAATATTGGTAGTTCATAACACATGAATCATAATGGTTTCTGAAACATAATCCATGAGATAATATTATTTGAATTAGATATAAATTTGTGGAATACATATAATCATAAAAATTTATTTACATGTTTATTCATGGATTGCTGAAACTATTGTCCTAGTGAAATGGTTTCAGTGACCAAACCATCATAGTAGTATATGTTAACTCCCAATATTTACATAGTCTGTGGAGTCCCCAACAAATATAGGTTCATTATTAATTCATTGATTTTTTGTATCATGATATATCATTATTTACTTTATTCATTAGAGGGAGATAAAGGTCCCACCATAAATCAATCCAAATCATTGAGACATGTTCCATAAGATCATAAAAAATCATCATATCAAAACACATTATAATATAGTAGTTTCATAATAATATTCAATATAACATCATGTGCATAATAGAAAATGGAATATAATCATTTCATCATTTTATACGAACATAACTCAAGGAAGAATAATAGCGTTTCAAAGTGATTTTATCATGGTATAATCTATTGAAGGGAAACATGTTTCATTTAAATCCTATAATAATAAACATAACCCATTAATTAGAAGATTAAGCAATGTATTAATGCATCATATCCCCATTAAATTATAGGTAATATAAAATAATATCATCTTATTTTGATAATAAATTTGAATGGTTAGTTGTAAAATATGGAGAGGAAAATAAAATTTAATGTTTGAAGAACTATTTTTAAACAATAAAAAAAATCCATATTCCTTTATATTTGATTTTTTTTGAAAACTTATAAATAATTCCTTAAAAAGATAAAATACTAATTTTGGAAAATATACATTCGAATTTGAAAAAAAATTACATAAAAATTTTACAAATTCATTTTATAGAAAAAAAACATTGAAACTTCCAAAAAAATACTTAAAACATTGAGTGGTAATGACGGTAGGATGTTATATACATGTTAAAAGAGTGATTAATTTAACATGGTTTGGTAAAATCAAAATGTGAATTTATTTGAAAAGTATATGAATATTAAAATAAATATAACATTAAAGATAAAACAAGAAAAATTATTTAACAAATTGAGAGTGCAATGTCAGAACATATTTGAGAAAATTTTAGAAAATAATGATATGGAACAAGGAAGGATTTCGACTGAAGTGACAAATAATGCCATGTATTCAAATAAACATTATTTTTAAATCATGTGTGAATAAAGAGAGTCAAATCAAGGGAAATCATGTATTCTCATTACATAAAAACATTATAATGAATTTTGGGAATTTCTTGATACATTTATCATAATATTTCATCATATAATTTGTATATACAAACAATCCTGATAAATGGTGAGATTGTCTCATAAAACCCTATCCACTTAGGAAACATCGATTGGTCAACCCCATGAAAGAATAAAATTAATTTTAAATTAAATTAAAATTTTCATGAAATCATTCATGAATTTTTTTTTTCAATTGGGTTGTATATACATCTCACAAAATGAGATCAGTGTATAACAAGACATATTTCTCAAAGAAGTAAAATTGATATAAAAATCCTTTATCGTGCTGGTATATTTGGAACAATAAACTTAATGAAATATGAGATCATAAAACCAAAATATATATACACATAAATATCATGAGAACCAATAAATGATACATTCAGGGGAATTATATACACCACATAAGATAAATACGTGGTGAAAAGGTCATTTGTCCCACATAAGTAATTAAGTGAGATGGAAATCTCTTATCTTACATCTTGAATTCTTGTTTACCCATTCAAATCTCCATGAACAAAAAATTTATGATTATTATACATATATTATAGAACCGTATATTCAAATATATATATCATACCATATATGATTTACTTATGAACAATTATTATATGTTTTCTAGCGATTCTATTATAATGTCACATTTTGAGGAAAAATTACTTTTCTTTTTTATGTATGTTTTGGTTTGTTATTTTTCGCTAATATAATATTAAACATGGTTCCATAATTTCCAAAATTTTTAATCACAATATAAATATCTTATAAATTACTTATATATGTATTTTTATTAATATATATATATATATTAAAGAAAAACAATGAAATAAACATTTCATGTAGATAGTAGGTTGTACTTATACATGAATATTGTCTTCATTTTATTTTTATAATTAATATATTAAATTAAGATAATACAAAAAATTAAATAATAATATATATTTCATCAATATAACGTTTTATAATAAGAAAATTATTTATTATCTTTCATATAAATCATCAATGAATCGCATCCATTTGTGAGGTGATAGTCTTCAATGCACCAGATTGACGTTATCATATTACAAAAGTGAGGAAATTAATATGTTAAATATGATATATTAAATAATTAAGTACAAAAATATCATATATATAAATAATATAAAAATTTAATCCACCACTATATTGAGCCATGATATGTGGTGATGGATGATGAATAACATTGGTTTGTGAGGTGGAAGTTCATGGTATATACAGATGATGATTTTGTATCCCATTTAAGAGAAGTGGATTTTATTATAGGTCAATACCTTAGCATAAATAAAACTAATTTTATATAATATATTATTTTTATTATGTCATCAATTTTTAATAATAATTTAATTGGGTTTAAGATGAAATGATATTAAAAAACTCATCGCAGAATGTTCCCTCTTCATTGAATGACCAACATATATTTACACCAAAATTCTTACTAAGATGTATCTCTTACTAAAAAAAGGTTTATATGATTATATGAGGGATTTAAGTATGTTATTTGGATATATATTTTCCATAATAAAAGTATTATTTAGTGAGAAGAGGACATCATAGGGGTGTCCATTTATAAGTGATGTTCGTGGCACATAAGATATTTTTCCAAGAAAAAATTGTGTCCAAAATTTTCATTTGGAAAAAGCTAGAATAGAATAATTTATCACACAATCAATGTTATAAGGTGTATATGTTTCCATATATTTGTTTTTGGAAAAATTATTTTCCCTTTTGACACCTTTTATTTTTAATTTATCCCCTAGAAAACACATTTTCACATTTACTAGAGTAATTAATTTTTATGGATTTTTCTATTAACAATGGTTAGAAAATAATTGGAACAAACTATAAAATATAAATTATAATTATTAAAAATATGTATTCAATTATTATAAATTCAACATATAAAAGTGGATAATATTATTTTAAAAGTAATCCTATAGAATAGAGAAAAAATAAATTTTCCAATGAGAAAAGTTTCAAAAGGCTAATAGTTTTTATATAAAAATGAACTACTAAATATTATTAAATGATAAAAATATATTAATAGAAATGTAATTAAACCAAATTTATTTTTACTCCATATTTAAATAAAATGTACCATGTAAATAATTTCAATGAAAATGAAGTTTTTTAATACAAACATCAATTCTTCATTATTCACTGAAAAAATTATCTTTTAAGAAGATTATAAATAATTACACCCCATGTTAATTTTTACATGATGATATAAATAAATGTATTATATGGTTTCCAAAAAAGTTTTATAATTATAAAAATACATTATTAACCAATGTTCTCAAAAGCTGAAAAAACAACTTCTTCAAAAGTGTAGTTTTTAATTGAAACGTTTGATTATTTATTACATATTTTAAAGAAATAACATATGATTATTGTTATAAATATAATTTAAAATATAATATATAAATTTATAAAAAAAAATTAAAAAATGACTTTATTAATTTAACAATGACATACAAGTTTATTTTCATAAATAAGTTTTTCCTAAAATTAATTTCTATTATTTTCAAATTCATTTTATTTTTATTTATAATTAATTGGAAAAAATAATAATTCATTTATTATATAGTTATAAACCATATATTATTTTTAATTATTTAATCATTTTCATACCCATAATTTCAAATAAATATAATAAATATCATGTAAAATAACAATATTTTAGAAGTATGTCATGTTTCATTAAAACTCAGTGTTTCATGTAAAAAAATCTTAATTTAGTGTAAACTATTACAAATACTATTATATCAAAAATCATAATTTTTTAAAGATCATATATTTCCGATAATATTTGGGTGTTATATTATACCCCCTAAATTTTAATTTCCCCCTAAAAATTCATCACATTGGTATCAACAAATGTGGGTACTTCTTCCCCATTATATCCCCAGGTTCCCATGAAGCTTCCACAAGATGTATTGTTTGCCACAAAAAATTTCCCAGTTTGGTGGTCTTTTTTCAAATCACATTCTCAGTATGATCAAGAACCACCATCGGTTTTTCCTCATAAGAAATATCATGCCTCAGTGTATGTCCTATGAGTTCAGTATATATGATGGATCTAGTATGTAAATGATTATGAGAGATACATGGAACACTTCATGAACATGATAGAGGTTTGGTGGTAGTTTCAATATATAATTTACCACCCTTATATGATCAGAAATGTAAAAGGTACCAATATTCCTAGGAATTTTTTTTCTTTATATCAAAATAAAAATTTCATATGTTGGTTATACATCGATCAACTACCACATTATCTATTACTACGAGATATCAAGATGAATATTTTACATCTGAATCACTAATGAATCAAATGATCTATAACGGAATGATATATCATTAATTATAATTGTAATTAACATCAAAACAAAAACATAAAAAACATGTTATCAAATATATATAAATCATCATATGGTGAAGTGATACATTAATATCTAAAACCTTATCCAATAATATACTTAATCTATACAATAAATTTTAAAAATTATGACCCATTCAAATTTATAATGAAGTCCACTAATATTTTGAAAATAAACTAAATATTAATCCCATAAATATCATAATGTATCTCTTAATCTTCACATAACAAATATGTGAATACCTACATAATATATTTTCATGAAAACTGGTAAAAAGTATAATAAAATTCATCATTAATGAAAAAATAAAAGATTTATCATGTATCTAATAAAACAATATATTATTGAATATTTTCCTTAAATAAAATAATTTAGAAAACTCCGTAAATGAAAACATAACCTTCATTGTCAAAAAAATAATTAATCGGTTTCAAGGACATCAATACAATCAAATTTAAATTATTCCTATTAATCATCTCTTTATCCCAATATCATTATCTCAACATTAAGAATATATTAAGTGGTGTATTCCCTTTATATTGTGTTTTTTGTATAATGTAACATTTCCATTAAAAAAATTGATGTTCATCAGTAAAATTAAAAAATTTCATGACAGTCTTTAATGAATAACATATATTGAATAATCCTTTTATATTTAAAAATTCATGTAAAATAATTCCTTAATTACAATACTAAACCATTAAATCATCCAAAATTATTTTTAAAATATTAAATAGAGTTCATAAACATATTTTTTTTAATAACACTACCCAAAAATATGAAATTTTATTCATGTATTCACATTCATCAACATCAATTTAATCATTATTCTGACCTTTAACATAAATAAAACTATTAGTACAGTCAAAACCATTTATATTTCACTCATCATCACTTCATCATAAATAGTATAAGAACTACTCTAACAACCATTTTAGTTCTATTCATTAGCATTTCCTTTTAGAAAAATATTTTCCTAATTCCCATATCTTTTGCATTTGAATCATTTAATTATAAAATATTTATTAAGGACCCCATTATTCTCATCCACTACATTATCCAAACATTTCATTTAAACTCTTCAATGACATGTGTAGAGTCCTTATTTTCCTCACTCAAAACATATTCCCTTTCCTCTGGTACATTATCTTGGTTGCTTCTTCCAAAATTTTCAACATATTGGAAGGATAGTCTTATTTCTTCCACAGTTTCCACTAACCTAACACTCAATGAACTCTATCATTATAACTATTGGTGAGTTTGAGGGCTGGTTATGGATTTATTTTTTACCATTATAATGTGATATCTAATTAGGAAAACTCATTATATTCTTTTCTCTAGTCAACATACCATTTAGAAGCTTATCAACACATTTTCCATCAAATTAAACATTAATCCAATCCCTTTTGGTTCTCTCTATTGACTAATACCAAAAGGTCTATTTTTAGTAACAATATTTAATTTGGTAAATCTCATATTCTATAAAAATTACTTATGGTATGAAAAATTCATGAAATGTTATTTTCAATAAATGAAACACTTAGATTAGCCTTGGATATTCATGGTAATTATTTAAATCTATCAAGACTGTCTATATAGAGTTTTTTAATTTAAAATTAATATCCCACTAGAGTATTAAATTATAGAGGTATCAAGTCCCATTTTATGAACCAGATGAGGATCTAGTCTGGGTAAAATAACCCTTTTGAGAGTTATTACCTCTAGGTAACTCTGTACCTGAATTAAATCTACTTGTAGTATCCCGAAATGGATAACGATTTTTGGAAGCCACTAGTTCCATCCTTTACCACAAATACTGGATATTTTCGTATACATTGACTCATCCTTAGACAAATAATTAGATGTATGTCAACATATATCCCTATAAAAATTCCTGTGGATCTCCAAAAAGATCTCACAACCTAGATCTGAAATGGAAACTAAATTTATCCAATGATACCAACTATTACTTCCCAATCAACTCAACCATAGATTTTACATGATTAGATGAATATTCATTATATTATAGAATAAAAATTTTCAGGGTCATAATTTATTAGGGAATGTGGATAATTGCTAAACAAACATCTTATTTAGTGTAATGACCCTGAATCTAGTAACTCAGATTCGGTTTCATCTTTATTACAATAATATAGATACAAAGGGTCAAATCTAATAGAACCTATCACATTATCATTTTTATAAATAGATAAATATATGATACAAATTTTACACTGATAATAGAAAATAAAAAAAACTAAAAAAAACATCATTGAAAAATAATTCTAATAATTCTTCTTCATATCCTGGGGAAATGAAAAAAATAAGTGTTCCCTAGAATTCATAGTAAGGGTAATGTAAAATGGAATATATCAGGAAAAATTAGTATAATAAATATGGAAAGGTAAATAACATAACACACTTTCCATTTAAATAACATTATTATCATGACAATACATGACATAATAAACATATAAATTTAAATAAATTAAAACACAATCGATTTAATCAAAAAAGTACAATCAAATGCATCCAAAGATAATATCATAGAGAAAATTTTACAGTTAATTTTAATCTCATAATTATAAATGAATTATATTATTAATTATTATACTTCATTATCTTAGGCATTTTGATACCCCTACCATAAAGATATTTTTTCAAGATTGTTTAAAAATATATTTATAAATTGGATAAACTTGGACAACTGATTTGTCCCATATGAACTACTAATGCAATGAGGGGATATCTATATTCAGGACCAAACCATTTTGGTATGTAAAAAAGAATTAATAATATATTTAATAAGCAATATAATTCTTTAAAAATTATTCCTTATCCCAAAAATCCAGTTTTTGTGAAGAATACAAATTTATAGATATTTCATCATTTAATAAAATAACATTCAAGAAAACACATTATTTTAAAATGGAAGAGTTTTTTTAATATTCATATAAAATATATGATAATATTAATATTTATGATAACATTAAGTTATAATTAAAATTAATCACTAGAATATTATAGTTTGATGATAAAGATAACAATCAGAAAAGAAAGTGAAATTGTACAGTAAATAATTCTACATGATAATTCCATATCAAATCACCTTGGTTTGAAAAATTATAATTGAAATATTAAATAAAATTATTTGACATTTAATTGAGATATTACAATTAAAGGGGATGTATATACACCATACATAATAAATTATATACATAATATTGCAATATACCTCAATTAATGGAAATTGCAATGGAATCCCTTACCACACACATTACTTTAGTTAAACTTGTATTTTTATCCATTATAATGGTTTTAATAATGTTATTATATTATTATAAAAATATAAACATATTTATAACGTCATATTATATCCTATTATAACATTTTAACACACATTGGTTTATGTTATTTATATTCATTTTATGGGTGCTAATTGCAATGTTCTCTCTAGAGTGTTTTGTAATAAATGTTTCGGTTCTTATATATATGATAAAAATACATCATCTAAAGATTTATTATAATTTTATAATTATAATATCTTTATATTAGATTTATTATTGTTATTATCATTATTAATATTTGGGCAAGGATAATGATATGAATAGCTTTTCCAAGATAGTACTGTGTACATACGCATGAGCGATGGTATCAGTCCCTTAACATATGAAATTAAAAGGATGTGATTGATTTATGAATTTTATAAAATAATAACCACTTTATATATATCACATATATTAATTAATACTATCCTTATAACCTTCCCTGTAAAATCATATTACATCAGATGGTGGTTATCTACCGTACACATGAGTAATGATACCGTGTTTTAAAAAATTTAATAAAAATTGTATACGTGATGTGGAGATTAAATAATTTTATAATATCATAAATATAATTTACATTTTGTAAATTTATTATTATATGTATTATTGAATGATTGGGATTTATGATGAACAATATCAATTCATTAGACGAAAGTGGGCCGTACAAACAATTGATGATTTCATTCCCATATGTTGGAAGTGTAGATGGTTGAATATTATAAAAAAACATAACAATATTTAATTATTTTGAGTATAATGGTTTAATTATATTTAATGTGATATTAAACAACAGGAATTCAATAACAATATAGAAAATTTTAGATATTTGTTATAATAATTACCTTTTCTAGGAGAACCATCTTTTGGATATCCTCTAAAGGACACTAAAGTATGACTTTTTAGAGGATCAAAAGAAATAACAAGTGATTATGGTTTTTTAAAAGATTAATATTCAGGTTTCTATCTAGAAAAAAGGACTTTGAGGTGTTAACATGTTCGACAAGGGAGTATAATTTTATAATAGGGGAAAGAGGGCGTCTTTGGAACTTACATTGAAATTTCTAAATATAGATTGAAATGAAAAATCCATTCCCATTAAAATAATGAAAGTGATAGTATATTAGAAATTGGGAATTTTAAGGTGGGTATTTGGCCATAAATATGTTTTTATATGTTTTCATGTAATTTTAACATTTAACTTTTTGTTTACCCCCACTGTAATCTAATTTTTACCTTAACCATGGTAACTAATTAGTACTTCTTCATTATTCATTATAGTAAACAATAATGTTAACATAATTAAATAATATACATTATTCTTATTCTATATATTTAATCCATTTTTTCTGAATTTCAAAAACACAAGTGGAAATATAAGTTTAAAATTACTCTTATAGGAGATAATAATATTGGTTTTCAAAGAGAGAACATTCAAAAGTTTATAATAATTTATATCGATATTAAATATAAAAATTATTCAAATGAACAATATAAGAATAAATAAAACATAATATAACTAATTTTACTATAAAATAATTTGTTATAAGAATTAAAAATTTAAATCATATAAATGAAAACGTAATTAGTAGGTAATTTTTTTTTATTTTTTCAGTATTCATCGAAAAATTAAACAATTTAGAAAAATTCAAAAACATCACAGTACAATATTATTTATACGATGAATTAAAAGTGAATTTCATTTTTTCTAATCAATTTTCAAAATATGATGAAAATTAATTTTAAATTATGTTCCTGAATCATGACTAAACTATCTTTTAAAAGAAATCATTTTTTCATAAAATATCTCTTTCTTCTAAATGATTATTATATCTATTTATAATAACATGATATAAAATTTTCATGACCAGACTATATAATATCAATAATTTAGTTAAAAATATTCAAATAAATTAATTTAACTACTATATTGTAATTCCCTTGTTTAAAAAAATTATTCTTATAGATTATCATGTTTTTTTAAATTCGTTGTTTCGGGCATCATAATCATTAAAAAAAATAAATTTATTATAAAACAAATATATTCCAATGTATTTGGGTTTTAAAATTAGTGAAATATATTCAATATTTCCCCTAAATATCTTCCCATTTATAAATATTTATAGACATACCCTACTTTATACATTTCATTATAACATGGTGGAAGGAATCATATAAAAGAATGACCTAATTAACTAAGTAATGGTGAATAATGGAAATACAAATATAAAATGATTTTATGGGTATTATAACAAGGTAATAACATTTTACATCCATAACATATACATCATTGATAAAAAACTTGATGCATGGAATAATTGAAGCCTTATCATAAGACCTGGCACATAATGGGATCAATGAATATGATCCATGAGAGGAAAATAATGGAATAATACATATATCTGTGGATACATATAAGCATAATAAATAATTTAATTAGTAGTATATGGGTTATTTATAATACCATATTAGTGGAATGTGGTCCCTCTAAAATACTTTATAATATTAAAGTTTCACACCCAATACTATCAAGGTGGACTAAAATACTTAAAAGCAAGGTCCAATACTCATTATAATACTTCTAGTCTCTTGATATATCAATATTTACATATTAAATTGGTGAAATATATAGATCCCACTCATCAAATAATGAAATTCATATATACATTTTCTATAATATAAGAAAACCTTCATCATATCATAACCCAAAAACAACATGTGTTTCATAAACATTTCATCATCACATAACCTATTCAAAATAAAACCATTAATAATAATTTTATCATTTGATCAAATAATAACCCAATTAAGAATGAAGTGGAGTTGATAATAATTTTATCAAGGTATAGCCCATGAGATAAAAATGGGTTTCATAATGATATTTTCATCATATATATAAACTATTTAGAGAAAGAATTTGAATCGTATCATGGAATCATTTCTACAGTGAAGCATATTTAAAATAAAAGGATGGAATCTTTAATGTAAAATGACTTTTAAAGATTACCTGGAACATTTCTGAAGGAAAATAGGATTTCAGTTTTTAAAATAGTTTTTAAAACATAAAGCCTTTTTTAAGTTGTTTAAATTAGAAATTACCATTGATAATTTATAAAATAATCATTAAAACCCAATTAAACTCTTTCTAGGGGAAATAGCCTTTCCAAAATAAAAAACAACTTTTTAAAATAAATAAATTTTAAAATTTATTTATCATTTATAATATAAATTCAAACATATGAGGGAATATTTATAAAATTGAGTGTTCTTGATGGATGGAAATATTAGACACATTAATACAAATATTCCTTCAACATTTATGGTATAATCTAAATAGGCATTACATTGAAAACGACATGATGAATCATTAATAAAAATATAAAACATGTGTAAATATTATTTAATAAATTATATTATGAATTTTTATTTTTTTAAACACGTTTAGAAAACATTTATATGGAAGAAAAATGGTTTTCAACTAAAGTGATAAATAAAGACATGTTTTTTTAAGAAAATATTTTGAAATCATTTGTACATAATGATAATAAAATGAAAAGGAAAACATGTATTGTCATGAAATTAGCAGATAAGAATTCATTTAAACTGTTTTATTAGATATAGATCATAATATTTCATTATTTAAATTAAGAACATAACCAATCCAAATAAATGATAAGAATGCATCATAAACCCCTTATCATGTATGTAACAATTTTTTATAAGCCACATGAATATTATCATAAAATGTAACACAATATATCCTTAGAATAAACAATTTGTGATATTACTTGTAAAATGGGCTATATATTGACCTCTTAATATCCATCAACCATAGATTTTAAATTAATAAGGCTGGTTTTGGAAAAATATTTGACATATAATAAAGAGCTTAGATAGCCTGTGATACATATTTAATTAAAATTAATCTATTTGACAGGTTGTTTAGAAAACATAATTGAGTATAAATGAACCAAAAAATTTTATAACATAATAACATAGACATTTGATTATCTATTAATAATTTTAATATAAAAATTATGACAATTATGGTGTCTATTCACTATAAGAAAACTTGGAATCAATCAAAATAAAAAAATGGTTTCCAAAAAACTACATTTTTATTAAAGATGATATAATATCACATTCCACTCATAAATTAAAATTATTTTTCAAATATTTTATAAAAAAATATTTAAAAATACATAATTCATTTTTTGAATTCAGAATATCAAAATTAGCTTACTGTGATTATTTGGGATTTGTCACATATATTTCATTTTTTGACGAAATGTGAAAAATACAATCTTTTAATCGATAAATGATTTTTTCATTGAATTATTATAATTATAAATTATATTTTTAAATATATTTAAATTAAAATTTATTAAAAAATATATATATATTTCCTTTATAGGTCATCAGAATCATTTTCATATTAAATTTTGATATAAATATTGAAAATTTTGTTCATTTAATATTTAAGCATATGTTGTCACATCACATTTGTGAGATTAAGTTGATATTAAATTGTACCACTCTAATGAATGGTATTTTGAAAAATGTATTACATATTCATAATAATAATAATTTATGTAATAAAATTATTACAACTTAATTTTTGACAAAAATGAATATTGAAAATTGTAAACATTATTTATCGCGGTTGTGGTAAAAATTAATTTAGCAGAGGCTAAACTAAAAATATATGTGTTAAAATGACAAAAAAAAGTAGTCTAAAATATATTTTAAGGCCATATTATAACCCTATAATTTACAATTAATAATAATACTCAATTTTATACCGTTATGGAAACATAAAATTTTTTATGAAACTCTTTCTTTTCAAATTTCAAGTGTGCCACTCTCCTCTTTTATAAAAGGCCACCATCTATTCTCTTTTATTCCCACCTTCACAATCTTTTTCTCAAGAAATAACTACCCATATCACATCCCAATATCCATAACATCATCTTGGATTCCTTTTTTGGCCATAAGTTGTAATTTTGATCAATTTTTGAGCAATCCTATGGAGGATACCCAAAAAAGATGTTACGTTCCTTAACTATAACATTTTATATTATGTATTTCCCAAAACTAAATTTTTTTAATAACGATGTAAAAAGATCATTAGTATTTTACTTATATTTATATTTTTTATTTTATAGTCATTATCTACATCCATCCCCAATTATATTAAAGGTGTAATGAAATAATCATTTATGTGTACGGTGGACTACAACCCCACGAACCAATGTCATTCATTTTCTCCATTACCACCTCTCATAGTTGACAATAAGGATTGATTTAAAGTAAATATAAGATTTTTATTTCATAATGAAACATGTTGAGTCATTATATCATTTATAAATTGTTACATTCCATTATATAGGGTATAGAATAGCATCTCTCGTTTGTTTGGAGGACTACTACTTGGAGAAGCGATGTGATTATTTTTCAATTAACACATTTAATTTATGTTAATAAAGATAATTTTAAAAAATTATTTGATATACAAGAAATTATTATGATATTATTATAACATGAATCATTCTAAAAATACTATATATCATTTTCTTTCTCACATTTTCACTCAATAAAAGATAATATCATTCTTCATGAACGTACAAACTATTGTCACCACGATGTGTTGTGACTCACTTTTCATCACCACACCACATGGATAATATAAATAAATAAATTTAAAGAAATAAAATAATATTTATGATATTATTATAATTATTTTATTAATATAAATTTCATACCTCTAATCTATAATGATCATTGAAAAATTGAATCTTTATCTATGCGTACATGTGGCCTACCACATCCATGATCATAACGAACATCATTTCACAAAATCAATTGACTTGATTGGTCTGAAAATTATTATTGATATATAAATATGATAATTATTTACTGATTATTATGTTATAGTAGATGAGTCAACATATATGATCACGAACTGGAACATTCTTGAAAATGCATGAATGAGAAAACCTGGCAATTAAAACCCGAAACAATTTAAATAATGAATGATTACTCACAAATAAGTGAAATAATGTTATAAAAGGCTCATATATGATATTATAAATATTATTACGGTTATGTAATTAGATAATATAATTTTTAAAATAACTATATAGAATGATAAATACTTTTCAACCAAAATGAAGCATGTGGTTGGGGATTTCATCTCAATTTACCTTCATTAAAAATATTATAATGTTTTTCCCTTAATTTTATATTTGATTTTTATAATACCCCTTTGATATTTAATAACCCAGTTACTTAATATTTCATGGTATTTTCAGTTTCAAATTGAATTATTTTTTACTATGGATTTTTTTTTAAAAGTACCACGTGGAAAATAATTTCATAACACAATTTCATTTAATTGGGTCATATTACTTTGTTGTTATCAATAATATTAAATGATTACGTGTGTAATTAATTTAAATTATAATGTGTTTAATTAACAATTTTTTATTTAAATTTCACTCATATAATTTATTCATTTATTAATTCTAACTACTATTTTATGATCTTTGTAAGGGTTTATTTCACAATCATATTTTAATTGGGATTCTTTATACTTAAATTTACACTGAAATAAATTCATTGATAAGTATATATTAATACCATTTAATTATATTATAATACGGTTATTAATTATGTTTTCAATTCATGGAAATATGTTTTCACTATTTGGTACATAAAATGGTTTGGAAAATAATTTTGGTAAAATCCGAATTCATTTCTCTCTTCCGTCAGAAATTCATTTTCTTCCAAAAAAATTTCGTACCAATATTTTAACATTTTTTTTAAATAAAAATGATTTATTGAAGAGTTTTTCACCCATTTTTAGATTATAAAAAACACATTGAAATGAATATTCATTTTATTGTCAAACCTAGTCTCATTTGACTATTTGAAAAAATTTGAGTGGAATATCAGTTTTAAAAAAGTGTTCTTGTTCAGAATTTCCCATCAACATGAACACTCATTATTTTAGAGATTCATTTTAAATATTCAATGTTTATTTGGATAGAAAGTATATTATATTTTTTTTGTATTGTTAGTTTTGAAATATTATTTTAAAAATAAAAAGGTCTTTTTGTTCGAGAATGTTTGTAAATATCATTTGTAGTATTTCTAAACATCGAAATTAAAAAAACAACAATTAACTTATAATAACTTGTGAATATATTGTATTGATACCATATTTATTATTTATATGTATGTTTTAGGATCATTTCGACCAAGTAAAGTGTTAATATTTACTTTATTATTTATATTTTGTAACAATGTACATTCCCCTGAAATATTTACATTCTTATTATAACTGGGCATTTTGTGTACCCAAAATATGCATGTTATTTTTCATGGATATATTTATTTTAAAAAAATTATATCATTTTTAGATATGTTGTGATACATTTAAAGGTATTTTTATCCTACAAAATATTAATTAATCTACATTTTTTACTCAATCTTGATATTTTATTATATGGAACATAGTACATGAATTAAATCAATTATTTAATTTTATAGAAATCATTCCATCATATTTTGACTGGTTTGTCCATTAATTTTATATCCCCTTGATGAATAAGTAAATTCATGTGGGAAATTTTTAATCTAGTATTAGTGGGGTTTCTTGGTGTAGTTTTAAATTTTCTTGTGAAATGTCATACTACTAGATGTATCATGATAAATGTGATCATGGAATCCAATAATTATGTATTTTCTTCATTTTGAATTCACATATTATTGTCTATGATATTTTCACAATGATGGTGTCTCTAGATGCATTTCACTAATAATTTATTGATTAAGTGTCAAGTTTTTTCATTTATTTACATTTTTATATTGAGTATTCCTTATAATGTTATTTAAATTTTATGTTATTTTCCTTACATACCATTCCATATTGATTATTTCTTATCTATTCATGATAGTTAATTTATATAAATGGAATGTGAGTTCATTTATTTACCTTGGCATGTTTGTTATTAATTATCTTATCCTGATTGTAAAATTATTTTATATGCCATGTGTGTTAATTTATTTACCTCTCCATATCGATTATACTTGTTGATTCAGGATAAATTCCTATATACTTAATCTATACTAATTATTTGAGCTCACCTTTTTAGTTTTTCTTCTCCCAAGAATCCACAATGTTTATTAGGATTGATATGAATGGATGTTCTATAGGTTATAATTATATTATTGAAAGATATTGTGTTGTAATTTTTATATGGGAATAATGTATGTATCTAGTCTTGAAGGACTGCTAAACTATTAGGTCCTTTGGTTTTTTCTTCCTTATATATTATGGATAGGTAATAAACAAAATACAAGCTCTGAGATACTGGTTCCACGGTTGATATAGTTGTATTATATGATTTTTAGTGGAATTCTTAGAAACATGATTATAGAAAATCTAGACTGGGGAATTTGAACAGATTATAGAAATTTAGGATATGTGTAGAATAATATAAAATGTTTGGTAAATATAATGAGGTTTTAATTCCTACAACATGCCTACATGATGTACTCGTTAAAACTTCATAGTCTTTAGTCAAATTATTTGATGGATAAATATAAAGGTAAACCTGTAGTTTTAATGTTGTGTTAGAGATAATAATGTATTGTATTGAATAATTTATTCGAAACAGAGTGGTATATGGAAGATATTTACATAAATAAAGAATGATTTTTCAATCTTTTATGGATATTAAGATCTATTAAAAGTTAATTATAGTGCTCTATATTTAAAAATTTATTTTTAGATATTCATTTAACGGATTAATTGATTAATTTAATGTTGAAATAAGAATAGATAAAGGATAAAATTGTGATTTTTCAATATACATTTATCAAGTATATATTTCTATATTCTCAGTCCAGATAATAAAGGTGTTTATCAACTCTAGGAAAATGATATTGAAAGAAAATTCATAATGCATTAATTTATGTTTTTTCCTATGCTATTATAAATCATTATTGATTTACGGTTTTGAGGTTCTTAAAATTTAATTAATAACACAGTTTCATAAGATCAATGACCTATATAAGTCTCTATAGTTATATGTGTTTTTATTCTATGTACACATGTTTACTTCCCAAAATCATTCTCCAATGTATAATCCTATTTATGTGTTATAATACACGAACTATGTATTCACATTTATCTCTTATTACAAGGAATTTATATTATCCCATTTATGATATGTCTTTTTCACCAATGGAATTTTGAAATTCAAAAACCATGCATGTCGATATAAAGATTAAATTATGATAATTTAGTTTGATTATTTTGGGAATACTTCAAAACCATATGATTTTAAAATAATAAAATTTAATTTTATAGCATATGTGACATGTTATAATGGGCATAAAAATATATATATATATATATATATATATATTCAAGTTTAACCTCTTCGATAGCCTCTAGACCATGCAACCCCAAGCCCAAATGAACTGTAATATAGTATAAAATGATATCCCATCCAATAATTTCACTGGTATTTATCTTAAAAAATAATTTATGAAAATTTTTGTATCAATTAATTATAAATTAAATAATAATCATTCAAAAGAAAAAGAAATGCCTTCTAAAAAACAATATTTTTTAATGGATGTTTTAGCCGCGCATTGTGTGCATAATTTAATATTAATTCTTATAAATTTTAGAGAATTAAATGGAAAAAATTAACATATTTTTTAAAATATTCCTATTATAATTATCTTTTGTTATGTTTTAGGATTTCTCTAAAAAAATATTTTTAAATAAATAGTGTAAATAAAAAATTATAATTGAAAACTACTTATTCATTTAAATAAATTTTGAAAGTAAAATTTTATTTTTAATTTATATAAATGTAAAACTAGTTAAAATATGCATCTATTATTTCAATTTATGTCATTGAAATTGGTTTCATAATGATTTTTTTTAATGAAAATATTGTATCTTATGGAAATTTTCTCTTTACAAACTGGCTTTCTCATTATGTTTGTGGGATTAGTTTTAAATATACATTTTATAGTTAAGTGAATAATAATTGTGGAAATTAATTTTATATAAGGAATAAAATTAATTTATATAATGTAATAATTTCAAAATAATATTTTTCCAAAATTAAGAGTGAAAATAAGAAAAAATATTTATCATAGTTGAGGTAAAAATGGATTTATTAGGGGTTAAAAAATCATAATTGTTAAAATGACATAAAAAACTACCCAAAATATAAATTATGGAAATAATGGAATCATATAATTTCTAATTCATTTTAATAATCATTTTTTTTGCTTTTTTATGTAATAAACTTTGGTACACAATTTTCTTTTAAAACAATCCATGTCTACCACTCACATCACCTATAAAAGTCTTCCCACTATCCTCTCTCCTTAATATTTTCACACCTTTTTTATACTTCTAGAAAAATTTAAATTAATGAAATAATTCACTTATCCTAGAATCCTTATTTTCTATTTAAATATAACCTAGGATGAATTCTGAAGAAATCCCAAGTATGTTACCTAAAAAATTGGTAACGTACATCAACAATCATATTTATTAATTTCTTCCACCACCTCCCTTAGCTATTATTAAAAAAATTTGATATGTTAACTTCATAATATTCAATATGAATAGATTATTTTATTATGATAATGACCTAAAACCATCTCCACTTCTATAAAATGGGTTATGAAATCATCAACTATTTGTACGGTGGACTATCACCTCACTAGTTGATGACATTCATTTTTTCATTTACAACCATCATGTTTGAGTATGATGATGTATATAATATATATATATATTATATTTATAAAATAACTATTACTATGTAATAACTCATATAATATTTAACTTTTTTCATTCCATCCTATAGAGGATAGTATAACATGGCTCTTTTGTATGATGGACTACCGTCTCACGAAGAGAAGTGATTCATTCTTCACTAACACATTAATTGAAATTGAATAAGCAACATGATAATGAATATTTTCAAAATACATGACATAATTAATATATTAATTATATATTTTCCATTATTTTAATACATTATATCATTTTCATTCATTCCATTTCACTAGGTGAATGGTGGTGACATCTTTTGTGTACTTGTGGACTGTCATCTTCCAGAAGTGATGTGACACTCTTTTTTATGTCCATAGCACATGGATGATATATAAATGCTTATTTAATGAAAAAAATTATTTATGATATTATGATAATTATTAAAAAAATACTTACCTCATTTCTATAAAGATCGTTGAAAAATGGAAATGCTACTCATACATGTGTACGACCTACTATCTCCTTGATTGTAACACACTTCATTTCTCGAAAACATAATTCATGGTTGGCCATTTAAAATTGTTATATAAAGATTATAATGATTTCACAATTATTATAACATAGAATATGAATCTTTATAAATTTACTTGATCTGGAATTTTCAAAACAAATCATGAATTCTAAAATATGTGTATTAACACATGAAAAAATGAAGATAATGAAAGATTATTAATGAAAATATGATAAAATGTTATAAAAGGATCATATATGATTGTAAAAATATTAATATGGTTTTTTAACATCTTAATAACATGTTTAAAACCACTATAAAATATTTTTATGTACATTTAATCGAAATGAAGAGTGGTGTAATGGATTTCACCATAATTTTAGTTCATTGGGGAATATTATATTTTTTTTAAATAACTTATTTTCTATGTTGTATATTATCCCACTTTGATATATAATATCATGAGTTCATAATAATTAATTTTATTTTTTTGGTCAAATTGACATATTTCATTTTTTGGAATTTTACATTTATATTACCAAGGTGTAATGAATTTAATAACTCAATTTTTTAACTAGGTTAAAATACATAATTTTTGTGATTGATATTCCAATATTGTGGGTGAATTAATTTTTATGATATTATTTTTAATTTCTAAATTTCAGTGATTATATTTATAAGAAACATTTAATTGATTGCTTAATTAATTTTCACTTCAATGATATGATCTTTATAAAGGTTTATTTCTTAATATAATTTTAATCGTGAATGTTTATAAATGAATCTTCATTCAAGAGAAATATTTAATATTTTTTTAATTAACTAATTTAATTTTATTCTCCTGGTATTACTGTTGATTTTTTCATGTTATATTACCCTTTATAAATTCTTTGGCACATAATGTATTTGAGGAAATTATTTTTTTGTAAGTTCCTACTTTATTTCCCTATTTGGTCTAAAATATATTTTCATACAAAAACGTTTTTTCTAAAATGATTCTAAAAAATTCATGTAAATTTTTAAAAATAATTTATTAATGGAAGTTTTACAAAATATTAATTAAAAACTGAAAGGATTCTTCTTGTAATTTTTGTAACAATTCATGTTTGGATTTTGATGATCAATTGAAAGGGTTATTTATTTTAACATAGTTAATATGTATGGAATTTCATACCATCATGAATACTAATTTTTTCAAAGCATACATTAAAATTTTGGGAAAATATTTTTTTAAGAAATAAATTTTCAAAATAATTATGAACATTATGTTTTATAAAAAATGATTCCAAAATGAAAAATGTTATTTTCAACCATATCGTTTTTAAAATATTTTATGATATATCTATTCATAATTATCAACAATTATTTATTTTAATTATACCTTATTAGGGATATGTTGTATTTATATAATCCTTATTAAGTCAATGGATGGTTTACGGTCATTTTGATCATGCAATGTATTGAAAGTCATTGTCTTGGTTATTTTTATAGTCATTAAATTTACATTGAAATATTCATTATCCTATGATAATTGGCCATTAAATTTCTCCTGATTATCTATATAATTCATTAGGGATATATTTATTTTATAAACATTACATCATTTTTACAAATTGGGTTGTATATTAAATGTTATTTTTTTACCACTGGATATATTTCAAATTTTTTATTCTTTATTCAATGCGGATATTTGATGATAAGACACATTTTTCATTAATTAAGTTAGTTATTCGATATATGAGGAATGATTTGGACCTATACTGAGGAGTGGGGAATAGAATTGGATATCCGCTAGATGTATCGATATTCTAAAGATGATAATAAGTAAACTATAATTAAATAGGGTTCGGCCTATAGCTTTAAACAGTCTCGTGAATGTTAATTATGGTTGAGGTATCATAATGCCTCAGATTATAGAGTCAAATAACTATGAAATTATATCATTAATAATTTAGTTGTTATTAACCATGACATTTATTCAATAGTATTTTTTCCTGATGAATTTTATTCTCATTTTATTTACTAAATGAAATGTTTTTAACTATTTAGGTTGAAATATTGAATATTCTTTATGTAGTTAATCTAAGGGATTTCATGTTCAATAATTTACCTATAAATAATTATTATTTATTAACTAGTAATGATAGTAAATTTATTTAAATAGAATGTTTGTTTAGTTTTATAGAATGAAATATACTCAATTGTATATCTTATAAAGATATTTTTGTTATCAAAATGGGATAACTCTTCATTTATTTTCATTTCCATGTTTGTTATTCATTATTTCAATGGGAAAAACATGACCTAGAAGACCTTATTTGATGAATGAAAATTCTTGAAAAGAAATGTATAGTCTTTACATTCTATATTATTAAGGAGATGTTGTGATTAAAGTATATCTCAACAGTTTCACCATATTTATTTCTATAGTGAAGAGATAGTCAGGAACCCATGTTTGGGGTGAGCTCAGATTGGACTGATGGTTTATTGTGGGAGGATTCAATTTCATGAACAGTCACTGCTGTTGGGTTACCATTTTCGTTCCAAATGAGAACTCCTAGTGGTTCCTACATCCATAACTAGTATGGATTTTCTTTCCAAAGGTCAGACATCAATTGGGGTTTCAGAATCCATGATTATTAGGTTCTCCCATTGGTCGAGATGTAGATAGGTTTTTCTGATCTCACCTTTTTGGGGAGTTATTTCCTACTATGAGATACTCTGATAGATTTAATATATGTTCATGGATCTCTTCTTAATCCTTATACTTTTCTGGTTACCCTAACATAATGATTATAAGACAACTTCATTTATGTGCATGAGGATGTGAGGGCCACATTAGTGAATCCTTTTTTATGTATCCCACATTCTTTATCCATTTCATAGTAATTAATAGATTCATGTATGCTGAATCTTCATAATTAAGTGCCTCGAAATTTTTATTCATTCATGGAGGTGGATTATATTTATATGAGGGTATTGAGTCATTATGAGGAGTCCTATGTATCCTTTTTATTGTAGGAATCATACCCCATGTAGTTCTCTAAAACTCATTTAGTTCAAAATCACAAATAAATTACAGTAGTTTTTATATTTAGGCACCATATATTTTTTCTCGAATTTTGAGGAGACATATGACATATTTTGGTTATCTATGGAATCAGAGTTATCATAGTTTGGTCTTTCCCTTGGAACATTACCTAAAATAGATTCCCTTTATGTGGGGGTTTTTATATAATTCCACACATCGAGTCATACATTCTGAGATTTTCCAAGATGGTGGCGATTAACGATGTGAATGATCTGACCAATTCAACTCCCTATACTCATGTGAGTTTTGATCTTTGTGGGAAATGAGGGATATAAGGAAATAATTATCATGGAATATGGATACGAGTATTATGTAATGGGATATCCCTATGGAGGTTAATATAGAGGTCATGCCATAGATAAGCTACCCTCATACCGTGTTTAGGAAATGAATCAGAGTCATCATAGTTCTAAGAGTATCTCAATCCACTGATGTATGCGGTAGAATGATTAGTCTGTGGGAATGATTGGATTATGATGGTTGAAATGATGGAGACATGAGTAGACTTATACTAAAGTAGATGACAAATAGAGCTCGAGCCGTAGAACGGTATCCTATGTATTCTGGTTTTGAAAGCAGTCTGTTTTTCAATAGTTTAGTAGATTATGGGATACACATAGAGGTCACCATTATATATGGGAAATATCATATTATGCTATTAGTCAGCGTTTACATGACGAAGATTCAATGGATTTTTTAGAATCTTATGTTGTGAATGGCTTGATCATTAACACCCCTAAGCCCACATGATCAATAATCAGTGTGAAAACAAGAGAAAAAATTTAATTGGTCTCATCACTTATGTGTGTGGCACATTTCCACTTCAATAGCCCTTTGGAAATTTGATATGGAGGCCAGGTCTTAGAAAGGAATCCTATTTATCCTATTTATTGTAGTAACCAGATTCATCATGTTTGGATAGATTGATGATTAAAAACAGAGGATGGAAAAGCATATCATGTATTTGGATACCCATTTTACCGAACTAGCTTTCATGAATAGAATGCATTGATTTTACTCTTGACATGCTATGATTTTATGCATAACATGTCAGAGAGTGTCAGTCTGATTTGTCAAAATATAAAATAATGATCTAGTTGGATTATCCTATGAACATATCATATCATGGATGGAATGTCTTAAGTATGTTTCAAGATCAAGAATGACATTTCTGGAGGACATCGTAAGATCCAACTAGTTTTCCCTAAAATAAAACTCATGATTTGTACCTACATTCTAAGATTGTGTTGTATTCTTCAGTCTACATGCCTTGAATTGATCATAAAAATGGTATGAAACACTTGAACAGAATCATGATATTCAATGTGACATGTAAGGAGGGTGATTCATGATCCCAAATGACATGTCCAGAGGGTGAAACAAACCCATCTAACCTATCTGGAGAATATCATGTATTCTCACTAGCATGTCCAGAGGACAATGGGAGATCTTGTTGATTTAACCTATTACTATTTTAAAACTCAACTATCATGAATAGGTTCCAAAATTTGATTATGGAGACATTTCAGAAGGATATTAAAAATCCTGGATGGAGAGCTAGAATGTTTTAAAGAGACTTGGGTGGCATGCCTAGGGGTTCAATGTGACATTGACCGATGATTTCATGGGACATCACATGATCACAACAATATAACAAATGATCATCGAATGACATGGGAGACATGTCTGGATGTTTTTACATAATCTGGATGGTTCATGTGAAGTCCATGAGGATTGGTGTTTGTCTACTTAACATAATTATCCTTTTTTAGTCATTATTTCATACTTTTATTGATTATTCCTTATAATTTTCCAATTTTATATTATATTAAGCCTCAATTTAATATATATATATATATATATATGGTATTTGATTCGTGTTTTCTACAAGAAGATGTTAGTGTTATCTACGAACGATCATGTGATGTTCTTATTCAGGTTGAATGATCTCTCAATTAGTTCTTTGGATCTTACCTGATAGAAAACATCATGATCCTGAGAATAAAATCTACAATAAATCCACACTAATTCCTATGTTTTCTATTTAGGGATGAGTAAAAGAAAAAAATTTCCCTTGACGATGGGGTGGGGATGTTTTAAGCTTGACCGCCTGAGTAGACCGTTGATTTGTTTAGCACATATCACATTATTCTTGGTTGGAGTTAGTGGAGGTATTCAACATCATGTGTATTCATGTGGTCACACCAAAATTCATTCTAAGAGTGTTTCATGAAATCCAATGACTACAAAACCATCCTATACATGGTTTATTTAATGTAATATGCCTAATTATTGGGGTCTTGTTGAATAATGAAGACATGAAGAGAAAATTTCTCATTGAATGGCATACACATCTTAGTGCCTTTGTGAGATCAGGATGATCATTATAAGGCCTTCACGTGATCTCGTTCAACTTATTTAATACTTTTCATGAGACAAGGATAGCCTTCCAGGGTGTCTTTTGGGAATCACTTTGTCTTGTATAGTTGTCATATGCGACTATGCTCGAGTCATATTGAGTGAATCACATGATTTTTAGGACCATGAGAGCATCCTTTCATTTACCACATTATTTTTGTTGTTTATTTAATAAACTTTTTGGTTTTCATGTTGTTTTGTGTGTCTTGTCGATGAAAATCATCCTACATATCAGATATGCTTCAGGATCCCAATAATAGATCACGGGGGTATGCACTATCATTTCATGGTAAATTAAATCTCTTTTATCCATATGGAGAAAACGGGGGAGCAGGACGTCACATGGATATATTGTTGGATCATTACGAGATAACATTGACATGCCAATGGTCTTTTGTGAGATGATATCATCATGTCAGTAGGGTCTTGTGGATTCATTTTGATCCTTAGGGGTGTGTCCCCTGATTTTTTCACCCATGAGAGGATCTTTTCATTCCCATTTTTATTTTATTTTTTATATTTCACAAGGGCATGAGAGTTTTGGGAATTATCTCATGTGTTTTTTGGGACAACCTTTCCCCAAAACAGTGAGGCAAAATGTGAGTTTTATGGCTATAATATGCTCTCAAATTTTGATTATTTCTAGCCTCTCTTACAAGTGTATTTGGATGGATTATTAGGCATCTGCCGAATGCCAATCTGCATGACATGAGGGAGATTTTCTAATTACCACCATGTGATCACTGATTGTTGAGGGTTATTTCATGAGAAAAAATGAATTTTCCAAAATGGGTTTCATTGGATCGTCTACATGTTATGCACTACACATGATCCTTTACATGTCCTAGGATCATGTGTCTCTTGGGGGATCATGCAATCTATGTGATCATGGAAAACAATGTAATTTTTTGATTTTATGGGGAATATAATACCCATATTCACGTATTTCATCCCTTGTGAACTAGTAGATTCTGGTTTTGAGGGAATCAACAAATTCTCCCCTTAGTAGTGACTTCTATGGGAATAAGGGTTTAATTATAAGGAATGTAAATTCCCCCTTGGGAGTTTGGGGATAGAACCAAATAGTAAATTGGGAAATGATTGGTCTATCTTGATTTTTTTTTATTATATAGGATTTTCAACTAAAGGTGGAGCTAATAGGGATTAATTCAATAGATAATCATTCTATAGATCTCCTGCACCCTGCTTTGGTTATGTCACCTTTTCATAAGACATCCCCATAAGATCTTATCTCGAGACCTTGTAGTGAGTCTGTTTTGAGATAAGTGCTCTATAATATTTCCTTTTCTAAAGTTCCAACTTAAATTAACCAGGAACTAAAATTTGAAAATTCTTAGAACATTGGTTTAGGGGTTGAGAAAATTATTGAGGGTTTCATGGGATTTTTTGGAATGACAACATGGTTATATAATTATTATGTGTCTTGTGTGACCATATCATGGTAAACGTATCATGAGACATCTACAAGTATTATAATTGTGAGATGATTTGTATGTTTATTCTATCAGTGATATCATAAGGTGTCAAGCGGTTCACGAATCATTTATGTGAGTCAATAATTACATTTTGGATTCATGTGTTCTTCCAGATGTTTCCTGAATTTTATGGCTTTCCTATAAAATGACATTATTTTTAATGTCTAATGAATTTCAAATACTTTTGTTCAAATGGATTCAATCTCTCTTCATGGTTATAGAAATACATAGAGGATGGATTCAATGGTTGTGATGACCCATCGAGATGTAATTATATCATGTGTGGATGCCACTAACTGTTGGGATGTTGGGTCACTTCAATTATATTTTATAATGTTGATCAGAAAGAATCATGGGTGCTATACACTTTCATATTTTCTATAACATTATGGGTTTAATCATTTAAATTAGAATCCCATTCTTATTCCTCATTCTTTATTTATATCGTCCTCTTGTGTTTAGAATTCCTACAACACCTATCGATTGAATATATCTCTGGGAGGGATACATTATTACCAAGAGAGACCACGAAGATGTGAATATACTAACATAAATTCCAATATATTATAACATTACTAATCATGAATTTGATATAGATTTTCATATGTACTACTCAATAGTGAAGAAGCCTACAACAACCAACATGTTTGGGTGGATTACAAATTGGGGAGTCCAATCCAGTGGTATCTTTGGAATATAATGTATATGATCATTTCATTTAGAATACATTTATAATAAATTTACTGAGGAGTTGAATGAAATTGGGATGTATGATGTTATATAGATATCACAGACATCTACCTACTATAACATGGTTCTGACCAAAGAATTGTTCTGTCATTGGAGACTAGATATGAACATCTAACACCACATGAATGGTGAGGTGGGAATCATCCTCAAGGATGTAGACAATATATTTGGTTCACCATTATTAGGTGGAATGTATGAAAATATTCTCCCACACCCAATAGTTTTCATAGGAGGACACAGTGAAGAATACTCCTCTCAACTTATAACTGATTTGGATATCCAAAAAATCCATATGGAAGGATCCACATAATGGAGAAGATATCTAATTCAAGATTTGGAATGCATGCTTTAACAAACTGGTCTACTATGAACAAGAATCTAAGAATCAAAAGGCATGGATGAAAAAGGATTCCTATGCTACACTAGGTGCTTATTGGCCTATGGTTGAAGAAGGGAAGCATAAATAATGGGGCAGGGATGTTTTCCCAAGTGATGAAAATGATATCCAACTAGTCATTTTCATCATCATTTTATGAAGTGGGTAATTATTTCTAATTAAGGAAAAATTATGAGTTAGAATTTCCACTTTTACAATCGAAACCCCCATGGAAAGGGGGATCATATATGGCAATTCATTCCTATGTGGACCAAACATTATCATCTTTGACACCTACTATACATGGGGAATGACCCATAATGAATTTTAGGCATAATAGAAGTATTATGGGGTTGTATATGTCCATATCTAGGAGGCTATAAATATATGAAAATCCAGGGTATACTAAATGTTCACTTCATAACCAATATGAAATGTATCACTTGAGTAAGTCCCATTACAAAAAAAATATTCGGATATCAGGGAATATATATTATGATATGTCCATTTATCTTTCATAAAATATGCTCTAGTTTTGACAAATGAAGATTTTGATATTTGAGAGTCCATTCATGAGGCATGGTATTATATGATGTCACATCTTTGGAGAATTTCCCCCCATATGAATGGTGATATCTTCTAGGAATGATATGAACCCTTTAAGATTAGATGTCAGTTATTATGTATTCAATAGATAAGTCCTTACTCAATTTATGTCTATTTCGAGAATCATGTAATGGTGGTACATTAATTTTTTCTAATGTTCACCATGGAGGAGACTCGGGCTAAGGTAAACCTTCCTCTTCATGATGCATAAATTGGTATATCCTGTAACTTTAATAAGGCTTGTCTATTTTTATATCATAATGTGAAATTATCCAAATTTATATGTTATTACTCCCTTGTAAAATTGAATACAAAGAATAATAAAATTATTGAAATGAAACTGGCTTCATGGAGACAAATAGCTCCAAAAGAACCTCATACGGAGATAGAACATTTACAATTATCTCCATTTTCTAGAAAAAGTGTAAATAGATGTTATTGTAATGAGTGTTTTACTAAATATTTAAGTCATGTAAGGATTAATATTTTAGGATGAATCTCAATATTGGATGGCTTCAAGGACACATAACTCTGAGGATGAGATAATGGGAATCATACTTCAATTAGAATTTTAGGTGGAAGGTTTCACCCATGTCATTGTGCCTCTAGGTATCACTTTCAAATACCAACCATAGGAGGATGAGGACTTATTCCAATACCTTTACATAATTTTGGAATGATTCATGGTTTAGGTTTTCTATTTTTCTTTGGTTCACCAAATAATGGTGCATGATACAATGCAAATGGTCAGGATCTATTTTTTTATCCCATAAAGGCAGTGGTAAGATTGATCTCACAACCATGTTTAAAGGGTCGTCGTTCCATTTCTACCATAATAACATCCTTTAGGTTTTTTTATTTATGGTGGGATATTAAATATAATCTAGTCTTTCTATAGACTAAATATACACCCCATTGTACAACTATGGGAGAAGAGTTTGGGAGTTTTTGGGAGATCGATTTTGATGATTCCCCCAGTTCATTAACCAAGATGAGTATGGTGATTTCAACTTATGGGAGAACAAATTCGACATCAGTGCCTTACGAAGAAGCTTACCTGTAAGGGTTGAGGAAAAGTACATGATCTTCATTATCATGTTAGTCTCCTCCACAGTCTTCATGGATGTTCGGTACATCACTCCATTTTTGTTTTTGATTATTCTAGAAACACATAGTGATTTTTCAAAAATGTGCAGGACCCAACCGAGATCGCATAGAAGAAAATGTCAAAACTTTTGAGGATGTGGAAATAATATGGTTAAATTTGAATAAACTTCTCTGTTTCGATCATCCCATCAATAAGTGGAGGGGCATACAGTTCTAGCTTAATCATTCTAGTTTTTAGATGAACACATTTCAAGGGTCATACCACCAGACCTAGAATAGGTGTACACACTTCTGGGTGATACTAACATAGGTATCTATTCTACCACCACATTACCCTTGATTGAATAATGTTTTGAACAAGGATAATACTCCATTAATATTGTACACTTTATATATTTTTTGTAATATCTCCTGATATTATATTTTTTCCCTATAGTCCTTAGGGGTGGTGAGAATATCTTGTCTTCAGGAAAATAATTTGAGGTGCCACAGAGCTCGTCATCACAATAAGGATTTTCCTCGTCACCTGAGTATATGGTTAGGGTAGTGGACTTATCCAGTGATGAGACAAGGAAATGTATGTTTCTAACATTGGTGATATCTATTGATTACCCAATGATACCATATTAATTATCATGTGACTGATAAGCCCTTACGCCCCTTCTTGAAGCGTCTTCTCTCCAATGTTTGGATGCTCCATCCATTCATTAGGAGTTACTCTAACTGTATCAACACATATAGAGGCTGTCTCTCTTCCCTCAGTAATATAGAATATGACCATGACTATTTATCTTTGATAATTGTCACATGAATATAATCTTGTCCCATGGATTATCTTTGATCGAGGCCCTGAGTCTCCATCACATTATCAATATAAAAAGAAACAAATGTTGAGTGTTATATGGGATAAAATATCTGAAACCCCATTAGACTAGATGAAAGACCGATTCGGACATCATTGATTTGTGTTTCCCACCCTTGGATAAAATGGTATTGGCTATTCCACCCTCTATTCATGGATGAAGGATGTTATCACAATATGGGAACAAAAGAGTGTCCTAGAATTGAGTGTGTTATCTGTTGAGGACTCCTCTATAGTGAAGAAAAATTGGGGCAATTCTTTCAATGAATATTTCCGATAGGCAGTGGAGGAAATTGCTCATCGGTACATAGTCAATTCTGGAAAGGTCAAAATGAACCATCTTATGTCTGAAATAAGTCATGGTCCCGAAGAACTATAGTAGTTCTAACATTCAATTAATATATTAGGGATGACCATATTTTAGTATCAGGGAATCCTACCTGTACTGTTCAAATCTAGTATTGAATATATTTACAGGCTGGATAGTTTTAGTGTATTTTGGAAGCAAAAATGGTGTCATATAACATTGGTGCCAATCTGTCGCCTCCTTGACGTTGAGTGTTGTATAGTTCAATGATTTTTCAAATCACATATTGTGATAGTGTTTTAATTTTTAAACCATTATTTGGATTCTATGTTTGTGAGAGAGGGTCTGATATGTGAGAATCCTCTTCCTGTATACTATATATGAATAGATCTACAAAAATTTATATATTGTTGTCCAATTTATCTATTGATCATGATGTTCTTGAAATTTTGATGATTTAAAATTATTTGAATCAAAAAATATATATTTGATTTTTATAACTTCATCTAAACATGAATTTTTATATCTGAGAATTATAATTCTAACATATTTTCTTTGAGATATTTTCATTAATGCCAAGCAACATGAGATTCCTTGCTGATATATATTCAATAGAAATATTGATATTTTTTATTCAAAGATGTATAGTTTGGTTTGAATATTTGTACTATAGGGAGAGTGAATTATCTTCTTCCAAAGACGAAAGACATTGTGAAAGAATATTGTCTTCTTTCAATTCCATATGGCGGGCCTTAAAATATTTTTTATTCTTACAAACATAATAATTGGTGTGCTTTAGTTTAAGGTGTTTCAACTCAGAACTTCTATCACCATATTTTATGCTATTTTATCATGGACTTTCTATTGATATACTTTATTGAAATCTAGTTGGGACCTTCTATTTATTTAATTTAAGGTCTTTTATCATAGATATTATATATTGTTTGTTTAGGTTCTTTTAACTTTGACCAAATATCTAAATAGTTTATTTTATTTTTCCTTGAGCCATTTATTACATTAGTTAGGATTTTTGGATCGGACCTCTATATTCTAGGATGATTAAAGTCTTATTATCAAGAATTGATCAATGATCATGGAATATGATGCAGACTTTCTAGGACTGACCCAAAACATACTAATATGATGAGTTCTGTAGTGGTGTTTCTGATGCTCACATGGATCTGAGGACAATTCCAACAAAGAAGAGTTTACTCTAATTAGTAGTTTAATTCCATTATGACTTTTTATAATTGTAAATTGATCATATATCTACTTTTTTCAAGGGTTATGGAATATTTTTTGGGGAAATATTTGTTATGGGAGACATACTATGGAAGTTAGTCCCTCCTTGTTAGTTGGAATGTGGGTGATGTAAATCATATTCACAAGAGATTCAATTAATGAGTCATGGAATGGGGAATACATTCCAGGGATAACCCAAGATTCCATATGTTTTTGAGTTCTACTATAGTTACATTGGGGCTCATTAGGATTGGGGTTCTTTTTATATATAGTAGGGATACTTCTTTTGGTAGTTCTATTCTATTTATGCTACGATAGCATGGTCAAATAAAGGTATCCCCATGCTTCAATATCCATAAAATATTTCCAAATACTCATGTGTTAGGACAATAATGCTGCGTATAATGAAAAATCTATCGAATAAGGTTTTGAGTACCATAGGGATTTTTTTTATAAAATTTGTGAAAGTCCACAACAATGCCTTGTTTTTTCGAATAAATAGGTATGGGATTTGAAAATGTTCAAGAATGGGGTAATGGATCCCTTACTTTTAAAAGGGTAACAAAAATGTTATGTAACATCAAGGATGTTGTGTAACTCCCCAAGCTTACCCAATACTTTTCTCTTGGAATAACACAACAGCATGTCATGTACGCAAAGTCGAGTTCTAGCACACCACGACCAATCAAACTAGTTGTTATGAATATTAATACAAACTTTTTGAAAATATATAAATTTTATTTTAAAATATAAAAATCATTTTTAGATTCAGAATATCAGAATTAGATTAAGGTGAATTTTGGGTGTTTTCTGAAAACATTCAAATTTGGATGAATAGTGAAAAAAACAGTGTTATTGTTTAAAAACAACTTTTTATTTAAAAAATCATTTATTTTATTTAAATGTATTTTAATTTAAAAAAGATACATAATTCATATACATGTTGAATTTAATTCATTGGAGTGATTTTATTATAAATTTAGATGGTTAAATTTTTATTTAACATTAAACGTATATTACCCACCTTCTAGACACATTTGAAATTTTGAAAAATTGTAATTTTTTCACTTTTGTGAATTAAATTGAAAAAAATATAAGAGACACATTTTAAATCAGTAAGTAAAATTTTGTTTAATAGGATGAAAATAATTTTTGGTGACTATTAACTTTTGAATTTTATTTACCACAGATAAATATAAATTGGGTTATTAATTTTAAAAATGATATAATAATTACCCTAACACATGTCCTAATTGTATGGGATAAGTGTTTTTCAACCAAAATAAACCTTAGGAATAAAATATGATCTTCTTTGATCAACTTTGATTAGATTATGACATTTATTATTATTTTATTTAAAGAAGTTTTAAAAGTGATAAATTCAAATATGAATAACTATTTTTTTAATATAGGGTAATACATAAGATAAATTAGAAAATTATTTATCATTAGAATGATAAACAATTTCCTACCTAATGTTATTTTATTTATAATTGTTAGACATTAAATAATTAAATTTATTTATGACACATTGATGATGTAGAAATTACCTTATTAATGAATGATTAAAAGTATTGATATTATAAATATCCAAATAAATGTAAATTTATACTTATGATTCATTCCACTATTTTTATAGGTTAATATTTCATGTTTGGATTGGTTTAATTGATTTTTTTCCACGTAATCATGTTTTGTTTACATTTACAAAACCCAAATACTAAATAGTGTCAAAAATAACAAAAATGAGTTTTTAAAAGAGATACTATATTATTTATTGATATAATATTCAAAAAAATAAATGATTTTTCCAAAGGAAATGTATATGGTTTTATATTTCAATAATGAACCTCTTGGGGTTCTCTTAGTTTTTATAATATGTTTATTAACCATTTATTATAATAATAGAAGAATACATGGTAAAATTTAATCTATTTAACTAAGAGTTCAATCTAAAAGATAATTTTAATATGGTGTCCTAAACCTGTCTAAAACTTATTGGTTGAGTGTTTATCAACTGATCCCACCTTATCCAAGAAATAAATCCATTTTCAGCCATAATAATCCAAATATGATGGTATAATAAATTAATATTTCAAGCATTTCCTAATGTGACACTCACCTCCCTTATAAAAGGATACTTCTCCTTCTCTCTAAATCACAACCCCAAAGAAATTTGGGTTGTCCAAACCATTTTCAAATATCATACCAACTACCCTAATTTCAAAATATAGGCCTTAATTTGATCATAAAGCCATCCTATGGATCCATTTTGATCAAATCATAATAAAGCACCTAATTAAGAGGTCATAATCTCATCACCGCATTCAAAGTTCTTTTCTTCTTCCACTTTATATTTCTTGGTTGATTCTATACAAAAGTAAAAACTCTAGTACCTTCTACATATTGTGATGTTATTATAAATATGGTATAACCATATTCATTATTCTATCCATCCTATTAATGACAAAGACCCCATAGCTGTGTATGTACGACTTACCATCTCCACGTCGTGGTGTAGTTTTTTATTCAAGTCTTCTTTATTTGGATGGGTATAATAATGTGTATAATTGATATAAATTATATATATAACATGTTAATTATTATTTATATATTATATACCATCAAATTACATATTATTTCACCATCAATTGAATTATATTTTCCCTCGTGGATACATATAAATTACAGTCACCATGAACATGATGAGATTTATCCCAAATCATAACCATTAAAGAATAATTTTAATTTAATGATTCAAAATAATGTTTTAGAACAGAATATCATTAATTATATTAATCAAATACATTATATCCCTAAAAACATGGCTTATATAACAAATCTTATAAAGGAAAACGAAATAGTTAAAACCCAAAACAATGATACTTCTGAAATATTATAAACAAAGCAATATTAGAAGATCATATATGATGTCATATTTATGAATGTGGTTTTTTTATAATTTAATAAAAATTATATAACTATTATAATGGAGGATAACATATCCTAAACTATGGAAAATTACATGTTAAGTGTTAATTTTACAATATCTTTACTTATCCAAGGTTGTTTATACTTAAGTATCTACTGAGACTTCTTTATCATCTAAATCTGTGTTTCTTAAAAATGTATTTCAAAACATGTTTACTTTTTCCAACAATTTGGGATAAATACATTTATACCCCTTTTTATATTATATAAAATGTTTTGAAACGAATATTCTTTTCGTTTTTCAAATAATTTATATTATGACATTTTCGACAAATTAAGGTAATAATTTTTGTTCTTCTAATTTGGTGGGTACAACTATTTTCCACTGTTATGACACCATCGAAGAATCCATTCAAGATTATAAGAATATTTTTAATATAAATGATTTCTTATATAAATATGTCACTTATAAATGATTTAAAAAAATAATTATATATTTCTATCAACTAGTTTTTATTTCATCTATGTCAATATCCCTTGTTAGATTTTACACTTGTCTGAAGTTGATTTATTATGATACAATCTTCCATATTGTATTGAAGGTTTTGTGATGTGTTTTACTGTGGATATGTTATTTTTATTCCAGTCATGGTTTATGGATAAAGTATTAACATTTCATATGTTAGTTTTAATATGAATGATTATGTTATGTTTCTTTTTATCATTTGGGGAATGCGTTGGAATTTTTTAGTTATGGGAGAAGGCCGATACTGCTCCTCAATGGATCGGTAGGTCTCATGACACTAACTTGTGTCTTGGCACATGTCCTTGATTAAATATTATTTTTAATATTTAACAAGTCTTTGACTATGTGGTTAGGATGTCTGGTACTATGCATTCCATCATTATGAAATTAGCCATTGATATTACATGAGATTATTCTACTACTAGAATATCCTTGTGAATCAGTAAAAGGAATTATTTGATTTACATTTTCCATATTATAATGATGTTTTTTTAAAAGGATTGTGTTTTAGTATTATCAAATTCCTTAAATGTGTAGGTTTATTTATGAATGTTTCTGCTATATTTTTATCCTTACTGAGCATCTAAGCTCGCCCCTTTCTATGTTTAATATTCATAGGATACGAAAAGCATATTATGATTAACTTGTATGGATATGATACGGGATATGAGTGTGTTAAATGGTGACACAAAGTTGTTGTTTTTCAGTTCATAATGTAATGTAATTATTATGTAGGTATGTAGTGCTGCAAAGGCTATTAAACTGATCGTTTTTTTGGGATTTGATTTATTGTGATCATTCCAATGTTATGTAAAAATGAACCGAGATTGGGTTACTAGGGATGGGTCATTATAGATGGTAATAGAGGAACCTTAGTACCATCCATGGAAACTAGATTTAGAAAAACTCTGATTAAGGAACATTACCCCAAGTTAATCATTGAGAATTAGTAAAGAAGAACTTTATATAATTTCGGTAATGTAGAGATTCTGTGTATTTTCCATGAAGTGAATCCATGTCAAGATTTGAGTAGGTAGAGGTGGATCTTCCATAGATATACCTAGGAGTGATAACTCGGAAAATGATTATCATTCTTGATGTTGGGTATCCCCATGCACAACAACAGGCTTTGCTGCACTCATAGTTATGACACTCCTAGTGGATATGCTTAGAATAATTCAAATTTTTGTTGCAAACCATTATGACGGATTTATGAGTAAATATATCCCCAAATAATTTTTTTATGATTATGGATTTTATGTATAATGTTTTCAATTTATGTTAGGTATTTTATTAGTTTTCAATTATGTATTGTGATTCATAAACTAATCTGGTTTTTCCATTATTTAGAAATGGAGACTAGTGGAAGGAATGGAAACCCTATCAATGCTTGTAATCCCTATAGATATTTCCTATATACTAAAGATAATTATAGTTAAATGGTGATGTAACTACTATTGAACAACTTATAACCATACTGGGACAACTCACTCAAGTTATGAATAATAACCATACCCATATGGAGCATCCGAAACCACAACATAATGTATCAATGTTTGACGGCTTGATGAGGAAAAACCACCAACATTAAAATGGACTAAAATCTGTTTGTAGCTGAGCAACATATATGTTCCTTAGAGAAAATATTTCATGCTTTGGGGACGAGTGAAAGTGAAAAAGTTTTCAAGGCAGTTTATCACCTCATGGGAGATGTAGATCAATGGTGGTCCTTAATTCCAAACAAAAAGGAGGATGAAGAAGTATCAAATATGGAATTGAGGGAGTATAAAGAGATTTTCATCGAAAAATAATTTCATAATGACCATCACGCGGATATGAAATGAAATTTTCAAAGTCAGAGGAAAAAAGAGGATGGGAATGTTGCAATTTATGAGGCTAACCTTACAAGGGTAGCAAGGCATGAAAATAATTATATACGTAACCCAAGGAGTAATATTGATAGATTCTTTGATGGTTTAAAAACATTTTTCCATCGATCATTAGTCTCAGAATCATTCTCATCATATGAAGATATTTCATCATATGCTATCAAGACAGAAAAGGAAATCTCTATGTCTTATGAATTTAAAGAAAATCAAGGGAAGAAAAGATCTGTTGAACACTCTAGAAATGTAAATAAAGGTAATAAGGGATATTTGAATTTCTATGCTATAAGAAATGTGGGAGGAAACACCTCAGTACTTTCTTGAAGGGAATGGGAGCATGTTACAGGTGTGGTGAAAAAGGCCACCAAGCTCATGATTGCAATGGAAGGAAAGAGGTTGTCAATGTTGAATACTAAAATTGTAGAGAAATGGGGAAATAGGAAAATGAATTTCCGAACCATGAAGGAAAATTACCTCCAAAATGTCCAAGGGAGAAATCCCATGTTTATTCGATCACTACTACTAAGGTTGAATCTCCAAATGACATGGTGGCTTGTAATTTAATGGTTTCCTAAAAATTTGACAATGCTTTATTTGATTCTTGATCATCACATTATTTCATGTCCTCCGAGCTTCCTATGAAAATTAGATATTTTCAATTTGATTGAACAAAGTAGTTTTCATTCAAAACCCCTATGAAAATTATCCTTACAACAATGTTCTGTGAATCAGTTCTCATTAGGGCATAAAAATGTTCATTGTCTGCTAATCTCATCATCATACCCATTATTTAATTTGATATAATCATTGATATGGATTATCTATCAGACCATGATATGAAGATTTATTTTATGAATAATGAAGTTAAAATTTTCAATGATGATTAAGAGTACCTTATCTTTATACTAGAAACGTCACCATATGATTCTTATCTGGAACCACCCCCAATAGTTATAATAAATTCATTTTTTTGGGGAGGAAGCGAGAAAAAATAAGTCTGTGTGAGGAAGGGAATGTTCGAATAGAGAATGTGCCTATTCTACAATAATATTTTTGTTGTGTTTCTAAAGGATTTACCTAGACATCCTCCAGAACAAGAAATTGAGTTTTCCATTGATTTAATTCCTGGTTCATGGCCTATATCGATGACCCCATATAGAATGTCTACATTTGAATTAGTGGAACTAAATAAATAACTAGAGGAATTTAGTAATAAAGGATATATTCTCCCTAGTGTATTCCCATGGGGAGCCACTATTTGTTTTAAGAAGAAATATGGATCTATGAGGTTGTGCATTGACTATAGGGAGATCACTGCTATAACAATAATGAAAATGTATCCCCAACATTGCATTGATGATTTATTCGATCAAATTCATGGAGCTAAATATTTATCAATGATAGACTATAAATAATCATATCATTAGTTATGTGTGAAGAAGAAAAACATTCAGAAGACATAATTTCATACCAGGTGTGTGCATTACTAGTTTACCGTAGTTTCTTTTGGACTGACAAAAGCACCCTATGTCTTCAAGGATATAATGAATAGAGTTTTCATGTAATATCTTGATGAATTTTTATTGTTATTTATTGATGATATCATGGTATACTCCAAAATATACGAATATCATGAAAAATATTGTGCACTATTCTAAATACTCTTAGTAGAAATGAATTATATGGGAAGTTTAGAATGTTTGAATTTGGGATTTAAAAGATTTAAATTCTAGACCATATTGTGTCTAAAGATAAAATCTAAATTGATCCTTATAAGATAAGAGACATAGAATAATTTCTAGTATCGATGAGAGTAATATATGTATGTATTATTTTTTTAGCTGGTAATTATCGGTGTTTCATCCATAATGTTTCCCGGTTTCTTAACCCATTAACTAACATCACATGTAATTGTGTTAAATTTGTTTGGACAAAAGACTGTGAGTTTTCATGAAGAACTGAATATAAGATCATTCAATGCTCTTATCGTGACTATACTATCTGGGAATGTTGGGTTTTTTATTTATAGTGATTATTTAATGAAAGTACTAGGTTGTATATTTATGCACAATGATGTAGTTATTGCCTATGCGTCATGACATCAAAACAATTCCTGAACAAAACTATCCAACTCATGGTTTTGAGTTAGCATCTATAATAATTTACTTAATGATATGGAGACACTATCTCTTTGGTGAAAACGTGAGATATATACCAGTCACAAGAGTTTGAATTATATTTTCTCAGAGAATAAATCAATATGAGGCAAAGATGATGTATTGAACTACTCATTGATTATGAATACAATATACACTCTTATCGGGGAGAAAAATATGGTGGCAGATGATTTGAGAAATAAATATCTTGGAGTTTTGAACAAGATGATAGTTTAAAGGGATCCTATGATCAAAGATATAGTGAATATGGATATGGGAATAATCTTTGAAGGTGAAACATCAATAATTTTTCGAATTGTTTCCAAACCATCTTTATTACAATGGATAAAAATTTCTCAGACTGGTGATGAGGAGTTTCCAAATAAAATTAAAGCTGTGAAAGATGGGAGATTGATTGAATTTGTATATGTAGATGGAATTTTAAAATTTGGGATAAGAATTAGTGTTCCTAACATTCCCAATCTAAAATGTGAGTTGAGGGATAATTCTCATATCACTAATTTCTCTATACACCCTATTTGCACTAAGATGTATAGATATTTAAAGGAACATTTCTTCTGGGAAAACATGAATTGGGAGATTGTTGATTATGTGTCAAGATGTATGATTTTTCAATATGTGAACGCTGTAAGACAACATCCTAGAGGAGTCATGTACCCTCTTCCAATACCTAATTGGAAATGGGATGATATTATTACAGACATCGTTATGGTGCTACCAAAGACTCATATATAGAATGATTCAATAGGAATCAGTGTTGATCTTCTTACCAAGTAAGAAAATTTTCTTGATATAAGATAATATTTTCCAATTGAATGTTTAATAATAATATATATTAATGATGTTGTAAGACATCATGAAATACCACTATCGATTGATTCTTATTTTGATCCCCATTTTACATCATGATTATGGAAAAGTCTTTAAACGGCCCTGGATACTTAACTTTATTTGAGCACTACCTACCACCCTAAAATTGATAGACATTCAGAAGGGACTATTCAAACCTTAGAAGACATGTTGAGATATTTCTCACTTTACTTTCATGGTATTTGGGATCTATATTTACCTTTGGTATAATTTTCCTTTTACAATAGCTTCATTTCATGTATTCAGATGGCACTATATGAAGCATTATATTTAAAGGGATGTCGCACACCAACATATTGGGATGATGTTGCCGAATGAAAACCCCATAGTCCCATAACATGTTGAGGAAACAATGGAAAATGTGAAGATTATCAAAACCCACATCAAAGAAGCTCAATGTAGAAAAAAGAGAAATTTCGAAAACCAAATGAATGATTGGGAATTTCAAGTTGGAGATCAAGATTTATTGAAGGTATCTCCATGGAAGGGTGTTAATCGATTCGGAAACAATGGTAAATTTTGTCCCATGTAGATTGGACCTTTCGAATTTCTAGAACGAATTGGAGTTATGGCTTACCATTTGGGAATTCCGCCTAGTCTTTCCATTGTTCATGACCTATTCCATGTATCACTATTGAGAAAATACATGCCTGAACCAACACATGTACTCACCTATGATGAAATATAACTGGAACACGATCTATCTTATTGTGAATATCCTATCTATATTTTTGATACTAGAGAAAAATTGTTCAGAAACTGGATGAATCATATGGTAAATGTTCTATGGAGAAACCATAAAATGGAAGAGGCAACATGGGAACCAAAGGAACTTATGATGAAGAACCACATAAATCTTTTTATGTAGTAATATTCTTGAATTTTATAGGAAAAAATTATTTGAAGGAGGGTAGAATGTAACACTCCTAGATTCCACGACATGTTTCTCTATGAATAATAAAATAGATTGTGTTGTACGCAACATCGAGTTCTATCAGACCACATCCAATCAAACTAGCTGTTATGAATAGCAATACCCACTTTTGAAAATTTAATAAATTTTATTTTTCAAACTGGACATCATTTTTGGATTTAGAATATCAAAATTATCTAATGGTGAATTTTTGTTATTTTTCTAAAAAAGTTCAATTTGTGAGGAATAGTGAAAAACCATGTATTATTGTTTAAAAATGACATTTTATTTATATAATGATTTATTTTATAAAAATATGTTTTATGTGAAAATAGATACATAATACCTATATAAGTTCAATTTAATTCCTTGGTGTCATTTTAAAATAAAATTAGTTTTATATAAAAATTTTAAACTTTTAACATCTTTTACCCACCTTCTAGGAAAATATCCAAATTTGCATAAAACATAATTTTAACAATTCTATAAATTAAATTTAAAAAATCCAAGAGACGCAGTTGACATCAGTAAGTTAAATGTGGTTCACTAGCATGGATTTGTTTTTGAATAGTATCATTTGAATTTTATTTACCATGGATAAAAGTAAATAGGGTAATTAAAGGTAAAAATGATATTATAATTACCCTAAAAATGTATTGATTCTATTAGATAAGTGTTTTTGACCAAAATCAGCCATATGAATAAAATATGTTCTTTTTTAATCCACCTAGATTAGATTAGGACATTTATTATTATTTTACTTAAAAGAAGCAATAAATGTGTAAAATTCATATTTTAATAACTAAAACATTTATAATATAGGGTTATACATAAGATAAATTTTGTGTATAAATATTCATTAAAAATTTAAAAATAAATCTACATAATTTTATTCTATTGATAAATTTTAGACATTATATAATTTAATTTATTTACTACACATTGATGATGCAGTAATTACCATATTAATGAATGTTTAAAATAATTGATATTATATATATCGAAATAAATGTAAATTGATGCATTTTATGCATTAATATATTTTTCTAGGTCAATATAACATGTTATGATTGATTTAAATTATTTTATTGATGTAATAATGTTTTTTTTACTTTTACAAAAACCATATACAAAATAAGTGTCAAAATTAACATAAATGAGTTTTTAAAACAAATACTCTATTATTAGTTGATATAACAATACTAAAAATCTAAAGATCTTCCAAAGGGTATAAATAATGATATATATGTCAATAATAAACCAATTGGTGTTATTTTACCTTTTTTAGTAATTTTATTAACTATTTCTTATAACAATACATGAATACATGGTAAAAGGTAAACTTTTTAACTACGAGTTAAATCTTAATGATAAGTTTAATATAATGATCTAAACCTATCTAAAAACTATGGATTGAGAAGTTTTCGACCCAACCCCACCTTATCCTAGTAATAAATCCTTTTTTAGCAATTTTAAACTGAATATGATTGTATAATTTCAGTCTTTTTCTAAAGTGACCCTCACCTCTCTTATAAAAGGGTACATCCACTTCTCTCAAAATCACATCTCTGAAGCCATTTAGGTGGGCCAAACCATAGAAAAATATTCTACCAAATACCCTCAATTATTCGTAGAGGGCTTACATTGATCATAATTCCATCCTATAGAGATATTTTGATCAAATCAAAAGGAAGCACCCGATGAAGAGGATACAATATCATCACCTCTTTCAAAGTTATTTTCTTCTTACAGTAACTCTTTCTATGTTTATTCCATAAAAAATTAATAATCCAAATAAAATCTGCATACTGTGATGTTATTGTAAATATGGTATAACTATATTCATTATTCTATCCATCCTATGAATGAAAAAGTCCATATGCGTTCAAACGTACGACAAGTCATCTCCACTCCATGGTGTAGTTTTTCAGTCAACACTTCATTATTTTGATGTGTAGCATAAGGAGAATAATTTATGTAAATAATAAATATAACATGTTAATGATTCTCTATATATGATATACCATCCAATTAAATTCTATTTCACCATCAATAGAATGATATTTTCAGTTGTGCGTATGTACGGATTACAGTCTCCACAAACGCCCTGAGTCTTATCCCTCATCGTAACCCTTCAAGAATAATTTTAATTTTAGGAAAAAATAATAATTTTAAGAACATAATATAATTATTTATATGAATCAAATTCATTCTATCCACAACAAACATGGCTTACATAACAAAGCATATAAAAAAAATGAATCAGTTAAAACCTGAAATAATGATACTTCTAAAATATTATTAACAAAGGAATATTAGAATATCATACATGATGTCATATTTACTTATGTGTTTTTTGTATATTTTAATAAAAATGATTTAACTATTATACTGAAGGTTAACTTACCCTCGACTAAGGAAAAGTATAAGGTAAGGGTTAATTTTACAATCTATATACTTATCTGAGGTTTTTTATGTGTAAGTATCTACTGGGACTTCTTTACCATCCACATCGGTGTTTCATAAAAATTTATTTTGAAATTTTTTTACTATCTCCTTAAATATAGGTTTAATTCATTTGTGCCATTTTTTAACATTATATAAAATATTTTTAAAGGAATCTTTCAGTCGTTTTCCAAACAATATATTTTTTGACCTTTTCGACAAATTAAGGTAAAATGTTTTTTTAAAATATATGGTGGGTGCGTCTATTTTCTGCTGTTATGAAACCATAGATGATTCCCTTACAAGATTATAATAATTTTTTCAAAATAAATGTTTTATTATCTAATTATGTTACTTTTAATTTATTTAAAAATAGAAAGTGATATTTCTCTCAAATAGTTTTGATTTCGTCTTTGTCAACATCCCGTGATTGATTTTAGTCTTGTTTGAAGTTGGTTTAATAAGATACAATAATAAATATTGTATTAAATATTTTGTGATATGTTATTTTAATACTATTCATGGTTTATGGGTAGGGTATTAACATTTTATTTTCTAGTTTTAATATGAATATTTATGTTATGTCTCATCTGTTTCATATTGGGAATGCATTGGACATAGTTAATGATGGGTGGAGGCCACTATAACTCATTGATTCATCGGTTGGTCTTAGGAGGCAAACTTGTGTCTGGGAACAAGGCCTTGAAAAAATCTTTTTTTTTGTCTTTCCATGAGGCCTTGACTATGTGGTTATGATGTCTGGAATTATGAATTCAATCATTATGAAATTAGCTATTGATATTACATGTGATTATTCGTCTAGTAGAATATCCATGTGAATAAGTAATAAAATTATTTGATTTATATTTTCTATATTATACTAAAGTTTATGTTTTAAATGATTTCTTTAGACTTATACATTTCCTTAAATGTTAATGCTTATTTATGAAATTTTACGCTATATTGTTATCCTTTCTGATCATTTGAGATCACCCATTTAAATGTTTTATTTTCCCCAGATACGAAGATGTATATTATAACTAACATGTATGGATAATCAAAGGGATATGAGTGTGTTCAAAGGAGACTAAATGTTGCTGTTTTTCATTTCATAATTTAATGTAAAATATATATATATGTATCTAGAAATTCTAAGTCATCTAAACTGTTCATTATTTTGGGATTTGATCTCTTGTGATTTGTCAAATGTTATATAATAATGAACTGAATCTATGTATCTATGTTCAAGGAATTAAATGATGAATCTATTTAAATATTTTTTGGGGGGAATTTAGATCATGGTATTGGAATTTCTGAGCTTACAGTGAGTGGTAAATGGTTGTATAGGTCAACCATTGGGGATATTACGATCCACTACAATTCTACTCGTACATGATGATAACTCTCGGATTTATGGGGGGGCCTTCCAATGATCTGATTGTCTGTTCTTCAGAGTGAGGCCCTATTACATGTCTGGTATGGGGTGATTTAGTTATCATATGCTTCAAAATCATGATGTTGTTTCATGAAATGTGTAATATTTTATAAGGTTCGAACACCCAAAAAGTTTAGTGACCATATAAAGAACATGTTATCATGTCATTGAAATGCGAAAACATAGTAATCCATATTTTTCCAAGACATGGGGGTCTAACAAGCATATCATGGATTTTACTATGTCTATATGGAAGAACATTAGATCTTTATGCATTATTTATTTTCACACTAATTGATTTCTAAATTATGGAGATTTAGAGTTTTGAGAATGAATACAAGATTTTGTCTTAGGGATCCCTTTATGGATTTCAACCCTGAAATGTTTCCTATCTCCGTCACTAGAATATTTGGGTCTTTTGATTTAGGCCAATATAGTGTAGATTTTAAGGTCATAAAACTTTGAATAATAGTTTAGGTAATTTAGGGTCATGATTAATGTTGATATAATTTGCAGGATGTTACAAAATATACCAATTTAGATACCAAGATAATATAGTACTCAAACCTAATTCAATGTAATAGATTAAAATGTTGTAAATCATGGTATGAGGTTGTAAGATAATGTGTAATGATATGTGACAATAATTATAGGGATTAATTAGAACAACCTTAGGTTTTGAAGTACACCTCATTGATTTCAGGATTACAATGATTAAAAATCCATCTTTATGAGACAAGATATATCTAATTGGTATGTATCAGCCCTTATTAATTGACATCATAGTCAAGAAGATATATATCTCTATTCCATTCTTGGCACAAGAATGGTTCATCGAAACCCAAGGAAATCAAGAAATGATGTTTGGTGCATGGATTGAGGTTCTTTGAAAGATGGAAGAAGCACCTCATACTCTAGAAGACCAGGGTAAGGCTCTTATGGTCATTCAATAAGGAATTAATGTGAGTGATGTACTACATAATTTTATTTTAAGTAGTAAGAAAAACATGTTTCCATTTATTTTGAACATCATTGGGTAAGGATATGTTTGTTGCCTTCTAGTTTAACATCACATGGTAAGGATGTTTTTTGTGCAATTTTAGTTTCATAAAAACATTTTTTTCTTGTATTTTAACATCATGTGATAAGGACATTGGAACTGATGTGAGAAATATTTAATGTTAAATTATATGCAGAAGGAATTTGATAAAATATTTAAAATTGTATGTTTGAAGATTGAGATTATGCGACTTATCCCTTATGCTGTTGTGGTGGATTTTTTCTCAGTTGTTGTAGTTGGGCCTTGGATTTGAGATATGTGAATCACTGTGTATCAATTGATGACATAAATAAATATACTCCAACTTGTTGAACATAAATCTCCTACACATTTTTGAACCATACACAGAGGTGGTCATTGTTTCCATCGATTTTTTTATATGGGATTAGGATTGGAGATCCAAACATCACTACATATCCTATGACAACAGGAATCAATGGAAACATAGATCTAGAGAAAGTAACTTCCTGTGAATGTCTGCACAATATATAGAGAGATGGTATTTTTTATATTTTATTGAAATGGTCTAAGTATTTAAGATATGGTCATCGATATGTATCCAATGACTCCAGAAATGAAGTCACATGTAGTTTCACAATGTTGGTGTGGTAGGAAACCAACACTGACAATAGTGGAAACCTCAAGTGAGGTATACAATAATGTGTGATTTTATGTCATGAAAGGTAAATCGACCATGCATTTTAGCATGATGTAGTTATGACCCATGATATTCCTTTTAAGGTCATTCATTCAGGACCATTTTGAGCCTATAATGTGAAAATTTTCCTTTATTGTGGAAGGATTCCATTACTAAATTTCCTAATTATATATGAGATATGATCAATGTGATACATAAGGACTATAAAGGGTTCCTCTCACATATAGAGTATGTTTATGATAAGGCAGAACAATTATGTATCATGTAGTGGATAAACCATGATATTGGATTAAGGAATCCCGATTTATGTCATTGAAAATGATAACATGGACATACAATGTTCTAGATACCCATATTTTATAACGTCATGTGGAAATGATATCAACTGCAATGTTTAATTTTATTTTTTTTGTATATAGGTCACCCAACATGAATGAAAAGGAATGTTTTGGCTGGTCCCAAGACTAGAGATTGGGTATCACTACATATCCTATGTAGACAGAAATCAAGACAATAATTGTTATTGGATGAAGATATTCCAACTGTAGAGCTAACAATCAAATGGGGATAGGTAAATTTTATACTTCATTTGTCTAGATCTGGTACCTATGTGTTGAGGCGTTAGTGTAATGGTTAATCCAATTCATTTTAATTTCATGTGGTGAGGGAAACTTGCATGATGTTTAGAATATTATGATAACGACATGTTCGATAATGTTTTATCATCTTGTGGTTGGACGTGAGATGTTGTGTAGTTTAATGTCTTACTAGTTCGACTTGAAACACATTTCTATTGATCATCATGTTAAAGGATGTTCTCATGCATTTTAATGTCATGAAACAGGTTGAATCAATATGGATTATCTTGCTATGGATAGTATGTGGGGTAACATAAACATTGAGGTCCTACTTATTGTAATAGAGGTACTGTGATGTTTATTGTCTTACTGTTGGGGAGAAATGGGATTGATGAAATCTACGTAATGTATTTATTGAGAAATATCACATTGGTGGGGGGTGTGATATGCTCCACATCTATTTTTTCGTTGATAATGCTATGTTGTGATAGAACTTATATGTGATTTATGTCCATTTCCATTTAGGTTCCATCTTCAGGGGGTTCATCCTTGGTATCATCGGGTTACCGAGATCCAATACCAATTATTTTTAGAGTAATTAATTTAGGATAATGATGTTTTTAATCGCTCACGTGATCTAATTCTGAAAGAAAACAATATTGTGCAATGTATTCAACATATTCTCCTCCAGATGCTCTTATTCATCCAAACAATTCTGTGATTTCTCAACTACTGAGAGATATCCACAAATGGAAATTTAGAGTGAAGGTAGATGGAATTATATGGTTAGAAATTTTTCAGTCACATACTCTAATGGGTATGGAATTTCTTTGGTAGTAGTACACGTGGTTGTATGGTTGGACAATAGAAAATGAAGGAGCATGTTTATAAAGGTATTCATATCATGATTCATTGTTCTAAATATTTTATTTAATAGATTCATATTGAAGGTATCTATCTATCCATTATAAATTACCTTATGGTGAGATTACAGGTTAGACTCAATATTGTTCTCCTTTTATTGTTTTGCCTACTATGTAGAACAAAAATGTGGGTCGATGTCTTTAAATATTGAGTGAGTGACCCCAAACTAGCTAACAATATGAGACTTTATGATGTTTATGATATTCATAATTATAAATCCATTTAGTTTTATTCTCATAATCAATTTGAAAAATATGTCGGTACAACTAGGGATGTAATTGTACTTCGAGGATGTGTCAAATATAGATAGACCCACAACATCCATTCCCCAAATGGGAAATGGACAACAATATTTAGCTATATGTTTAAATTCCTATAGTTTATGTATTAATCATTCATGTATATAGCATGAATTTTATTTCATCGTGAATTCCACAATATCCTATATAATGTATTTCTAGTAGTGACCCATCATCCTGATTTTGTAGGAGAGCCTGGTCCCAAACTGATGAGTGTATCAAGATCCATCATAGACTTCTCCCAGGATCGTGGGAATATCTTTTTTTCTATGTATCTATAAAAGATTCCATTAATTCTTCACATTCATAGGTCTTTTTTTATTTGGAGAATCTTGTAGGGTAAATTTTAATGTATGACGTAGAATTTTTTCCCTCAAAACTCATTCGATATGGAGTACTCTATTTTGGATATAAGTGATTATAGGCTCCATTGATCCAGGGGTGGATACCATTTCATCATACTCTAGGGATGTGATGAACTAATTTATTTCTGTTATATCAGAGATTATTATTGACGAAACCATTCTTTTTGGAATGATATGGAAGATTGATTCCTCCCAATCAGGGTAATATATGATTGTTGTTGAATTATCCAATGCATCATTACAAGCATTTTGTGATCAAGGAACATGAAGATATGTGCTATCAAAAGTGAAATATACCATCACTCTCCTGACATATCTATTGATGGGATCTAGTTCATCCTTTTTTATGGAATATTCAGCAATGAGTTTCTTTACCACTAGATGTAAATCCCTTTTGATATTTACGTAGACTATCTGTACCTGTAGGGATAGTTCCAAACTAGAGATGATGGCTTGGTATTTGGACTCATAATTTGTAAAGACCATGGATAGTGAGAAATTGTATGTTATAAATACATTATCTAAAGGGAAAAATTATACTCATTGGCCAACCCAATTTATCATTGGGTGTTCCATTATTTTCCCAATAGAACAATGAGAGACTCCATCAAATACATCTTCCATATATGAGGAGTGTCAAGGGAATAGAATACCTCCCTATCTGGAAGCTCGTCTTGGACTAATGTATTTTCTATGTCAGGATATACAATTTGGAAATTATCCAAGCTATTCCCTTTGATTTATTTCGGTGATATTAACAAAATATAATATTACTGTTGAATAATCTCTCATTAGGCCATCATCCAAACCCACATTGGATGAGCAATGATGTACATGATAAGATCAATATGAGGGAAAAAATGTACATTGTGGCACTTCAAGTAATTCCTCTTCATTTCCCCTATGTATATGAGTTTGTGGTTTTTGTATGGACATTAAAATATATAGTCTTAGTACATTGAATTTTTCAACTAAGGTAACAGAAACTAGTCTCGCTCCCCATGTATTTTTTGTGTGTGAGGAGGGTGCCCAGTGATCATTAAATTGTGTCCCCATACATGATGTGTGAAATCTGTTCCACCATAGGAAACAAAACTGGGGGGTGTAGTATGTAATTATTTATACCTTCGAAGGATCCTGGATTGTCATCATCTCATTGATATGAGATCCCCTTAATCATTAGAATGTTGAAGGGGAGAGCATTAAATGTCATGTTGGATATGAATCGCCGAATTTAGGAATGGTATTCTTGGATCCCCCTCAGATATATAATATTTCATGGGGTGAAATTGATAAAATATAAATAGTCTCTTCTGGGTTGACCTTTGTTCCCTAGTGATGTACCACAATGCCAAGGATCCTCCTTTATGTTTCCCTGGAAACACATTTCATGGGATTTATCTTGTGTTGTCGCTGCTTTTCAAATATTGGTTTATGATTTTTGAATTGATCACATAAATGTTGGGATTTAATAACATATAGATCAATATAAAATTCGGATATCATTCATACAAATGACCATAATATTTAATGCATGGTGTGTTGATATGTGGAGCAATAATACCTTATTACAAAGGGCAAGACCGGATAGAAAAAAGTCTTCTTTGGGATATATGATGGTAGTGGAATTTTAATCTTTAGGATCCATATTTATTTGATTTTAACCTGAATACTCATCCATGAAGAAAATGTATTAGATTCTAGTAGTATATTGATCAAGTGTTTTGTGATTTGAAATGGGAAATTTTCCTTCACGCAATGCTGATTAATGTCTCTGAAATCGATATAGATACTAATCTACACAATCATTTTCTTAGCAAGGATGTTTCAAGAAATCCAACTTGTTTATTTCAATTGTACAAAATTTTTTTGATTGATCAATTTGTAAACATACACCACTACATTGGTGGCATGAGATGGGTGAATTCTTATAGCTACCTTCATAAAGCCTCAATGTTCATCAGGTTGGTCGAGACAATTTGTATCCAAATATGTATTTAGTTAGAGAATTTATGAAATGTCCTATGAATAAAATATTGATATTGATTTATAAATTTGATGTAAATCTCTTACTCTATGAGGGGAATGTAAGAACTAATCGGTGTAGTTCACAAGTCTTCCTATGTTCATAGATTTACCAATATGAGTTCATTAATGATGGTGGATAAGCCTTCGATGAATATGGGAGGGGTGTTCCAAAGGAAATCATCATATTCATTCAATTCCAGGTCTATGGATACACTTTTTAATGACGTTGGAATCATTTAGGCATCTGTATCACTATTAAGGTGAGATTAACCATGTGAAGAGAAACTATCATCCCCTAATCCTCGAGTCCTTGTTGAGAGATTATAGAGATAATTATCTTTTACAAAATCACTATGGATAACTGGGGACTATATATCTAAGACAAGGTCCATCACATTAAATAGATTTTTTTGAAACACATAGTCATTGTAAAAAATACTCATGGGATTTTTAGGGGTTGTCTAGGAGATGATGGGAGTTTCAAGATGTATATCATCATCCACCAATTTCTACGACCACATTTATTGAAAAATTTCATTTATATATGTGTATATTTATAGGTCATGAAGATGAAACAATCACAATTTAGTATGTCTATATATCTACTGATGGGTTATTTAAAAAAATATTGTAATGGTGAAGGTACTTATATGTGTTATGGATCTAGGGACTTCCAAGAAGAAAATTGTATATTGGGTCTTTCAACATAACCAAAAACCCAATATCATATTTTTGAACCCCAGTATGTGTTTTGAGTTTGATATTATTGAGAGGTATTTTTTAATTATTATCATACCCTTGAATGGTTAGCTTTGTGTGAGAAAAAAACCCCTCACTATATCTCAAACATCATAGGGTTAGTATTTGGAAGAGATTGATTTCAAATCAATTTTCAATAAGATCCCATCAAGATTAAACATTATTGAGTATTCATAAATCATATAGCGGTATGATGTTTCCATGTTTCAACTCTTCCTTATCGTGGTCTATGAATGAGACGACTCCATGAAATTTAGATTGCATGGTCTTCAACTGATAAACCATGATTGCAAAAAAATACATCTCAAACTCTTTTGGGCCTAGAAGATCTTCATAGAGTGCATCCATGAGTTCTTTTGATATATGGATCACATCTAGGATTGGGATCATTGATGGGATAATATACAATTATTCATAATGTCATAATTTTGTGCCAAAATTTTTTGATTCTCAATGTGGGGTTTCTTCTAAAAATGTAGCTCAAGAAATGAGGCCTTGGAGGTATATGATCCCAGTAATTGTGCATAGGTTGTAGTGTCACAAAACATAATGTGGTTCGGGTCATGTCAACCTTCCGTATTCTCTAGGATGATCAGATAATCATACCCCCATAAGGCAGTCATGCAATTCAACTAGGTGCTGACAACCATGAGAAGGTTCTATGAAAACTCAATTACTTTTTTGGGCTCGATGGAGTGCCTTCCCATGGGTCTCAGTTTCGTATATATCCACTATGGGGATGTGTCAAAAATAATTGTTCTGACCATGACAATGTTATCAATTGAATCCTTTGTTCCTCTGCATTCTTCCACTTGTCCACCTAGTTTGATGAGAGGAAATAATACTTGAAGGGATATTCATCATTAGAGAAGGGGTCAACCAAGTGTATTAAATTGAAAAAAAAAGAGATTAGTTCTTCAACCGAAGAGGGATACCTTTGTTAGGGTAGTTCATGTTCATTAGATATTGGTGGGTAAAATTATTCATCAGTTATACATTAAATTGGAGAAATATACAACTCTTCCTATTTTGTATCATCCTACCTCGGATGGTCATGCCACCTTTTGGAAGACATATATTATGTCATCATCTTGAGTGGTGGATCTAATGCCTGTCTGCGGAGCTGTGATCTCAAGATGACATGATCTCAATCAACATTATGTGTGTTCATATAGTTTTTGAACATCCACTAACACCTAGATGAACGATTATGTCAATCACCCTATTATATTTACTAGGAAATAGTTTTTCAAGCCACCATATCTGAGGAGTTATATAACACCTCTTGTCCATAAATGATAATTACATGAAGGATGTCCTTGAATATGAATAATTTCAAGATATTATGACAATGAATTCTATGTAAAGGTTTTTATTGGTGATTTTCAGTGAGGTTGACCTCATGATGCATCTTGGGCATTAGAGTATTGAGAATGTTATTATCCATGCATTCCAAAAAATAACTACGGTCTTTTTCATATAAAAATAATTACTCTTTATTCATTTATTCCTCAATTACCAGGTATTCATGATTCCTATTTTCATTTTAATGAGGATGAATTCGTAGTTTATTCCACCTGAATGGAGATACTGGCTAGTTCAGGACCATCCTAAGTGCTGGGATAGGCACAACTGCTATCTTGAGATTAATATTTGCAACATCTTCTTTGCTAGGACTTTTTCAATGTGCTGAGGGCATGAGTTGAGATTTGGATCGGGTTAACATAATGTAATATTATAGTTTTTTCCCATTTCATTGAACTCATAAAATCTTATTGGATACTTAATTGTAATAAGGTGTTTCTTTATCTCACCTAGATATTTTCAGCACATAGTTATGAAAAATTTTCTTATAATAGATGGATGTTGAGAGAATATATTAAACATTTATACCTAGCTATTAAGTCATACTCCCTCTCTATTTTTTTAAAATTCTATTTGTGATGTCAATGATTGTAATTTTCCTTAGCATAGAGCTTAACAGATAAAGGAATAGTGTATGATGGTCTTCCCATAATGCAATGGATCCTACTGGAAGACAAAAGTATAAATCAAAGGTCAATCATGTCAGAGTATGTGAAAAACACCTTAGCTTTTTTTCTCCAATTTATTGTGAGGTTCTATCATCAACCCACAATAGGATAATAAATATGTGAGTTTATTTTTGAGGTCTCCTGCACCATCACAGGTACAGAAGTTGGAATTGTTGAAATTGTGTAAGGGAAATGTTTTTTCCACTCACTCAGGGCATGGATTCTAATTAGGCTGCATAAAATCATGTCTCCCTTTCTTGGCATTCATTTGAGTAAACATTGAATAGATGATGTTAATAATATCTTGGGGTGGAGGTGATTGAGCCTCCTTCCATCCATAGAGAGTGGGTGGGGGTTGATGATGTGTCCTACACTTTGACTCCAATTGATTCTAGATTAGTCATAATAATAAATGATCACAAATACAACAAAAAGGGGGTTTTACAGTGTTATATAAAAATTTTAATAAAGATCCCCTTTATCAGTGCTAAAAAAAATGGGGTCCTAAAGGGGGTCTTAAATAGTTCATAAAAAGCATTGTTAAAGTGGACCCTTTATCAACACTTTTTTACATGCACTAATAAATGTGGTTGTTTTGAAATTCTTTTTATATGTTCTAATAAAAATATACTACTAAAAAAATTATATTTCATTAAAAATAATTTATATCAATATAAATAAATGTATATTAGTATAAATATAATATATATATATATTTGAAATATGATTTAGATAAGGTAAATATGCATTTACACGTAATATATAAGATATTTAGAGAAAATGTGTTATCAAATAAGTAAAAAATATTTCAAATTATTAATTTTAAAATTATTACAATCTAATAGTCATTTAATATCAATTTTAAGACAAAGAAATCAAAAAAAATATAATAAACGATCTGAAATAAGCTGAAAGCACAACTCAAACATCAAAAAACCAAAAGTTTTCATTTGGGAGTCCATTTGGGATCTACCACATATCAATCTAAAGCTAATGAAGATCTCTAAAACATCATGACCGGGGGTACAATGATCACTTTTTTTGGGCAAAAGGTCCATAAGGCTCCCAAACCCATGTTTTTTGTCGAGGTACACCATTTATAGTCTTTTGATGGATTTATGCCTCATTTATGGTGGTCTATTAGAACTTTTCTCTAGGTACTGAATGTATTACCAGGAATTACATTCATATCGATATTATGGATTTTAAATTTTAACCTTTTTAAAAATTTAATTTTATTAACAATCTAATATATATATATATTTATTGTATATTCAAATATAAAAAATTATTTTTATAAAAAAATAATTAATCATATTTACATATATAATTTATTTAATAAATTATAATTATACATATAAAAATATATATAAGTATATTGATCAATAATGGTAAAAAAGATATAAATAGATAGATGTATCATACAATATAATATATAATAGAACATGGGAGTGGAAACGACACTAGTTTATAAGCTGGAGGTCCAGGGTTAGAAACTCTCTAGAGGAAGAGATGTATACGGGAGGCTAGAAACTAAATCACTGATTTAGAGGTGGGAATATCACTGATAATGTGGTGGGTGGGTGGGATTATCTGATAATGTAGGGTGGGTGTGGCGTTGAAATAATTTATACCTTTTATTAGCAGAGCATTTATCAATGATTTTTTAGCACTATTAAAGGCCTCATTTCACAATGAGTAAAAAAGCACTGATAAAGGGGGTCTTTAACTATAGTAAAAAATTACTGTTAAATAAAAAAATTAATAGTGATTTTTTAGTGCTGATAATGTTTTGAGTATTTTAACCACACTTGGATTACAATTTAATTTTTAGCCCAGATAAAGTCATTTTTAGCACTGTTAATTGATGATTTTGAAGTAGTGCACCCTGGTCTAAGAGACGATGTCACCAAAATAGATGTTAATCATGATCATTTTCAACTTAATCATTAATATAAACAATCTTCATGGATCTATATCATTTTTGATGTGGAAATTACACTCTTACTGGTGGATCAACTTTTTATAGATGTCTGGGAGGAGGAATATTTGCCTTAGTAAGAAGATGATACACAATGTGAATATTTCAACATAGATTTTCATTGAGTTGTATGATAGTCTTTATTTCAATATCATATTATTAAAATGATTCCTCAAGGGAAGGATCTTTGATTTATTAGTGTGTTGATTGGGATGTATCCACACAATACCCTTTTTCATTGGTGGTGCTTCACCGTAGTGGAAGAAACTTGATATTGGGATATGATAGTTTTTAGGGCCTCCTCTGGGTCTAGGTGTAAACATCCTCAGTTGGTACATCCAGATAACTCACTCCCAGGGCAAGTTCTCCATGTTTTTTGCCTCTTCATTGCTTTCATGATCCAAAACCTCTATCAGGTTGATTGTGACAACATTTATAAAGGCGTATCGGGCAATAGTGGTTGTTTCGTTACTTTTGATGCAAAATGATGATTCGGACCATCATTTTTTGAGTCTTTATTTAATCCCTTGTCCATATTAGTCTATTTTGGGTTGTGAATCCAACGTGGATTGAAATAATCTTCCATGCATAGCTTTAGTCAGGGTCTATGAGAAATAAAATTGAGGGAGTTTCTGGTTGTGATTGTCGAACGGGCCCCGAATTATAGAGGTTTGTCTTATAGTAGGTGGAACAGATGTGATGCCAACGATTGATATTTATTTCCCTACATGGAGAAGATATGTTCTCATTGGGATGAATGTGATGATTAAAATGCACCTTACTCTACATTTTGGCGATTAATCTGGGCAGTAGTTGGCATTGAATGATCCTTCTGTTAAGGATTCAATTATTATGGTAGAAAATTTAATGAAAATCGAGATAGAAATTAAGATATAAATTCCACTACCACAGTAAGATAGGGTTTGTCTATAATCACCGTTGGATTATCCAAGACCCTCTTAGGGGATGATAAATAAGGAAATGGAGATTTAGAACTAAGTTCCCCCATACTAGTGAGATGGGGTTTGTTTTCTACTCTTAGTGATATTTCTTTTATACTCTCAAGAATTGAATATATTATATGTGGATGGAGTTGTAGATATTCCCACACACTTGAAGGTTTATTTCACTCTTGTATATATACTATAACAAATGTTATTATAGTTGCTAATAGGGATTGTTTTATGTAGTGAAACTATACACATTTTGAAGTTGTGTGTGACGGAGGGCCAAGGTGGGAAACAATATTCACATGAAGTAGTCCATTTGATCACATTTTCAGCTTCTGTGTCTAAAATAAATTCCTTATTACATTGATGGGTTGATATCACAGGATTGATGGTATTCCTCTCCAAATGTTAATGATGTCTATGAATCATTGATGTGGGGGAATTATGTTGTAGTGGCTAACTAGCTCACTGGTTACCCAGTCCTCTGATTATTCTAGAGGTTATGACATTATAGAACACTATATCAATAGGGTCCCACTGTGCTAGAGACATAGTGAAGAGTAATGATCTATATTTCACCTATCCTCGTATACGCACATATTAAAACACCCTATGAGCTAGTTAGTTGAAGGTTTTTATAATGTGGTGAAAACACTACATAGGTTATTTTAATGATCTTCCACTCCTATGAACCAGTTTATGGAAACGGTATCCATGTCCAATAGTCAATAGAGAGTGTTGATGAGATGATGGTGATACTTGTATCCTTAATAGGGAATATTTTTAGAGATTTTTCAATGATGATCAATCAACGTATTTAACCATAGATAGGGCCATGTCGTTTTTTCTAGATCATATGGGACCCCTTTGTAAGACATATCAAGGAGAAATAACATGATGGGTAGGTTTTTTCCAGATAACACTCTATATATTTCATTTTTATCCTACTCTCCATCACACATTCATGCCTCTATCTAATTAGAACATAAAATATGGTTTGTGAGATAAAATGGTGACCAAAGTGGAGTGTTGACTTATGTTGATGGGGAACTATATGTAGTTGATTCCAATGTTTTGATTACATCCATATATAAAGGATTATTATTTTTTGGCACCTCTCTATACAGAGGTGTCTTGAAAAATGGAGGATATAAATTTTTATGAGAGATATCACCATGGAGCGGTTCACTGTAATGGATTTTAGGAGTATAGACCATGCGATCCTTCTCCACAATAATGTGAGGGTGAATATCAGGGTAGTGGTTGTCTTATTATTTATTTTAAGAGTTTATGGACCATTATGGTGATCATAATGTGTTTTTGATGACATCAAACACACATACATTTAATAAATTTGGAATATGGGTCTCATTCAACATAGTGGACTTTATATAACCACATTCCTTTTGGAATTGTGCATAGATATGAACATGTTGTAAGAAAATTTCTAGAACTTGTTCATAACTATCTTGTGATGTAGGAGTATGTGTATGACACTAAGCTATTGTTGGGATATTCTAATGTTGTTCATCATTATTGATAGGAATATGAGTCTGTCTCTAGGCATGTTCCATTTTAACTTGGCGACCCTCTGTCAGAATGGGATTATGAGCTAGATCATGTGCCTTTGGAATATTCCAATAGTCATTCTTGGTAGGAGTATAAGTCTTCCCTGAGTTATGCACTGCTCTCATTTGGTTAGTCATAGTTCAAATAGGAATATGATCTTTGTCCGAATGTGAAATCCCCACTGAAATATGCCAATGGACCTCTTGAATTTAATAATTGAAATGAGTGTACTACTATATTTCCACTAAATGATGATTATTTTGAATGTTTTTGGAATAAGTAGAAAATTCTTCTAGAAAACATGATCTAATAGATATTCTAAAACTATTCAATGAAAGGAATATTAGCCTACTTGAGGCATATTCCCTTCTCACACGGTTATCCCAGCCAGAATTGGTATATGACCATAATCTTGGGCCTTTAAAGTAGGATTCGAGTATTCATTGATAATAATATGAACCTATACCAAGACATGTTCACCTCTAACATGGGTTTCCCTAACCAAAATTGTTATATGGGCAGAATAATAGGCCTTTGGAATATATCGATGGCCATTTTTGACATGCATGTTCCCTTATCCATAGCCATGTACCTCTCTCACATAGTGAGCCCTAGTTGGAGCATTAATATGATCCTGGTCTGATTCATCTCCTTTTACAACAATATATTGATAATCCTCTATGATGGGAGTAAGAATGTAAACTTCCACCAAACATTAAACATTATTTTAATGATGAATGTGTTGAGATTACCTGGATGTATTGATAGGAATATGAAGATGTCCCTACATCTATACTAGTTATGGAATATGTGGAGGTGTTCATCATCTATTTTAATTATTTAATTGCATTTTAGAAATGTGTGTGTAGGGATGTAAGCCCACAAATTTTTTTCTACACCATGCTCTCGTAGATATATTCAATTGAACGTGGGATATAATCCTAATTACTTCCATGTAATTCCACTGTAATATGATATTGGGATTCATGCATGTGGGTAGGTATATACTCCTCCCACATTCTTACGGTAGTAATTTTCCCACAAACACGTCTTTAGTGGGCAAGGATTTCATCATGGTCCCTCGTTACTATAGTAATATGCCTACAACAATTATAATTAGGAGTGGGGATATGAGTCCACTCAATTTTATTTATATCATTTCTTACCTGATGTGTCTTCCTTATTTCCCATGCATGCGCATTAGAGGTGGTAGTTTTTCAAGAGGTACCCCTAGTAAGTGATTGATGGGTACTGATGGGAGGGTACTTACAACCACATATGATATTAACCCTTTTTTCTATCTCTTTAACTTGAAGGGATACTTATATTACTCCATGTTCAACCTTTATCAAATAAATAAGGTAGTGGTGGTCATTCTCTGGGGATAATCACCGAATGTTGTTGACGTTTGCAGTAACTAAAACTATCTTAGTCACAACATTACCAAGATGATACAAACCTATCAGTTTTAGTGCTTGGAGACCCTCATAAGGAATCTCAAGGGTTAGTATTGTACCATTTCATTGGTAGTATTCTACCATCATCTACTCCACCGAGTGTTTATGATGTCGGGAATGTGATACCATTTTTCGACAGAGGGGGGGTGGGTTGTATCCACTGATAAATTTCTTAAATTGTCACTAGAAGATTAGATTATCTTGGATCATGATGCATTTGATGAGATCTGTATGGACACCCATGAAAACAACAATGAAAAATTTTACTGATTAGTGAAATATCATAGACATGATGTGTTCTTAATAAGATATTCATGGTCAACATGATTTTCCTCATATTCTGGATCTAGATATTCATCCCACATGGACTTTTTTAACCTCGAATGGACTTCCTTCATGGTAGCCCCAGTTACATAGAATCACCTAAAATAATTGTTTTGGGATTATCATATTTAATTGATATGAAAAATAATATCATGACACATGATAAACAGACTATCTTGTTATTTGACAGTTTTGTTTCAAGATCATTACTTTGGAAAATTTCATAGTGCATGATTAATGAATCATTATATTTTTACAGAGAATCATGTTAGGTTCAACATTTATGATTGATAGCGAAAATATGAAATATAAACTCTCATTTTAAAACCAAAATGTCTTGAAATGATATGGTATATATATACTTTTCATATTGTTAATGAGTGGGTGTGATTAATTTTGTTCATTTTTTCACCATTTTTTATTCGACATAGAAGAGACTGTTGGGAACACTTATTTAGGGTGAACTCTATTTGGCAAGATCGATGATTTTGGGGGGCCCAATTTCTTGCACAATAATTGATGTTTGTTTACCATTTAATTTCATAACAAAAACTCTGAAAGGATACAACATCCATAAATTGTTATCAGCATAATTTATAAAGTATGGTGGTAAATAGGTGTTTCAGACCCAACGATGCTTACGAAATCACAATATTCGAGAGGATTACAGATCAAGCTCATCACACTATTTTATTGAGGGTAATTTCCAAAATATGGAAACTGTTATAGATTTAATATATGTTCACAAATATCTTCCAAATCCTGATACATGATAAGTTACTCTAATAGAATGATCATAGGTTAGCACAAATTAACTATAGAAGAAAAATGTAATCTCATTAGTGTAACCATATATATATGTTTGACGTTAGTCATCCATTTCCTATAAATGAATAGTTGTTTAAAAGTGGAATCATCATAACTAGGTGCTTCAGATTCTACTTCCATGTTAATAGGTGGATTATGTTTTCAGGAGGTTATTTCCCCATTATGAGGCATCTACATATCCTTTTTATTGTTGAAATTAAACCCCATATTTTTAATTGAAACTCATACAGTTTAACATCCTGAGAAAAGGACAAATGGTTGGGAACTCATCCCTTGAATATTTGACCTCTTTTCCAAATGAGAGATCATATGTATCCTAGTTATAACATGACTCGTAGTTATCATAGATTGATCATTCCCTTATAACATGTCCAAATGTAGATAGCCTTTACGTGGGGGTGTTTATATCATGCCACTCATCTGGGATTACATATTGTCATTTACCTTTGTGGTGGAGATTCATGATGTGAATCATATGTGAATTTTAACTCCCTAATCCCACGTGGGTTATGCTTAGTGTGAGTATAAAGGGATGGAAATTAATTAGTCTAATGGAAAATGGACGCAGTTATTATGTATTAGGACTTCCCTTGAGAGGCTTATATAGTGATTGGACCTTGTAGAGGAATACTACATAATAGAGTTATGGAAATAATCCGAGAATTCAAAGTTATGAGTGCTTTATAATCTAATAATGGAAGAGGATGAATGATCATCATTGGAATTATTGGGTTACGATGGTAAATATTTCAGAGATATGAGGGGAATTACACTGAAGTGGATTCCAATTTTGGAGACACATTAAGATGATGTTGGAAACCATTGGGGTTCTCTATCACAATTATGGTCAGATAGACCATGTGAAGAGAAACTATCATTCACTACTACATGAGTCATTGTATAGATATTCTATAGATAATTATATTTTATAGAATCACTATGGATAGCTGGGTATTGTATATTTAAGACCAGATCCACCACCTCAACTAGATTTATGGGATGCACATAGCTACTGTCAAGTATACTCTAGGTATTTTCAAGGACATGCTCAGAGATGTTGGGAGCTTCAACCTATATATCATCATCCAAAAATGTATTCTTGCACTTTTATATAAAATTTCTATAGTATATGTGTATTTATATGTCTTTAAGTTGAATCTGTCACCGTTTAGTATATCTAAATTTCTATTAATGGGTTATTTCAAACATGATAGAATGATGAATGTACCACAATGTGATATGGATATAGGGCCTTCAAAAAAAGAAACTGTATGTTGGGTAATTCTAGATAACCATAAACCCAATTTCATATGTGAGATCCCCAAACTGTGATTTCATATTGGTATTCCTGAGAGGTACTTTCTCATGATAATCATACCCATGAATGGTTAGCTTTGTGGGAGAAAAATCACCCTCAATATATCCCAAATATTGAAGGGTTCATATTGTGAATATATTGATCCATGATCAATTCTCAATAAAAGCACTTTAGGTTTCTACACTATTGAGTCTACCCAAAACATATAGGGGTATGATGTGTCGATGTATGACCTCTTACTTATCAACTTATATGAATGAAATGATTCCAAGGAATAATGATGGAATTGTATCCAATGGATAAAAGTCAATTGCAAAAACATATGTCTCAATATCTTTTGGGCCTATTATATCTTCCATGATTGACTCACAGATCTTTTGATAGATTTATCACATCTTGGATTGGGATATTGGATGGATTAATATCAAGTTGTTCAGTATGTATTACTTTGGTGCCAGAGGATAGTCCTACTGTAGGTGAGGTCTTTCCTAGACACGTGGCTTAGGAAATGAGGCCTTTGAGGTAGATGGTCCTAGTAATTGGTCCTAGGTTGTACTGGCATATTCATCAAGAGGTTCAGGTCATGTCAACATTCCATGATTCCTGGTAAGAAAAGATAATCACACCCCCACTATGTTGTCATGAAAGTAAACATGGCGGGGAAGAACTAAACATGGTTCTATGAATCCTCCAATACTTTTATGGGATTTATGGAGAGCCCTCCCAGGGGTCTCTGATTCATAAATATACTCTATGGGGATTTGAAAACTATATTGGTTCTACCATGTCAATGTTCTCCCTTTTATCGTTGGTTACTAAACATGCATCCTCTTGTCCCCCTATTTTTTGGGAGGAAATCATTATCAAATGCAAATTCATCACTTGATAAGGGTGTAGGATCGAAATAACGATGTATATGCTCAATATACAAGAGGAGGGTGAATTTTAAAGTTTAAAATTTTCCTTAAACCAGGAAATATATAAGTTTAACAAAGTTAAACAATGAAAATTCACAACACCTCTAACAAAAATTGAAAGATTGGGACAAAGTATGAAGTTAAAAACTTCTTGTTCTATACACTTACTTAAATATGGAAAGTGGTTCTAAAAAAAATGGTTCCAGAAATATGGATTTGGAAAATGGAACTTAACCAAAGTTTACAATATGATATTCTACCTTAAAGTGTATTGAATCTAACTAAGTCAGAGTACAAGTGTAAGGAAATATAAGAAGTTTTTACTTTCCTTACAATACAAAATGCAGCAGAAAAACTTGTAACAAGAACAAGTAATAAGATATAAATCTTTTAACCCATAGAGAAGGGTATCCAACATCCTTAGATAAAGGTCCCTTGATTTATACTTTCAATCAAGTCTATCTTACCCACACTAGGGTAAACCCTCGATACGAATATCGGAATCTCTATCTTGCTATCCCTGTAGGCCCTAATCTTTAATGCAGTTGGAACCTCTGTCTTCCTCAACAAGGAAGCCCTCGAAATTTAAGGTAGTCGACACCTCTGTCTTCCTATCCCCGGAATCCCATGAATGTATTCACCAACATTAGGAGTCGCACGAAGAAAGTCTACCCAAGGAAAAGTTTGAACAAGCTGTTCAAACTTTCTGCATGAATCTTGAGAATTGATAAGAGCCTATCTCCTTAGAAATCACTTAAACAGCATGTATGCACAGATGTCAGAGATCAGTATTGATCTCGTTCAAATGAGCTCTTATTTATAAGAAATTCTCCAATGGTTGGATCCCTCCTGCAACAATCATATTTTCCTTTAATTTTTGAGGGACATGTACACATGTCACTCAACCAACGGTTAGTTAGAAACAACATGGATGACATCATTTTATAACAAAAACATGTTTAAATTAAGGGACGAAATCCTTTTATAATGAAACGAGTGTAAGCATAAGCAAAACTGAAGTTCGTAATGTAGGCTAATAAAAGTATGGAGTCTAACCAAAATGGAATTCGGAGTCTATAATAAAGAGATATTCGTATTCTGTTTTATAGGAATTCAGAACCTGAAATATGTGAAAATTTAGAGTCTGAATTTCTAAGGAAATTCGTATTATGGTTTCACTAGAATTCAGAATCTAAACATACAAAGATCGGAGTCGAACTGATAGAAGTTCGGTGTCGAACTAGAAAATGTTCAGAGCCATACTAGTAAGAGTTCGGAGTTCAGAATTCGGAGTTGAACTATATGAGAGTTTGTATCCAGAATTTGGAGTCGAACTATATGAGAGTTCGTATCTAGAATTTGGAATGGAACCTCATTAGAGTTCGTATCCAGAATTCAGAATGGATCTTCATTATAGTTCTTATCCATAATTTGGAATGGAACTTCATTAGAGTTCGTATCCAGAATTCGGAATGGAATTTCATTACAGTTCTTTTCCAGAATTTGGGATGGAACTTCATTAGAGTTCGTATCCAGAATTTGGATCCTAAATTAGAATGCTTCATATCTAAGCAATATATGATTCCGAGGTTTTTGATATGAATCTGATTTTTATAATTAAGAAAAATATTGATATGTATAAGGAAATATAGGTTAGGGTAAATTTCCTTATGTAAATTTTCCTTAGAGAAGAAAAAAATCTATTTTCTTAAGTATAAGGTGTTTGTGATTTTCAATACAAGAAGTAATGGAAAGTCATAATGAAACCCTTATTGACATGAAAATCTCCCCCTTTTGGGAAGGCACAAACAACCTTACGAAAAAGAATACAAGGACTTTGAAAAATTTCTTTAGACTTTGAATTTAAAACTTATCTCTCTTTGTTCATGGATGATAGTGAATACATCTAACTCCCCCTTAGGCATTGGAACTCTAAGTATTATATTATGGATTTCCAGAATAGAGTTTTTATTTGAATGAAGGAATCGTAATGAGAACTTCCAATTACTTAATGATAGTTTTTCTTAGTTTAGAAATTTTCCTTCTCCCTCTTAGGGGTAGTTCTTTTTTCCTTCTCCACCTTTTGGGCAGTTCTTTTTCCTTCTCCCCATTTGTGATTTTCATAAAGAATTGAGGGAATAGAAAAGAAATAAGGTACCTGAAACATTATTATAACAACACAAGATACAACCAACCAAAATTTCTTTTGATTTGAATGATTTTTTATAAGGAAAATAAAATGCAACAAAAGATCAGATTGAGTCTATTTGTCTTCCTTTTCCTTTGGGATTAGATTCTTCAAGAGGGTTTTCAGATTCTTCAAATCTTTCTGATCCTCCTCAACTTGTTTCTCGAAATCTTTTATCCTTTTATCTTGAGATTTCAGGGCCTCGGTTTGTGCCTTAGAAACTTCATCTTTCTTTACATGATTTTCTTCGAGCTCAATCCAATGATCTATATCCCATTTAAAATTTTGAGCAAGACAGTTAACCTTCCATCTTCATCCTCTTTAATGTATCATCACTTATCTCTATCATCATAAAAAATTCTAGGCTTGTAAGTGCAAGAAAATTTAAATGAATCAAGACATATGATAATAAGCATAGAAAGAAAGGCCGGATACATTATGATCTGAGCTTTCAGGTTAACTTCTTTAATATTCTTAACTGTAATCAAAACAAGCCTCATCAAATTCACCATCCTTAGATTTACAAGAAAATCTAAGATGTATATATCACTCTTCATGATATTATCCTTATCACCCCATCTCGGTACTAAAAAGCCTTGTACCCATAGCTATAAAATCCGATTATTCGAAGAGAGATGAGAAATATTAGTAGTCTTGACATCATTAAGTCCAAGGAATTTCAATTCCTACACATTGTTGAAAATTCCTTGCTCATTTGGAATCTTATGTGAACAAAACTCATCTTCACCTTCATAAGATAGACCCACCAAGCTTTTAGTCTTGGTGAAAGAATTCATATAATTCTTCCCATAAGATTTGAATGAAAAATTATCTCTGCCATCCTCCTTAAGGAAGGAAACATACTCTTAAAACTCAACAAGAAAATGTACTCCCCCTATGAATAGGAGTTTATTACTGTAAGGAGAATTGTTCAACAGGATGTTAATGAAGAAGGATTACCTCACGGTTATCATTCCAAACTTATGTTTAATGTATTCAAATCTATCGGAGGGTAAATATTTTGTGAAAATTTTAGCAAGATTATCTTGCATTACGATAAAATGAAGAATCATATCTCCTTTTAAAAATAAAACATTTGAAATCAAGGTTTTACCAAGAAGAACAATATTACCTATACGGAAAATTTCTCCCTGATCATTATATCTGAATGTTATGTTTCCTCATTTTGTCTTGATAATATTTTCTAAATAGTTTTTATTACCAGTCATGTGTCAGGAACATCCAATATCCATGTACCAAGTAATTTTGATGGTACTTCCTTTATCTTCTAGAAAATAAGAAAAGAATTAGACTTTCGGAATCCTAACTTGTTTGGATCCGAGATTTTTAGATAACAAAATTTTGGGTATCAACATTTGTTTAGAAAAATATTATTTATGGAACCCAAGAGATTAAACTCTATTCAAAGAACATTTTTCCTTCCAATTCCCACCACTTTGACACTTAGTGCAAAAAGGGGCTCTAGAAGGAACAAAATAGTTGTTTTTGAAAACTGGTTTTTGGTGAGTATAACCTACTCAAGTAGTATTTACATGAGGTTTAATTTGAGAATACATCTTGTCAAAATTTTCCTTCCCAGAGGTAAATTTTGCAAGAAACTTATTAAGAGAAAAAATTTCAAATTTTAGTCTAACGACTAAATTCTTATCCTCGGGAATCATTTCCTTAGAGTTATATTTTTCCTCAAGAATTTTCATTTTTAAATTAGAATTCTTTCGATATTTAAAAAGTTCTTCCTTTTCAAATTATTCTTTCTCAAGTTCTTTAGAATGTTTTTCTAAAAGCTCTTTTTTATCTTTAAGATCTGAAGAGAGATCTTAAATCTCTTTTGTAAGAATTTATTACCAAGTATTTTCCTTGTCTAATTTCTTAGAAATTTCAAAAAAATTTACTTCATGTAACTTGGAAAATTTACATACTTTTTCATATAAAGGTTCTTCATTTTCTGTGGATGAAGTATCTTCATTAGAAGTACTATTTTCAGAATAGTAATTCTTATCAAGAGATACATTTGATAAAACCTCGTCAGAGAGTACCTTGGCCATAAGACATTTATGTGGAAATGAAGTATTAGAAATGAATCCAATATTCTTTTGAGCTGATGAATCATATTCTGAAGATTCACATTTTGAAGAGTCTCCACAGCTAGCATTCCAAGTAGTATTAGCTTTCAGACTTTTAATATATTTAGATTTTTAGAACTTCTTCATGTTCCTTTCAAAATGAATCTCTTTTCTTTCTTTCTTTTTAAGCATTGGGAAATCAAGTCGTATGTGTCCACTTCTCTTCAATTAATAGCATGTGACCTCTGAATCTTTCTTATCATTCCTTTCCTTCTTCTTATACCTGTATTGGTAATTTCTTTGACCAGCTATCTTGTTCCTCCTTTTAGCAAGATTAGCTAACTCATTCTCTGAGACTTCACTCTCACTAGATTCGTATTGTATAGTAACCTTCTTAGACTTGGATCTAGTTACTCTCTCATGAGACTTTTATTTCATGTGATTTGACATTGTAGTAAAAGAAACAGTGTCATTCTAATTCTTCTTTTTGATATTGTCAGCATCTCTCTTCATCCATGTTTTATGTTGAAGTAGAGTTCCAAAAACATCATCAAGAGAAACTTGAGTTACCTTCCTGTTCTCATCAATAGCTGTTCTCTTTGATTCCCACTCATTGGGCATAATATCAATAGTTTTGTCAACCAGAACTTCATTATCCAAACCTTTATCTCCCATAGATTTTAATCTATTCACGATAGTCATAAACCATTTTTGTACTTTGCTTATAGGTTCTCCATAAGGAAAATTAAAACCATGATACTCAGCTATCAACATAGCTCTTCTAGTCTCAATCACTTTGGATGTACCAAAATGTGTATCCTCAAGTTTCTTCCATATACAGTTATCTGTTTCACATGAATAATTTTTTTTATATATTTTTCTAGTCATTGAACATAGAAGAGTATCGCGTACCTTATAGTTTAATTTATAATCATGCTTCTCTTGGTTTGTGAAAGCAATAACTTCTTTATCATGAATTTGACAACCTCCAGTAATCAAAACAATGTTATCTACCCCAGTATTGATAACGAAAGTATTCATTTGATATATCCAATACTAATAATCATTAGCATCAAAAATTGGTGGTTTTGTAGGATTTAAGTTTTCGATGGTACCAACATTTAATCCTTCCATATTTAAGAAATTATTTCTACACAAAAACATGTTAAAAACAAAAGTTCAGATTCAAGGAAAATATTCCTATGTAAGGAAAATATAGAACAATGAAAAATTGAGGAAGAAAAAATTATATGTGAGTATAAGTATTTCAGAGACCCGCTCTGATACCAATTTTAAGATTGGTATAGAGTGTGAGGTTTCCAACCACTGATACAAATTGTAGGATTGAAATAATAATGTAGATGCTCAATATACAAGAGTGGGGGTGAATTTTAAACGTTAAAAATTTCCTTAAACAAGGAAAGATATAAGTTTACAAAATTTAAAATTATAAAATTCACAACACATCAAGCACCAATTGAAATATTGGGACAAAGTATGAAGTTACAAACTTCTAGTTCTATACACTTGCTTAAATCTGGAAAGTGATTCCGAAAAACTTGTTTTGGAAATATGGATCCGGAAAATGATACTTAATCGAAGTTTAAAATATGAGATTCTACCTAAAAGTGTATAGAATCTAACTAATTCAGAGTACAAGTGTAATGAAATATAAGATGGTTATACCTTCCTTACAATACAAAATGAAGCGGAAAAACTTGTAACAAGAACAAGTAATAAGATATAAATCTTTTAACCCAAAGAGATGGGTATCCAACAACCTTGGATAAAGGACCCTTGATTTATTCTTTAAAGAAAGTATGTCTTACCCACGCTTGGGTATGCTGTCGATAAAAAGATTTGAGTCTCTGTCTTGCTATCCCCGAAATCCCTCAACTTTAAGGTAGTTGTAACCTCTGTCTTCCTCAACAAGGAAGAACTCGAACATTAAGGTAGTTGGCACCTCTATCTTTCTATCCTCGGAAGCCCTCGAATATAATCACCAACATTCGGAGTTTTACGAAGCAAGTCTTCACAAGAAATTGTTTGAACAAGTTGTTCAAACTTTCTACATGACGCTTGAGAGTTGATAAGAGTATCTCTCTCTAGAAATAACTTCAACAGCATGTATGCACAGATGTCAAAGATTAGTATTGAGATCGTTCAAATTAGCTCCTATTTATAGGCAAAGCTCTAATGGTCGGATCCCTCCTCCAAAGATCATATTTTCCTCAAATTTTGGAGGGTCCTATACACATTTCACTCAACCAATGGTTAGTTAGAAATTGAATGGGTGACGTCGTTTTATAACAAAACATATGTAACTGAAGGCACGACATCATTTTTTAATGAAACGAGTGTAAGCATGAGCAAAAATAAATTTCAGAATGTAAGAAAATAAAAGATCCGATTCTATGAAAATTGGAATTTGGAGTCTATATTAATGAGATATTCGGATTCTGTTTTGGAACCTGAATTATGTGGAAATATGGAGTCTGAATTTCTAAGGAAATTCAGATTCTGGTTTCACTAGAATTCAGAATATGTACTTACAAAGTTTGGAGTCGAACTGATAGAAGTTCAGAGTCGAACTAGAAAAAGTTCGGAGTCGAACTAGTAAGAGTTCAGAGTTCAGAATTATGAGTGGAAATATATGAGAGATCGTATCCAGAATTTAGAGTCGAACTATATGTGAGTTCGTATCCAGAATTTAGAATGGAACTTCCTTAGAGTTCGTATCCAGAATTCGGAATAGAGCTTCAATATAGTTCGTATCCAGAATTTGGAATGGAACATTATTAGAGTTCTTATCTAGAATTCTGAATGGAACTTCATTACAGTTCATATCCAAAATTCGGAACGGAACATCATTAGAGTTCATATCCAGAATTCGGATCCTAAAACTGAATGCTTCATATCTAAGCATTATAGGATTCCAATGTTTTTTATATGAATCCGATTTTTATACTTAAAAAAAATATTGATATGTATAAGGAAATCTAGGTTAGGGTAAATTTATTTAAGGAAATTTTCCATAGAGAAGTTAAAAATCGATTTGCTTAAGTATAAGGTGTCTGTGATTTTCAATACAAGAAGGGATAGAAAAGTCATAAGGAAAACCATATTGACTCAACAAAGGGGTCTACCAAGCGTATTACATTGACAAAAATAGAGATTAATTCTTCATCCGGTGAGGGTTTTTTTGGTGGTGTAGTGAATGTGCATTAAATATTGGTGGGAAAATGTCTTCATGAGTTAGATGATACATTAGAGAAAAATACAACTCTTCCACTTTTGTTTCATCCTACCTCTGATGGTCGTGAAACCTTTTGGAAGACATATTTGAGGCCGTATTAATAAGTGGTGGATCTTTTGTGGGTCTGACAAACTATGATATCAGGGTTACATGATCTCGATCAACATTCTTTCTAAACATCTTATGGTTGAATATACATGGCCACACCTGACCTATGAGACAATTTTATTTTAATTATTTTTTGGCATTAAATAAATTTTGTCTAGGGTTCTGGTGAGTCCTAGATGAATTGTGTCATTGATTTATGTTAAAAATTGTTCTCTTTAGCATATACGTCATCTGGAACATTGGAAGAGTGTGAATTTCGAGCCACATGATATCTCCCTAACAACTACGCATCTCGTTGTCTTAAAATAATTTAAATAGAATGTTTTTATATTTAAAACGCAGACCAATTTTTGTCATTTAATATTCTTATTGATTCTTATGACATTATTATAATTAAATTAAATAAATAATTGTATAATTTTTATTCTTACCATCATGATTTTTTTTATTAATATTATTGGATTCATTACTATTTAGTTATTAACAGTTTAGATATATATATATAATGATTTAGTTGTTTTAATTTACTTTTTTTACATTTTTTTATTTACACATTTTATTTATGGTTTTTGGCCTCCCTTGCACACATCTTCTCCCCTCCCCATGTGACCCTGTTGCACCACCTTAGCCTCCCTTACCCACTCCTGCATCTCCCACCACCCCGATGCCTCTCCCCCTTTTACTGTCCTCAAGTGAACAACACCGCAGGACTTCCCCGTTGCCTCCCCTAGCCATCAATGGCCCCGCCTCATCTCCCTTTTCAGTGCACGAGCAGACCACCACCTTTTGGCCATATCTTCCTCCCTCCTCGTCTATACATATCCCAAAAGCCTCCCCTAGATGCATCCTCCCTTTGTGCAGCGCAGACCAACCCCAACCCCTCATGCGCGCCCTACTCATCATAGTCATGCCCCTTCCTTTGTAAGAGACAATGCTCCCTCCACCCTCTATTATGAATAGAATCCCCAACCCCTTTCTTCCAGTGGTGAAGCCCTTCTTCTCTTCTTCCCGGTGTGTAGCGCGAGAAGGTTCATCCACCCATGAAGTGTGTAATCCCACCGCCTCATATTACCCATTATCCTTGGAATCAAACTCCCACTGGTCATATTCTTCTCTAGAAACACACCATCCCCCATCCCTCTTGTGCGACATCAGACCTTGACGACCCTCAGCCACCCTAGCATGTGTGCCCCTCGCACTTCCCCAACACCCTTATCCATCCCTAGGTCCCTCCCCTTGCTGCTCCCGAGCATCCCATAAGTGTTAGACCAACTTTCGACAAGTGCGCAACCCCCTTAGACTTCATATTTGGTGCGCCAAAACCTCTCTGGCTGACCCACCACCCCCCCCCCCCCGAGGTGATAATTCCCAGTGCAGCCCCTATGGGACGGTTCACCCTTCTCTTTTGCAGTGTGTGGGATGGTCGACACTCCGATCGAGACCCCTCCTCCTACCCAACCTTTGTCCGACCAGACCTCCCCCTTAGTATAATAATATTCCCTCATTGTGTCATCATCTCTCTTCAGTTTTGAGGTGAGTGTTTCTTCCCGTTGACTGGTTTCTCTTATTTTAATTGAGATTTCTGTTAGTGTTTTGAGTTATTAATGTTTGGTTTGTAGCATGTTGGAACATACTATATAGATTCAGACATGTGTTGTTTCTTCGTACCTTGCATTTTAGGTAGGTCACCCTAGCAGTCTGCTTTATTATTTAATAATTTCGAGGTCATGTTTTTTGAACCTTAGTTATATTTTAAACATGTGTCGTATGGCCCTTTGATTAGTTTCATAGTATCCAATGGAGATTTATTCATTTCATTGTAATATAAGTGTTATTTCATCATAAATGTGCTCTCCTAGAGTTTGGAAAAAAAATTACACTAGCATTCACACATAGCTTATCACAATTAAAATGAGTTTTAGCACTTTAAATGAATTAAAAAAAGAAATTATTGTTGTGAACTTTGTTGAGTTTAAATTAGATATAGTTTTATATCATGTTGTATGTGCCACTTACAAATGGCCCATTTTTGGTTTTTGTTAAATGTTATGTTTCACAGTGTAATGAAATTTTTTTGCAGAGTTTTTGAGAATTGTTTAAAATGATGTGTTTTCTTGAGTTGTGATATGGGGTTTTTACCCTTTGTTATGTACTACATAGAAATTGATTTTCTCTGAATTTTTAAATGTGGCAGAAACATGTGAAATTAGGTTTTCGGTTTCATAAATGTTTTCTGTAATGGTTTGATATTTATAAAGGAATGATTTTTGGTTTTCAAGGTGTTTTGGTGAGATTTCACCCCTTTGTGAAAAGTGTTTCTGTGTGTTGGTAAAAACGAGTTTTTTGAAATATGTTTGAGATGATTTTAATTTAAACGAGTAGTTGGGGTTTTTAAATCTTATTGATGGAAATCTTTTGAAGAAATTTTATTATTGTTTATGAGTATAAATGGTGTGCCTCACACCCCTTTTGAAGAAGTGTTTTCATTTTAAGATAAGATTTTGTCTATGAATGTCAAAGGGCCCATTTGGCCATTTTTTTAAATTTGTGAAAAGTATTTTTTTGAAAACACCTATTGGATGTTCCTCATACCCTAGTTGTATGAAATTGATGGGAGGTCCTTTTAAGGGGATTCTCAGAATCTTATGGTAGGGTTCTTCGGTTTGATCCTGTTATACTTTTTTTATGGCCTGAGAAGAATCCTAGAGGAGACTCTGGGCGAGACATGTTGTGCGTTATTATTATAGATATATATATTCTGATTGGATACTCAGATGTCATTGGTTGGCTCACCCCCTTTTCTAAATACTTGAGACATGAGAATCTGTCATATTGATTGAATATTCTAAGAATTATTGATGTACTGGTAGGTTATTGTACTGACCAGTGGCCCACAGTAGGTGGATATATTGGGTTTATTACTGTTGGATTTTCCCTCCGCCTGCCTGAGAATGGATGGTCGAGCATATTGGGCGTCTTGATTTCTTTTCTGTGACATGTAAACGGGGATGTGGTCTCATGTAGTGGTATCTTATTTTTTATTCTTGATCTCCTAGGTTCACCTATGTCTATTTAATTCACTTACTTGCAGTGATAATTTGGTACTTGTATGTATTTCTACATTAACCTTTTTGTGTACATTAGTGTTTGTGCAGGCTACAGCTTTAATGTGTTCGCTTAGGGTGACGCTTGATCATTGAGTTGGAGAGTGACCTATGAGGTAACACGAAGTTAGTCCGGACGTCGAGTTTGGTTAGTTTTAATTTATTTTGTGCTTGTTTAGTCATTTTATTTGGTTTATTTATTCAGCATTTATATTTATTATTTATTCTGATTTATTAAATTTTTTTGGGTGAAATTATTCCCACAATGTATATTGATGCCTTGGCGCTTGTCGCCAGCCTATGAGGATCGGGAACTCTTCTTGGGCCATGCCACGGATCGACGTAGGTGACCTATTCAGTGTCTACCCGGGTTGGTTCATGACATCCACTCACCCCTAGATAAAACATTATGTCAATCACCTTATTCATCTAGCTAGGAATCAATTTTCAATGCCACATACATTGAGGATTTGTTTAACACCTCTTGTCCATAATCTATTTTTCTGTCAAGGACATCGTTGAAGATAAATAAGTCTTAGATATAATGACATAGAATTCTATGGAAATGATAGTATTTGTGATGTTCAGTCAGGTTTAACTCATAATGCATCATTTGTAGTATATTATTGAGCATGTTATTATCCATTTCGTCCAAAAAACTATTTTTGGGCTTGGTCATTTCAAACCAATTATTCTTTATTCATATGTTCCCCAAATCCCAGGTAACCCTAGTTCCTCTATCCATATTGCTGAGGGTTAATTTATTGTAGTTTCCAATTGAATGGAGGTACTGGATAGTTCGAGAGCATCTTTGGTTCTTGGATATGCACAACTACTATCTTGATAGTGATGGTTGCAACTTATTATTTTCCTGGACATTTCCCCCATGCAAAGGGCATGATTCGGGATTAGGATCAGGTTCATAGAATGAAATATTATTCATTTTGTTCCATTTATATGAACTCATGAAACCTTCATAGATACATCATTAGGATAAAAGTTTTCATCACCTCATCATCGATATTTTCATGACATGGTTATGAAAATAGTTCATACAATAGGGGGATTTTGAGAGAATAGGTCAAACCCTGCCACCTAGATATGAAGTCATACACCCTATAATGTTTTCATTAAATTTAATTTTTGAGGTCAAATGTTGTCATCTTCTTTAGAGTAGAGATTAACAAATAAGAGAATTGTCGATGATGGTCTTCCCATCTAACAATGGGTCCTACTGGAAGACTTCATTTCGAAACAATGGCTGGTCCAGTAACAATATCTGAAAAACACCTCATATTTGTTTCCTCTTGTTGATTATGAGGTTCCATCATCGACCCACATTAGGATATGAAATATATGATTTACTTCATGAGGTTTCATACACCATCAAAGGTATATAAGGATGGATTGTTGAAATTGTGTGGGGGAATGGTTTTTCCACTTTCTCGAGATATGGATTCCTCTAAGGCTACACAAGTTCATGTCACCATTTCATGTCTTCCATTCAAGTACACATGGTCTAGATGATGTAATGTAGCTCGGATGGTAGAGTTGTCTAATACTCCTACCATCCATAGGGATCTGTTGGGGGTTGTTGATGTATCCTAAATTTTTTCTCCAATTGATTCTCGATTAGTTATAATAATAAATGATCACAACATCTACAGAACAAGGATTATACCACACTATCTAAAATGTTTCTTAGAGTCCCAATATTTTAGTACTAAAAAAGCATTGTTCAAGGGGGTCTATAATAGTTCTAAAAAAGTAATGTTAACGAGGGACCTTTATCAGTGCATTTTTTATAAGCGCTGATAAATGGGGTCGTTTAGCAGTGGTTTTTTCAAGTTATGATTGAATTTTACCACACAATATAATATTTCATTTCAAATAATTTATTAATATATAAATAAATATATGTTCACATAAAAATAATATATATATTTTTGAAATATGTTTTAGATAAGTTAAATAATAATTTACACATAAAATATATGATATTTAGTGAAAATGTCTTAACAAATTAATGAAAAAATATTTCAAACTATTAATTTTCTTCTTATTACTAGCTAGTGGTCATTAACTATCAATAAAAAGATAAAAAAATCAAAAAAAGATTCAATTTGAAATGAATGTGTAACTAAAACTTCAAATGGCCAAAACATTTCATCTGAGTGTCCGTTTGGGCCAAAGAACGTATCAATTCAAAGCTTGTGATGATCTCTACAACATCATGACTGAGGGGGACCTTGTGACTATTTTTTGTTAAAAAAGTCACATAAGGCCTTCAAAACTGAGTGTTTTGTCGGGGTACACCAATATCTTATCATTCGATGGATTTTAATCGTCATTTATGGGGGATTTTTTCCCTTTCTCCATGGGGATGGAATTTATTCCCTTTTCTAATATTGATAATGATATTATGGATTTTAACTTTTATTCTTTTTTTATAATGTAATTTTTTAATAATAAAATATATAAGAATATATTTTTTTTATTCACGAATAAAAATATAATTTTATACATAAATAATTAAACCTATATACCTATATAATTTATTTAATAATATATAATCATATATATATATAACATATATATAAATATATTGATATAAATTGTGATGAAATATATATAAATATATAGATATATCATAAAACATGATACAAAATAGTATACAGGAGTGGAAATGGTACTAGTGTATAAGATGGAGGTCTAGGTTTCAAAACTCACTAGAGGTAGGGGTGCACACTGGAGGCTAGGAACAAATGCACTGATAATGGGGTGGGTAGGTGGGAAGCACAGATAATGTTGGTTGGGTAGGGAATATAAACAATTATATACCCTTTATTTGCAAAGCTTATATCAACGCCTTTTTAGCACTAATAAATGCTGACTTTAACATTGATAAAAAAGAATTGATAGAGGGGGACTTTAGCTGTACTAAAAAATAACTATTAAAGAACCCCCTTATCATCACTTTTTAGTGCTGATAAAAGTTTTATTCATTAAACCGTACATTTATTATCAGTTACTTTTTAGTGCTGATAATGGGATTTTTTAGTGAAGTTAAAGGCCAATATTGTTGTAGTGCACCATGGTGTGGGAGGTGATGTCACCATAGTAGAGTGTAATCGTGATCATTTTAAACGTCCTCATTAATAAAAGAAAACTACGTAGATCTGAATCTATATTGATGCTCAAATTACACTCTTACTAGAAGATCATATTTTTATAGGTGTATGGGAGGAGGAATATTTTTCTCAGCTAAAAGATGATTCCCAATGGGATTATTTCCCATACATATCCTCATTGAGTTATAAGGTTGTATGTATTTCATTCTCATATTGTGTAAACAATTCTTCTATGGAAGGTGCATATATTCTTTTGGGTGGTGATTGTGATGTAGACACACCATCCCCTTTTTCATTGGTGGTGCTTCACCATAGAGGTGGAAACTCGATATTTAGATATGATAGGTTTCAGGTCCTCCTCTAGTTCAAGGTGTATACATCCAAAGTTAGTATATCTAAATCACCCACTCCTAAGGAAGGTTCTTCATGTTGTGCCCCACTACATTTTAGTATTGATCAATGATTTCAATCATTTTGATTGTGATAACATTCCTAAAGGCATATCAGTTAATGGTGGTTATACCATTACATTTGAAACAAAATGATGATTATGCACATCATTATTTTGATTCATTATATGATCACTTGTCCATATTATTCCATTTTGGGTTGTGAAACCAACTGGGATTGAATTCCTTTTCTATACAAAGAATTAGTCATTGTATATGAAAAAATAATTTCAGTGAGTTTCCAGTTGTGATTTTTGAATGAGCCCTAAATAGTAGAGGTTTTTCTTGTCATATGAGGAATGGATGGGATGTCGATCATCGATATTTACATCCCATCCAGGAGAAGAAATATTCTCTATGATATAAAAATGATGATGAATATACCCCTTGATCTACAATTTAGGGATTATTCAGGGAAGCAGTTGGCATTGAATGGCCCTATTTTGGAGGATCCAATGATAATATTTGAAGATTTAATGACTCTCTATGTGGACATTGTGATATAAATTCCACCACCATAGTGGGATAGGGCTCATCTATAATGATTGTAGATTTCCTCAGTACCCTCTTAGGGGATGATAAATAGGGTAATGGATATTAAGATATAAATTCCCCAAACCATTGAGATGGGGTTTGTTTTCATCATCTAGAGATATTTCTTCTATCATCTCAACAATTGATGATCTGATAGGTGGAGTGAGTGGTAGATATTCCCACAACATTGAGGTTTATTTCAATCCTATATAGATACTATGATAGGTGCTACTACGACTATATTTATGTGGTGAAACTAAAAAAATTTAGAAGATGTGTGATGGAGGGCCAAAATGGGAATCGATCTTCACAAGAAGTTCTCCATTTAATCACAATTTTAGCTTCTATTTCTTATATAAATACTTTTATACATTGAATGGATGAGTTCAAAGGATTTAAATTTTTCCCCTCCCAATGTTCATGATGTCTATGCATAATTGAAGTGGGGTAATTATGTTATAGTGGACAACTAGCCACATGTTACCTAGCCCTCAGATTATTCCAGAGGCTATGAAATTATAGAACACCATATCTTAAGGGTCCTACTAACCTAGGGACATAGTGAGGTTTAATGCTCTATATTTCTCCTATATTTATATACACATATTTTAAGACACATTAAGAGTATGTTAGATGAGGGTTTTAATAACACAGTGATGAACACTGCATAGGGGGTTTTCGTTCTCTTCCAGCAATAGGTTCAAGTTAAAGAAAAATGAATCCATATCTAACCATCAACAGATTATATTGAGGAGCTCAAGGTGATAGATGTATCCTAGATATGGGAGATGTCTAGCCATTATTCACTGATGAGAAGTCTGTATTTTTTGGCACAAATAATGAATGTACTCATTTTCTAGATCATATGGTACCTCAAAGTCTGATATAGAAAAAGGAAATAACATGATGTGTAGGTTTTTTCGACTAACACTCTCTATATGACATTTTCATCCTCCTATTCATTGTACATACATGCCTCCATTTGATTAGACCATAGATGATGGTTCTTAAGATCACATACTAACCTATGTGGAGTGTTCCTTTATGCTGATGGGGAATGACATGCAGTTTATTCCAATGTTTTTATCACCTCTCTATAAGAAGGATTCATGTGTTTTAAAAACCTTATATATGAAGTTGTCTTGGAAGGGGAGGATCAACATTTTTGGGTGATATCTCTATTGGTAAGTTCACCATTGTGGATAATAGAAGTATAGTCTATGTGATCCATCTCCATGCTACCATGAGGTGGAATATCACTGTAATGATTGTCTTTAGATTTAGATTAATAGTTTACTAACCATTGTGGTGATGATAATGTGTCTAAATGACATCCAGAACACTAACATTGAACATATTTTCAATATGGGTCTCACTCAACATAGTGGATGGAATATAACCACCAACCTTTTGGAATTGTGTAGATATATGAACATTTTGTATAATGATTGATGGAACTTGTTCAAAACAATACAGTGATGCGGGAGTAGATGTCTGACACTAAAAATATAATGGAATATGATAATGAGATTTCTCATTATTGATATGCATATGAGTTGGTCTCTAGGGATGTACCATTCTCTTTTGGTGATCCTCTATTAGAATGGGAGTAGGAGTCAGATCTTGAGCCTTTGGAATATGATACCAGTCTTTCTTGGAAAAGATATAAGTCTGCCTTGAGGCATGCACCACTCCCATTTGGTTAGCCGTAGTTATAATAGAAATATGATCCCATCCTGAATATTAAATCCCCACTGAAATATGATGATGGGCCTCTAGATTTTAATAATCTATATGAGCCTCCTCTTGTATTTCCCCAGAATGATGATAGTGTATATTTTTTATAGACAGAAGTATAAATATGTTCCCATAATCCGTGATCTACTATAATATGGCTGGATGATTCAATGAAAGGAATATTATCCTACCTAAGGCATGTTCCATTATCATATGGTTATCCCATCCAGATTAGGGATATGAGAATACTCCTAACCCTTTAGGGTATGATTATAGTATTCATAAATTATAATATTAACCTATCCCAAGACATGTTCCCCCATCACAAGGTGTTACCCAACCAGAATAGGTATATGGGCCCAATACTAGGAATTTGGAATATATCGATGTCCATTTTTGACATGCATGTTCCCCTATCCCAAGGATTGTGCCTCTCTCACTTGGGGAGACCTATTAGGAATAGAAATTTGAGCCTGGCCTAATTCTTCCTCTTTGATTGGAATATGTCAGTAATCTTCCTGGATGGGAGTAAAAATGTGAAATTCCTCCAACGATTCTACTTTTTAGTACTGATGAAGTTGTTGAGATTCTAGGATGTATGGATAAGAATATATAAAAGTCCATGAATCTATAAAACTGATATAATATACTGGCGATGTTTTCCAGCTCTTTCAAAGATGTAATGGCATTTTAGAAAAGGGTTTTCAAGGATGTAAGCCTATACATTTTTCCCCACCATGTTCTGGTAGATATATTCAATTTAATTGGGAATGTAATCCCAATTATTCCATCCTTCATCCACTGAAATATGATAATGGGATTCATGAATGGGGTAGGGATATACAACTCCCTCATTCTTGCTGCAAGATTATGCACAAAAACATGTCCTATGTGGGAAGGGATGTGAACATGGCCCCTCATTTCTGCAAGAATATGTTGACACCCATCATTAGTGGTATTGAAGATATGATTCCACTCAATTTTATTTATACAATTACTCACATGATGTTTCTTCCATGATTCCCATGAGTGGATGATTGAGGAGGTAGTTTTTCTAGTGGTACCCTTAGTGGGCGACAGATGGGTAATGGTGGGATGGTACTGACAACCATAGAAAATATGAGCCCTTTTTAACATCTCTAAAACTAATTGAGGGACATATATTACTCAATGGTCAACCTTTTTCAAAGACTTAATGTTGTGGTTGTCACTCTATATGGATAATCACCCAAAATGTTTTTCTATGGTGATGAATGAAACTAGATTACCCATAGATTTCCCAAGATGATAAATACTGATCGGTTATAGTTCATAGAGACCCTCTTGAAAAATCTCGAGGGGTTAGGATTATACCACGTCATTGGTACTCTCGGACCATCTTCTACTCCACTGATCAATGATGCTGTTGAGAAGGTGATATCATTTGGAACCCTAGGGGATTTAGCCACAGTTAAATTTCTAGAATGGACACTAGATGATGACATAATCTTGGATTAGAATTCCTTTTATGAGATCAGTATCTACATTCATGATGAAAACAATGAACATGTTTACTAATTAGTGAAATATTGTATACATGATGTGTTATCAATAAGATATTCACGGTCAATAAAATTGTCCATGTATTCTATATCCAGCCATTCTTCCCACATGGACTTGTTAAAGTAAAGATGGACTTATTTTCTGGGAACCCAAGTTACATAGAACCAGCTATAAAAATTGTTTCATGCTTATAATATTCAATTTAAATGACAAAAAATTATCATGACACATGATAAATAAGATCATATTTCTATTTGAGGGTTTTGTGTCAAGCTCATTTCATTTAAAAATGACATTATGTGTGATTAACTAATCATTTTATCTATTGAGAGAGTAATGTTAGGTTCAAATTTTCAATTTTATTGGAAATACGTGAAATAGAAACCGTCATTTGAAAAACAAAACATCATAAAAGGAAATGGGAGGTATATACTTTTTATTTGGTGAAGGAGATGTTGTGATTCAATTAATTCAATTCTATTTCACCATTATTGTTCTGCTAGAGAAGAGAGTGTTGGGAACCCTTATTTAGGGGGAACAAGGTTTGGAACGATTGAATATTTGGGGGGGGGGGGTCTAATTCCTCGAACAATCACTGATTTCATATTACTATTGTATTTTTTAATAAAAACTCCAATAGGATACCACATCCATAACTGATTATTGACATACTTCATAAAGAATGGTGGTTAATTAGGGTTTCAGACCCAATGATTCTTAGGAACACATAGTGGTCGAGTGGATTAGAGTTTAGGCTCATCACACCATTTTTTGGAGAGTAATTCTTATCTTTGTACTCTATTATAGATTTAGGATGTGTTCTAAAAACTCATTCAATACTCGTTAGATGAGTGGTTACCATGAAATAATGATCATAAGCTTACCAATTTTATCTAAAGAAGAATAATGGGATCTAATTAATGAATACTTCTATATATATTTGAGGTTATTCGACAATTTCCTAGAAATGAATAAATTCTTGAATGCTGAAGTAACATAACCTTGTCCTTCAATTTTTTTTGACATGATAGTAGGTGGTTAATATTTTGAGGAGGTGATTGATTCATTATGATGAATCATACATATCAGTAATACTATTGAAATTTAAACCCATTAAGGTAATCTAACCCATACATTTTAACATCATTCTAAAAGGACATATGTGTGCTAACTCAACCCATGGATATGTGGGATGTAGTCCTAAAAATATATCCTATGTATACTATTTATTACATGAATCATAGTTATCATTGTTTAATCACACCCTCGGTACTTGACCCAGTGTAGATACCATTTACATGGTTGTGTTTATATCATTACCCTCATTGGTATTACATACTGTGGTTTACCTGGGTGGTGCAGATTCATGATGTGGATCATATGATCATTTTAACTCTTGAATATATTGTGTGTTATGATCAGTGTGAGAAAAAAGGGATGGAATGTAATTTGACTCATGGAATATAGATGCATATATTATGTTCTAGGACATATCTTTAGAAGTTTAAATTGTGACTAGACCTCATAGAGGCATCCTACGTACCCTATTAATGGAAATAATCAGAGTCATCATAGTTCTGAGATTTTCGTAATCTACTAGTGGATGAGGTTTAATGATCATTGTGGGAATGATTGAGTCCCAATGGTCACAATTTCAAATATATGAGTGGAATTAAACTGATGTAAATTCTAATTAGAGAATGAATAATAGAATTCAATCATCGGGCTTACATTTTAAGTATTCCCTTTCTGTTGTAGAGTATTATGATGTTAATGATATGATCATTTCCACTCCCTATGATCATTTGATCTATACTTGATGTGGGAAAAAATCGATGGTAAATAATCTGTCTTTTTTGTTATAGATGTAGGAATAATGCACTGAGACATTCCTTTGCTTATTTGATATAGAGTCTGGGCCTTAGAATATATTCCTATGTATCCTGATTTTCAGAGGAATTATAGTATTCATATTTTTATTTATGGTGTCATACACATTGATGATGAATATGATTATCAATTCCTGGGATTTCCATTTGACTTTTCTTTCTTGATGGCCTGAAATGCGGTGATTGTCTGCAAGACTGCCTTCAATATCTTCTTGAAATGTCGAAATATGTCGACCTAACATATCCAAACACTATCTAATGATACAATTGACTGTTCCTATGAATTTCACATTACATTGACAGAATTTGAATGGATTTATCATTAAGAATGATGACTTGTTCAGAGTACATTACAAGGACCATCTCGTTTTTTCCAAGAAGTTATCTAATAATTTTGGATGGCTTTCTTGGATGGCACCAAATGATCTACCTATCATTCACCAATCTCATCATGAATGTTAGATGAAACATTAGGAGGGTATTGTGAGATTCAATGTTCCATGTCTGGAGGGAGATGCATGATCTATGCTGACATGTCTAGAGGGTGTCGCAAAAGCCAAATGACATGTCTAAAGGGCATCAAGAGTTATCAAAAAGAATGTACATATGGAATTAAGAGATCTATTTAATATACCATGATGGTATCATGATTCTAAAATAACAATTACCGGTTCCTCTATATGATTTTAGTAACTTTTATGAAGGATATTACCTCAAAAACAACATCATATATTTTGCGATGAATTTTTAGTGGCAGTTCAAGAACTCTTCAGATTAAAAAATTTCATGAATTTAAATTCATTCCTTAAAAAATTCAGTAAATATTATCTATTTATTAAAATTGGCTTCTTTCAACCCAACCTCGCTTCTCCCCCACCCATAATCACCCCTATTCTCCCATGAGAAACACATAACCCAAGTAGAATACACCACCCCATATTTATAACTTTGTTGTTCCCCTTTACCAGTGTACCACATTCACCTCCCCCCCGAGTAGTCAAGCCCCTCTAGCGGTCACCCTCACCGGCGCTTGAGCCACATGACATTGAAAGAAATTGAGCACCCTCACCCACAACCACACCTGCACTCAATCCCCTGAACTATAACCCTAACCAATATACTAGACCCTCGAACCCTCACCCACACCATTTTTCAAGCCCCTCTTTACCTCACCATTGTCTGAATATAGGATTATCACTTAGCACCCTCAATGTGGGCCTCTGCCTCTTTCCCTATAGGTAAATTTTTCACATGTAGTTTAGCATTTTATATTTTACCACTATAAATTTTTACTATTACTACATGTATAAGTTCATGCCGGATTGTGTAACAGTAGACCTGGATATCTAGTGATTTCAAAATGTTTTTTCTTATTTTTTTCCAATATCATTATCATGTTCTTTATATCAATGCTGTGACATCCATAATGGGAAATTGTGACTCTATTTTAATTTTATATCTTGATTTCCAATATCCATTTCCCCCATTGATATATATACACATTAACTTATAGTTTTAGATTTTTTGTGGACTCAATGATTTAAATTGGTATTTAATAACAAGACAAAGAAATTTCAGATTCATACATTGTAAAAAAATTAAGGATTAAATGATAATTATGGATTATTTAGATAATAAATATTTTTTAATTAATATATATGCATAAATTATTATTTTTTTCATAAAATGGATAATATATATATTAATTAAACTAATTTTTTTAAAGAAGATAAATATTAAAAACATTTTATTTGTGATATTGATTTTATTATATTAAAGTATTAATTTATTTTACCATGTGTGTAAATTTATAATGTCTTGAATTAAATTCCTTATGAAAATTATTTTTTTATCTAATTAATTTATTAAATTTTATGTATTTAATTAATGATATTTTTTATTTTCAAGATTTTTTAAGTATATAACATTATATGACAAAAAAATAAGATATGATTTCAATCGAGAACCAATTATCAATAAAATATAGTGGTTTTTAAATTCATAATTTTGCATACATGATTTAATGTATTACTTGGAATTATTATTGTACAATTTTATTAAATGACATGGGTAATTATTTTGAGTATATTTGGAAATTCATGCCGAATAATACTATTACAAAAATTATTAGTTTTGTTTTAAACTTTTTAGTTTTTTACATATATTTTAATTATTTTCAAATAACTTTACATAGATGAATTACCTTGTGTCCTTTGAGGTGTGCTAAAAACACAATTATGTACTAAAACAACATGAGGATTTACTAAAGTCACAGTAGTTTTGTTCCACATTAAATAAAATTCAACTAGAACAATCTATATAATAAAATGGGATCATAAAATATGTAGTTATAAATTTCAATCGTTTCATTCAAAATCATCATAATGATTTTCCAAAACATAAACTCTGGAATCCATTACAACTTTTTATATGGGATAGTTCCCAATTACAAAAGGAATTTTGTTTCAACTATTTTTTGGTAGATAATCATATTTATATGGTCTTTAATACAAGATGAATGATGTTTATTTATGAATATATGTGATAATAATTATGGGAATAAATTTTTTATAAAATGGAATGTCATAGATCACAATGATGTTATGAAAGAAATGTGGTGACATGAATGGTAAGATAATAGAGATGGAGCAATGATGATATTGGGGAAATATTAAAGTATTATATGTGGAATTGAATATTAATGGTTGTTCTAAAATGGTACTATTTGATGTTAATAGATGATGTTTTAACTATAATTTTTGTTAATTGAAAATGGCATGTTTGGTGAATTATCAATAGTAATTCCAATTTAATATCAAAAATGATTCACAACTACAAAAAAAATTTATGTTTTGATTTTAAATTTATTTTTCTATTAAATTTTCTTAACATTGGAAAAGTTATATTGTATTTACATTAGAGATTAGCTTACTAGGAGAGAGGATATGTGTATGGATAATAGGAAAGTGGAATAGTTATATCTTGTCCCCTTTATGTTAAATGAGGTTGTTCAATATTTCTAAATGTATTATTATTTTTGATGATTTTTTTTCTTCATGTGTTGTTCATACTGATAATATTGTTTTGAATTTAGATTACTTATATATTCAAGGTTAATGGGATTATAATTCATTATTATAAATGTTTTTAAATTTAAGGGTTAGTGAGTGATGTGATATTTTTGTTTCTTGACAAATAATGGATCAATCAGTTTTGATATATCTAGTGTTGGTCTTTTCTAATTTATTTTCCCCTACATATTATCTAGAAACGTTTAATGATTTTTTATTAATTTAGTAATTATTTTCTTCTTGTAAACTGTTGTAACAATTTGATATATATGTGTAATATTTACACCACATCTCTGAGGAACACACCTCAATATCATAAGTTTTTGTAAATGTTTTTAGATTTTCCTATTTCCAAAGGATATGTTGATAGGAAAATAAGATTTCTATGTCTGAAATGTGAATTTAGAAGGTGGTTCAAGATAGATGATGTTAATTAACACATGATATTTAATAAATTAATTTCTCCATATTTATCATGGAGTAGGTATATAGAATTAAAAATTATAGAAATTTTGAGCATTGATGTCAATCAATCGAATGAGCTACCAACTTCACCGACAATACACAATGAAATTAATAACCTTATTAGTAATGCTTTCTTCATTTGATGATAAAAAAAATAAACATAATATCTTATCATAATAACTTTTTTAGGTTGATATAAATAGTAACTTGATACGCGATGTTTTTTCGCTATAGGAAAACCAGATTAAGATTGTCAAATATTAGAAGATCCCACTCTTGATTTTGAGGAGTCTAATATAAGAGATAACATCATTGAGTAAAAAACTTCATTTCATGATTTAGTTGATGATGGAAATAAATATTTTTATAGTGGATGTTTGAAATATTAAAAACCATATTTTCTAGTAATGTATTATCATATCAAATGCCTATATGGAAAAAAAATAAGTCATTGTCTATTATATTATAATTCTTATATGTTGCATTTACTAAAGCTGAGATACATGATTCTTATTATTATATGAGAAATGTTTTTATAAAAATGCATGATTTTCCAAATGATTTTATTCTTTATTGTGGGGAGGATTCAAGAATCAGGGATTGAAAAATATTTTTTACTTCTATATTGTATCCAATGGGTGTTGTTTTAATTCTGAGTCAACATACTTCTATGAAAAAGAAGAAAAAAGACACACCTAAAAATGTTTTTTCATTACTTCTCTATAACTATTTGATTACAATGATTCTTCATGTCATAATAACACACTGAGAACATAAAGTGTAATTCTATATAAAATAACAATGACGAGTTAATGCATCATCTAACAGATTCCCAATCCATGTGGAAATTTGATTCATTAAATTCATATTTCTCAACTAATCCTTGGAATATGCAATTGGGGTTTTTTGCTGATGGATTCATCCTTCTTGGGTCACTGTGAAATAATTTTATAATTTAGACGGTTGTTTTGATCCCATACAATCTACCTCCATGTGATTGTATGCATCATTGGTATTTTTTTATTTCGAAAATTATTCTTAAAAATAAATTCCTAGAAATGAAATCAATGTATAATTGTAATCAATTATTGATGAATTATAGAAGTTACGGAGTAACAGTATTGAGACATATGATGTATCATGTATAAGAATATTCAAAATCCATGATGCTCTAGTGAGTACCATTACAAGCTTCCATATACTTGGGAGATTATCTGGTAATAACACATACATGAGTTTAGATTTTTTAGTTTGAAACATTGATTTTGATCCAGAATGACTACATTAAAATAAAAAATGGTTCTTCTTGTGTCATCGAATATTTCTCAATGAATCTTATATATTTCAATTGAAGAATTCAAAATTCGATGGTTATATTGATCTTAGAACCCCAAATATAATTATAATCGGTTAATAAATATTTTCACAACATTGAAATGTTGAAATATAATTTGTTAAGTTTATTCAATTGAGTGGCAGTGGGAAATGTTTTTAATTGCATCATCAAGTTAAATCAGAATGCAATAGTGGATGAAAAAAAGTATATTCCTCAAACATTAGAACTGGGAATTTAATTTTTTTTAGAATAATCTAGATATTATGCATTTTTTGATTATTTTCTCCCAATTTGATCATCACATTGCATAATGATATTAGAAAGTCAATTAACCATATAATATCTCAAATTTAATTACAATTAATGAACATAATGAGTGATCATTTTCCAGATGAGAATGGAATGTTTTACCTAATTAAAATTTCCATAAAAAATAGGTATAAAGATACATTATGTCAATTTAAAAAACATGTGACGTTATCTTATGGGAATTAATGTAACATCTAAATGATTGTAAAATAAACGAATAATAGGTTTCATGGATTGAAAATTAATTATTCACATATTTTGTTACATCAGTTTCTACAATTGGAACTGTGTACATTGTTACCTTAAAATTTTACTGCTATTGTACTCCAATTTGCTACGTTATTCAGAAAAATTTATGGGAATAATATACAACCATCTGGGCATGATAAACTTCATGGCAAATTTTTATTGGAACTTTCAGAAATAGAGATGATCTTTCCATTCTCTTTTGTTGTTGTCATGTTGCATTTTACTATACATTTTTTTGAGGAAACTAAATTATGAGGCCCCATATATTATCAATAAATGTATCCATTTGAGGAGTAATTTATTCATATTTTTTATTCATAAGTAAAACAGATCAAGACACTTCAGTAAATACATAAATATATTTTGTTTATTTTCATTCATAGATATCTTGTCTATTTGAACTCGTACGTGAAAAATAAATCTCCACATGAAGTCTCTATTTATGATGTCTATTTCGAAGAGGAGTTCCTTAACCTTTTATCTAGATACATGGATGATATTGAGAAAATATCTAATAAAATTGGTCTTGCTGAAACACATCAAGTCAATATCAACTAAATTGGAAATAAAAAATCATTCATGATATTGGATGATCATTTGTGGGAAGATCAAAACTTTCACAAATAGAAATCCAATAATTATATGTACATTGACATGTGCAGCTGAATAGTGAAATTACTGATCTATTTATTGAAGATACCATGATAAAAAAATAGATTAATGAAATGAAAAACCTGAAATGAGAATGATATAAAATATTTTTTAATAAAGAGAATGTATAATGGTTTCTTTATCTTATCAACACAATAGAAAATGCTATATTATATAATTTAATGATAAATGGAAGGGTTTTTATCTATTGTAGAATGTTATATTATTGAATGGTATATTATATAATGGTATAATACTAGAGGTATATTATTTAAAATGGTATATTATATTAAATATGTCATGGATGATGTGTAGAGTATAGTTATTCATGTAAAACAAAGAGGCAAGTATGATATGGGTGATGAAGTTGAATATTTTACCACTAGTATTTAAAACCGTGAAAATTGGAAACAAACTTATTATTCCATAAGGATATAGAATGTATTTTTATTTTAGGGGAAGATTATGTATATGATGTATCTGTGGAGCATTAAAACCACATGGTTGATGGAAAATATGATAGTATATTTAATAATCCATTAATATAACAACTACATGTGATATATGTTTAGTAATTAATTATCATAGCTCTTTATACCTTTTCTATCAATATCACCCATAAAAAATGGTTTCTAAAAGTAATTCAGCATTATTTTATTAAAATTTATGTTCTGGTTTTAATTTTATTTGATTAAATGACATGAATATATATGAGTAAGAGATTCAATAAACCTAGTCGAGTCTCAGCATTTGAGACAACACCTCCCCATTCAGCAAGTTCAAAAGTGATGGAACAGTTCATCAATCATATTTTTTCATTAGGATGTTGGAGGGGGATAGTTATAAGTACACATTTTAATGTGAAAAAATTTATTGAACTATTTCATAACACAAACTGTTTTTTAATAAATGATGCAAATAATTTTACCATGGAGTGAAATATGAAAAACTCATATGTCTGGAATCTAAATAATTTGATGACAGCTTTCCCATTTTACTATTATGGTCCCCTAAGGATGATGCTGCAATATTATTTGGTCACATTCTGGGACATCTAGTAGTGGATCAGGATAACCTTATGATTACCTATAGTGATTGGAGGCATGTGCCTCAAATATGTAAAAATTAAGTCTTTAATGGTTAAATAATGGAAATTGGAAAACATTATGGTGTAATTGATTTTAATTATATTATTAAATTATAATATTTTAAAAAATAATTTCATTTTACTGATGTTATTCTAATTTAATATAGCTGAGAGGGAGTTTTTTTCAATGAAAAACCCAAATCAGGAGTATGGGGTCATATAAATATTCAAGATGAAATGGTCATATCTCTATATAATGCATTGATAGAATTGTATCAGTAGATGACTGGATCATTCCTCGGAGATATTTAATCAATGGATGGTTGAGAAAAGGTAAATAATAATTTTTTAAAAAAATTTAGTACAAAACATTTTATTGGTAATAAAATTGAATTTTAATATGGAAAATTGTATAATTTTCAACATAATTGTCATGCAGGTGCCAGTAAAATGAAGTGGAGACGAATATAGAAAGTGTGTCATGTAGAGTTAATTTCGATGGTAAATGTATTAGTGAACATGAAACACTAATCAATCTGAATTTTTACTATATTATATCCATTTTTGGTTGTGGAAGTGATTTCCAATGGCATTTTGCGTTACATTTTATACATTAATCAGATACATAATGTTACTAATGTGTTACATAATAATCACATCAATATGGTGTATTTAATTAAAATTTATGAGAGGGGAGGTTGTATTTTAAAAAAACTATTAATTTTTTATATCTTCATTAATTATATTTGGATATCGGTTTGTATTTTTCTATTCTGGGGAGGTAGACTAATCATCAGTATTTTTTTAAATTGTTTTATATTGGTGATTTATAACACTGCAATATATTCCAAAATTATTATTTAGAGTTGTTTCAAAATTATTCTATTTATGTATAATCTTTTATTAGCAGTAGTTTTTCCTCCCAAAAAATTATTGTGACAATACAGCTATTAAAAAACCCTCTATAATTTAAGAATTTTTTAGCAACGAAACTGCCTCTAGAACCCACTAATTACGTTTAAACAAAATTTTCATGATGGTTCCCAAAAACTGATACTAAATGGATGGAACTCAGTAAATTTGAACACTGATGACACCTTTAGCCATGTTTTTTCAGAACCATCATAAAATAATATGGTTGCGGTTTAAAAAGCTTACAAATAAAAAAAACGGATTCCATATATCGATTTAATTATAGTTTTTGAAGCCTATATAGAATGACCGGGGGTTTCTTGGGACATGGGTGGAATTATCATAGGGTTTAATGTGACTCTATTTGATGTTTCCTAGGGAGTTTTAATGATCCAAATAGTATACCAAAGGAACATCGCATAACATGGGTGACATTTACTAGTGTTGTCACACAACCTAGATTGTCAATGGAAAGTGCATAAGGCTTAGTGTATGTTTAACATAAATGTAACATTTTTTAGTATTTATTGGAGAATAATATTCCATATGAATTATATTTGTTCATTGTAATATATTATTTAGTCTCATATAATTTAGAATAAATGTGGGGTTTATTTAAGGATTCCCTCCAGAATCCCATCATGTGATCTATGAATGTTTACTCGATGTTTTTATGCATGCATCCTAATTTCTCATGCTGTTCAACAGATCTTACCTAATGAAAAAAATATAGGACCTAAGATCTTCAGATCTAATAAATCATCACTAATTTCTAGATTTTCCATGTCCAGTTGAGAAATGGCCAAGACCTTACTTGATTCGATGGTTGGTGGTTTATAGGCCTCATAACCTTGTTTCTTCCTTGCTTTTCATAGTTTATATCTTGTGAATCCAAAATTGTGTTTGTGGATGGGTTCAGTGTCACACATCTTCATGAGGTCTTACCATTTGTCCTTCTAATGTTTTTCTGAATTTCTAGTGATTAAATGACCATCCCATCAAGGCCTCGTTTATTGGATTATAGATAATTAATGGGTTCATGTTCAATTATACAAAAATAAAGGGGGACCTTCATATTGTTCAAACAAAATATCCTATTACCATTGTGATATCAAGATACTCATTTGAAGGCCTTCTCATGATCTCTAGAGACTTGTGTGGGATATTTTTTGAGAAAAGGATGACCCGTCAGGGGGGCTCCAAGAAATCATGCTAGCTTGTGCAAAGGTATTATGAGATTAGATTAAGAAATTTTGGAGTCATTATTTTAGTTTTAGGGCCATGAGGTATTACCTTCCTTCTCCTATTTATTTTCCTTTTTTATTTTACTAGTATTGTGGATTTAAAGATTTTTTATTAGTGGTGTTGAAGACAATAACCATACGTATCAGTGATGCATCGGGTGGCAAATAAAAGGTCCTATGGATATGCATTATAAATTCATGGTCAATTCAATCTATTTATACTTATAGATGTAAAGGGGGGTGTGAGGTCTCCTAGACATGAATGAGGATCTTCAAGAGATGATGATGACCCTCCAAAGTGCTTCTATAATAAGGGGTGGTCAGGCCACCGACTGCATACTATGTCTTTTGGATCACCAGAGGCGTGTAAGGTGATTTTTATGACCATGAGATGATCCCATATTTCTCCTTCTATTTACTTGATTTATTTCAAAAAGGGTCAAGGGTATCACATGTTTTCTTGAATATGGTCAAGAAAATGTTTTTCTCCCCAGTAGTGATATACCATGTGAATTTTACAACCACAAGAGGGTCCTATAATTTAGGTATTTTACTCTTCTTTTCCAATGATATTTGGTTGGTTCGTCGGGATTCCATGGACTGACATGTTGTAGACCTATGTAAAATTATCTAGCTTATACAACATTATCACAGATTATCAAGGTTATAATCATGATAGAAAATTGAGTTTTTAAAAATGTGGCTTGCAGGATCTGCCATATGTATTGAACTGTGCTTTATCATCCACATTATCTACTAATTGAAATGTAATATCATGTCCCATAGGGGCTCATGTGATCTTTGTGATCATGGATACATTCCACTATCATTTATTAGGAATAAAAAATAATACCCACATTCATGTATTTTATCCATTATGAATTTTCTGATGCTCATTTGGTGCGTGTCAACATTCTTATTATTCATGATAGATTCCATTTGTACACAAACCTCACATTGAATTTGAGATCACCCTTTTTTTAATTCCTCTCCTATAAATCTAGGAATTGTAGTATTAATTATATCCAATGATATTATAAAGGTACCGATGATATTATTAGAAAAATATTACATTTTAATTTTTATATAACAATTTAATAGGGGAATCATGTGTGCATCTTGTCGACCAAAAATGATAAATTGATCCATTTTTTTGTATTTGATTACTATTATATTCTTAAAATGTAATAAATTAGATATTTTTTCCATAATGATGTGGTTTGGGTCACTACATAAAATAATATCGGAGAAAAACATCACATATTTCTCAACAATGTTAAATAAGGAAAAAATATCTTTATGTGCTAGTATCATTTCAAACCAAAATGTTGTGAATGATGAGATCATCAAATGGATATGTAAATTAATATTAATTTCATGATAATAAATATAATATAAATTCATGGGATGTATATATTCCTTATATATGATAGAGGTGGTGAATATGGAATATACATCACGAAAGTAAAAAAAATGAGATAGAAATCCACTACCTCAATTCTTGATTTCTACAACACACATTCATACCTAATTTTTTATAAATATATTTTTAATATAAATATTTTAAAAAACTATTTATAGATATATCAAAAATTAAATTATTTACTTCTGACTTTTTTTACCCTTTTATTAACGATTCCATGTTAATGTCACATTTCAAGAAATAACTACTTTGTTTTTCATGTATATTTTAATTTTTTACTTTTTATCATTACATTAATAATGGGTCCATAATCTATATAATGTTAAAATTAAATAAATATCATATATATTTCGTTATATATGTATTAATAGTAATCTAAAAAATTTAGAGATAAAAAATCAAATAGACCATTAGTGGGGACGATATGCCATATGTACACGTGAACATTGTTTATATTTTATTGAAAAAAAGAATGGATGAAATTTAAATAATAAATAACCATTAAATTTTCATTTTTATTTTACATATATCAATAATTACCATTAAAACCATACATATTACCTTTTATGCAACAGATGAACGAATCACGTTGCATTGTCAGGCAGTAGTCCTCCATTAACATGAGAAACCTTATAATATTCCTAAAAAATGGAAAGTAAGAAGTTAAATTATATAAAAAATTAATATAATAAATTTAATATATTTAAATTGAATGCATAAATATATCCCAGTATTAGATGTGATGAGGGGAAAAATAATATAATCAGTTTGCGAGAACGTAGTCCACTGTACACATGAATGAGGATTTCATATCCCATTTGAAGGACGCGAAGATAGTTGTACGTTATGATCATAGCATTACAACATATTAGTATATGTAATATACTTATGTTATTATATCATCGTGGTTTAATAAAATTTTTAATATACGGTGTAATAAATTTAATAAGAACTCTCACTCAAGAACGTTACATATTATTTAGGTAAGATCATTAAGTTTTTACCAAAATCGTTAATATGATGGATTTTTTTCAAATAAGGATTTGAATATGTGGGGATGGACTTAATGAAGTGATTTGATTGGGTATTTTCTGAAATAATGGTTTTTGAAAAGTGTGATGAGGCTATGAGATGAAGTGTTATGATATATTTTAGGTGAGTGGCACACTTGTAATTTTTTAAACAAAATGTGTTCCCATGTTTCTCACATGAAAAAATGCTCCAAAATGGACCACACTCAATAATTACAGGTTATAATGTCTAAATATATTGTACAATGGGTTTCCCACTTGTTTTTTAGTCATATTACCCATTATCTTTTTATAGTAACCCCTAGTAAAGTCATTTTCACTTTGAGAGTGGTAATTAATTTTTACATCCATTACAATTCATAATTTTGTAAATTAACTTAACATTGTGGTAAAATAAAAATCATTATGATTCAATTTATAGAATACGTTATTCCAAATTCCATTTGAATAATTTGAAAATATTAAATTAAAACTAAAAAAGTAAACTCAATAGAAATGCAGGTTTCAAAATGGAAAGGTTTCATAAGATTAAAAACAAGTTATATCAAAAGTCAAAATGAAATTTATCCAAATGAAAAAAAATTGGATTAATCGATATAAATTTTTTAATTTACTACAATAAACACAATATTAGAATAAATTTTTCTTTTATATTCTTGGAATGAAATTGCAGTTTTTTAATAAGAACAAATATCTTTCACTATTCAAGGAAAAATTTCTACTTTGTAATATCAATATAAAATTCACCCCATGATAAATTTTATATTATTATTAAAAAAAATAATTTTTTCTCAAGTAAATATCATTAATTTTTTTAAAAAAATATTTTTATAAATGGTGTGGAAAAGGAGATAAAACAACTTGTTAGAACAATACAGTTTTATTAAAAAAAATCGAATAAATTATCCAGTATTTTCTAGAAAAAACAAAGGATGAATTTTCAAATACTTATATAATTTATAATATAAAAATTGAATTAAATAAATCTTCCTAAAGTGAATTTTTAATTGAGGTAAAAAAAATATTTTTTCATAAAAACAATGTTTTAGAAACAAAATATTTTTTTTGGAAAAATATTTTTTTTTCTTTTCTAATTAATTTGTCACAATATATATATATATATATATATATTTAAAAACCATATATTTTAATAATTTATTTACTCATATTCATGCCCATCATTCAAATTTTTAAGCTACAACTATTATATTATATAATGATATTTTAACAGAATTTCCTGTTACATTTAAACACGGTGTTGTGTGTAATTTAAGCTAAACTACATGATTTGTGTAAGAGAATATAAAATTCATGTTTTTTATAAAGAAAAATATTAAAAAATAAATAAAATTTATTATAAAAAAATCAAATAATCCTTGGGTGTTGCAATTTACAACCAGTACCATACTTTTCATAGGCATTTAAGAGTACAATTATATTTTATGTTCATTCATATTTGTTTCACAATTCATCCATTTATCCAAATGATTTATAAAGAATATTTCATGAATAAAATTCTCTTACATAGATTCTTCATCAAGTAGATTATTTTGAAGTTATGTCTACAATATTCACCATAAATTTTTGTGCCATAATATTTCTCCCTTCCAACTAGAATCCCTCTCCACTATATATTTCTGGTAAATAAAAGCCTAAAATAAACCATAATTATGATTTATAATGTATACCCATAAATTTCATGTTTTATTATCAATAGTTATAATAACATAAAGAGGCCACACGTGAGGGGTACCTATACATCGATGTTAACTAGTTCCAATTTCGATGTTATAGGTTTTCATCCACTCATATTGATAAGAACCATTCTCTATTTTCCCAATATAAAAAATTTAATCCTTTAGAATTATGTGTCGTCAAGCATAAATATTTCATTATCATTTAGAACCATAAAAAAATTCTAATATAAATTTATAATTAGTTAATTCCAGATCATCATACTATCAATGTTTATTTCTTTAGAAAATACTGCTCTATATGATCATCTTGGTAGATAAAGGTCCCATATTTTACTCCATGTGAAACCACTATGAAACCATAAGTATCCTTTCATCTCTATTTGAATATATATTACCTTATATTTCCTCTTCATGTTATCCTATGAAAATTAAATTCATTCGAATACCTGGGATTTTTCTAACTACATTCATATTCAAGTCTCTCTCATTAATCTTTAGTCCATTAACATAATCATTCCCCATGAAATCCAAAACAATTACATAAACTAAATTTTCCTGTACCAAAAATAGTGAAACATAATTCATTATGAATCATTTAACCCCTCTAGAGTATAATTATGCACTAGAGTCAATCACTATGACTCCATTAAAATATTCACACTGACAAATAATATATTTATTCCCTCTATTTTATTTAATTAATTTTGAACTTCCAAAATTCATTTTAATCCTTGAGATTTCCTTATGACTTATGAAATTATTTTTTAAGAATCCATTCATAAAAAAAACAACATGTAATACCTATAAATTTCAAATTATCTTTACATATCTATTGTGACATACCATACATCTGTTTTTTCTTGATTATCCATTAGGATAACCTTCCTTGTAAACAATTATTGATAAAATTTTCATTTTTTCATGGACTTTTCTTAGTAAAATTTCTTCATGGAGGATAAAGTTAGAGACATAGTAAAATAAATGGGTTATATTTCAATGTTAGCTTAAAATATATCATTAATATCACATCTTGGGACTCTAGTAGTGATGAATGTAGAATAGGAGATCTTAAACAGTAATAGAATTTCACCTTCACATATTCAATTTCCAATAAAACAATATAAAATTCATTCAAACTATTTTTCACAATTATTTTTTCTAATGACATCATTCTGAATAACTATAGAATCCTGGAGGCTTCTTATGTTGTATATATTTACCATTCATATCATTCTTGGAATAATTAACTCTACCATAGACTTCACATCCTAGATGTTAATGGAATAATTCCATTCCAATGTCATACTAAAAAATATATGTTCCTTTTTATTAAATAATTCCAATTTTTATTTCAAAAATATTCTGAAGAAAACGATATTTATTGGAATTTTATTCATAGATGATCCTCCATCTACATTCTCTAGTAGGGAATATATGTATGAAAAAACTTATTTACTATAACCATATCTTTATAAAATTGCATACCTCAAATTGATAATGAAATATAAATAAACATTAAAAAACTTCAAATACCGAAATAAGAAAAAATCTTGCACCCTCCTAGGGTGATGTTGAGAGAGAAAAAAACAAAATGTTTCCAATACTACAAGAAAAATAAATGTACATTGATATAAAAGTTTGGGATAAATTTATCCTCATTTTCTGATCCTAATACTGTGTCATTCTAACATAAAACATCCATATGTTGTGGATAATAGAATTACTAGGATTTTTGGGCAGACTCCCCTAAATGAGTTTCTGAAAAGATATAAATTTGAACACCCTACATACCAAATGAAGTAAAATGTCACACTAAATAAATGAAAAATCATATGTATTCAATTCAAACATGATAGAATGTAAGAAAAAATATAAATATATTGTTAGGAAAATGTGTCCTACATAGTGGTGAGAAAATATGGCTCCCTATTTGTAATTACATGTTTAATGGTTTTACACATAATCTATAAATCTAGTCATTAAGAATTAATTATTAGAATCATGTCTCATGTAATCTCATATCACATTTATGATTTTGTATCACTGTGTATTTGGTAACTACATCCAAATTATAAGGGTATTCAACCATTCAATCTAGTCACACTGACCTCTTATGTCCATTAAAAACAATCCCTAAAGAATTAGGATTACTATTCTCTAGTATCCTTCTAAAACATGACTTATATTCTTGTTGGATATTCCACAATACATTTTTTTATATGCTTTTTTCATTAATTTTTCCTGACCAATTCCTATAATTAATTCTATAGGACCAACCTATCATCATATCCCTGTTCCACTCACTAAATATCTGAATTTTTTTTCCTGCATCTTGAGAATGACCAGATCATCCATCCCTATAACATTCCACTAACCAACAATTAGTTAACCTAAATCCAGTCAAATAAATCTTGTTTTATGTCTCAAAATACATAGTGGATTTGAAAGTGATGTTGTGTATAGTAAATTTTTTTCATAATAACTACGTTAATTTAATGTTGGTTATATATTTTTATAGATGATGTGAGATACTGAATATTGAATTGTATTATTTTTTTCATGTGATGGTTGTAAAAAATTCTATACAAACACTGCATGAGGTGTATTTTCATAGGCAAGACCAAACACACACTAAGCATGTGGGTAAATATGATCTCCTATAATTAAACATATTTTGATACTTACCTATGGTATCCATTACATTTATTATACATAGATGAGAAAATCATCATGAGGAATGGTTGTTTATGTCCTTTAATAGGAACCTATGTGGATTACATTGTCATGGGGATGAGGTAATGAGGCTATTTAACTTTTAATAAGAGGAATATTGAATTTTAGTGACCATTTTTGAAGGAATATTTTGGGGTACTGTTATATTTTTATAGTGTGTTTTAAATTATGCATACATTTCTATTTAATAAGTGGTGTTTATGGTGATCATAGGAAAGGAATATAAAATAATATTTATTATAAATGATACCTAGACAATAGAAATAAAATAATTCTAATGACCCAATATTGAAATACATGGACAATACACTGAATTTGTGTAATACTTAATACAATACACAAAAAATGCCAAAATACATTATTAGTTTATTGTCTTTAGAAACATGGAACATAAAATTCTATCTTAGTGAATGATTTTCAACATCTCAAATAATGATATTCCCCTTTTGTTTTCCTATCTAAAAATTTTCATTATATCATGGGGAAAAGAAAACACAAAAATGGTGATAAAATATTCTTAGTAAGGGTAAACATGTGGAATATAAAAAAACCATAAACATTTGGAAGTAAAAACATGAACATAATGTTTAAACATCAAAATCATGATTCGTGAAATAAATCTTGGATCTAGAAAAGGTATAGAACATAAGGAACATTGAACATGATATAATTGCATTGTTATTAAACATGTAATTGTGGAAAACTAATAATCACATAATATTATTTCTATAGTTGCAAAGGAATTTCTTCCAAGACCATTATATTGGACAAAGTCCATTACTAAATTGGGTTTTCTTGTCATTCTAGCCTTGTATTACTGATACTGGTTTTCATTCTGTTCCAGTAATCTCTACCTCATGGTATATAAATTATTTCCCAATTAATTATAAAGATATATAATTCCCTCCCATCTAATCGTGAAACCATTCTTACGTTGGCCCAAAAACTTAAAAACATTCATCATATCATGACCCATGAAATCAAATGGGTTTCTTAAACATCATTCCATAATAATTGATATAAATCAAATATATTTTTTATATGACATTCCATAATAAAAAAAATCAAATCACTGTAATACCAGTCATAAAAATAAAACACAATTTTAGGAGTTTCCTATTGGATAGAAAATAATTTTGAGAAAACAGTTGAAATTAATTCGTAATTAAAATATCATTTCTTATTCAAAAACATTTTCCTTCCTCAAAATGCAATATAATTTTAGAGAAAATCATTTCCTGTTAAAATAAAATTGAAATATTATAGAGTAATATTTAAGGTAATAAGGCATTATTAATGGGTAAAATTCCATTCATTCCATACATTTTAAAAAAAACACTCTTCTCGTACTTTTTTTCGAAAAAGTCAAAAGTACCTCGTACAAAAAATGAGAAAATATTCCATTCATTTCATTTAGTAAAATATATACCCATGGGTATAGTCGAAATTTAAAAATTATAGACGGATATAAAAAATATTATGAAATTAGCATTTATAAAGCTTGGATTTGGATGATAAATACCCCTACTAAATACTTACGAATAAACAATCTCATATAAAAAATGAGATTTTCAAATTTTTCCCTTGCCTTAGGTCAGATTTCATTTTTATGTGTCTGAAAGTTTTGTAATGTGGGTCTAGAAATATTTTCAACTTGTAATATAACCATAATGATATTTTTGATATTATATATTATTTACCTAGGTCATTATATTATCTGTTTATTTTTAAATTCTATGTTAAACCAAAATTTTTGGTAATAATCATTTTATTTATCATAAGTGTTTGGACTTGATATTTTTGATATTATTAGTATAAATTGAATTAAATACTTCTATAAAGTAAAAAAGTATTTATATATAATATATATTCCATATATATATATATATAATAGATAGATAAATGAAATGGTATACACCATTCATGGAGACTGTAGGTCGTATGTATGAATGAACACGGTTTTTCATTTCTTATTTAATTGAATGGATATAAGTAAATGACAAACACACACACATATATATATACATAAATAAAGTAGAATTGTTATTTCATATATTTCAGGATTACTTATTTTATGTTATTTATTATCATTCTTTAATGGTTAACATCGAGAATGAATCCTTTCACATCATGGGGATTGTAAGTGGTATGTACACATGTGCGACAATATCATTCCTGTAATTATTGAATAGTATTAATGTTTATGTTTTATAATATCTCATAATTCATATAATTTAATAATAATCATATAAAGATATCATTTACACCATTATACCCATCCATGTATGGTGGTGATGAAATATAGATCACACCACGACTTGTAGACGGTAAGTCATATGTACGCACACGTGGGGATTTAATTTTTCATAGGATAGATAGATGGTGAAATAGGATTGATTCAAATATAAAATAAAATATCATTATATGAGTCATAATGATGTTATTACTTTATAATTAAACAAATAATGATGAGTAAGTTGAAGAAGAATGAAATTTGAAAGAATTGGTAGAATAGATTACCCCGTCCTTGACGTGCCTCCTTTAAATTTCCTCTAGGGTAGTATATATGGAATTTTAAGAATCAATATATCCTCTATAATGTAACTAGGTATATTTATATTTGAAATGGAAAGTTTTTGGATTATTATTAGGGCTCAAAATATAGTGAATAGGAGTGGGAAGATGTTCTCTATTATAATTGAGGTGAGGTTCACTTTTAGATAATCCATAAATAATAATTTATAATAAATTCAAAACCAACCAAAAACATTAAAACTGTTCCAATTTCAAACATGAGATGACATATAGTTTTAATATAATCATCTAATAAATATTGGACATCATATTTACTAAATTTGAACCATATCATTTAAATTTACACTTAGTTATTCTATAAAATTTTAATTGTGGTAATAAAATTCCTAATTTTTAGTGCATATAATTATTTACATATATGGTATCAATTGACCATAAAAAGAAATTTTAGGACATTGAAGACCCTATAATTATTTCTTTGTAATTTCTAATTATGTTTATTATTTTTAAATAATTTAATAATAATTTATTTTTATAAAATATCAATAGTGTCAATTTTGACCCTATTTATTTATTTGACTTTATATAAATTCCTCACATTATATAAATTATAAAAAATTATTTAATACACTCATAACATGTCAAATTCAGCAACAATGTTCTTGTATAACATTAATTAGTTCGTATGATATTTATTTTAATAGTATTAATACCATTTAATTGTTATTTTAATTAATAAAATATTCTTTACATCACTATTATGTCATCATTAACGGTAATTAGTTAATCTCTAAAAATTATAAACAAATTCACATGATTTATATATTTTAATTAGATTTATAGAGACTATTTTATTTTTTTATGATTTTTATCAATATACTTAAATTATTATACTTATAAGATATACAAGGGTGACATGTTCTCACATTCTTTTGATTTAATAATAATTACATCACTTTTTGAGAAAAATCCCAATAAATGTATCAATTATGACCCACAGGCAATATGGGTCGAGGTTTATTCATCCAATAATATTTTTCAGGTGATAGGGTAATTTATTATATTAATTCTACCTTTAATTTCTTGATTTATCTTTAACAAAGGTAATAAAAATAATTACCAATTTTACTATTCATCATGACTAAAAAAATAAAGTATCATATTTACATAATTTATACCTAATAACTAAAAATATGGAATATATTTTTCAAAATTCATAACCCAAAAGTAAAACTAATTAATTTAAAATTAATCCCTTTGTTGAAATGAGAACCGAGTTTTAAAATATACATCATTGGAAATGATTGAAAGGTTGTTACCAATAAATTTAATTTAAAATTAATAATAATTACTTTAATTATATTTAATGATAAAATTATATCCTATTTATACATTCAAACCATTCTAAATTATAATTTAACGATATTAATTAACTTGATAAAAAATTATGTTTTAAGTTAAAATTTAGCGTATTTTTACTATTCATCAGAATACAAAAGTCTTTCAAAAATAACAAGAAGTTATTCAAAGTAAATTTTAATGTTCCTCTCCCGAATAAAATATTTATTCAGTCAAACATTATATATCAAAGTGTTAAAATCAAAATTTAAAATGGGGACGCCATCAAAAGGTGGACAACAACATTTTTTTTAAAAATAATTAATTTATCAAAAAAATTGAATTTATTCATATATCATGTCTAAAAAATAAAAATGATGAAATTAAATGTTATCTAAAATTAAAAATGTGGAAGATACTATTCATATTATATATTTTTAATCCCATTAAATAATAATACTATGAAAATATATTGGTGTTTAGTGATACTCATTGTTGAGTATAACGCAAGCTATCGAGGAAAGTCACTATTGCATGTAACACTAGCCATGTAAGTTTTTCATGTAACGCAAGATTCCTTTGGTGTTTCATATAAAATAATCCAAACATATATCTTTTATACATTGAAAAAATCTATACTCAGTATTCAGTGATGTGAATTATATAAAAAAATCTTGATATTGTGTGAAACACAATCCAAAAATACTGTTGTGTATACTGCAAGCTAATATGCTATTGTATATTGCATAAGAAAATATTTTTTAAGCATACAAATCAATAAATAAAATAAAGTAAAAATAATATATATCTCATAAATTCTTAGGGTGTTTCATATTATCCCACATAAAATTAACTTCACCCTTGAAATTTGTTGGGGTTATAAGTGGTTTACTATATAAATGTTTTATTTAGGAAAACCCACATCATAAAAAGGGATGCTATAACATAATTTTAAAAAAGAAATGAAAAAAAATAATGCTTACCGAAGGTAACTCATCCCTGGGTTTACATATTTGAGATCCTTGGTGGGATGTGAAAACAGGGATGTGAAAGATAAATCTAACCATCATATTATGATGAATAGTGACAGAGAATAAGGTTTGAATAAGGTTGACTAAAATAAAGTCATAAATCTGTGATGATTTAAGGAACCACTTAATTTATCAGATAATAAGGTACTAAGATAACATTTTTGGTTTCAACATCCTTTTCCAAAAGTTAATGATTTTTTGCATGAGGAGAAATGATTACTTGATTTCAGAAAAATGTCATCATTGTTCATTCCTTGAACAATTTCCACTTCATCTATTATTTTTTAAAATGAAGTTGAACTTTACATTCTTGAATTGTTATAAGATCATGTTATATAATGATTGATGATTCTATGTATCACAACAAAATGTTAGAACATGTTATCAAATATGCATAACTCCACCTATAGTGAGATAATCCATTAATATAACAAAATTAAATTAGAATATAACATATTGTATCAATAAATTGATGACATTAAAATCCTCCAAAAACAAAAAATATAAATCCTCACAAAGAGGTGAACTAAATCGACTTGACTTTTTTCTCCTATATATCATTTAACAGTTCTAGTTTGTCACATTAAAAACATGTGACTACTTTAATCATGTATTTTCGTGAGACATGCTAATAACATTAATTACCATAGAACCTTAGTGAAAACATGAATTCCTTCAAAATTATCTTTTTCCAACCACAAAAAAGTTCAAAAAATTATTTATACTCTATCCATGAAACCACTTTGTCCTTTTATCAGTCATGAGCTCATTAATACTATCAAAAATCTCATTATCTCTTTATCCCATTATTACAAACACATCATGTTCCTTCCAAAAATATTTCAATCACTTTTCATGGTTACCATTTTCATATACTTATGGAAATCCCAAAAGACCGATACAGATAAATTCCAATATTCCATAACATTATAAAAAATATTCCACAACAAAATTTAGGAATCCCAATACATAAACACTGAATCATTCCACCACATCGTTTTCATACTCTATATCACCAATAGTGATCACATTTGAATTCCATTTTTCTTTTTCCTTGATAGGATGATGACATCAATCATCATTACCACTTTAATTTGGGCATTGGTTAGAATAGTGCCCCATTTCCTTGCATGTATAGCATTGAAGTGTTTCTGGTGCATTCTCTATAGTATTTTCTATGTTCACATCATTAGAAACTTTTTTCCCATTACATCAGCACTCAACTACTCTATGAACTTCTTTTCGCACTTTAAACCTTTCCTAATCCCATTATGACAATCTTTACCATGCTTCATTCCACACATTCATCATAATGAATCATTCGTCTTCTTTTCAACATTGTTTTGAGATATTCCTTTGAACATTATATTTCATTTCTTGTCAAAACCATGAGATTGATATTTAACGCCCACTTCCATTTCTACCATGATATCACAGCGCAAAATCTCTTCATAGCTACTAATGTATCTTATATCCAATTCCCTTTTAAAATATGGTTTTAATCCATATACGAATCGATCAACATAACATATAGGTTAGATGATTAATCGAGAATCATACCTTGCAAGTCTTTTACTATTTTCCAATTAGGTAACAAATGATTCATCATCAATTTTATTAATCTTAATTAACTCTTTTTACGTCCTTTTTCAATGAATATGTGGGAAGTACTGATTCAAAAATATGTTCATGAACTTATCCCATTCTATGGATTATGTTTCAACATGATTCCTTGAATTCTTAATTAGAGCCCACCAATAGACTGCTTCTCCTTCTAAATGGAAAATAACCAAGATATATTTGTAATTATTGTAATAGAGAATGATGTAACATATATTTCCAATGGTACCGATCCATTGCTCATCAAATGGAGGATCAAAATACCCACTGATGGATGGTTGAAGGTACCTCATGAAGGACTCAATAGAATGTTGTTCCATTCCTTACTCATTTGGGAGTCCATAATGATTCCTAGGATTTGTATGTATAGAAATAAGATGTTTCATTCCATATCCTATAACATTTGGTTTTTTAGGAGGAAAATCATTCTATTTCCCAGTGCATTGATTTTAACATGGTTCTTTTGGGTTCCACACAATTTCTAAAACCCAAATATAATAGTGTGAGAGGCAAAAATCATACCATGAAAACTACATCATCAAAGGTAGTTACATTCAATATCTAACATCATAGTTTTAATCATAGGTTATTTATGATATTTAGCATAATTCTAGGACTGTAACCTATAGTTAAACATATCTATAGGGACATTCATAGACATACCATATAAATATCTCTAGGGATCTCACTATTGTTTTTGCATCTTAGTTTCCAAAGGATGACCAATATTTTATTTTGATACCAACTCTAATGAACCAAGTTTAACATACATGAAAATTACACTAATTTTGGGGAAAACATAATAAATCTAACAAACAGATCCCCAAATATTGTATTAGTTTATTTTTTGGAAACAAGATATATAATATTCTATCTTTGTGAAAGATCTTCAATATCTCCCCAAAAGATCATCCCCTTTCTTTTTCCAACCTAAAATATTTCTTTATATCCTGGGGAAAATAAAACATAAAATGGGTGATCTCAAATGTTGTGTAATGGTAAACATATAGAACATAAAACAACAAAATACATTGGAATGTAAAAGCATGAACATAATGTTTAAATATCAAAATTGTGAGTCATGAAATAAATCATGTCCATAGGTAAGGAATAGATTATAAATGAACATTTATCATGATAGATTAGAATTGGAATAAAACATTTAATTGTGGAAAACTAACATGAAAAGAATATGATTTCTATTGTATCCAAGGCATTGATTCCAAGACTATATTAGTAGAAAAATTCCATTACTGAACCAAGTTTACATATCATTACGTCTGTGTATTACTGAACTAGATTTACACGTAGTTCGATTCATGTCAATCTCATGAGATATAAGTCATTATTCAATACATTGGAGGGGGATATAGGTAACACCCATCTCATTATGAAACCTTTCTTATAAGTGCCAAATAAGCATAAAAATATTCACCACATCATAACACATGAAATAAAATTGGATTCATAAACATCATTCCATCATAATTTATAAAAAACTAATGGATTTTATAAATTACATTACATAATAAACACAATAAAATCATATTAATAATAGGGAAAAAATATAAACCTATTCAAATAGTGTAATAATATATGGAAAATTCTTTCTAGAAAAAAATGACATTAATTCCTATGGAAAATACCCTTTCCTATTAAAAAATGGTTTCCGTCCTCAAAATGCGACACAATTTTAGAAGAAATAATTTTATGTGAAAGTAATCTTGTATGAAATTAGGTGATTTGTCATGGAAATAAGGAATTATGAATGGGTAAAAATCTTTTCATTCTCTATAAGTTAATAAAACATTTTTCTCATTCTTTTTTAGAAAAATTCAAAAATTTCCTTGCAAAAAAATGAAGAAATATTCCATTAATACTATTTAGTTAAAAAAATACCGATGGAAAAAATTACCAATAGAAAATTATTGAAGGATATAAATAATATTTTTAAATACATATTTACAAAACGTGAGGTGGATGACAAATAACTCACAGTAAATACCTATGAATAAACAATATCGAATAAAAATGAGTTGTGAAAATTTATCCCTTAACTTAGGCATGATTTCATTCGTTTGTTTATGAAACCTGTATATGTTGGGTTTAAACATATTATTAACCTGTAAAAGACCATAATGATATTTATGATATCGTATATGATTTACTTATGACTTTATATTACTTTTTATTTCTCAATTCCATGTTATACTAACGTTTTGGATAATAATCGTTTTATTTATCGAACGTGTTTGGAATTTTTATTCATGATATTATTACATAGATTATTATTTAGTTAATTTATAAATGTAAAATATGTTTTATATATCCTATATATTCAGTATATATATATATAGTAGATAGATAAATGAAATGGAATACACCATTCCTGGAGACGGTAGGCAATATGTACGCATTAACGGTGTTTTCATTCATTTGTTGAATTGAATAGAAGTAATTAATTGAAATATATATATATATATATATATCCATATATTTATTATTTAGTATATTTATTTATTATTTATTATATGTACTTTTTAATCATTCTTGAATGTTTAACGTGGAGAATGGATCTCATCACATCGTGGAGAGGAAAAGTCGTACGCACACACTAGTGACGATATCATTCCCATAATTGTTGAATGGTATTGAAGTGGATGGGGTGTAATATATCATAATTAGTTTAATTTAATAATAATAATATATTGTTAATATATCTACCATTATTCCCATCCCTGTATGGTGGTGGTGAAAAACAGATCAGACCACGACGTGGAGATGGTAAGCCTTACGTACGCACACATGGTAATTTTTTATTTTGTAGGATGTATAGAAGGTGGCGTAGGGTAGTTTCATATTTATAATAACATAAAATTATTTTAGTGACACTGATGTTATTACTTTATTATGAAAAAACTAATGAGGAGGATGTATAAGAAGAAATATATTTGAAAGAGTCAGTAGAAGAGATTACCTCTGACTTGAGTTGCCTCTATTAAATCTCATCATGGGACACTAGAGTGGGATATTTGAGAAGACCAGAACCTCTATAGTATAACTAGGGATGTTTCTAAGTGAACAGGATTTGTTTTTCCTGAGTTTGAAATCTCAAAATGGAGTGAAGAGGAGATGAAAGAGGTATCCTTTTATTACTGAGGTGAGGGAAACTTTTCAATACTCCATAAATAATAATATATAATAAAATCAAAACATAACAAAAAACATAAAATGTTTTCCAATTTAGAATATGAGATGATATAGGGTTTTAATATCATCAACCAATAAATTTTTGACATCTTATTTTTTCAATTTAAACCATATCCTATTAATTAAAACTTAGTTAATCTATTAAAGGTTTATTATGGTAATAATATTACAAATATTTAATAGATTTAAATATTTACATATACGGTTTATATTGACTATAGATGGAAATTTAAGGACATTTTATACCTAAAAATTATTTATATTTAATTTTTTATTCTTTTTATTATTTTTAAATAAGTTAATAATATGTTATATTTATTAAATATCAATCTTGTAAATTTTGACACAATTCCATTATTTAAATTTAATTAAAATCCTAAAAAAAGATAAATTCAGACCAAAATATTTAATACACTCATAAAATTTCATAATCTCCTATAAATGTAGTGTATATCATTAATTATTTCATATGATTTTTATTTTAATATTTTTAAAACCATTTTAGTGATATTTCTATTAATAAATTAATTTTTTATCATTATTGTTTCATCATTAATGGTAAGTAATTAACATCTAAATTTATAAATCAATTCAAATTATATATATAATTTTATTAGAATTATGTAGACTGTTTAATTTCTATATTTTATGATGTTTATCACTCTATTAAAATTAATATACATATATGATATAAGAGAGTGATAGGCTCCCACTTTCTTTTGTTTTAATAATATTTAGATCATTTTCACAGAATAAAGTCCATAAAATGAATAAATTCCTACCCTTTGGTTATATGGGTCGATTATTATTCATCTAATATAATTTTTTCAACTCTTTCGATAATTTTATAATATTATTTTTACCTTTAATTACTCGATTTACCTTTAACCATGATAATTAAAATAATTACCAATGATACTTTTAATAAAGCACAAAAATTAAAGTTGACTATTTAAATAATTTGGACATAATGATTCATAATATTGAATACCATTTTCAACATTGAAAACACATAATTTTTAGTAATTAATTTAAAATTAATCCTTTTGTGTAAATGAGAAAATGAATTTCAAAAGTTAAAACATTGCAAAAGATTGAAATGTTGTTAACTATGAATTCAATGTAATAATAATTCTAATTAATTAAATTATATGAAATAAAAAATATATTCTATTTATTGTTTAACCCAATTAAAGATTCTAATTTTACAATATAAATTATCTCAATAAAAATGTTATTTTCAAATTAAAATATAGTATAGTTAAACTATTCTTCAAAATATGAAAGTTGTAAAAAATTATCACAAATTCTTCCAATGTATAATTCTTTGATACACATCCATATAAGAAGTTTATTTTGTCAAATATATTATTAAAAATATGTTAAAAACTAAATTTAAAATGGTTACGCCATCGAAAGGTGGAAAACTGCATTTTTTTTAAAAATATATCTTTTATCAGTCAAATTTAATTTGATCTTATATCATGTCTATCAAATACATAAGATGAAACATGGTATTGAGTACAATAAAAGCTATAGACTAAGGTCACTTTTGCATGTAACTCATGTTAGGTCAGTGTTGAGTGTAGTGAAAGATTCTATTCTTGTTCCTTATAAAATAATCCAAATATATTTCATCTATACATTGAAAAAAATATATACTCAGTGTTTTGTGAAATGAATTATATCAAAAGAACTTGAAATTTGGTGAAACAAAATCCATTAATAGTGTTGTGCGTTCTTCAAGCTAATATTTGGTTGCGTATATAGCAATATAATATTTGTGTAGCGTAAAACACAAGACAACGATGAAATTAAAAAGAATATATCTCATAAAATCTCAGGATTCTATAATAATCATTAATATTATCTGTTTTAACATAAATATATGATAATTTAGTAGTTACTATTTGACTTAGTTAACCATGGGTTAATTTTTTGGTGACTATGTGACTATTTATTTGGATTTTAAAAACATTCTTCATTCTTTATACTAACATGACTTTCCATCCGTAAGGGATGTATTATTTAACAATGTGTTTTCTCACACATTTATTAAATTCATATTAGTATGTATTTATTTATGGACATATTAAGAACATTTTTCTCATTGGTTGGAGTTGATAGCTAGATCTTGGAGTTTATGAATCTTTGAGTACCATTTATGTGTATGTGTTTTATATGTATGAGAATATTTTAAAGAATTAGTTTTCTATACTAAGTTATAACTATGTTTATTTTTTATTTTTTCATATCAAAATCATTATTTGTGTATTATTATGATATAAAATGTTCAATTATTCCTAATTATTCACCTTTTTCATTATTTTAATTTGATTTTAAAGTCATTAATAATAATATTTAGTGTGAAATGCCTCAAATTTTTGAACTTTATACCATCATATATTCTCTAATAGAAGCCACATGTGGTAATGGAATCATAAATTTAGTTCAGGTGATTCTATGAAAAGAGATCTAAGTCTAGGATAAACCCCTGTTTGCTTGATTTAACTAATGAAGTGAATCCTTATATGGTGGGAACTTTTTCATCTAGAGAATTTATTTTAGGGTACAATTAAGTTGGGTCATTAATCATATAATATTTAGATCCTTATTTTTAGGAATGCTTTTTTAGGGTTGGTGAACTGTTCTCTAGATAGATTTCTGGATTTTCAGATGATATATTTAAAATCTTTTAATAATTAATCAATATTCAATTCAACATTTTTTGTTACTTTGGAGGGTATTATCATGACATGTGCGAGCTTATATTATAAATATTTATCCAATACTAAACAAATAAAAAACTATTATCCTACCAAGTTCAAAGTTATGTAGAGATTGTGATATCAAATATTTTTATGTTATTGGGAGATGTGTTGGGAAAAATGATGATGATATGTGATCCCATGTAATTTCATTTATAATTTCTTCCTTTTCCCTCACAATTTATTATTATTTTTGGATAACATATTAAACAATTTTTTTGTTTTTTGGTCTTCTTTGATTTCATTCATTTATGTTATTATTGAGTTAGTAGTTATGTTACAATTGATAGGGCATATTTGAAACCTCAATTTTCCATTCATATTATGATTTTGATTACCCATGATAATTGATATTTTAATACATCCATGTTGTGAGATGACTAATGAGTTATATGATTCATTAATGATTTTTGAGAAGTAATATTTATATTCGTATGGGATTTTACATTTACATGGTTGGTAGTTGTCGAAAAACGTTCGGATCATGTCGACTTTTTGAGACCCAATAACATTATTTGTATGATATTTTGATGTGAAATGAAAATATTTACAAATGGGGTTGTCTTGGGACCAAGTTTCATATTTTAGATACTGATAAACATCAACCCAATTACTCATTTTAAAATGTGATGTGTATTGACCCTATATCATGACATGGTGGTTGATGTTTTATGACCATGCTTTCTAAATATGCAACTCATCATCATGATAATAAGAATCTAAATGATATAAATATATAATATACCTTATTGATTTTAATCATGTTTTCCGTGTATATATTCTAAATTGATATAATTTATATATACAATGTTGAAATTAATAATTCAGCTATAATAGGGTGGTGTGGATTTAATGTGTGGAAAAAAACATAGCTATATTAATATTTTATGATTTTTTGTTGAAATAATTTGTATGAATGAGATACATTTTTTTATATAAATGGGATATTTGAACAGTTCTTACATGAAGTGTAGTTAATTTAGAGTGGGAAAATTTTGGGTTCAAACCATTATGATGTCTATTGGAAAAATACATTTATAGTTAACTTTGGGATGTGTTTTTGGGAAATTATATTTTATGGGTGTTTGAATGTCATCAAAATGAACATCCATAGTCATTATGGGGGCCGAAGAATCCGGGATGTAGTTGGAAAGAATCTTATATGCATGACATAGACGAAGCCACAATACTATTAAATGAACCATATTATACATTGGCAAGAATTTAGTATCATTTCCAATCGAAGTGGGTCCACATTTTTCACCCTAAATTGAATAGTTGTACAAAAATTTGTTGAGAAAAAAATTTGGACATACATAATGATAGGGACAGTCATGAAACAAACCACCTTTTTGTCCTGTGACCAAGTTCATGGTCTACCCGGGCCAAGGTGATGAATAGGTGTTACATGAGGCAAGCATGGAGTGGTGATATGTGAGGCATGAGAGGCCCAATGTGGTGAAATATTGAGATAGAAAGATTGGGGATTTGGTATAGGTCAATACCATTGGGATTACAAATTTTATGTAAGCCACATCCAATATAATAATGAAACCACATTCAAATCATATGTATTATGTATGATGATGATATGTATTGAACACGCCCAATGATATGTGGACATGCTAAAAATTTATGATGCTTCAATACATGTTGATAATATTTGGGTAGTCATCAAAATATAAGTTATTATTCAATAGTATATGAAAGGAATATTTTTATGTATATTGTGTTTTATATATACCCACACTATGGAGTATATGTCACACTATATACAAGTTGGAGCAGGATACATGTTCACAAAAAATAGGTTTTTTAACATAGATGTTGAAACATTGATAGTGAAAATTTAGTGAGACATTATAGGTTTAAAAACATCTTCCCGTAGAATAATTTTAATTCAAGAATATTTTAAACTCATTTCTTTTGAAATAAAAAAAATTATTTGATAATATTTTATACACACAACCATGATTATATATGAACATTAATATAGTATACATTAATAAAGTAATTTTCATATTTGAATGTATTAATGGGATTAAAAACATTATGAAATAAATGTATAATTTATTTGGGTGATACAAATTCATCTACAATCACATAGTTTCAACTAATTTTGTTAAACTAGTAGAAGATCTATTATAAATTTAATGTATTTTTCTACATGATATATATTTTATATAAAAATTTATGTTATATACATTTTAAAAGTTACTTTAATGAACTAAATTTTTAATTTATATGAATAAATGAATAATAACTCATAAATAACTTATCTAATGATTGGGAAAGAATATGAATTTATTTAAATATAAAAGGGGTTTTGTATAATATTTTGGTGTGTTGAATGAATTGTTATTTTAAAAATTAAATACAAAATTATAGATTAATGAGTTCAATATAATTTATAGAATATATATTAAAATAAATATTTTTATAGTCATTTCATAGTTTTTATTATTCATGGAATGAAAGTAAATACAGTTTTATACATAAAGATAAATTTTCTAGAAAACTATTTCACCTCACCATTTGCTGGTTTATTTTAAAAATAATTTCTACCCGTCATATAAATTTGATTTTGTAAAATGAAATACACATTTATATTAATTATTTATAAATATTTAAATGATCAAACATTATTTTTTGGTTAATATGAATAGAAACATTGTTAAAAAATTAGTTACCTCGGTATGAGTTATAGTGGGATAAAAGGGATAAAAATGAAATGATATTGGATAAAATGAACAATAAACATTTGTAAATCCATTTTATGGTCATTAGATAAAACACAATCATCTCATATTTTAATATAAATCATTTCAGTTTTGTTTGAAATTAGTTACTCATTAATATATTTAAATCTTTTGGAAGCTTCCATGTGTCACATCTCCTTGAATTATAGAAGGAATTAACCAATACTCTCTAATAAGAACATCAAGAACATCATTGATCTTACAATCCATACCATCATGCTTTATTATATTCCCTATATATGATCTATTAGTTCTTTATTGATCAAAATACCACCCATGGAAGGCATTAGTTGTGAGGTAGTGGAGGTTTCCAAAGAATATGTATATTTTTAAATAGAGTGTTTTCATTTTATTTCATATTATACCTCCTATAATTATGAACTTCTAATTATTCTATAAAAAAGTGTCTAAAATATAATGAGATATTATTTTTTATAGAAAACCCTATATTTATCTATTTTACTATAAAATGTAAAATGAAAGCATTGTTCATGCGTAAGTGTGGATTACCACTTCATGAAGAGATATATATCATTTTTCATTACCAAAATTCATGGATAGTTGTTAAGATGTATTTTTTTATATATTACTTTTTCTGCATAATTATTATTCATTAATTATGACATCTTATCTACCATACTACCATCCATCGATTGGAAAATGATAACGTTGCCCTTGTTTATGTGTGAAATACCACCTCCATGAAGTGATTCTATTTTACTTTAATTTATAATTTACATGAATGGTAATCATGATAGATTTATCAATGTATATGATTTTTATTATATTATAATTATTATATTACGGGGATAAATTATTTAACTTTCATTCATTCCATTCATAAAAAATATGAAACATATCTCGTGAAAATTACCAAACAATCTTCTATATGAAGTTATTTAATTCATTTTCGAACACCAAATTGGTTGAAATATTATAAAAAATATAGTATGATTAAATATTATACATATTTAATTTTTAAAAATTTTAATATGATGAAAATATGACCATGGTTCATGTATTAGAACCATAAAACTGAAACATTTGAGGACAACAAACCATTTTTCCCTTGAATGTTCATTTTAATAAATAATTTGTTAAATAATTATTAATTGTAAACATTAAGGGGATAATGCATAGTAATTACAAATTAATATGATTTTTTAATATATATAAAATAAATAAATATTTATTATAATATATATTTGAATATGTATAATGAATGACATGACTTGGGTTAATGGATTTATGTTACAATAAAATTTCATTTTTGGGTTTTCAATATTAAATATTAGTTAATGAAATATATGCGTATAAAATAATTTAATAAAATAATTATTTATTATAATATGTTTATTATTGAAATTATCAATAAAAAGTTCAATTTTCCTTTGTTTGGTAAATATAATTAAAAAAAATTATAAGAAAAATCAACTTCACTTTCACTTTTGGGTAAAAATGATTCCTCCATATCCATGATATTTATAATTTATTGATGGAAGTATTTTCCTATACATGAATATTTTGGGATAGATAATTTTCATTACCTTTTACGTAATTTAATAAACATTAAAATGAATCTTTTTCGAAACAATTTTATGAACATTAATTTTTGTGACTTTTTATTCCGCTATATTGTGTTTTTACTAAGTATCTGAGCTCACTCATTTCTTATGTTTTATCTTCCTATGATTTGGAGAAGTATATATCGATTAACGTGTAGGAATAGGATAAGGGATGTAAGTGTGTTCAACGGGGACATAAAGTTGTTATATTTTATTTCATTATGTAATGTAAAAATTATGTATAAATCTAGTACTTCCAAGGCTACTAAACTGATCATTATTTTTGGACATGATTCCTTGTATCATGCCAATGCTATGTAAAAATGCTCCGACTCTGGGTAACTGGAGTTGGAGTGTTATAGCATCGTGCCCCACCATCTTCCTACCATACCTAGGAAAATACTCACAGTCATGATCACCATCTACTCCTCTTGTGTCCCCAATTTTCAGGAAACTTTAGCCACATCCTCCATCTAGTACTCAGCTGCATGAGAATCTATCTTGCCTCGAAACCTTGAATGTCTCTACCGCTAGAACATGTGAAACACAGTCAATAGACGTGCATCGTCCGCTTTTGGGGTTGGTGGCAACTGTTTTCCAACAGGTGTCAGTGTATTTGGTGCACCACTCAAAGGTGCTAATATATCTAGAGGTCGCTGCACTGAAGCATCGTCGCTCAGTGGGCCTTCATTGTGTAATCTCTCGATAATACTATCTATTTGTCTATGTGGAGACTTCCTAAAAATAAATAGGTTCACCATAGCAAATATTTAATACATGGTGATATGACTAAAAATAGATAAAAAATAGAACATTTCCAAAACATACGTAATCAGTGTTTTGTGCGCCAAGTGGGAAATCAAAATTTAGTGTACTGTGTTATAGATACGTCATCCACTGCACTAGAACTGTAATACCCAAACTATAAACCATAATCAAAACACTTATAAATATTTCTCTATTGGAATTATCAAATTCCATGTTCTTCAGTAGAATCGACACTTCTCGTACCACTTTGTCACAACCCATCCCTGACGCTTGTGTCGTGAGTACCCCAAGCCCACATTTCATAGGCTAGTGGTTGGATACTAGCACCAAAAAGGGGTATCTCAAAAATGGTAATATATTTCCATTAATCGTGAACTAACACACAATCCCAGAACACAACAAGATGTAACCACAAAGTAAAACTGCAGTAATAAGAGTGTGTACTAATAGTAAAGGGGCTGGAATACATGCCCCACTAAAAGATACAATAGAACAAAATATAGAATTCAACTCATGATATCATATGATAGGGATTGTACCTAAAGGTCATGTAACGATCTTCTCAACATCCTTCCACGTCTACCATCACCACCATCCATCGTCAGGTTCTGGATCCCCGAGTCTTAGTCAAGGCAGCTCGTCACCTTCACATGACACATCAAGGTGTGGGTGAATCCCATACAGGTTTGAGTAAAACAATACCTAGTAGGGTCCCCAAGACCCTTAAACGTATCTCATAATTCATCCAAGGAAATCTACAAGGATGGTATCAATCATAAGTCACAAATCAATAAACAAAACTCAATCCATGTATAACATAAGTAAAGTAGTACATATGATTAGACGTAAGGTAAGATCATCTTACTATATCAAGAGGTACTGATGTTGAACGACACAGGATCAATAGGTACTAACCCCCAAAGACCCACATAAGATTGATAGGTGTTGATTCAAAAAGTGTTTATGTGGGATGATTCACATAGAATCACTGGGTTCTGATTCACAGGGAATCGATGGGTTCATATTCACACAGAATCACAGGATACTAATTCACATAGAATCACTTGGTGCTGATTCGCACAGAATCGTTGGGTGCTAAATCAAATAGAAATGTTGCATGATGAATCATAAAAAATCATTGTATGATGATTCACTCATAATATCTATTCATTATTCACATCTTAGAGAGACACATGATTCATGCTCATGGTACACTTATTTCCAAGAGAAACCGCACTCAATACCTCAAGATCATTTCAACCGGAACTATGTCCCATGTATATATTTCCCAATGATCAGTCATGTCATAAGATTTCCATCAAAATAGGTGGAACATAAACTGGACACCCGGTCTATAAGTTATTGGCATTTTAGTGCTAAATTCTTGGATGAATTCAGAGTCAATCCAACCCAGCCATAGTCCAAACATCCCTAAAACACTAATGGAGTATCCCAAAAGGATCATCTCACTCCAAATATCCCAGCACCATAGATAGTTCGTCAAAAAAATGTTCGGTTTTCATGATACGACCATTTGAGCATATTAGGGCCCAAGAGGGGTCCATGTCTGGTCCCACCTATCCTGTGTCCACCCGACCTAGTTTTGATATAACCAACTCGGCCCACCCTAGCTGGGTAGTGCCGCAGTGGCCCTGCCTGGCAGTTGGGGCCACTAGCGTAGTGGTCACACGGTCCACCTACCGAATGGCTCAAAGGTGTTGTTCAACTCCATGATTGATGCCACCTAGTTATCTGTGGGACCCACAAGGAGTGGGTCCCCCTCCCTTCACCACGGCTTCGAAGCCATGATGCCTACGGGCGCCGCCTCTCTTTCGTGGCTGGAAAAGGCTGGCCGCAGCCATCACTGCCAGTGCCGGTTGCCGATGTTACACCATTAGAGCTTCTACGGTCCACCGAGTGGGCTCTGGGGGTCTGTTCTTCTTTTAGGATGCACCTACGACCCTCCTAGAATACTTCCATTGGTGTGTTACACCAATTCTATGCTTTTCGTTGAGCTCAGAATCATCTCAAGAAGAAAACATCAAAAAACAAAGCAGTAGAGGGTCTGGGCCTCGTTCCTTTTTCCTACACTCTCCGTGTTAATATCAAAACAGGTGGGTGTAATTTATACATCACATTAAAATAATTATAAACCCCATTCCAAACATAAACCTCTAACTCATTATTTTCTAGGGACGTCACAGGGGTGGATAACGATTCCATTTTTATGGAAATTTTAATCATTCATCGTTGATCCCTACAATGACATCCAAGCTTCCATTTCTCATTGGTGTAAGATGTCGCATCACATCCTCAGAGGTTTCTCATTTGATGAACTTGTGTCAAAACTCCAATCAGAGCCACACATAAATAGGTGTGGGAAACCAACTAGGTTTCACAAAATAATGTGGTTCATTTATGAACTACATTTAATGGTCCATCTTTGAGGTTACGCAACCCAAGGTTCATGACCTATAACGGCTCATTTAAACATGTTGTCTTGCCTCTTTGCCAAATGGTTACAGAAAAAAAAAGAAATAAAATAACTTTTAAAATTATTTTATTATTTATATTGTAATATCCAAAATATATCTTCTTCTCCCACCCTACTATTGTTGAAGTGTGGTTTCCTTTATGTGAATCCTAGTATTACAGATTCAATGGTGTCCTTAGATTTAAATTCCGAGCTCCGTTTCAAAAGTTAGAAAACACCGCTTGCATGTTTAATGAACGTACCCTAAAAAAGATCAAAAATATGCTTTGAGCATTTCGAGCCTCAGAATCGAGCACCATCAATTTTCACACTCTCATAAAAATCCCAAAAAAATTTAAAAAATAATATAGAATTTCAGGGTATTTATATATTCTTAGAGACCATATTCCGACAAAAAATAATTAATGAACACATAGTTAATTGAACCCATAGAAAAAAACCTAGAAGTCACTAAACCTTCCTTGCCTCATCTATTTAAATAAAATATTTAATTTTCAATATTATTTCCCAATCTTTGAACAATAAAACATTTTAAATTTTAAATAAATTTGTTATTTTATTGTATATGGTCAATTCTTTTGGGTTTCAATTTAGATCTTTCTTATTTTTTTTTTGATAGTATTAGTTTTTAATATTATTATATTTAATTAGAACCATTATAATTTAATGATTCCCAACTAGTTTTTCATATTTTTTCATCATTTCTAGGGATGAGACCCTTTAAGTTTAAATAAATTATAAATTTCATTATTTCTTATTTTAATTAACAATTTTATGTTTGGTATTAAATTAATATTTTTTAATGTTCCCACAAAATTTAAAACTAATCCTATAATGGGAAAGATAATTTTTACGATGTTGCATACAGACTAGAGTTGGAAAGGAAAATTCAATAGAAAATAATTGAAAAGGAATACGCTTATTAAGATCCAATCATCACAACTATAAAGGAACAATATCATGAAGCTAAACATTAACTAGTCTAGATAGTTTGACAAGATCTCTGTGAAATAAATCAAGGGGGAATTAATTGATCCACTATAGAAGACCCTAAAAATTATAGATCAATCCATGCATTCTCATACCTCATTCACTAATATAAATATCTATATCACCCTGGTGGTCATCTGAATGATAACACATTCACTCCAATTTCATGAGATACCTCATGATGGCCTAATCCCACACATTGGGAGTTTCCTAGAATTTTTATTTATAGAATCCTATTTCGAAATGAAAAAATGATTTTCTAAGAGTATTACACTTCATATTATCATTAAATCACAGAGAAATGAAGAGTATTGGTGGTTTACCCCCACAATTAGTCACCACTATGAAGTGTCTAGAAAGAAAATTCTTAACAAGGTTTTTCCACCTTCAATGTGAATGGATGTGCGGGTAAGTATTAAAATTTTTGAGATATTTTATAATGTATAATTATATAGTTCTTGGGAGAGATTTAATGTTATGATAAGATGATGTTCTCATCATGGAGTCAAAAATTGTCTTCTAATAAAAACCATTTATAATGGTATTATGTAGGTAAATTAGTTGATAGTATATTCTTTAGTAAGAGGTTCTATTATGTGAAAACCACGGGAGGAGAGTCCTATATTAATGGATTAGATGTTGAGCTATAGTTTTCATTGGAATCCAAAAGAAATTTGAAAAATATAGGTGAATATGGTGAACAATAACTATATAACAACTCAAACTAAGTCTACAACTAGAAAAATAGATGTTTTGATGTATTTTCACAATTCCCTTGATACATTTACTAAATATTCAAATTATATTTATCATAATAGACAAAATCAATTTTATGAGTACATAATGAAACAAGAACATGTTGGTGAAAATCAATAAATAGTATATAGATTTAAGAAATATTCACTACTTGTTCCCTCACCGTGGATACTAATACACCACTTGGTAGAAACATTAGCCACATTCGCGACTAAAACCAGGGTTGTACTCAATTAAATGACAGAAGAATAAATGATCAATAAAAATGTATTTAGAACAATAAAATATCAATTTCACCACATTTTTAAACAACTTAGGTATAGGTTGAGTGGATTTTTACCACATGTTCTAGAATCACAGCCGCATATATATTTGAAAATTATAATGATAATAAGTGTAAAATAAGAGAGAGAAAACACTACCAAGAAAAATAATGCAAGAATAGAAGGTTTGAGAAATATTTTTAAAATATATAAAATAATTCAATGGATAATATTAAGGAGCAATATGTAACGGAAGAACCCATATCATGAAAATGATGTCTACAATTTCCGAGGAGGATGATTTTTTATGGGAAATATATAATAATAATTAAATTTATTTAACAATTTAAAAATTTTAAATATTTTTATGTATTTTGAAATATACCTTTCCTATATTCCATAATACATGATTTTCATGAAGAATGTTTTAACAAACAAAATAAATATTTAACAGATTGGAAAAATATCAATATTTAGATAATGCTCTACTCTATAATCAAAGGATTTACTAAAGAAGAAATAATATTTTTCTTGTTTTTGGTCCATATCTCTATGGGTTTTATGAAATTTAGAAAGGAATAATGTGGTTTTTTGCAATCATTAATTTTATATCGTACACCAGCTTCAAATAAATGGGACTAGAGGTCTTAAATCCAAAAATAGTTTCTCTTCAATTAGAAGAATCATGAGTAAAATTTCTAAGAGTTATCATCAAAGAAATTATAATAAATTTATTAATCTTCATATTACCATTGAATTTTTATTGCTAGATATGGAAGAATAGAGGACACATATTATTCTTCAGATGAATTTTTAAGAACATAATGAGTGGTGATCATTGTGAGTAGTAGTGATCTATGTTTGAGAGTAGTAAATGAACAATTAAGCTTCAATATCTATCTCATGATAATGAAATGTGATGCAAGAGAGGAAAATAAGTTTTGAGAAGATAAAATTTCACATACAATCATATATATGAATAATAATATGTATAATAGGTATTTAATTTTTTTTAATAATATAATAAATTTAAAAGTACTGAGAAACATAATGAAAATTTTATAGGAAATACCACTAAAACTGTAAGAGAGAACGAATCCACATAGTTTGGAAAACGCCATATTGAATCCATGGTGGATGACCATCCATTTTTTTATTAGGATTGAAGAAGAAATGGTGGAACACCCTGATCAAAATTAATATAGTGTTACCATATGGAGGAATTAATCTAATTAAAGTGAATGGGAAGGGATAGACCAATGTAGATAGGAAAAAACCGAGACTATTCATAGACCCCAATCAGGTACCATATTTTCAATCATTTATCCCCTAAGCTGAAGATATGAATGTAATTTAATTTGAATGAAAATAAAAAAAATACTTTTCTGGAGGAACCTCTATTTTATATGATTTTTCATTATTTTAAGTTTTTAGTAACACACACTCTCCCCCAAATACAACAAAATTCATTGATGTTATCCTATTGTTTCATCTGATATTTTACATTGTAGGTCCATCATACCATGAAAGGTAGTAAGAATCATGGTGACCAGAATGAAGTAGTAATACCACTAAACATCATGAAATACAACCACATCACAAATAACACATAATACACAACATTATAGAAATAAACACCATGAATTTACGGTAGGCCGAAAATATGAATCCATGTTCGATGTATTGAAATTATCAGAGTTAGCATTTCAATTATATAATTGTATACTATATTCACCCCATATAATTTTAGAAATTTCAACATCCAATTTCATGCCTACACTTGACTCTTTCTTTAGTCAAAAAAACTATGAGACAAAAACTACCTCAAATTACTACTATTACATTATTTTAAAATTTCTTTATCAATAAATTTCAATTCGAAAATAGGGAAACATGTTAGTTGTGATAATAATGTTTATTAGGATTTAGAAAAATCATGATTTAGGGGTCAATGATAGTTACTATAAACAAAATTTCCTTGGGTTTTTAATTTATTTCAATTTCTAATATTTTTGTTCATTTATTTTATTATTTATATTCATTTGCATGAGTAGTTTTCCAAAACATTAATGCCATTCATGATAAATCCTTTAATCAAAATATTTATTATACTCTATATATATATTTGTAATTATACTTGTTGATATTCTCTTCTAGATCTTATTTGAAAATTAACGAAGGTATGACTGAGTAATATCACATTCAATATGATTGATGCATCTATTATTTACACTTTATCCTTGGACCATCACTACATTAAACCTTTTTTACCCATAGAATCCATGAATGACCTAGATATGAAATAATCAATTATATAATCATGTTTTATCTATTCTAACCCTACTCAGAGTTTATTTCATGATATTTAAAAGAATAATTAATTGAGATGGACTGTATATGGTTGTTAAGATATAAAACATTGAGTAGAAATTATAGGATTTCAAATGATTTTGGGAGAGGCCTTGACATTTTTCTTGGTATTTTATTATTCATATTTTACATAAAAAAATAAAAAATAAAAATATTTTTTTATATAATGGGGGCATAAAAAACACCCATTACCAGAATGATGAATCTCAAAAAGATCTTATGTGGTAAGTTAGGGGATTTTAGATCTATCATGAACATGATTTTTTAAAAATAATTAGAAAACAAATAATGGGAAAGATATTTTGATATAAATATTGTAATTGTTGGTTTCATAAGCCCATTTTGAGATTTTTTTGGAAAGGGAGATGAAATCTATTAAGGATTTTTTTATTAAAAATATCTTTTTTTGTCATAATCTATTATTTAGATTATAACTTCATTTTTGATCTTTACATGTTTTATGTCATTTATCTATCTACCCAATCCTCATATTCATATATTCTTAAATGGTGAATCCCTCATAAATATTTCTCATCCCTATCTTTATATGGTTGTGATTATAGACACATTTCAAGCCTTTTATTAGTGAAATATTCTCAGGTATGTGGTAAAATCTATTCCCAATTATACCTAGATGATATGTCGTAAAATTATAGTGATGTAAATTATAAATAAAATGAATATTAATAACGAATTGGAAAATTAATATGTATGAAATAAACAGTGTTTCTATTTCAAAAAGAGAAAAGTAAAATACTTGATTTATTAGTTTTCTTCAATATGTTGTTGATTAATTATTTTTTGTTATGGTTCAATATTTAACGTCCCATTTAGTAAATTTATATTATTGAAATTATATAAAAATAATGGTAGTGTGAGAATACATTTTAGTATGATGAGATTCTATCTACAAGGATAGAAATAAATTCATGTGTGGGGGTATTGATTTTATATGTGTATTTCTAACATATAATTTTGGGTGTATCAATACAGAATGTTATATTAATAACTTATTATTCCTTCCAAAAATGACACTATATAACTTGTTTGGTGTCTTTTTGTACATAAAAATGAATATTTGGAAAGAGGAAAAAATGGAAAAAAATTAGGATCCTAATGAAAACCTCATTGTGTGATGAGATATAGTAAGAATTATCTTTAAAATATTAATTCTAGATGTTATCATCATATGTAGTGGAAGCAGACCGAAGAACCTAGTGGTGAATGTGTTCATTTTATGTAAGAAATTCATGTATCAAGTTCCATTCATGTGGTCAAGACTGAGAGAAATTGAAATTCATGGAGCCACTCATATAATTAAAGATGAATCAATTCATGTCGTATTCATAGTACATTGCATGTTTTCATTGGGATATAGTGAATTGGAGAAATATAACACCACTCATTACATGTCTTGTAACCAATACATGTCATGAACCTATCATAAAGTCTGGATTTTAACAAGTTAGTGTTATGGTTCTTGTAACATAAGGCTTACTTAGTCAAACCTTCATCCACACACTAGAGGTATAACACTCAGTGAGAGACACATATGACTACTCATGACATGCACCACACCATAGAGCATTGCACCTCCCTCCACCTTTCTTCTCTGGATATCCACATTTCACATTCTCATCATTTTATCATGATTGAGTAATTCATTCTATGTTCGAGGATGTTATTGTATGGGGATGTGATAATAATGATTATTCTTATCTTTTATTGATATTATAGATTGATGAAACTATATTTATGAATTCGAATTCTCATTTTTTAAAATTTTATAACCATTATAATGAATATATAAGAGTATTATTTTTTTAAATAAGTTAATTATCACATATTATTTATTTCCAGGACTCAATCTAGGTCAATTATTTTTAAATATGGTTTCCATTCACCATATTCTATGACTAAACCTAGTAGACTACCATTCCAATGATGTGATTACTAAATTAATTTGGATACCCAAACGAAGGATACCTGTAGACCCAATTCTAAAACCAAATCATGAATGATCACATAATAAATTAAATCCCTTTTAAATAAACAAGAAAGTCCAGGAAGCTAGCATGCCTTACCTCTAGATTTGAAACATTGTATTCAATGAATTCATTACCTCTCTCCAAATAATAATCAAATTAAAATTTCAATTCCATTAGTTAATATATGGCATATCAATCATCCTTGTGGGTTTGACACTATGGTATAATGTATAATTTTTTTATTTATATCGATTAACATTTTTATGATATTAAAATTTAATTACCCCATTGGAATTTAATGAATACCTATAGGATTTCACATCTCATGGATCCTATTTGGAACATAGTATCCACATGTTATAGGAATACATGTGTGTGATACTACTAATGATAGTTTCTAATAGATTGATGTTTAAAAAACAATCTAAATGGTGTTTTGACAATGATTTTTTGTGTAGTTATTATCAGTTATACAAACACATATTTGTTTTTTTCTATATGATGGGAGGCTATATGGACCAATGCTAAGACATTTTAATTAGATTATGATGACTCCTTTCTCATATCTGTGAGGTGTAGTGACCCTAGTAGATCATTAATAACACTTTATTCTATTTCATTAATCCCCTTTTATATTTTTATATGATGCCAACTGAATCTATTAACAGTCATTCTTGAATTTCCCATTCTACCTTGATATAACGTTTTACATAACAATTTTTTTTCATGGTTTTCTTTTCAGAGCCTCTAGTGTGATCTTGATAGGTACCTGATCCTTGATAGTGAAATTAACCTCTAGGGGGGGAGGTACTACCATATGAATCTTCCCTATTAGTGTTAGTTTATTATAATTTCTACTTCCATGTGATTATACTCCTATAGAAATACCCTATTAGGTATATCAATGTGGATCATGTCCTATGGAGTATTATTCCGAGAAAGTGATTCCATTACAGTTTTTCATAAACAATGTATTCACTAATGGGTTAAAATTAAATAGGTTTTCAATTTCATCATAATGGTTATAATAATCTATAAAATTTAAATAAAATCCTATATAATTATAACCATGTTGATATTTTTTGACTCCTTTTGTTCAATGATATCCATTTCGTCATTAAATAATATTGATATTCATGCTTGATTTCTTTTATTTAGATGCGTGATCGAATGATGCCTTGTTATATGTGAGATTGGTTAGGGGTTTGAAAAATGGTCTAGTTTTAAGGAACTAGTGACCCATATTGAGACATAATATGTTGGGATGGGTGTATTAATTAGTGGAACTTAGTTATCACTCGAACCCTTTTAGGTCATTGTTCAATTTGAACAAGGGAATCCTTTATGTTGGGTTTTCCTTGTTTTATTGACACATTTCTAGGTAATCATCTTGTTTTTGTGATAATTTTCAAAATAAATCGTTCTAGATTCTTGGTTTTTTCAAATTTGGGAGGTTGATTTATTATGATTCTAATAATGAACCTATGATTCATGTGTTTTAAGATTAATTTTATGAGCAATTATTACAATGTTCACAGCCATATTGACTGGTGGCTATGTTGTTAGTGATTAGGCATTAGAAAAGATATTGTGTGATTGGTGATCATGGAATAAATAACGGGACAATAGATGTGATAACATCTTAAGATTAGTTCCATGTGAGATATATATTAATGAGACATATGTGTCATTTATAATGGTCAGCTTGGCCTTTTATAGTACAACTCATGGGGGCAGGTGTATAGTGAAAATGGTACACATCTGTTATGTGTGGTACCATTAACATCTTAAATCCATTAGTCATTTAGTATGGTCCAAGGACTACCAGTTCAAATTAGAATATAGTAGTCAAGGCTTCCCATATGCTTTTATGGAATGGGAAATGCCCCACCATGGTATAGGAGACATCGAGAATGCATCTAGTGCCATGTGATGCTTGAACTATGGGTAGACCGAAACACACATTATCAGGAGAAATTTTTTATGTGGTCGGTTAAACAATGGAATCCTACTTTGAGGTGAATGTGGACCAAGATGAGAAATACACGCCACTTGATGGAATATTATCATTCACATGGTTTTATAGGATCATTCCCCTTATCAAAATAATTTCCTAAATATGTTGCGATATAATCATCTATATGATACGGTAAATCTAAATGTATTTTATATATTGATGAAAGGTAATCCTTGGGAATTATAATTAAGGAGTGTTATTTGATAAGAAATATGGTTTGGAGTACACCATTATAAATTTGAGGGTTCTAACCCCCATTACGATATAAAATTCACCTAATTATGTGGATTCCTTTTTAATATTAGAAATTGGTGATCTATGATATTATATTAATTCCCAAGGATGAGCAGTTTCATATACATTATAATGCATATGGAAGGATGTGGATAATTCTTGGGTTGTGGTTATCAACAAATTTAATTTTTTTGTGTTAACATTGAGTTTCTCCTATGGTGGGGATCATGATGATAATGACCCATATGTGAACTTCCTTTGAGAACAGTTGTGGGACCTTGAAAATTGTAATTATATCGTCATTATGGATTTCTAATGTCATAGGATAAATCATGATGGGGACTACTAGATTGGTCATTGAATTATAAGTACAGGTTTGAATAAAGGTTTGGGTTAGGTATGAGTGTTGGCTATGGGCCTAGGATTGATGTAATAATCCATTTGAATTGGATTAGGATAGATATGGCGTTATTATTGTGGTAGAAAATGGAAATTAAAAAGGGTTTGTCCTGGTCAAGAATCATTAATTGTAATTAGTCATAGGCTTCATTGAGGGTTCTTAAAATGATCTGGATGTTACTCTAAGAAATGGATAGAGTTGGGTCTTTTTAAAGAATCAGTGGTAGAATTTTTGTGTTTTTAAGTATATTTGGACATAAGCATTATGAATTGTGTTGTTTTTTATTGTTTTATGTAGTGGATAAGGAACTACATCATCAATGACATTGGGATGAGATGGGTGCAACCTAAGGGTTTGTAAAACATTTTCATGTAAATTTAACATGGACCAGTTGTGTATGTTCCATTGGGATTTGACATTTTGATCAAATTGGGAATCTCTAAGAGAATTTTCATTACATCACTAGGGGAATTTTTCGAAGGTGAATTCCATTGGAGGAAGTATAATGATTCAGAATTGTATTTTAAAAGTTTGAAAAAATGGCACGAAGAACTATAGGATGATGGATAACTGTGGTGATAATGAAATTGTGTATTTAGATAGACATGATTATGTAATTTTCATCTTAATGTTTCATCTTAGTTTAGAAAAATTATCTCATATTTTGTCAACATAAGCACCATATGTTTAAAAGATGCATGGAAGCACATTGAGAATTTCGAGACATAATGCAGCCATTTTTATGGAGCTCACTACCCAACTAGGTTTATTTGATCAATTTTCTTCCGAATAAGAATTCATAGGGATTTGATGAATTCATTTGAGGTGGTTTTAATATATTGTGTTTTTCAGGATGGATATTTTTAGAAGCAATTTGAATCATTAATTTATGGATAGGTAAAATCATGATCAGAGGTTCAGAATATTAATTTGAAGGTTGGGATGACTCTAAATACTTTTCTAAATGTTTTTTTACTAATGGGATATTTTCAAGAGGTTAAGAGATCGTATATGGGATTTAATCATTATTAATAGAGTTATGGGAAGGTGAAACTAATGGAACAATGTTTCTGTCGGTTTAGTGCTAACCTTGAAGCCTAATTGTGGGGGATATTTTTAATAATTTAATGGTTTTTGAAACCATGTGTATGGTCAGGTAAACCATGTGGGGGTCTATAATTTTTATTAGACATGTCATATGGATGAAACAAGGTTTAACTAACCATGCACTTCTACTGTGCAAGGTAATGGCATATGGGGATAGTAGCACTACACAATTGGCATGTATATTATTAAAAAATGTGCCATATCTGTGTAATTTATTTAAAAGTGATAAATTTTCATTTTCCCACTGGAACATTAAATTCTCTAGAAATATTTTCTCCCTCAATTTTCATTTGATATATAGTGCATAGTCCAGTCTCTTTCTCCCTTCCTTCAGGGGGGGTCAATCTTATTTTTTGTCAAAATTGAATGTCATCATGTTTTTTAGAATCTTTGAGGTATGTCTTTGACTCCATTATAGTTTATTTTTTTCTATTTATTCCAATATTGTCGGTTTTTTCAATTAATTATTTTGGTTCTAATTCCATTATATCATGTTGGAATCATAAACTGGTTTTGGGGGTTTTTCTCTACCGATGAAGAGGATGACCTAAGATACTATATGCAATTCACCGCATATCATATCATTGATTTATATCTATGTTGTGATTTTATAAATATTAAATTCCTTAAATAAAATTGTTTAATGGTTGTTTGGAACGATTTCATAGTCCTTATATGTAAATATATTTTGGGATTGTGTTGTGGGTGTTGGTGAGGGTTATTTCATAGTTCTAGTACGATGTCACTTACAGGGGAGGATTTTTTTAAGAACTTATATATAATATAATCGATTTTTTAAAATGAGATTATTTTGATTATTTAATTGTTTTTATTTATAATTAATTAATTATGATGGTTTAGTTGTGAGAATGGATATCTTGTGGCTTAGTTAGGCATAGAAAGGCCCAGGCAGCTACTTGAGGGAATTGGATAATAAATAGAAGTCATCTTAAATGGTATGAGGACTGTCATCCCTACCCTGTGGTATTTAATAATTTTTTGGTAGTTTGTTCATCCATGGGATTTTCTATAATGAGTATTACCCTTGGAAGAATAATTCACATGATTATTTTACCTAAATGAGTTTAATTATTTAAAATAGATGAATGTTAGGGGTAACTACAACCCCTCTTCACTTGCATCAAAACTCAAACTGAGACTATTAATGAGACTAAAGATCCCCTGAGGGATGCCTCTACTAATTATCTAGCTAGGATGATCCCATATTGGATTCATTCACTTTATCATTTTCTCATTTCATTTTAGGTCCCCATGTGGGACTCCCTTACTCATTTATTAACCTAAGGTATCCCAAGTGGGATTCCTCTATTTACATGTGAACCTTGAATATCCTGAGTTCAACACATCTCTTGAAAACTAACCTAAAAGAAACATTTTTCCCCAATGCTTGGACAATCCTGGGATAGTACATCATGGGTTGGGTAGTGATGGTAGATGGGGGAATCTAGAAACCCAAAAAAAACGTGTAATCCTATGAGAATAGTGTAGTTGTGATTGGGTATGGGTGTTGAACCACACCCACACATGCTTTTGTTCAACTAAAACATTACTATAGATGTATCTATAATTTACAAAGGTGGTTCTAGGTATTTTTTCTAGTGATCCATATTAGATGGGACTTATGTTGGGGATTCCTAGTGGTTTATCTTGAGATCATAATTTTGAGAATTATAGTGATATTATTTTGATTCCTAGAGGTACTACATGGGATCTGTATTTTGATCTTGTATGATCTACTGTTATATTATTGGGATTCCTAGATGTAATTTATAGGAATAAAATTTTTATTCAATGAGTGATACAGGGGTTCATAATGTGTAATTCCTTGGGAATTGATATAGTATATATGGAATTATGTTAATTATAGAACGTTATTAGGATTCTCAATACGGAATTCCTTATATGGGATCATAGGTTAAATAGAAATATATTACACCCTCAGCGATACATTGATTCCAAATATAGAATGTCTCAGACTTTCAAAAAGGATAAATGGAAATATATTATTTATTATTTGACACAAGGGTTTATGATATATAATTCCATATAAAAATAATAATAATTTATTATAAATGTCTGGAGTGTAACTTGGGATCCTGATAGGGAATTCCAAAGATTGACTCATAGGGAAAGTGGATTATATAATCCTTGAGTGATACATAGATTCCCATGTAGGAATTCCTTAAATAGACTCATAAAGAAAGTAATATTATTAAAATTTATATTTATAATTACAGACACTCACCATGGTTAAAAAAATCTGGTTCCTCTTCCATTAATATTTGAAAAAGTGTTGTATCTATAAGATATATAGTTTTAACTTTGTATCCTTCATTATAGTTATTGTAAGATACAAAAAGGAATGGACATTTATCTCTATGTTGTGACAAAACATTTTCAAAAAAAAATTTGGTGTAGGATGAATTACGTATCATCGATTTATATTAGGCACCGACCGATTGTCATGAATATACTTGATATTATTGGAATTCCATCAAAGTAAATTCCATAGTCACATAATGTAAAAAAAAATAGGATCAATGACCCAATGATCAATTAAGGATTGAGTTTTCTCCTGAAATTTATTACCATCATTACATTATATTTATTTATCAGCTATGATAATCTTATTTATGGGTCATTACCCGGTGGTATCATGATTTGGTAGGTATTTTTTACTTTAGTCATTTTTTTATATAGTTATTAAATTTTTTTCCTAATAAGTCCCTCAAATATACATACACTATATATATTAGATATGTACAGGCCCATTTGGGTGGTTCTCTATCATGTTTTTTATGAAAACCAACTCAAGTAACCATTTCACTTTTATAGATGTTAAATTGTTTTATTATTGCATGATGTGGTTGGGATGAGGTTTGGTATTGATGAATATGGATGGCTCAGATATGTGCATGGATATTGGGTGTTTCATTCAGCTTGATGATAATAGTAGAACATTGAAATTTTCTATTTGTTACTTTTATACAGTCCAATATATGTTGTCAGCCTAGTGGGTGATTAGTGTTGTATGTATGACATGGTTGTTCAAGAATTTACTAAATTCCATTTTTCATTATTTAATTATTCTATTTATATTCATTTAATTATTCCACACTCTAATTATTTGACTTTTATGTATATTGTTTTGTTACATTTTTTTCTGATTATAAAATAATGAGAATAGTATCCCAACTAACAAACCCACTTTCCTAACAGCGAGTCAACAACCTCTTCCATATAGGGAGGGTTGAATGATGTCATTTCACTAACAAATTCAGTTAATGTTAAATAGAGTTATCATGTTCAGTACGTAAAAAAATCCTTTCAATGAAATATATTGATAATTTTTTTGAATAATTCAAAAAATAATCCAACTGTTAGATATCTATACTATAGAAATGAATGTAAAATTATTCAATTATAAAAAGAGTAATTTTTCATAAAGATGTTTTTTGTGTTCAATGTATTTTATTATAATAAATTCAATATATCATTATTTATTAATTATTGTAATTAAATATATAGAATATATATTCACTCTAATATTTTGAAAAATAATTTACATTTTTTACTAGGGTAGGAATGAGTTGAAATTCAGTTTTACACAAAATAAGGAATTTATATGGAAAATAATTTATTGTCACATTATTAAGGTTTATTTTAAAAGTATATTATACAATAAATATAAATGGACTTTATAAAATGGAATCCGTATTTAAAAACATAATTTCCAATGAAAATTATGAGGAAACATTCATTTTTCATTATAGATATTAACTTTTATAAGATAGTGTCCCAGTAAGAGTCAAATCGAGTTAAAAGTGTTAAAAATGATCATGGTTAAAGTGACCTAAAATAAGACTAAAAACTATTATATAATCATATTTAGACCCTATATCATCTAATATTCAAATATTATTCAATTTGGAGCCATTCATCTTGAGTAAGATATTAATATATATTAATATTTTGAAAGTTTTCAAGTGTTTACTCACCCTTAATTGGGATATGACATATCCTCTCTTCACAATTCATGAGCCTCCTATATCAACAAATATATAAAAAATTCATTCCAAAATTCCCTAAAAATGATTTATAGATCCTATTTTATTCTAAATACCAACGAAATATTGGTTTTATGTTTAATCCATTGGTGGTTGTCCAAAGAATCGGTATAACCCTTAACCAACTGTTTTTATTTTATTTTTTCTAATGCTTACATAAATTACATGATAATAACTATTATATAATAAAATAATTGTCTCTAAAGTTCTAATATGTTGTTATTTTAGTGGATTAACCATTATTCTTCTAATTATTCATTAAATTGGAAATGAAAGCATCTATTATGCGTACATGTGGACTACTGCCTCTTGAAGTGATAATTGTTTTTCATGACCACAAAACATGTTTGGTTATTATTATGTATTTAATCTTTATTTTTTATATTAAATATATAATTAATATTTCAGAATTATAATATCTTATCAACTTTGTTACCTTACTATCCATTGAAAATTGATAAGGTCTCTAATGTGAACATATGGACAGTAACCTCTACAAAGTGATGTGTTTAGTTTTACAAAAACAAGCATGTTTGGTAATGAGTAAATATTTTTTGAATATATATGATATTTTTTATATATTAATTATTTTATATTACAAATTTATTAAATATACCTTATTTCATTCTATCCATTGAATAATCAAATTATTACCCATTCATACATATAGACTATCGTCTCCATGAAGTGATATAATTAATTTTTTCATTAATGGTTTACATGAATAGTTATAAAAGTTCATATCATGAAAAAATAATAGTATTTTAATTTTAAATATCTTGTAAATTATCATACCCTGAACTTGGTGCGAGTACGTGAATGATATCATTGAAAAAATCCTTGAAAACAAGCCAGTTTTCACTTAGAAGTTCTTGTTAATGATGAAATTGTTTCTAAAAGGATAATTGGTAACTAGAATGAAATAATACATATTATGTTGTATATGGATTTTTTATTTAATACACATTAAAAAAATATATATTTAATACAGAGTATATATGAACACATAGAATGAAATATAGGACTTGTGGTATATGATTTATGTTATAATCACATTTCATTTCAGGATTGTCTATGGTAAAATTAAATTGATTGAAATTATTTGGATAATAAAATTTTAAACCCATATTTTTTCACGTACTCTGTTTATTAAAAAAATTATTAATACATTTTTAATCTCATTAGAAAATAATAGGATAAACCAAATTTTTTTAATGAAAATTAGACTATATTTCTTCATTTATGACAAAAATTTTCATCAATAACCTTAATAATTAAAACAATTATAATGTTTTTTCATATTATTAAAATTATAGATAATTTTTATTTCCATTAAATTTAAATTATTTTAAAAATGATTAAAATGATGTTTTTGAAAAAAAAAGTTCATCAAAATAAGTAATTTTTGGCGAATTTTTCAAAAGTGTAAAAATAATATTCCCTTTTAACAAATTTTATATGAATATATTCTCCCACCATCACAACCTTTAAAATCATCAATGTTTTAATTATATGATGGAATGGTAATTTTAAAATCAAACCATTTTCATAATATTCTGTAATTTTTTAGTTAAAATTTAATCCAAATAATATTTTATTTATCTCTTGTTTTCAAAGAATGTTTTGAAATTTATTTTAAATATATTTTTAACTTATGTTTATAACTATTAGAGATTATTTTTTTAGGGAGATGTATTATGATACGATCCATTTAGTAACCAACCATGATTACCTACTAATCATGTACATGATTAAATCCTATCATAACATGAAAGGAAATCTTGATTTCAATTATCTGATTTCTAGAAACTAGGAATAAAAATACAAATTGGAGAGAAATATATACCCAAATTAAATACTCAATAATAAAAATTAGTGGAAATAATACATAAAAAATCATTATATCAAAATAATCATCGAGTGAATGATACTAAATTACAAAATAACAACTTCAAAAAATGTTACATCAAACTAGGTCAACGCATATCCCTCAAATACATCATCACATGATCTCTATGTAACAAATGGATCACATGCTTCACTATTAGCTGCAAACACCAAATGTCACTCTAATTAAGAACATTCTCTATCTTCATGTGGTTATTTTACTTTTTCTAGACCTATAATAGGATTTTATACAATGTTATAAATGAAAAAGTGTGATGTGTGAAATAATAGCACAATATGTCCCCACAAAGTATTCCATATTCAATAAACATATAATAAACCAAAAATTATTAATTTAAAATAATTCATGGAATGATATTAATTTCCCAATTCATATTAAAAATCTATTAAATTTTTATTATTTTATATATAAATCATGTCTGAAATATCATTTTCTTTAACACATTCATAGATAATAATTGCTATTAAGATATAAATTACCCTGAAATTTTATCAAAAACTGGAATATATAAGTATGTTATAGTCATATACTCATTTTTATGAGTCTTGGTTTTTTTATTATAAGGATTATAAAACATCTCATTGAAATACAGATCAATGTGTGAAAACCATTCAAAATTTCATGTCTAGTGGGTGTTAGAAAACACCATAAAGAAATGACTACCTAACCTCATCATTGTTTAGTTAGCATTTTCATCTTAAATCCATTTGATGGTAGAGATAATACATTCCTAGTGAAATTTAACCATTAATAAATGCCTGAGATCTAATATTCTTATATGAAATAAAATATTCCTTTTTATTTTAAAAATTAAAAATCAATTGGTCTTCAAAAAAAATAATTTATTTCAAGAAAAATTAATTTCAAACCCAAAATCATTTCAGGTAATTTTTTCTGAAGAAGTCATAATCAATGTCTTTCTGGAATTCATTTATCCACATAAAATATATTTTCTACAAATTCTCACACTATTTGGAAATCCAATATAATGAGTTCCAACAGAACCATGAAATTTTTAATACATCTATTAGGGATTCTAATTTATGATTCTAAAGTTATTTTCATGTCAATTTTTATTCATGAATGAATTAAAGGCTTGAGATTATTTGAATTTTATTTCAAAACCATCTAAATCAATCAAGATATCATAAAAATAAAAAACATTGGATCAAAAACAAAGAGTCAAAGGTCTATAATCAACATTGTGGTTATGCTAGAATAAAATATCATAAATCATGATATGGATCCAAAAGTAACACAAGGATCCACTACTCATGAAAACAAAAAGATAGAGGAAAGGAAATGAGATATGAAGAAAAAGTTGTGATTAAAATTACAATAATAGATCCAATACATTAAATGAAAATTCAATCCATTAATTTTCAAGGTTTTAATGTAATACACATAAATAGAGTCTCTATAAATGAAAGTATATAATTAGGGTTGATGGAAGAGTCTATAGAATTAAAATAGATATTAAATTAAAAATATATATTATATTCACCTTTAAAAGGATATCCAAAACGAAATTATCATCTATTAATTGTATTCAAAAGGTTATTTTGTGGTGCTAAGAAGAAATCATGTAGCCCTTGGAACACCACCGTCTAGTTAGGGGGCTTCCACTAGCTGGTCGTTGTCCCCCACAAACTAGCCAGTGGTATTCCTGTAGGAAACCTATATTACCAAGCTCCAATAGGTTTGCGGGAGGATCTTACACGCTAGTTGGTGGGCCAACTATTGGAGTTTTAAACTACAGGTGGGTATTCACCCCTATATAAACTCTTAAATCACTCCATAGTTTCTCAAATTAAAATCAATAACACAATTACATCCCATTAAAAGGATCTACCAAATAATAAAAAGTAATAAAAAATGTAAATACGTATGAATAAACACAAATACATGAATAGACCAAAATGAACCAAGGATCATACCTTGAATAGCGTGTTCATATGATACAATTCTTCCAACAATACTATCTTTATAACACAACAAATATTATCCAAAATATTGGACCATAATGATATGAGTCCATTTCTCTTTTATCAATGTATCATCCTCTGATGTCTCGTGTTAATTAAAACCATATTTCCACAATATATGTACCGTAGGTATATATGTTCAATGAAAAAACATTCTATTGAGAATAAAACATCTGAACTGGATAATCATTCATACATATATTTGGCTTCACATTACGGTCCTCCAAACAAAATAAATGAGACATTCTTGAAAGATAATTTTTGAGATCTTAAGCATGGATAACATCATAGACCATTGTCATTAGAGTTGGAATATCCAAATAGTGTTCCACCATCCAAATTCTCTCAAAAATATCAAATGGTACCAAAATTTTCAGCGTCCACATCCCTTTTTTCATGACTTTATTGACCCAACCAAGGCAAGACTCTCAAAAACACATTATCTTCTACTGATAACAAAAATAAACAACAATGTATATCTATATAAGACCTATTTCATCTATAATAAATTTCCATACTATTTTAATTCATCTAGATTTTTATATTAATATCTTGGATTAATCTAGGTCCCATAATGGATGATTTATTAATATATTACAAAATTACTTGAGATTTACAAGGATTATAGTAAAAGGCCTCATATGGTTACATTTGAATTCAAAAATTGTAGTTTTTTTGTAGGAAAAATAATCCAGCCAAGATAAAAATATAACCATCCTCAAAAATCTATAATTCAAGATCAAATATTGTACTCCAGAATCAATATATCCCATTCCATTTAAACATATATCTATGGATGATAATATACTCTTAACCCAAAATAAAATCACAATTTTTTAAGGAGGCTTTTGAAAAACATGGTTATGAACTAAATATACCCATTAGAAAAATGGAAGATGAAACCCCATGATATTTAATAGTATACTTCCCATAAATATTTCGAAATTCCTTAGTATTAGGTGTATAATGATTTGGAACAAAGTGAGTGAATTTGGTTAATCAATTAATCTACACCAAAATTAAATTCAATATTATATGATTACTCAGTAACAAAAAAATCTATATATATATATCTCATCTAACTACCATATCTTCACTGTTAGTGTTTGATGAAAACTCAAAGTCTTGGGATTCATTTCAATGACCTATTGAATGATTTTACCATGAGAAAAAATCATTCATGTTCCATTTCATAAATATCCACTAGAATCATTATATCATATCCTAAAACATTTTAGTCATTCCCGGGTGTATCACCTACTCAGAATGTTGACAATCCCCAAAAAAAATAGTCCTAATATTCAACGAAATGACATACCAGTTCCTAATGAAGAGGATACACTATGAAGATAGAGACCATTCAATAATGGTATCCCCACCATAGAAATAGTCCTGAATAACTCATATCTCATCATAAAAAGTATATTTATAGAGGATAATCTCTATAATAGTTCATGTTATCTTAATAATTTCCAAAACAATCTCATATCAACAACCCATATTCCTAAACACATATAAGAAGTTATATGATTAAGGTTCCATTTGTCTGATAATTCATTAATAACATGTGATGGTGGATTCAAAATAAATGAATTAGTGATAACATTCCCATTTCCACGGGTGTAGTAAATTTCAGTGTCAATTGATTAAAGGTACTCCACCCATCACCTATGGAAGAGTTTCAATTTTATTGTGAGAAGACATAACATTTTATTTTTTGATTAGAATAAATAGAGAAGAATTTATTAAAAAGGATGATAGAAAAAATATTAAGAGTGTGAATTACAGATTCTATTCTATGATCAGGTGTTGGATAGTTCATCTCACAAGGATAATATTGATGATAATTATAATCCACTATGTTTTCACCCTACATGGGAACCCAAACCACAACATAACCTATAACTTCATAAAAGACTAAATATCCCTACCCAGTCTCTGTAATATTGAATACATGATATTATAATTAATGATTCTTCAACTGATCAATAAAATTATAATATTTTGAATCTCAAATGTAAATAACAGCCTTTCTAGTAAGTGATGTGAACAGAGAATCCATCATTGAGAAATCTTTTACAAACCTGCTGTAATAACCTATAATTCATAGTAATCAATATATGTAAAACACATTTGATTATTTGTCCTAATACAAAATATCTATCTCCGTCTTTATATGTACTAAGATACCATGTTCCACTACCACATGCCTTAATAAATTCACCTCGTGAATCCAGAATTGGCACTTTGACTGGTTGGCATAAATTTTATTACTCCTCAAAATATAATGAATTTCTATCAAGTCATGCACATAATCTTACATTGTTTTAGAGTAATCCATGATATCATCTACAAATATCTCAATGAATTAATAATATAACTGGTGGAAAAGTCAATTCATCATCACCCAAAAAATTACAGATCATTGGTCAGTTGAAAAGGCATAAAAAGATACTCATAATGTCAATACCTTCCCATGGATGTTGTCTTTGGGATATAAAACTCTATTATCCTAATATAGTGGTATCCATATCAAATATAAATCATTGAAAACCACTTAAACCCATTAAACTGATAAAAAACAACATTGTTGGGAAATGAATGTTTCTTTATAACAATAAGTTGAATAATAATTCGGTAATACCTAGACAAGTGTAGGTGTTCATATTCCTTCTTTGTGAAAATAAACGATGGTTCCTAGAATGAAAAACTAGTTCGCATAATTCCTCTTCACATAAATTCATCAAATATATCATTTTGATTCCTTAGTTTATCTTGTTCTATATGTTATATGTGGATTTATATGGGCTATGTACTTAGAAGAATGTTGAAAAAGGACTTTGACTCTCTCTATAATGGAAAATCATAATATTTTTATAGAAAAACATCCGTGAAATATGTATCCAAAAGTGAAAGATCAACACATGACGATACCCTAGGTCCCATCCACATTGGAAAACATAAAACTCCCTATAATGGGTAGTAAAGGTGACCCACTAAAGATAATATTAAATCTAGGATTGTTATGAAATCATCTAATCCATCAAAATAATTTCATATGGAGGTTTCCTATACAAAACCAAAATATACTAGACTTGGAAAATATTCAATACATAGAAATCCCAAGAGGTGCATCAGAGACACTACTATCTAATCTTCCTTAAAAGAATTACAATTTACATCACAGATGGTATGATATTTATAAGAATATTTATCATGACCACAATGAATGTTGATAAAAAAATGAGAGAAATAGTATCAAATAAATATCTTACAAAAGATAAATCAACAGAAATTGTAACTCTCGCTATTATAGGACATGCTTCTAATCTTACTAGAAAATCATCAACTGGGTGATGATTCTTTTTTTCTTGATTCATATGGATATAACCCCACTATTCATGAAGAATCTAATTATTCCATAGGTCCTCCAAGTACTGACGATCCCATACTGCAATGACAAGATTGGAAAACAAAGAAATATATATATAAGTGACCCGAACATTGAAAAGAGTTCTATATAATTAGTTAATCCATACAACCATGCATTGAGTGACCATCATTGATACATTGAAACAGAGAATTGATTATTTACTAAAATCTTAAAATTATTTTGATAAAGTCCTCTATAGAGAAAAACCAATACTATTTCCACTATGCGACTTATCCTTATTCCTCATTCCTTTAAGATAATTGTTAAAACCAAAAATAAGATTATAAGGAACTCTCGTCACCCTATATATTCCATCTATATAAATTTAATCAATCTAAATATGTTAATAATATTTTCGTATATTTTAATTTTTTATGTATGTAGTTGATATTATTTATCATATTGAAGAATAATCTGAAACCTCCAAGCCATAATCATTATTTTATAATAACTCGAGATTGAAATAATAATGTTTGAAAATTTGATTAAAAAACTAGGTCACAATAGTAAAATCTTGAAGACGGTCAAGGAACTCCTTGGACATATCAAAAACCATTGAATCTAGATAGTTTTTCTCCATAAAAAATAAATTATGTCTTGCCACTAACAGAACTCATTATTATAAACCACAACTATCATATCCCTCTACTTTTTGTTAGTCCCATAAAATCTAAAGACAACACATTTCACCATAATTAAATTTCACGTCTCTATGAAATCAAAGAGTTTCTCAACCTTTTCCAGACAATTCTATACCCATGGAATTCGGGTTGTACCCTAAAATTATAGTGCTTTATGCTGATAAAACTATACGTAAATATCTATTTTATCATCCATTTTAGGTACAAACTATATTTTCTAGGTGTTGGTATGTGATACCCCTAATTCTAGTGCTTTGACTTCACACACTACTGCCTTCATGTGGTTAAATTCAATAGGACGGTTCGCATACATTAGTTCCATAGCATATCCCTCCTAATGTATATTTCGATATATTATGGAGTATGTGGTATTAGACAACATAAATAAATAAATTGAAACCTTAGACAAGATACTTTAGAAGGTCAACATTATCTACATAATTTTACAAGGAATCACAAACCTCTTATCAATGATTTTTAAAAAAATTAATACATTTCAAAAACACTTCAAAGAAATTTTTTTATTACAACACATGGTAGCTTGTGTTTCATTATTATTATAGTAAGTGAGGAGCTCAAATGTAACCTACCACATAAATACCAAAATTCATGTCTCATATGTACAAAAAAATATCACATAACATTCCAAATTTAATGTTGAGACTCATCCTCCATTGATTATATTATTTCACAAACCAACCCAGAAAAACATCTAAACTGGTACCCAAGTCAATCCTAACATGTTCTAATGGTTATTCACGATCACCATGGCCATATTTATAGTTCCAAGACATCCAAAAAAACAAGATTGAATGATGTTTCCTCTATAATAACTCGACAAGATAAGATGTTTAAATAATATACAAATAATCAGTATTATAAAACACTCATAAAGATAATGGTACTACAAGTAGACATTTACAGGTTCCAAAAACTATACATCAACCCAATTCAACCCATATCCATCAATGACCTCATCAAAATTCTATATGTAATAATTGGAACACATGATCAATTATTCATAACTGACACTGAATGGCCCACTAGTCAAGAACATCCTCGTTCTCTAAGTGATTATTTCCTTTTTCCAAGAACTTGGATAATAATTTCAACAGACACCTTATGGAAAAATAGGTGTGTGAGACAAACTATCCCAGATTTATTTCTCTAAGTATCCCATTAGTAGTCCTTATAAAATAAAATAAATATGATTAAATTAAAATAAAACATTTCATGGTAATAATTTTATAATTCATATAAAAACATGATTTTAAAAACATTTCAATAAATATTATTTATTATTGATAAAATTTCATTTCATCTAATATATTCATGATTAATACTTTTAATTAAAATTGGAATGATTAGTCTTTTTTTTAAACAACATTATATATAAACTATTTCCAATCACAACACCACGGTTAAGAGTCCTAAGGATGGGTTATTATATGTATCCTCACACATATCATTTAAATACTATATTAGGTGGGAAAATATCCATCGATACCAAGACTATGAGGAATAACAGAACCCCCTAATGAATAAACCCATAACAACATTATAGTTTGGTTAGCTATTTCATAATAAATCTATTTCAAGGGATATATAATACATGCATATCATTTTTTTCTTCCATTATAATAGCCTTGGAATCTATGGGGATCAAGGAAATAAATCATATAATTTTCTATATATAAAAACATTAAATCATAAATAATTTCAATAAATCATTTCAAATTAGGCCTATTTTCAAGTCTAAAACATTAATTATCATTTACAATAAAATATTCAAATGGTCATCATCAAAATCTATAACATTATAATGAATTAATTTCAAATAAAACCGTAAATAATTTCATTCCATATTTACACAAGAAACCATCATCAAATACATTATTCAAATCATTCATTAATTTCAATTCAATTTTTTAAACATTGTTAATTTATTTGAAAATCCATAAGAATAATATTCTTCAAAAACCCATGCAATTACAATACATCTATCAAGGATTCCAATTGATTATTTTGAAAAAATTTATAAATAAATTTCAAAATAATTAAGGAACACTATATTAAAATTTTAGTGTATCCATTACATAATATCCTACCTTAACCATGGTATCATTAAAATCCCATCATAGAATCCACAATGAAGATTTGAAAGGATAGATTCAATGAAGTGTGAATACTATAATAAAAAATAATAAATAAATATCAGAATCCATTAATAAAAAAGTACACACCACTCTCAAAGAGATATAGAAAAAATATTCATGTATAAATCAATATAAAATTGAGATTATAATTAATGGAAGAGATTTAACATATAAAATTAAACATCGATCTTGAATTTTCATGTTTGGAATGGTAAAAACTACATAATTGGAGTATATAAAATAAAATATGTTGAGTTACATTTGAGGGGTAGAGATTATAATTCAAACAAATATTAAAATAAAAACATTATTTATAATTTCTTAGAAAAGTTAACCTAGACTGGAAACACTAGCTCTTCCATTGCTTCCACTATCTAGCTTACGAAATCATGTAGACAATGTGTATTAATTGGAACCTCGCCATCTAGCAAGTGGGTTTCTATCAATAGTCTTGTGTTGTTTTTATTCGAAATCTATTTTTATATCACAAAATATCTAGTTGGTATCCCTCACTATCATAGAGGTGGAATTACTATAGAAAACACCTACTATAATTATCCCACCAGCTGGTCAGTGGCTATCACGGGCCATCCAATAGACCACGTATTGCATTTTTAAGCTATAGGTTTGTATCTTCCTCAATTTAAACTATCAAATTACTCTACAATGTCTCAAACATGAATCAAAGACACAAAATTTTCCAATCAAATGAATATCATTTCGTAAAAATAATTAAACAACAGAAAAACCCTTGAATTACCATAAAAACAAGAATATAAAAAACCTGCAAGGATCATTCCTATATGTGATTATCAAGATGTTATACATCCACATTCATTAATTATATTAATTGGATGGATTTTAATTATGAGGATTTAAGGATGATTACTTTAAACATGTTTATTTTTAATTGGTTTATTATGTTATGTCAAATCTTTATAAAACCATTTTTTTTCCACATGTTATAGTATGCAAATATGATGAAATTTTTATGAAACACATTTCCTTTACATCGGCTATGATATGATAATTTGATGAGTTTTTTTGGGATCATGTGACACACATATGTAAATTTTTTATTATTATACAAGAATGAAGAAAATTATATATCCCTATAATTAATTGGGTAAAGATGGATATCTGATGAGTTAATAAAGACTAGAATGGGAATTAAACCCCGTTCAGTATGGGACACTATCTAATAATAATTTATTGAGGGTGATCCTTGACTCTATTAATAATAAAATATAGGATAGTCCCAATCCATTATGACAATCATGGTAGTGATACTTAACTAAGAAACAATTATCTATGACTATTTTTCTTCAAAAAACATATTTCTTATGCTTCTAATATATTTTATTATATTTTGATTAATTGTTGTTGAATCTGCAAAATTATTAATTATTTATTTTGTTCTGACATGCCTTATAATATTATACGTGATTAACGATCATTTATTTATTATGTATCATTATCGAATGATATGGTCATATTCTGTTTCTCTTATACTTTATTTTTCTCACTTATGGTAATTTATTCATAACAGTTAATTTTACTCCTAATAAGCATCTGAGATCTGGAATCGTGGGGATTCCTTCTCCCCAAGTCATGAATAAAGGTTTTAACAAGGTTATTTCAAGTATTAGTACTTTTGGAATAGAACGTTGTGTGATATGATGAAATATGATATGAAATAATTTGATTATTTATCTGGTCTACAAATACAATAATTTTTTATATTTCTTAGGAATGTCTTATTAAAAAATGTATTAAATATTTATCTAAAATTAGGTTATCTTTTTTAATTTCCTTTTAAAATTTCCCCAATAATACTCTACAAAATAACAAGTTTGGTGTATTATTATATTTATCCACAACATAGATATGTTAAGAGTAATTTAAGAATATATTTTTTGATATAAATAAAAAAATAAGACAATATCATAGTGAAATGAAATATTATTTAATATTTAAGTTTTTATATACATCATTCCATAGAGAAAGAGAAATTGTAGTAATGTATTTGGCATAAAAAATCTTTTTTTCTAGAATATTAAATAAGTAGTAAGAGATTGGTAATTATGATATTTATTATGTATAAATGGAACATAATCAGAACATTAATTTATGTGTGGAACCTTGACAAATCATAGAAGAAGATAGGGAAAAGATTTTATCCCAACTATTGTATTAAATACGTTAGTTATTGGAATTATTATAGACATATAATATTATTTAAGAAAATAAAATGAAATTCATATATTTTTAATGATATCAATATATTAGAAGGAAGAAAATACGATTAATGTTTCACAATAATCCTTTGGAAAAATAAGGATGAATAATTGGGGGTTGTAGAAGTGATTCACTCTAAAATTTCATCATGTTGTGTATTAACGATACACTATATTAGGTGTATTGTTTAATGTATAATTGTTGAATAGGAACAATAATGGTTGTTAATATAATATATTTGGGAGAATAATTATCTCTATTTGGATCCATCAAAATATTTCTCAACCATAAATAAATACCCATTTTTTGAATAAAACAATTTACATATATGAAAAAAAAAGAATGAATCATTTTCTACATTATTTAGAAATTGATGTTTTGACGACCACTATAAAGGAAATCCTAGCGTATATGCTTAAAGGATATTTATAATAATGATATCAGAAGTAATTGGATATTGATTCCATGAAAATATTTTTATTGGGTAGAAGATTAACCAACTATACATGTAAAGAGGTGATATGATTCAAATCCTCTCAAGCTATATGTGATTTTTTTTCAATATTAACAAATTGATTATATCATTTTTTTAAGATAAGATTATTTTGTCATGGAATATATATGGTAACACTAGAATTAGAATGACTGAGACATCTAAGGAATTCTGTGATAAACTATTTGGTTTAAATCAAATGTCTCTAATTTTGATATAATATTATCAATTTCAAAACTATTAAAAGTATTATGATAATACTACCACTACATTGCACTATGAATGTATCGATACAATAAGTAAAATAACTAAATGAATTAATATTGGATACTATCTACCATTCTCTAAAAACATATATAATTAGGAATAGTAAAAATTATTCGATATAAAATGATAAATCTCAATATGATTCATTCAATGATAATAAGAAACATTTAGTGATTAATAATTGAAATGATAAAGAATTTATTGAGATAATTAACATTGTTTTATCTAAACAGATATAGGGAAATTGAAAATTAAAAGAAAAATATCAAATTAATATTTGATGATGTTGAATATGAGGAATATTTATATTAATATTCTTAATAACTTCCAAATAATGTTGTAGAGGAAGAACGTGTGAAGAAACCATTCAATGATGAAACAATATAGAGAAACCCATAGTAAAAATTATTCAACAAGAATAAATTTTTATATCAAAAGGTAAAATTTTGAATGACATTGATGTCAGAGTGGTTAAAAATTTTAGATTACTCGACGAACAAGAAATTTTTCTAATGTGGGTACATTTCATTTGGATGATAGTGATGATGAATATTCTAGAACCATTGACTATGTTGATCGTGAAGAGGAACATGAGGTATCCATAGATGAAATTTATACTTGAAGGAAAAAATAAATTAGTGAAAAAAACATTTTTTAATGAATAAATTCTTTAAATGCATCAATTAAAGGATTCAAATTCATTATTAAATATAGATATTTAAATACATTGATAATAAAATTCTATAAACTCAAATAAATGTTGATTTAATGATAAATATAGAAGAAAACTATTCTATCATTGATGAAATAATTTATTTTTTTAATTCTTGGTTGAAACAAATGACATAATAATAAATTGAATTCTTGATTTTGTGATTCATGTGTAATGAAAAAAATACTTTTTAATCAAGTTATTTTATCAGTATATTTTAGTATACAAACGAATATGGAATTTCACAGGGTTCCAATTGAATACTATTTTTCTATGAATAAGGTATAGTTCATTAGAGACAATAAAAAAGTTGCATGGGGGACATTATCACATGATGAAAAAAATTATTGTTTATATCAAGACTCATGAATAATAACCTCAGAGGGTGGTTGACATACATGACACCAAAAATCTACATCTTAAATCATCTGGTATATAAAAGACACAAAATAAGGAATCATAAATCTAGTGTTACTACTATGAGACGATGGGGAATATCGAATACATGGGATATATATGAAATATTTATTATTTAGAGAAACTCAAATAAATGAAATAAATCATATTTTTATATATCCATTATGGTTTTTAATGGTATAGTCATTAGTTTTAATGGTTTGGCCATATAGTAGTGGATTTTACTTCTGAGTAAAAACAAAATATACCAAAGGATATTTGATATAATAAATCATAATAGTTAGAGATATCATCATGAAATATATGAAATAGTAATATATTTGTAACATTAATGGATGAGGAAAAGGGGATGAAACTATAGGTTGAACAATGTTTTTATCCATCTAAAAAGGAAGGCTAGTAACATGTTATACAAATCATAACATTGTAAGCGATATTGTTTCAAAAAAATATTTATGGAAACATGCTAAAGGTGAACATGGATATTATACATTTGGTGTAATTACCATATTATGATAAATAATGAAATTTTTCTTTCATTAATGATGAAAAATTTCATGTCGTTAATTTTTAAAATGATGAGGGGCTAAAGATAATTATCTTAATAAATTAAAATATTAGTGGGAAATACCTAAGGTGCAGAAAAGTATTATTTTTTGAAGGTTTTAATTACTACTTAACATGATTCCATAATTTGACTTGAGACAAGAAGTGAACTTCAATAAGAAAAAAAATTAACAATGAATGAATGAAATGGATAACTTCTATTACAAGAAATGATTGACAGGTTAATCATTTATATAATTCATGGATGAGATTATAAATTCATTATGTCCAAAGAATAAGAGAACTAACTATGGTACATAAATTATGGACATTTGATCCAATATTATTTATATAACCTGGTGTGAAATAATTTAGATAATGATTTTTCCAAGATCATAGCAGATCAAAATCAAAATTTTGAAACATTTCAAAAAGGTATGTTCTATAGACCGACAATCTAATGAAAGGGAAATCACTATGGTTTCTCAATCTGGAGAATGTACGTGAATATGGATGGATTAAACCTTATTTCATAGAATAAAAATTGTATTATATATTTTTCATTTATGAATTTAAGAACATGGATTGGCTAATTATGATTTTCCACAAATCTATGGTATTCATGTGTATTGGTTGATATTGGTGAGAAGAAAAAAATTCATTTTGTTTGAAATTTCAGAATCTCTAAATTAATAATGGAATGAAATTAACTAATAATAAGGTAGAGGAAAATCATTAATAACTTGGGATTCAATATAACATTTCAAAAGTTGTGATATCTCTATTAAATATAGTTTTTAATTGGAGGATATAAATCATAAATAAAATTTATTATACTATTATAATGGAAAAGAATCTATCAAAGACAAATTGAAAGGATTTATAGATGAAGTTAGTTAAAATATCTAATGGGAATCACTTATTAAAATTTATTACAAACCCCTCATAAAACATGGTAGGAAAATAATAAAATCTATATTTATTTTTAAGTATTTGGATGTATATTTTTTTATTATGGTCAAATAGAAAGAAAATACGTTTGATGGTTATGTTAATAATGGAATTTTACAAGAAAGTTGTCACTCCATAACAGAAAACCCCATTTTTTGAAATATATTGGTTTCCCTATGTTTTCCAAAGCATTCATAGATAAATGGTTGTTTTCAGGTAGGGAAGCAGCTATTTCATAATTAGTAAAAACCATGTATCATCCCTTTTCAAAACATGTTTCCTAGAAAATGGGTTTATAAAGAATGTCAAGCTATGCGTACAACCATGTCTTCTACCATAGAAAACTATGTGGATTACACATCCTTTCAGATTGAGAATATTGCATAGTTATCACATGGTCTTATTGACCTAGCGGCAACCGTGCAGTCTATGGGTTCAGATAAAAATTGTTTTATTTCCACATTTTCAACTCATGTTTTAACACTATTAACCTTTATTCCCCACACACTCAACCCAGAGAATCCATAGATACTATACCATGCCTCTCCACTTGGATTTAAACCTCTATCATTGTGGAATATTGAGTATTCTTCATGATTTTTGGTGAATATTCAATGAAAATCTCTCCTTATCATATTTCATAAATTTCCATCATGTTGTTATTCCTCCATTGATTTGAATGAAATTAGGATCATGTTACCTTGATTTTATGTTTGGAGTTTTGATGTTCTAGGGTTCTTTATGATTTAACATTATTCTTTTGGATTCTTAAATGTATTTTTGATTTTCCGGTACTCTGTAAACCATTATCTGAGATATGTCTCCATATGATCAACCTTTTAACATGAATTATATTATTTCATGATGTTTACAATGTGTGATTTATTTCCATATAAAATTTATATTCTATTTTAGTATGGAAATTCTAGAAATTGGGTTCTTCTAAATTTTCCAATATTATTTCATGTCTTAATTATAGATTTAAATGGTTTCAATGAATTACTTATAGATGTATTTCAATTGTAAATTTATCAAAATAATTCAGATGGTTTTTTTAATGGTAAATGTTTTACAAGTTTTCCTAATATTTCATTTGGGATTTTCATTTTAAAATATTGGTTTTATAAGTAAATGAGGACTAGATTGATCATTGATTTTTATTCTTAAATTGGAAACCCCTTATTAAATTATTCCACATGGTTGGTTGTGTGAATTGTGTATTGAATATGTGGGACATGTTTGGTTCATGGTTTGTGTGTGATGTAGAAAGAGGTTTCACTCTAGCCGAGAGTTTAGAGGTGAGAATGAATATTATATTTATTATAATGAATAAGGTATATGTGAATATGATATCTTGATAAAACCCACCGCAATTTATTTTCAGGGTAAATCTAGTGTAGTGATCTGGGATCCTGGGTACACTTGTTTCACTAGTTGAGATTACACACATGCTTGTGGCCTTGAGTATATAACCTGTCATCCAATGGGATATGCACCTTAGTTGATATATAGAGGTAATCAATGAGTGTTTGATATGTGTGCATTGAAAATTGGTATCAGTATATATTGATAATGAGATAGTACCAATGGATATTCCTTAGGTAGTCTCAAACAAAACTATAGATCCTATGACATTAGATTTTCTAACACATCACTTTTCCATATTTTATAGTACCATTATACAGTAACACCCCTGATGTATATTCCATATTAAAATACTTTTCCAACTTTTATTTTCATCTAATCAACTTATTGAAATGATTTCTCACATTTTGGAAACTATTTTTGAAATGACATAAAATATGGGTTTTCAAAAAAAATAGAAGCTCATTATTTGTTTTGAAGAGAATGTAAAATAATATTTTATATATCTAATTTTGAAACATCGAACACTTTAATTCACATAAGAATGGGACATGAAAAAATAGTGGTGATCCATGAGGTCACAAGGAGGTATGTTCCATTTTTTTCTCGTCCACATCAATTTTCACTTATTTTTTATTAATTTATTTTATTAAATGATAAACCATTCATAGTTTCATTATTTTTAATCCCTAAAAATAGTTTCCATTATGAGTGGATTGGGAAATCCTCACATGCCATATTGCAGGCCATCTTGGGTGACTGGTATATAGTTATCCTAGAATGGGTTAGGATAAAATAGAGTCAAATTAGGATAGATAATGTTATTTGAGGATGTCTAGTAGATCAATTCAGTATTGATGTAATTTAAGCAGTTAACCACATGTAGTTTTTTATCACCACCAATTCATATGGGAGATTTAATTCCTATGGTAGATAGGGATGGTTTTTCGTCAAAATAAATGTTTGGATCTTGGATATTTTTTATGTTTTCTATTTGTATTTGAGTGGTTGGTGTTCCTATTGAGAGTTTTATAGTTATCATGGAGGAATTAGAAGTATTTAAAGGTTTATGTTCACTGTATTCCAAACCAAGAAAAAATCAAGAAAATAATTTTATTGGATTCTATCATACTCACATGAATTGAACACGGTCTTCCAAACTACATGGGAAAGCCATGTGTTGTGGTTGTTTTCAATGATTTTTGATTTTGACCATTGGAATATCTAGTTTTAATTTTCTAATTTTGTTGTGGGTTTGGGTTGGTTTTGGGGTGATACTTTTTTATTCTAATATGATTTCTTGGGTTATTTAAAATGATTCTAAAATGAAAATAATTTTTTCTCTAGAATAAAATGGTAATTTTTATAAAATATAATGGAAAATGTGTTTGGTATGGAATGTAATCAAAGGATGGGTAAGGGGAAGTAAATTAGAAATTGGAAACTATGGTTAAATTTATTGTCTTAGAAATGGTTATTTCCTATTTTTGACCTTTGAATTCTTATGAACACTCACATATATGGATGGGTGGTGGAATGTGTAGTTATTTTATTAAGATGGTATAGATTTATGTTTATATAAGTATTCATAGAATACTGCGGGTATGTGTTTAGTTTTTTGGTATTGTTGGTTTCCTGTAATAATTTTCAAAATCATGATTTATTGATTTGGAAAATTTGAATGATATAATACTTTCTTTTTTTGGTGGATTTATTTTGACTATGTGGTTTGGTTTTCATCGATGTTTTATTGGAATGGTGTTTGATTATGGGTATTTAAATCATGATTGAGATATAGCGTTCTTTTGGGTTGTGTTTTGATTTATTCTTGTTCTTCTTGTTTTTTGGGTATACCCCTATAGAGTTATAAGGGATTCTATAATTAATTTTTAGTAGTTTCTTGTGTTATGTTAATTCGGGTTGAAAAATTCTATCCATAACCATTTAGTTTAACATGGATACTGATCCCAGTAAATCTCAATAAAAAGATGTTATATAAAACTTCCATGAGTCAAACCCTCTTCAATTATTAAGGAGTTGGATACTGGGAATTCTGAAGAATGGTAATTAAGAATTGTGAAAATTTTCATCCAACGTGATTTACATAAACCACATAAGGTAAAAATTTTACACAGTTATGCTGGAAGTCTCAATTTGGTAGTTGTGGAAGTCAGTTTTCCAGTCTAAACCATATAATGTCCATTCAGGGGAATACTTAAAGGCCTTTTTCATTTAGTATTATTTCTAAAAATTTATGAGGTTACCAAATGAGAAGGAGTATTATTATATTATAAAAAGAACATTAATGGTTTTGGTTTATTCTTGGAGTTTCACTAAGATGGTTACATAACTTCTATAATTAGTCTAAGATGGATCCTTCAAGGCCCAATTTGTTGAAAAGGGACATTGACCAGAACTTTTTCAACTACTGTCATCCATTACCAACACATATGAAGAACCAATGAGGATGGATATTTGGATTGAGGATGGTTTTAATGGAGATATTGAGATGTATTATATCTCATATATCCATAGGATTAGTGGTGGGGGTTCTATAATGTGAAATGGAAGAGACAAACATCAATTCTATTGGGAAGGGATATGTAGTGGTAATTGTGATTCTTTTCACCAGAATCATCCATATTTATGTTAATGGTGTTCTATTAGTGTGAAAAGATAGTTAATAAGAATATTTCATGCCCATAATAATCATATACCTATCAAACATATTGATTCTTTGGCCACCTATAGGGGGTTTGTTGATGTGTTTCTAGGAAGCAATATGGATAAAAATACATCACTTCGAATGACCCATGTCCATAAAGAGAATCATGGTGAGAATGTGGAAAATTTTTTAATGTTCTTTTGATGTAAGAATTTTTAAATTTTTGGGATGTTGAGAATGGTGGTGTGGGTTTTTGTGAGAATGGGGGATGATTTTTTACATCTTCTGGGATGTCCTGTTTATAATGGGAATATCATAGAGAAATTCTAAATCTTATGGGTGTAGAATAGGGTTGTTTGTTTTTTTTTGTCCTGAAGCCTATTGAATTGTTTATTTTATTTGAATTGGTGATCTTATTTAGTTTAGAAGAACCAATGTCGATCTAGATCCGTAATATGGTGGGGATTCCACCATGGAAGGAATCATAGTAAATATAGATTCCCACCTCACTTCGTGACACAATTCATTCACCCAATCCCACCAAACTCTGAACATGCTATCTAGTAATCATATTTTATAGATCATGTAGATAATTATCATGAATGACATGAATTAATAATTTTAATATTCCTTCAGTAATTCTATGATGGGGGTATGAGTTTTACATGTTTTAAGAGCATGTATTAAGCTGTTACTCTCTCGATCCTTGCAAATTTGTTGGTTGGTTAATAATATGTTGTCTCATAGGATGTTGCTTTAGATATTTAGATGGTTACATGAGGATGTTATTTACATATTTTTTTAGATTATTTAGGTTTATGATCAAGATGCAGAGGTGGGTCTTTATTCATTGATCTTATATTAGTGCGGTATTTTTTTTCCTGTGGAGTTCTCAATGCCCCATGATTTGGTTTTCTATATCCTTTAGGAAATTCAGGTGGATGAAATTAACAATTATTCTTATAATTATCACTCCCCAACCCCAAACAACCCAATTATTTTTTATATTTTTGATAATTTATGTTTTGATTTTTCTCAATCCCTTTTAGAGAAATGGTGGTTTTCAATCTAGAATGTGGGAGTTGAATGTTTGGCATACTGTTAGTAGAAACCAGGTGCCATATCCTATAAAATATTTTATTTTATAAAGTGGTTATTTAAAGGTCAAATTATTAGGGTCATGACCATTCATCTTTATCCACATTTGAGACTAAGGATACCACACGGTAAGCACCTGATCTAGCAAACCATGTGGCAATCTTGTAGTCTTCCAAATTACATAAATAATTTTGTTTTTTTAGTTTAACTTATCATATATTAACACCATTCACCACTATTTAACCCCCATATGATCCCCATCGGAAGTGGATCCATTAGCATTCCTCTCCGCTTGGTTAATCTCTACATCAATAGTGGAATCCATGGGGTTTTCTCATGATTTGAGGTGAATCTTCATAGGTAATAACTCCTTGATCCTAATTACTCTTTATTATTCAATTATATTTGTTTTCTTCTTCATCCTGGGATTACGGGGACCTAGGGTTCACGTTGCCCAGATTTTAATTGTTGGTTTGGATATTATTCAATTATTATTCATTCCTCTTTCTTCCATGGGATTCTAATAAGTGATTTGGTGTTTCCACCATCATTCAACCCAGGATTTGAGGTTTATCTCCCTATTATCTAAATTATTAATTGAATTATATTATTTCTTGGGGGGGTTTTTTTAATTATTTCTTGATGAAATTTATATTCTATGTAATAGAGTTAATCAATGAAATTGGGTTATAATTCATTTTCCAAATCTCTCCCTTAACCTTATTATGGATTGCAATGGTTTAAAACATGTTTTTAAGTTTGTATTGAAATTTTAAACATAGCATAACCAATCAAGCTTTGTATTTTAATGTTTTTAGTTTTTACAAGTATTCTTATTCTTTTGAAAGAGTTATTTATATAAAAAATGTATAGTTATATGATTATGAGGCCCAGATAACAATTTTATTGTTTTATTAAAGTGGAAAACCACTAGTAAAGAATTCTCGTTCTTTGATTGTGTGATGTGTGTGTGAAATTAGTATTTCATGCTATGTATATGGTTTGTGTGTGAAATGTAATGGAATTTTACATAAGGTGTGAGTTCGTATGTGAGAAGGGTGATGGGAGTTATTGTATAGAAGGTGAAGTATATATATAAAATAACATTATAAAACCCAATATCATTTATTTTAATGGGAATCATTAGGTGGTTAGGTGGGATCCTTGGTATATGTGTTGCACTATTTGATATTAGACACTAGATTGTGGGATTGAGTTGATAACCCGACTGCCAATGGGATGTGCCCCTCAGTTGATCTAGTGAGGGTGTTTTGAGTGTTTGGTGTGGTGTGTATAGAAAAAAAAAATTCTCGTAGAGATTGATTATAAAATAATACTTGTATCTTCTTTAAAATAAATCTTAACCACCACTAGAGAGTCATTTACATTGAGTTTTCTCATATGTCAGTTCTCCCAATTTTCTAGTAACATTAAAAAGAAACAACATTATTTTACATTCCATATGAAAATACATTTTCTATAATTGATTGTGTTATAAATAAGATAAATAACATTACTTATAAAAATTTGTAAATTGTTTTGAAAATATAAGGGGTTATGTTTTTTTTAATTGGATGCTAATTATTTGTTTTTTAATATGATGAAAAACATTATCTTTATATATCATATTTTCAGACTAGCAGGACTAGAATTCCCCTTATATAGAAGTAATAATGCATTATTTATCCGTGGAATCCCTAATAGGAATCTTGGTGATAACACCTTCTTTCCTTATATTTTTTTACTACATATTTTCTTAGTTCATGAACAATCTTAGAGGCAACATGGTTTTTTGTTGTTGGGGATTTATGAGATCACATGGATGTCTGTTCTGTTTTCATTTCACTTCAAATATTTATTGTTCCTTATTTTTTACTTTATTTATTTCTTTTTTTTCATCTTAATCATCCAAAATCCCATTATTTTGGATTCCCAATAGTATTTCTAGACATGGATGATCATGAACCCATCTTAGGATATATTGTGCGGTAGATCAAGTGATTGGTTTTGGTTCAAAATAGATTGGTTCATGGAAATATTTTCCTAAAATAAATATATATAAATTTTTCAATAAAATATATTGTAATTAATTAATATCCATGATGTAAAAAATATGGAAAGGTATACTTTTTTTATGTTTGGTGTCCAGAATTCAGGAATATATAAAAATATTTTATGAAATTAATTTTTTTCTGAAGAATGTGATAATAATGTGCATGGATTTAGAGGAGAACATGATATTGTAAATTAATTAGATAAATACACTAATAATTAATAACCTATAAAAGGAAATATAATAATAACTGTGAATGAAAAATATTCACAAATAAATTAAAACATTATAATTGGTGATCAAATAACCATGAATCAAACACATATATTGATGGCTTAGTGGAAAATTATTTTTTATCTCACATTATATAACAATTCCTTAAAGAGGATATTATACATAAAAAATGGGTTAAGGATGTAAATGAATAAATTTATTATATTAGTGAGAATCAAATTTGGAATTTTGTTTCATGACTAGAGGTTGAATATATAATGAATAATCAAGATTTTACTCAAATTCATTGGATAGAACAAAAACATAAAAAAATTGGAGTTGATGTGATATCTATAATAGCTATCCTGGGTGATTTATCGAGTGATATAAATCATAGAATATATTATATTAATCTTACAAGTATAATAAACATTAGGATAATATATGACATTATTAATTAGATGGATGGGAAAGGGATCATGATTTTTAATTATTAGTCCTGAAAACAAGAATATAGATCTTCTGAAAATGAACATTCCGTGGTGGAATTCCAAATACTATGTCTGTGATTTTTATTATAATTAAACTCATATCTCTTGATGGTTTTGATATTAAACACCACACCCAGGATGTATTTTATTCTATATAAATATTTTTTTATTTATATCATATGATGAATTTACAATTATCCAATTCCCTTTGGTCACCTTATAGAGAAGTTATATTTTAGATATTTCAAAAATTGGTATATAATGTTTAAATTTACAGTTGGGAATATTTTCATAAAATTAATTTTAATTCATAATGAAAATTATGAATATTTTATTTGGAATGGGAGAGTTATAGAAATACCAATATGAGGGAGTTATTTTTATTAAAAGGTATTGAAGATAATAAAGTTCATTATCATTTTATATTTATTATTCTTAAATATTTACTCCTTTTTAATAGACTAATAATGTCTCAAGAGGGCATAGATTTTCTAATTGGTGAATCGTTGATAAACTCTTTAATAGAAAGAGGTTCAAAATGTGGCAATGGTAAGATCAATTTTTTTAATTATACAATAATGGATAAAATGATTATATTTTAGATGTGTTGAAAAAATCAAAGTGGAATATTATTTGAAACAAATACCTTTACATGTATATTTTTTTTTGTTTATTGATAATTTTATGTAAATGTTGTTTGGATATCATTGAATTGAACATCCAAATTCATGAAGGGGGATAAAAAAGTTTGGATTAATGTAGAATGAAATTCTCTTTAATTAAAGAAACCACACTGAAACACATATGGATATATCATAAAATTATTTGGAAAGTGTTTAGTCTAACATCCATTCTAAGGGTGCCCAAATCGCAAGCCTTAGGTTGCATAAATGTCTAGAATTATGTTAAGAAAAAATTATTTCATCCTTGAACTAGGGCCACCCTGTTAGTTATCCCCCATAGAGGTAGCTTGTAGAGATCAAAGGAAACTCTAAACAAGGTGGTAATTTAGTGTAGATTAGGGCCGTAATAGATAAGTTCCATGAGCACATGAGGCTCAACCCAGTTGGCGAGGTATCCTTAAGTGGATCTACAAGACCAATGTTCAGAACCAGAAGGTGGCACATTTCAAGTGTACTGTAGATGGAATTGTAGCTGTATTGTAACAGGCACTTTAGCAGTATATTATAATTTGTGGTACTGTAGTTGGTATTGTAGCAGTTCTGTACTAGGTATTGTTCAGTACTGTAGCATCCCAATCTATTCACATTAAGCCACCAGCTTGGGCTTGAAGTCCTTAACACCTTCCATCCACCCAGTCCTTTGGGTCAATCGGGCTTCCATGCAACCGTTAATGACTTCAGGCCACCTCAATAAATTCATGCCATTTGTAGTTGCCCAAGACAAACTCTACAAAAAAGTAGTATCCTTAGAGGGGGATTCAAAGAAGGTGAACTCAACATATTATAACAAATGGATTTTGAAGAAATAGAGGGTGTGGATATGCAATTGGGACCAGTCTATTCTTGCATGGGAAGCTTAGCCAAACGGCCATGCGAAGGTGGAGATCTACTACTAAGATGCAGATGCTAGGCAGGGGCGGTTCCTTGTGGTCATAGTCTGGGTGAATTCCCTAAGACCTTCAGGTCATGTAATGTATCTTAAGCTTATGGGTCATGAAATCACTAATCCTATGGGACTTATAAGGGTTCCCCCACATCTCATAAAAGGGGGGTTATCCAAAATCAATAAAAACTAATCCCTACGTTCCATTCGAGTGTATAAATAAGATCCATGAATATAATGAGAGGACATGTGTGGTATGAAACATGGTTAGTGGGAATTTTGTCGTGGGATAAGTCGATGGCACATAGATTTTTGTTACGGAAGAGTTGCATCATAAGTAATTTAACTGCCATATTCTAATATTAAGTCCAATGATATATAATTATATATGTAAAACAAGACAAAATAATTTTTGTAATGATATAATTTATATAGGTGTGACTATGTATTTGGAGTATCCTGTTCTATTTTACAACAAAATAGACCACATAACAGTATAAGAAAGTCATATTTTAATGGAATTGGAATTTTAGAAACCTCCAAACTATAGAGAATGTACTTTGTTACAATCCTATTAGAGATAATTATAACTACACGAAAGATATTATTTACACATTAGTGGAATTAATTTTAATAGTGTGGAAAATTTGATATATTAAATGTATATATAACTCTAATATATAGAAAAATGGAGCACACTACATAGGTATCGTGGTTGAAAATTTATGGAGAATATTACAGCATAAAATTTTGAAGTTACGAAGATTTGTTTATAATAAAAAGGTGTGGATATAGTCAAATTATGATTGAAATTTACATATGTAGTGAACCATGATTCAGTATTGATGTTGGTAGATAGACCGTAATTTGAAAGGCAATGTAACACCTTGCTCGATAAATTTATATTCTACTAATAAATTTTTTTCTATGATATTTCTTGAGAGGAAATGGACTACGAAATCATGCATTTAGTCAGTTTTAATGACACATAAACACTACATTAAATTTTTTTTATAAATTTTTAATGGTTAAAAATTACATGAAGAAGAATATTTGATCCAAACTAAATGATTAATGATATTGGTTTTTGAATTATCAATGATTGCTCGTGAATATTTTGAGAATAAAAGTAGAATCTAGATATTTTTAGATAAATATTTTTCTTAACAATAATAATGATGGTGAAGGATTTTTAAAAATTTTCTTAAAAGATAATGATGATGAAGAAGGTGTTGCAGAGGTGAGTCACTGTGGATGTTTTTTGAACTATTTAAAAATGATACACTGTATTAGGATTATTTTCATATAAAACAATTGAAGTGTATAATATCGTTATAAATGGGTTAGTGAGAATCTATCGATGATGAAAATTATTGATTTATTCAAATAAATTTTGTAGATAGTGATTCTTCAGGGTCAGTGTAGACATTCCTTTTCGTAAAAACATATATAGAATTGTTTATGGTGTCATAAGTGAATCATTAGACTAGTAATTGCATGGTCCATGGATTATGCTATACTGGTGGAAAAGTAAAAGTTATCATGTTCCATTCACTACATTTATCACTAAAAACTTGTATTTATTTAGGGATAAGAGTATTATTCATATGAAAAGAAAAATATAGCGAAGAAGGTTTAATTTTTAATATAAAATACTCTATTTATCCCCCCCCCCTCTCATGGTATATTACATTATTTGATCCCAAAACAATATTATGTGTGATTAGTAAAATACAACATATTTTCATTGATTGAGGTCATTAGAGGGACTATGAATGTAACGAACCAATGTTTGGTCAATGCAATTACCTTCATATAATTATGCCTTATATTATAATCACATTAGGAATCACAATGAAATCTAATGATACAAAATAGTATGTGACCATTAGACATAATTTTACCACTTCTATATTTTGAATTTTGAAAATCTGACATACACGGTTACGATTAGTAAGTTGTTTTGTGTCCGATAAGGCAAACATAAATTTTTTTGAATAGTAACTCAACCTTATGAATAGTAACATACACATATGAATAGTAATATAACCCTTATAAATAGTACATTGTCCAAAATAATAGTAACTATATTTCCCAGTCCCTAGTTACCTAGAGTCGGTGCATTATTACATAACATTGGCCTGATCACAATAGATGAGGTCTCGAATGACCGGAATGTTTAGTAGACTTGGAAGTAATATATACACACATAAGTTTTAAATTACATCATGAAATAAAAAAACTACATTGTGTCCCCTTTTAAAACACTAATATATTTTTTACTATCCCTACTAGTCATTCATAATATACTTATTCACATCCAGTGAAAAAGAAAACATAATAAAGGGGTGAGTTCAGATGCTCAGTAAGGATAAAAATAAATTTAAAACTATCATAAATAATCATAAAACATTTAGTCAATGTATATTGATAAAACAAAAGAACATTAATCATAAAATTCATCATAATATGGAATATATAAATTCAATAATTACACTTACTTATTCACAAGTATTTTCTACTAGTCAAATATTCACAAGTAATATCAATAGATAATCTCATAATGATGGAATGAATACTACAGGACATTATAAACACATAGTCATGGCCTCATTCCCAGATTACAAATCAGATTTTGTCAGGGCCTTGTGACAAGACACTAGATTGTCTCATGAGACCTAATGATGCATTGAGGAGCTATAGTGGGCTCCACCTGTCACTTACTAAGTTTAACACAATCCTTATATAAATAGGTTGAATGATAAAAAAACATTCGTAATAAAACTAACATACAAAATGTTAATACTTTAACAATAAAACATTAATGGTATTAAAATAAAACAACCACATTCAAACATATCACAACAACTTCAATAAAATATAGATAATTTTATCATATTAAATTAACTTTGAACAAGTGTAAAATCCCTCGAAGGATGATGACATAGAATAAATCAAAAAAATTGAGAGAAATACCTCTACCTATTTGGAAAATCATTTAAAAGGCACATAATTATAAAAGAAAAAAATTATTTTTAAAATATTATTATATTCTTGTAAGGAATGCTTTGAAGGTGTTATAATGGCATAAAATATCCACACCCACCATATAAGTTAAAAAAACATTCTTTCCTTAATTTGTCGAAAAGTTCAGAAAGTACCTTGTTTTTTAAATGAAGGAAACATTCATTTCAAAACAATTTATAATAAGTAAAACAAGGGTATAAATTAATTTAATCCATATTTAAGGAAATTTTAAATACGTTTTGAAATATATTTTTAATATAGACGGATGTAGATGACAAACAAGTTCTAGTAAATACATTCTTAAAAACAACCTCAGATAATAAAGAGATTGTAAAACTAACCATTACCTTGTAATTTTCCTTAGTCGAGGGTATGTTAACATCTTGTATAAAAGTTATATTATTTTTATTAAATTATATAAGAACCATACAAATATTTATGTTATCATATATGATATTCAAATATTTCTTTCTTAATAATATTTCTATAGTATCTTTGTTTAAGTTGTTAATAGATTCATTTTCCATTATATGATTTATTTCGTAAGTAATGGTTTTTATTGATATGATTTTTTGATTCATATCCATAATGATATTAAGTTCTAAATTATTATTTTTAGTTATAAATTTAAAATTATTAATTAATGGTTATGATGGAAAATGAAATCTCATCGCGTCATGGAGATGGTTAGTAGTACGTACGCATGAGCGACAAAATCATTCAATTGAATGTGAAATGATATGTAAATATGTTGTATATAATATATAAAGAATAATTAACATTTTATATTTATTATATATATCAGGTATACATCATTATTATACCAATCCAAATAATTAAGTGTTGAATAACAAATTGTACCACGATGTGGAGATGGTAAGCTGTACGTATGCATATATGGTGACATTTTCATTAATAGGATGGGTAGAATAATGATTTTTGTTATAAAATATTTATAATAACATCACATATTGTATAAGGTATTGGAGTTATTATTTTTGTTTCGAGACAACAAATAAAGAGGATGTGGAAGAAGAAAAGAACTTCGAACAATGTGATGAAATAATTGCATCCTCTTTAGGTGCTTCCTTTTGATTACATCAAAAGGGCCCCTTAAGATGAATTTATGATCTAAGTAATTCCTTTAGGATTAATTAAGAGTAGTTGGGAGGATATTTTAGAAGGTTTTGGTGAGGCCAAATGGCTTTGGAGGTGTTAAATTAAGAGAAGGGGGAGTTCCCTTTTATAAGAGGGGTGAGGGACACATTAGGAAAAGCTTGAAATATTATTTTATTATAAAATCACATTCTATTTATAATGTATATAAATGGATTTATTTCTAGTTTAATATGGGGATTGGTCTAAATACCCTCAACCAATAGGTTATAGAATTTTTTATGTCATCATATTGGCCTTATCTTTGAGATTTATTTCATAGTTTAATAGTGTAACTTTTACCATGTCTTCTTATATTTATATATTACTAGATTTATAAAATTAAAATAAAATTACAAGAGAACCAAATGGGGTTAATTAATGAAATATATGTCATTATATAGGTTTTTTGGATAATCCTTATATTTTTAAGACAATTATATAATTTAATAAAATACAATTTGTTTTAAAAACACATTTATGTCAATTTTGACACTATTTGTTATTCAGTTTTTGTGGAAGTCCTAAAAACATTAACACAAAGAAAAAAATATTTAATCAACCCTAAAATGACATATTATCATAGAGATTAAGTGTAATGAATAAAATGTATCAATTTAAATTTATATTAATATTTAAAATATCAATTATTTTAATATTTCATTAATATATTTATTACTCCATCAACATTATGTCATAAATAAATTTAAATATATAATGTTTAAAAAATGGAAATAAAATACATTGATATAGAAATTATTTTATATTTCTAATGAATATATATATATATATATATATATGAATTTATGTTATGTATATCCCTATATAAAAAAGGGTTTAGTTTTAAAAAGTTGAATTTAAAACTTTTAACTTTTCATTAAAAAAATAATAATGAAGATTATAATCTAATCCATGTCGATAAAAAAGGATCATATTTTGTTGATATGGTTTATTTAGGACAACATAAACATATAAAATATATATAATACATGTGTTAGGGTAATTATAATATCTTTATTATCTTTAATTATCCTATTTACTTTTAACGTTGGTAAAAAAATTCAGAAGTTACTATTCACCAAAAATTTTGTTATCCTATTGAACAACATTTTACTTTTTGATTTCAACCATGTCTCTCAGATTTTTGAAATTCAATTTACCGAAGCAGTAAAATTATGTTTTAAAAAAATTTGCAAATGTTCTTAGAATGTGGGTAAAAGACGTTTAACAAATTAATAAAATTTTATATGTCCATTTTTATTATAAAATGACTCCAATTAATTAAATTAGACTAATATATTTTTTTTGTATTTATTTTTTACTTTAAAATAAATTTAAATAATTATTTTAATTATTTTAATAAAAAGTCAGTTTTTATGTACTATGCAGTATTTTTCACTGCTCATCAAAAATTAAATGTTTTAAAAAAATACAAAAAATTCATCCTACGATAAAATTTATATTCCAAATCCAAAAAATATAATATATTTTACCAAATTAAATTTTTAAGAGTGTATAATATTTGTTTTATTATTTTTCACAAAATGAGATAAAACGTAGTTCTTTTAAGAAAATAATTTTCCAAAATATATAACTATTTTAACAAAACATATATGCTTCATTATAAATATTTTTTATTTATGTGAAAATTTTATAAATGAAAATAAAAATTTATTTGTTACTATTCATATCATAATATTTAATTGATAAATAAATATAATTTTTATATAATTATAGTACTAATGTGTTGTTTCGCCGAAACTCAATCTTGCGTATGACGCATGTGAAGTCGGTGTTGCGTGATGTATAAGTTGTTGACATACTTTAAAAAAATAAATTAAAAATAAATCATGGAGTGTTACATTCTCCCCTTCTTCAATGAATTGTTACCTCACAATTTGAAATTGTTCTTCAAAAATAAAATCATAAAAATAGAAAATAACATTGTAGAAAACCCACATCAAATATAGTGTTATTAAAATCTAGTTTTAATAACAAGGAAATGGAAATGAAAAATTCACCACCAAATTCTAATTTCGGATATGAGAACATTGGGGAAAATTTGAGACACATAATTGGAAAAAAAAATGGAAACATTTATAAGGAGTTATTGAGGTCATCAATCACAATCATGTGAACATTAAATAGAAAATTGAGGGCTTCAATGCTCTAAATCTATGATGACATAAAATATCATTAGTTCATGATAACATAAGTTATTAGGATAAACCATTTTTAAGATCCTTTTCTTAATGATTATTAATTAATTTCTTCATATAATCAAAAAAATACATGACAAGTAGAGTTCAATCCATTAACAACTTTCTACCACAAAATCATCTTTCACACTAAAAGATAATAGAGCACAAAAATATTCTATTTATCCAAATAGTATAGGGTTACTAAAAAATGAATTTATAATTTATCGGTCAGACCATTTTTAATGAAATACATCATTATACAAACCAGAACATCACATAGGCCCGTGGTATGTGATCCACCCTTGTCGTCGTTCAATTGTGGGTTCATGTCTCATGGACGTCTTGGATGAAACAGTTTTTCATCTGGCCTCTAGGTTGTCCTTTTTAGAAAAATCCAAAAACAATCATAAGAAATGTTCTATCCATAGACCACAGTATTCAATTTCCAAATTATTCCATTCCAATCTTTAGACTTATCCAAAAGACTTGTGTCTGAACCCATAGTCAAAAAAATTATAAGGTCAACATAACATAATGAAGATCTATTTTTTCCAAATAATAACATGTGATTGCCTTTATCATGTATGCTTTTAAAACATGGTAACACCATGAATTACCATAAAACCTTATGGATTACATTCATGCTTTTTGATTCTATATAGAGTACTAGATAAATTCCTTATATCAACAAATTTTGAAAACTACAACAATGATGGAATAAACAAACTATTAATCAGTTCTAGGGTTCTCATGAATATCCAATATAATTTATCTAAAACAACCATCTCTTATTCCGAAATTAGTACCCCAATATCACGACAATATTATTGTTTATCTTTCCTTCAACCATTTCCTTCGTAAAAAGGTTAACTTGTAGTTGAGTCACATTTTTAGTACCATATAATCTCAAATCTTCAATTAAATGGTTCTTATGTACAATATTTATTTATTTCCTTAGTCAATATAACCAGTACATTATTGATACAATACTCAAATGACACACATATTATATAAAATATAGGAACACTAATTTTTCCTCTTCATCATTGGTAGTATCATAACATGATTATTATCCAATATCATGATTTCGGGTATACTCTAATAATTAAGACATTGATTTTCATAGTGTCTTGACTCATCGTAGATTAAGTAATGTGAATTTTAAACATTATTATTACCCTTGAAATCAAAAAAATGGTGTCCTTTTTCTCCACACATTTAACAAACTCCCATTTCCTTCAAGTATTTACCAAGGTGATTCTTTCCACAATTATCACATGTGGGAAAATCCTTCTTTTTTCTTCTTCCCTTTATCCATATTTTTCTCTTCTGTCCTCTTCTTTTCATGCTACCATTTTAAATACATAGGAGTCAGAGAATTCATTACTGTTAATATTAACACATGATATTATTTCTTAATATGATTTGAATATGTGGGAGACAATTTACCTTCTAAAAGTTCACTTAATAACATGAATGATATGATCCTTCTTACTCTATGGATCATGTGTATTGTTGGATTTCTCATTCCTTATACTAGGCACTATTTCTAAACTATGGAATACACAAGGTTAATTTATGAATCATAATGCATAATTCCAAACTCGTAAAATACCTAACAAAAATTTAAAATTTATTGCATATAATCCATAATCATAAAAATGTTTTCATAGAAAAATTTTTTACTCTTAAATCCTACATAATGGTTTGTAATGAAAATTTGAATTAACCAAAGAATATCCCATGGGAGTTTCAATATCAAAAGTGTATCAAGGCATGATTCCATATACTAGGAAACCATGGTTCAAGAGTGAAACTCCCAGTTAGAATTTTCACTCCAGGGTACATCTCTGCCAGAGCCACCACTGCATATTTGTATCCAGAGAGGGATGTATTTTCTTAAAAATCCCGCATAATATTTACTCATCCAAATTTTTTTGATTGTTCTTCTATACTAATGATCAATTTTTATATTAGGGTAATGTTCTCTAATGAATGTTTTTCAAAATCTATTTTATAAGGTTTTTTCTAAACATACTCTGATTCCAATCGCAATGCCCCGACCCTGGTTAACAAGGGTCGGTGCATTAATACATAACATTGGCTTGATCATAAGTGATCACGTCTCGAAAGAACGATTTGTTTTATAGCCTTGAAAGTACTAGATACATACATAATTTTTACATTACAACATGAAATAAAAAAACAACATTGAGTCCCCTTTTAACACTCTAAAATCCTTTGGACTATCCCTAACTGTTAGTCATAGTATACTTCTTTACATCATGGAAAAAATAAATCATAAGAAAGGGGTGATCTCAAATGATGCGTAAGGATAACAATATAGCAAAAACTATCAGAAATAATCATAAATATTTAAGTCAATTTATAATACTAAAACACTAGACATTTGAACATAAACATCATTATAGTATGGAAAAGATAAATAAAATATTTCCATTTACTTATTCACATGGATATTCTACTAGTTGAATAATCAAATTTAATATCAATAGATAATTTCATAGTGATGCAATGCATAATTCTAGATATCATAAGCTCATAATCAAGGCCTCTTCCTAAGACTACAAATATGATTTTCCAAGACTTTTTCCCAAGACACTAATATGTCTAATGAGACCTGTTGTTGCATCGAGGAGCTATAGCAGTCTCCATCTATCACTTACAATGTCTAATACATTTCTCATATGAAAAATATGAAACATAACATAAACATTCATATTAAAACTAAGATACAAAATTTTAATACATTTACCATAAACCATGAATGCTATAAAATTAACAAATCTATAGTAAAAAATATCACAAAACCACCATTAAAATAGGGATGATTGTATTATAATGAATCGCCATCAAAATACTGTAAAATCCAATGAACAATGTTGACATAGATAAAATAAAAATTATTTGATATAAGTATCTATTTCTATTTTAAAATAATTTAATATTCACATAATTATAAAAGAAAACATTTATTTTAAAAATATTCTTATAATCATATAATTAGATATTCTACGGTGTTATAACGTTGGAAAATTGTCACACCCACTATATAATTTAAAAAAACATTCTTTCCTTAATTTTTTGAAAAGGTGATAAAGTACATTGTTTTGAAAACGACGGAATGATTACATTAAAAATTTTAATAAAAAATGGTATAAATTACTTTAAACTCTATTATAGTAACTATTAATAATTTTTTAAAATACATTTTTAAACAAAATGGATGTGGATGACAAAGAAGTCACAGTGCATACTTTCGTAAAAACAACCTCAGATAATATAGAGATTGTAAAATTAACCCTTACCTTCTAATATTAGTTAGTCGTGGGTAAATTAACAACATTAATGATATTTAAGTCATTTTATTAAATTATATAAGAACCGAATACATTTATATCATATCATTTATGATCATCTAATATTTCTTTGTTAATAATATTTCTGTAGTATCATTGTTTTCGGTATTAACTGATTTGTTATCCTTTATATTATTAATTATGTAAAAAAAATTGTTATGTATAAGATGTATATGATTAATATATAGAATTATATTATGTTCATAGACATAATTTTTAATTGTCAAATGAAATTTATTCTTGAATGGTTATGATTGAAATTAATTATCATCGCATTGTGGAGACTGAAATCTGTACATACGCACAAGCGACAATATCATTCTATTATTGTTGTAATCATATATAATTTGTTGGTATATTATATATTAATAAAAATTAACAAGAAATATTTATTATTTATATAAATTATTCACCATTATTATAACCTTCCAAATAATTATGTGTTGAATAACAAACAACACCACGACGTGGAGACGGTAAGTCGTATGTACGCATGTATGGTGACATTACATAAATAGGATGGTTAGAATAATGATTATTGTGGTACAATACTTATAATAACATCAATGTATATTTATGATACTAGAGATATTATATTGGTGTTGAATCAAATAAGAAAGAGGAAGTGGAAGAAGAAAATAACTTTTAAATAGGTGATGAAATAATTACCTCTTCTTCGAGTTCATCCTTTTGATTTGATCAAAAGGGATACATCAGATGGCATTATCATCAATTCTTAAGTCCTATAGATTGAATTTAGTGTAGTGGAATGATATTTTATTAGGGTTTTACCATTACAAATGGCTTTGGAGGAGTGAAATTAAGCGATGGGGAAGTAACCTTTTATAAGGGAGGTGAGGGGCACTTAAGGAAAAGTTTGAAATATTTTTTTATTATAAAATCATTTTCAGTTTCTAATGGCTTATAATAGATTTATTTATAGTATATGGTTGGTATGGGTATATATACACTCAAAAAATAGGTTTTAGATAAGTTTAGATCACCATGTAAACATTATATTTTAGATTTAACTCTTAGTTTAATAGTTTATCTTTTACCATGTCTTCTTGTATTTTTATATTACATGGTTAATAGAATTATTATAAAATTAAAAGATAACCTAAATTGGTTCATTAATGACATATATACCATTATATAAGTACATTAGACGAACCTTATATTTTTAAGACAATTATATAATTTAATAAAATAATATTTGTTTTAAAAACCCATTTATGTGAATTTTGACACTAATTGGTATTTGGTTTGTATGAATTTCATGAAAACAATATAACATCGAAAAAAAATTTATTTAATTAACCATTACTTGTCATAATAACCAAAAAAAAATTTCAAATGCATCAAAATCCTTGATTTACATTTATATTAATATTTAAAATATCATTTATTTTAATCATTCAATAATAAGTTAATTACTGCATCATCATTATGTTAAAAATGAAATAAATTATTTAATGCCTAAAATTTCTAAATAAAATTTAATGTTGTAGGGAATATTTTTATCATTATAATTAATATTTATTGTTGAATATATCTTATCTATGACACTATATTAATAATGATTTAGTTATTAATATTTGAATTTAACACTTTTAACTCTTCTTTAAATTAAAGATTAATAAATGTCCAAATATAATAAATGTGGATAAAAAGGACCATATATTATTTATATGTTATATTTAGGTATATATACACATATCCAATAGAAAAAGAACATGAATTAGGGTAATTATAATATCATTTTTTCTGTTAATTTCCCTATTTACATTTAATAATGGTTAATAAAATACTAAAGTTACTATTCGTAAAAAAATATTTTCTTTCTTTTGAACCACATTTTAATTATAGATGTCAAATGTGTCTCCTGATGCATTTAAATTCAATTCAAAGATGCGTTAAAATTATGTTTTATGAAAATTTTTATATGTCCTTAGAAGGTGGTTAAAAGACGTTAAAATTTTCATTAAAATTATATATGTCTAATATTATTAAAAAATAACTCAAATAAATTAAATTATCTTAATATAGGTGCTATATATATATTTTGACATTAAAATAAATTTAAATAAAAATAATATTCATTAAAATAAAAAAGTCGATTTTTCTGTACTATTCAGTATTTTTCACTATTCATCCAAAATTAAAAGTTTTTAGACAAATACAAAAAATTCACCCTAATATAATTTTTATATTATAAATCCAAAAATAAAGACTATTTTACCGAATTAAATATATAGGATCACCTAATTTTAATTTAATTATTCTTCACCAAAGGGGAAAAAAGTAGTTCTTTTAAGAAAATTGTTTTTCTAAATATATAATAGTTTTAACAAAAAAAATACATTTCAATATAAATATGTCTTATTTATGTTAAAACATTATAAATAACAATGAAAATTTATTTTTTATTATTAAAATCACAATATTTTATAGACAACTAAATATATCATATAAATAATTATAATACTAATTTTTTGTTTTGAAGAAACTCAATCGTGCGTATAACGCAAGCCAAGTCGGAGTTGTGTGATGTGTATGCTATAGAATTACTTAAAAGATATAAATTACTATGAAATATTTGGGTGTTATAGTAACCATACACATGAGTGATTAAATAAATTTACACATCTTATAATTGTCAATTTTACTATAGTAAAAGAATTGGTAAATTTTTATGAAATAAATAAATAATTATACATAATTAATTAATTGTAAAGAAAATGTATTTTCCTTAAATATGTTTATAAATTAACAATTCAATGTATCCAGGTTTTATGATAATTTTATATGACCTTATGTAATTTTTGAAAGCATTATAAAATTAGTTTTAATTTTAGAAACTGTATTCTTCATGTAATGAATGATTTTAATTAATAATTAAATTTATCATATTTAGAAAATTAATTTTGAAAAATTTTCATCATTTTTGGATTCTACATGTCGAAAAATGGTTAGTTTGAAATTTTAGTGAAACACCGTAATTTTAAAAATAAGCTAAATACCTTAATTATAGAGTCATGTATGATGTTCTGCTAATGTAAGCCCAATTGGTTCTGATTCACATGGTAAAATTATTGTAACTAGTCATGTAAGACTCACTATTACATAACTTGTTGTGAAATAATAAATTTATGAAATTAATATTAATAAATCCCCTCTCCCCACCACTATTGTAGAGACTTGGTTTTTCCATTTAAGACTTTGAAATATTTCTCCATATAATTCCAGAGCTAGTTGTGAAGATGGCGTGCGATTCTAAGGCCCGGTGTGCCCGGAATAAATTTTATAAAAATTTCATGTTTTTTTATACTATGCACGTGGTGGGACTATGTTTCCTCCTAAATGGTAGCTTGGATCGAAAATCTGAAGGCACAGTTGCGTCCGGAGAGTGTCGTTTACCCTAGGTGGGGTGTAAAAGTTGCAGGGGCGGGCCTGATGTGAGAGATTTCACCAAGGGGAATAACCATCATTTTGAAATGATGACTTATAGATTTTTATCATTGATGTCCCTTTAAAATAACTTTCAAATGGTGTCTCATAATGTAAATCCAAGACTTACGTTCAGTTTGAAATGGGGTGTTTTTCCTCTGCGTGATATTAAATGAGCGGGTGGGGAGGTTTCGTAATCCGCGACCGTCGGTGGAGTTTCCGAGATTTATAAATTCAAAGTGTTTGAATTAAGGTGGGGGATCCATTTTCTCCATCTCTATTTCTCTCTCTCTCTCTCTCTCATCCATTCTTCAGTGTTCTTCATCTTTCTTCGTCGGATCAAGGTTCAGTCTTCTCCAAAACTTTGGTGAATCATGGTAGGAGCCTCGCGGATGCATTGCCTACGACGTGCATCAAAAATGAAGTTGGATTCTTGTTAATTTTTTCACCTTTTTCAATTTTTTCCTTCAAATTCATTAATTCTAGAATTAGAAGGATGGCCAAATGAACACGGACATCATTCATACCCGTTCTAAAATCTCGTTCATGGGTGTTCTTCGTCCCAATTTTCAGACGTGCAAATCATTTACGAATCATCGAGCGATGGGCGATACTGTTATGATCCGGACATGAGGATTCCAAAACCTTCTTTGGAAAATTTTTCCGACCACCGGAGTGGTCGGGGGGACCAGTTGAAGGTCTATCTCCAGTAAGGGCGGTGGCCGGGGGAGCGGTGTCGTGCGGAGTTTTTAGCTAAAAGGGACGGAGCATGGAAACTTCAATTGGCGTCGGTACGGTGTTTTGGGTGAGGGAGTGTCATTATGCGGAGAGAGGGATGCGGTAGTAGCGTTGGGTGGAGCTGTCGCGGCGGTGCGCCTCACAGGACGGTGGATAGGCGGCGCGTACTGGGAGGAGTCGGCAGTGGAGTGGTGTAGGCATGGGCAGCATGGTGGCGCGTCATGGGAGGCGGAAGCACCAAGGGCGCCGACTATCGTGGTCGGTAATAGGAACTCAAGGCGTTAACCGCCTTAGTTCTGCGGAGGAGAGAAGGGCCCGAGGGGTCCGGGGCAGCCGGAGCGGGTCGTGACCAGTGGGCCACTACGGTTCGGTCCAGACCCGCAGCTGGGTCTTGGCCCTGCAGTTTGGGCCGGGCCGGCGGGGGTGAACCGGTCCGGTTGGCCCCCCTTACATTCGGGGGGGGGGGGGGGGTTCTTCTAAATAGTGCATCCGTTTGACGGTCCATCCGTGGTTGTGGGTTCGTCTCATTGAGAAATCTTTTTAAAGTGAGTTTCGGTGTCTTTGGGTTCTCCCAAAGACGGGTGACCCTAAGAGATTTCATTTAATAATAATAAGTTATTATTAAAGATCACAATGGATGCACTCGTGAGATTGATGTCCGTTTGACGTTCTATTAGAGGCGTTGTGGCCCTGGAGTTGAGATGGTCCTTCCAATGTTGGTTTCAAACCCTTGTTGTTTGGTTTCATTGCTCGGTGGCATGAAACACTTAATGCGAATAATTAATTAATTATTATTTATTTATTTATTTATTCATGTTTCAGACCTAACTTCTGTTTGGGATGTCTTATTGACCTGCCATCAGCGGTAGCGTGACCCTAGTTCTCATGCATAATTTTAATGATGCTTTCCAAAGTGTTCAGGTTTGAGAGAAGGTGAGGGCCCCACAAGGCCTAGTTCTCACGTTTTATGGTGAAACGTCTCTTTTTCACCGAAATCCATTTGGGGAATTTGAGTACTCATTTTTGATTGTTTTTCCATGGGTATTTCAATAGTTCAATCTACCCGCCAAAATTCGGGCTCGATGCGTCGGCCCCACGAGATGGCTATCGGACGTATGCTGCGTTTTTACGAATTATGTTTCATAAGTCTGTTCAGGGAAAATTAATAGACTATGCCGCGTGGTTATCTTCTAGGAACATAATGGTTCGATCTGCATGAAGTGTTTCAGGGTCGAGGTGTTGGCCCCACGGGACCCCTTTTGTATATAATGTGGGAGGCCTCAACTTCTGTAACCGGAGGCCGTTTTATGCACCGTGAGCAGCATAGTGACCCTAGCATCGAGGCGAAGTTGAACAGTGTGGTTTCAGGTGCTAAAGTCGGACTTTAGTCCTGGGCCCCATGAGCTGTCTTTTGAGCAGTGTGTAATGTATTGTGACTTTTTCATGAGGCATCTATTTGGGGTGTATGAATAGTCAAGGCTATGTGTTTTTTCGAGATCATCGCAATGGCGCAGTTCACCCGACCTCTTTTGGGACCGAGGTGTCGACCCCACAAGACTCCGTATGGGCACAAAGCGGCGTTGAATAAATTTTCCAGCATGAGCCCATTTCCAATGAGTAAGTAGTTTACCTCACGTGTTTTTCCATGAGGATTACAACAGTGTAATCAGTTTGGGAGACTAGAGCATCTTTTGAATTCTTATTAATTGTGGAAATTATAGGTCATTGGTCATAGGTTCCTTTAACGCACATCGATCCTATGTATGGTAGTGGTGTTGGTGACACCCGTTGATGGGAAGAGTAGTGCGGAGACATAAGAACAGTTCCGAGTTTAAGCTCCAGCATGGTTGGGCAGTGGGTTACCCGACGAACTCTGGTGGTTTACCCTCCAGTGGGGCTGGGTAGTGGGTTACTGGATGAACTATTGTGGTTTACCCTCTAATGGGGCTAGGCAGTGGGTTACCGAATTAACTCTTGTGGTTTACCCTCCAGCGGGGCTCAGCAGTGGGTTACCCGACATCCACTTATGGTTTACCCTCCAGCAGGGCTGGGCAGTGGGTTACCAGATTAACTCTTGTGGTTTACCCTCTAGCGGGGTTGGGCAGTGGGTTACCAGACGACCTTTTGTTGTTTACCCTCCAGCGGTGCTGGGCAGTTGGTTACCCGACAAACTTTTGTGGTTTACCTTCTAGTGGGGCTGGGCAGTGGGGTACATGATGAGGTCTCAGGGTTTACCCTCTAGTTGGGCTGGGCAGTGGGTTACCCGATGACTTCTTTCAGACTCGTCCTTTCTATGAGGAAAGTTGGTGACTTTTCTCCATGATTACAGGATTAGGACCCTTGGTTGTACGGTTTAGTGATGAGGTAGCTTTGGCGTGCGGGATTGTTGGGATTCATTGATGGCCATCCATTGAACTGTAATTAGCTCTTCATGGTCTGAGTTTGGAGATAGAGATCCCCTTACATAGTAGTTCGGGTTTCTTGTGGATCATATATATATAACCTACATTTGTTCCCACTCCTTGGATTTAGTTACTCTCCTTCTAGGAGGGTTGAATACTCCTGGGGTATTCCAAGTGCTTTACGTGTCTAGATCCTCTTGGTTGGATGAGTCTAATATCATGCTATAGGGAGAAATGACTTGACAAGAAGTTCTTCTTCTCTACATTTCTAGATCCTTGCATCTAGAAGAGTCTACTTCCTTTCTCTTTTTGGGTTGAGCTACACTCTCCCTATTGTACTCCTACATTTCTCTTGTTATGTCTACTGCTCACCATTTTAGTACCTCCTTTTTTGTTCCCTCGACCATTCGGTCATCCTACTTAGTATCTTTATACTCACACCTGCTTGGTCTTTTCCCACACTTGGTGTGCCCTTGTAGATGATGGACAAGTTGGTCGAGACTACGGAGGATCGTAGAGGACACAGGAGCATGGGCTACAATCCGTGGACATAGTAGGAATTTCTAGGTGTGACTCACCAGTGGGTTACTTTCTTTTTACCTATTGATGGGTTGGGCCACATTTCTGGTTGGGCACGTGTTTTGACCATTTTTATATTTAGTTTACTTGTCAGCACTTTTCAGCACATTACTAGTACTGGTTAGAGGTCTATTCATGTATGGTGGTTTCCCTTTTGTAGCAATTTTGTATCTTTGTTTCCTTTCTCTGCACTTTTCATTGAGTTGGTTGCATGTGTGTGTACAGTTTCATAGGCAAAAGGCCCCCTAGTTTTTTGTGCCTTCGGAGCTAGTTTCAAGCCCCTGGCCTATGGAGGTGTGCTTGGGGTAGTTGCGGCTCGACCCCCGGTATGGGTCAGGTCGTGAAAAAGTGGTATCAGAGGTGGTTCGTTTCTTTGGGATTGTTCAGACATTCCTAAAAAAGAATTGGTTTTGTTTTGGGGGAATAGTGTCAACGTGTCTCGAGAGAGGCTCTCATTCCAAGGAGTCCAGTGGTGGTGTGGCGGATGACGTATCCATTCACCAGGACCCTGATCACCCACTTGTCGACTCGACACAGTGAGACACTTGTTGCAGGGAATTTGGTTTGTGCATCATATAGGATTGAGTCTTTGACTGTCCTTCTTGAGTCAACTCCCCATCATTGTTGATATATATATTCTTATTTGACTATGGAACTCCGTGACTGGATTCAGTATGTCCTTGCGATGATAGCCATCTAGGATACTAGCTCTTATTCGTGATGATGATTTTATGAGGTATGAGGCCTTGGTTCGAGATCAATCATACGATTACCCTATCTCCAGGGGGATAGGAAATAACACCTCCACCTATGCAGTAGTAGATAATACAAATAGAGAGGGCCTATGACGAGGACATGCTGGGTGCACTCCGTGAGTTCCAGCATCAGAGACCGCTGACATTCCACTGTGAGCAATACCCTCAGACAGTGAAGGGTTGGGTTGAGTCGATGGTCTACCTCTTCAGGCTTTCTCGAACACTAACAGGTTAGATGGTGGCTTTGACAGCCAGACTTTTTCCACCAAACATTTTGGAAATAGTATATCATGGGTTACTCAGATGTATGATGAGTCGTTACTCTCATGGGATGACTTATAGCAGCTATTTCGCGAGGATTACTACCCCTCCCACTTACGATTTATACAATTTCATGAGATGCTAGGGAATCAGAGAGGAGTGATGGAGATGGCTGAGTACGCGACTGGGTTCACAGACCTTACTCGGTACTATTTGGACGAGGTCTTTGACGGCAACTCCTGAGCACAAAAGTTTGAGAAAGCTCCCTGTAGAGGAGATTCATGCCAACATAGTGCCCTTGTGCATCCTTACCCATCTCGGGATGCTGGAGAAGGAAATGGTGATAGAGAAATTTCTGTCAGAGGTACGTCAATGGGTGGGGCCTTGACACCAGAGGTCTCCCCTTGATGAGACTCAGGAACATGGTCGGGAATAGTGTAGAGCACCGAGACAGCTGAGGGAGGACTATTGTTATGGTTGTGATGTGTGGGGTCACATGGAGTGAGACTATCTGTCTGAATGTGTTGAGTCTTCCACATAGTTGGTAGATGCGCCGCCATGGCAGAGTTAGTGTCACAACCAGAAAACCCCAAGGTGAAGACAAGGTGGTCCCGGAGGAGGCGGTTTTGGATAAAAATCAGGATGAACTATAGATGGAGGATGACATTTTGAGGTCATTCCACCACCACTAGGCAGCCCATGTCAGGCTCAGGGAGCTAACAGATGGGGCCGCAAGCGGCTGATAGTTATGGATGTTTACAATCCTGCAACGCATGAGAGGATAAGGGGTGTGATCTGTGTCTTTTTCTACTTTTCTCAGTAGAACTTGTTTGAAACTGCGTGAGGTGCTCTTTTCACTAAAAACCTTGTTCGAGGGGTTACCGATGTTGATGCATGGCGTCGTTGTAACCATGTGTTGGTGTTGTTTGACATAGCTTTGAATGCATGATAAAGAGGGGTTTTTCCTCCACTGAGATGTGTTTTTGTGATGCGATCAAAACCGAGAGGGTGATTCAGTACCACCCAAAGTGGATAGTATTGAGGTGTGGTTGATGAGTCCCTCTAACCTATGCATTCATGGTGGGGTTGTGTGGTGTAGTGTTAGAGCAGATCCTGGGTTTTCCATTGGGGCTATTCTACATGGCCTCCCTTAGGTTGAGGTTCCACTATTTGGTTTGAATGAGTTCCTATTTTGGGGATTACTCTCCTTCCGAGAGGGTTAAAGACACATGGGGTTTGCCACGTGCTTCCCGTGTCTAGCCTCTGGCAGTTGGAAGAGTTTTCTCACCTACCTTGTTCGTTGGTACCTTGCGTGCTTAACGTCAATCTTGATACCGTTATCATGTACAGGTGAAGGTGATAGACACCACATGAACAAGACTATGTGTTTCATTATGTGGTGTTGGTGGTGGTGCTTGCACTGAGAATGTGGAGAAACTATCTTATGGGAGAATGCATTGTGGTTTGCTCAGACCACCAGTGTCTCAGGTACGTCCTCACCCAGAGAGTCTCGGTTGTGATGCGCTGATTGTGAAAATTTGTGTGACCGTATATCCTTAGGTGTTTCACCAGATGGGTATTTTGAAGGAGGGAATCAAAATACCAAGTTCTAGGAGAAAATCATGATTTCCGTCATGACATGGAAAGTAGAGGTTCAGCCACGGAAACCCCCCGAGTTTCTTTGGGTCGTTCTGAAATTGTGCAAGCATTTGAGATATTGACTACCATCATGCTCTACCCTCCCAACAGTAGGAGTAGGTGCACGATGTCTTCCATGTGTCACAATTGATGAGGTTTGTGCGTATTCATATGAATTTCCTTGAAATAAGAAGACCATATAAGTATGAACCATCCCTTTATTTCATGTGTTGTTCTAGCACGGTGTTGTGCATGTTTTCTTGGGAGTGGGAGAGCTAGGTATGAGCTCTGTATCCCGAGTTTTTTTCTTGTTTTTTCTTTTCAGGGATGAAAATCATGAAAGAGGGAATGAAGTAGAGACCTAGTTTTTTTCCTGTAATACTTTGAAATATTTATAAATATAATTCCAGAGCTAGCTGTGAAGACGGCGTGCGATTCCAAGGCCCGGTGTGCCCAGAATAAATTTTATAAAAATGTTAACTGTTTTTATACTATGCATGTGGTGGGGTGGTGTTTCCTCCAAAACAGTTGCTCAGATCAAAAATATGAGAGAACGTTTGTGTTTAGAACATTCCTTTTACCCTAGGTCGGGTGTAAATGTTGTGGCACGGTCCTGCTGTGAGAGATGTCACCCATGGGCTAAACCGCCATTTTGAAATGATGACATAGTGATTTTTATCACTGAATTTCCTTTCAAGTAACTTTTAAATGGCGTCTCTCAATGGAAATCTGACACTACCGTTGATTTTGGAATGGGGAATTTTTCCTAGGCGTGATATAAAATGAGTGGGTGCAGAGGTTTCGAAATCCACGCCCGTCAGCGGATATTTCGAGAGTTATAAATTCTAAGTGTTGGAATTAAGGGGGGGGTCCATTTCCCCTTCACTCTCTCTCTCATTTGTTCATCGGTGTTCCTCATTGTTATTTGTCAGATCGAGGAGCAGTCTTCGCCAAAACATTAGAGAATCAAGGTAGGAGCCTCGTGGATGCATCGCCTACGACGTGCTGCGAAAAAGATGTATTTTAAATTCATTAATTCTAGAATTTGGGAAATGGAAAAACAAACACGGTCATCATCTGTGCCCATTCTAAAATCTCGTTCATGGCTATTATTCATCCCAATTTTTGGACGCGCAAATCTTTGATGGATCGTCGAGCAAGGGGAGATGCTGGGAAGATCAGGCCTCGAGGTTTCCGAAACCAGCTTTGGAAAATTGTTTCGAACAACAGAGTGGTCTGGGGGACTGGTTGATGGTATGTCTCTAGCAAGGGAAGCGGTCAAAGGATGAGTCGGAGGTGTGGTCGAAGCAGCGGCGTTGGGCGGAGGTTAAGCCGAAGGCGACAAAGCGTAGCGGCGACAGGCGGTGCCGATGCGGTGTGGTGGGTGAGGCAGTGGAATCGTGCGGCAAGCCGGAGGTGGCGGCTGTGGCGGGGGGAGCTGTCGCAGCGGAGCGCCTCACAGGCTGATGGAGAGGCGACGCATACCAGGCGTGGTTGGCAGTGGCACGGTGCAGGGCAGGGCAGCACGACGGCGCACTGCGGGAGGCTGAGGCACTAAAGGCACCGGCTGTCGCAGTCGGCTGAAGGAACCTGAGGCGTTGACCGCCTCCAGTTGGCGGAGGAGAGAAGGACCCACAAACAGCGGGTCCTGCGCGGTGCGAGGAGGACCGGCCAAAGTGTCGGTCAGCTTGGGAGAATCGAACCTGAGGGATTCAGTGCAGCTAGAGTAGGCTGCGGCTAGCGGGCTGTGGCGGTTCATGCAGGACCAGTGGCTGGGCCGTGGGCTGGCAGTTTGGACCGGGCCGACAGGGGTGAACTGGCCCAGTTGGCCCCCCTTGCATTCGGGGGGAAATATCTTCTAAACATCGCATCTGTTTGAAGAAATGTCTATGGTTGTGGGTTCATCTCTTTGAGATGAAGTTTTTAATGTGGTTTTTTGGGTTTTTGGGTTTTTGGGTTCTGAACCAGAAGGCGGGTGACCCAAAGAGCTTTGATTTAATAATAATACATTATTATTAAAGATCGCGATGGACACACTTGCGGGTCGGATGTCCGTTTAACGTGCCGTTAGAGGCGATGTGGCCCTAAAGTTGAGACTGTCCTTCCATAGTTGGTTTGTAACCCTTGCTATTTGGTTTCATTGCTTGGTGGCATGAAATGCTTAATGCGAATAATTAATTAATTATTAATTCGTTAATTAATTATCCATGCGTTGGACCTAACTCCTATTTGGGATTTCCGATTGACGCACTTTTAGTGGTAGCGTGACTCAAGTCCTCATGCATAATTTTTGAGAATCTTTTCGAAGTGTTCGGGTTTGATACAAGGTGTGGGGCCCATAGGGCCTAGTTTGCACGTTTTACGATGAAACACCACTTTTTCTACTAACATCTGTTTGGGGTGTTTGAGTACACGTTTCTAAGTGTTTTTCTGAGGGGATTGCAACGACACAATCTGTCGGCATAAATTCGTGACACAGCTTTGGGCCCCACGATCTTGCTATCGGACGAATGATGTGTTTTTACGACTTATGTTTCACAATTCCATTCAGGGAAAATGAATAGCCTACGTCATGTGGTTATCTTCAAGGAATGTAATGGTTCAATTTGTGTGAAGTGTTTCGGGATCGAGGTGTGGGCCCCATGGGGACCCGTTTGCATATAATACAGGAGGTTGCAGCTTCTGTATCAGGAGTCCGTTTTAGGCGTTGTCAGCGGCTTTGTGACCTTGGCATCTAGAAGAAGATGACCATGGTGGTTTCAGGTGCCGAAGCCGGACATGAGGTGTCAGCCCCACGGGCCGTCTTTTGAGTTGTGTGCAACGTATTGCGACTTTCACATCAGGCGTCTATTTGGGGCGTATGAATATTTGATTAAGAATGTTTTTTCAACAGCATTGCAATGGTACGGTTCACCCAACCTCTTTCGGGAATGAGGTGTGGGCCCCACGAGACTCTGTTTGGGCATAATGAAGTGTTGAATAACTTTTCCACCGGGAGCCCATTTCCAGCGAGTAAGTAGTCTATCTCGTGTGTTTTTCCATTAGGATTACAAAAGTGTAATCTGTTTGGGAGAGAATATCCTCTTTCAAGATCATATAAAATGTGGAAACATTAAAGGGCATTGGTCGGAGGTTCCTTTGATGAACTTCGATCCTACGTACGGTAGCAGAGTTGGTGACACCCAGTACTGGCATGGGTAGTTCGGTGACATTAGGATAGTTCTAGGTTTACCCTCCATTGGGGATGGGCAGTGGGTTACCTGACGAACTCCTGTGGTTTACCCTCCAGCGGGGCTGGGCTGTGGGTTACCAGACTAACTCTTGTGGTTTACCCTCCTGCGGGGCTGGGTAGAGGACACAGGACCATGGGATGCATTCAGTTTCTATAGTAGTACTTTCTGGGTGTGACTCATGAGTGTTTCACTTTCATTTTACATTTTGTTGGGTTGTGGCACCTTACTGGTTGGGCACATATTTTCCCCTTTTTTCTGTTTAGTTTACTTGGCTACACTTTTAAGCCCTTTACTTGTACTGGTTAGAGGTTGATGCATGTATGTTGGTTTCCCATTTGAAGCAGTTTTGAATATTTCTTTCCTTTCTTTGCACTTTTCATTGAGTTGGTTGCGTGGTGTGTGTACAGTTTCTTAGGAAAAGGCCTCCACTAGTTTGTTGTGCCTTCGGCGCTAGTCGCCAGCCCCTAGCCTATGGAGGCGGGCTTGGGGTAGTTGCAGCTCGAGCCCTGGTATGGGTCAGGTCGTGACAACTATAAATACCACCCTTCACACCCTCATTTTCTCATACCTCTCAATCTTCATGCCTTGTATAAATTCTACCCATTCATATTTCCTACCACCTAAACCACGTCCAAGAGCTTCTGTTGTCATCAATAGACCAATCCATGGTGCCTTGAGGAGGATCTCAAGAGGATAATTGTAGAGACCCAATTTTTGGTCTAATAAAACATTGAAATATTTCTAATAATATTTCCAAAGCTGGGCGCTGAGACGATGTGAAAATATGATGCTTGGTGTGCCTGGAATTAATTTTATAAAAATGTTGTGTTTTTTTATATTACACACGCACAGTTAACTAAAAATTAGGACATCTCTTAAACGGTTGATTGGATCAGAAATCCATGACCACGGTTGGGTCTGGAACCCAGTGTTTCCCCTATGAGTGACTTTAAACAAGTCTGTGTGGGATGTTCGGGCCCCTCGCTCGTTGGCGATGTATTAAATGGACTAATTAAATTATTAATTTATTCATTTAATATCTCAAACCTGAATATCTCTAGAACATAGACTCATATGAAAAATATAAGGCCACCGATGAGCTCAGAACGTAGGTTTTACCCTAAGAAAGATATAACCTTTTTCCACATCCGGTGTTTGGCATATGTGGCATCATGGGAGAATAATTAATTAATTAAATAATTGTTTATTTAGTTATTTAATTTATTTCTTTTAACCTAGAAAGATTTTATAAATTCTTTGTTTAGAGTGGGTTGGCCTCATAATTCATTTTGGACAATGATGGTAAACAGTCCCTTACTCTCCTCTCCTTCTCTACTTGTTGATGAACGACGAATGAAGAACAATGAATCCTCGGATCCAAGCTAATCGAAGAGCGACGAACACTACATCTTCTTCGCATAGTTGTGAAACTGTGATCCTCATCAACAGGGAATAGATTATGATGAATGTGATCTTCACCAACGATCGATCCAAACCTGAGGTAGGATTTATCTTTCTATATTCCTTACCTCGGTTTAATTTCTCATGATGAACGCGAATAAAATAAATTAATTTTCGAATCGATAAACAGTTGATTGAATTATTTCTCTTCTTTTTTATCTTGGATTTGAGATTATTGAATCATGATAAATATTTAATTTCTATTTCCCCATGTTCCTGATTTTCAAAAATGATGGCCAAACTAACACGGCTATCAATCTGCACATAGATCCTGATCTTTCATTATCCGTTGTCTGTGCATTCTTCTCATGTTCTTCATCACAAAATTATTAAGCGCACTAATAACTAAATGCTTCGTTGAGTGCGACTTATGGACACAGAGATCTCGACCTGAGAATCACTAAACCACATTAGTCACTTTTTTTTATTTAAATTGATGTTGGTATGGCATGTGGAAGAATCCCATGGTGCGGGTCCGACGAGGGTTCAGGCGGTCCAAGGTGACGGTTCGGTTGGGCGAGTAGGTGACCGTGGCGGCTGGTGCAAGCAGAAGGCGGCGTGGCATGGGCTTGGGTGTGTGGTAGTAGGAGGTGGTGTAGCCAGTGATAGGTTGTGGCCTAGTGGAGGACACACAATCAAAGGATTGGCTACTAGGGTAGAGGCCGCGAGAAATTTTGAGGGAGGAATTAGATTGTGGAGAGAGAAAGATATTTGAGAAATAAAAAAATTAAAATAAATAAATAAATATCAAAGGAAGAGTGATTTATGGCTTGTGAACTGTGCATTTCAATGCATCATGCATTGAATGAATTTGGAGATATGAAATATAAATAAATAAACAATTAATAATAATAACAATAATATATTGTTTTTAATAATTTTGTTGAAAAAACACTTTACCCTCTGTAACTTATTCGTGCGAACTTGATTTCAAGATCTGTCTGCGGCAGTGCGACCCAGATTTCGAGACGGTCTTTTGGAGTTCAATATTGGTTGTCCTTTTCAGGTTTTTGTATCGAGTACCCGATGCACTTGGAAAATAATAGATTTAATACTATTATTGAATCTTAGACTTACTATAACTCATGCGTGCAACGTCTGATTGAATCACCGTTAGAGGGAATGTGGCCCTGTCATTAATATGGTCAGTTCAATTTTAATGTTGGATACTAAATTCTGGTTCATGGTTCAGGTCCACAAAACACCCAATAATAATAATAATAATAATAATAATAATATTACGGGATATTGTATCTAACATGTCTCTCTCATATGGTTTCAGAACAACGAATAGTCTGTGAAGTTATAACCCTGAAAATAAGATGAATGTTTCAGGACCAGTTTTGGATATTTAAGTTGTGGTTGAGGCATGGGCCCCATGAGGCCCAGTTCACGCGTGTTGCAGTGAAATGAAACATTTTCACTGGCTATCTGTGTTGGAAAAATGAGTATTCCATCTCATGTGTTTTTTAGTATGGATTGCAACAGTGTGACCAGTTTGGTTAACCTGTGTCATTTGAAGTACGACCAGGTTGGATTGAACACGAATCCAACTGGGCCCTCGGTACTAAAATGCCTATAACTTACAGACTGGGTGTAAGATTGATGCACCATCTGTCATGTTGGAATCCATATGACATGGTGGTCCTTTGGGTTTCTCCCTTGTGAAACATTGTGGTAGTTGAGGTATGACCGATGACCTGAGGAGCATAGCTAGCGAATCTCTTAGACGGCTACTCCCTTTACGACTCAAGGCGTGGGTATTTCATACTCCTCTACTCTGGTAGATATGGGACTCCCAACCTCATGAGTAGGTTTTGTTTTCATCTGAGAATGTTTTCTTATCTTTGGAGTCGATACTCCACCACACGGCCAAACCAGGTCGGTTGCATGGGTCAAATTGTGTTCCGATTATAGGGATTGACATACATGGGTTGAGATAGTGTATGGGCACATGGCCATCATACACGGGGTAGACCCCAGATATATATTGACCTGACTGGTGATCATTTCTACAAGCTATGTAATTACTTTTTAAATGAAAATACTAGAGTCATGGTCCATTTACATGGGCATTAACCAGAGTCAAGGAACACAGCGTGTGATCCTACTATATGTCGTGTACCTTTTTTTATGTGGCTTGATCCATTTTTCTTCTGTGCCTTGGACTAGCTTTCTTAGGGTTCGTACCCTTGGTCTTTCCCCAGATGGTTTCTGGTATCATTTCCTATGTACAAGAGTATGATCCCTTCCGCAGGAACTATGGAATAGAGTTGTTGGAATCCTCTATGGGAGACTTGGAGCCGGATCCTCTATTCCTTCCTGGTACCCTAGGTAGAGTTCTTGGTATCGATGTTACCAACTTTACCCGGGCACTGATCCTCTACTAAGAAAATTAGTTCAGACTGAGTTGTTGGAATCACCCCAAATCTATTGGTTGTAATCCTCATCTGAACATCGTATTCATAAGCACTTGTGGAGTGGGTTATCCTGGAATGAGTGCTTCGTGTCTCTCTCTTCAGACCTAGAAGTGTGTTCTCCCTGTTACGAGTACTTCGTGGAAATCGTCGAACTGGATCCCTAGCGTGGGTATGTGGTTGTGTGACTTGTCTCTAGACTATGGGTCTGTGTTACGAGTATATCTGGTTTCCCTGGGTATATGTATGGGTATATACCTGGTGTGAGATGTGAGATGAAGATCCCCTTACTCTATCATTTGTGTTTCTTCGAGCGATCATATCTATTATTGGGTGGAGTTGTACTCTTTTTGTTCACTCTTGTTGTACCTTGTTCTCTCTTAATGCTCTCCTCTTCAGTATAACTATTATCTCTCCCTTAATCCTTTGGGGCATCCTAGGGAGTATTTTTTTATACTCACCCATCCTTGGGATTTTCCCACATTTGGCGTGCCCTTAAAGACGACGTACAGGTTGATCGTGGTATCAGAGGAGCTTCGGGATACGGGGTCCTTGGACCGCGTGTATTGGTCATAGCTTGGAATTCACGAGTGGGACTCTTCCAGCTGTTTTACTTTTTCACCTATTGCTGGGTTGTGGAACTTTTCTAGTTGGGTGTGTATTTTTTCCCCTTTCCCTTTCAACATTACTTTCTTGTAATTTTACTTTTAGAGGGTGAGGCATTTTTGTTGGTCCCTTTTTATAGTAGTGTGGAACCTTGCTTTCATGTCTTTCTCTACACCTTTTCATTGAGTTAGCTACGTGTTTGTATACAGGTTATTAAGAAAAGCCCTCCCTGATTTTTTTGTGCCTTCGACGCTAGTCTCCATCCCCTAGCCTATGCAGGTGGGCTTGGGGTAGTTGCGGTTCAAGCCCTGGTACGGGTCAGGTTGTGACAGTTTGGTATCAGAGGTGGTACCCAGCCTTAAGTGCAGTGCACTGCCTGGGTTGAGATATAGGGCCCAAAATGAGGATGTTGTGCTCTAATGGGGGTGATTGTAACACCCCAGAATGATAAAGGGTTAAATGACTAAATGATAAGACTCATGTCAACAAGGTGCACCTTCTTTTTCAGGAGCATGTCTCCACAGTTAACCGTGCTTGGACTGCAGTAGTGATTAGGATGGGTGACCTTCTGGGAAGTTTCTCGGGGTGTGTGTGAGGGAGGAAAAAACACACTGGAAAGGACAAGTGTTGGCATGTGGGGACAATCATTATTCAGATGACCCGTTTGGTATGTGGGTGGGCCCCAGGGTGCGGACCATGTGTCTGCGGGGAAACTGGTCGTACCTAGTGGGCCAGGACCAGACAATTGTGTTATGGCGGGGTGTCTGTGCTATCACCAAGACCCAGTTGTTACATTTGGATTCTCTCTATCACGACTCGACCCATACCAGGTCTCGAACCGCAACTACCCCAAGATCGCCTCCATAGTCCAGGGGCTGGCGACTAGCACAGAAAGCACAAAAAACTCAAGGAGGCCTTTTCCTAAGAACATGTACACACACATGATGCTAACTCAATGAAAAAGTGCAGAGAAAGAGAATAAAGAAGGGTTCCACACTACTGTAAAGAGGGACCAACAAAAATGAATCAACCTCTAACAGTACAAGTACAAGAAAGTAAAGCTGAAAGGGGAAAGGGGAAAAATACACACCCAACTAGAAAAGTGCCACAACCCGGCAACAGGTGAAAACGTAAAACAACTGGAAGAGTCCCAGTCCTGAATCCCAAGGTACGACCACTGCACGCGGTCCAAGAATCCCATATCCTGAGTCTCCTCTGATGTCACGATCAACCTATTCGTCGTCTGCAAGGGAATGCCAAATGCGGGCAAATCCCAAGAAGGGGTGAGTATAAAAAAATACTCAGTAGGATACCCTGAAGGCTTAAGGGAGCAGCAATAGAGGTACTGAAGTGGATAGAAGTAAGAGAGAAAATGGTACAAAAAGGGTTGGAATGTGGAGAAAATCATTAGTCAGATGACCCGTTTGGGCACGTGGGTGGGCCCCATGCTGGAAACTTGCACCAAAGGCACAAAAAACTAGGGGATTCCATTGCCTAATAACCTGTACACACACATAGCTAAATCAATTCAAAATTTTAGAGAAAGAGAATAAACCAGGGTTCCACACTACTATAAAAAGGGACCAAAAAAATGCATTGACCTCTTACAGTACAAGTACAAGAAAGTAAAGCTGAAAGGGAAAGGGGAAAAATACACACCCAACAAGAAAAGTTCCACAACCCGGCAACAGGTGAAAAAGTAATACAGCTAGAAGAGTCCCACTCCTAAATCCCAATCTACATCCACTGCACATGGTCCATGTACCATGTACCCCGAAGTTCCTCTGATGTCACGATCAACCTATTCGTCGTCTGCAATGTAATTGAAAATGTGGGAAAATCCCAACTAGGGGTGAGTATAAAAAAAAGTCAGTAGGATTCCCTCAAGGCTCATGGGAACAACAATAGAGGTACTAAAGAGGACATTAGTAAGATAGAACAAGGTACAACAAGAGTGAACGAAAAGAGTACAGCTCCACCCAATAATAGATATGATCGCTAAAAGAAACCCAAATGATAGAGTAAGGGGATATTCATCTCATAGCTCACACCAGGTATATGCCCATACATATACCAAGGGAAACCAGATATACACATAACGTAGACCCTTATTATATAGACAAGTCACACAACCACATACCCATGCTAGGGATCTAGTTTGAAGACTTCAACGAAGTACTCGTAACATGGAGAACAAACTCCTAGGTCTGAAGAGAGAGACACGAAGCACTCGTTCCAAGAGAAATCACTCCAAATGTGCTTAAGAATATGATGTTCAGATGATGATCACAACCAATATCTACAGGTTGATTCCAACAACTCAGTCTGAAATAATCCGCTAAGTAGAGGATCGACGCCCGGGTAAAGTTGGTCACATCGATACCAAGAACTCTACCTAGGGTACAAGGAAAGAATAGAGGATCCGGCTCCAAGTCTCGCATAGGGGATTCCAACAACACTATTCAGGATGTCCTACTGAAGGGATCATACTCCTTTACATAGGAAATGATACCAGAAACCTTCAGGGGAAAGACCAAGGTTATGAACCTAAGAAAGCTAGTCCAAGTCACAGAAGACAAATGTATCATGCCACGTAAAACAAGTTACACGTCATGTAGTAGGATCACACGTTTTGTTCCCTATCTCCGGGTGATTCTTGTGTAAACAACCCATGTCTCCAGTCTTCTCATATAAAAAGTAATTACATAGCAAGTAGAAAGGATCACTATTCGTGTGAATATATATCTGGGGTCCGCCGCATGTATATTGTCCATGTGCCCGTACACGGTCTCAACCCATGTATTTCAACCTGTGTAATCGAAACACAAGTTGACCCATGAAACCGGCCTGGTCTGGCCCTGTGGTAGAGTATCGACTCCAATGATAGGAAAATAATATCAGATGACAACGAACTCTACTCATGAGGTGTGGACTCTCGTCTCTACCATAGAAGAGGAGTAAGAAATATCCGCGCCTTGAGTCATCAAATGAAGTATCCATCTAAGAGACACCCTAGCTCTGCTCCTCAGGTCATCGGTCATACCTCAAATTCCACGAAGTTTCACAAGGGTGTAACCCGATGGACCTCCATGTCATAAGGGTTCCAACACGACAGACGATGCATCAATCTGATGCCCAGTCTGTAAGTTATTGGCATTTTAGTATCGAGGGCCCAGTAGGATTCATGTTTCATCCAACCTGTTCATACATCAAATGACTCCAGTTAACCAAACTGGTCAGACCCTTGCGATCCATACGAAAAAACACATGAGATGGACTACCCATTTGTCCAAAACGGATAGTTGGTGAAAAAGCTGCATTTCACCACAACACGCGTGAACCGAGCCTCATGGGGTCCATGCCTCGACCTCGACAAATATATCCAAAATGGTCGAGAAACATTTGTCTTAATTTCTGGGTCATAACTTCACAAATGGTTTGTTGTTCCGACACCGTACGAGAGAGATATGTCAGATACAAGATCCCATAATAATAATAATAATATTATTATTGGGTGTTTCGTGGACCCGAACCATGAACCAGAATTTAGTATCCAACATTATACTTGAAACGAACATATTAAAGATAGGGTCATGTCCCCAATAACGGCGAGTCAATCGGTCTCTGCACGCATGAGTTACCACAGGTTGAAGATTCAATAATAATATTAAATATATTATTTTCTGAGCACTTCGGGTACCCGATCCAAAAACCCAAAAAAGACAACCAATATTGGACTCTAAATGTTCTTCTCAGAATTTGGGTCACACTTCCATAGATGGTTCTTGAAACCTAGGTCACACGAATAAGTTACGTACGAAAAATTGTTTTATCAACAAAATAAATAATAACAATATTTTATTTTTATTATTATTAATTCTTTATTTATTTATATTTTATATCTCCAAATTCATTCCATGCACGAAGAATAGAAGTGCACAGCGTACAAGCCTCAAATCACAATTCCTTTGATATTTATTTATTTCTTTTAATATTGTTTTATTTCTCAAATCTTTTTCTCTCTCTCAAATATAATTCCTCCCTCAAAATTTCACGCGGCCTCTACCCTAGAAGTAAATCCTTCGACTATGTGTCCTCCGCCGGGACACAACCTGTCACTGGTCGCGCCACCTCCTGCTACCACAAACCTGACCCGATGCCACACTGCCTTCTGCATGCACTAGCTGCCACGGTCACCTGCTCGCCCAACAGAACCATCACCTTGGACCGCTGGAACCCTCATCGGACACGCACCACGAGATCCTTCTTTGCGCCATACCATCATTGATTTAAATAAAAAAAAGACAAATGTGGTTTGGTGATTCTTGGGTCGAGATCTCTGCGTACGTATGTCGCGCTCAACGAATCATTGAGTTCATGGCGCGCTTAATAATTTAGCGATGAAGAACATGCGAATAATGCACAGACAACGAATAATGAAAGATCATGGTCTAAGTACGGATTGATAGCCGTGTTAGTTTGGCCATCATTTTTGAGAATCAGGAACATGGGGAATTGGAAATTAAATATTTATCATGCATCAGGAATCTCAAATCCAAGATAAACAAGAAGAAAATTAATTCAATCAACTATTTATTGATCCGAGAATTAATTTATTTAATTCGCGTTCATCAGGAGAAATTAAACCAAGCTAAGGTGTCCACAAAGATAAATCCTACCTCAAGTTGGGATTAATCATTGGTGAAGATCACATTCATCAAGATCTGTTCGCTATTGATGAGGATCGCAGTTGCACAATGATGCGAAGAAGAATTTGCGTTCGTCACTCTTCGATTAGCTTGGATTCGAGGCTTTGTTATTCTTCGTTCATCGATCATCAATGGGAAGAGAAGGAGAGGAGAGGAAGAGAAGGTTTTACCATCCTTGGCCAAAATGACATATGAGGCTAACACCCTCTAAACAAATAATTTATAACCTCTCGCTAGGTTAAAATTAATAAATTAAATAACTAAATAATAAATTATTTAATTATTTATTTATTCTCCCATGATGGGGAATATTCCAAACACCTGATGTGGAAAATGGTTATACATTTCTTATGGTAAAACCTATGTTATGAGCTCATATGTGGCCTCATATTTTTCATCTGAGTACCTGTTCCAGAGATATTCAGGTTTGAGATATTAAATGAATAATTTAATAATTTAATTTATCCATTTAATACATCTCCAACGAGCGAGGTGTCCGAAAATCCCACGTCGACTTGTTTTATGTCACTCCTTGGGAAAACACTGTGTTCCAGACCCAACCGTGTTCTCAGATTTCTGATCTGATCAACCATTTAAGAGATGTCACGTTTTCTTTAGTTAATCGCACAAGCATAATATAAAAACACTCAACATTATTATAAAATCAATTCGGGGCACACCCAGCCTCGTAATTGCACGTCGTCTCAGTTCCCAGCTTTTGAAATATTATTAGAAATATTTCAAAGTCTTATTAGGGCAATAATAGGTTCTCTACATTATTCCCTCCTTCATGATTTTCTTCCTCAAAAAGCAAAACTAGGGAAACCACTCGGGATTATGAGGTCACACTTTGCTCTCCTACTCCTGGAGGAACCTGTACATTTTCGAGCTGCCAAATAATATGGACCAAAGGGGTGGTCCACCCTCATAAGGAATTCTTCATCTGATGATGTGTGTAGGAACACACACATATATTTTTAGTTTCGACATGTGTAAGGCATCATTTACCCACTCCAACTTCTTGGGATAAGGCAAGGTGATATGAAACCATGCCATCTCCTTGCACAGTCTCAAACGACCTGAGAGAACTCAGGGAAAGTTTTCCTCCCCAATTGAACCTCTAAATCCCATGTCACCGTTGGAATCATTGTTTTTCACTGGAACAGGGTATCGTGATTCCTTCCTTCAGAATATCCATATGGTGAAACACTTAAGGATATCAGGTCACACGGGATTTGAAAGTCAATGAATCGCAACCAAGACTCTCTTACATGATCGAGAAGCGAAGGAGTCAACACCACCGACTGAAGAAAATTTGTACCCTCCTGTTTGACTAGGGTCAGGTATAGGGAAGTTAACTTCTCTGAAACATCCCACACCTTGTGATTCTGGGACTTCCCGCACTTCCTGCTTAGGGAATCTTCTACACAACCACAGCTTGAGTGCACAAGTCTGAGATATTCTTAATCCTCGATTTCGCTGTGCTAGCTGTTTCCCATATGACCACGTGCCTATGAATGATCATGATAAGATCTCCTACGTTGGAATCTCATCATCTGGCGTCTTCTAGCTGCAAAAGGCATCTCATCTCTATTGCGATCACTGCCATAACCAAGTGTATGGCATGACAGGAAGCTCTCTACCATCGGTGCTTACTCCAGCACCTCATCATATGTGTGGATGAACAAGGGCATTATGATATCATAAATCTCTCTATAGAGTCCCCTCTCAAATGTCTGCTCTTAGAAACTAACCTTATAGACTAGTGGACCACCAACTCTAGCCAAACCTCTACTGTCCGAGGCCCTGGCTTACTAAAGAACCTTAGTGGTCTCTGGTGATGAAGCTCACGAACTGTTCTCAACGTGCACACATCCTCAGCCTTCCTGATTAGCTGTGGTTTTCTTCTTCTCTATAGGTAGGGGTACTGTTACCTTCCTACCTAGAGAAAGGGGCTCGCATGATGGATCCTGAACTGAGCTCTCGTCGCTCAGAGAACCGTCCCCACGAACCATTGCTAGTATCCTGGATGGCTGTCATCCCAGAGACATCCTGAATGTTATCAAGGAGTACCGTGGTCAGATGAGCATATATATATATAAACAACGATGGGGAGTTTACTCGAGAAGGACAAACAAAGACTCAATTCTATATGATTCATGTACCAATGTTCTCTGTAACAAGTGTCTCAGGGTGCTGAGTCGACAAAAAGGTAATCAGAGTCATGGTGAATGAAACTCACGAAGTGCACTCAACTTGCACACATCCTCAGCCTGCTTAGTTGGGGTTGTCTTCTTCTCAGAAGGTAGGGGTGATGTTACCTACCTACCTAGAGAAAGGGGCTTGCATGATGGATCCTGAACTGAGATCTTGTCGCTCACAGAACCGTCACCACGAACCATAGCTAGTATCTTGGATGGTTGTCATCGTGGAGACATCCTGAATGTTACCCAGGGGAACCGTGGTCAGATGATCATATCTCTATATATAAACAATGATGGAGAGTTGACTCAAGAAGGAAAATAAAAGACTCAATCCTATATGATGCATGTACCAATGTTCCCTGTATCAAGTGTCTCAGGGTGCCGAGTCGACAAACAGGTAATCAGGGTCCTGCTGAATGGATACGTCGGCCGCCTCCACCATCATTGGACTCCCTGTCCTGGGAGCCTCTCTCGAGACACATCGACACTATTGACCTAAACCCAACCAATACATTTTAGGGAAACATCCGAACAACGTCACAAGGGTCGAACCACCTCTGATACCACTCTTTCATAACTATGTCCTGGTGACAACACTGACACCCCGCCATAACACGACTCTCAGGTCCTGGACCACCTGGTACCACCAGTTGCCCCGCAGACACATAATCCCCACCCTGGGGCCCACCAACATGCCTGAACGGGTCATCTGAATAATTATTGTTCCCATAGGCCAACACTTGTCATTTACAGTCTGTTTTGTCCTCACTCACACACACCCTAATAAACATCCTAGAATGTCACCCATCCTGATCACTACTCCAGGACAAGCATGCTTAACTGTGGAGTTCTAATCAGACAGGCTCCTAAAAAGGAAGTTTCACCTTGTTGACATGAGTCATATTATTTAGTCATTTAACCCTTTATCATTCTGGGGTGTTACAATAACTCAAGAGGTAATTCCCATATCTCTTTTCCTTTATGTTCTATTCAATTTCAATTTCTTTCATTATTTTCTCCCCACTGATCTTCATCCACATGGTGTAGAAACTACAGTATCATAAATATACTGGAATGGTATGAAAATAATGGGATATTATATCATCCAACCCCCTTCTCCACTTCTTTTTATTTTATAAAATGAAACTATGTTTGTGAGCTTTTAATTTATAACCTTCAAGAACGACATGTTTTTTTCATTACCGCCTTTAGATCTAGTCATGAAAACATTTTTATGGATGCACCATATTATGTTATATGTATTATAGACTATTTAATATTATGTAACTAACTTTTGAACATATTAATAAATTATAAATCAAAACATATTTGTTGTAATCCAAAACCCACCCAAATTAACCATAAACGATCATCATTAAACTTTATCTAATGATTAATCCACATGATATGTGAAATAATTCATTATAATATAATTTAAACAAATATAATATCATTAATGAGAAGTAATATTAGTTCTGGTTTTTTATCCAGGTTCTACACAAACTTCCATTCATGAATACCAGTGAACCGTTCAAGAAAACCATAAAAAAGAACATTCCAAATCAAAGTTTTTAGACTCTGTAAATCATCCAAAGGCCCATAAAATAAATTAATGAAACCATAATGAAATATATGAATTTAAAAAAGTTTCTTTAATTGTTAATTAATCAATATAATGAGGTTATATAGGAACATAGCGTGATGGAAGCATTCAGATACATGGTAAGGTGTCATTCTCAAACCCAACTTCCTTTCGTCGGGTTCACTCACATTCACATTATTTTGGTGTGGTCCTTCATTAAAAACTATCTCTTCATAATTACCATATATTTCTTGGGATATAAATTTTTTTTATTGTATTTTATGTCAGACAAATGTTTTTCAAAATAACAATACTTTCAAAATCCACACATTTTACTTTTCACACAAGGTTAATGGTTCATATATGAAGTATGTTATCCCAACATTCTTTTGGGAACCCAATGATTATGAAGATTTTATTATGATATGAATACTATTCCTATAAATGGGAATGTTATGTTAATTTTATATATATGTTCTAGGTGGAATGCATGATAATGATAATGTTATGATGTGAGTAGTGCGACTAAAATTATATAGCACAAAATGACGGTTATGATGTGATGGGTGAGCTTGGAATTATACAGCGCTTCAATGCATGTGGTAAAGTGATGAATCTCATGAGTAAATGGAAAATGATGGTTTAATTTGATTCTATCATTTTTACAACTATGTGCGGTTTATGAAAACTAATGCATGACGTTTTATTTTTATGCATTACCACATATCCCGTTTTTTATAATGTTTTCTATCATGATTTTGATTATTATGTTATGATTATGTTTACCCCAGGATATTTTGTTATTATCTATCCTTTTACTGGGTGTTTTTCTCGCCCCTTTTTTATGTATATCTTTAGGTGACTACATGTATTAAGGAGAGGTCAAGTTCCAATAAGAAGCTACAGAAGAAGGAATTAAATAAATGATTATATTTGATGTTGTAAATGTTATGTATGGTCTTAGATTTCCCTATTCAGTAATCCACTATATCCTCATGATTTAAAATTATCATGTTTTTTAGCATTATAATGATGTAATAGTAAATTTATAATAGTTAGGGTCGCTATAGTTGGTATCTGAGGCAAGGTTTAGTTAATTTGGGAATTACGATTAGTGAACCCTAGAGAAAATCTCTTGTATGAGACCAAGTAAAAATATGCATCCAAGAATATTTACATATTGATCCCAGGTTTTATAATTTTAGTGAAAATTATAAAAATGACAAAAAATATTTATTCATGACATGCGGACTTATGTTTTTTATAACCTTTTTTATATTAGAAAATGGAAGGAACCAAGGGAAACTAGGACACAAACCCGTTCATGGGATAACATAATGATTGCCTGAATGACATCCCCAATTTTTTGGGATGTGGTGTTCAAAAAATCATGTAAATTTTTACCCCAATATCTCAGGTTGTGAACAGTAACCAGAATAATATGGAATTCCCTCTTTCACCAAAGATGGAGCAACTGGAAATCCAGTGTTTCAAGCCGCAAAAACCACCGACGTTTAGTGGGTCTTCTGATACACTAGTTACAAAATAGTGGGTCAACTCCATGGAGAAAATATTTTCCATGCTTCAATATTTTGATACATATAAGGGGACCTTATCCTTTTATCATCTTAATGGTGAGGTTGATCAATGGTGGGATTTAATTAAGAACACCATGCCAAGAGAAGAAATTGAAGAGTTGGAATGGGAAGAGTTTAAGATCATGTTTCTTAATAAGTATTTCCCATAAACACTTCATTCCAAGATGGTGAGAGAGTTCATTGAGATCAATAAAAAGGAAGGAGAATCTATCACATCCAAAAATGTGAATTTCACCTGGCATTCAAGGTACAATTCGGGTTTTGTTGTCAAAAATTATAGAAAAATGATAGATTCGTTAGTGGGTTAAAACCACACCTTCAAAAGGCTCTTGAAATTTTAGACAATGGGAGTTATAAAGAAGATTTTTGATATTCCCTAAATGTAGAGATGGAGTTTGGAAAATGGTCACATTGAAATGTTTATAAGAAAATAAATAAGGAGTTTCAAGATGGAGGATATAGTGGTAATGGTGGGAAGAAAACTCAATGACCAACAATCCCAATATGTGGGATGTTTCATCATGGGAAGCGCCTCAAAGGGATGGGGAAATGCTTAAAATGTATGAAGGAAGGAAACTATAATCTAGAGTGTTGAAAATAAATGAGAAATGAGAATGTGGTGGATGAAATAAGAGAACCCATAAGGGTTCAATGTTATAACTGTAGAGAGCAAGGTCACTATGCAAGAAAGTGCACTGAAACATGAGTCCTTGGGGGTAATTAGCATTACATGCCACCAAAGGCAAAGGAACAAGGTAAGGATTTTGGCATCAGTACTACATATGTGGTGCAAGATAATAAATTCATACAAGGTACACTTATTATTCACTCATGAATGGAGAAAGTCTTATTTGATTATGGTTCTACACATTCCTTTATATTTTGAATGTTCTCTAGAACTATATAATCAAATCCCTGAAACCTTGAAGTAGATATATCATTAAAAACACTTGGTGGGGGAATAATTTCAACATAATTGTTTGAATCTTATCCTGTTGAAATATATGGGAATATTCATCTAGAAAATCTCATAATACATCCCTTGGTGGAATTCTAAACACTAATGGAAATGTATTTTCTATCATTATATATATAACATATGAACTATTGGGAAAAAGAAATATCTTTTCATATTCTTAACCCTCCTATGATCCTCTAAAAAATCAAGGAAGATTATGAATTTCATTTTACAAATCCTTCACTTTGTTGGTGTTGATTCCCTATTAAGAAGCCTACCTTGCCCAAATGGTTGTGTCAATAGAAAGTACCGACCTTTTATAAATTCTCATCGTGAGTGAATACAGTGATGTATTTCCTAAAGAGTTACCCATATTTCCCTCGAATTTTGAGTTAGAGTTCTTAATAGAACTCATACTCAAAGCTACTCCTATCTCATAGTGTCCCTAAAGGATGGCTCCTATCAAACATGAGTAGTTAAATAAGTGGATGCAAGAGAATTATGAAAAAGGTTTCATATGCCCTAGTCCATCACCTTGGGTTGCGATAGTGCACTTTTAGAAGAAGAAGGATTGAACAATGTGGTTGTGTATCGAGTATCAGGAACTCAACCAGATCACCATAACGAACCAATATCCTCTTCCAAGGATTGAATACTTGTTCTATCAGTTAAGAGGAGATCAATACTTCTCAAAGGGGTATATTCATTCTATATATCATCAGATAATGGTGAATAAGGTATATATTCAAAAGAATGTTATCTGTACAACATATGGTCACTACATGTTTTTGGGGATTCCCTTTGGACATAATATTGTCCATAAAATCTTCATGGATTTAATGGATAAATTCTTTAGACATTACCAAGAGAAATTTTTTGTAGTGTTTATCGATGATATTCGCATCTGCTCCATGGGAAAGGGGAAACCAGAAGAACATCTAAGATTCGTGCTATTGACCATGAGAAAGTAGAGGTTGTCAACCATGTTCGTCAAATGATAATTTTGGATTAATCATGTCATGTTCTAGGGACATGTGATCATTAGTGAAGGGATTTATGTGGACCTTTCAAAAAATAATGTAGATTGAGGAATGGCCTAGGCCCTCTAATGTCATAGAAATCCATAGTATTCATGCATTAGCTAGGTACTACCATCTTTTTGTGAGAAATTGATCATGATTTTCAGGAATCCTAACTTTCTTAACAAGGAAAGGGGTAAAGTATGTCTATATGAATGAATGTGAGGGAGGCCTCATAGAGAAAAGAAAAGGTCAGTCACTGCACTAGTTCTCACATTACCAAAATGTGTAGAAAGTTTTGTGATATACAATGATTCTTCAAAGAAATTTTTGTCTTGTGTACTCATGAAAAATGATAATGTGATAGACTATGCCACACGGCAGTTGAAGATCCATGAGGAGAACTTCCAAACGCATGATCTTGAGCTGGAATCTGTTTTTTTTCCTAGAAAATCTAGTGTCACTACATTAACAGTGAGAAGTGTGACCTATACACCGACCAGTAGATCCTAAATTAGATATTCACACAAAAGAAGATCAAAATGTGTCAAAAGATATGGTTATTTATAATCAAGGATTTTGATTATTATATTCACTATAATCATAGAAAGTTGAATATGGTAGTTGATGCTCTATGTAGAAAATAACACGCTACTCTATCCATGTTACAGTTTGAGAAAAGCCATATCTTCTTAGATATGAAAAAGAAGGAATTTGGAAATCCTAAGGGTGGGGGATACATACTAAATTTCCAAAATAATTATGCAACCATCTATCCAATAGAAGATTAAGGAGGAACAAAGGGAAGATCTAGAGTTACGAATAACGATTAATGCAATAAATGAAGAAAATTTTCACGAGTTCTAAAACAATGATGATAGTATGATTATGTTTGGAAGACATATTTGTGTGACTTAATCTCTTGCAATAAAGAAGGATCTATTGGAAAATGCACATAGCTCAATATTACCTATCTATTCTGGTAGCACCAAAATGTACTGAGATCTCCGAGAACACTTCTGGTGGGATAACATGAAGAAGGAGATTGCAGAATATATCTCAATGTTCATGGTTTGTCATCACATTAAAGAAGATCAAAAAATGTTCAAAGGGATGATAAAACCATTTTCCTTACCCATTTAGAAATGGGATATTGTCACAATATACTTTTTCATGGGTATCCTGATGACATAGAAAGGAAATAATATGATATGGGTTGTTGTTGACCAAGTCAACAAGTCTGACCATTTTATCGATATTCGGGTAGACCCCTCGCTGGAAAAACACGGAATGATATATGTGAAGTAAGTGGGGATACTGCATGGTGTTCCACTCTCAGTTTTATCTAACCATGATCCAAGAATCACATCTATATTTTAGGGGAGTATTCAACATGCTTTGAGTACTGAATAAAATTTTAGCTTGACCTTTCACCCCCAAACGGATGGCCAATCTGAATGGACTATTCAGACGGTATAAGACATTCTAAGAGCATGCTCTTTAGAATTCAAATGTGGATGGGATGATTATCTCCCATTGGTTTAGTTCTCATACAAAAATAGTTTCCAATTGAGTATTTAGATGGATCCATATGAAGAAATGTTTGGAAAATGATGTAGAACTCATACCTGTTGGGATGATGTTGGAGAAAGAAAGCTAATTGGAACCGATCTTCTGCAAAAGATGACAGGGAAGGTTCAAGTCATCCAAAAACTAATCGATACTGCTCAGAGTTGATGAAATATCTATTCATATAACCATCAAAGGGACTATGAGTTCAACATTGGGGATAAATTATTCCTTCAAATATCACCATGTAAGTGAGTCGTGCGGTTTATAATGAAAGGGAAGCTAACCCTAGGTACATTATCCCCTTTTATATCCTTGATCACATAGGATCTATAGCATATCATCCTGTAATTCCAACAAATATGGCTCATTTTCGTGATGTGATTCACGTATCACTCATGAGGAAGTACATACATGATCCCTCACATGTACTAAACATAGAGGGGTTGCAACAAGAAGATGATCTCTTCTATGAGGAGCAGCCAAAACAGATTCTGGATAGGAAAAAAGGTTCTATGAAACAAAACTACCCATCTTGTAAATGTGTTGGGGGGGGGGAACCAAAAGATATAAGAAGATACTTGGGATCTATAGGAGGCGATTAAAGAGTAGTACCCTCACCTATTTGTATAAAACATTATTTTTAGGGTAAAATTTCATAATGGGTAAGAATGTAACATCCCAAAGTTTTATCAGTGGAATTCCATTATTATAATTATTCCCTATAATATAATCACATTAAGAATATATTAGAAATATAATGATACCAAATACCACGTGAGCATTAAAAATTATTTTTCCACTTCTATGTTTTTAATTTTGAAAATCTAACATACACAGTTGTGATCAGAATGATTTTTGGAGTCTGATAATAGAAATATAAATTTTGGTGAACAATAACCCACCCTTAGGAATATAAACCTCCCATATTAATAGTAATATGATCCTTGTGAATAATAAATCATCCAAAAATATATTAACCTTACAAATGAATAATTAAATAAAATTTATACATCTTATAAGTGACAATATGATTATTGTAAAAGTATTGGAATTTTTGTAAGTAATTAATAAAATATTTTAATTAATTAATAATTTAAAAGTATTTTTTTCTTAAAACATATTCATAAATTAACAATTATGTGTCTTCTAATTTTATGATAATTTTTTATGACCTTTTGTAGTTTTTGAATGAATTATAAAATACATTTTAATTTTAAAAACTATTTTTTTCATGTAAATTATGATTTAAATTAAAATTAAAATTAATCATATTTAAGAAATTATTTTTGAAAAATGGACTTCATTTTTGATATTACACGTCAAAAAAATGTTTAGTGGGAATTTTTGTGATTTTTATGAAATACTTGATTTTTATGAATAATGAAATACCATAATTTACATAATAATCTAAATACACTAATTATAGAGTCATGTATGATGTTCAACAGATGTATGACAAATTGGTTCATATTCACATTATAAAATTACTATAATTAGTCCTAGAAGACTCACTATTACTTGTCTTGTGGAGAAATAATAAATTAATGAATTTAATATTGAGAAATCTTCTCTCCCCTCCACTATACATACCTCCCTTCAAACCCTCATTTTCCCACACCTCTCAAGCATCAAGCATTATCTAAAATATGTAAAAACATCATTCCTATCCCCTCCCCCACATCCATGAGCTTCTAGTCTAAAAATAATTCCAATACAATGTTCCTTGAGAAGGATCTCAAAAGGATATCTCAAGAGGTAATTCACCTCTCTCTTTTCCTTTAATTTACTTTTAATTTTGTCTTATTTTGTTATTCAATCTCATCCTATCTTCATCCAATTTGTATTTTAACTCTAATTTCATAAATATAGTGTAACATTATTATTCTAATGGGTTATTATATCATCCATCCAACTTCTCCTCTTCATTTTATTTTTTAAAAGGAAACGGTGTTTGTTAGTTGTTAATTTATCACCTTCAAAAATGACATTATTTATTTTTTCCATAACCAACTTCAGATATGGTCATTAAACAAATTTTATGGTTGAACTAGATTATATAATATGTATTATACAGTATTTAATTTTATGTAAAAAACTTCTATACATTTTACTAAATGATAAATTAAAACATGTTCCTTGTCATCTAAAAATCGGCCAAATTAACTATAAACAATCCTCATTAAATTTTAATTAATGATTCATCCACATGGTATATAAAATAATTCATTATAAGATAATTTGAACTAATTTAATATCATTAATTATTTATAATATCTGTTCTATATGTTTATCCATGTTCTACACAAAATTCCATTCATGAATACAAGTGATCCGTTCAAGAAAACCATAAAAATGAACATTCACGAATAATGTTTTCAAAATATATAACTCATAACATGGCCATTAAATAACATAATGAAACCATAAAAAACCATATTCGTGTAAAAAAAGGTTCATTAATTATTAATTAATGAATATAATGTGGTTTTACAAGACAATGAAGTGATGGAATCCTTCAGATACAAGGTAAGGGGAAATTCTCGAACCTGACATTCTTTCTCAGGGTTCACCCACATTCACTCTATTTTGGTGTGGTCACTCCTTAAAAATCATATATTCTTAATTATATTTTCTTTTTTGGGATATATATTTTTACTATTGTAGTTTATTTCAAACAAATTTTTTCCAAAAGAACACTTCTTTCCAAACCCAAAGCTTTTACTTCTCACTCAAGGATGATGGTTCTTATATAAAGTATGTTATCAACACTTTATTTTGGGATCCCAATGTTTATGAATGTGTTCATATGATAAAAAAACAAATCCTTTATTATGGTTTAGTTATGATAATTTTTTATATATGTTCTTTTTGGAATGCATGATAATGATAATGTTATGATGTGTTGGGTGCACCCATAATTATATAGCACAAAATGAATGTTATCATGTGACAGGTGCACCATGAATTATACAGATATCCAATTCATTGGGTAAAGTGAGGAATCACATGTTTAAAAGATAAATGATGTGTAAATGTGATGTTATTATTATTCAAAACAATGTGTGGTAGCTGACCACAAAGTCATGAAATTTCATTTTTATGCATTACCACATATATAGTCTTTTAATAATGTTTCCTCTCAAGATTTTGATGATGATGTTATGATTATGCTCACCCCATGAAATTGTGTTCTTATATATACTGTTATTGGGGGTTTATCTCAGCCACTATTTTATATATATCCTCAAGTGAAAAAAAGTACTAAGTATAGGTCAAGTGACAATAATAATCTAGAGAAGAAGGAATTAAATAAATATTTATGTATTGTGATATAAATGTTATGTATGGTCCTAGTTTTCCCCAGAAACTAAACATTTGGATAATTTAGGTGTTAAACTATTATTTTTTTTATCTTTATAATGTTTTAATATAAATTATAGAAATTTCATGGTCACTATAATTACATTGTTTTCATGAATATCCAATTAATCGATCCCTTGTAAGATATATTTTATAAATAGTTTGGGAATATGTGGGTGGTGAAATTCTAAAAATATATGCTTATCACATTCTCCACCATGTTAATATAAATTTTTATAAGATAAATGTTGATGGCCAAACAATATTTCTATAAATTAGTTATATTTATGTATATATATTTAAATACCACGAGATATTTGTATTTTTTATTTATTGGATAAATTCTAAGAAAATTATTAGTTCTATCAACATGAAATATGATATCACATGCTAAATGATAAGTCAATATATAAGTACTTAATTATTATTATGTATCAATGGAATATTTAAATAATCAATGTACTTTTTTATGTTTATTTTATTAGTCACTACAATATGGAAATCGGAAAACCTATAACTTATCCTTATGTAAATATCGGTAAACAGATGCGATCGTCTAAATTTTTTATTGAGCATAATGAATTGATTTAATTCAAAAGGTATTTGTTTGCTTCTATAATATAAAATAGGGGATTTAAAATTATCTTTAAATATAAATAATGTAACACCCTAACCCTAGTTACCCAGAGTCGGTGCATTATTACATAACATTAGCATGATCACAAGGAAATCATGTCTCGAAAGACCGATCTATTTAGTATTTTTGGAAACAAGATTCATACATAAGTTCAACTTTTCATCATGAAAAGAAATACAAAATGAATATATTCCATTATAAACATACAATCCTCATAGATTATGCTTGCAAGTCACTCATAACTAACTTCTTCATATCCTGGGAAAATGAAACATAACAAAGGGGTGAGCTCAAATGCTCGGTAAGGGTAAGCAATACAGCGGAAGTTAAAATAAATATTATGAATGGTGAATAATTGAAACCAAATGCCTATACCAATAATAAACATGAATACTTTTATGGAAGTAATATGAGCTGAGTAAATAATGCCATTATAAAACATAACCATGTTCATTCTACTAGTCGAATGACCACATGATCTATCAATATTATTTTCATAATGTGGGAATGTATAATGTCAGAAATTATGAAACATTTTGTCAAGGACTCAACCAAGACATCTAAAAATGATTAATCCCTTGGCCAAAACCATATATCAAATTGGAGAAGGCCTTATTCAATTCCAAATCTAGTTGTCTCATGAGACCTACTGATGCATCGAGGAGCTATAGCAGGCTCCACCCTTCACTTACTAAGTTAAATACATTCCTCATATGTAAAGGTTCAAATATAACATAAACCTTCGTATTAAAACTTGCATATGAAATTTCAATACTTTAACCATAAACCATGAATGGTATAAAAATATCACATCCATAGTCAAACATATCACAAAACCATCAATAAAATATTGAAGCTTTTTATCATAAAAAATCAAATTCCAGTAAACTTAAAATCCATCAATGGATGTTGACATAGATGAAATCAATTTTTTTAGAGAAATATCTCATTCTATTTTGAAATCATTTAAGAGTCACAAAATTATAAAAAAACATATATTTTGAAAAAATTCGAATATTCTTGTAAGGGAAGCTTCAACGATGTTATAATGATGTAATATAGCCTTATCTGCTGTATAAGTTTAAAGAACATTCTTACCTTAATTTTTTCGAAAAGGTAATAAAGTACCTTGTTTGGAAAATGACGAAATGATTCCTTTATAAACAACTTATAAAATTCAAAAAAGGGTATACATTAATTTAATCCATAATCTATAAAATATTAATAATGTTTTGAAATATGTTTTTAAGAAAAATGGATGGGGATGCTATTGAGTTCGAAGCAGATAATTACGTACAAACAACCTCAGATAATGAGGATATTGCAGAATTAACCCATACCTTGTACATTTCCTTGGTCAAGGGTAGGTTAACCTCCTGTATAATGCTGAAATAATTGTTATTAAATTATACAAGAATCATATACATTAATATGATATCATATATGATATTTTAAAATTTCTTTGTTAATAATATCTTAGTATTATCTTCGTTTCAGGTGTTAACTGATTTGTTTTACTTTATAGGCTTTGTTATGTAAGTATTTTTTGTTATGGATAGGTTGTATCTTATTAATATTAAGAATTATATTAAGTCTTTAAACATTATTTTTAATCATCTAATGAAAATTATTCTTGAATGGATATGATGGGGAATGAATCTCATCGCATTCGTGGAGACGGTAATCTGTACGTACGCACGAGCGAAAATATCATTCATTTGATATTAAAATAATATATAATTGGATGGTATATCATATATAAAGAATCATTATCGTGTTATATTTATTATTTACATCAATTACACATCCTTATTATACCCATCCAAAGAATAATTAATTGAATAACCATTACACCACGATGTGGAGACGGTAAGCCGTATGTACGCACGTATGGTGATATTTCATTAAAAGGATGGATAAAATAATGAATTTGGTTTTAACATATTTATAATAACATCCTAGAATATATAATATACTAGATTTATTATTTTATAATGGAAACAACAATGAAAATTGAAGTGGAAGAAGAACGGAACTTGAAAGAGGTGGTGACATATTTACCTCTTCTTCGGGTTATTCATTTTGATTTGACCAAAAGGGATCCATATGTTGGCTTTTGAATATAGTAGGGCCTCTAAGTTGAAGGGAAGAAAGTTGAGATGGTATTTGGTCAGGGGTTGGAGGAGTCAAATGGATTTTATGGTGTGAATTATAGAGAAGGGGGGTTCCTTTTTATAAGTGGGGTGAGGGGCATCATAGGAAATGCTAGAAATATTATTTTATATTAAAATTAGTTTCGGTTAATAATGGCTCTAAAATGGATTTTTTAAAGGATATGGTGGGTATGGGTCAAAAACCACTCATCCAATGGGTTTTATACAGGTTTGGGTCATTAAATTAACATTATCTTTTAGATTTGACTCTTAGTGAAATAGTTTGACATTTACCATGTCTCTTTGTATTTTTATATTATATGGTTAATAAACTTACTATATACCTACAGGAGAAAATAAAGTGGTTTATTAATGATACAAATATAATTATAGAATTCATTTGACCAATCCTTATAATTTTAGGAATAAAATATCAATTAATAATATAATATTTCTTTTAAAAACTCTCTTATGTCAATTTTGACACTATTTGTTATTTTGTTTTTCCAAAATTCCAAACAGCATTATTATTTCTAAAAAAAATCATTTAACCAACCCAAAAATGTCATATTAACCTAGAAAATTTGTTTAATTCATAAAAAGAATCAAATTGCATTTATTTGGTTATTTATAATATCAATTATTTTAATATTTCATTAATAAGGTAATTACTGCATCATCATTGTGTAATAATGAAAATAAATTATTTAATATCTAAAAAATATAAATAAAATATTATTATGTAGGAAATATTTTTAGCTTTCTAATTTATATTTATAGTTGAATTTATTTTATGTATAATCATATATTAAAATTTTTTTGTTATTAAACATTGATTTTAACTCTTTTAAATCTTCTTTAAATAAAATAATAATAAGTGTCCTAATCTAATCCATGTAGAACAAATACATTCATATTTTATTCTTAAGGTTGATTTTGGTCGAATTATACTTATCCAACAGAATTAGGAAATGTGTTAGGGTAATAATAATATCATTTTTACCCTTAATTACCCTATTTACTTTTAACCGTGATAAATAAAAGTAAAAAGTTACTATTCACAAAAAAAATATTTTCATCTTATTGAACCACATTTTACTTACTGATATCAACCTTGTATCTCAGGTTATTTAAATTTCACTCAAAAAAGTGGTAAAATTATGTTTTATGTAAATTTTCAAATTCTCCTAAGAGGTGGGTAAAAGACGGTGAAAAGATCTATAAAATTTTTATATATCTGAAATTATTATAGACTGACTCCAATGAATTACATTGAACATATATAATTTTTATGTATCTATTTTTACCTATAATAAATTTAAATAAAATAAATAATTATTTAAATAATATTTCTGTTTTAAAATATAACTCAGTGGTTTTCACTATTCATCAAAAATTAAAAGTTATCAGAAAAATACCAAAAATTCACCCGAAGCTAATTTTGATATTCCTAATCAAAAAATGAAGTCTATTTTGAATGATAAAATTTATAAAATTTCAAAAAGTGGATATTACTATTCATAACGGTTACTTTGATTGGTCGTAGTGTGTTAGAATATCAATGTTGCATACAATTTAAGATATTGCATTATTTAAAAGGAAACGTACCATGGAAGCTTGGGGTGTTACATTCTCCCCTCATTTAATTAATTTTGTCCATGGAATTTCTATAATACAACCGCATGAAAAGAATCGGGTGGCTCGTCATCATAAGTTCCTCGGGTTCCAATGTTGCCTTATCCATCATATGGTTTCTACATAGAAGTGTTACTAGATGGGTCATTTGGCTTCTCAGAACTTTGGCTCTTTTATTAAGAATCTTGTCAGACTCTTCACAATAAGACAGATCGGGTTCCAGTTCTAAAATTCCTTATAGGTGAGTACATGCATTGGGTCATACATATATTTCCTCAATAGTGATACGTGGAACACATCGTGAAATTTGGAGAGACTTGGTAGCATTTCCAAATGGTAAGCTACAACCCCAATTCGTTCTAGAAATTTGAAAGTTCCGATGTACCTAGGACTCAATTTACCATTCTTACTGAAACATATAACACCCTTCCATGGAGATACATTCAAGAAACCATGATCTCCCACCTGAAATTACAAATACTTCCTTTAGTTATTAGCATAGCTCTTGTGCCTACTTTGAGCTGCCTTGATGTGGTTTTGGATTAACTTCATCTTTTCCACCATTTTCTCCCCATGTTCTATGCCTATGAGTTTTCTTTCACCAACATAATAACAATAGGTTGGTGTACGACAACTCTTTCCATATAATTCTTCATATGGTGCCATCTAAATACTTTAATAGAAGCTATTGTTAGGGGAAAATTCTACCATAGGTACATATTGATCCAACATACCTTGAAGTCAAGTGAGCATGTCCTCAACATGTCTTCTAAGGTTTGAATAGTCTTTTATGATTGTCCATCATTTTGGGGGTGGTAGGCAGTGCTCAAACGAAGCTTACTATCTTTGTCGTTCTAAAGACTTTTCCAGAATCTTGATGTAAAATGGGGATCACGATTAGAAACAATCGAAAGTTGTACTACATGAAGTCTTACAACTTCATTACTATATAGTATTGCTAATTGTTCAAGTGGTAAATATTCTCTTATAGAATGAAAATGTGCTGACTTGGTAGGCCGATCCACAATGACCCAAATTGCATCATTCCATCTTTGAGTATTAGGTCGTCCCATGACAATGTCCATCGTAATATTATCCCATTCCCACCCAGGTATGCGATGAGGTTTCAAGACTCCTCCAGGTTGGTTCCTTCCAACTTTAACTTGTTCAAAAACCATACATCTTGACACAAAATCAGAAATCTCCCTCTTCATGTTGTCCCACCAAAATTGTTCCTTCAAATCTCTATACATCTCAGTGCTACCTGGGTGTACATAGAAATTGGAACTATGAGCATCATCCAACAATTCCCTTTTTAGATCAGGTATATTGGGAACACAAATTCTCTTCCCAAATTTAAAAATCCCATCTTCATACACAAAGTCACTCAATTACCCATCAATCACATATTTAATCTTCTTTTGAAACTCTTCATCATGGGTCTGAGAACTCTTTTTCCTTTCTAGTAAAGATGGATTGGAAACTATTTGAAAAAGTATTGATGTTTCACCTTCCATGGTGATTCCCATATCATTATTTACTAGATCCATGTATATAGGATCCTTTTCAACTCTCATATTCTTAAAAACTCCATTGTCCTTTCTGCTCAAAGCATCTACCACCTTATTTTCCTTCCACGGGTGGTAGTGTATCTTGCATTCATAATCCTTGAGTAGTTCAAGATATATCCATTGGCTCATGTTGAGTTATTTCTATGAGAAAATATACTTCACACTCTTATGATCAGTATAATTATCACATTTTTCTCCATAGAGATATTTTCTCCAAATAATCAATGAAAATATTTCAAATACTTAATCATGATCATGAGTAGGATGGTTTTGCTCATGAATTTTCACCTGTCGTTAGGGATAGGCAATAACTCTATCATTCTACATAAGGACACAACAAAAACATTTCTTTGATGCATAAATTTAAATAACAAACCCATCATTCCCAGATGGTAGAGTCAATATAGGTGCGTTGACTAATATTCTCTTTAGATATTCAAAACATTTTTCATACTCTTTTGCCCAAACAGATATAACCCATTTTCATGTGAGCTTTGTTAATGGGTTAGCCAACCATGCAAAATTCTGGAAGAAACATCGATAAAAACCAGATAAACCAATAAAACTGTGTACCTTAGTTATACTCGTCGGTGCTGGCCATTCTTGGATTGCCTTGGTCTTAGAAGGATCATCACAGATTCCATCCTTGGAGACAATATGGCCAAGAAAAGAAATCTCCTGAAGCCAGAATTCACACATGCTAATCTTCCCATATAATTCATTTCTTCTCAGAGTCTTTAGGATAATGCACATGTGATTTTCATGATGTTCATATGTTTTGGATTATACCAAGATATCATCAATAAATACCACTAAAAAGTCATCTACATATTCATTGAAATCTCTATTAATTAGATATATGGGGATAGAGGGTTCATTAGTCAATTCAAAAGGCATTACTGTAAACTCGTAATGCCCATACCTGGTTTGAAATGCTATTTTTGGAATGTTTCCTTATTCACACACAACTGACGATATCCGCATCAAAGTTCATTATTTGAAAAGTGTTGAGCTCAATGAAGTTGGATGAATAAATCATCAATGCGAGGTAGGGTATATTTGTTCTTTATTTTTATAACATTGACCCCCCTATAATCAATGCACAGCCTCATAGATCCATATTTCTTTTTAACCAAAAGAACAAGGGCTCCCCATAGAGAAACACTAGGGCTAATAAATCTTTTATTACTCAATTCCTCTAGTTGTTTCTTTAGTTCCACTAATTCCATAGTGTCTATTCTATAAGGGGTCTTTAATATGGGCCTTGAACCAGGAATTAAATTAATAGAAATTTCAATTTCTCATTCTGGAGGATGTCCAGGTAAATATTCTGGAAACACATCAACATATTTTTTTACAATAGGTACATCCTCTATTTGAACATTCCATTCCTCACCCACAATTATTTCATTCTCTTCCTCCACAATAATTGAATTCAGGTGAGCTACTGGGGGTGGATCTAAATAAGAATTAGGTGGTGACGATTCTTCTCTAAAGATAAGGTTTTCATTATCATCGTCATAAAAAATAATAACCTCCATCTTCTTAAAATAAATTTTTGCATCATAGTCCGAAAGCCTATCCATACAGAGGATTATATCAAATTCAATCATGGGTATGATGATGAGATCAGCAAATAAAGAACATGTATATTCCCTAATGGTGACTAATTCACAAAACTCTGTTGCAATGATACTTCCCTTAGAAGTTTTTAATGACAACTCCCTTGTTAAATTAAATTGAAAATATCTAATTTTCAAAGAAAATAGGGATTTTATGAAACAATGCGATGATCCAGAATCAAATAACGCATTGGATAAACATGAGGAAACCATTAAATTACCTACCACCACATCATTCTGGGCTTCAACCTTAGCAGTAGTGATCACATAATCTTGGCCTTGATTCCTTGGCCATTTCTGAGGTAAGTTTATCTGATGCTTAGGACCTTCATTTGTATAATGTCCCATTTCTCTGCAATTGTAGCATTGGACATTGGTAGTGTCATTCTTTCCCTTATAATCACTAGTAAGATGGCCTTTCTGTCCACATTTGTAGCATACTTCTTTTCCTTTTAGACAGAAACTAGGGTGCTTCCTTCCATAATTATCATAGTGTGGAAATTCAATTCTTCCCTTCTTCCATGCTTCCTTATTTCATTTCCTAGAGTGTTCAATGGATCTATTATTTTCTTGGTTTGCATTAAAGTCATAAGACATAGAAAATTCTTTTTCTTTCTTGATAGCACACTAGAAAATATCATCGTACGATTAGAAGGATTATGATACTAATGCTCGACGGAAAAATGGAATTAACCCCTAAAAGAAACGGTCAATATTACTTCTTGGTTTACTTATATAATCTGCAGCATGACTCGCTAACCTTGTAAATTTAGATTCATACATTGTGACATTTTCATCCTCCTTTTATCTAAGACTTAGAAATTTTCTTTCCATATCTGCTCGATGGTCATGAGGAAAGTATTTTTCTAATAAAATTTCATTAAACTCCCTCCATTCCATATTTGATACTTTATCGTCTTCCTTTGGGTTTTGAATCAATGACCACCATTGATCAGCATCTCCAGTGTGGTGGTAAACTTCCATGACAAATTTTTCCCTTTGGCTACTCCCCAAGGCATGGAATATTTTCTCTAAGGAATTTATCCATTGCTCATCTACTAATGGATTTGTACCCCCATTGAATGTTAGTGTTTGTTTATTAATGAAGCGATCTAAGATTTATCCTCCACGATGTGGATCATGATGCTCCATACAAGTAAGGTTATTATTCATAACCTGTGTGAGTTGTCCCAGTATGGTGATAAGCTGATCAGCACTAGTTGTATCACCAACACCACTATAATTATTTAGAACATGAGGGAAATACCTATATGGAGTGCGTGTATTGATATGGTTTCCATTCCTTCCACTAGGCGCCATGTCTAAACAATGTCATATACTAGATTTGTTTATGATTCACAATACTAAAATCCAAACATGTAAACCACTTAACATAAATTAAATAGTTTATGGATATAATCCATAATCATAAAAATGTTTTCTTTGAAGAATTATATACTCATGAACCCTTCATAATGGTTTGTATAAAAAATGATAATTATCCTAAGCATATCTCGTGGGAGTTTTGTAACACAGAGTGCAGCAAGACCCATTGTCATGCACCGGTTCCTATTCGTGTCTTGCTCAAATCGATGATTTCGGGTATTACCCCTAGGTAAATTTATGCCAGAGCCGCCTCTACCTACTCGTATCCAGACATTGATGTATTTCTTAGAAAACTCACAAAATCTCTACATTACCAAAATCCTAGTAATATCATGTATACTAATCCTCAAAGTGTATCTTAGGGTAATGTTCTCTAATCAGAGTTTATCTAAATCTAGATTCTAAAGATTGTACTAAACTTCCTCTGATAGAAACTTTAATGCCCTAACCCTAGTTACCCAGAGTCGGTTCATTATTACATAACATTATAATGACCACAAAGAAATCATGTCTCGAAATACGGATCGGTTTATTATTATTGGAAACAAGATTCTTACATATGTTCTACTTTACAACTTGAAAAGAAATACCACACAAATATATTCCATTATAAACATGAAACCATCCTAGATTTTCTTGCAAGTCACTCATAACTACCTTCTTCATATCCTGGGAAAATGAAACATAAGAAAGGGGTGAGGTCAAACTCTCTATATGGGTAAGAAATATAGCACAAGATAACATAAATATTAAGCATGATGAATAATTGAAACTACCCACCTTTACCAATAATAATCATGAATACTTTTATGGTTGGAATATGATCTAAGTAGATAATTCCATAATAAAACATAACAATGGGTGTTCTACTGGTCTAATTACCAAATGAACCATCAATATTATTTAAATAATGATGGATTGTATAATGTCGGACGTTCTGATAAATTTTGTCAAGGCCTCGACCAAGACATCTAAAAATTGTTTTTCCATCGGCCAAAATGAAATATCAAATTGGGAAAGGCCTCAGCCAATTCCACATCTAGTTGTCTCATGAGACCTACCGATGCATTATGGAGCTATAACGATCTCCACCTATAACTTACTAAGTCTAACACCTTCCTAATATAAAAAGGTTGAAATATAACATAAACATTCGTATTAAAACTAGCATTCAAATTGTCAATACTTTAACCATAAATCAAGAATGTTATACAAATAGAACACCCACAGTCAAACATATCACAAAACCTTCCATGCAATATGGATGTTTATTATCATAAAAAATCAACTTCAAATAAACTTAAAATCCATCAAAGGATGTAGACAAAGATGACATCAAAACCATTTTTAGAGAAATATCTCTTTCAATTTTGAAATCATTTAAGAGTCACATAATTATAAAGAAAACATTTATATTGAAAATATTCTTATAAGAATGAAAGAGATATTTCTACGGTGTTATAATGATGTAATATAGCCGCACCCACCATATAAGTTAAAAAAACATTGTTACCTTAATTTTTTCGAAAAGGTCATAAAGTACCTTGTTTTGAAAATGAAGAAACGATTCCTTTATAAACATGTTATAAAATACAAACAATGGTATAAATGAAATTAAACCATAGTCGATAAAACAGTAATAATTTTTTAAAATACATTCTTAAGAATCATGGATGTTCATGATAAAGTGGTCCTAGTAGATAATTACGTTTAAACAACCTCAGATAATGAAGATATTGTTTAATTAACCCTTACCTTGTACTTTTCCTTGGTCGAGGGTAGGTTAACCTATTGTATAATGGTGAAATAATTGTTATCAAATTATCATGCATCATATAAAATAATATAATATCATATATGATATGATATTTTAATATTGCTTTTTAGTAATATCTTAGTATTATCATTGTTTCGGGTGTTAACTGATTCGTTTTCCTTTATATGCAAGGTTACGTAAGTAATTCTTCTTATGGATAGGATGTATAATATTCATATTCAGAATGATATTAAGTCTTTAAACATTATTTTTAATCATATAAAGAAAATTATTCTTGAATGGATACGATGGGGAATAAATCTCATTGCGTTCGTGGAGACGATAATCTGTACGTACGCACGAGCAAAAATTTCATTCTTTTGATATTAAAATAATATATAATCATATGTAATATCATATATATAGAATAATTATCATGTTATATTTATTATTTAAATCAATTACACATCATTATTATTCCCATCCAAATAATAATGTATTGAATAACAATTACACTAGGACGAGGAGACGGTAAGTCGCACGTATGCACGTATGGTGACATGCCCTTCAAAGGATGGATAGAATAATGAATTTGGTTGTAACATTTTTATAATAACATCATAGTATATATAAATACATGAGTTATTATTTTATAATGTAAAAAACAAAGAAAAAGTAAGTGGAAGAAGAAAGGAACTAGAAATAGGTGGTGAGATATTTACCTCTTCTTCGGAATTTTCCTTTTGATTTGATCAAAAGTGCTCATTAGGTTGGATTTCTGACTAAGTTAAGGCCTCTGGGATGAAAGGGGGTTAGTTTAGAGGGTATTTGAGAAGGGGTTGGCCAATCCAAATGGCTTTGAAGGTGTGAATTAGATACAAGGGGGAGAGCCCTATTATAACAGGGGTGAGGGGCACCTTAGGAAATGCTAGAAATATTATTTTATAATAAAATCATTTTCGGTTTATAATGGCTCAAAAAGAGATTATTTAAAGGTTAAGGTAGATATGGGTCGAAACCCACTCAACCAATAGGTTTTAGATAGGTTTTGGTCATTATATTAACTTTATTTTTTAGATTTAACTCTTAGTTAAATAGATTGACATTTACCATGTCCTTTTGTATTTTTATATTATATTGTTAATCAACATATTATATATCTCCAAGAAAACCTCAAGTGGTTCATTAATGATACAAATATCATTATATATGTCTTTTTTCCAATCCTTATTTTTTTACGAATCAAAAATCAATTAATAATATAATAATTTTTTAAAGAACTCTTTTATGTCAATTTTGACACTCTTTGGTATTTTGTATTTGTCCAAATTCCTAACAACATTATTACTTAAAAAAAATTCATCTAACCAACTCTAACATATCATATTAACCTATAATTTTTTTTTAATTCATAAAATGTCTAAAATTACATTTATTTGGATATTTATAATATCAGTTATTTTAATATTTCATTAATTAGGTAATTACTGCATCATCATTGTGTCATAAAGGAAAAAATTTATTTAAGGTCTAGAAAATATAAATAAATTACCATTATGTAGGAAATATTTTTATCTTTATAATAAATATTTATATTTTAATTTATCTTTTGTATAATCCTATATTAAATTTTTTTTATTAAATTTTGATTTTAACTCTTTTAACTCTTCTTTAAATAAAATAACAATAAGTGTCCTAATCTATTCCACGTGGACCAAAAAGGTTCATATTTTATTCCTAAGGTAGGTTTTGGTCGAATTATACTTATCCAATATAATTATTACATGTGTTAGGGTCATAATAATATCATTTTTACACTTAATTACCCTATTTACTTTTAATCGTGCTAAATAAAAGGTAAAAAGTTACTATTCACTGAAAATTATTTTCATTTTATTGAACCAAATTTTACATACTGTTATCAACCGCATCTCTCAGATTTTTGAAATTCCACTGATAGAAGTGGTAAAATAATGTTTTATTTGAATTTTCAAATTCTCCTAAGAGGTGGTTAAAAGACGGCGAACAGTTCAATAAAATTTTTATATATCTCAAATTATTACAGACTAACTCTAATTAATTACATTGAACATATATATGTATTAATTATATATTTTGAACTGAAATAAATTTAAATTAGATAAATAATTATTTAAATAAAAATTTGGTTTTAAACTATAACTCAGTGTTTTTCACTATTTATCAAAAATTGAAAGTTTTCAGAAAAATACCTAAAATTCACCCTAAGCTAATTTCGATATTCCAAATCCAAAAATGAAGTCCATTTTGAAAGATAAAATTTATAAAATTTGAAAAAGTGGGTATTAATATTCATTACGTCTACTTTTATTGGTCGTGGTGTGTTATAATCTCGAAGTAATATACAATGTAAGCTATGATATTATGTAAAAGGAAACGTATTGTCTAAGCTTGGGGTGTTACAAATAATTATAATGGTAACCAATTGTTGACATATTATACAACAATAATTGAATGTAGAATATAAATTCATTGAAGAATGGGTTATACATGGTTATTATGAAATTGATTTTGGATTGTTGTTAACTCTTGTGACATATATAATGAAATTGAGATGAGTTTCATTAATGATCATGTTTAATCACGATATTTGTTTAATCTGAATTTTAATCAAATATCTTTAAAATTGTTAATTTATTGTCAAATTTAATAATTATTCGTGAGATATTGGATTGTGATTGGGAACTACATATTTAAATCATGTGGGACTATAAAACAACAGTTCTATATAGGGATTTTTTTCTGTCTAATAGTGGATTGGAGGAGTCGATGTTGAAATTTGGGTATCCACAATTATTAGATGGGGTTAAGGTTACAAGATATTTATCCATTGTTTTCATCTCAATGAGATTTTATGTTATTTTTGATAGATGTGCACTAAAATGGGTTTGAAACCTCATCACATGTTTACATTCTATGGTATTATGCATAACATGTATAGGTTTAGTGGCTAAATTATTTGTCATTCATATGATTAATGTGTTTTCCACATACTCAAACAAAAAAATTATTAGATACAAATAAATTATATATGGATTTAATATGGATATTATTTCCATTGAACAATTTTGATGGATTTATCTAAAGAGAATCAACATATGTTGATACATTTAATAATATTGATTCATTTAATTTAAATGGGACATATAGAGGCTAACAATATAAGGGATTCAATCCGCCTATTTGGTGAAGGAAATTCTATTGTATGTTTAATATCCATAGATATATTCATTTCTAGAACACAAATTATCCCTCATTATGAGAGTGGTAGAACCCCATTGGAGTATATAACCATAAAAAACATTCTAGGATACATGAATTTTGTACCAGAATCAGTGGTAGATAGCCTTTGTATATATTTTGTGATCTTCATCGAACATACTCCATCATAGTAGAAATATGTAGCTCAATGAAACCAAAATCATGATACGTTATTTCTTTCAATTCTCTGAATATTCTGACACCTTTAATATATATTGTAATGTGTTTTTTCATTCATTCCTAATGATCATAAGACTATTCCATGAAATTTATTAGTGGTATCATAACCTCTTTCTTAAAAGTATAAAACTTGTTATTCAATGGGTTTTTAAGTAGTCATCGCCATCCCAATGACATGGTGTCCCATAATTCTCTATGGTGACCATCAAAATGGAAACAACATCATAGCTATGTTTTAGTGCATGTCACAGTGGTTCTTCACTATAATGTATTCAGGTAAGATGACATAAACTCCATATAATAAAGAGCATTGTGTATTGTTTGGTTCATTAAACACAAAAAAACATAATTATCATCAATTATACACAATGATTTTTAGAAATTTAATTTTTAAGATGTTTTATTCCATATGAAAATAGTCATTTATTAAATAATAACCATTTATGGATCATGGAATAGTGCAAGATTTAGTGGTCCTTACTGGTTAAAAAATATATTCTAAAAATTTGAATGATTATTTATAAATGTTTTGTAATTGATAATTGGTATAAATTTTTATGGGATTTTAAATACCAAATTGAATATGAAAATTTTATATTATATCACATATTTAGAAAAATAAAGTGTTTTATATTTCTTGAATTACAATAATAATCATGTTTATTAAATTGATTTTGAAATAATAAAAGAATGATTCAAAAATTTAAACAGAAATTTTATTTTAGGAAATTTATTCCTCCATTAATTTCTTTTTTAGAATCAATATGATTCTGTATGTATCTACCATAACTATAGTTTATATAAGAGTTATGAATTAAGAATAGTTATTGAATATAGTATGTTAATATAAGGTGTTACAGTTATAATGAATTTAATTCTATCTCAAGTGAAGTATCCTATAATAGAGAATATTTTGGTAAAGATTCCTATAATTCTAAAGGATTATTAATTATTAAATAAATGTAGGGAAGTAATATATGTCTTCCAAATTACACATGTTGGGATTTTCAATTCCTATAACTATTTGAATTTACACGAAATGATAATGTACACTATGAATAATATTAATTTGAATATGTTTAACTATACTTAGAAACTATGATTCAGTAAAAACCTGAACATGTGGATTTTATAAAATATTACGCATCAATGTGGAGTGAAGACATTAATTTCGTGGATAGAATAGTAATTTCATAACTAAATAATTACAATCATGTATACATAATTGAATCAAATATGAGAAGATGAATATTTCATGGTATAAAATGTTTATTAATTAAATATACATATGATATATATTTTATTGGTGATACTTTAAAAAAAAGGGAAACCCTTGAAATAATAACAGGATGATTCCTTCTAAAGAGAATCTTTCCATGAACTTTATTATCCAATTGGGTAGGTCAATCAATTGTTTGGTTCCCATGGTCTATCTTGTGTAAGAGACATAATTAAAAGGTAACCTTAATTATAAAATGGGTTGGTCATTCTATATTTTTGTGCCCCTTGATTATATTGTGATATTATTTTCATAGAATTTTAATTTATTAAACTATCTAGGAGAATAAAACATGATTAATTTTTCAATGGATATAATTGAAAATTGTTTATATGATGGTTATGGACAATTTTCCTTCCACTGGACTATCCAATAGTAACAATTATTGTGATTTGAATGACTCCCTAGATATGAGTTGAGAGAAACACGATGCACAACTCATTTCATAGAAAATATTAGGTCTTGGAACACTAAATTTTAATAATCTAATGGGTCATCAATTTTAATTTGATCACATTAAGTAAAAATCCTTGATGAAAAGATACAAAACTAGATACACACCCACTGATATGTATTTATTATAGATTACTTCTTACTACATAATAATAATACAAGAATCACTTATAGGTATGACTTATAAAATAGATTAACATTTATCTCTAGGGTTTATATGTGTTCTCAAGGTTACAAACACAAATCATCTAAATGTGAAATTCATAACAATCAGGCCAAACCACACTGACTTGTGGGTATTATATATTGGGTGTTCTTCACAAATTGTTTCAATGAATGAATGACTGAGAGATAGAATGGAATTGAAATGGGGTAAATTATTTATTAATTTCATGTGTCTAGAAATACATACTAAATTAGAGGAAAAAAAGACGATATTTATTTAATCGATTGGTAAACCATTCAATTAGAAAACCAAAATTTCTTCACGTTATAAATAATAAATTCATTTTAATATCGCTTTTCATCTTGATGATATTTTAATTAAATCTTATGAAAAATAAAATTTATATATTTAATAAATAAATTTTATAATTCATTTGGAACATGAAAGATGAATTATATATTCTAGCTATAAATAATAATATTTTTGACATTAAATAGAAGAAGGTCAAGGATGACTCTAATCCCACATACCATTAGAATTGTATCTTATCTCATATAAATTATAACCACATTTAATTATTCATAAATTTGGATTGATGATATAATTATATTATGAATCATTTGGATAATTTCATTTATTTTAATTGGGAACAATTATAACTCTCCATAAATAAAAATTATGAATATTGTATTCAATAACATGTGTGGTATGCAACACCAAGTGCATAAGGGGATATAATATCTTGATATTTTACTATATATTTTATATGATAAATAATATCAATATATGATATACCTTCATATTCATGGAATGTTGAGTTATCTCCTATTACACCCAACAACATGTTTCTTCAATGGCTTGCATTACATGAAATATTGTGCTTTACTAAACAACAAACTATTATTAAATTATTATTATTTAATATAATAAAAATTATCTTAGATATTAAATTATAGGCTATGAATATTTTTAACTAAATTTTTAGAATATATAATATATATCGGATAAAATATTTTTGAATAAATCTAATGTATTTTATAGTCACGAGGCAAGAGAAACCCCAATATTACACATAAAAACCTATATTTTTTTAATGGCACTTTTACTGCATTTTGATAAATAATATAACTTATATCCAATTTTTTCACCATTTAAAAATTATTATGTAAAATTTAATTTATTTTTTCCAATAAAAATTTCAAAATTAGGTTACGGTGGTATTATTCTAAAATGTTTTTTGATAAACAATGAAAAATAATTACTTTTAATTCAAAACATTTTTGTATCAAATTTATTTAAAAGGATAATTTATATTTTTTATTGGATTTAAATATTAATTAGATAAATTTACATATATTTACCCAACTTAGTCATTTTTTATTAATTACACTTTGTTATTGGATATAAAAAAAAGATTGATCTTTTTACTTTTAAAACCTGAATTATCATCCCCACTATGGGACAAATTTTAAATTCATTTATGCCACTTATATGTTTAGAATTTTGAAAAATGGATTAAATACATGTAATTGGAATAATTAATAGTTAATAAAATTATTAACTTAGTATTTTGACAAAAATAATTGAGATAGTGATTGAAATTAATCACAACTCTTTCGATAAAAATTATTCTAAAAAAGGAATAACCTTTAAACATACCACCCAAATAACCTATAAACTTATCCAAGAAACATTTTATGTTCATATAATTACCCTATAATACCTTATGTCTATTTTTTACCCTTGTTTGAGCCACACGACATGGGACAAACAAAGGTGGTTTTCTATTTTCAATAAATTTACACAAATTTAACTCCTCTACTCTAAAAAGGCACTCACTCATCCCATTTATACACACCTCTCATGTATTTTTTATCATCAATAATCATCCCAATTATGATCCAAAAATACCTCACATAATTCAAGAATTATATCCTTTGACATAATTTCATCAAAATATTTATTTTTGTATAAACCGAATGAAGTTACCCGAAAACGAGGTAGCACTCTTCAACAATCACATTCATTTTATTTTCATCTAAATAGTATAAACTATTATTATACAATTATTATATAATATATTCAGATTAAAAAATATAATTTTATTTTTTAATCCAATGGCTTTAACCAATACATGAACATAATTCCATCAAATGGGTAACGAACTTACAAATTTCTGTATAGTTAACTACCACCTCATGAAACATTGTCATTTTTTCATTACCACCTATCATGGATGGGTATTATGAAGGACATGATGATTATATATAATATATTAGATATTTATAATGTATTATTCATTCTTGAATTTTTTTAATAACACATACCATTATGGTTTTCATTTTGTGGGAATACAATAACATCATTTGTGGAAATCATGACGACTGTCTCCTCTCTATGTGTTGTGATACGTTCACAATATACATGGGACATATAATGTATGGTTGTAATAATTATGGAAAATATATTAAATAAACGTGAGACTATAATCATATTGTACATATACATATATTTCATTTAATTTTTATTCATTTAAATATGTCAAAAAATAGAAGTAGCCGTCATGTGTACGTACGCCCTACCATCTTCATGAATGGTGATTTTAATTTCTTATATCAAAATATTTTAGATTATTATAAACACATATATAATGAATATATATTATAATTAAATAATGTTCCAAATTATGGATATTATAATATCATTTTATATGAAATACGATCAACAAGTAACAAGTCAAAATGTACTCGAATAACTAGGCAGATAACACCCAAAATAGAGAAAATAGTGAATGATTGTTATCAAATGGGGAAATTAGATATTATAATAAGATCATTTAAAATATTATAAATTCAATTATGGTTTATTTAAAAATTATATACGTTCTTAAAACCATTTTATATGATGTTAAATGATATTCACTTGGATGGGAAAACAAGGCTAGGGATTCTTGCCTCACTATTCATTTGATGAGGCTCACACCATTTTCACCACATATTTATTTTCTATGGATTATATAAATACTCTATTATATTTTTAATAAGTAATATTTTTATATTAATGGTATCTTAATTTTTAATTTTAATAATTTATTTCACATGTATTATAATTCAATGGTTACCAAGTACTAAGGGACTTCGTATAAATTGACATCGTTTGAGGTATACTTTATTATTGTGCACCTAATTTATTATATGTGGTGTATACACTGTGACATTGACATGTGTTATCATGATTTATTAATTAATCATGATATTGTGTGTTTAAATTTAAATAATTTCATCGACATATAATTAAACTTAATGTTACCGAAGTTGTATTGAAATTTTATAACCCCATTCAATTCATTAGGATATATTACATCTATGTTTCCAATAATTTTCTTTGATTATGTGTACAATTATTTTGAATAAATATTTATTAATTCCCACTTATTTTATGTGTATTTATAGGTGATACAAATAATCAATTAATTGATTAATTCTCACTTCAATGTTGTGACCATTATAATGGTTTATTTTGAAATCTTGGTCTAATTAAGATGACATATTCATGAAATTGCATTAATTGAATTTATAAGAGAATTTTAAAATAAAACCATAAATTTTATTATACTATGGTTATTAATGAATTTCTCCAAGTAACAATTCTTTTTTCCCAACTAATTAGAACTCAAAATCATTTAGAATTGGTTTTTAATAAAACCCGACTTAATTTCCCTCTTTAGTTGGAGAACCTGTTTTCTTATATAAACCATGATTTATTATAATTTTTTCAAAAAAGATTTTAACATTTTAAAAAATGATATATTAAATTAGGTTTTTACCCCTTCATTATTTTACAAATTTTTTCATTGTAATTATCTGGTCTCATTCTGAACTAGTCATTTTATTAACCATTATTCCATGTTAAAGCAATTCCCTTTTTTCCTTGTATGGGATGTAAGAATTTAACCAAATTAATTTATTAAATGTTTCATTTTGAATATTAATAGGTTATTTTTTAATACTTTTTTTTAAAGTTTTCAAAGACAGGGATTTTATTAATATTTTTCAAAATAAAATGGATATTTTAATATCAAATATTTTTAGAAGATATTTTTATAGTATTTCTGTTCCTCAATGCCAAAAAACCTTTATTTTTACTTCACATGGGATATATTGTATCATTACCATTTTATTATTCTTCTATGTGGTTGACAATTTATTTTAACAAATATAGTATTTAAATTCACTTCTTTGGATTCCTTTGTTTGTCCCCTTGAAATATTAAATTTCATAGGATCATTAGACATTGAATTTCCCCTAATTATCTTTTTCATTTTTCATGGATATGTTTATTTCCCAATATATTTACATCATTTTGACACACGGTGTTTACTTTGATAGTTATTTACTTTTTGGGGAAATATTGATAATTATGTATCCTTTATTATATATGGTTATTTGATATGGCATGCTGTTTATTAATTAAATTTGTTACTCGATAGAAACAATGATTTTGACATGTACTGATATATTTTTATTAGACATTTTATAGCCCCTTGATACATCAATTGGTTCTCATTAGAAATATTTTTTGAATAAATCAAAAGTTTTTTCCTAGTTTATTATGATTTTTATTAGATAGATCTTGAAATTATAGGTTTTAATGTTCCTAAGACATGATGTCTAAAAATCATGCCTCACATCCATTTTGATTCATTATTTATTATCCATGATATTTTCTATATGACAATGTCTATGGATGAATTTAATTATCAGTTTAATGATTACAAATATTTTTTTAGCTTCTTAAATATATATATCGATTCTACTATAACTAGTTATTTAAATGGCATATATATTCAATTATTTACCTTTCCATATCGTTTATATACATCTTTCTTGGTTCATTGATTGCATGGAATGTTTGCTAAGATATTTATATTTCAATAATTATTATGCTCATTAATTCATTATTTCTTTTGTGGTACATACACTTACTATAAATTTGAGATCACCCTTATTTTGTTTCCTTTCTCGAAGATTCCCTAAAGTTTACTATGAAATATATGTATGAATACATTATATGAAATATAATTATTATCGAAAAAAATTATGTCGTAATTTTTGTATTAATGTGTAATAAAAAAACCATGTATGTATCTTGTTTATCAAGAATATTAAACTATTTTGTCAATTAGGACGTGATTTACTTGTATCTTATTCCAATATAATGGTTATAGAAACTATATCCTTGAATCTCAGGTTGACATCACTATAAAAATGATGAAGGAATATTTTAGGAGAAAATGTGGAAGTCCAATCGGATTATAAGATATCAAACATAATTATGCATGTAGTCCAATGATCACGTGATATGGTGTTGGGGTTAAGTGATTTCTTTCATTTATAGATGAATTTAGTCAATATGGTTACATTTTTTAGATGAGGCACAATTATGAGACTGATGAAAATTTTAAATAATATCAAAACTATGTATCAAGTCAATAAGGTTAAGGTATTAAGATTCTGTAATAAGATCAATAAGGGGGACAATAGTGATAAGATTTTGATAGATCATCTGCGTGCTTGTAGGACTATTTCAAAACTCCCAATTCCTTGAACACCATAATGTAATGATGTTTACTAAATTGAAAATTGTACAATGACTTACATGTTTTGATTGATGTAGATTTTATGAGACAATAATATTATATTTTGGTGCTATTATATAGATAATGATACATTATTAGTAATGAATATTCAATTAATAGTAATCATAAAGAAACCATATTAAATATGGATTGGAAATTGATTCAATTTTTCCATTTTAAAAATTTCTATTTGAAATTATCTTATAAAATGAATATATTATAATTATCATGCCCAAGTTTTAAAATAAATGTTTATTTGTGTGTTATCATAAGGAACATAACTAATATTATTTATAGCATGAAACAAAAAAAGAATTTTTATTAGCCATAAAAACTATTTTCATTGAGAATGAATATTTTAGTCATGGATTCAGGGTCTGAAAATATAATCTCAGGGAAGTTGAAGACCAAAAAACATTTATATTTATTGAGATATATGTTGATAAAATTATATAAAGACTAATGTTTGATGATGTAGTTAATGTAAAAAAAAGAACCTCATAGGTAAATTATGATTCATCTATAACATGAGTGATTTGGATTTCTCATGGAAAATGACAATGATGTAATATTCATATTAAATGAAACTACTACCTAACATGATGCCATTTATGGTTCTAATTATAAGAAATATTCAAATTTAATGTAATCTATAATGAAATACAAAGGAACTAATATATTTTAGGATATGGTGGTTACACCTTAAGTATTTTGATCCATATGGTGAAAGTTGTTTTTTCTATAAATCCAATTCATATTAACTGTATACATTCCACTTATGAACAACGCCTTATGAAAAAATATTAGGAAGAATTCCTATAATTGGATATGAATAAATATTTTATCCTATTATTATAATAATGTACATTAGAATATTTCTCCCACTAATATCTCACTTTGATTACGACAATATTCAGTAGATGTAAAAACCACTTAAAAATAGTCATTTTTTACGGATGTGCATATGATTTACCCTAATGGTTTTGATGTTCCAAATGAGACTGTGATGGTTTTAAAATACAACAATAAATTTATGTATTTAATATAACATATAAAAATAAGAATATATAATTTTTTTATGTGATTAAATATTTTGATTTCATCAAGAACACTACAATGTTACAATCTCTAGTAGCCTGGACATGATTTCGTGCTTCATTACATTGGAACTAGATATGATAATTTTTATCTCGATGGAATGAACAGTATAAAAATTCTTGTAAAATAGATAAATACATGATTCCAATGAAAAAATTGAAAGAAAAAGACAACATACTTTTTTCAATAACATATCACCCTTTAGAATATCCTTGCATAACAATGATAGTACACTTCATAAATTCCTAAGGAAAGGTATAATGTTAAAGGATCAATGAAATTCTCATAAAGAGTTGAGAACAATGGATGTTATCATTAATCAATAATCATATTCATCAGGGAATATTAAATAACTGAACACAAAAGTCATTTAAACAAGAACATGAACATAATGATGTATGAATAAATGATGATCAGTTACATCCATATTAAAAATCACATAACAATGAAACATAGCCATGGATATTATAACTAATCAAATAATTACTTAGAATATCAGTAAGTGCTTTCTTAATGATGAAATTAATAATATGGTTTATATAAAACATGTCTTTGAGTATTCCTTCCAAAACATGTCATACCATTGAGGCTACTTGCTGACATCTAATATTGTTAAGGAATCATTTCAACATCTCATAAATTGGTAAGATATTGGCCAAAAAAATATATAGATCTTCTCGTAAGACCTAAATAAGAATATCATGGATGTAGTGGACCCCTAACATCACTTTAAAAGAATTGTAAATTCAACATATATATATATATATAAACAAAATCAATGTTACTCAACAAAATATATAACTATCTATATTGGAAGAACTAGTCTTATGGAATAACTATAATTTTCCTAGAAAAAAATATCATAAAATAACTAAATAAGAATAATTATTGGTATCATTATAGTAAATACTATATATAGGATTGAACAATGTATGTTGACATAGAAGAAAATATATTAAATAGATTACTATAATATTTTTTCTGGAAAATACACTTTTTACGTTGAAAATAATATTTATTATCTAATAACTATGAATGTAATAGTAAAATAATTTTTTAATGATCCTTAATAACATATAAAGGAATATTCAAATAATTAAGGCATCATGATGAAGGAAAAATCAATTAATATTTTCTACGATAAAAAACATTCTTTTCACACTTTTTTAAGAAAATACAAGAAGTTATTTCTTCAAAAAATCATATGAAGATTCATTTAGATAAATCAATATATATTAAAAATTGGTATAAATTAATGTAAATAATAATTGGATAATACTAAATAAAATTATAGAAATCATATACATTGAATAAATGTATTCCTCAGTAGATAAAACAATATAAACTATGCCGAGATTGTGAAATAAACCCTTACCACATCTGTATATTTTGAATCATAAACCCCATGAAATAATAACACCAATTGAAACATTAAATATCATGAATAAAAAAAATAATGATATAATATTTTAAAGGGAAATTAAAGACACCAATCAAAATAAATAAGTGGTAAAAATTTTATATGTATCATAGAAGTAAAAATGAGATGAGAAACCCATCACGACTAGAAACTACCTCTATCCAAACAGATCTATACAAACAGCTTAGAGAATATGTGGTTATAGATTTCCTCACAAACATATAGCCATTGTTTTAAAAAACTATTTGTAGAGGTTGAAATATATGAAAGGGTTTAAAAAAGAAATGTGTATATCCCATTACATTGGTAGGATTTCTCAGGCTCCCGCTCCCCCAAGTCCTCATTCGAACCCTAACTCTATACAATCTAACTTTCCTTGGCACCCCCTCCCATACACATGGAATTTTGGAATCACCCTTCTCGTATTCATTTGATTTTTTCATCCCCATCCACTACATAGGTTATTTTGGGTACCCCCTCACCTCCTTTGGTGACATTGGACTCATTGACCAGGCGTTCTTCCTCTATTTATTATAGTTCATTATTTTGATCTTATAGAGGTAATATTTACTTCCATCATACTATTTATTATCTTTTATTCCTCCATTTACATGGTCATGAGACACTTTTATAAATATACTTTAATTCTAGAAAATAAATTTTACTTTTTTGGATATCTTATTAATTAATATTTTTCAGTATCATTTTTGAATATTTCCTAAATCAGGTTTATATTACACAATAATGATTTCCCATTTAAAATTTTGTATTTTGTGTTAAAATAATTTCAAAATGTTTTATTTTATCACTCAACCATAGTTTTAAACCACTATGGATTATGTTAATGTACATTAGCCTACATGAGAACCTAGTTTATGTTTCAATACATGGATCAACAAGTTCATTTATTACAATCAAACCCATTTTAGATCTTGAATGTACCTAATAATGGATATTTTTAAATTGATAATTATGATGCCCCAGGTTTTATAAACTGGTTCAAGTGAACAATGTTATGCTTCTTAATGATGTCTATTGTTTTATTTTATTTTATTTTGTGCTTTGTGTGCTGATAAAGAATTCTAAAGGAAATAAAAAAAAGAAGAATATGGTAAACTGGTATATATTTAAAAGTTACATTGCAACAATACCCATCTAATTGAAAGTACCATGCACAAGACCTAACATAGCCACAGCAAGACTACTGCAAATCACAACATGGGTAATCGGATAGTCTTCATCTTCAGGGTCCATCAGTGTGAAAAATATAACAGCCAGAACCACCGCGCATGAACTCAGCACCAGTGGTATGAGGAGAGCCATCCGCCAAGGGTCTGGTGTTTTGAAAATGTAATACACCCTACCCCATGTTTTTATAATGGGCCTCTAAGGGAATATAACTGTTTTATGACCGTTGGGTTTCAATGGATAAGGATAATATTTTTATAAAAATTTGGTCCTTATAATGCTTTTATAATATTATGGTATTTCAATATTTTAATATGTACAAAATATTAGAATTATATCTTCGATTATTAAAATAACATATTATTCTTGAAAATGAATCTATTTTGTTTTTTTAATCATTATGATATTTATATGGTGGAAAAACATAGTATTTTAAAATGTATCGAAGGGGTATCTTCAATAATTGAAAAATGTATCTTATTTGATCTTTAAAACTATGTATTTTGAAATAGGGAAAAATTATTTTTGAATCAAATTATGGGGTATGATATAAATTGGATTGTTGATTTCTAAATATATAAGTTCCTAATAAATGTTTAGAATGATAATTATAAAATTTATAAGATTTATATCAAATGTTAAGGTATTTTACATAGTCTAAAATGGGATTTTTAGATTTGGAATCTCTAAGTTAGAATTATGTGTTAAATTGTGTAAATTCAATATTAATTTTATATACTTTTTTTAAAAAAGTAAACTGTTTTTTAACGTACAATTCCTTCTCGGTGGTTGATGTTTTTTTTAACGCTCATTACATCTCTTTTGAACCGCGACCGTCTGATCACACCAAGGACAGATCCCGGCCGTTGTTTTTTTTAAACGCTCATTTCATCTCGTCCATCTGATCTCGCCAAGGTCAGATCCCAGCCGTCGTTTTTTTAAAACCGCTATTCCCGTCATCTTCTACCTCACGTCGGGGCCCCGCGAACCAGCACTTGGTTTGCCCAAGACGCCACCCTCACCACTGTTTAGGTTGACCTTGCGCACCCACCTTCCTAGGACATCGTAGGATCGGCCTAAACCACCCGTATCGTTTCCCTTTAAGAACGATGAAACTTATGTGTAAGAGGGGACCTCTGGAGCCAACCTGCGCCGCTGCGAAACCTACCTCATCGTCGCCTCTCCACCACACAAACCACCGCACCATGCTCCCCATGCACGACCACACCAGTGTCGGTGCCACGCCGCTGGTCAACCCGCTATTACCTTGCAGCGTCTCCAGGTGGCTGCAACCTCACCGGACCACCTCCAGCCACCCAGCAAGCCTCCCTCTGTGGCGAGCTTCTCCATCAAGCTATAAGGGTTCCATGCTTATGTGTTTTTTTAAAACCTACCCATACCCCTTGTTACACATATATATACATTCAATACATATATATATATATATATACGGATTATTTTTACAGGAATATGCTTCCCATGCTTTCCACTCTAAGCGAACAGAGGGCTTCTAAGGGGGTTTTCTTTCGTGTCTACAAACATATGGGATACCCCCACCTCCTTATAATTTCAAAAACCCAACACACACTACCTATACACGGGTATACGATATGTATATATATAAACTTATATATATTCAGTATAGGCACCATGATTGTCCTCTTTGAAGAACTAGTGTATGGCTAAGAAATTTGTATCTTTTCTTTTTATTAAAAAGATTTAAGGGTTTTCTTTCCTTTGAGTTTTGTTTATATAACCCTTTTGATACAATATATACATATACATATAAATTTATATATGTTTAGGTATACCCCCTTAACCTCTTCCAGTTTAAGGGATTCCAAGGAGATAGTTTATTATTATTATTTATTTAAGTATTTATAAAAGGGGTAGTTATGAAGGGTTTTTCTCTCGTAAGCAAAACCATTACATAACTTATATATATATATATGTATTTTCAGGTTTTTAAGTATACACTTATAAATATTGGTAACCATAGAAAAATCTATTTCTAATTTTTTTATATAATTCAGTATTAAATATTTGGAATTATACTTTTGGAAATGGTATTTTTTTAAATAAATTCCTATAGGTATGATCATTATGTATTAGTTATATATATAACTATATAATTATATAAGGTTATGTATTGGAATGGAAATCGGTTTTGATTTTTATGAAATGAATATTTATCTTTAAAGAATATTTTTTATGCGAACTTGGACTTTGGTTTAAGAACGATTATGTTATAGTTAAAAACAATGTTTTTATATATTTATGTATTTATAGTTTCATGAACATTTAAACCCCCATAAGGTTCTGATTTTTAAACCGAATAAGTGATAAGTAGTTAGAGGATTTCATATTTTAAGTGAACCATGTTTATTTTATGAGAAAACCTATATATATACTTTGTGTATATATCCCTATGTATGTATGTGTTTTTAAGATTAATATTTGAATCCCTAGTTCAAGAAATTGTTACTAATATTTTTTTGCATGTAGGATTTTAGTGCTTGCCTATGCTGTTTTATATTTTTGTGTCTAAGGGTACACCAATGAACTTGACTAATGTCGCCCTTGAAATGATTTGTGTTTTTTAAAGGATATGCTTATTCCTGTTTTAAACTTGTATTAAAAGGATAAGGATTTAAGGGTTATGTTAATATGTAGAAATCCTATATTATTTTTAAACCAAACTCGCTGTAGTGATTTTTAGTGATCAAAGTTTAACTGCAAATTCTATGACCAGTGATGAACAATAATTAATGACAAGTATTTTATTTAAAGTGGTTTATTTCCAAGTGTTGGAATTTTAAAGATTGCAAGTGTTTATTATATCTATACCAATGTCGCAATAATTATTAGTGGATGGATATTTCTTGCAAGTACAGTGACCTATGAAGAATAATAGTTAATGCCATGTAGTTCATTTCAATGTACTTGAATTTTAGGAACTCATCATTTAATACACCTTGGGAGAAAATCTCATACATTCATCATTCTATGTGCTTAAATAATTATTCTATGCACATAGCATGCTGACTGAACCATTCCTTATTTTATTCCATATTTTCAATTTTATCTGTCGTATCATGTATTTGTAAACAAATTATATAATTTTTACCTTATTCATATTATTCATGCATATGACTCAACATGATAATAAACTAAGAATTAAATTACCCAAAGTGGTATGGGACACCTTCGGTAATGAGAAATGAAAATGGTATTACCCAAAGTGGTATGGGACACCTTGGGCAATATGAAATGAAAATTAAATATTAAAAGTGGTATGGGACACCTAGAATATCTAACCTTATCAATATGTGAGAAATGTATGGGACTACCAGGATGGGGTCCGGTAAAAAGAAAACCCTCCAGGTTGGGGACTGGTTAAAGTAAGCCCTCCGGGTTGGAGACCGGTAAAAGTAAGCACCTCGATGCATCGATATTTCTCGAGACAGTCAGATATGTTTATTACCCCTAGGTCCTGGCACAAGGCCTTGACACAGAGACCATGAGTCCTTCAGCATACATTTCTTAGTTTTTGACCAACCAAGTGATTACTCCGACTAGAGGAATATCCTTGGTTATAGAACCTTACCTAGGAGTATCAGTTTTAAAAAAAACACACAAGACATATGATATGGAAATGTTGATGCATTACCAGTTTCTTTTCCATAATTTCTTTACAAATTTTGTATTACAATTATCATGTCATGTTGTGAATCTTTTTGTGAAGATAATGCTCTTGTGCACGACTCTGATGATGATTACACTTTGTTGTTCATGCACACCTTTCTTGTTTATGGACACTTTACTTAGTATAACACATGCCTTTTTATTAGCATTCTTATCTTGACTATTAAGTGGGTTTCAGCTAAGTGTTCTAGTGTATAAGTATGAAGTGCTTTAACTGTGTTACATCGACTTTTATTTTGTCCTGATGTTTTTCCTTTAAGAAAACATTTTAAGTATGGAAATGTATTTTCAAAGTAGTTTTCAAAGGCTTTATTTATGTATTTTCAAAAACCCCTTACTGAGTATTTCAATGCTCACCCTACGTTTTTTGTTAAATTTTTACAAGTTGATAGAGCCTTTCAAAGTCTTGGATTTTTTTTCTTAGCTCAGTGATAAAGAAGGAAACTGTTGTCTCTGATTCTCCAGGATCTAAAGCAGAAAGTTCCTCCTACTGTTTTATGATGTGTAACTTCTTTGGTTCATTTGAATGAAATAAATTACACACTATAACCTTAGCACCGGCTCCGGGCTACTGGGGTCGGGGCGTTATAATAATTCTTATGGATCCCATATATTTTATGGGGGAGTTTAAAAACATAACATTAAAATAATTAATTGAGAAATAAGTTAGGTTTAAGAGACTAAATCATTCAATTTTTTAAGGTAACCAAATTTATGAATTTATTATTTTTGATTTATTAATATAGTTCTTATTGTTGGATTCCCTTTCTCGTGGATTTAATATTTGAATTTTCAATAGGAACACGAAGAAACATGAATAGTTTAAAAAAGTATTCATCCATGAGATTCACTAGAACTCAATATTTTATTGTATATCTTCTGTATTTGGGATAATTATATCCAATATTTCTAATTAATTTTTCATAATGAATTTGTAATGATACATGAGATACTATCATTCATGAATGATGGGTGTTATAATATGTTTTTAAGGGTCATATCAATTTCATAATTTACATATCATTAATAATATAAGTTGTTTTACCTTTAAATAAATTCCTTTCATGACAGCTTGTAATCCTCAATTATGTCTTCAAATTAGCAGACAACTATGGATAAACATTACACATTTTTTTACATTATTCTTTAGTAGTTAATTATTCAAATACAAGAACATTGTTTAGATTTCTATGAGTATAAATTGGATATTTCTTTTTATATTCCTTATTCTTTGAAGGGATGGATATTATCCTATTCTATAATGTTAACATACATCATTCATATTATTCTATTTGGTTTCATATTGGTGTTATTTAATTTACACTAAACTATACATTTAATTTGTATTTGAATTTGGATATCTTTGTAATTACGGTTTACATTGTTGATTAGAACATAAATTTTTCCCATATAATAGAATTGATAAAATCCATATGTATCATACGAATCATATTTCATATTAGTTTTAAATTAATTTAGAAATGATTTTTGATTTTTTCATTTAACATTGCTTCAGTTGGATGTCATATACAATGTCCATGTTTTAATTATGTTTCAAAACCATGGTTAGTCTGAGAAGAAGTTAGTTACAATATAATGAAATCTATATTTAAAAAAACTATTCTTTTTGTTTCACAATGTAGATGTGACAAAATATTCAACTATTTGTGAACGGAAGAAAATAAATGTTATGAAGAATTTTATATTTCATTGATTTCAATTTTTACATGATCACAAGAGAGATAGCATTTCAGTATAATAAGTAATGATATTAGTACACATGAATAATGGAATGAATATGATGATTGTGATAGAGTAAAAAAAATTAATGGATGATACCAAAACTCCTATATATGAGGAATGAACAAAAACTACAATGTTTGAAATTTTTAATGTGTTTATATCCAATAAAAACCTTGTATGTATTTTCTAATACCTTCATTTATTATATTCATACATTTTTAAGGATATTATTCATGATGGTGCAGATATTCCCTCAGATTAGTATAATGCATAGAATTAAATAACATAGCTCAAATTTCCTACTAATGAAATTCATGCTTCACCAAAATATTGTAGTAAATTTTTAGAGGAAACACGTGACCTTAATCTCTATAAAGAATGTCGTATATATTGATGGAAGAAAAATAAAAATATTACACCATATCATGTTTAATATAAAGTCATTCCTTACTTTCTTTAAATTATTAGGATTCAAAATCAATTATGGTTTTCTGAAATATCATCCCATATTGGATGGCATGATGCTAATGTAATAAAAGGTGATGTTAATTTAGTTCATCCAGTTGAAGGAATATCTTAAAGTTGGTTTTATTTAAAACATCCTAATTTTGTAGATGAGGTGTGTAATTTCATGTGGGGTCTATCATGTGCTAGTTATAATATTTTTAGTCATATGTTTAGTACTCACATCATGTGGCCTATTTATATTCATGTTAATATTTTTCTTACTTGAATGTATATGAATTAACATATCACTTTATTGAGTGTACTAATATCTATATCATATGATCATTGAAATGATATAAAGAACTAATTTCATCATCTAATAATAGTGTTGAATTCTCTTTGGGATATGGGTTTACGCACATTTAACCCATCTATAAAAAATATATCTCTTATGTTATCTACACGTATATAGACTATAAATGATTTCCAAAAATTATGGAATGATGTCTTATTTTATAATGATAGGAATAATTTCATGTTTTATTTTTCAGAAGAATACATAATTATAAAGTATAATATATTTTCATAGTTGATGTCTCATGGGGATTCAATGAATCATTTAAATTGATCATGAATACAGAAATAATCATCATAGGTTTGATAATATTGTTGACACTGAACTTACACCTCAACGTATGGTAATAAATAATGTAATTAATGAATTGAAATATTATTTTTTATTTAAAATTGTCAGATGAAATCTAAAAAGATGAAAAATTTTGTCATAGAAGATTGTTACATAAAAAAATAAAAGTGTCTTTTTTGAGTTTTCTTATTAGTCTGCAAATTTTTTATGTCATTTTTTAGACATAATGAACTCTGAGAAAAATATTTGAGAAATGTTTCTTTCAGTTATTCTAAATATCATGGGGAAGTACAAAGATGAATTCTGATCTCATCAAGACTTTTTGGATCGGGGTATTCAACCTGAACTACATCTTATGTGTATTCGTAAAAACCATGGTAAAGTTCATTATGCTTCTTATATAACAAGAACATTATGGAAAAATAATTTTTTTGGTACTGTAGAATATCAAGGTTGATATGGAATATTCCAAAAAAATATCTAAATAATTCAACAAAAGGTATTTAAAACTGAAAACCACAAAAACTCATTATTATAAAAAACATATTTATGAATTGATTTGAATAGAAATTTTTAATTTTATATCCAATAACGTTGGGGATAGTTATTTTTTTATGATATCTTTTTACTTACCATTTTTCTAAATGGTTATCAAATTTTTCTTTTAAAAAAATTAAGTAGGAGTACAATAAATGTTTTGCGAGATGGAAAAAACATTCCTCAATTATTTTCACATTTATGCTGTATTTAGCAGTTTATCATCAATTTGAAAAAATTCTAGGGGGACATGTGTAATTTCAATGTCAATGACTCATTATGGAGTTTTCCAAATACTTGGTTCCATCAAACTATTCCACTGAAACTGTGGCACCGATCACGGTCACACTCCAAAAATGGTGGCACCGCTTACGGTGTCCCACTAAACCAGCGACACCATGATAGTGGAACTGTATGGGTCACACCGGTCATGGTCGAACAACAAAATGGTGGCACCGCTCATGGTGTCCCACCGAACTAGTGTCACCGTAGTGGTCGCGCCATCACTTTCGCACACTAAAACAATGGCACTGCTTATGGCGGCACCGTGATGGTGGCATCGTAAGGGTGGCACTATGATTATGGCATTGTAATGGTTGGACTATCATGTTAGCACACCGAAATGGTGGCACCTCATATGGTGGCACCGTGACGGTGGCACCGTGACCATGGCACTGCTTTTGGTGTCTCACCAAATGGTGTCCCACCCTCATTTCTTTTATATTTCCTCTCATGCAACATATCTTTTGACAAAAAAAGTGTTTTAATAACCCTTTTGAAGCCATTAATATCCCATAAATGATATATAAAATCCCCCAAGATCTGATAGAACATTGACCTACCAAAATGTGTGGATTTTTCTTCAGTGTCACACCATTTTGTCGTACTTTCCAGTTCAGCCCCTATTACGTATTTTCCAATAATGAAAAGATATACTTTAACTCACATATGTTATGGACACCTCTTTGATGAGAATTATTAAATAAAAATTAATTCCATCGTGTGTAGTTGTCCAACTGTGTTGTGAAACCATGATCTTCCTTTAAACTCGTTCAAAATTCAAATCCAGTAACACCAGAATATTTACTTTTTTATCACACATGTATTATTTCATATTCATGGATGGTCGCTTATTTTTATTTCCTTGATGCATTTTGAGTCCCCCTTCCCATGGCTAGTGGTTTTCATGTGCTGGAGCCATCCCAGCTTAGTCTTGGAATCCCTAGAGTTCCTCCCCTGCAAATTGTGCATCCGCAGTTCATTGTGTGTGGAGGAAAACATTGATCATCAATCATTCTTGTAAGGTACTTCTTTCATCTCAGTTACTGTGTATCATGCGGGGTGGGTATGATAATTTTTCTATTGGGGATGGATTAAAAAAACATAATGAAGATAATAAACAGACTTTTAAATAATAAAGGGGAGTTTTTAATGCAATTGTACTCTTCTCTGCATTATTATATGTTGTGATTTTTATGGGATTATGTACACAAAAAATTCTGGCCATTAGAGCGACCCCAAGGATAGCTATTATGTTATATCTTGGGTATTTATAAATGTATACTTGACCATCCTCGCGACAATGAATCACATCCAATTTTGGTGTTGTTGCCGGGAAGGAAATGAGTGTCTCAGTTGTTTTTCCAATTTTTATTTTATTTAAAAAAACATATAAAACACACACACATTGTGATGGACTTTAAAAAATATGATATAATTTCATTGTTCAACCCGGTTCAAGAACTTGGGTAGGATGTTTCTAAATTTCAATGTTTGATGCATGAAAGACAACATCGAGACCTTACTGATGAGGAGATAATTTATTCTCAAGAGATCATGCATTTGACGCAACAAGTCATGGATAAGGTCAAAGGCTACCAGAATGATAGTTCAGTACCAACACCTCCCACTGATGCCCAATATTCTTGAAAGTTGTTGAGAATAAATGAGAAATGAAACATAAGAAAGAAAACGTTGGAGTTTCCCAACATTGAAATAGATTTAACCCTGGAGTCAAAGATGGAAAGTCCTAAACCAAATTATGGGGATGTTTTCAAGGGCTGGCAGGAGACGAGACTTCCAAAGATTCATGATGCTTGACATTTCTATGATGATCATTTTTTCTATAATTTCATTTCTAATGATTTTTCTTGTAATAACTATTCTAATTATTTTTCGACACATCAACAGGTGGAGTCAGAACATGAAATCATATCACTCTCCTTAAAAGATATTGTGTGCGAGGTGGTGTGTTTTGAAGAGTGTTTGGGGGGTTGAATACCTCGCTCTTGCCCCATACCCTCTCGCAGGATCACTATTCCATCTTGAGAAGGAACAAACATCACTAAAAAAGGTAGTTGACAATTTTATAGAAGAATTGATATTTTTATTTAACTTGGATTACATTAGAACATATTTTAATTGTGTTTCTCCCTCTGCAGGTATTGAAGATGCACCTCGCATTGAGATTTCCATAAGAGTAAGAAATTTTTGGTTTCATCTGATGAAGAGTTAATGGAACTCCCAATTTTGGATAACACTTCTAGTTTGAGAGTTATTTTTGAAAACTAATTTTTGGATTTGTGCAGAAGTTTAAATGTGGACGACGACAAAGTATATTTTTTTCAACATAAAATGATTTATTATAATGAACCAAAATACAAGTCACATCTAAGTTTTCCAAAATTAAAACAAGTGAACATTGAACCTCAAGCAGATAATGTTTGGAGGTACCCCTATATCATGTTCTCCCCTCCACCATTCAACATGAATTACTTTATTTCCCAGGAGGGTAATTTGGATGAAGCTGCACACGGGGTACTCCCAAGATGGAAAAACAATGAATTTGGAAGGAATCACATCTAATTGTTCTTAAGAATGAATCTAAATCCCCCATCTGATTGGGGTTGATCCGAGGACTATCCATTCATGGACAGTCATACTACAGCACCCCCTGGGGGGTTATCCTAGGATTATCCCTTTTTATTTCTTGATTTAGTTTCTTTTTTCTTGTTGTTTTAATTTGAGTGTTTTTTTATTTAGGACAATAAATAGGATGTAGATTCCACGTGGCTATCATTCAAGTCTCAGGGGGCCAACTCACTGGATTAATGAATAAAAATCCCTAAATTGTACTTTGTAGCTACTTTTTATTTGAGAAGAAAATCTTGGACACTAATGTTAAATTGTTTCATCATGTAGGTACCAAACAAGAGCATCCAGAGTACATTCACAAGGAAAATATAGGGAGGTATTTGAAAAAATGAATTAAAACTTCCATTTAGGGAAGTAATGTTTTAATTCTACAAGTTGTTTCAATATACTCATTCATTTTGTGTGTTGCTATTAATTATGTGTGGGGGAGTCCCCTGATTATCTGTGAAATGTATATTGTGTTTCATGCTTGGGTGTTAGCTTGGTCATATCTTCAGTGTTGAGAAATTATTTTTGAGATGATTTTTGAAATATTCTAGCACCCACTACTTTCAATTTAATTATGTTTCTGCTGCACATCACTGTTCATCATGCTTCTAATTAAAGGTTATTGATTAATTCTAATGTCTACTAACAATGATTCAAGGCATAAACAGTTTATAAATAGAATTGTACTTGGTTGTTGGTGATGGTTTGTGGTGTTGGGTTCTTTTGTTTTCGTTTGTTTGTGTTTTTCTTTTATCTCTTTTTGTGTGGCAAAGAAATTTTTTGAACCAAATTGCTACCCTCCATACCCTTTTTCAACAGAAATGTCTATCTTTTTTAAACATAAACTATCTACCACCTTGAGATACAACATTGGGGACAATGTTGGGTTTTATGTATGGGGGAGATGGGTCATTTTACTGTCATTTAAAATTCCCCCTTCTTGAACCTGAAGTTTGTGTCCAAAAAATGTTCAAATTTGTTTAAAAATTGTTGAAAATATTTCAAAAATCCAAATTATATCATCAATTTATGGCCATTGTAGGTTCACTGGTACTTCAATTATGTCATGTTAGTGGATAACTGCTTACTGGGTGTTTAGAGCGGCACTTAGTCAAAAACAATTAAGCATGAGTGATTGCTGAGTGTAATTGTTCACTGTCTCTATGAACCTTTTTATTTAGGAACTGAGGATGGGAGTGTGATAGGATTGGTATTGTGGTATGAGGATCATGACTTGGAGTAACTATAAGTTCTCACTGAAACCTAGGGGGCTCACATTTTTATTAAATAATATTCAATCACTTTAGGAAGTCAACTTGAATCATTATTAATTAAGTCCTTTGTAACTGGAGTAAAATGGGAAAATGGGATCCCACAGTGAGTATCTGATACATGGTGCATTGGGTACATTTCAATGAATAAATAATGTCAACTTCAATCTTAGTAAGTGATATGCATAGCGCACTGGACATGAAATATGGCTGGGAAAGATTAAAATAAAGTGCCCTTGTCAAAAATAATCCCATTAAGGTGAGGGGAATTTTGAAGATAGATGAAGAAGGGAGTAATATTCTTGGTTAATATTCATTTGAGTTGAATCAATAAAGTGACAAATTTAATGGACTTTAATTTTTGGAACATAGAGGAAGGTGAGAATAGAAGGTGCCCTTTGATATGTTTTAAATTCCACTTCATCTAACTTGTCAACACTCCATGGATTAAAACTTGATTTGGAAGGTGAATTATGATAGTTAATGAGTACATATAATAGGCATGACATATTGACAGTATTTGAATTTTTGAGGCTTTTTACTTCCATTGTGTGATTGAACCTAGGCAGGAAATCATATTGAACGCCTATCGATAGTCTGACCCACGGTTTTTTCCTTCTACTCTGGGTACCAATGTTTAATCATGCACTCTTTTTGAACTGAAACTCTCAAATCATCTTTCTATTTTAAATTCAATGTAATATACTTGTTTGTGGACAAACAAAGTTTTAAGTGTGGGGGAGTTTGATGTGGCAGTGTTTTCACATTCTTTGCTACATCCTTTTTGTATTTTTATTGACTTTTTTATACCAAAATGTTGTTTTTTAGTAAATAATGGATAATTATTGTGATTTTGTACTTTGCTGTGTAAAATATTCAATTTTAGTTTAAATCATGTGATTTTAGTATTAAATATTGTCTTTTAAAATAATTCTTAAATTAAACTAGTCCTGTGGATTTGACTATTATTTATTTATTTTTATATTTTTATAATTTTTCATTCTATTCAGTTCAATAATTCATTATATATGTAATTCTTTGTTGGTTAATTGTAAATAAATAACTCATTTTGGTTTTTATTTTTTTTTAAGAATTTAATTAGTTTAAACATTTTAATATTATTCAATAAATGATTTTTTTCTTTAATTTATTGAGTTATTTAGATAAATAATTGGTTAAATAATTTAAGCAAGTTACTATAATTATTTTGATTTGTTCTTTAATTAATTTCCTTATAATTTTTAATTCAAATAAATTATTTCTTTTAAATTAATAATAATAAATTTTATTATTTAACAATGTATTATTTAGTTCTTAATTATTTTAAATTTAATTTAATTGATTAATTTTTAGTTTTATTAATGTTTGAATTAATTTAATTGTTGTGTTTATTTTGCAGGTGTTGTTGTGTGCCTCTCTCTCTTCACGGTCACGGTGCCACCATATTTCCTCCAACCTGTCTCACCGTTTTCCCAGCCTCCACAGCAGTTTCACTATCCCACCGTGAACATCACCTGCCATCTCACTATTATTCTCTACCCACTGCTTCCCCCATACACTGGTTCACTCTTTGCTATCTAACAGGAACCATGAACATTACTCACAGTGGCACATCACATCGTTCACCTTGTTCTGCCACCATTTCCATCTTTCTGGAACCTTTTTATTCAACACATCCTTCACGGTGTAGCATCTACCAACCTTATGGTGCTAGCAAGGACACCAACACCATCCCCTGCCATCAGTCACACCCTCAACCGACATCCACTTCTCATCTCCCATCCACATCAACCACAAGGAGCACTGCACAGAGCATAATAATGCTATCATGCGAATCAATAACAGCAGACACAAACCAGTAGATCGAGTACAAAAGAAGAAGAAACCCAAAATTTAATTTTCTCAAAATTTAAATTAAAACTTCATTTGTTTTTAGATCTGTAACTCAAACCCTTTCCCTTCTCCCTGTTGTCTATCCCCTACCTCTCTACACCGTAAACCCGCACCAGGAGACCCGCACTACCCCTCACCACTCATAAACCCTAGTTGTCCCCTTCCAGCTATGACCCCATGCCACACTACTTTGTCTGCATCGCCCAAATCGAGCACACCTCCTGCTCCACACCTTGCTGGCCGCCTCACCCCCCTGCGCCATTCGCCTCTACTGAAACACCCGACCCCCCTTGCCTCTCCCTCACCAGCTGAACATGAACAGAACTCCCCCTTTTTTCATCCATTTTCTTCATTTTTTTAATTTTTAGTTTATTTCAATTTATCATATTATATATATATATATATAAATTATATATTACATATCATATACAATACTATAATAATTTTAGGTTTATTAATAAAAGTATAAAAGCATATATATAGTATTAATTTTTCGTAATAATATATGTTATTAAATAAATATAATAAGCTTTAACATATAATAGTAATAATAATAATAAGTATTATATATATATATATTAATAAGTATTTTTATTTACTAATAAAAGTAATTATATTAATATATAGTTAATTTAGTTTCATTTTTTTGTTTAAATTGTTTTGTTTTTTCTGTTGTTCCATGCAGGGGGATCTACTGGTAGAAGGAGGGATAAAAGTATTAGTTTCTGGGAATAATGTGAGAATATTCGTGAGTTTATTACAGGAGTTGAGTACACTCATTGAGTGTTCCCAAAATGGTTTGTGACATTCACATTAAAGCATGGAACATGGATTTAATGCCTGTGTATTTGCCTTTGATTTTAGTTGAGTTTCACTGAATAAGAGGAGGCACAACTCCTCTCTTCTAGAGGTAGCCAAAGTTGGAATAGGGCTGGGGGAGGGCACCACTCTATAGTGATGGGAGGATACTCAACCAACATTCTATGTATCTCCTCCTCTTCTTTGTTTTTGGTGACATATGTTTACTCAGTAAATACTCTCGTAATGTTTCATTTTTAGTAAATTGAATTGTGATTATTGTTTCATTTGTGTTGTGTCGTTCATTCTTACTTGTTTCGTGTTGTGATCTTCAATATCCGTAAATGGAGATCTAACTTGCGGGGACAAATCCAGTTTCTGAAACCCAACGCGATCTAGAGATCCACACATTAACTCGATCACGTTCTGTATCTTTTCCATGGTTGATCGCATCTGTGATTTAGATTGAGCGAGAGAAAAATTCTTGTGCAGGATGATTGGATACCTTCTCATTTTAATTATCCCCCCCTTAATGTCTTGATTTCTAGAACTGAGAATCTAGAATGGTTGTGCAATTTTAAAATCATAGTGGAATCATTCTGGCTTGTGAGAAATTCTTTCTATAATGACTTTTCTGAGTGAACCACCTTGCAGTTCGGAGGAACGCTTGAGTATATTAGAACATCGATTCTTGAGTGTTTAATTTCTAGGTGGGATTGGTGTGTGATCCGAGACATCAGTCAAACACTGAAAAAATTTTAGAATTTTGCATCATTTGTTTAAGTATATATTGGATACGGAGTTGAGTGTAAATTAACCTGGTTCCAGCCTTGTTCACACAGACTTTTGTTTTCTGTGTCTTGGTGTCAATTGTTTTTTCTTTGCCTTGTGTTGTGTCTGCCCCTACTCTCTTTTCTTGGTTTTGTCCTATGTATCTATATTTTTTTAACTTTTCCATCACTATTTTTCTCTCCACTGTGCTCTTCAGCACTGATTAGTGATTTCTTAGGAGTTGTGTTTTTCTGTTTTCAAAATATTTAAAAATTCAAATTTATTTTGAAATGACAACTTAGTCACTCGACACTGTTTAATTGAGAGCGACCTCGATGTTAGCCATTGTGATATATCTTGGGTCTTTATAAATGTAAAATTGACCGTCCTCATGAAAAGGACTCACGTCAATGCTATATCATTGGTAGAAGAGGGAGGTTGAGGTTTCATGGACTAACATCAAGAGGGAGTTCCAGGTGAAATTCCTCTCTTCCATGAGGAAAAATGAGTAGAGGTAGGACCTATTGTCCCTTCAGTAGGGAAGTATGTCAGTGCGAGAGTTAGGGATCATGTTCAAATATCTACATTGCATTTCTTCAGACCTCTTTCAGGATGAGGAGTCTTGAGTGAGATGTTTAGAGGAGGCACTCTCACCTTCTCACCAGTATGTTGTTACTCATATCACTTTATCGACATACATTGAGGTCTAGAGGAAGGATTAATTAGAAGAGAGGATGAATACACTGAGAGGTGTGCCTGAGAATGGATATAGTTGTGCTACTCAAAGGGGAAGCTCATCAGGATCATGCCTCCATTGTTCAGGCCTTCCATGTTTTTTCCAGTGGGGAGCAGGTCCCAGTTGTTCCAATTTCGATCCCCCAGTCCTCACCCATTCTATGCAGAACCAGGACCAAGATGCTTCATCTTTGGAAGATGTTTGAACCGTCAAAATCATTTCCTAGACCGAGTGCAGTACAGTGTGGGTGGGAAGGATCTGCACCCACCTCAGCAGCAACAGTTTCTGGAAAGGCCCTTTTAGCCGTAGTAGGAGGGACGATGAGATGCCTCTCCTCTGGGAGAAGTTGTTTTAGGAAGAGGCCAACATCAGGGTGTTCCTCCGGGACCTTGACCAGTGCATGGTCGGGGAGGCAGCTGACAACTGACTTGCAGTGAAGCTAGGCGTGGGTAGTTTCAAGTCGTACAGGTACCAGATCAAGCAGGACCAGAATTCGTTCGAGGTTTGATCAACTTGTTTAGTACTCTTACATGTGCCTTGTTTGCATCAGGATATTTTCACTCCTTTGATGCACTAATTCAAGCCCATGGATTGGGTCTAGACATAGAGAGACTATCCATACCACATGTTTTGAGTACTGTAGTCGGTGATTATACAAACTTGTCTTGTGTTTTTTGAGGATGTAGACTGATGTTAGAACCACATCAGTTTAGCTGGGACATTATTTTGCTAAAAATGATGCCATATTATGTACATTTAGGAATCTAATAGTTGTTATCTATATGCGTTGTAATCAACTACTTTCTGGGAAGGGTTATGTTTTTAGATATGGGCGGTCGGCATGTGACTTTCGTAGGTGAGCTATGTTTCCCGGAGAGCAGCTGGTTAGTGGGTCCCTTTCATTCCTTGTTAGTTGATCCTTTAGTTTACATAGAATTGGTGGAAGCTTTAGGGATTGTCGGTGAGTTCATGGAAGTCTTCTCTGAATAGGTGGTGACTCAACCCCCTTGACGTGATGTTGAATTCAGGATAGACTTGCAACCCAGTGCTCGTCTGATTTCAATGGCTCCCTATTAGATGGGACCTTCTGATTTTTGGAAGTTATGGGTTCAGATTGATGATTTGATGAAGAAGGGTTTTGTCCGACTAAGTGCGTCACCATGTGGTGCTCTGGTCTTTTTCACATAGAAGGAAAATTATGGTCTCAGGCTGTGCATATACTACAAGACACTGAATATGGTAACGGTCAAGAACTGTTACCCACTCCCAAGGATAGGTGACCTTTTTGATTTGTTGTAGGGGAATGTATTGTTCTCCATGATTGACCTGTTGTCAGGATATCACCAGTTCAGGGTGATGGAGGGTAAAATCTCGAAGACTTCCTTTAGGTGCAAGTATGCGCACTTTGAGTTCGTGGTCATGTTGTCTGGTGTTACGAATGTGCCAGCCACATTCATGGGGATCATGAACACTGTCTTTTAGGAATATCTGGATGTATTCATTGTATTTTTTTTTTGAAAAATTCAGCATCTACTTCAGAATAGAGGAGGACCATACTGAGCATCTGAGGATGGTTTTAGGGGTTCTCTGACAGCACCATCTCTATGGAAAGTGGTCATAGTGCATGTTCTAGACACTATAGGTGCACTTCCTTGGAAACATGGTGTCTTAATATGGTATAGTTATAGACCCCTCAATTTTCGAGGAAGTTATCTCTTATGCAGTACCCAAGAATGTGGCATAGGTTCATAGTTTCACCTATTTAGCAGATTACTATCGGAGATTCGTGCCCAATATTCCTCAAGTTTCAGCGCCCTTGACAACCATGACCAGAAAAGACCAGGAATTTATATGGAGTGGGATGTTCCAAAAAGCCTTTAGTTATCTAAAGGGGAAGCTGGTTAGTGCCCCAGTACTAAGGTTTCTAGAAGAAGGAGTGATGTTTGAGGTGTTATATGATGCTTCATGCCAAGGCTTGGGGTGTGTGATGGATCAACTGTAGGGGTGATCTCTTATGGGTCTACGTAATTATGACCCCATTAGAGTAACTATTCCACCCATTACATTGATCTCACAACGGTTGTGTTTGCAATAAAGATGTGGTGGCACTACCTAATCGGGAAGCACATTATGGTCTTCAAAGATCACAATAGTCTGAGGTATATCTTCTCCCAGTGGGACATGAACATGCGGTAGCGAAGTTAGATGGAGTTTCTGTAGGACTGTGACATCGAAATATCTTACACTAAAGGTAAGGGGAATGTGGTGGCTGATTCATTAACCAGGAAGATGCAGAAGGATACGGTTCAAGAGTCGGCAGATGCTTGGAAATCGATGGAGGAGTTGGCTGTTATACACCTATATGAAAGGGTGGAGGATGGTAGAGGCTATCTATTCCAGATGATAGGGAATTCCTCTATGATGCTGCATGTGGAGGAGTCTCAGTGGGGGCACTTATAGTCTAATATTATGTGAGTTCATGTTATCCTGGGCATTTCTCCAGAATGATGGTCGGATGATGGCAAGAATCAGATGTTATTTCATGGAATGTTGTTCATCCTTGTGGGAATGCACAAGATATTTCTTAGTGAGTTCCACATCTCACCCCTGGAGGTACACCATGGAGTTTCCAAGATGTACTGGGGTTTGAGGGGTCAGGTTTGGTGGCTCGGGGTTAAGTTTCCAGTGGATGTGTTTGGGGAAAAGTGCCATGTGTGTCCGCAGGTGATGTCTTAACACTGCATTCTAGGAGATCTGTTACAACCATTAGATGTCCCTGAGAGGAAGTGGAATGACATATTGATGGATTTAGTCAAAAGACTACCCATAGTTCAATGGGGATTCAATGCTATCTATGGAGTGGTTTACTAGATGACAATATCAGCTTGCATCCTATAAATCAAGGAGTCGAGTGCAGTGGATGCCCTATCATAGAGATATGTGGACAATTTGGTTCAGTTTCATGGAGTTCTGAGGTCCTTAGTCTCTGATATGGATTACAGATTTACATCAAGGGTCTAGAAAGGTTTGAAAAATTCTTTTGGAACACATCTATGCCTCATCACAGCTTACCACCCTGAGACATCGTGGCAGACATAGCACACCATCCAGACGTCGTAGTATAAGCTACGAGCATGTATTTTGGACTTTAGAGGATTGTGGGTATGTCACATGACTATGGAAAAGTTTTCCTACAACAATTTATGTCACTCAACCATTATATTTGATCTATTTGAAGCCTTTTATGGGAGGTCGTTTTACTCACCCATGTGATAGACAGAGGTCAGGGAAGAACGTTCTCTAGGCCCAGAGGTTGTACAGTGCATTACGGGGAAGGTTCATATTATAATAAAGAGGATGAATGCAGATCAAGACCAGTAGAATTTTTATACTGATCATAGGAGGACACACTAGGAGATCATGGTTGAGGACCATGTGTTCTTAATGGTCACCCCATTATGTGGGCAATGAAGGTTCGGAAGGGGGAGAACCCTTTATCCCAGGTTTGTTAAACACTTCGAGGTGTTGTTGTAGGTCGACAAAGTGGCATATCAACTTGCGCTACCACCACCGCTATGGAGGATGCACGACGTCTTCCATGTGTCTCAGATATGTTAGTATCTACAAGATGATTTGCACATCCTCTATTGGGGGAGATAGATATCGATGATGATGTAATTTTTTTAGAGAGACCATTGAGGATCAAGGATCATGAGGAGAAGGTGTTTCAAGGATGAACCATTCCCTTGGTTCATGTGTTGTGGAGGCATGGTGGGATAGAGGAGAATACATGGGAACAAGAGGCACATATGTGTGATCAGTACCCAGAGTTGTATTGATTTTTTTTCTATTCGGTTTTGTACTTGTTTGTGACATAGTTTTTGATATTGTAAACTATGAAATGTATTGTTTTCCTTGTTATCTGGAAGTGTGTGAAGAGTCCTGACTATGGAGAGGGGGACATGATCCCTAATCAAGAATCATTAAAGTGGATGCAGTTAAACCCGTGTGGACGAGTCAGTGCCGCCCCAAGCAGATAATATCTTAACATGGAGGAAGGGACTCCTTAATCTATATGACTAGATGGTATGACCTTTACATGATCATATGATTACTTGAGGAAGAGGTGTTCCTAGATGTCGAGGAGGTTTACTCTTGAGTGGTATATTCCAAGGTGGTTGTTCATACCCCTCTCTTTTCTTCAAAACTAGTTTTGATTATCATGGGATAGAATATTTTGAGACGTATATAATGTAATGCCCGGGATAATGACTCATTAATGAATTTTCCAATAACCCCAGTTCCATCAAACGGTTCCACCGTAATAGTGGAATTGGTCACAATCACACAATGAAATAGTGGAACCAGTTACTATTTCCCATTGAATCTGTGGCACCATTACAGTGGCACAGAAATAGTGTAACCGTAGAGGTCACACTGGCAATGGTTGCACACCGAAACGGCTGCACCTATTAAGGTGTCCAATCAAGCCGGTGGCACCATATCAGTTGCACTGTTATGGTCTCAAACTAAAACGGTGGCACTGTTAGGATGGAACCGTGACGGTGGCACCATAATGGTAATACCATCATGGCGCACACCAAAATGGTGGCACCACATATGGTGGCACTGTGATGGTGGAATCATGACCGAGGCACCACTTACGGTGTCTCACCAAATGGTGTCCCACACATGCTTCTTATCCAGTTCCACTCCTGCAACATATATTTTGACATAAAAGTGTTTTAATACCCATTTTGAAGCTATTAAAATCCCATAAATGATATCCAAAATCCTCGAAGATCTAAGAGACCATTGACATACCAAAAAAAGTTGATTTTTCCTCAGTGTCACACACTTTTCCCGTACTTTCTTGTTCCACCTCTATTATGCATTTTCCTCTAATTAAAGGAAATTCATTAACACACAAGTGTTATGGAAACCTCTCTAAATATAATTATTAAATAACAATTAATTCCATTGTGTGTAACAGTCCAATAGCATGGGGATACCATGATTTTCCATTAAATCCATTCAAAATTAATATCTCGTAACTCCAGAATCATTCCTATTTATCGCATTGGAATTTTTTCTTCTTCTTGGCTGGCCTCTTCATTTATTTCTCTAATGAATTTGGATTCCCCCTTCCCTATCATAGTGGTGCGCCTGTGTTGGATAATTTTCTTTCCCATTCTTGGATTCCTCAAAGTTCTTCGCCTGCAAGTCACACATTCCTAGTTCTTGGCATTTTGAGAAAAGCTTCGATCGCTGATCATTCTAGTAGGGTTCTTCCTTCGTCTCTCTTAATTTGTATCATGTGGGGTGGGTATGATAATGTTTCCTTTATGGATGAAAAATACCCAAACAAAATGAATATAATAAATTAACTTTTAAAAAATGAAGGTTTGTGTTGGATGTTGTTATACTCTTTTACCCTAACTTATATGTTGTGAAGTGTATGGTCTTATGAACACAGAAAATCATGGCCATTGCTGGTATTTTGTTTAGAACTAACACACCCTTGTGTTATGTGAAGATTGAATGTTTGTAACATAGAAATTGGTTAATCATGTAAAATCATTTTACTAAATGAATTTTTATTGAATAGGAATCCTTTTGATATCTCCCCAGTAAACCAAACAAAAGGAAGGAACTCAATAAATGATGTGTTTCAATCTGTAAAAAAACATTTTCGCTATCATCATAAAATAGGTTGTTGTTCTTCTTGATTCTTCTAGGGTGACATGGATGGTGATGTGATCTTCTGTTGTCATGCAGTTATTGTTTTGTGGATCTAAGGCCTTGTGGGGATTTATAATGGGGGTTTTATTTGGTTCAGTACTTTGAGGGATCTCACATATCCCTTTTGGTGTAGTGAATTTACATGAGAACCGAGTGTGAATTATTTATTTTCTTCTGGGTTATTTTCCCTTCCTTGGATTGTTGTTATGCCTCTTATTTGTCTAGTAGTGATGAATTATTTAAACTGAACCATGTGAATGTGATAACAAAAATGGGTTCAATGGGGAATTGTTCTCTTTGAATGATTTGTGACCTGATTGTGGATGTTATGCTTTTTTATGAATGAATATTAATGAGGGTGTTTGTGTATGGGAAAGTTTTGGAACCCCATGGTTGTGATTAGTGCTTGTTTACCTATATGTATAATTTGGTGCTTATTTTTTTATTCGCACCCACCCAAGTTGAGATCTTCGTGCTGAAAACCCTGATTTCATGGGAGAAAGTGTTTTTTCCAGCACTCCTATGAGTTGTTGGTTATTTTCTCATTTTATTCTCCATTTCCAAAGTAGCACAATAATCTTCAGGAAGGTTGTGATGGCCTGAGTTCCATTATTTCCCTAGATTCATCGGGCATGGTATTTGTGGTGGTTGGACCAGGTGTGTGTGGGCAGGTGATTACGTAAGTTTCTTCAGGATAGGACCCAGGTGTCTTCAGGTTTTCCAGTTGGTGTTCGGGCCCAGGTGTCTTTGGTTGTAGTGGCAGTTTTTCATGACTAGGTGACTTCGGGCATGGTTACACGTGGTTTTTGTAGCCTAGGTGTTTGCTATCAGGATGTGTGGTTTTGGTTTTCCATGTGTAAGTGGGCGGGGTATGGTAGTGGGACCATGGTGAGAATGGAAGGAGTGGTCTGACACATAGTATGTCTTCAATAAATAGTGAGAAAGTGGTGTGGGGTACCCAATATCGATGTGCAATTACTATTAAATTACCTGACTAATTATATTTGGGGAGTGTGCCTTTGTGAGGTTGGGTGGATAGTTTCCTTGCGAGGTGCTTTGAATATCTCGTTTTTCTAATAGGGAATTAGAATTCCTCCCGACTAGTGCACAAGATCTATTGGTTTTTCCTACTGTGTATACTTGTATGCTCACCCTACGTATATAAAAATACTTTCAGGATTCCCTGAGGACATTGAAGACCATGCAGGGCCATACTAGTTCAGATGTTCGGATAGTTGTTGTTGCTGTTTTTCTTTTCTTTGGGACATCCCTTTGGAGTTTTCATGTATTGTATCACTTACTATATAAACATGCATATGGGAATGGATTCTTTGAGATTTAATTTTACATCTAGATTTGGTGTTTTTTGGGATTTACTATGTTATATCTTGATCCCACTAAATAAAAAGGGTAATGGAATCTATTTTCCATGTGATTTTATACCCTTGGTGCTAGTTTCCACTCTTTGACCAATTGCAGGTGTGTCTCAGTGGTCATTGTCTATTTTTCAACATGAAGAATGAAGGGATTGGAAATCATTTGTCCCTTCCAATGTCTTGGTGAATGCGGGTCGTGAATTTTTTTTTCTTTTTAGTGGGTGTATTCTACAAAAAGAAATAAGTGCACAATGAAATCATATGTCTGAAAAATGAATCAGCCCGAAGGATCCATTTTGAGAGGTTGTATTTCTCAAGAATGTATATATTTTTGTTCAATATAGTTTTTTTGATATGAGAAGAAGACTTAACCAGCCCGTGAGAAATGAATATGAGTAGAATGGGAAAATTGAGTACTTATTTCTGTCTCTTCCACAAATAATAGTAATTCCATGGTCATATATATTAGATACAATGAGCCTTAATGATTAGGATGTGGAACATCACACAATCTTGTTTAACTGTGGTTTGTTTGATTACTTTATCATGTAATTTCATTTTAAATTTATATGTTATCTTATACTGCATCATCCCACATAAACCATAGAATATTATTATAATATTATACTAGGAACAAAAAAAAATTATATGTATAGCTTATCAATCATTTTTTTGAGAAGAAGATAGGAATTTCATAGTGATGAGTTTCTTGTTTGGTTTAAATCATAAGTATGACCATTACTTCAATTAACTCAAAATATAGATATTAATTTAATTTTTTAATTCATATATATTTCAATTATTGACTATAACTTTTGGAACAATTTATCAATAATTAAGAGCAATGAATGTCGGTCCCATTTATTTGGTACATGATAGAAACTATTTAATATTAAATGCGTAGAAATTTTTTACAGTTAATCGAGTGGTAAAAATGAGAACCCATGATGATGGAATTGTGTTAAATGATAAAACATACTATTATTCTAGTCTATTAGGTAGTTTTACTCAATATGAAATTTTTATTTTATGGACTTGTAGAGAAAACATAATTATTGGATTACTACTCTCAAGTTTGAGTCATTATAATGAAATTCAAATAGTTTGATTCAAGGAAGTATCATGGTATAATTATTTATGATAACAAATTCATATTTATTATCATGAGTCAATTCCTAGCTATGGATGACCAATACATTTTTTCATTAATGGGAAAAAAAGTGTGTTATGTGAAAAATAATCGAGGACCTAATAACAATGTCATTACTGAAGTAATCCAATGAAATAATTTTCATGATTTCCGGGATACAATTGACACCATTGACACCCCATTGGTGTTGAAAAATATATTTCACTTGATGAATAAAATTTTCACATTGTGATAGTTTATGTTTAAACTAAATTCGGGGTGGGTAATATATAGAAGGAACGAAATATGATCATATTTCATTCACATTACCTTGTCATGGGTTTCTAATGATGGTATTTCTGTAATAAATTTAATTTATTATTAGTTTGGAATGATATGTTTTTTTTCGTATTTTCTGGTTTCATTTAATATTATTATATATATATATTTAAATTGAAAAAAAATTCAAAACTGTTTTTAAAATAATTTTCAACCTTGTTTTAAATTATTATTACTAATACATGTAATTCTATTATTTATGAATTCATCAAATTCTATGTTGTATACATGATTTTAAAAAAAATGTTTCTTATAAATTTAAATTTCAGTCTTCTAAAGATAATGAAAAAAAATCAAAATTTCAAAAGGAAGTGATTATTTTATGTTGATTGGTAGATGCAATAGCATGGGTTTCCTCTTCTACTTCCCTTAACGAGTATAATAATTGCAATATTTTTCTTATACATTTTATAAAATTGTGTGTTAAAATTTTTTATATACTTTTTTAGGGAAATTTAGATTCAATAGAGGTTACTCCTAGTAATTTTACTAGTATGGTTCCATGATAAGGATGGTCCTCGTCCTAGATATAGAACCCATAATACACATTCCCACGCTAACCTACCAAAGGGCACCCCATCTACCACAACATTATTTCCTCTCCTTGAGCCTATAGGTATGTTCCCACCGATGCCCCCATCATCTTAACACATAGCCTCTTCTTCCCAAACCATTTATTTCCACCTCTAGGGGTGTTTCCACATATACCATATCCATATCCTTTGAGGTGTCCCCAACCCTTCTATCTCTATCCTACCATATCTATGCCACCTCCATTTCCAAATATTCATCCAGGATTTGATGATTATGTTCCATAACCTTCCAGTCCAATGCATGCAGATTACCTAAATAATTCATTGAATACAACACCTCCTTAAAATGATATGGATCTAGAACATCCCACATATCCATATGAGCCTATTGATCAGATTTTATCATATTGTTTTATTATAAGTGTATCAGATTATATCATATGATTAATTTATTATTGAACTGCAAATTAATTATTTTTTAATTTCATTTTATTTAGTGGGGTATTATAGTAGGTGATGTTGCATCACCAATATATGGGAATATTGGAATCACTATACCGAAAAAATGGGCTATTATAATGACGGAAACCAAATTTTAGGTAAAAATTCAATGCAGCGTAGAATTTTATTTTATACATTATCCTTCTGTCATTATATCATTCCTGTGGAACTTGTATCATGGAGACATATCAGTAACTACATCATGGAAAAAGCACCGGTGGAGATATTGGTAAGATAATTTATAAAATTTATATCTATATTATTTTTTTAATTATATGAATTACCATGTTTTTTGGAGGACCAGTTTAACATTCCCAACGGTGATGCTGCAAAGGTTGAAAATTTGATGGATCATCAGATGTTTTGGTGATCATATTAGCATGAGTTATATTTTGTTTAGATGAGTAGATTATGTTCTCATTTAAAATATTTACTGATATTTTCCAATTATAAAACAAAAAAATATCAAACACTTATCTCACATTGGAATAGTGTTGAGTTTAAGGTATTCTCAATCTTTAATGGATAGCATATAAAATTTAATTCTTCTTACTTGTTTAAATTTATTTTATGATGTGTTAAAAAAACAAATAGAAAAAATATTAAATGATATATTTTCACCCATTCGGGCATACTATAATGCCCGACCCTAAGAAGCATCTAGTACACTAATATGAATATAAATAATATCATGATTTATATTGTTACTTAGATAGATATTGATACTGAATTTTATGTTTTATTTCCATTATTCCCTTTATAATGAGGCTTAAAATACCCATTTCAAATACCTAATGTCTAATTGTCCTAATGGCCTTATTTCCTAATGACATAATTGCCTAACAGAAAATTGGCCATACAGCCTAATGGCCAATGTGCCTCATAGCCTAATGGCCAATGGGCCTGATGCCCTAATGGCCAATTAGCCTAATGGTAGAGTGGAAAATTACACATTTGTTGTAACATCATAATCACCAATTGAACTAATGGACTATTTTTATTAATGTAATAATTGGATGATTGGTCTAATGTATTAATGGGCATTTGGAATAATGTTATAATGACCAATTTGCCTAAATTCCTAATGGATAATTGTACTAACTGCCCATCAGCATAACAACCTAATGTCCAAATATCCATTTGACCTAATGGAATAACAACCTAAAAACATACTAGAAAATTAACCTAACGTCCTAATTGAAAAATGGCCAATTGGCATAATAGCCTATTAGTGAATTTTTTTAATGGTCTAATGGCCAGAAGGACAATTGGCCCTATGAGAATTTTTTCCATTGTCCAAACAGACTACTGGAAAATTCTAATAATGGAAATGTGTCTAGTTGAACAGACAACGTAATGGGAAATTATACTAATGAACTAGTGAGTGATTGGTATAATGGAATAATGGCCTAACGATCAATTGGAGTAATGTCTTGATAAATTGGGAAATTTTCCTAATGGTGCAATGGAACAATGAACTATTGCCTGAATTTAATAATAGCCATTTAGAAAATTATATTAATGGAATAAGACCCAATTAGAATTATTGGTCTAACAACCTAATGGCATAACAACCTAATGTCCAATGGGAAAATTTTCATAATAGCCTAATGGTCAATTGACCAATTGGCCTTGTAGAATGTTGGATGATTTTCCAAATGGTATATCGGACTAATGGCATGACAACCAATTTCCAAAATATTCTATTAGTCAAATTCGAAATTATCCCAACATACTAATAGCCAAATGCCCAATTTTCATAACAAACTAATGTCCAAATACCTAATTGGGATAACTAACTTATGGCCAACTAGAAAATTGGACTAATTTCCTATAGACCGATTGACCTAATGGCCTGATGCCCAATTTCCAAAAAGGGAAATGAATTTTTTTTCAAATAGAATAATTGACTAACAGCTAGATGACCCAATGGAATAATATCTTAATGACCAGTTAGACAATTGGTCTAATGGTCTAATGACCAATTAGACTAATTATCCTAATGACCTAGTGGCTGGTTTCCCAATTGACTTAATATCCATTCGGCTATAATTCAATTAGAATTTATTATGAATTATAAATTATGTTATTTTATTAAAAGGTTAATAACTATTCAAAAATACATAATTTTAATTATTCAAACTAGGGGCCATATTTTTATATCATTGAAACCCTTTCAAAAAATTATTTATGATTGATCTAATCTAGGATTAAATATTATTAACCATGTTAAATTTAGTCCATCTAAATAGTTCATAAAATAAATTGAAATATAACATCATTATATTTAATAAAAAATCATATATATGAAGGAAATTATAAATAATGAATAATATGATCTTCATATTATGAAATGAATATAAATAACTAATATTCATAGTTACATAATGTTCATAATACATAACTAAAATTATAAATTATTTATGAATATATTTTATTTATGAATTTTTCATCAATGTTTGTCACGTGTTTATATTTATAAATTATTAAATCTTTTATATGTTATCCTCTTTAATTATTTTTCATGATTTTAAAAACATTAAATTATGAATGAGTTTATACTGAAAATTGTAATTTGTATCAATCTATATTGGGAATCGAAAGATGTGTTCCATGAGAAAAACTCTTTTTCTCAAGTAGGGTGAAAAATTGTTGAAATTTAGTAAATTCTAAAACACATGAAAATATTATATGTTTTTTTATTTATATTCCAAAATTTATTCAAAATTCATAATTTAATATCTTGCTTATATTTTTAAAGTATTTAGCTGGAGGCCCTCTAGGATAAGGAATATGACAACTTCTATCCAACTATTCAGTTGAGCCATGTATTATGTTAGGAAAACAAGGGAGAGTCTGATTTCTACTCGGGAAAAACATTATCCCCACTAGGTATTTGTTCTCATTAGGATCCTCTCAATCCCCTCAAAACATCATGTTGTTCAAAGCACTCAATGATAGGTAGATAGGCCAAAAAAAATTATAAGAGAGTGAAATCAATAAAATGATCCCAAAAATCATCATGAATTATATGTAAGTTATAATTCAATCACTTCCATTGTAGGCTGCTACTAATGTTGGATCATATATAGAATCAATGCACTCTTTAAATTATGGCCCGGGTAATTCTAATTAGGGTCCTAGTGAAGGTCAATATGATGGTGGTGGTGATTGGGATAATGATAACGATGATGATGATGATAATTATGATCCTCCATATGATGTTATTAGTGATGAGGATGTTGATGTTAGCAATGGGGGATATACTGTTCACATTCATTTTTTTACATTGGAGTAAAGAGACATGTGGATGTTGTTTAATAACATGAATTAATTGGTTGTATTGTTTTAATTTTATTTTATATTACGGTAACTTGTTTGAATGTTATTACTGGCATTTGATTGTTTTCCAAAGATAAAATATTTGTATTTCATTGAAAATGCACTATGTTTAATTTATTTACAGTTTTAGTGGATCAAAGAGCCGATCCTGCTTCCAAATGGGAAAAAACACGTATACCCAAGGTTTGGAGAAATGTGGGATTACTTTTCCTTCTTTGAAAAGATATAACCAAAATTTTGAAATCTATGTGTATACATATATATCTAGAGTTTGGGATAAACCGTGGGTGTGATAAAATCCTATAAGATAATACCCACAGTTTCTATAAAAACTATGAGTTTAACTGTATACGGATTAATCCCAAGGCCATGGCTCTAATAAATGGTGCTATTGGATATACCCACCTTTTTATGGTCTTTACCCATGGTTCTAAACCACAGAGATATGGTGTTTTTCAGCAGTTCTTACCACTTTGTGCTCAGTTGAATTCTAATCACTCATACAAAAATAACAGTTAACAAACGTTAAACATTTTAAAAAATTATAATTATAATTAATGATTATATGATATCACAAGTAACAGGGGAGTTATATACACATAAAAAAGAATATAGTCTTATAAAATCAAAATATAACTAAACAAATGAAAATTTAACTGAAGTCCCTTACCTTAGGTCTATCTTCCATGCTATGTGTTCAAATATACAGGATAATAAATATTCATTTATGATGAATATATTCTAGAACCATACTCATATATATCACACCATATATTATTTACATAAAATATTTTATCACAAATTTATTATCAATTCATTGTTAAAATCACTCTTTCGGGTGGTAAGTACTACATTTTTCATGTATTCTAGGATTCAGTAGTTCCACATCTTATATTTCTATAATATAATGAATATTTTTTATAGTGTAATTATCATATAATAAATATATATACATTATTGTTACATCCTTGATAATTAAAGAATAAAACTTTTCCATAACTATTAATATTTATTAATTATATAATAATTTTATGTTAAATGGGATGATATGTCTGATATCATTCTTGACACACAACATTGGGACCCTCCAAAATCATATATTGAACACAAAACTCTGTTTCATGGAGACATAATATATTATAACAGTATTATTTTATATTATAGTTATCACCTACCTACTATTCTACGGGATCGAACAAAACTAACTATATAATGTTTATACATGTTTATTAAATATTTTTATTTTATTCATATCACGACCCGCCTTCAACAAGATGAGAGAAGGGACAATAGATTTCCAGACCCTTCCTTCATCAAGTTGAATGAGAGATAATGACCCATGAGACCCACCTTCAATATGTCCCGGAGTGGCGACTAGCACCAAGGGTATAGAATTACACACAAGATGGAAGGCATCACCCGTTTTTTCATTAATATGATCGGGAGATAAGATAGTAAGATCCAAAAACACCAAAACTGGGTTAAAAGTAAAGCCAAATAAAACCATTCCCATATCCATGTTACAAAAGTAAATGCCACAAAGTACAAGAAGACTACAAAGGTAAAGTACCAAAGAAAGAAAAAAAAGAAACTGCAAATGTCCCAACATTCGAGCTAGTACCGCCCTGCAAGATCATTGAAGTCCTCCTGGATACCATAAAGGTGTTTCATATATGTAGGGTGATTATACAAGTATAATCATTTGGGAAAACCAAAGATTCTCATGCAAAAGTAGGGAGGAATTCTAATTCCTTATGAGAAAAGAGGTAACCAAAGAACCTAGAAAAGAAAACTATCCACCCAAGCCTCACCAAGGAACACTCCCTAAATAACACAAGTCAAGTAATATATAGTAATAGCACATCATTATTTGGGTACCCCATGCCACTTCCCCACTTGTTATTTAAGACATCATACACATCGAACCTCTCCTGCCATTCTCACCGCAGTCCCACAACCTCACCGCACCCGCACACTCCTGGGCCACAACCACACATCCCGCCCACAAACACCTAGGACACAACCACAATCCCACCCGCAAACACCTGGGCCACAACCACTACGCGTAACCACACCCGCAAACACATGGGCCTGAACAACTACTGCCACACCTGAAGAATCCTTGGCCTCATGCCAAAGTCTCTTGGGAAACGACCTGCCCGCACACACCTGGGCCAACCACCACAACTACCCTTCCCAAAGAATCATGTGCTATAATGGACCCCAGTCCATCATAGCCTGCCCGAAGAGTCTTGGTATATTCAATAAAGGGATAAAAAAATGATCTAATAACCAGCCACTCATAGGAGTGTTGGAAAACACACCCTCCCCCTTGAAATGGGGGTGTTCGGCACTAAGTGCTCAACATGGGAGGGGCGCGAATAAGAAACATGAGAACTAAAATTATATATATAGGTAATAAGAACTATTTCCAACCTAGGGCTTCCAAACCAACCTATCCACAAACACACTCATTACTATTCATTCATAAAAGAAAAGCACAATACTCATAGCCAAGTCACAACTCATTTCCCAAAACCAATTCCCCTTTTAACTTGTTCTTGCATTCATGTTCAAGTGATCCCATTTAGGGGAATTCTGCAATACATGGAAACTAATAGGAAAAAGCACAATCCAGAGAAAGAGGAACATCCAATCAGTAATTTAAGCATTCACACCCGGTTCTCTTGTGAAGTCACAACAACAAAGGGATCAATGAGATACCTTAAAGTACTAGAACCAATCCACGCCTCGAGATATAGCCCCACACAGCTTTATATTCACAACCAACAACCGTGACACAATAGAGTATCCCATCATCATCCACATGACACCATAAGCATCAAACAGAACAACACACCTACTACCAAAATAGAGTAGGGAAACTTCTAGGTTAAATCACATCATTCATTAGGTTCTTCATTCTGTTGGTTAACCGGGGTGACCACATAAGGATTGATGTTCACTGGGTGTCCATTTATCCAACAGAGTTTAGGTGATTAACAAGTATCGATGTTACAATTTTTTAATCATCACAGAATATAAGGGTTTATTAGTGTTCAAGGATAGACCACCAACAACCACGATTTTCAGTAAGCATAAGCCCATATAGTTCAGTGATCATAATACCATACAGTTCACAACATATGGAAATTATAAAAGAGTATAAAATATTTTTCAAACACACCCCATCATTCTTTAACAGTTAGTTTATTTTCTTTGTTAAGGTTTAGTTTCATCCATTCCCACAAAAACAGCAGCGTACCCACCCCGCAAGATACACTGTAAGGAGAGACGAAGGAAAATCCGTACCATGTTGATCAAGGATCAAAGTTCTTCTCCACACACCAAGAACTGGGGATGTGAAACTTGCAGGGGAGGAACTCCTGGGACTCCAAGGATGAGCATAAAAACTCCAGCACAGGCGCACCACAAGCCTCGGGAAGGAGGGACTCTAAGAACACCAGGGAGAAGAAATAAATCCAGCCAAGAGGAAGATGAAGGAATTCTCGTGCGATATAAGGATGAGATCCCGTTGTTATGGGATATGGAATTTTGAATGGATATAATGTCGGATCATGGTTTCTTATATGGTTGGGAGGTTACACAAGATGGGATTAAATCTTATTTAATTATTCCCATCGGGGGTGGTGGAATAATGGATGTGCGTTAAACCATTTCTTTTAAATGAAGGAAAACGCGCAATAGGGGCGGAACTAGATGGTACAGGGAAATGGTGTGACACCGAGGAAAAACCAAATGTTTTGGTAAGTTTATGGTTTTTCCGACTCTTGGGAGACTTTAGATATTATTTATGGGCTTTAAAGGGATTTTAAAGGGGTAATTAAATCATCTTTACGCTAAAAGATATGTTACGGGAGAGGAAAAGTTGGGAACTGGGATAGAACTGTGTGACGACACAGTGCCACCGTCACGTTGTTACCCTTACAGTGCCGTTGTCATTGGTTCCACCATCACAGTGCCATAGTGACCGTTGTGAGACCATCACGGTGCCACTGTCACGGTGCCACCATGACTGGTGTACGATCGTCACGGTGCCACCATAACCAATGCCCCTGTGACCGGTGCCACCATTTCGGTGGAGCTATGTTTTGGAAAAGTAATGGGCCAGGTGGATCTGGTCCATTACATCAGATACCTCTCAAACTATTCATGTCCTTGAGAATCAAAACTAGACCTGAAGAAAAGTGGGGTTCCGAAAAACCACCTCGAAAGATACCACTTCGGAGTGAACATCATCGAAATCTAAGAACACCTATCCCTCAAGAAAACACGCAACATTCAAGGGTTAAGTTGTCCAGTCATATGGGTTAGGGAGTTTCTTCCTCCATGTCATGATACTATATACTTTGGGTGGCACTAATTCGCCCGCATGGGTTTAATCGCATCCACCTTAATGTGTATTTATTAGGGATCGGTTCCTCCCTTCCCCACAGTCAAGACTCTTCATACGCATCTAGAGAATAATGAAAACCATACATTCCATAGTTAACAAGGTAAAGCGTTCCATTACAAATAAGTACAACCAAAACTGAACAAAACTCAAAATAGCTCCGGGTATTGGGCACACATATGTGCCTCCCATTCCCAGGTACTTTCTTCGAGCTCTCTATGCCTCCACAACACATGAACCAGAGGGATGGTCTGTCCACGGAGCACGTTCTCCTCATGATCCTTGATTCTCACAGGCATTTCTACAAACGTCACGTCAGCCTTGATGTCCAGCTTTCCCCATTCAAGGACATGTGAATCGTCGTGTAGATACCATCAGAGTTGTGACACATGGAAGCCGTCATGTATTCTCAGTAGAGGTAGTGGTAGAGCTAGCTGATAAAAAACTTTGCCGACCAGCCACAGTACTTCGAATGGTATGATGAATCTAGGAGAAATCTTACTCCCCTTACTAAACCTCCATTGCCCACGCCAAGGGGAGACATTCAAGAATACGTGGTCCCTAACCTCGAACTCTAAGGGTCACCTCCTATTATCGGAATATGACTTATGTCTATCCTGAGCTGCCTTCATACTCTCCTGTATAAGCTGAACCTTCTCTGTCATTCTTAGCACAACCTCCTGGCCAAGAACACCTACTTCTCCAACTATGGTCCAACACACAGGTGAGCAACACGGCCTCCCCTACAAGAGTTCGAACGGAGCCATGCCAATGGTATAGTGATAGCTATTATTGTCGGCAAACTCTACCAGAGGCATGTGTCACACCCACAATCCCCCAAAGTCCACGATACATTTCCATAGAATATAATCCATTGTCTGGATGGTATGATCCATCTATCCATCTGTCTGGGTGTGGAAAGAAGTGCTAAGACGTAGCTGGGTGCCAAAAGAATGCTGCAATCCTCTCCAGACTCGTGAGATAAACTGGGCATCCCTATCCGAGACTATGGACCTCGGAACTCCATGAAACCACACCACCTCATCCACATACCTCCATGATAAGGCATCCACTGCACCCAACTCCATGATCACCATAAGGTGAGCCGATTTCGTCAACCGGTCCACCACTACCCAGATAGTGTCACAACCTCATTGAAACTTGGGTAGTCCTATGACGAAATCCATTGAGATGTCCTCCCACTTATATTAGGGGATATCTAAAGGTTATAACAGACCGCTGGGAACATGGTGTTTGGCCTTCACCTACTGACACACTAGGCACTTGGCCACGAACTCTGCCATCACCCGCTTTACCCCGGGCCACCAAAAATGTCTCCTCAGGCCCTAGTACATCTTGGAAACTCCCAGGTACACCGCTATGGGTGAGTTGTGGAACTCACCAAGAACCCTATCATGCATCGCCTCTGGGACAAAATTCTTCCCTCAGAAAAATCATATGATTCTAACCATCCTCTATCCATCCTTCCAAAGCATTACCTTGGTTAGCCCGATCGCGCATCACTTCACTGTCTAAGTCTCCCCATTGAGACTCTTCTACCAACCTTAATAGAGAAGACTGTACTGTCCTCTATTACAGGAAACCTCTACCACCATCCATCCTTGCATCTAGGTGCAGGGCAGCCAACTCCTCCATTGACTTCCAAGCATCTACTGACTCTCAAACTACATCCTTCTGCAACTTCCTACTCAAGGCATCAGCCACCAAATTCCATTTTCCTGAGCTGTAATAAATCTTGAAGTCGTAGTCCTAAAATAACACCATCCACCTTCTCCATCGTATGTTCATGTCCTGCTGGTAGAAGACATAATTCAAGATTTTTTGATCCATGAATACCATGAAGAGATCCCCGATGAGGTAATTGCACCACAAATTTAGTGCGAAAATGACCGCTGCAAGCTCCAGATAATGGTAGGCATAATTACACTCATGTGGACGTAACTGTATAGACCCATAAGAGATCACCCTTGCCATTGGATCAGCACAAACCTGAGGCCTTCTCCTAAAGCATCACAAAACACCTCTTATGCTTCCCATTCTTCTAGAAACCTCAGCACTGGGGCACATACCAACTTCTCTTAAAGATAGCTAAAGGCTCCATGGCACTGCCCATTCCACACGAAATCAAGGTACTTCTTGGTCAAAGCTGTCAAAGGTGATACAACTCGGGAGAAGTTGGTTATGAACCTATGGTGGTAACCTGCCAATCCAAGGAAACTAAGATCCTCTACCATGTTCTTGGGTGCTTCCCAATAAGAAACCACCTATACCTTAGATGGGTAAACCTCTATTCCCTACTCGAAATCACATGCCCAAGGAAGTGCACTTCTCGCGTCAAGAACTTTCACTTGGAAAACTTCACATAGAGTTGGTGTTGTCAGAGGACCTCTAATACCGCTCTCAGGTGGTCAACATGATCCTCCTCTGATCTTGAGTAGATAAGGATGTCGTCAATAAACACCACTACGAACTGATCTAGGTATTCCCAGAATACAGAGTTCATGACTCCCATGAACACATCTGGTTCATTTGTAACACCAAACGACATGACCACAAACTCAAAGTGCCCATATCTGCACCTGAAGGCAGTCTTCGAGATGCCACCATCCTTCACCCTCAACTGGTGAATTCCAAACCGCAGATCAATCTTAGAGATCCATCCTTCTCCCCTCAACTGGTCAAAGAGATCGTCTATCCTCGGGAGGGGGTAACTGTTCTTGATGGTTACCTGGTTCAGTCTCCAGTAGTCTATGCACAGACTGAGACCACCATCTTCCTTCTTTGCGAAGAAGACAGGAGCACCCCATGGTGATGCACATGGTCGAACAAAACCCTTCTTCATCAGATCATCAATATGAATCTGCAACTCCCTCAACTCGGAAAGTGCCATCTGGTAAGGAGCCATTGAAATCTGATGGGCACTAGGTTGCATGTCTTTCCCGAACTCAACATCACTTCGAGTGGGTAGAGTTTCCACCTCTTCAGGGAAGACGTCCATAAACTCACTGACGATCCCTATGAATTCTTCCATTTATGAATCCATTGACTCTACTGATAGTTCAACTAACAAGGAAAGGAGGGGCTCCTCTCACATGCTGATTTTCTAGCAACCCCGCTCGCCGATGAAAGTTATACTTTGGCTGCCCAAATATGAAAACAAGACCATTCCTTGAAATAAGTCAATGATTGCACATACAGAGAACATACATTCAATTCCTAGTATGACATCATAATGTTTTATCTACAATAGTAGAAGATCATTGATATAATAATGTGGCCATATCATCAGTCTACACCCTCGACAAACATAAAACAAGTCAGTCTGACCTCCGACTGCTATGCTCAGCACCAGGGGAACTGGAAGTCTCTCAGCGTCTAAACCCAGAGCACGAGCCAGACTGGGTGCAAAAAATGGGTGCGAAGCTCTTGTATCAAACAAGGAACATGTAAGAGGACTAAACAAGCTGATCGTATCTCGAATGACCTCTGGCCCTGCTAGAATAGCTGCCTTTGTGGCGTGCAACTGCCCACGCCCATCTCCTCTACCTCTCGGCTGTCGTCCATATCCCCCACCATGCCTTGGCCGAGGTCCTTGAGGAGCGCCCTGAGGTTGTCCTCCTCCTACAACACCTTCCCTCAGAGGAGCGGGAGATTGTTGTCCCAGCTACTACTACTGAAAGGGTCTAGTTAGAATCTAATACTGTTGAGGTGGGTGTTGAACCTTCCCACCACCACTGTACTTCACTCTATCCAGGAACTGGTTCTGAAGGTTCCCATGACTTCCACAGATGAAGTATCTCGGCCCTGGGCCAGAGAGAAAAATGTGAGGGTTGGGAGATCAGAACTGGAACTGCTGAGGCATGCTTCCTACTTGTTAAAACCTAGAGGGTCCTGATGCTGGAGGCCTGCTATTGACATCCTTCCCCTTCGACGAGACCAACTGAATTCCCTCTCATGATACACCTCCTTGTGTGTGCATCCTTTTCACAACTTCAGCCTTCTTATGGACCTCCATGTATGTCAGTAAGTTTAAGGGAGTAACGACATAGAAGTCTTCTAGTTACCTCATTTTGCAGGATGGATTAAATGAAATTAGGACAGAGCCTCGAGAGGTATTTCAGGTCTTGTTGGTTATGGTTTTTTCTTAAAGAATCATGATGGTGACTTTCTGAATGGGGGTCATGGTACGTGTGGTCTGGCCACGACTCTTGAAGCAGAGATGATGGATCTCATCAAGGCAGTTGATTTTTCTCAATGAAAAAATTGGATGAATATCTGCTTTGAAATTGATTCTGTCACATTTGTTCAGGTGGTTCGAATGGGTAATATTCACTTGGATTGGAAACTTACTACGAAATGGTTTAAGTGCCTCGACAAATTGATTCAAGGAATTATATTATCACACCGGTCTATTAGGAAGACAATCAACTTGTTGATTGCCTTGAAAACATGGGAGCCTCAGGCGTCACTTGCACCTATCATTCCAATACTTCTCATGAGTTGATCCTTACTCTTTACAGAGGTAAATGTAAAATTTCCTGCTTCAGAATTTTGTAACCATTGTTTTCTTTTCTTTTCTTTTTATTAATTAAAATAATCATAGTTTCTTTCTATTTAAAAAAAAGAAGAGAGGTTCCGAGTGCCTCCTCTAAACGTCTCTCCCGAGACTCCTCATCCGGAAAAAGTTCCGGAGTGAAGTGAATGAGATCCTTGAACTTGATCCCCAACTCTCTCACTTACATTCTCCCCTACTGGAGGGAGAGTAGCTCATTCCACTTCTCAGCCTTCATCGTGGAAGAGAGAAATTCTTCCTGGAATTTCTTCTCATAGTCAGCCCACGTCACCTTAGCCTCCCTCTTCTCTCCAAGATAATGTTTCCACCACTGGCGTGATGCTCTACACATCTGGCTTACAGCCAGAGGAACCCAGTATTCCGTCGGATCCCGGATCAAGATGAAAGCTATCACAAGCTCCTCTAGCCAGCTCTCTATCTCCATGTTAGAGATGTTTCCCTCGTACTTCCCGAGGGTATGCCGCTGAAAGGCATGAAGTGTCTTCTTCCAATGATAGTCCTCCCCCTCTCGGTCATCCCTCTGTCAATCATCCAAGTCAACCTCATGGGCCTCGAACTTCCGCACTACTCATGGTCATCTCCCAGGTACCATAGCTACAAGGTAAACAAGTAATTCATAAGCCCGAGTAGTGTAGAATGCTGTTTTTAAATTTTCTTAGACTTATTATTCATTTATATACCAAAATACCAATGAAACATAAGAACACAAGTCATTATGATGCATGTACCTTCCATAGGGTCTCTACCCTGAAATCAGTGCAGCCTCACTTGGTTGTTTGGTAGGGCTAGAGTCTTTACATCGGATCACGGGGGCCCAAAAATCTCATGTCCTAGCCAGTCATCCCTGGCCTATTTCACGCACCAAGATTATCCATCACTATTGCCCTACCATCCCATGAAATCCTCACCGTGGCTAACACTAGACTCCATCCTATCCCTCAACCTTGACTCTGATACCATTCTGTCATGACCCACCTTCACCAGAAGAGAGAAGGGATAGCAGATTTCCAGACCCTTCCTTCTTCAAGTTTAAGGAGATATAATGACCTCCAATACTTGCCTTCAATAGGTCCTAGAGTGGCGACTAGCACCAAGGGTACATAATTACACACAAGATGGAAGGAATTACCTTTTTTTCTTTAATAGGATCAGGAGATAAGATAGTAAGACCCAACAACACCAAAACTCAGGTAAAAGTAAATCCAAAGAAAACCATTCCCATATGCATGTTAAAAATGTAAATGCCACAAAGTACAAGGAGACTACAAAGGTAGAGTACCAAAGAAATAAAAAACAGCAACTGCAACTGTCCCTACATATGAGCTATTACAGCCCTTCACGATCCCTGAAGTCCTCCTGGAAACCTGAAATCAGTTTTATATACGTAGGGTGAGCATACAAGTATACTCAGTAGGGAAAACCAAAGACTTTCATGCACAAGTGGGTAGGAATTCTAATATCCTGTGAGAAAAGAGGTAACCAAAGCACCTAGCAAGGAAAACTATCCACCCAGGCCTCACTAAGGAACACTCCACAAATAACCCAAGTCATGTCATATATAGTAATACCACATCAATATTTGGTTACCCCACACCACTTACCCACTGGTTATTGAAGACATCCTGCGCATCGAACCTCTCCTGCCATTCTCACCACAGTCCCACTGCCACACCTCGCCTGCACACACCTTGGCCACAACCACACATCCCACCCACAAACACATGGGCCACATCTACCATCCCACCCGAAAACACCTAGGCCAAAACCACATCACTTAACCATGCCCGCAAACACCTGGTCCAGAACAACTAATGCCACACCCAGAGACACTTGGGCCTCATCCCTAAGACTCTTGGGAAACAACCTTCTCTCACACACTTGGGAAAACCACCACAACTACCCTGACTGAAGAATATTTGGCTATAATAGACCTCAATCCATCACATCCTGCTTGAAGTGTCTTGGGATATTCGGGAAAGAGAGAAGAAAAGGAGATAATTACCAACCACTCATAAAAGTGTTGGAAAAAACACCCTCTCCCATGGAATGTTGGTGTTCGGCACTAAGTGCTCAAATTGGGTGGGGCACGAATAAGAAGCACAAAAACTAAAATTATAAATATATAGGAAACAAGAACTCATCCCAACCTAGGGCTTCCAAACAACCTAAGAAAAAACACCCTTGTTACTATTCATTCATAAAAGAAAATAATTGCACTCACAGCCAAGTCACAACTCATTCGAAAAACCAATACCCCATTTAACTAATTATTGATCTTATGTTCAAGGGATACCATCTAGGTGAATTTTACACTACTAGGAAACTAATAGGAATAAACACAAGCCAGATAAAGAGGAAAAACCATACATCAATTTAAAAATTCACACCTGGTTCTCTTGTAAAGTCAAAACAACAAAGGGATCAGTGATATCCTTCAAAGTACTGGAACCAAACAATCCTTGAGATACATCCCCATGCAACATCAGATTCACAACAACCAACTGTGACACAAAACAGGATCTCATCCTCATCCACATCACCCCATAAGCAATAAACAAAAAACACACCTACTACCAAAATAGATTATGGAAAATTCCAGGTTCAAGCACATCATTCATTAGGTTCTCATTTCTATTTATTAAATAGGGTGAACACACAAGGATTGATGTTCACTAGGTTTCCATTTAACCTACTGAGTTTAGGTGATTAAACAATTTCCTTGTTATAGTTATTTAATCATCACAGAAGACAAGGGTTCATTAGTGTGCATGGAAAGACCACCAATGACCATGATTTTTAGTAAGCATAAGACCATATTATTCATTAAGCATAATCCCATACAATTCACAACATATGGAAACTATAAAAGAGTACAGAAGAATTTTCAAAATCACCCCATCATTCTTTAACAGTTTGTTTATTATCTTTCTTAAGGTTTGGTTTCAACCATTCCCATAGAAACAGTAGCATACCCACCCCGCATGATATAAAGGAGAGAATATGGAAAATCCCAACCTGGTTGATCAAGCATCAGAGTTCTTCTCCATGCGCCAAGAACTTGGGATGCACGACTTGTAGGGGAGGAACTCTGGGGACTCCAAGGACGAGCAAAAAAACTCTGGCACAGGCGCACCACAATCCTCGGGAAGGAGGGACTCCAAGCGCACCCGGTAGAAGAAAGAAATCCATCCAAGATGAAGAAGAAGAAGGAATTCTTGTGTGATTTAAGGATGCGATCCCATTGTTACAGGATATGGAATTTTTAATGGATATGAAGTCAGATCATGGTTTCCTATGCTGTTGGGAGGTTACACATGATGGGATTAATTTTTATTTAATTATTCCCATCGATGTGGTGGCATAACAGTTTTGTGTTAAAGCATTTCTTTTAAATGGATGAAAATGTGCAACGGGGGTAGAATTGGAAGGTACGGGGAAAGGGTGTGACACCAAGGAAAAACCACATGTTTTGGTATGTTTAAGGTTTGACCGACTCTTGGGGGATTTTAGATATTATTTATGGGATTTAAATGGCTTTGAAAGGGGGTATTAAATCATCTTTACGCTAAAAGATATGTTACAGGAGCAGAAAAGTGGAGAACTAGAAAAGAACGTGGTGAGGACAGTATGCCACCATCACCGTGTCACCCTTATGGTTCCACCATCACTGGTGCCACCGTGTCCAGTGTGCAACCGTCACGATGCCACCGTAACTGGTGCCACCACAACTGGTGCCCCCGTGACTGGTGCCACCGTTTCGGTGGAACCATGTTTTGGAAAAGTAATGGACCAGGTGGGTCCGGGCCATTACAATTGCAATATATTCTATGGGAATAAAGTAAGAAAAAATTAAATTTTATTCATAAAATCTTTAATATTTTTAAAAGGTAGATTTACAACCATTTGATGGTGAACCCATTTTACATCTTGTTTTTTACATAGTAAAAATTTTTATTTGGAAAAATAAACCTCTTATTTAGAATTGGGACATGAAAATTTAGTTTGGATAATGTTTTTTTTATTTTCTTAATAAAATTCATTTTCTATGGAATAGTGAAAAATACACCATTTAAATTCAAAATTTCGTTTTCGACTAATTTATTTATATTGTTAGATTATTATTTTAATTAGTTTTAATGTAAAATTTGATTTTTTTATTTAATAAAATCTTTTTAATATGTTGTAATTTCAAATTAAAATTTGATATAACACATGTTAGTATTTTGATTATTTTCACTTTTAAAATCAAATTTTCTCATTTTGATAATAGGGATTAATTTTAAAATAATTAATAAAACTTAAATGTTTTATTTTTTAAAAAATATATTCTAAATTTTGAGTTAGTTGGTCCAAATTATACAAATAGGTTCTTTTTTTATTTTGTATTTTATGAATATAATTTTAGTAATTTGTTTTACCATGGTTAAAGGAAAATTAGTTAAATTATAGTGATAGATAATATGATAAGTATTATAAAATTTTACTAACTCCTGTGAAAAGCCTATTGGATGAATACAATTCAACACTTAACACATAAGGATATTAATATATTCATTTCATGGACCATTTCCTATTAAAGTGATATAAATATTATTAAAACAATATAAAGTGACAACATGTCCCTCTCTTATTTCTTATAAGTATAATAATTTTAATATAGTGATAAATATAGTATAACTTAGATAATAAATAGTCCCCACAAATATAATGAAATTATATATATCCTGGGTATTTATTTATAATTTTAGTAGATCATATAATTACCATAAATACTGACACAACAGTGATAAAATAATTAATTTATTAATAGAAATATCAAAAAAATATTTGAATACTATTAGAATAAATATAATATTAATTAATTAGGGAAATAAATTAATTTTATAGGTGACTATGAAATATTATAAGTCAATTAAATACGTTTTTTCAAATAAATATCTTTGTTTGGATTTTATTAAAATTAAATAAAATGAACGGTGTTAAATTGACACAATTTATATTTTATAAAAATAAAATATTATTAAATTACTTGAAAAGAATCTAAATATTTTACAATTACAAAGTGGATATTATAAGATTTTAACATTCATAAATATCATTTTATTTAAAATTTACTCCATATAAGAAAAATTTAAAGCCTATTAATATTGATTTTTTTTACACAATTAAAATTAAAATAGATTATTTAAGGGTAAATTGAAAAGATAGGGTTCAAAATAAAATAAATACATGTATAAATATTTATGGATGATAGAATTAAGATACATACATATCTTATATTTTACATAACTCATGTTAGTGTCATTTCAAATGAAAAATTAATTTATATTAATTTAATAATTTAAGAGTTTAGAAGGGTGCCCCACCCCACTCTTATAAAAAGGTACCCACTCATCTATAGTAATCACACATCAAGAACCATTTGTTTCTTACAGGATATTCCAAAACCCATGTCTAATTTCCCTCCCCACATTATTGATGTTTTATTTAGGTCTAACACCCCTTATAGGGGTGTGATGGTGTTCTTTAAGGGTGATCAACCGAAGAAGAGGTAACGTTTTCTTTAAGTATTTCTATTTTATTTCTTCTTCTAAACCCTTTAAATATAATTAATACAAGAGTAACAAAGAAATATACTATGATCAATATATGAAGAAGTTATTATGATAATATAAATAACACAAATTCATCTACAATTTCATGAAATTGGAAATCATCATTTCGTTGATGTGTCTGGCAGACTACAGCCGCTCAAACTGATATAGTTCATTTTCGATTACCGTATATAAATAATATTTATAATGATATAATTAATTATTTAATATTATTTTCATGAAATATATGTCATTATATGATAATAATATATCAATATTTTTCTCTAATTCCATGAACATAAAAATGATAATGTCGTCTGTGCGTATGTGTGAACAATCACCTATATGAAGTGATGTGAAACATTTTTATCCACCACATCACTTTTTAGTTATATATAAGTATATTTAAATGATTATTATGATGTTAATAATATTATTATCATCATGTAAATAAGTAATAATAATATTTTATTTTCATAATTATGAATGAAAAAATGAAACGTTACTCATGCGTACGTACGACCTACAATCTGTCAGGTTATAATGTTGATCATTTTTTCAAAAAAAAAACATAATTGATTAATTTAAAATTATATTTGGTGTATAAATGTTATAATAAGATAATAAATATTATTATGGATATTATGGACTTATGAAAACATGATCTATTATAATCATACTCTTTTCATTTTTTACTCATTTACCAAATATTGACGAAACCTCCTCAGCGAACTTATATAATTATATAATTTGTATAACATGGTAATATGTGATAGAAAAAAAACGTAATCTTAAAAAATGTTCACAAGAATGTAAAAATAAACCTCTGTTTATTATTGAGTAATATAATGGTTGTACAGGATGAGTCAGACACACAGTAAGGGACTTCGCCTCAATATCCATTCATTGGGGAATATTTCGATAATATACACCACCATCATTTATACGATTTATAAATTACCACATTGAATTTTAATTTCATTCAATTTTTTATTATGTAATCTTTTTTTTGAATCATTTTACAAAATGCCAAATTGAATGTTTTTTAACATATGTGTCTATAATGACTTTTCCACTACTGTGACTATTATTCGATATTTTTCTTCCTTTTGAAGACTTAATTTTTTTAAAAAGAAAATAAATACCATATTACATTTTCATTTATTTTTTATTTAAATTGTTTTTTATAATTTATTTATTTGGTCAATATAATGAAATTATATCTTGGGATTACAATGTAAAAATATTATTTTTTCTTTATTCGAGATAATGTGTTATGATTATGTGTTTTGGTTCTTGGTTATTGATTATTTATTTTGGTGGTTTTGTGATAAAACAAGTAACGGTGAGGTCGTCGTAGCTCTTTAATGCATTGGGTAATGAGATAGAGTTAAAAGAAAAGGTTCATCCTATGAGACTTATTGAATACAATGTGACAGTTATTCCAAACATAATCATAAAGGCTACTCCCTATATAGATATGAATTCTACAAAATAATTGTGATATGGATGCCACAAGATACCTTTGTCATTTATGATAGCTAATATTTCATTCAAGAATCTTCATAGTTTTGTGAGTTCTGTTAAGAGATTATTTTTTATGGATACGAATAATGATTTTTCAAAAAAAAATAATGATGTTAAAATATTTATGGACTAACAGTTTCATTACCTATTTTATATCCATTATTGAGATTTTTATACCCATCCATGGTTTATGAAATGTTTTCCTCTGGGTATAAGGATTGGTAAGAGAAATGAATAAGTCATTAAAATTTTTATGAAGACAAATAATCAGTGTTATATTTTAATTTATTTTATTTTTTTGAAAAAATGGATTGTTAGTGGATGTGTCTACATTGTAATATTTGAGTTATTTTGTTATAGTTATGTTCTAATTCAATAAAACTCTAAAATTTAAATGATAGGTTGTGTCAATTCTTTAAATTATTGAATAATATTTAATGTTTAAGGATGTGTCCTTATATTTATATTTATCCATTAAAATATAGATAGAAAAAGTAATTACATTGTTCATGGAGATAGTTGGTCGTGCATATGCATGAATGTGGTTTTAATTTATAATGGATAGAAAAATTGTAATAATACTAAACATTAAATATATTTTTTATGTAATATATAGCATATATATCAATTATTTTTATATTTATCCCCAACCAATGTAATTGTAGATGCAAAAGAAATTGCACTTCTATATTGAGAGAGTAAGTCATACGTATGCACACATTGTGATTTCATTTTTCTTTGGATAGATAAAATATTGAATAAATTTGTATCATAATCATAATAAAATAGAAATGTAGATATTTCATTAAATTTTTATTATTACAACATATGAGGATTATGTAGAAGAAGAAATAAACTTGATTGAGTCAGTAAAGACGTTTACCTCATCTACGGAATACTTTATTTAGATTTTACTTGAAGGGATATACAGTTATTCCTTTAGAATGAATTGAATCTCTAAAAAATGAATATGGATTATTATAATACTAATTAAAATAGTTTATTTGAGATACGGTTTTCAATTTTTTGTAATTAGGTATATTAATGGGTCCCCTTTTAAAATTATGATGACATGCACTTTTGGAATTTCAAAAAATATTTAAATATAATAAGACAATTCTAAAGGAAAATGTTTCCAAATAGCCTATAAATTCACATGGTATATTTCTTTTAAAAATAAATTATCCCCTTTGTTATTATTCAATATTTTTTTTGGATTTTTACTATTTTAAAAAAATAATATATTTCTTAAAATTGCTATTGTCACTTTTGACACTGTTCACTATATTGACATTAATAGTATATATAAAAATGATAAAACTGATAAAAATATTTTAATATATACATAATATTTCATATTAATATGTTATATTCAAGGATAACCCTAATTAATTCAAATTATATTGTATAAAAAAATCTTAATATCTTTTTTTTATATTTTTTTAATGGAATAATTACTGTATCAAAGATGAGTAAAAATTTAAGGTAATTATTTTTTATTTACTAAAAATTAATACTAAATATCTATAATGTAAATAAAAAATTTATAATTAAAAAAGAACATGTATAGTTACACATGTACAGTTGATGACCCAATAGTAATAATTTTATATTCACAAAAAACCTAAATGTGACATCTTTGACTTTTCGTTAAATAAAATATTAGAATGGTCATAATCCCATCTATACAGAAATTAGTGGTAATATTATTGAAGCAATAATTCTTGTGTAAAAAAATTACTCAAACAATATTTTTTTACAAGTTTTGGGGTCATTTTATTGTCCTTGTCATATTATATTTTCAATTAATTACTACATTTACCATTTACGGTGATAATAGAAATTCTTATTGTTACTATTCATTATGATCCAAAAAAATGGAAATCCATACTAGGTTTAGAAAAACTATTTAGAAATATGGAATAATGTTTTTATAAATAAATACAAAAAAATTAGAATTTAATTTAAAATCAAACCCTCAAAATGCAACTAAAAATAGTCCTCTTAAAAATAAAATTTAACCCAACGAAAATGTAATTATACTAAAATTATTTATAAGTATTATTAAAATTTAACTAATTTGATTATATAATAATATATACTGCTTAATATACATTGATATAATATTAAAATCATTAGGTTACATCTCAATATAAGAAATTTTAAAATATCATATAAATATGTATTTTTTACTACTCACAAGAAAATCAATATTTTTAGAAACATTCTAAAAAATTGACCCTAAGATAATTTTAATATTCTTATTTCAAAAATGAAATTAATTTTTTCATATATATTTTCTAAAATGATTAAAAATTAACTATATTTAATTTCAAAAAGAAATAAATAAAATTAATGTTTTGAAGAAAGCATATACTTGAAGAATTAAATGACATTACTAAAAATTATGTATTTATTTCATAAGCATAAATGAACTTTTATTGAATATGAAATCATTAAATATTTTATAATATATATAATCATTTTCACAAACATCTATTTAAAAACTATTTTATAAAAGTCACATTAACGTAATATTAATTTACACTATATCATGGTTCATATAAAACTTGGTTTTGTGCGCACCACAAGCTATCAATTAAATTTTTTATACTCAGAAATATATAGATGTTAATTTATCTCCACCTTTAATAAATTTCATCATCTCAAATTTTAATTTTTATTTGAAAATAAATGGTTGATATTTTTAAATTTGTTTGTTTGAAACCAGCATTATATAAAGGGTCAATAAAACATACATTAAAAAAGAGGGAAAGGAAAAACTGAAAGTCAACATAAAAATATGGATTAAGAATTCCTTAACATTAGTGCGAAGAAACAATATGGACCTGGAAGAGAAATATGTGTATCAAGGAATAATAGAGAGTAATAGAAACATGATTAGGATTAATTTTACCATCACATACCTACAAATATATGATGAGTTAAAAGGTCATCAATTTCTTAGTATGTGAAGTAAAAAAGATAACATTTTTTATTCCAATATCCTTTTTTATAGCAGAAAATTGTTTTACTATCTAGTTAAATGAATCAAGTAAATAATTATACTTTATTCCAATCCATTTATTACTTATAATCACATTTATTTGGTGTGATTAGATCTATATCCATTTCATTTATTATACATGAAGATGGATAATCGAAATGTTTTCTTAAGTGAAGCACTATATTGAATCATTAGTTCCAAAAGTCAGTCGTCTGACCAATACATAACTACTAAAACCTATATGATTAGAATTGTTATCCAATATGAAAAATATTAATTTAACCTAAAATATTTATACCATAATTTTTTCTTAATCTATTCTATAAGTAATTATCCTTAAGACTCATTCAAATTAAAAAATTACAATATTTAGGAATACAGTTACTAAATTTTCTAAACCAACATATCATTAATCCAATATATACGATATATTAATTCCCCATTCCATTATCTTAATCATATATCCTTTCAAAACATGTTTAAAACATCAGTTTCCAAACAATAATACCCAAGACATGCATGGTTTCAAGAATTAACTCTTTATTTATTCTTGAAATTAAATCCCAGATTCTCGATGCATTTAATTTTTGCCAAAAGCAATGTTAACTCCACCATGAATTAATTTTTCATCAAATCACATTCCATTTTTTGTGTCAACGATAATATCCCATAAACATCTCATTATATTTTTTCTCAATAGCAGACACAAATTTATATTTTTCTTCCCCAAATCATGTATTTTCCATAAGACAAACATTCAATGGAATCACTTCTCTTAGTTTATGTTATTATTCATCACATTCTTCCAAATCCTTTAAAATGATTACTATAGTAAAAAAAAAATATTCCTATTACTATATTACCTTTCATAAATTACATTTACAATATAATTATCAAATCCTAATAAACAAGCACATTAATAATTCCACATCATTATAAAACCAATAACTATGCATCATCATCTAATTCCTTAATAAATATTTTCTTTTATATGTTATTTTTAGTCCACTCATCATACACAGTATAATCATTTATCATAAAAACATGTTGATTCTTTTCAATATTTTTTCCCCAATGACATAAATTTTCATAATTCTCATACTTCCCACATTAAAATCATTCTTGTATAGGTACAATTTTAGGGATACCATTATTGGCATCCATTATGATAAAAAACATTTCATTTTCCCCCAACAATTACCTTCTTTACACCCTTTTCCAAACCCAAAACATATTCCCATCCTACTAAGACATTAACACTGTTGTTTCTTCTCTCATTCTAGATAAATACGAAATAGATTATTCTTTCCACCGAAGTCTGTACAACCTGATGTCTTAGAAAATTCAACCATTCTTTTCATTAGTGTGTACGAGAGTTGGTTAGGATGATATTCATTTATAATATATCAGGATAACTAATTTGGAATAAAAAATATCATTTATTATTTTCATCATACCATTTGGTTGTTCATAAACACATTTTTCTATCAAATTCATTTTTATACCAATTCCATCGGGTACATAAAATTGACTAATACCAAAAAGAAATGTGTAAGACTCAAACTAAAATATGCAGAGATAGATATTAAATATACATTAAATATTATTCAAATTATGTAATAAGTGACTCCTTCTTCTATATCTATGATTTGTAAGGTTTAAAAAATGTTTTACATGGTTATTAACAAATATATAATATGTTATCATACAATTAGATATATCCTCAAATTCATTCATATGGTTATATTCATTAATCAATGTTATCCTAATAATAGTTCCAAAAGTTTCTGTAAAAAATAATCTAATACAAACTATAAAGACACAACTTCAATATACTAGAGTAAATTTATTACTTCGTTACATTGGATCTAGATTCAAGGAATCTAATCAAAAAGTCCCTAATAGTTTAGTAGTCTTAGTAAATAAGATATATACATGATTCTGATATTACAATATAAAAAAATATGTAATAAATTTTATTGAGGGTAACATTATTCCTTATTTAATTTCATTTTATAACATCCATAGTATAGTTCAAGGATTCATCGGGAAGAAAAAAAAATAAGGGTGAGTTAAATTTCTCAGAAATGCTTAAGTAAAGTGGAATATATAATAAATCAATAACAATAATAAACATGTAGAGGTAAATTATTGATGAAACAATTCATTTTAATAATTACTTAATCATAATATTGCAGAAATATATGATGATCAATTATTTTCATATAAATAATGACATGGGAATAAATCTTAACCTTGTAAATTCTAAATAATAGAATAATAACATGGAATATCAATAAGTGAATTCTTAATGATGGAATAAATTATTTCATATATCTAAAATATACCGTTGTGGATTCATTCCATGATATCTAAGACCATCGAGGCTTCATGCCAATTTCTAATACAATCAAGGCTTATGTCAACATCCTAGAAATGGATGAGGACATAGGCCATACTGTAACTAGTTTTTCTCTTGATACCCAATGATGCATCGTGAGGCTATAGTAGGACCCTTTTTTCTGTTACTAAGTCTAATTGGTTCCATATATGGAAAAATAATACAACTGAATCAATGTTCCTTGACAAAATCACTGTCTATATTTGAAGAACGATTTATAAATAATAACAAAATATTCCCTAGTCAAAATGATGATAAACAATCCAAAAAATATTAATAATGGAATCATTAAATTAAATATTCAATATAAAATTCAGAAAATGATGTAGAAATATATTAAGTTAATCTAAAGAAATTATTAGCATATTTCTTGAGTAAAATTTCCTTTTAAATTTGAAAATAATTTTTAAGATCATAAAACCATGCATATTATAGAGAAATACTTTTCATCGAAGAAGGCCTTATAAAATGTAAAAATCTTCAAATCATTAATTAATCATGTTTATGGGAAATTTAATTTCATTCCATCCAATTTTAAAAAAATTATTCTCACACTTTTTTAAGAAAATCTAAAAGGTAAATTGTACATAAAACGGAAATAATCTTACCCTTAGTTTTTTTAAAAGTAAAATTAGGGTAAAATGTCATTAAACAATTATTTGATATATTTTTTAATTAAATTGGAATAATTTTTTGAAAACCTTGGGATTTAAGATAAATATTCCACATTTTATAAATAATATTAATCAATGATGATATTTTTAAATAAACCCTTATCACTTTGGTGTCATTTGATTTGGAATCCCCATGAAACAATAAATTAAAATGAAACATGAAATATCATAAATAAAAATATATTAATGATATAATATATAAAACAAGAAGTATATATCCAATAAAAAATAAATAATTTGTAAAAATCTAACATATCTTACAAAATTAAAAGTGATAAGATAAATCCTTACCAATTTAAAATCAGTTGAGTTATATGCCACATAAAAGAATAAAATATATCATTATATAAATTTAAAAAAAAACTAAAAATCATAAAAATTAATACATTCATGATATAAAATGTCAATAGAGAATTATATAATCCTCATATAATAACATAGGTATATAACATTAATATATGCCTCAACAGAAGAAAATAGAGACAAACACTTTTACATTAGGTTTGTAATCCATTATATGTCTTCAAATATCTTAGAGAAATAAATATAAATTTATCATATATATATTAATGATCCATAATCATATATATGATACCAGATATTATTTAATTATAATATTTAATCACCTTTTAGTATCAATTCATTGTTAATACCACTATTTTGTGTGTTAACTATTTTGTTTTTCATGTAGGTTTTGATTTGGTAGTTCTATACGACATAGTGAAATATTCCCATAAGTATTATCTATAATTGAAATATAATATATATTAAATATATATACATTAATATTCAAGCATAATTATTGGGATAGATCAATTAATTACATCATCTATGGAGATGGGAGGTTATATATACAAATAAATGATGTTTTCATTTATTGATTAATTGAATAAAATATTGGTCAAGAATAAGTTACCATTAAAAAATAATTATTATTTCATTAATATAATTAATATAATCTATTTTTTTATTTATACTGATCCATGTAAATTGGTGATGAAAAATGAATTACACCACTGTGTAGAGATTGTAAGTAATATGTAGGCTTACATTGTGCTTTAGTTTTTCATAAGATGAATACAAGGTTGAATAAGGATGTATCATAATCATAATAACATCTTATTATATTCATGATTCTATAGTTATTAAATTATTATATAAAAAATTTGAATATCTTGTAGAAGAAATAAACTGGAAAGTGTTGGTAAAGACGATTTCCACCTCTTTAGGGAATATCCTATATATCTATTTTTAAGGGATCTAGGGGGTTTTTTAGAAGGAAAAAACTCTAGAACATTGATATGTATTTTTAGATGAGTATTGGAAAGAGTATAGATGAGATGGATTGATCAATGTGGTAAAAACGTCCTAGAATGGGTCTCCATTTAAAATTTTATGTAAGGGGCATAAAAGAAATGTCTCAAATTATGAAAATAAAACAAGACTATTATAGAAAAAAAATAAATGTGGTATATAAATCTACATGGGATGATTTTATCAACCAAATATTATCCCATTTTTGATTATCTATTTTTTTTAATAATTTAACAAAATATTATATTCAGGAAATATCAGTATTGGTAATATTTGGTACTATTCATTACATTTAATTTTTTAATATCAACAATATATGATATATTAAAAAATATTATAATAAATACTTAATTTGTTATATAACTTTGTCAAATTCTTTGAACAATTTCATTAAATAAAATTTTATTACTTTTAATATTTTCGATATCATTTATTTTAATTTTCCATTAATTAATTAATTATTACACACACATTGTGTAAGAATTTAAGGTAATTTTTTTTACTAAAAAATAAAAATAAATTAAAATTATCTACATAAATATTTTATGCATCATAATAATATTTTTAGTTGATCATATCATTTGAATAATCCCATAATAAAAAGGTTGTTCTTATTGAAAATTTGAATGTTCTAACCTTGACTTTCCTTTAAATACAACATTATAATAGTAATAATCTTATACCAATAGCCATAAAATGTCATATAACAAAACCTTGAAGAATTTTGGATTTCAATTACTCAACCAATAAAATTATACAAAGTGTTATGGAAATTTCATGGCACATAAAATATATTTTTAACCATTAATTATATTTTTTAGCCTTTACAATTGTTATAAAAATGACTATTGATTCAATTATTTAAAACCAAAATAGTAAATAACTATTTAAAAACTTATACCCAATGACTCAAAGTATGGAATCTATATTTAAAAATTAAAAATAATTAATTTTTAGAAACCTATTTGAAATTAATCTGAAAAGTTTTTTTCATAAAAATTTATTTTAATGTCGAAAATTGTATTTAATAAAAATAGATTTAAAAAAATTAAAATTGAATTATTTACAATATATATAAATAAATAGTACCTAATAAACTTTTATATCAAATTTAAATCATTATGTGAAATTTTATTATAATAAAATTGTTAGTTTTATAAAAAATGTATTCTTTACTATTCAATACATAATCAATATTTTCAAAAAAAATCCATAAAAATTCACCCTAAACTAATTTCATTATGATGATTTAAAAAAATTATTTAATTTTCTCAAATAAATTTTATAAATTTTTAAAATAAATAAATAATTTTTTTTCTTAGAGAATGAAAGGAAAATAATGTTTTGAAGAAAACATACATTTACATAATTAAATTTCTTTACTAAAAAGTATGTTTTTATTTCTATTAAATCAATAAATTTATATTGAATAAGAACTATATATATATATTTCATAATGCATTTATCTTGATTCACATCTACAAATTTAATGTCTAATTAATAACGATTGTGATAAAATAATAGTATTTAATATTATATCATCATTCAATTAAGCCAGATGATGCATGCACCTTAAAATATCTATAAGAGTTTTTATATTCTAAATTATTAGGATGTTGGAAACATGGATTAATCCTATGTATACAATATTATTAATAGTAAAAAATTATAATTTTAGATATATTATGTAGATTAAATAATACATATCACAAATGTTATTATTAGACCTCACATAATAAAAATGTGTTTTAAAAAATACATCTTGATGAAAGATGAATGACCTGGTTGAAAATGATTACATAATCGGTATAATTATCTATAAAGATATATCTATGAGGATAATTAGAATCAGTTACGAAAAATATGTTGGTAAAGTGAAAAAAAATTAAGCCTGGAGAAATAAAAAATGGTTCTTTACCAGTGTTACATGGAAAAAATATTCAGAAGGTTCAGAATCCCTATAAAGAGTTATCAAGGATGGATATAAATCCTTATGCACTATAATAGGATCTATCTTTCATTTCATGTTATTTATTCAACCAAATTTAACCTATTCTCTAACCATAATCAATAGATACGAATCAATTACCTTTTAGAGTAAATAGATTATTATAATGAACAAAAATAATTACTGTAGAAGGACTGAAGATATAGTCAGGGTCTTTAGAGGAGAGGATGAGATCAGTATAAAAAGATACATAGATTATAGTTTTAAATCTTATAGATATGATAGGATACCTCAAATAAGTCTTTTTCCTTTTATTAATCACTAAAAAAATCACTTGGAATATTTTCAAATAAGTCACAATAGATTACTTGAAAATTGGGGCAGAGTGAATCAGTACATCATATGTTATAATGGTAACAGTTTGGATTAAGATTTCTATCATTAAACATGAAATTTTTACAAGCATTGATACATAAATTGATCTCAACGTTGATTTCAATAGATTTATCAACAGGTATAGGGAAAACCTATCTAATTAAAGGACCAAACATATCCTTTGAAAAAATCGTCTCATACCCATGAATATTGATAGGGGTGATTTAAGGATTAATAAGGTAGAAATTAGGAAAATATAGAAGATCTATTAAGGAATATATTATTGTAGTTCCTACAAGAGGCTCATGTTGTGCTCTATATATTTGATACATGAGGTATAAATGTAATGGATATATAATGTGTCATTATTTAAAATAAATAAAATATACATATATAATTAATTTATATTATATTTTATTTATATTTCATGAATGTTATAATGATGATATCCCCTCAAAAGTAAAAATTTTAATTGCCTATAGTCAATTATCATCACTGGGTTTTATGGAATGTGGTGATATGTTATAATTATTTTTAATATAATCATTTACTCATTTCATGTGGTTATATATAATATACCAGGTATATATTCATGAGGTAATAAGTAAAGAATTATTACATGGATAAACATTTCAAAATATATCACATGGAATGTCATATAGTTAAAAATATACATACATGTATATTATAATTATCCATCCTTCCTATATAATTTATATGTGATATATAGCATGGGAATGTTAATTCAATGAATAATTTGTTAGGTAAATAGAAATCAACTTGTCTATTCAATGGTTGTGCCATCATGTTGTTGATCATGGCACTGATTCATTGAAAATAATGATTGGATTTTCTAAATTATATGATGTGTTAAAACAACCATCTCTTTTGTGAATAAAAAATAAATAAATAAATTGATATTATTAGTAAAGTCACATTTTATTTATTAAAATATGTATATGAGGGGTGTAAAATGTACTCATCTATTAGATTAATAGAAAGTGATGTATTTATTTTCTTGTTCTATCATTTTTAGGGAATAACGAAAATGTAAGTTGTTATATACTTGTAAAACATGTAATTTATGTAGAGGTCTCCCAATGTAATTCTAAAATAGATTATATAGATGTATATATAATCATATAGTGATGAATGGGCTTGTATCTGACACCACATTGAATGAATGATCCAACTACCCACTTGGTATGGTGACCTCATCGACTAGAGAGATGTGCCCAGGGCGGGCGACATCCAGAAGAGCCGAGCCAGCTTGTACAATGTGGTCCGGACTATAGAACTGTGCTGTTCTGGTTGGAAATCAAGACAATCCATCTTGGGCCAGCCCAAACTAACCGAGTCATATTGGGATGACCAAACCATGTTGAACCCCGTCAACCGAAATGGTTTGTGTCAGTTTGGTCATACTGGATCAGGTGGGACCATGATTACAAAGTAACTTTTTTACTAAATTGCCCATATCATTCAAACAGGAGGTTATTTTTCTGATAAATTTATGGCGTTGGGTACCTTACAATAAGAAAATACTTTTGAGATACTCTAATTGAGTTTTTAGGGAAATTGGTTTATGACCTACAAGATTTAGGAGTTGTTCTCCCGAAACAATTGTGAAATGAGATGAATCTTATAGATGGTTGTGACTTTGTGATCTTAGTAACAATGTGACATGGGGGATGTATGACCCATTGACACTGTATACACCATGAAGACTCTCTATTCCATCAATAGTCTTAGTTCCATCAATGATCTATACACAATCAATGCTCTGTGTGCAATCGATGGTTCATGCATCAACAACACCGTATGTGTCATCACTGCTCAGGGTGCCACTGATGCCCTATACGCCATTGACGCTCTCTGCTCTATCTACACTCCCAATTCCATTGACACTCTTTGAACCATTGATGCTTTATGCACCATAAAAACTCTATGAAACATAATCAATTATAGTGTCATTGAGACTGGGTGATCTGTACACTATAACAAGAAATCCTTCTCTACAAGCTTTACCATTATAGTTGACTGAGATGACCATTTTTACTAAACATCGTGTGATTTTTTAGGGAGTAATTTTTTTATTTCATAGTGGTATTAACATTGTGGTTTTGTAGTGTCCTATGGTGAATTTTTTTACTAACCCATGCATGGGATTCGCCCAGATGTGTCATATCTTGTGTAGACGATAGATGCTTAGTGGGATTCCTAGGTGGAAGAGAACCAGGTGGTGCCTAGATGATCAGACATGCTAGGTGTGATCCTATGACATTATACAACTTCCATACTCCTAACCTTTAGGTAGGGTTTACTATAGTTGAGTTTTAAGAACTCATTCTTTCACAGTGGTTGACTTTTCTTTTAATGGGCATGTATTCCGACCCCATTTACATTCCAGTTTTTTTACTTCCATACACATTTATTAGTAACATTGTGGTATACATTCTTGTTTACATAGTGATTTTACATTTTAGTATTTTTGGCTTTGTTATTTTTGAGTTTTTATAGGTACTTAGGCATATGCCTCCCATTTATTGGATATTCCATGTCTGTGATACATTCAAACCCTTAACCAATTGAAGGCGGGATTGAGGTAGTCACGGCACGGGCCCCTTTGGGGCGTGTTGTGACAATTAGCATATTCTTTAAACTGGTAATATATATTTTACTAATGGAAAACAATAAATGTCGATATATTTAATATGGATGAAACATTTCATTTGGATGGAACACAATTTAGATGGATATATAATAGATGCAATCCCTCCTATTGGGGAAACCAATTCTATTTCAATAATAATATCCACAACCCTCTTCATTCATGGTTATTTTTACCCTCATTGGAAGGTTCTCTTACCCATTTAGAATATAATGATCCTCACTAAATTTAAGGGGATCCATTTCTAGTATACCACCCTCAGAGGTAGGAATACTTTGTTTATTACTTTAGTTATTGTCATCGAATGTACTCTATTGAAGTAGGAAGGAGGAGGACATTGAAACAACATTACATATATGCTATATTCATTAATTCCTTACTTGTAGTGTTTCCATGGAGATATATTGTACTAGGATTTTATTTTATTGTACTACCAATGATCATAATAAAATCCTATAAAACCCATTTGGGAAGCATTGATGATAAATTAAGGAATAAGAAACCTTGGAAAATATTTTTTTTCACTTTTTACCTAATATAATTAAATAAAAAACGTTTTAATGGTTCATTCTTTATGAGGATTCGTTTATTGAAATACTGGTTTAATCTTTTTTGAAGGTTCCACTTCCATATAATTATGTGCATTGTAACTAGAAAGTGAAAAAATAGTTGTGGTCGTGAGGTTATAATAGAAATAATTGGAAATTTTAGGATGAAATGTTTTGTAGGATTAACGGTTGTAAAATAATTTCTTTTAAGAGTTTATGAAATTATAATATAATATTTTTATGTTTACGTACAATAGTGTAGAATAGTACATTTACATATTATGTAAACATAAATAAAATCTGATTGTTCCATTTTGTTCTGGAAGATATTTTTTAATTTAGGATTTACTTTTTGAAATTTATCTATTGTTTTTTAGATATGGTTTAATTTATATTTAAATAAGAAATTAATTAAATTTATATTTTTTTATTTCATTTTTTTAGAAAAAAATAACTATCATGAATGAATATCCTGAATCATTTTTCTAACCAAACTATTTATTTTAGATATAAAAACATTGAATCATCTCTACTAAATCATGTGATAAACACATTATCATTTTATTTACACCTTTGATACCAATGAAGATGGACTAGTGTTCTCCATTCAAAAAAGTCAATATAAAAATGAAAAATTGGATCACTTACATCCTGAAAGTTCTTTGAGGTTTTGAGTTTTAGTGAATTTGGATAGAATATTACATAAATAATACAAAATAATTTAGTAATTTTTTTATACAATACGCTTAATTTTTATATTCAAAATTTGTTTATCAAAATAATCCATATAAAACAATTATAGACACAATTCATTCAACATCATACTTGATATCCTATGTAAAATAAAACATATGAATTTTGAGATAAAATTCTCATTAAGGATAATCATAAGAATTAACAATTGAATTTTATCAGTGATCATAATAATTTCATACGATTATGATGACCTAATCACAGTGCAGGGGTATAATAAATGAGTATTCTACTAATCAATACCAAGATCATCATCCATGAAAGCACGGTAGAAGGCCTTAAAAAATATTCTTCAAAATTAATAATTATGATCCGTATAAATTCAATATAGATTATAAAAAACATTATAAAACAATATAAAGATTAAATAAATCATATAGATATATTGGAATAACTATCATAATAGCACTCTTACAAATGGAATAGCTAGTATACTTGAATTCCATCTCTAGAGTAACCAATGCATTGGAGGGATATAACAAACCCACTCATCCATGTATTGTCAAAAAACCTAATATACATGGTTAATAACGTAACCACCCATCCTTGTGTTATAATATAACCACCCATACATGGTTAATATCATAACAAACATAATTGGTATATAATAGAACCATACATTCTTGTTTAAAAATTAAACACCCCACATTATGAGCATTCTCACAGAACAGTATCATGAATAAAGTACATAAATAATTCATTTCATTATAAAATAATTGAAATTACATTTATTATTTTAAATACACGATTAAAAGTTTTCAATGAAACATATTCAATTTGAAACACTTTGAAATATGATTAAATATCCAAAAACAAACTAGTTCCATAGCAATATCTTTGAAACATGATGATCCCATGAAAATTAATCATGCAAAAAAAATATATTCCACAATAATATCTTCAAAACATTATCATCCCCAGGAAAATAGAAATTTTCTATAATAATATATTTGAAATATTTTATCCCACTGAATCTAAATGGGGTTTATAATAATCTATTTGAAACATGATTAACATAGGGAAAAGAAATGGGTTCTTGAAAAAAAATATTATAAAAAATAATAATACCACCACTGAAGGAATGAGGATGATATCATTGCTAAATATCCCCATTTTATCAAATGTAAAATCAGGTTTTCATGAAATTTATGAACTTAAATTCCATTAAAATATAATTACAAACATTTTCAATGAAAATAAACATTTCATTATTGAAAAATATAATTAATTTTTTTTTATAAAATATTGTGATAATAAATTTATTTTCAAAAAACCATTTAAAAATATAAAGGAAATTTCAAGGAAAAATAATTGAAATGATTTAGGGATAATCCATTGATTTCATGATTTTTAAAAATAATAATTATTTTCAGGACATTCTTAAATCGCAGTCAGAAGTGACGCATTTAGAAAATGATAAGAAATTTTCTTTTTTAAAAACTTATTAAAGAAGGTAAAATATGAAGTAAAATGGATATATAAAAAAAATTTGGAAATGAATTTTTTTAATAATATTTTAGAAAAAAATTATATGGAAGAGAAAGATACCCGATCTAAATGAAAAATACATGAACATTATAATTTACAAATGACTTTGTTGAAGTTTCTTCAATGAATATCAGTAAAAGTGGAAATTATTCATGTGAAATGCATTCATCACTACAGGATAATAAACATTATTTTATTAAATAAAATAAATTCACATTATTTTCTCTAATATAAACATGAACATAGAAAATCCCAAAATAAATGAGATTATAAAATAATTCTTTTTCAAATTTTGTAACTCTTTTATTGCAATTCGCCTGAAATTATAACATCCAATTTAAAATTAAATATTATTAACATAATGATATACAAGATGTTATGTTCCAAAATTTCAATATATACACTTCATAATGAATAAATTTTCATATCATAAATATATATTCCCAATAATCTAATTTGGGACGATTAAACATCACCAATATCATATAATGGAATTGAGAGTCAATGAATAATGATCTTATGTTCAATGTATGTAAATAAATACCAAACAACATTAAATATATAATAACAATATTTATAGATCAATTTTCAAATAATCATATCATGATGGAGTCAAGGAATATGTTGTATAACCCAACGAAAGTAAATTGAGATAAGAAACATGTTACCAATTGGAAAATTTCATGTAAAAAATCGTGGATAAATTAAATAAAATTAAAACATAAAATATAATTTTACCTCAAGGATTCAAGATATTACTTTTATTTTTCATATTATATATTCTTCACAATAAAATATGTTTAATAGGGCATACATCTCACAAAAGTAAAAGTGAGACGAGTAAAACCCTTACACCGAGTCCAACCATTCCTTGCATGTATATTAACTCCTTTATAATAATATTACATATTTTTTTGATTTCATAAAAAAATTAATTTTTTTATAAAAATTAATTAAATAACTAATTTTATTTCTTTATAATGTCATATTTTAAAGTTTAATCAGTTAAGTCTACTTTAGTGTTATGAGGATATTCATTCAATTGTTTCAAAATGGATTCTTTCTCTTGGCCATCGAATTTTTTTTTATTATTTTAAAAAATATGAAAAATAATCATGAAAATAATTTTCATATATATTAATAAATTAATCATTTATAACCAATCATGAAAATGTTTATTATATATCACCTTAATATAAATATAATGGTAGTAGGTTCTACATAAACTTGAGTAGAAATTACATTCATTAATGATCCTTATTGAAAGAGGGTATGCATAATTTTATCTTTATATAATGATAAAAATTTACTACATACCAAATTATTTATTAAAATTTACTTATATATATTATTATTGTAATGTGGTGATGAAAACGAATCACTTCGCTTCATAGAGGATGTAGTTCACGGGTACACGAACAACATTCTCATTTTTCATTGTAAGATATAAAACTATATATATCATTTAACATTTATTAACTTGTCATTAATATAATTATTATTTCATTTATATCACATATATATATCTATTTTATCCATATTACCATCCATGTAAAGCACTATTGAAAAACGAATCACATCGCTTGGTGAGTCGGAAATCTGTTGTATACAAGTGTGACGCTATTATATCTCATGTGGAATAGAATGTAAAAAAAATATAAGTGATATTATGACCACATATGTGTAAATATGATAAGAATATAACATGCATTATTTAAATCTATCATTACTAAAAACTGTGATAATTGATGATGGAAAATTAATGACAATAGTTTGTGTAGCGGTAGTCCCCCACACACAGGAATGATGATTTTATATCCCATTCAAAAGAATGGGAGATTTATTTACATTATGAATTTTTTTTAATAAAATTTATGTTTATATTATATAATTATTTATCATATTATAATATTTGAAAATATTTTATGGAGGTAGAAGATGAAATAATAATAAAAATGAATAGTTATGAATTTTACCTCTTCTCAGAACACCTATTTATGATTATAAATTAAGTATTCATAGAATGGATTTCTGAAAAATAAAATGAATAAAATATGGATGGATTGATTTTTTAAATCGATTAGGATAGGTCATGTCTAATCCAAAATGCATTTATGGTGTGGTGATGAGAGGAAAGGATGACCTTTTATAAGAGAGGTTATTTTCACACATATAATGTTTGAAAATAACTAGGTGTACCAATGTTTTTAAAATTAAAAAAAGGATTATCTTAATTAATAATTATAATTATAAATTATATGGTTTGAATAAGTCCAAAACATAGTTTTTGGTCATGTTTGGAGGTCATTTGACCCTTATCATTTTAGTTTAACCCTCAGAAATTCTTTTTTTATCTTTATTCTGGTAACAACTTATTAATATTTTCACTTCTAATTATGGTAATAAACTAAGATGAATTTTTTTTAAACATAAATTACTTCTATTCCAAATAAGTAATCTTTTTTTTCAATTTCAATTCATATAAGTTTTAAATTTAAACTTAAAAGTAAACCTAAAGATCTGATAAAAATTAGGGTTTTAAATAATTGTATTTTTCCTAGAAAATTTGATTATATATTAAATATATTAATGATAATAAAAATTAATTTAATAAAAATTAATATTTTTATATCTACTATATAAATTTCAATTAAATCATTCCATATTAGGGTATTTTTTAAAACCTTGAGTTTTTTATGAATTAATTATTTTCAAATAAATTAAAACTATTTGATGGCTTCTATGTAATGAATCATGATGTTAATATTGTTTTATATGAAATCCCTATTTATGATTTTACTATAGAAAAAACTGAATTTGATTTTTTTACATGAAAAAATATGTTTCTCTTATGTTACACAAATTATTGAGTTCTTTAAATAGATTCTATTACATGTAAGACCGAGTTTTACCAAATTAAAATATATTATTAATAATACTATTTAATATAATTGTTATAACCACGCCATTATAATAGAAGGAATAAATAATATTAAATATAATTTAAAAAAAACATCCTTTAAAAATGTTAATTATTTATCTATTTATTAGAAACAAAATATGAATCATTTAAAAGAGAAAGAAAAGATTTCTGAAAATAGTATCATTTCTAAAAGATGGTTTAATCATTCTTAGTGCACATAATTTAAAATTTAATTATAAAATTTTTTGGAAATTTATTTCAAAAAATAAACTAAAATTTGTATTTAATTTTATCAGAATTATCTTACATTTAATTTTAGATATTTTTTAAGAACATTCATTTTTAAAGAAACTGGGAAATATATTGAAATATAATTAAAAAATTATTTTCATTTAAATATTTTAATAATTTATAAAACATTTTTAATTACATTAAAAGAAAAAATAGTTAAATTATATTTTAATTAATATAATTTACACCATTTTAAACATTTTAATATTGGCTTTTTCTAAAAATAAATTTGAATCTTTTGAGTAATTTCACCTAAAAAATAGTATTTTGGTCACATCTATAGGATTAATTTGAAATTAATTTTTTCCACTTCTATGAATGGAATTTGGGAAAATTGATTCAATTTTTGGAATCAATATAGTTTTTAATTTCTAACATTTCAAATATACTTTTTTTAAAAATTTATCTGTGAATGATTTAAAATTAATCACATCAATTAAGGTAAAGAAGATTACATTATGGTTAAACATAGAATATAACGTTTAAGAATGACCCAAAACATGTCCTAATAAAATTTTATAGACATATTTTGACCCTTGTGACAACATGATCATAGTCTATGATCTTTTCAGACACTTTTCCATGAAATTAACTAATATAATAAGTTAATTAAAAAATGAAAATAATGAATATTTATTCATTTTAGTTTTTATAAAGCATTCTAATATGGAAAAACTATATTGTTTAGGTTATAAATATTATTTTTTATGATAAATGATATTTTAACTTGATAATTTATCTTAATTTTTCAGAGATGATATAATTTTTCGATTCGGTTCCTTAGCACAAACTTTTGTGTACATTAAAATAACATGTATTCATAGGTTTGAATATTAATGAAGTCTTTATGACATCATGACTATTCTTCAAATTAACATAGTCTGTGATAATGTCCAAATAGTTTTTTTCATGCTATAAAGTCATAGTTTTTACCACTATTATGACAACCCAAAAGTGATATAAAACAAGTATTAAATATATATTCTATAGTTGAATGATATCATTTTAGGGACACAAATGATATAAGATATATGATCTAGAGACTCATAGGATATTTAAATGCCTTCTCATAGAGTTCATCCATTGGTAATATCTAGTGTATGATATAATGAGAATGATACTCGCTAGTAGGAAATCCACATTTATATGTTTCATTTTATGTTCCTATATATGAACATGTGTATTGATCCTTAAACTTTATAGTTATTATTAATGATTATTATCTGTTTGGTACATTTATGTATTAATGAAATCAATTATGACATATATTCCCAGTGAGGTGGGATATATATGGTGTCTCATGAGTAAAATTTCATTAAAGAATAATGTGAGAAAAGTATGTCCCTAGTTTCTTTAAGATAAGATGATATCTCATGCCTTTTGATGGAAATGATATAATCTAAATAATTATATATCTATGGTGTTTATAGACTTGATCAGTTTCTAGAAAGGAAATGATAGATAGATCAAGATGACAAGTTGATGGCACGAGTGTGAAACCCGATTGATTAGAGATATCATGATAAATTGATTATATTACAGAATAATTGTATACTTGAGGTATTATTTCATCGTTCCATTAACTTTATTGTCTATGGGTGTTTTTAGATGATAATCTTGGATCATAGGATAATTCTCATAATTCCATTGAGAAAGAGGCCCAGAGGGCCACACACTATGTGTATTTAGAATCTAAATTAAATAATAATTTATTAGTTTAACATGTTGAGTAAATATTATCCATGTACATGGTTTAACAACTATTCATGTTTACATGATCGAATATGTTTCTTCACCAGTAATTCAAGAGAATATAATATGAGGGAAATAGTAAATAAATATATATTTTCTATTTTTATAATATAATAATTATTTAATTATTAGTGAATAACATAGTTATATCTACTTATTAAATAAATAGTCGTTATTCAAGGCCCGAAAAATATTGTAGAGGAATGGAGGACTGAGATTTTTTTTTCCATTATAAAATAATATATATTGAATATTATTTAATAAAATAATATTTAATGTTATCCTCATGTGGAGAAAATATTATAATTATTATTATTTTATACCTAATGTTCTACATGTGAATAAATAAATTGTAAGGGAAATATGTGAAATTATTTATTTCTAACCCTTGTGATATATAATCAAAATTATATTATTTTTCTATTTATCCATTTCATTTGTTTTGTTGTGAACAATGAATTTATAGAATCCTATCAATACATAGTGTGCTAACTCCTATAACAATGCAATCTGTAATAGAGATTGACCTTCCTCCACGTCCAACTCTCATGTCTATAGATATCAATGATAATGGTTTGGAACCAATTATCACGGCGATAAAAAGTGAGTGACCCAAGCAATGAGATCATATGTTCCTGAATCTGGAGATTCATATGGCTCTATTATCATATCCATCAATGATTATATAATTCAAGATGTGTGATTATTTAATTAATTAAATTAATAATAAAAATATGTGACGATCCAACACTTGGTTCGGATGTTCTATGCCTTTAATTGTTTCCATTTATTAAATTATATTACCATGGTGTTTTCCATTGTGTAAATATTGGATTGATCATTTGTCATGAAAAAAAGAAAACTTGTTCATGATCCATCACATGCTTCCACTACACCCACAACCTATATCTAGTATTAGAGGGGTCAAATAAATATTTTTAATTATTGAATGATAATTCATTTATTTAAAAAAAATATTCTATTTTCAATTCATGTTTAATCATTATTTAAATATAAAGTGAGATATATTCTTCTCCAACATTAATTTTTCATAGATCATATTAAATATACTATTTTTATTAATGAAATAAAATTGAAGTTATCATCCAAATGTGGAGATGTTTCTATTCATAAAACACAAGAGTACAAACTGTCTATCCAATGTTACATGTTGTGTAGTAGTATTCAATCCCACATGAATTAAATACGAATTAATTCAAACAGTACGCATTGATTACATGTGGTGCATTTAACTTCTTACACCTCGTGTGGATCAGTCTATCCTGGAATATTGTTAGCTGCATTTCACATCATGATTCACATGTACATGGGGAATAATTCATTTATGTAATAAATGGTATTTGTATTTCCAAACATGGAATTTCTAACTAGTGACCATGTAACTCAAAGACCACACTCCTTATATCCCTTTATATATGTCATATACTCCATTTCGATGAGGCACATTTACATGATGTGACCGTAGGCGTGAACTATACATTGAATATGAGTGATGTAAGCACCATGTAGCTTAGTTTTATATGCTATGTACTTATTCCAAGTTGCCGAGAAAAAAAATTAACTTTTTATAAAGATTAATCCAAGCCATCATGTTCCCGTGTGTGTTCATTAAGTTTATTGAACACACCATGTGATGGGTTTTAATATATATATATACATATATATATTATTTCTCAATAAATTTTAGATTTGTGTATCATGTATGAGTCGTATTTCAGTAATTATACTTTGTGCATTAAAGCATTACATGTGAAAGAAATATCATATTATTCATGTAGTTATTACGTTGATAGTACATGTCATGACAGTACGTGGTATGTCAGGTTTCCTCAATGGTACATTTATGTACGTAATTAATTTAAAATAGTTTTTTTATAATTATGATGGATAAGAATCTCATAGAAATTTGGATAATACATTAGATAAATGATTTTATTTATTGTCGAATATTATTAATTAATGAAAGTGTGATTTATATTAATAAAGAACTATTTAGAATTTAATTTTATTTTTATTAAATGTGTAATTTTTTCATGCATGTGGGTGATCATGAGATTAATCCAAACCATTATCATTGATTTGTTGAATTTAATTTATAATTATTTTATATTTTATGTATTCATGTCATCTCTAATATCCCTATGTATGGGCCTATGTTCCCATGGTTTCTTTTATGTAATCACCTTGTTTCCATCACTTGTGTTTGAGTAAAATTATATATAATATGGTTAACATCCAATCTAGTGGATTTCGATCATTTTTGGGACAAAGGAGAAACAAATCCTAAAGTGATACATAGGTGGACATGTGAAATGATGTAGAAAATCCCTTAATTGGTTCATGGTGTTTTTCCCTCAGTTCAATGATTAGTTTACAATCGTCTTGATAAAATAAACATTACTAAATCTTCTTGATCATATCGCTTTATTATTTTATTTTTGTAAATATTCATGGTTATTTCATTGTGGATTTTTTGTCATTAAAACCGGAATTAATCAAATTAATGACCATGAAGTATAGAACTAAAATAAATTGTATTATCAACAAATATTATCTAATATAGGGTTAATCAATTATGTAAAAACAAAAAATCTTAACACCCATGTGATAATGATAATAATTTTAATTTTATTTCTAAATAGATAAAATCCACAAATAAAATATATTAAGCTAGTATAGCCTTCCACTTAATCATTTAAAATCAAACCATCATTCAGAGTTCCTAACAAGACAAATTTGCGGTGCTTTAAATTATCATGGAACTCTAACATGACGATTTGTGGTTGAATTATATCATTTAACATCAATGGATGACTAATAAATTAAGACATGGTGTAACTAATATACAATGTTTTAGAAAATAAAATTTTAGGATTTTAGGATTTGGGTGCCCGCTGAAAAAATCTATGAATATTGACTTAATGTAGATGGACATTTGAATGCAAACCTAAAACCATTCATGTTTTTTTACTGACCAATGTTGGGTTAATGATAAGTGTAATATGCATCCTTCACAATAGGATTTCCATAAAATATGATATTCTAAATCCAATGGAGAGTGCTATTGGGTTTTGATAAAATAGTGGGAGATTAATGAATGTAGTATTTATTTATTTATCCAATTTTTATCTAGTAAGGTACTAAATCTCCACCCATATTATTTTTATAAACTAAAAAAATAAACAAATCATTGGGAACCATTATTGAGAATGATAACCATCTCACTAGAAAAAAATTTCAAAAATGGAAAAGGTTCTTACTTGTTATCCTATGTCATATAAATAAATTCTATGTTTGGAATTAATAATTTCAGAAGAATGTGGATCTGAGGCTATTGTTGAATATTTTTCTCTCATAGAGAACCATTTGGATGATGATAGAAATTTGTAATGTTTTATGCTATCATCCATGATCAATTATCTGTTGAAGAAACATGAAGTCATGGATGCATATATCATGATATCTTACCTCCAGGATCTCTATCCTGAAATGAAAATCCAAGGAAGATATGACATTTCTAATTCTTTATTTACAACTATGATTTCACTGTCCATGCAAACAGGTCTACATGTAATAATGCTTATTGGAAACATTTCGCTCTTAGACATCTAATGGATTAAATTTTCAGTTTATTTGTGAACATATCTCATATTTTCATCACGTATAATGACCTTCGAATATTTAATTGTTAAAACTGATTTGGAAAATAAATTTAAGGTTCTTTCAAAACTTCTTTCATTGATTAATCATGTAGATAAGGACATGGGGTATGATGAACCCTTAGTGATTATGGTGGTAAAAAAATTGAAGAACAAAGGGAAGGGTCCCATGACTCAAAGACATACTAAATCTCCTAAGAACTATCCTTAGATGAAGATGAATATCTAGAGGCATGGAATGGAAAAAGAAGTATAAAGTCTTTCATTTGGAATGAAAGGAAACTAGAAGAATAACAGTACATAAAACCATGGGGGAGATAAATGTGTGTTTGTTATCATGTTTAATCATTCAATATCTACACATTGGGTATAAGATATTGATTTTGGTGTTCATGTATATATATATATATATATTCAAATATTGGAACCAAGTATATTAAATAAATGTAGTGGATAAGTGGATTTTTTATCTGCTAATTGTTTTCGACTGGTTGCTGTATCAATTTGAAACAACCACATTTCATTACCAACAATATTGATTTTCATTTTAAAATATTTTTATTTAATACCAATATCTTCCATGAACATAATTTCTCTATCATTACTAGATACATATGGTATTATTTTCATTTATTGAAATATATAATTTTTTTCTTTTATAAAGACTTCTTCTGTTATGGTATGAAAATTTAATTAAAGGTCTTTATGTATTTAATTAGGAAATCCAAATATTATAAATAAATAAAGAATCATGTTCACATGACTCATATGAAACACTGATATGGAATCCCTATCTTGATCATGTAAATGAGAAACGTTTGAAAAAAAGAAATGTCAAGATGGTTATTTGGATTCTAATAATCTAAAACCACTTGAATGATGTCATGTTTGTTTGTAAGAAAAAAGGACCAACCCTCCTTTCAGTGGATATTGTGAAAGAGAAATATAACTTCATTGATTGGTAGAAAATAATGTGTGCGGACATTTTCTAATCAATTATTGTGTTATAAATTCTTATATCATAACTCTTTAGGATGACATGAGTAGATATAATTATGTCTACAGAGTGACATTTTTGTCTGAATCCTTCGAAAAATTCAAGGAATTAATGAAGGAAGTAGAAAATAAACATGGAATGATGAAAAAGAGTGTTTGATATGATAAAGGTATTGAATATCTTAACTAATAGTTTATTTAAATACTATGGGATTTTGGGATTCTATCTCAATTCACTCCACATTATACACCACAATGAATTGGGGTTAGTGAGAGGAGAAATTTTACCTTATTAGACATGATAAGATTGATGATGAGCAATGCATATCTCCCATTATACATTTGAGGGTATGAATTAAAAACTATGGAATACACATTTAACCAAGTACCATATATTGTGGAAAATTTAATTATCATCATGTATTGTAGAATATAGAAACATTTTTTATTCCATACACATGTATGGGGTTTTCTGGCATTTATTAAGGCATGTTTTGGAAATAAACTAGAACCTCAGTGAACTAAGTGTTTCTTTATAGGGTATCTAACAACACAAGATTGACATGCCTAGAAATTACACTAATTTTTCTGAATACTTAATACATGGAACAAACATACACCTAAAGACTATATTAGTTTAGAGTCTATAGAAACATGGAACACAATCTTCTCTATTGTTGAATGATCTCCAACATCTCATATTAAGATCTTTCCATTTTTTTCCTACCTAAAACCATTCTTTATATCATGGGGAAAAGAAATCATAAAACTATTGAACTCAAATTCTCAGTAAGGGTAATCATAGAGAGTCTAAAACCAACCATTAAAATTTGGACATAAAAACACGATCATATCATTTAAACATCAAAATCTTGAGTCATGAAATAAATCATGGTAGTATGTAAGGCATAGATCATAGAGGAAAATAAACCATGATATAATATTATTGGCATAAAACATTTAAAAAGTGTAAAAATAATAAGCACATAATATGATTTACATAGTAGCCATGTCATTGCTTCCAAGACCATCGTAGTGGAAGAAGTATATTACTGAACTGGGTTTAATTTTATTTCCAGCCATGTATTAATGAACCAGATTTACTTTTCATTCCAGTCATGTCAATTTCGTGAGATATAAATAATTATCCAATGAATTGGAGGGAGATATTGGTCCCCCCATCTCATAATGATATCATTCTTACATGTTCCACAAAACATTAAACCATTCCTCATAGCATAACCCATGAAATAAAATGTGTTTCCAAAACCATCAATCAATCATAAAATAATATATATAAAATTAATATATTTTAGTAAAATAATTCCAAAATAAACACAATAAAATCAAATTAACAGTAGGGATATAAACATAACCCTATATCATCATATATGAGAAATAATTTTGATAATATACCTTAACTCAATTCTTGTAGAAACTATCATTTCTACTTAATTTTTTTAAATGTTGAGAAATTTTCCAAGATAAGAATTTAATTGAAAATACACATGTAAACATGTATTGTAATATTCATGGAAATAAGGCATTATGATGATTAAAAATCCATTCATGCCATATAAGATAAAAAATTATCAACACACTTTTACCCAAAAAGACAAAAAGTACCTTGTATGGTAAAAAAAGAAAAATTTCATTCATACAATGAAGTAAAAGTCAAAATGGTACAAATGAATTTAAACATACATATAATAATAGAAAAAAATTTAATAGAATATTTTTTTTAAAACATGGATATGGATTATAAATATACCACAAGCAAATACTTGAATATAAATAATCACATATAAAAATGAGATTGCAAAATTATCACATACCTTTTGTCTGATTTATTCCATATGTGTCTAAAACACCTGTATAGTGGGTTTAGATGAATTATATACTCTTAAATGATCCATAATAACATTTATTATATGATATTTTATTTAATTATTACTTTATATTACCCTTTCATTTGTTAATTCCATGTTAATGCAACATCTTGTATATTAATCATTTTATTTATCTAACAAGTTTGGACTTGTTATTCAAGAAATTATTACATAGATCCTGATTTACATACTTCCATAATATAAAAAATTATTTATATATAATATATATTTCTGATATATATATATAATATAGATAATGGAAATGTAATACTCCATTTATGGATACGGTAGGCCATACATACGCAGGAACGCTGATTTCATTTCCTTATTAAATTGATTGCATGTAAGTAAACAAAATACATATACCTAAATCCAGTAGCATTATTATGTCATATATTTCTTGATTTTTTATTATATTCACTTTATAATCATTCATTAATGGTTATCATAGAGAATGATTCTAATAGTGTCGTGGAGACAGTAAGCCGTACGTATGCAAGACCAACGACATCGTTACCATAATTGCTGAATGATTTTGAATGGGATGGTGTATAATATCTCAGAGTTAGTATAATGTAATTATAATCATATATAGTTATTATTTCCACTATCATACCCATCCATTTAGGGTGGAGGTGAGAAATAGATCACACCATGACGTAAAGACAGTATGTCGTACGTACGCACGCGCGGTAATTTAATTTTTCATAGGATGGATAGAAGGTGAAATTGGGTTGTATCATATTTATAATAACATATCAGTATATTAGTGATACTTATGTTATTGAATTATAATGAACCATCTAATGAATATGATGTTGAATAAGAAGGAAATTTGAACGAATCGGTTGAAGAGATTACATCTTTCTCGACGTGCCTCCTTTAAATTTTCACATAGGGCACTAGAGATGGTATTTGGAGTATAACAGAACCTCCATAATGTAACTAGGTATTTTTATAAGATATATGGTTAGGGTTTGGAATATCTTGACATCTCAAAATGGAGTGAATAGGAGAGGGTGTAGTTGCCTTTTATAATTGAGTTTAGTGAAACTTTTGGATACTCCATAAATAATAATTTATTATTAATAAAAAACTACCCAAAAACCTCCAAAGTGTCATAAATTAAAATTTTAGATGATATGGGTTTGTAATATAATCATATAATAATTTTTTTACAACTTATATTTTCAATTCAAAACATATCATTAAAATTGACTCATAGTTAATCTATTTAATTTTAATTGTTGTAATACCATTCTAAATATATAATGGTTACATATATTTAATAATATGGCATCAATTGGCCATAAATATATATTTTATGACATTTTAAAGATTATAAATTTTAATATGTAATTTTTAAACAATTTTTATTATTTTTAAATAATTCTATTGAATGTTATTTTTATAAATTATCAATTGTGTCAATTTTGAACTATTCATTTTTTTGACATTATATAAAATCCCCACAAAAAATAAATTCAAAAAAAATTATTAATTCACTCCTAACATGTCATAGTAACCTAAAAAATTCGTGGAGCACATAAATTTGTTCTTATGATATATATATTAATATTTTATTAAAACCATTTATTTGGTATTTATATTAATAAAATGATTTTTACATCGCTATTGTGTCATCATTAATGGTAATTAATTAAATTATAAAAATTATATATAAATTAACTTTCTGTATATTATTTTAATAGATTAATAAAGACTATTTAATTTTAATGTTTTATGACGTTTATCACTAGGTTAAAATTATTATACTTATAAGATATAAGAGAGTCACATGTTTTCATTTTCTTTTCTTTTAATAATAGTTACATCATTATATGGAAATAAGTCCCTGAAATGAATCTCTTATGACCATTAGATGATATTGGTTGACTTTTATACATCCAAATGAATTTTGGTAGGTTTTTAGGGTAATATTATAATATTATTGCTACCATTAATTACTTGATTTTCCATTAACCATGGTAGTAAAAATAGTTACCAATGTTACAATTCATAATGCCAAAAAATAAAAGAAGCCTATTAACCTAATTTTTACCTACTGATTCAAAATATGGAATCCATTTTTCATTATTCAAAATACAGATATTGTAGTAATTAATTTAAAATTTATCTCTTTGTTGAAATGAGAAAATGTGTTTTAAAAGATAAGACATTGCAAAAGATTGAAATGTTTTTACAAATTAATTAAATGTAAAATTAATTCGAATGACTTAAATTATATTTAATGATAAAAATATATTATATTTAATGATAAAAATATAGTATATTTATACTTTCACTACGGGAAAAATGGTTAATAGCGACGGGGTATTTGCGATGGGAATTATTCCCGCCGCAAATACCTTTTGCAAAGGAGTATTTGTAATGGGAAACTATTCCCGTCGCAAATAGTTTTGCGCGAAATGGGCACCAAACCGCACGAAGTTTATTTGCGATGGGGATAGAACCCCGTCGCAAATACCCTGGCGACAAGAATTATTTGCGACGGGACCCGTCACAAATAACCGTTTTAATGCCGCTCATAATTAAATGCGGTCAGGGTTATTTGGGACGGGGTTCTATCACCGTCGCAAATAACCGGCGGCGGTTAAAGACTATTTGGGACGGGCCTGCAGGCCCGTTGCAAATACCTCGACGGCAGGGGTTAGTTGCGACGGAGCCCATCGCAAATAACTGTTTTAATGCCGCCCATAATTAGATGCCGCCAGGGTTATTTGCGACGAGACCCATCGCAAATAACGATATTTGTGATGGAAATCCCGTCGCAAAAAAGCCCGTCGCAATTAAGTTAACATATAAATACTGTCAACCATTACAATTTTCTCATTCTCAACTCTCAACCGTTCTAATTTTTCCACTCTGACTCTTTTACGATTTTCAACTGTAATTTTTTTTTTCCGACTTCGAGGATTCAGTTGGTGGTGTTCTACAATTACAGCGGCTCGACATTGACATCCAGTTTAAGGTTTTTATCTGAATTTTAATTTAATATTTATTATATTTATTATATTTATTTAGTTTAATTTTTTAGAATTTTTTTTCTGATTTCTAATTAGAAATAATTATGAATAAGTATTAATAATTAATAGTAATTAGAGACAATTAAACACTAATTAATTTAAAATAGTTAGCTGTAATTACAATTAATTATCAGTAATTATGAAAAATTAAAATTAATTTGAATTAATTAATAATAATTAGAAATAATTAAAATTAATTAGTAATAATTTATAATAATTACCAATAATTAGTAATAATTACTAATAATTAGTAATAATTAATAATAATTTCCAATATTCAATAATTGCCAATATTTGTCAATATTTTTTCGAATAATTACCAATATTTACCAATAATTGCAAATAATTCTCAATATTTACCAATAATTAGGAATAATTACCACTAATTAAGAATAATTACCAATAATTAGGAATAATTACCAATAATTAGGAATAATTACCAATAATTAGGAATAATTACCAATAATTAGAAATAATTATCAATAATTAGTAATAATTACCAATAATTACCAATAATTACCAATAATTACCAATAATTACCAATAATTAGTAATAATTCCTAATGATTACCAATAATTAGTAATGATTACCAATAATTAGTAATAATTTCCAATAATTAGCAATAATTACCAATAATTAGTAATAAATTGTAATAATTAGTAATAATTACCAAAAATTAGGAATAATTAGTAATAATTACCAATAATTACCAATAATTAACAATAATTAGTAATAATTACCAATAATTAGTAATAATTACCAATAATTAGTAATAATTACCAATACCAGAAAGGCTCAGTCAGAGACAAAGTCTCTGACCATTTATTAAAATAAAATAAAAGTACAGCAAGGAAACATTAAAAAACAAGAGCGTACGAAAACATCTTAAAAACTGTACCCATCATCAGCTCCATAACCAAGTGCCTCATCTGCAGTTGCCGACTCCCATTCCGAACTTTCATACTGCTTCAACAGCTTCACATACCTGCGTCTGAGATTTAACTTCTCCAACTGCAGAAATTCATCCGAAGCATTCATCCCTTTACCCTTGCCCAGAGAGGATCTTGTAGGTAACAGCCTCGACATATTAGAGTAATCCTTTCGCGGCCTTCTTTTTTGGGGGGGGGGGCGGTCACACTACTCGCGCACCCAACCATGGTCTTCTTCCCGAATTGAACCACATCACTGAACGAGGCCCGACTTCGGCCAGCATTCTCCTTCTCACTATTAGATAAATCCCCCCAGTTCCCAGAAAAACACACCAACTGCTGTCCATTGCTTAGACCTTGCTCCTGCTCCGCCTGACTATTCGGATCAATAACATCTAGGCACTGTGGTTGATCGGTAGTCCCATTAACTCCCAGCACCCCAAATAATTAGTAATAATTACCAATAATTAGTAATAATTACCAATAATTAGTAATAATTACCAATAATTAGTAATAATTAGAAATAATTACCAATAATTACCAAAAATTACTAATAATTAGTAATAATTACCAATAATTAGTAATAATTACCAATAATTAGTAATGATTAGAAATAATTATCAATAATTACCATTAATTAGAAATAATTACCAATAATTACCATTAATTAGTAATAATTACTAATAATTACAAATAATTACTAATAATTGGTAATAATTACCAATAATCACCAATAATTACCAGTAATTAGTAATAATTACCAATAATTACTAATAATTACTAATAATTACCAGTAATTACCAATAATTAGTAATAATTAGTAATAATTACCAATAATTACCAATAATTACCAATCATTACCAATAATTACCAATATTTACAAATAATTAATAATAATTAGAAATAATTAGTAATAATTAGTAATAATTAGTAATAATTAGTAATAATTAGTAATAATTAGTAGTAATTAGTAATAATTACCAATAATTAGTAATACTTTCTAATAATTACCAATAATTAGTAATAATTACCAATAATTACCAATAATTACCAATAATTAGTAATAATTAGTAATAATTACCAATATTTAGTAATAATTACCAATAATTTGTAATAATTCATAATAATTAGGAATAATTACCAATAATTAGGAATAATTAGTAATAATTAGTAATAATTAGTAATAATTACGAATAATTGCCAATAGTGTCAATATTTAAAAATAATTCCAAATACTTGTCAATATTTACCAATAATTAGGAATATTTACCAATAATTAGGAATAATTACTAATAATTACCAATAATTACCAATAACTAGTAATAATTACTAATAATTACCAGTAATTACCAATAATTATTAATAATTAGTAATAATTAGTAATAATTATTAATAATTAGTAATAATTAGTAATAATTACCAATAATTAGTAATAATTTCTAATAATTACCAATAATTAGTAATAATTACCAATAATTACCAATAATTACAAATAATTAGTAATAATTAGTAATAATTACCAATAATTAGTAATAATTACCAATAATTAGTAATAATTACCAATAATTAGTAATAATTTGTAATAATTAGGAATAATTACCAATAATTAGGAATAATTAGTAATAATTAGTAATAATTAGTAATAATTACCAATAATTGCCAATAGTGTCAATATTTACCAATAATTCCCAATACTTGTCAAAATTTACTAATAACTAAGAATATTTACCAATAATTAAGAATAATTACTAACAATTAGGAATAATTAGGAATAGTTACCAATAATTAGGAATAATTAACAATAATTAGGAATAATTACCAATAATTAGGAATAATTACGAATAATAAGGAATAATTACCAATAATTAGGAATAATTACCAATAATTAGGAATAATTACCAATAATTACCAATAATTACCAATAATTACTAATAATTACCAATAATTTGGAATAATTACTAATAATTAACAATAATTACCAATAATTAACAATAATTACCAATAATTATGAATAATTACCAATAATTAGGAATAATTACCAATAATTTAGAATAATTACCAATAATTACTAATAATTACCAATAATTAGTAATAATTACCAATAATTACAAATAATTACCAATAATTACCAATATTTTCCAATATTTACCAATATTTACTAATATTTACCAATATTTACCAATATTTACCAATATTTACCAATAATTAGGAATAATTACCAATAATTAGGAATAATTACCAATAATTAGGAATAATAACATTATTACATTATTTTTATATTTTATTATTAATATTAAAATAATTTAATTTTCTATATTATATACAATTCTACTTTCATCTGTGTGTTTTCTGTCTCCACATGTAATATTTGCATTCTTTTTAAAAATTATCAACCTACTCACCAATGGAGAGGTGAAAGTGAATAAAAATATTACATGTGGAGACAGATTGTTAAACACACAGATGGAAGGAGAATTGTATATAATATATAAAATTATATTATTTTAATATTAATAATAAAATATACTAATAATGTAATAATTTTTTTATTATATAATTAATATTTATGAAAAAATAATATTAGTATTATTAAAATAATAAAAATTTTATATAATATTAAAATTATCAATATTTGTAACAAGTTTTGCTTTATTCTCAACATATTCAATTCTTAAAGGGTCAATTTTTAGGTCTATCTCAATAAAACGTTTGCGTCAGTTGTGTCTGATGTAAACTCTATAATTATCCTTGCTTGAGTGTTTTTTCTAACAAATTATTCAAAACCAGTAATGCTTTTATATTTTATAAAGAAATATGGAAAAACAAGGTCGTCAACAGTCATTATTTGATGACCGCATATGTATAAATCAACGTAGAAATCCAAACGGTTTTGGATTAAATCCAGTATATATAGAGGGTGTGGAGACTTTTTTATCATTTGCTGCATCAAATCCAGAATTTGTTTCAGAAGGAAAAATAAAATGCCCTTGTAGAAAATGTGCATTGAGAACGTTTGACACATTTGACAATGCGGGGGGGAAATCTCTTGTGTTTTGGTTTTCGACCAGATTATGTTTTTTGGTATCAACACGGTGAATGCAGTTCCAGAGTAGGTGATACCAACTTGATTTTGGATCCACCCCGGTTTCAAGATTTAGTACATGATGTTGCAGGTTCATCTGTTCAACATACAGAAACTCAGACTGATATAGATTCAAATCCTGAGTTCGCACCATCTGAATTTTATGATTTGTTGAGGTCTGCTGAGGATGCATTATATCCTGGCTGCAAGATGAGAAAATTAGAAGCAATTGAAAAATTTAGGCTATCAAATCAAATAACGGAATGTCAAACACCTGTTTTGACCAGATATTTTCTTTTCATAAAACACTGTTACCCGAAGGAAATGTTTTTCCTGCAAATTACTATGAGAGTAAAAGACTGGTTTGAAATTTGGGACTTACTTCTCAGAAGATTTATGCATGTTTAAATGACTGCAATTTATATTCTGGAAAAAATGAGTCGTTGGATAATTGTCCCACATGTGGGAAACTAAGATATAAATAAGGGAAACATGGGAAGTCAGGTTTGATTCCTGTAAAACAGTTGAGATATTTTCTGCTTACATCCATACTTCAGCATTTATTCATGTCTAAGAATATAGAGACAATGATGTCATGGAATAGAGAGAATATTTCAACCGATAAATGATTGAATCATCCAGCCGATGGTGATTAATGGAAACATTTTGATAGAGTTCATCCATCCTTTTATTTAGAAGCTAGAAATGTTCGACTGGGCCTTTCCACTGATGGTTTCTGTCCGTTCGAATCTTATGGTAGTCAATATTCATGTTGGCCTGTTTTTTGAACTCCGTACAATTTACCTCCATGGATGTTGATGAAGGATCCATATATCTTTTTGACATTACTAATTCCAGGACATCCGAAGAAGAATATTGATGTTTATTTGAAACCATTGATTGATGAATTAAGTTTATTGTGGAGTAATGGTGTCAGTACATATGATGTTGTTACGAAACAAAATTTCATACTGAGAGCAGCATTGATGTGGACAATTAGTGACTTCCCGTCTTATGGGATGTTATCTGGCTGGAGTACACATTGTCATAAATTATTTTCTTACTGTATAGGAGAGAAAAAATCATTTATGCTCATTCATGGAAAGAAAAATCGTTATTTTGACTATCATAGCAGATTTCTTCCAGCTGATCATCTTTTTCGTAGAAACAGATCTCATTTTAGAAAAGGAACAGTTGAAAGGGATGGACCTCCAAAAATGCTATCAGGTTCGGAGTTAAAATCATTTGTATTTTCATTACCTCCCATCACTTTTGGTCCAACAAAAAAACAACAGAAAATTTCTGGTTTTGGGAAAGAACACAATTGGATTAAACATAGAATATTTTGGGATTTGCCATATTGGTCTGATTTGTTGGTCCACCACATGTTGGATGTCATGTATATTGAGAAGAACTGTTTTGATAATTTGTTTCATACAGTTTTCGATATGCCAGGAAAGAGCAAAGACAATGTAAATGAACGTTTAGATCTTGCCCAAATTTGCAGGCGTCCAGAACTGGAACTGTTTGAGAATGTCAGAACAGAAAGGTTACTGAAACCAAAAGCAGCTTATACACTGTCTAAAGAAAACCATTTATTATTTTGTCAGTGGATTGAAGATTTGAGACTTCCAGATGGTTGTGCTTCCAATTTGGGTAGATGTGTAAAGAATGGTCATATTACTGGATTAAAAAGTCGTGATTGCCATGTTATAATGGAAAGACTTCTACCCATTGGATTAAGAGGTCTGTTGAATTCTGTGATTTGGGATTCCATAACAGACATGTCTCATTTTTTTCGGGAAATTTGTGTGGCTATAGTAGATTATGATGCTCTATGAAAACATGAAGAAGATGTTGTTGTAATTATATATAAACTGGAAAAAATATTTCTATCATCTTTCTTCGACTCAATGGAACATTTGATGTTACATTTGCCATATAAAGCCAAATGTGGAGGTCCAGTAATGTTTCTATGGATATACCCATTTGAAAGATGTATGAAAAAATTGAAAAGAAAAGTACATAACAAATCATCTGTTGAAGGATCTATTGCAGAAGCTTATTTGAAAGAGGAAATATCTTTTTTCTACTCCAATTTTTTTGAATCTGAGTATCCTTCAAAACACAACCGAATGGGATGGAACGAGATTAATATTGATGAAATCGACAATCCATTATCTGTTTTCAACCAGCCAGAGCTTGGTTTTGGTGGAGTTTATGAACGCTAGATTTCAGATGATGAACATCACAGAGCTCATACGTATGTTCTGCTCAACTGTGAAGTGATGACATCTGTTGTACTGTAAGTGTTTATATCACTTATTCTATCATTTATGTTACAGTAAATAACTTTTTTTATAGGTTGTATGATAATCATATCAAGAAAAAAATTCCACAAATTACAGCAGCTGCTCTCGAAGAACGTCGACAGAAAAATTTCTCTCAGTGGTTTCAAAAACTGGTAACATAAATTCTTTATCTTTTAGAAACTCATTCAATGTATAGTTTACTATATTGATAATTATTTCACAAATTTTTAGGTGTCTCGACATGCAGATAAAATTGAAAAATGGATGTGTATATTGAGTAACCCACCATCCAAACTTGTTAAAACTTATAATGCATATGTGGTGAATGGATTTCGATTTCACACACATGAAAATGGGGAATAAAAAAACAATGAACCTTGGAGTTAGCTTGAGAGGATCTCATCATCGAGAAAATGATGTTATATTTAATGGAATACTTGATGAAATCATTGAACTCTATTATCTTGGAAAACATTACATAACCATGTTCAAATGTCGGTGGTTGGATACAGAGAGAGGCGTGCGTGTTCATCCGACTCATGTAATCATCGATATTAAATGTAAAAGTGTTCTCACAGTAAATGAACCATTATTATTGGCCCAACAGCCACATAAGGTTTATTACATAAAGTACTGTGCTATATCAAGAGATTTGACTGATTGGTGGAGTTTAATAAAAATCAAAATTCGAGACATAACAGTTTAGTCAAAGTGATTGTGCTTTCACTGATGTGAAATGAATTTATGTTTATCAAGAGAGTACTCAAAATCAATATTTTTTTCAAAGAGACATGAGTATCGATGACGACACCCCAAATTTAAGAGTCGGTGATGACGATGATGTTAATGATGTCACATATGAATTTGAAATGGTAAGAGATGAAGCAACTGGAACTCGAATGGATATCGATGGTGTTGAGGAGGAATATGAATATGACATTGACATATATGAAGATGATGATGAAGATGAACACTGATAGAATTCCATGGTAGTTATATACAATCATAACTAATATATATGTATATATAATAGTAATTATCAATTATTTGCTAACAACATTAACATTTTCTGTTTTAGATGGATGCCGACACATTTCGTGGGTTGGCGGATGCTGACCTGCCTTTCGATGCGGATGAGTTGCTAGAAGATAACCCTCATCCTGCAGACGCTCTAGAGAGTACGCGGAGGGGGACCAGTCTTGCACGATTGATGATTCATAACCCCGTCCCTGAGCGACGTCCATGTCTTGGGTTTGATCCACACACACGGAGGTGTGATAACCTGTGTGATAACCTGTGGATTTGACTAAGATTTCATTAATCTATTCACATAATAAATGTTTATTATTTTTACCATTTTACGCATATAGTAGTCGAACAGGGCAGCGCTATTTTGCGCAACTATTTCTCTCAGCCTTGGAACACATGGGAGCATATTCCCATTGATGTGCAGTAGGCCATGTTCAGCCATTGGTTTGTACGTACGAAAATAAATAATTTTTATTTTGAAAATTATTTCATTTCTAACTTGATATTTTGATTTATTTGTAGGTTTTATGGTATCTGATCGAGGATACCATGCGTGACGCCATCCACGAGGCATGGGAGGTGGCCATGCGTGAACGCTTTCGTCAGTTTTTTCACAATTTAAGAAAAGCTTCCATGAAGAAAGCAGGAGTGTTAGATTTTGACGAGTCTTGTAGAGCACACCGACCAGAGTACATTTCATCCCATGTATGGGATGGATTATGTGCGCACTGGTTGAGTGATGCCTTTCAGAGGAGATCATCGGTGGGGAGGCAGAATTGAGGGAGATAGGAGGTGACTTATCGAGCTGGGAGTCGTACTTTCAGTACCCATAGACAATATATGGTACATAGATTATTTATAAATATTTTATATAACTATAAATATTACAGGTTTATTTTTTATTCTTATAGGCCGTCGAGGAAACCCATATTACGGAGTACGGCGTATATCGGAGGATGTATAGTGATCCTGCTACTGGGGAGCTGAGAGGTGATCGTCTGCGTCACATCGTGGTCAGTATTATTTGTTTTCAAGTTTAAAAATTAACTGCATATAATATATTCACAATTTTAATTTTAAATTTCAACTACATAAGTCATATAAGGCTGCAGCGTCACAGACCCGGCCTGAGAGTCAGGCCGAGTCATCAGATCAGACCACTGGCCGTCAGTTTGATGAGGCGGCATGGATGGAGGCCACCCAGTATACCTTCAAGAAGGGCCGGGTAGTTGGTATCAGCTCTCGACTGACTCCCAGAGATTATTATGGCAGTGCTGCGATGTCGGCGTCCAGCTCGAGAGGAGTTCTTGCAACTTTTTCTGCTAAACAGTACGAGGATCAGTTGCGATCTCAGACTGCACTGATAGAGATTCTCCGACAGGAGCAGGAGCAGATGCGTCAGCAGTAGCAGCAACATGAGGAGGAGCGTCGATGCCAGCAGCAGCTGTACGAGGAGCAGATGAGTCGGTGGCAACAACAGTAGTAGGAGCAGATGGAGTACATGCACCGACTCACTCATGCTTTAGGGATGGAGTTTCCTTCACTAGCATCTGCAGATCCCCCCTCCCCCCTCCACTCTCCCCCCTCCTTTATATTAGAGTTTGTTTTTATGTTATAAAGTTTGTTAAATCAAAATATGATTTTTTTTTTCTATTCGTAGTTTCTGTCTCATTATAAAATATTAATAATATTATATTTTGAAATAAAAATATTAATATGAATAATAATATTATTTATATTTTATAATATTAAATTATATATATATATTAAAATTTTATAATATTATATTTTAATTATATTTTTTTGTAATATTTGAATTATTTTAATATTTGAATGTAAAATAATTCTATTATTTTTATATTAATTAAAATAACTTATTAATATTTTTTTATTTATGAATTATAATTCTAATATTATTATATTAATTAAAATCATTTATTAATATTCTATTATTTTTTTTAATTATAATTCTATTATTATTATATTAATTAAAATAATTTATTAATAATTTATTATTTTTATTTTTGAATTATAATTCTATTATTATATTAATTAAAATCATTTATTAATATTTTATTATTTTTTATTTTTGAATTATAATTCTATTATTATTATATTAATTAAAATAATTTATTATTTTTATTTGTGAATTATAATTCTATTATTATATTAATTAAAATCATTTATTAATATATATTTTTTTATTTTTTTATAGTATTTGCGACAGGATACTATACCCATCGCAAATAGTATTATTATTATATTCATTAAAATAATTTATTAATATTTTTTAAATTATTTTTTAAAAATAGTAATTGCGACGGGCCCGTCGCAATTAGTATTTGCGACGGGCCCATCATAATTACTATTTTAAAAAGTTTTTACAAATATACGGACTAATATTTGCGATGGGAAGGATCATCATCGCAAATAATACCTTTAGCGATGGGCTCGTCACAAATAATTGTTGTTGCGATGTCGTTTTCCGCAACGGGCTATTTGCGACGGGTCCCCTTCGCAAAAGCCTATTAGCGACGGGATCCCGACGCAAATGCCCCGTCGCAAATGTCATTATTTCAAGTAGTGTTTAAAAAAATTCAATACTATTATATAACAGTGTAAATTATCTTTATATTAGATCCTGGTTTTAATAAAAATTTAGCGTATTTTTTCGATTCATCAAAATTTAAATGTTATTAGAAAATTATAAAAAAGTCATCGATTGTAAATTTTTTTTGTTCCGCTTTAAATTAAGATGTTTATTTTGTCAAATATAATATATAAAGTTTTTAATAACTAAATTTAAAATCTATGCGCCATCAAAAGGAATCCAAACTGCATTTTTTTTAAAATATATTATTTTATTTGAAAAATTGAATTTTATAATATATCATGTTTAGAAAATACATAAGATTAATGTCAATGTTCTATAAAATTAGAAATGTAGATAATAATATTCATAATGGCTTGTATATATCCCATTAAATAATAATTCTTTAATAATATATTATTGTTTAGTGAAATTCAGTATTGAGTACAATGAAAGTTATTGAGGAAAGTCTCTCTTGCATGTTTCACAATCAAAGTCAGTGTTGCGTGTAGTGCAAGATTATTTTGGTGTTTCGTATAAAATATTCGCAATATAGTTCAATTATATATTGAAAAAAGTTGATACTCAGTTTTGTGTGAAATGAATTATATCAAAAGAGTTAGAAATGTTTTGTAACAATAGCCAATAATGGTTTCATGTATAATGCAAGATAATACGATGGTGCATATAGTGAATGAGAATATATTTGGTGCATAAAACACATGACATAAAATAAATTAATTGGAATCTTTCTCATAAAATCTCAGTGTGTTACATTCTACCCCCTTTAAAATGAATTTCGCCCTCGAAATTCGTCGGTGTTGTAAATGGTTTACTACATGTAATATTATTTTATGTAAACCCACACCCTAAAAAGGGATACTAAAATGTCATTTTAAAAAGGAATGTCAGAAATATAATCGTTACCCAATTTAACTCATCACTGGATTTCCACATAGGAGAAAATTGGTGTGAAGTGAAGAACTGTATATAGAATAAAAAATCTACCAATCAAGTTTTGATGCAAGGTTATAGAGAATAATGTTGGAATAATGTTAACTATAAGAAATCCATAAATATTCAAATGATATACGGGACCATATGATTCATCTGATAAGAAGAAACTAGGATGAAATTATTGGTTTCCAGATAATTTTCATAATTTTAATTAATTTTTGTATGTGGTGAAATACTTACTTGATTTCAGTACAATCTCATCGCTAGTCATTCCCTGAACAATTTCCACTTCATCTCTTATTTAATTAAATGATGTTGAATATGTCATTCATGAAGTGTTAGGAGATCATGTGATAGAATGACATGTGATTCCATATGTCTCAAAAAAGGATATAACATGTTATCAAATATCTATAATTCCACATATAGTGATTTATTACCGTAACCTAACATACTTCAACCTAAATATAACATATACTATCTATAAATGTATAAAATTACAATCCTTCCAAAAACTAAAAATATAAATTTTTAGAAATATGTGAGCTAAATGGAAAAAACAATTGTCTCCCATATATCCTTTAGTATTTCCTGGTTGTCATATTACAAACACATGAATACCTTAATCATGTATTTTCATGGAACATGATAATAAAATGAATTACTACTGATCTTTAGTGAAAACATGCATTCCCTCAAAATTATCTCTTTCCACCCACAAAAAAATAAAATAAAAACTTATATATACTAATTCCCTAATATGATTTTGACCATTTCTCAGTTATGAAATCATTAATACTATCAAACATCTCATTATCTCCTTATCCCTACATTATGGGAATATCACGTGCTTTCCAAAAATATTTCAATCACTTTTCATGGTTATCAGTACAATATAATAATGGAAAACCACAATGGACTAAAACATAGATATTCCAATATTCCATAATATTATAATAGAGATTCAATCAAACTATTTTGTAATATAATTATATAAACACTTAATCATTCCAAAACATTGTTTTTATACCCAATATCACCAATAGTGATCATATGTGACTTCCCTTTGACTTTTTTCCTTTAAAGGTTATTGAAGTCGATCATATTTAACCATTGGATTAGAAAATTGGTTATCATAAGGCCCCATTTCATTTCATATATATCTTTGAAGTTCTGGTGGTGTGTTCTCTTTAGTATGCACTATATTCACATCATTAGAAACCTTTTTCCCATTACTTTGGCTCTCAACTACTTGAAAAATTTCTTTTACCCACTTTAAACATTTCCTAGTCCCGTTAATACATTCTTCACCATGATTCATTTCACACTTTGATCATAAAAAACATTCAACTTATTTTCACCAATGCTTTGAGATATTCCCTTGGACTCCATCATTTATTACTTGTCAAAACTAGGAAATTGATAAGTAACACCAACTTCCATTTATACCTTTATAGCAAAACAAATAATCTCTTCAAAGCTACTAATGTATCTTATAGACTATTCCCTTATAATACTTGGTTTTAGGCCATAAGAAGAATTGATCAGCCTTACATTTAGGTTGGATGATAAAACAAGAAGAATATCATTCCTGAATTGTAAAATATTCCTCGTATGTTCCCACAAATTCATCATCCTTTTACTCCAGCTCAAGGAAACCCTTTACTATTTGTGTTTGAATAATATGATGGAAATACATATTGAAAAATAAATCTTGAACTCGTCCCCTCCCATGGAGTCAATTTTATCTTAATTCCATGCATTCTTAATTTGAGTCTACCACTGGTTTGCTTCACCTTCTAAATGATAAAAACCCAAATTGACTTTTCCATGTTTTGAACACTGAATAAATGTAAAATATATTTTCAATGATACTGATACATTTTTTACAAACAAATGTATCAGAAGACCCACTTAATGAATGTGGAAGTTGCCTCGTGAAGGACTCAATAGAGTATTGTTCCCTTCTCATATCATTTGGAGTTTATAATGATTCATGTATTGTGTAAGTATAGAAATATGTTTTTTATTCCAACTCACATAATATTTGGTTTTTCAGGAGGAAAATCATTGAATTTACTATGGAATTGATAATTAACATGGTTCCATTGTGTTCCAGCCATTGTATAAAACCCTGAAATAATTGTGTAATAGGGTGAAATCAGACTAAGAATTCAACATAATCAAGGGAATTACCTTCAATATCTATAATTTTGGGTTTAATCCTAGTTTATTCATGATCATTACCATAATTCCAGGACTGTAACCTATAGTTATACTTAACCTATGAAAAATCCCTCAACATGCCTTATAAATATATCTAGGAATATCACTATCGTTTTTGCATCTTAGATTCCAAAGGTTAACTAAATATATTCTCTAAAACCAACTCTAACGATCCAATATTGATGTACATAGACATTACACTAAATTTTCATAATACTTAATTTATTATATAAACAGATTCCAAATGAAGATATTAGTTTAGTGTCTTTGGAAACATGGAACATAATCATATATCTTGGTTAATGATCTTCAACATCACCAAAAAGGGTATTCCAATTTTTTTCCTTCCAAAACATTTTTTATGTACTTGGGAAATGAAAACATAAAAAGTTTGTTCTCAAATGCTCAGTAAGGGTGATCATGGATAACATAAAAAACCATAATCGTTTGAACTTAAAAACATGAACATAAAATTTAAACATGAAAATATTCTTTCATGAAATAAATCATGGCGGTACATAAGGCATAGATCATAAATGAACATTAACTATGATATAATAGAATTGGCATAAAACTCATAATTATGGATAATTTATAAGAACATAATATGATTTCCATAGTAGAAAAGGAATTACTTCTACGACCATCATAGTGGACATAGTCAATTACTGAATAGGGCATACAAGCCATTCCAGCCTTTAATTACTGAACCAGATTTACTTTTCATTCCAGTCATGTCAATATCATGAGATTTAAATCATTACATAATGCATTGAAGGGACTTATAGGTACCAATAATCTCATAATTAAATCATTATTACATATTCCACAAAATATAAAACCAATCATTGTAGCATAACCCAATAAATAAAATGGGTATCTTAAACATCATTCCATCATAACATAATCTATATAAAATAAATGGATTTAATAAAAAATTCAATCATAAAAATAATAAGATAAATTTAATAATATGGATGAAAACATAAACCTATGTCATCTAATATGGGAAATAATATTGATAAAACACTTGAACTCAATTCCGGAGGAAAATATCCTCTCTTCGTAAAAAAAATTTCTTTTCTCAAAATTCAATGATATTTTAAAAGAAAATAAATTAGTTGAAAATAAGCTTGAAAATGTGAGAGGAAGCCTCATGGAAATAATTCGTTAGGATGATTTATAATTCCCTTCATGCCATATATGTTAAAAAACATTCTCTGCGTAATTTTTCAAGAAAATTCAAAATGTCCCTTGTGTGATAAAAGAAGAATGATTTCTTCCATACCATGTAGTAAAATATAACATGGTTAAAAATAATTTAAACATAAATAAAATAATAGGAAACAACTTTATGAGAATATTTTTAGAAAACATGGACATGGATGACAAATATACCACCAGTAATTACATACATATAAATAGTGGGGGGCCACACCCCCACCCCGCTCTGCGTAAACACTTGGCCATCCTGGCCGGCTGCGGGTCGGGCCGACCCAGGGGGTGTTGGGCCGGATCAGACCGGGCCCAGACCCCTTATTTTCGGACTTTCTATGGTTAAACACTAATAACTTGAGCTACGTAACTCCGATCGTCGCACCATCAGTAGAATATGATTCCTTGGATCGAGACGGGAGTTTCAATATATTACACTCAAGGTTTTGGAGAAGTTTGTGTATGTCCAAGCTGGTTCGAACTCGAAACCAACCGGTCCATCGGAGTGGAAACACTTATAACTTGAGGGCCGGATGTCTGATTGATGTGCCACCGACTATGTTAGATTCCTCTTACTGAGAAGATTATTTTTGAATACTCCACTTGTGGTTTGGGTACAGTTGAGATATGGTCGGGTTGGTTCGTACACGAAACCAACCGGGCCCCCGAGACTAAAATGCTAAAAACTCACAGACCGGGCGTCTGATTGACGCGTTGTCTATTGCATTGAGACCCCTAGGATGATGTGGTCCTTTGTGGTACATCATAATGGAACATCATGACACTTGGAGTGTCGACCAGTAGCTCATGGAGCAGATCCTCCCGGAGACACGCATAGGATGTACAGTGACCATATAGCTGGTAGAGACCTAATGAATGCTTGTCAAACTCATATCAGAGTGACTTGACTAGCCCAGTGGGGAGAAATAATATGTTGGGGTGGAAGAACCATGGCAGAGGGGCACTATTGTGTTGGGGTGGCAGACCCGTGGTAATCGAAAGGATGAGTACCTCTGTAGGCTAGTAGGGGGAGCACTACTGTGTTGGGGTGGTAGACCCATGGCGGGAAGCACTACTATGTTGGGGTGGAAGACCCATGGTACTCGATAGTGGAGGAGTACCTCAGTAGTATAAGGTTAGTGACAATCACTTAGGAGTCTTGATAGGACTACTGCGCTCGACAGAGGAGGAGTTCTCCAGCAGCCGTGTTTTTGTCACCATGAATAAAAATCCTGGTTTGAGCTGAGTCAATGACCTTTTTATTTTTCATAATGATTTAGGTGGGTTACATGATAACTTAGGTATATATATGGGAATATACCTAAGTAAGGGTTATCTGTTGATATCCTTCTTTGTGGTTATCCTTGTTTGATTTAGTGAGACCTTGAGGGTCTCAGGGTCCCTACTAAGTAAAATTATACTCACCCCTACACGGGCTACGCCCGCACCGCATTGTGTTGGATGTAGACGTTGAACATCACAGATGGAGGATGAGTGTATGAGGACTGGAAGACACCTAGAGGTGGACCTAAAGATGACTCAGTACCCAGAAGTGGACCTCAGAACAAGTCGGTACCCAGAGGAGGTTGGCAGACAAGGGTGCTGAGGAGGCTATCTGTACCTACCCTTTAGGTAGGATCTGTGATGGAAGATCTAAGAGCTGTGCTATCTGTACATACCCTTTAGGTAGGATCCGTGGTGGAAGATCCCAGATCTTCATGTCTGCTTCCAGTTGTTTTGTCTTTTACCTTGTACTTTACAGTTGGGCTTGTATTTCTGGCATCTTACTTTCAGCACTACTTTTGTTTTCAGTTTTACTTAGTGTTTTCTTCTGCTTGTACTCTGGTTGAATGTGTTTACATTTTATAAAGGAAATTCCTTCCCAGTTATAGGGATTTATGCCTTTGGTTCTAGTCGCCAGCCCCTGGCCTATGGAAGGCGAGTTTGGGGTAGTCACGGCATGGGCCCTGAGGACGGTTCGTGACAAATTGGCATCAAAGGAGCCGGTTCTACCGCATAACATAGGACTCTGATATTTTTTTTCTTTGAAGAAATAGTGTTAAGCATACTAAGTGTGGTTTTCAGTTCAGGGAGTCTAGTTTTGGTGCGGGCGGCCGACGTATCCATACACCAGGACCCTGACTTCTAATTTCTGACTCAATGCATGAAAACACTGATTGCGTGTGTGTTTTCAAATGTTTCTTTTAAATCAGCTCAAACCAGGTCAACTCACTAGGTATAGTCTTATGACCACGTCACATATGATTCTTTCAAGATGTCTTCACATAGCCAGTCAGCGTGGGTACCTAGTGGAGAGCGCGATGATAGCCCACCGAGCAGAAAGGCCTCAGTACAGGGCCCTCTCCCAGTTGACACACCAGAAGCGAGTGCACGCCATATGATAGTGTTTCATGAGTTCAAGTGATAGAGGCCTTTGAGGTTTCGAGGTGAGTTGGATTTTTAAACGGCTGGGCACTGGACGAAGTTTGTAGCACGAGCTTTCCATACAGCTAGGACACCCGCTAACTTGATGGTGTACCTAGCTGTTAGTCTCTTTTAGGGAGCAGCTGAGAGGTGGTGGAGCCAGATGCTCTAGTTTTGCGATGAGATGACCTTCAACTAGGGAAACTTTGAGACTTTTTTCAGGGTGGAGTTTATACCAGAGACTCTACACACTGAGCGTGCTCAGGAGCTGCTGCCCCTACCACAGGGTTTTCCGTCATTAGCCAAGTCATCTGTAGGTAGTAGATAGAAGATGTAGGGGTCCAAGAAGACCAGACCTACAGGTGGTCGAACGCACGACTCAGGATCGGTAGTGTGTGGCACCTGGGGTGGAGTCAGAGCCAAGCATACTAGGAATGCACAGTGTTTCTCCTACGGTGGGCTTGGTCACATGGCACGTGACTGTCCGAATCCCTGCACAGTTTATCCACAGGTGTTGGTGGAGCCACCGAGACAGAAGCAGCGGCGAAAGCTTAAGCAACAGCTAAGCAGTGGACAAGGTAGTAGAGCTGCGGAAGCAGGTGGACAAGAGCGGGAATAGTTCCAGGCATAGAAGCCTTTGTTCATGGTGCTTCTAGTTTCCATGTTGTTGTTGTAGAGTTTGTTGTGTGTCTTTGTACATCAAGCTGTAGTAATAAAAGACACTTATCTTTGTGACTTTTACTTTCTTATCCTTTTCGTATGGTTGATACTGATAGGATCTGGTTAAAACTATTGACTTGACCCTTACTTTAGAGATTCCTACTAGAGGAGACCCAGTAACCACACACTGATTCCGACAGTGTAACTCAAACATTGGAGGTGAGAGTAATGGTTGGATCTCTTAGTAGTAGTGTCAAGGCCTTACGACGTCATTCAAGACATGAATTGCACCGTTCATGTCAGGATTTATTGTATTAGGAGAAGAACGTGGTTCATCTAGGGGATGGAACCAGATTTCTTTTTTCATTCGAGGAGAAATCTCAGTAGCTCTTGTAGGACGTTGAAAAAGAAGGGTGGAGATGATTTCTTTCAATTGTCTAGTCTCACCCATTGTTTTTTGAGTGAACAGTTTACGGTTCTCTCCAAACCAAAAGTCTCAGGTGTACCTTCTCTCAGAAGGAACTGAACCTGAGATTGCAGTAATGGATTGAGTTCCCCAAGGACTATGACACCGAGATAGTCCACACTCCTGGGAAGGGGAACATAGTAGCAGATGCACTCAATAGGAGATCAGGCATTCAACTGTTAAGAGAGGCAGGACAGCAGCTGGCCGCATTTGAAATATCTATTGTGGATAGTGATGAAATCAACACGTGTAGAAATAGAGATGGTTCAGGTTACGATGGAGAAGGTGCAGATCATCCAAGAGTGGATGAAGACTGCATAGAGTAGAGAGATGTCCTATGCTGATAGGAGATGAAGATCAATGGGGTTCGAGGGTGGCGACCACATTTTCCTACGGGTCTCACCAAGACATGTTCTAGAGAGTTTTGGCTGGGGTGGAAAGTTATCTCCATGATTCTTTGGACCACTCCAGGTCCTCAACAGAGTAGTAAAGGTAGCTTACCGCCTGACCCTTCCACCATAATTGCACCGGGTGCACGACGTCATCCACATATCTTAGCTGAGGAGATACGTGAACGACCCTTCAAATATCATCGACCACGGGGAGCTAGACATAGATGATGGGGAATCTTTAATGGGCTTTCAGTAGAGGTTGATGATCAACAGGAGTAGGTCCTATGGGGACAGTTGATTCCTCTTGTCGCATTTTCTGGCCGCACGAGAACCTCCAGGAGAGAACTTGAAAGCGGGAGGTTTAGTTGCGTGCTCAGTACCACTTTTGTTTTTCCCTGGTGTGTGTTGAAGCTTTACGGGGACGTAAATCCCTGAGGTGGGAGTAATGTAAAGACCCAAAAATTTCAAGTAAATTTTTTTAAATACCTTGGAATTGTAAGAGACTATGGCTTCTAACGACACTTGATTCTTAGGCCCTGTGTGCCTAAAATAAATTTCGGAAGTTTAGCTCAGGTATATTCAGTGAACGAATGAGAAGGGTTTTATATCTTTTGAAGCACTGATCAGAATTGAAATCTGAGGGCACAGATGAACTCGCAGTGCTGGTGTTCTCTTGAGGGGTCCTTTACCGTAGTTATGTTTTGATGGGAGAAGAGCTTATTTTTCGTTTTTTTAGGAATAAATAAAAATATGTGTTTGATATTTGTATTTGTGGAGGGTGGTTTTTATCCCACAAAAGGACTGTTAGAGGTGGGGCCCACACCCACCTAACCTCCTAAGGGAGGTTTTAGTGTAGTGGGGGCCACATTCGACCCTAACTCCTCACCTCCCCCTCAACTCCCTAAACCACTATTTATCACCCCCTTAATTTTTTTTGTACACTCTTCTTTTATTATGTAGCCTATCCAACTTCCTCTCCTCTATTAAAGTTTGCCGACACACATAATTAATGAATTGATTCTTTTAATTAATATGAAATGGTTGGCATTTCTTTAAAATGGGAGAAGGCTATTATAATATTTTACTTGGAAAATAATTTGGTGGGGTAACCTCTGAAGAAATTTGAAGAGATTCGTTCTCCAAACCTCCGATGAAGAACCACCCTCTCTTCCACGAAGAACAACAACGCGCCTTCTATTCTTTTCCCCGTGACAAGAGGGGATACACTATATCTTTAGGTACATTCCGAAGAAGACGAAATCGGCACCGTCATCCATGATGCCGGGCTACCATGAATCATTCTCGAGGTAGGGGGAATTTTTATATTTACGTTTATGTGATTTATACCCTCGAGCATGGAAGATTATTTTTTGGGTGATTATTCAAACTATTAACACTGTGAGTACGGACCAACGAACAAGTCTGGACCAACAACCAACTTGTTCTTGATGCGCGGATTGATGGGAAATGACTAACAGGGCCACAATGACATTTCAGAGCCTTCACAGTACAGTTCGGGACCCGAGATGACTACCGGCGCAGACGGAAGGTAAAACGGACCACCAGAGCGACTTCGTTGGCCCATTGAACCTCGTAGCGGCGCGGGTCGCCGACGATCGGAGGTGGCGGCCGATGGCATCTGGCCACTTGGAGGTGGAGACGCCCCAGCGATCCACTAGAGGAGATCCGATTGGGCGACATCCATGGTGGGGATGCAGTGGATCCCACAGCCGCGTGGGATCCGGGACGTACGGGGGGCAGTGTCGGTGGGCGCCCCCGGTGCCAATCAGCAGGGGGAGCCCCCCCCCCCCCACCCCGCTCTGTGTAAACACTCGACTAGCCTAGACGGGTTACAGTCCGGGCTGTGCCCAGCCAGACCAGACCCAGATCTAGTTTGGGTCGACCCGGTTCAGGCCGACCTAGGGGGTGTTGGGCCAGATCGGACCGGGCCCAGACCTCCTATTTTCGGAACTTCTATGGTTAAACGCACCTAACTTGAGATAATAAAATCAGATCGATGCACCATCAGTTGCTTAGGATTCCTTGTATCGATACGGTCATTTCCTTATATTACACTTGACATTTTGGTGATGTTTGGGTATGACCAGGTTGGTTCGAACTCGAAACCAACCGGGCCCTCGGAGCGGAAACACTTATAACTTGAGGACAAGATGTCTGATTGATGTTCCATCGACTATGTTGGATTCCTCTTGATGAGAAAGTTCTTTTGAAATACTGCACATGAGGATTGGGTACATTTTAGATATGGTCGGTTTGGTTCGTACACGAAACCAACCGGGCCCCTAGGACTAAAAGGATAAAAACTCACAGACCGGGCGTCCGATTGACGCGCCATCTATTGCATTGAGACCCCTAGGACGAGGGGGTCTATTGTGATACTTATTCCTGGATATTCATGAAACTTGGAGTGTCGAACAGTATCTCATGGAGTGGATCCTCCCAGAGACGAGCATACAGAGTACGGTGAACTTGTAGCTGGTAGAGACCTGATGACTGTTTGTCCGATTCATATCAGAGGTACTTGACTAGCCCAATGGGTATCACTACTGTGTTGGGGTGGAAGAACCATGACGGAGGAGCACTACTATGTTGGGGCGGCATACCCACAGTACTCGACAGGAGGAGTACCTCAGTATGCTAGTAGGGGGAGCGCTACTGTGTTGTGGCAGCAGACCCATGGCGGGTAGCACTACTATGTTGGGGTGGGAGACCCACAGTACTCGATAGTGGAGGAGTACCTCGGCAGTCTAAGGTTAGAGAGAAGCACCTCGGAGTCATGACATGACAACTATGCTCGATAGTGGAGGATTTCTCCAGAAGGTGTGTTTTCGTCACCGTGAATAAAAATCCTGGTTTGAGTTGAGTCAATAACCTTTGTAGTTTTCCTCATGATTGAGATGGGTTACTTGATAACTTAGGTATATGTATGGTAATATAACTATGTATAGGTTATCTGTTGAGATCCTTCTTTGTGGTTATCCTTTTTGGATTTAGTGAGACCTTGGGGGTCTCGGGGTCTCTATTGTGTATCATTACACTCACCCCTGCACGGGCTACGCCCGCACATCGTTGTATTGGATGCAGACGACGGACAACACTGACGGAGGCCGAGTGTACGAGGACTGGATGTCACATGGAGGTGAACCTCACGACGAGTCGGTACCCGGAATTGGACCTCACGACGAGTCGGTACCTGGAGGAGGTTGACGGACGAGGGTGCTGAGGAGGCTATCTGTACCTACCCTTCAGGTAGGATCTATGGTGGACGATCTAGGAGCTGCGCTATCTGTACCTACCCTTCAGGTAGGATCCATGGTGGATAATCCAGGAGCTGCTTGTCACCATCCAACTATTTTTTCTTTTACCTTGTACTTTATATTTGGGCTTGTATTTCCAGCCCCTTACTTTCAGCACTACTTTTGTTTTCAGTTTTACTTAGTGTTTGCTTCTGCTTTCACTCTGGTTGAATGTATTTACGTTTTATAAAGGAAATGAATTCCCCGTTATACGGATTTATGCCTTTAGTGCCAGTCACTAGCCCCTGGCCTATGGAAGGTGGGCTTGGGGTAGTCAAGACATGGGCCACGAGGACGGGTCGTGATAGATAAATTTGAACCAAAATATTTAATACACTCCTAACATGATCTAGTCACATAAAAGTCTACTTATATCACCATTAATGGTAATTAATAAATATATAAAAATTATAAATAAATTCTGATTAAGTAGATAATTTCACTAGAATTATATATACCATTTAATTTCAATGATTTATGGAGATTATCACTATATTAAATTCATTATACTTATAAGATATAAAAGAGTTACATGTTGTCACTTTCATCTATTTTAATAATAATTAAATCATTTTCATGGATAAATTTCCATAAAATTAATCAATTCAGATCCTTAGGTGATATTAGTAGACTTTTATTCATTGAATAAAATTTTGGTAGGTGTTAGGATAATTTTATAATATTTGTTTTACCTTTAATTATTCAATTTACCATTAACTATCGTAAAAATAATAATTACCCAAGTTACTATTTGTAATGACCAAAAATAGATTTATCCAATTAACATAATATGGACCTACCAATTAAAAATATTGAATCCATTTTTAAAAATTAAAAACATAGAAGTTTCAGTAATTAATTTAAAATTAATCCCTTTGTTGGAATGAGAAAACAAGTTTTAAAAGTTAAAACATTGAAAAATATTGAAATGTTTTTACCTATGAATTCGATGTAAAATTAATACTAATGACATAAATTATATTTAAGGATATAAATATATTATATTTATACTTTAGAACCATTCAATATTATAATTTATAAATATAAATTTTCTGGATAAAAATTTATATTTTACTTAAAATGTCGAGTATATGTACTATTCATAAAAATCCGAAATTTATCAAAAAAAATTAAAAAATTCATCCAGAGTAAATTTTTATGTTCCAATTACAATGAAGAATTTTATTATGTAAAATATGACATATAAATGTGTTAAAAACGAAATTCAATATGGGTGTTCCATCAAAATGCATCGAACTACATCTTTTTAAAAATACCACTTTTATTAGAAAAATTGAATTTGTTCTTATATCATGCCTAGAAAATACATAAGATAAATGTTAATGTTATATATAATTAAAAATTTGGTAAATAATATTCATAAAGGATAGTATATATCCTATAGAATAATAATATTTTAAAAATATATCATTTCATAGTGACACTCATTATTGAGTACAACACATGTTGTCGAGGAATGTTACTCTTGCATGTAACGCAAGGCAAGTCAGTGTTGCGTGTAGTAAAATATTCCTTGGGTGATGCATATAAAATATTCCAAACATAGTTCAACTATACATTGAAATTAATCTATACTCAGTGTTGGTTGAAAGGAATTCTATCAATAGAACATGAAATTGTGTGTAAAAAATCCTTGAATTATGTTGTGTATACTGCAAGATAATAAGGGGTTTCTTTTAGATCATTCTAATCTTTCTGTATTGTACAATAAAAAACATCAAAGAAATTAAAACGAATCAATCTCATAAAATATCAGGTTATTACATTCTACCCCCCTGAAAATGAATTTCTCCCTCAAAGTTCGTCGGGGTTATAAATTCTTTACTATATGAATGTTTCTTACATAGAAACCCCCATCGTAAAAAGGGATATAGAAATATCATTTTAAAATTGAAATTATGAATAATAAATGTCACCCAATGAAACTCAACACTAGTATTCCACATATTAAAACATTGGTGGGAAGTGAAAACATGGATATGGAAGAGAAATCAACCAATCATGTTCTGATGGATAGTTAGAGAGAATAATGTTTGAAGAAAATTAATTACCAGAATGAAATAAATCAGTGATGATATAAGGGACCATATAATACATCAGATAAAAAAAATACTAGGATAACATTTTTGTTTTCAATATCTTTTTCTGAAGATTGATTAATTTTTTCATGAGGATAAATAATTACTCGACTTTAGTACAATCACATCGTTGGCCATTGCAGAAACAATTTACAATTAATCATTTATTTAATAAAATGAAGTTGAATTTGTCATTCTTGAAGAGTTAGTTGATCATGTGATTGAATGATATGACATTCCATCTGTCTCAACCAAAAGGTTATAACAAGGTATTATATTTGATTATGTACACCTACTGTTAGATAATACATTAATCTAAAAACATCTAATAAAATTTAACATATACTATAAACAAATGGATAACATTATAATCCTTCCAAAAATATAAAATATAAATTTTTATAAACATATGAACTAAATCAACATAATATTTGTCTCCCATATATTATGTTCTAGTTATTTGTTTTCACATTCCAAACATGTGAATACCTGAATCATATATTTTCTTGAAACATGATAATAAAATAAATTACCCAATAACCTTAATTGAATAATTCATTCTTTCAAAATTAACTCATTCCACAACCCATATAATTCATAAAATTATATATACTCAAACCATGATATCACTTTTTCATTTTACGAGTCTTGAACTCATTAATACCATTAAACATCTCTTTATATAATTATGCTTTCATTATGTGAATATCTTATTCTTTCTAAAAATATTTCATTCACATTTCAAGGATACAGATGCCATATACATATGGAAAATCAAAATGGAGCAATACATAGATATTCCAATATTCCGAAATACTATAAAATAAATTCAAAAAATCTATTTTGTAATCCCATTACATAAACACTTAACTATTAAACCACTTCATTGTCATACTCAACATCATAAATAGTGATTTCATGTGACATCCAATTGTACTATTCTAGGAGAAGTTACTGATGCCGATCCACAATAACCCTTGGATTAGGGCATTGGTTATTATAATGCCCAATTTATTTTCACTTGTAGCATTAAATTTTTGGTGGTGTGTTCTTGGTAGTAATTTCCTTATTGACATCATTAGAAACCATTTTCCCATTAATTTGGCACTCAACTTCTCAATTACATTAATTTCCCCATAAGAATCATTTTATAGTATCTTTAAGACAATTTCATCAATTATTTTTTCTACTCATTGAGCATTAGGAAACATTCATCATCTTTTCACCATTGTTTTGAGATATTCCTATGGACTCTATATTATGTTTGTCGTCAAAACCGTAAAATGGACATGTAACACCAACTTCCATTTCTACCTTGATAGAACAATGATAATTCTCTTTATATCTTCAAATGTATCTTATATCCAATGCACTTATAAGACTTGGATTAATGCCATAGATGAAATGAACAACATTACATTCAGTTTAGATGAATAAACTAGAAATGTACCTTCCAAGTATTGAAAAATTATCCTCTTATGTACCAAAAAACTATATCCTTTTTCATAAGCTCTAGGAACTCCTTTTCTGTTTTTTTAATAATACGAGCGACGTAATTACTGAAAAAAATATCCTCGAACTCACCTTATTCGATGGATTAAATTTCAACTTGGTGCCTTGTTTACTTATTTATATTCCACCATTGGTCTACCTCACCATCTAAATGAAAAAAACTCAAAATGAAATATTCATGTTCCAAATAGGAAAGGATGAAAAATATATGTTTATTATAATTTATCCATTGTTCAAAAACAAGTGGATCAGAAGACCCACTGAAAGAAGGTGGACATTTCCTCATGATGGACTAGATATATTGTTGTTCTCTTATCTTCCCATATGGGAGCCCAAAATTATTCATAGCGTGTGTAAGTATAGAAATAAGATTTTACATTCCATCTCCCATAACATTGGGTTTTTCAGGAGTAAAATAATCACATTACCCAGTGCATTGATCATTAACATGGTTCCTTTAGGATGCATCCATTGTCCAAATCACAAGAAGAATAGTGTGAGTGGAAGAAATCATACTTGGAAGACAACATAATCATGGGGGATGACATTCAATGTATAATATATTTGGTATAACATAAGGCTATTTATGGTCATTACCATAATCTTAGGACTGTAGCCTATAGTTATACTTAACCTTAGGGACATCCCTAGACATACCTTACAAATATCTCTAGGAATCTAACTACTTTTTTTACATCATATTTTCCATAGGATGACTAAACCTTCACAATGATACCAACTATAACTACCCACGCTTGACATATATGGATATTACACTACTTTTTTGGTATACTTAATACGTGACACAAACAGGTTTCTAACGACTGTATCATTCTACTGTCTATGGAAACATAGAACATATTCTTCTATCTTGGTGAAGAATTTCAACATATCCTATAAAGATCATCCTGTTTTGTTTTCCTAACTTAAAACTTTATTTATATCATGGGAAAAATAAAACATAAAATAGTTGAGGTCAAATGCTCATTATAGGTAATCATGGATAACATAAGGTAAAAAATAAAAATTTTAACATTAAAAAATAAATATAATGTTTAAACATCAAAATCTTGAGTCGTGGAATAAATCACGGTAGTACATAAGGCATATATCATAAAATAATGTTAAATATAATAGAATATCATTTTCATTAAACATGTAATTGTGGATAAATAATGATCACATTATATGATTTCCATAGTATCTAAGGCATTACTATCAAGACCATCACAGTGGACAAAGTCCATTACTGAATTGGGTTTACTTGTCATTCCATCCATGTATTACTGATCCCAATTTACATTCTGTTCCAGTAATGTCTATATAATTAGATATAAATCATTATCCAATTCATTAAATGGGGATATATGTCCCACCAATATAATAATGAAATCATTCTTACATGTTCCAAAAAACATAAACCATTCATCATAGTATATCCCATGAAATATAATGGGTTTCATGAACAACATTCCATCATAAAATAATCTATATAATATAAATGGATTTCATAAAAATAATTCCGTCAAAAAAACAATAACATAAATTTAATAATTGTGATAGAAACATAAACCAATGTAATATTAGATGGTATATAATTTTGATAAAACATGTGAAATTTATTCCAGAGGAAAATATCCTTTCTTCATCATAAACTTTTTATTTTCTCAAAATCATGAGAAATTTTCAATGGAAAGAATTTCATTGAAAATACAGTTAAAACGTGTAGAGGAAGCTTCAAGGAAATAAGGAGTTGGGAATATTTAAAAATATTTTCAAACCGTATAAGTTAAAAAATTATTCTCCTTGTACTTTTGCATAAAAAGTCAAAAAGCACATCTTACTCTAAAAAAAGGTTAGATTCCTTCCTTACCATTTAGAAAAAGTCAAAATAGTAAAAAAAAGATTTGAAAACATACATAGAATAATAGAAAACACTTTAGGAGAATATTTTTTTAATAACATTTACATGGATGATAAATATATTCCCATTATATACTTATTTATAAACAATCTCAAATAAAAATGAGATTGTGAATTTTTTCCATACCTTAGGTTCGATTTCTTTCGTATCTATCCAAAACTATCATATAGTGGGTTTAAAAAAGTTATTAACTTGTAAAATAACCAAATTAATATTTATTATATCATATATGATTTACTTATGACATTATGTTACCTTTTCATATGTCAATTCCATGATAAGCAATATTTTGGGTAATAATTGTTTTATTTATCGTACATATTTGGACAAGTTATACTTCATATTATTAAATAAATCATGATTTATGTACATCCAGAATGTAAAAAGTTATTAATATATAATATATATCTAGTATATAATTATATATATATATAATAGATATATTAATGAAATGGAATTTTACATTCATGGAGACAGTATGTTATACGTACACATGAATGTTGTTTTCGTTTCTTTATTTAATTGTATGGAAGTAAGTAAAAGAATTATATCTATATATAAAGAAATGAAAAAGAATTATTATGTCATATATTTCATTATTATTTGTTATATGTACTTTATAATCATTCTTCAATGGTTAACGTGGAGAATGATACTCATCACGTCGTGGAGACGGTAAGCTGTACGTACGCAGAAGCAACGATATCGTTCCCATAATTGTAGAATGGTATTTATGTTGATTGATTATAAAATATTAGAATTATTGTGTGCTTTTAATAATTATATATAGTTATTATTTCCACTATTATTCTATTCAATGTAAGGAGGTTGTGAAAACAGATCCCCCGCAATGTGAAGGTCGTAAGTCGTACGTACGCACGTGTGGTGATTTTGTTATTTGTAGGATGAAAAGAAGGTTAAATATGGTTGTTTCATATTTAAAATAACATATCAATATATTAATGATACTGATTTTATTACTTTATAATGAAACAAATAATGGAGATTAAGTAGAATAAGAATGAATTTTGAAAGAATCATTGTATGGGGTTACCTCTTCCTCAATTGGCGTCCTTTAAATTTCCTCTTAGGGAACTAGAGTTGGTCTTTTGAGAAGACCCAAAAACTCTATAATGTAACTATGTATGTTTATAAGAGAAATTGTTAGGTTTTTTTGAGCATGAAGGCTCAAAATGGTGTGAAGAGAAGAGGGATTAGGTGCCCATTTACAATTCCAGTGAAAAGAACTTTTTGATACTCCATAAATTATAATTTATAATAAAATAAAAACCTTTCCAAAAACATCCAAAGTGTCCCAATTTCAAAGATTAAATGTGAAAGGGTTTTAATATCCTCAAAAAATAAATTTTGATAAACTTATTTTTTATCTTTATAAAATATCTTTTTAATTGACACTAAATTATTCAATTATGTTTTAATTGTGGTAATAACATTCTAATTATTTAATGGTTATAAATAATGATTTATATGGTGTCAATTGACAATAAATGAATATTTTATTAAATTTTATACATTATAAATTTTAATTTGTAATTTTTAAATATTCATTTATTAATTTTAAATAATGTTATAATATTTTATATTTATAAAATATGAATAGTGTTAGTTTAGACACTATTAATTTATTTTACACTAAATAAAATCCTCAAAAATAATAAATTCAAAACAAAATATTTAATATAGTCCTAACATGTCATAATAACCTATAAAATTAGTATAGTGCGTTAATTATTTCATATGATATTTATTTTAATTTTTTAAAAAACTCTTTATTTCATATTTCTATTAATAAAATAATTTTTACAACACTATTGGGTCATCATTATTGGAAATTAATTAATATATAAAAAATTTAAATAAATTCACAAGTTATAGATAATTTTATTATCTTTCAAGATACAATTTAATTTTCTATTTATTATGAATTTTATCAATATATTAATATTATTATATTTATAAGATATAAGAGAGTCACATGTTGTCACATTCTTTTGATTTAATAAAATTACACCATTTTTGTAAAAAATTGTCCCTTAAATGAATTAATTCTGACCCTTATCTGGTATGGGTAAACATTTATTCGTCAAATAAATTTTTTGGGTGTTAGGATAATTTTAGAATATAATTATTAACATTAACTACTATATTTACCTTTAACAACAGTAATTAAAAAAATTACCAAAATTACTATTCATGATTCCCAAATGTAAAAGTATCCTATATACATTAAATGAACATAATAATTAAAAATATGGAATAATGTTTTCACAATTCAATAAATAGAGGTTGCATTAATTAACTTAAAACTAATCTATTTATTTAATTTAGAAAATGAGTTCTAAAAGTTAAAACATTGCAAAATATTGATATGTTTTTACCTATGGATTCAATGATAAATTAATTCTAATGACTTATATTTTAAATAATGAAATAAATATATTCTATTTATACTTTAAAACCGTTCCATATTATTTTTTATCCATATTAATTATCCTGATATATAAATGTTGTTTTTAATTAAAATTTATCGTATTTTAACTATTTATCAAAATCTGAAAGTTAACCAAAAAATATCAAAAATTAATACAAAGTAAAATTTCATGGTCTGATTTTAAATAATAAGTTTATTTGGTCAAATATAATATATATAATTATAAAAATACTAATTATAAAATGGTTTAACCATCAAATGGCGGCAAAACAACATTTTAAAAAAAATACTTCTTTTATCAGAAAAATTGATTTTTTTATATAATAATTAAAAAATAAATAAGAAGAATGTTAATATTTTATTAAATTAAAAATGTGGTTAATACTATTCATAATGTCTATTTTTTATCGATTTAAATAATAATATTTTAATAATATATCATTGTTTAGTTAAACTCGACATTGAGTACAATGCAAGCTATCGAGGAAGGATTATCTAGCATGTAACACAAGCCAAGTCAGTGATGCATGTATTGAAAGCTAAATTTTGTGTTGAGTATAAAATAATTAATTCTTAGTTTTTTTATAAAATGGAAAAAAAATTTACACTCAGTATTGCGTAAAATAAATTCTATCTAAAGAACATGAAATTATGTATAACACAAACCGAGAAGAGTCTTGTGTATATTGCAAGATAATACAGTCTTTTGTATAGAGAAATATAATCTTTGTGTATTTTTCATCACAACACATCAATGAAATTATAAATAATGGCTCTCATAAAATCATAGGGTGTTAGAGGGTATCCCATGGAAATAATTCGATATGGCCTAAAAAACACCTAAGAAAAGAAAGTGACAATCTCCAGACAAGCCACATTCATGGGATGTAGCATATCCTCCATAATATAGAGGGAGAATGACTATTTTTTATGGTTTTTATGCTCACGATATATATGAGTTGGTATAGAAATTTGTTCCCCTGATCCTCATGGAAGATGTTTTTCCCGAAACACGTGTAATGTATATGATCCCAAGAGAGGTAAGAGAACTACATAGATTTAATTTTTTAGTCATTGAAGGTGTTGAATCATTATTAGTTGAAAATTATGAAACTCTATCATAAAAAGGGGTTATATATATCTAGCAATATGAAATATGGAAATAATATTGTAATTATAAAATGTATTTTTCATATCAAAACCTTGATTGGGTTCTGGTTTATGCGCTAGTTGATGTAATGATTATAGTGGAAATTCTTAATCAATGGAAAACAGAAAATGGATGTAAAGTATATAACTATAAAGAAAGGCTAGTGTATAATGTGTTTAAACAACCTCATGTAAATGACTATAATGAAGACTTTTACTTAGTTTCCATGTTTATGACCATAAAATTGTATTTTGTGTAATTTCTTATGATGGCATGAAATTTTGAAGATGGATGTTAAAAATACATTACTGAATGTGAACCTTCAATAAGATGAATATATGACACAAATTGAAGGGTTTTTAACTCCAAGTGGTGGAAAAGGATTGTGAAGTTATAGATATCCATTTACCGATTAAAACATGATCCAGGTCATGGAATAATTGATTTTAAGAATCCTTAAATGAATTTGGTTTTATTATGTTTTAATTGGAGCCATGTATTTAAAAGAGGTTTAGTGGAAATATATTCAGTATCCTATTATTATATTTTAATTACATTTTACTTAATGGAAATGATATACCATTCCTATAGTCTATTTAGGACTGGTTAAACAACTGTTTTTCCATGAAACACATAGATGAATCAACCTATATTCTTAGGATCAAAATAATTCATGATTGATCTAAGAGGATACTTAGACAAAGTCAAAATAAATATTTTTACCAAATAGTAAAGATATTATGTATGGAATAATCTAAGAGGGTTTTTTCCTAGAGTCACTTTCTTTACCACTTTCTAATTAAATGTGTCCGCAAACATAATAGAAAAAAATGATAATGTGTAAAAGTGCGTACTATTAATTGATATGTTCAGTCATATATGCCTTTTATGTACAAGACTTGACGTTTTTTATGTATTTAATATGGTATGCAGATATAATGTTGATCCAGGAGAACAACATTGGTCTGCTATTAAATGTATCATCATTTATCTAAGAATAACTAAGGATATATTCCTAGTGTATGGAAATGTTGAGGACCGGGTCATCACGAGATATATTGATGATATTTTTGAGATAGATCACTAGGATATTTTTTCCTGGTGATGAAATTTTTTCAATCTCAATAGAGGAGTTGTGGGATTGATGAGTTATAATCGGCTATTTTTGTTTATTATATAATGGATTATGAGTTTACAATTTCTTCTGATGCATCAAAGGAATATTTTTAGGTACTAAACATTGTCTAGAATCATGATGTGGTGCCTACTATTAATGAATAAGTCATATTTTATTATGATATTACAATAGTGGTGTCTCTGAAAAAATATCCAAGGACATGAAAATGTAAAAAACATATACTTTAAAAGTATCACCCTTAAGGGTTTTTTATTAGAGGGTTGAATTTTTAGTAAGAAGAGTACACACAGAAGATAATTTGTTGGACCACATGACTAAATGAATATCTTAGTAGAAGCATCAATATCATGTGTGAGAAGGTAGACTAAAGGATGATCACAATTGGCTATAGTTACAGAGGGTGTCTATTGGAGTTTCTGTCCTAAAAACAGTATTTATGTACTATATGATAACATGTATACATAGTTTATAATTTTAATAAATAAATTATTTCTTCATGATTTTTATTCTTCATAACATTTTATGTGATAACATAAAAGGGTTGTTGTCATGCTAAAAGTTCATATTAGTCCCTGCTATGATGATTAGGGAGATATTTTATGAAACCAGTCTTTAATATATGTTATATTGTTTGATGATATCATTTGAGGGAAAAAATGATACAAGATATCAATGGTGGAGACTCATAGGACCTTGAGGCCCATTTTCATGGTTTATTCCCAATATAATACTTGGTGTATGCTATTATGTGAATAATACCTACTATTCAGAAATATACATTTTTATTTTTTACTGGATGTTCCCATCATTGGATGAGTGTATTGATCTTTATACATTATGAATATTATTAATGAATATTATAAGTATCATATAATAATTTATTTATGAAAATTATGATGAAATATTTTTGTAGCGAGTTATTATACAATGGTTTCATTATGAGTAATACTACATTAATGAATAACTTGAGACTAGATTTTTCTCTTATGATAATTAATATAATTTGATATCCCAAGACATTTAATTTAAATGATATATCCAAAATAAATCCATAAACATGTTGTTCTATAGTCATGTCCAATTTCTCAAAATTCAATGAAAGAGATATCAAACATATAGGTTGATGTCACCAGCATGCAACATTTTGAATTTCAGATATCATGATAAGGAGGTTATATTAAACAATAAGCATATGTATGAGGTATTATTTCATTTTTTAATTAACTTAATTCTCTATGGTTTTGAGGCATGCTCCTAGATGAAAAACATGGAATTTAATATGGTGTGCCTAATGACACCGAGGAAGAGGCTAGGAGGGTAACACACTAAGTGTATCTATAATCTTAATTAAATAATATATTATTATAGAAAAGTTTCAATATATATTACTTCCACATGTTTTTTAATAATATTTCAAGATTCATTATCTCATGTATTCTATCTCCAGTTATTCCAGAGAATATTATTTTATTTGAATGTTTAATATATATTTATTTTCAATTTAGTGAATCAAATATTTATTTATTTATTGATGAATAATAAATTTGTATTTATTTATAGTATTAATATTAAATTTTCATGTCCCATTCAATATTGTGGATGAATAGTGGACAGGGTTTTGAGGTGTAGTGATAAAATATATATTGATTATTATTTAATTAAATAATATTTAATGTAATTTCCATGTCATGAGAATGTCGATAATATGATAATATTATTATTATTTTAGATACTGGGATCCATAATGGATTGAAAAAATAATAAGGGGATCTTGGGAATTATTTTTTTCTATCCCGATAGATATATAAACCCAGTTATATTTTTATCCTATAGATCCAGTTCATTTTTTTAGTTGTCCACAACATATATGGAGAATCCTCTCAAGCCTTTGAGGGATCCCATCTCAACTATTACTCTCAAGAATAGATATACATATTCTCCAACCCACAATATTGAGTCTAGTTAGATCAAGGAGAATGATTTGTATGTGATTCTCATGAAGATCAATAGTGACCAATTCAAACAATAAGATCATTTGTGGAAGAACCTGGAGATTCCTATATCGATAATCAGTGATTTGTGGAACACATGTGGTTTATCGCTAGAGGGAATGTGCTCCTGATTCCTATAATGAAATGATGATACAATGATAATCTATTGTTAGAACCATCAATGAAGAAATAATTAATTCAGGGTAATTCTTTAATTAATTAAATTATTTATAAATAATATGATATAATCATTTTCTAACTTCTGATGTTCTCTCTATTATCTGGTTTTTGTTTATTCGGCATCATTGATACCAATTTGTATCACTGTGTAAATCTCTAATTATTCATCGATCGTGAAAAAACAAAATTTTGGAATAACCCATCACATGCTTATACTACACCCATATTCTAAAATAATTACATTAAATTATTATGAAACACCAGTGAAATAATTATCTAGTTACAAAATAACTAAAATCAAATGATAAAAAAATCATTAAAATAGAAGTAAATTTAGTGAATTTATTTGATACAATATGTTTTAGATTAATATACCAAGTTAATTTTTTTAATGCAATATATATGAATTCCTCCACTGCCTTTATGTCTGATAAATTCTATTAAATAAATGATGTAAAAATTTTGAATAATGATATATTATAATGAATGAAAATTTATTAATTTATTTAAAATTACAAAAAATAATACAATCTAACAAGTTATTTTTAAATATTAATAAATATAATATATCGTCCATTCATGTACCTGTTGATCTATAATAATTTCATTATTATTATTAAATAGTAAAAAACATTGTTAGAGTGTTTAAGGATAAATAAGTGTTTTTGTGTGTTACCTACACATGTGTTACAATTTATTTCCAACACTATTATGATTTGTTATTATATATGAGGTAAAATATTTTGAATTATTTTGTACAAATTATCTTATAAGAATCACATTATTTTATTCTTAAAGGATTAATTACTAATGATAAAAAACTAGTTACCATAATGAAAAACCATAATGGAAAAATAAAAAATCATTTGAGTTAAGAAACGAAATGTTTAATTTTTTTTAATAATAATGTGATTGAGGTTTTAACTGACCATATAATTCATCAACATATTTAATTATAAAACTTTAGAATCAGTAGGTAAGCTTCACCTCACATTAGAGTATACATATGAGTGTTTGCAAGAATGACACTCCTCTTCATCTATAAAAATCCACTCACTCCCCCACTTTTTCACACCTATAAAACAATTTTCATATATCATTATCTAAAGAAATTCCCTCCTCTCGTCTTTGAGTAAATACTTTGGGATCAAATCATACTTCATAATTCCTTAGGTTAAAATGAAAAGGTGTTACCTGAAGAATAGGTAATGTTTATCAATGAATATTTTAGTTTTATTTGTTCTTAAACACCCATAATTATTTTAATAACATGATTGAATAAAAAAGAGTTATATTCAATATACTAATTTGTTTTCATGTAATTTATTTGACCTAAAAACTCACACACATTCATAAAATGGGCGACCAAATCACCATTCATATGTACGAAGGACTATCACCGCGTGAACTGATGTTGTTTGTTTTCCCATTACCACCTCTTAAGGATAAGAATAACTAGAAAAATGATATTTATATATGATATATAAGATATTTATTATGAAATTATTCTTATTTAATTAATCTATAAAAAATAACTTAATTATATCTAATTGTTTATAATATGATTACATAGTTGGTGTATAGAGAGGTCTACCGCCTCACGAAGTGATGTGATTCATCCATGACTTACATAGAATATATTAGGGGTGTGTATAAAAAAAATTGTGATATATATTAAATATTAATTCTAAATTAATTATAATATATTTAAAAATAATTTACTTTTCATTATTTCAATACGACATGAAAATTGAAACATCATTCATTTGTACGTACAACCAAAAATCTCTAAGAACGGTGTATTTAATTTTCTATTTCAATAAATAATAAATTTTTATAAATATATATATAATAAATATATATGTTATTTATTTATTTTTTTAAATAATTTTAATTAGTGAATTAGGATCAAATTAATAGAATCATAAAAAATAACTAGTCAAAAATTTTATGAAAAACATAGCGGTTATTAACCAGAACGTAACATTAATATAGAACTATTAGTAAACAGAAAATGTAATGTTATAATATAATCACATAATATAAGATATATATGAATATAGTTTTTTTAATAATAAAATTATATTATTTATATAATAATTTTGAATGTGTGTGAAAGAATTCAAGGCGTAGGGTAAGGCGTTTATGTCTCTCTCTTTTATTTTTTGTGAGACACAAACCATACTCAAAAACACATTCATCTATGGGGTGTATATTATTCCCATGAATATATATTATGATTATTTTACCAAAAAATATATTTAAATATCCATTTAAAGATCCATCTTTCATTGGTTTTACAGTTCAAAAGTTACCAAATCTGTAAAGGATTTTTATATCTATTATCTAACTTTGAGATTTTTGTTATAGTATGTGACTATATTTTTTCAAAAGGTGTATATATAGTACCTTTTATATATAATATCATCAATTTATCTATCATTAATATATTTTTGCTTCTATTTTATATTACTGCTTCATGGGTCTTACAATTCAAGGTTACAATAGTGGTAATAATTTTATGTTACAATCTCAACAATTATTGGGATTTTGAATTACTATACTACAAATGATAAAATATTCTGATTTATCTATCAATAATTCCTTTTAATTTTATTCATAAAAGTTTATTCGACATATCTTCATGTAATGGTAACATTTCCCTACTCTTTAGTAGTTATGATAATTAAGAAAATGATTTTAGGAAAATCTGAAATTAATTCACTCTTCGATCAGAAATATGTATTATTTAGAAATCATGTTTTCTAAAAATATTTTCAAATTGTTTTAATATTACCCATTAGTTTTAAATGAAATTTTTTCTCATGTTTTAATATTTAAAAAATGAATTTAAAATTAATCTTCTTGTTGTTTTCCGATCAATGTTCTTTTGACTAATACAGATAATATTAATGGAATATTTTCATTCACTTATACATCTTTCATTGAATTATCATTCATTATGCCCAATCTATTTTTAAAATATTACATTATACATTTCAAAAAATATTTTTCTGAAAGTTTTATGAAATATTTTTACAATTAATTGGATTTTATGGAATGTAATTTTTAAAATGTTTTATGTTTAAAAATTTAAAACATACTTTTAATAGATTCCTTTATATGTATTAATTTTTATTTGGAAGAAAAATATTTTTATAATTTTTTTAAATATTTATTTTAAATTAAAGGCTATTTCATTCTTGAAATGTCCCATATAATCTTTCAAAATTATTTTCCTTCTAGAAGTAAATCCTTTGAGATCACTTATGATTTACTAGGAATATAGTCTAAGGATATAATTCATATTCATTCTATAAATTTTTTATGTTTTTGATAACATTTTTTGTATGTATTCTGTTTCTCTTGAATGGGTTTTACCATGATAAAATTATTATGATACGAAATTTATTTCACAGGTTATGCTATGACCAAATGATTATGAAACCTATATCTTTTCATTATAATATGATATGATGAAATGTTTTTATAACCAATTAATTTAATAGGTTATGATATGATGAATATTTATGATCATATGGAACAGATAAGTATGATTTAATTATATTATTGATGGGTTATATATTTCCCTCTAGTTCATTGGGTAATGATACATGTTCTATGAAATCATTGTGTAGATAAGTGAGTTGACCAAGGACAAATATGAGGGTACATGATTTATTATATCAATCCAAACAATGAGGGTTCATGATTGAATATCCCAATACCAATTATGGGGGTATACAGGTGGTAATCCCATGCCAATAATGTGGTTTACACTGGTGTTCAACCCATGCCTGATGTAGGTACATGGGTGGTCAGCTCAAGCCTAACATGTTATGAATGTATGGGCGGGTTGCCTAGAAATAAAATTTTATATACTCTAGTGTATGAATCAAATATACGTTTTTCAATGTTATCATAGAAAAGATCATGTTATTTGATTCCCTTATGATTTATGTCTTGTGAAACACAAGTATTTATGACATCACTCTTGATTATGAACTTTTACATGAATGAAATGATTTTCATTAGTAATTATCATGTTATCAAAACCTTTGGTTCATTTAATTATTATGTATCACTATTTTTTACCCTTTCTATTAATATGTGATCCAACTATCATATGTTTTCTTTCCCCATGTTATAATGTATGGTTTTTTATAGGGTATTTATATGAAAAGCACTAAATGGGAAGATATTTTTTGGAAACATTGAAGATAATTTAAAAGATTAGTAGATTTTGTTCCATGATTCTAATGGAAGTAAATTATTAATTTTCTCATGTCTATGTTTGTATAATGTAATTAATATACATATATTATGAATTAATATCCATGTATATTAATCCTGTTTAATTATAGTTTTTGTCAATGGATAGTGTTAGTTATCCTTTGGAAACTAGGCTATGAAAAATTTATTGAGTTCCCTAGGGATATTTCTAAGAATATGTCTCAGGGTGATTCTAAGGATATGCCTAAAGATGATTCAAATTTTAGGAAAATTTCATAGAATTGTGGTAAATGATAGAACATGTAGTTTACTAAAATACACTTATTTGTACACATCAAGTGTATTGAATCTAGCACACATGTACAAAGGTGTGACAAATATGAAAAAATAATATTGAGATAGAAGCAATTAGAAAATGGTGCATGAAAACAGGCTATATTGAACACCTAGTTTTACACTTCAAGGGGTTATGCATTGGAAATTCAGGAATTTGTTTTGAAAAAATCATGTAGGATTTAAATAAACAATGGCTATAAATAAACTCGAGCAACCCAATGGTGTCATAGATTAAAACTAATTTGTCTTTATTTATACCTCCTAAATGATTTTTCAGAATATGTGATTTTACATTATGATTAGAAATTATCACATTATTCATTATAGTCATAGTCAATAGATATAAAATAAAGGGTTCATGATAGTGACGATGGCATATTTAAATGAAATTATTTACCTCATGAACAAATGAATTTTATCCAAGATGGAATGAAAAACCTCATTGCTAAGACCACTATACTTTTCCAAGACATGAATCATGTTGATATTCCAAATGATCAAAGGAGGAGACGTAATTTTCTAGGAATCATTAAAAAGAATCATGCACCTTATTTTAGTAGAATTAAAAATACACTAGTTGTTAAGAATTGGATTAGTACCACGAAAATGATATTTTTTCTTCTTAATTGTTCAAAACATGAAAAAGTTATTTTGGTTGCCTATTTTTGGGAAGGTGAAGTGAACTAATGGTGGAAAGTTATCTGGAATATAAGTAAAAATGATAAAACTGAATCCATATTTTTTATTGAGTTTAATAAAATATTTTTCAATAATCATCTTCCTCTTATTTTGTATATGAAAATGGATATTGTATTTTCCCATCAATCTCATAGTAATGATATGAAAAGAAGGACATATATGAAAAGAAACTCTAAAAACAATTTATAGAAGAATATGGAATATCCTTTATGAACAATTTTTGGTTATAAACATGTATTTTATTATCTTAAGGGGACTATAAAATGTTTTGTGTGCATAAGGAAGGTTCAATAAGTTTATGTATTACTATTTAATGAGAACTAAGTGAATGGTTTACAAAATCCACCTCCCACAAATTGAAGTTTCAAATTTATGGTGTTTAGGAATTATGTAAATGTATATACTAGGGGGAAAAGTTTTGAATTGAATCAAAAAGGTTGTATGAGTACTGATTATACTAAAAACAATGAAGAGACTGTGAATGAATCATGGTAAGAAAGAGGTATTACAAAATAAGATGATAAATCCTAATTAATGGCCCAAGGATGTGGTGGAATAAGCAATGTGTTTTTGTATGTGGATTTATGAATTATGTTAAATTGATTTTTAAAAATAAAAAGAATCATAAATATAATTTTTTCATTTTGTTTTTCAATCAATATGGTTAATAATACTAATTAATTAGAAAAGTGATTTAATTTCAATTTGATATTTTGATTAAGGGAAGATAACCCTTAATCTTTTGAAGATGTTGGAAAAATATTATTTTATTTGATAAAGAGATTATTAGTCTAGATAAAGTATATTGGATGGTATTTTGTACCTTATATATGATTATATATTTGACAACAATGTCGATTACACAATCATTGATGGAGTTAACATAGTTTCTATATTTAAGTAATTGACTTAATAATCAATGTATTACATATGGAATGAGTAAGAATGTGCGTTTTCAATATGTTTTTATGGTAATTCAAGTTATTACCATGTATATGATGAATTTCTTCACATGTTTTGTATGTGAAAATCAAGAGAATCTTCATGATATATAGTTGATTAATATTATGTAGATTTAAGTAACCTTGTTTTTAAATCATAAATTTTAATCCTTTGCAATTGATATAAGGACAACCATTTTTGGAATGGTTTGAGTTGAATATTTGGATGTATTTTTAATGGTTACTTCACCATGAGAAGATTTATTCATATGAGATAAATAGTGTTAATTTTTATATAACTTGAGATATATGTAATGTGTAATATTTTTATATTATGGATCTTATGATTTGTTTTTTTTCACACATAAAAATCCAAATTCATTTTTTTGAGATAGGGATGAAGTTCACATTGATCAAAAAACAACCAGAGGGTGAGATTTTTCATTTGAAATAGAATAAAATAATGAAAGTGTATAAAATTATTTAACCATATGAAAGGATCTTAGAATAATATGTTTATTTGTTTCCATTATTTTTTATGATATCAATTGGGGTTTCCAATCATCTTTGGATTATGGATTTTATACAATTAACATTCTCTAGACCACATCCCCAATCACTCTCCATTAGTATTTGGGTGTTATTTCACCCCCATGTCTAAATAATTGGTTCCCACCTATGTTCTTCAATGTGGAAACCTAGTTTTTAATTACTTTGGGTAACCATTGTGTTTCAAGAATTCCCTTTTTAATGTAACTTTTAGTATTAATTTTTAAGATGTTGATTTAAATGGTAGGAACTATCACTTATTCATACATTAATGAACCAAATTATTTTTTAGAGAAAAATTCTTTTTAATGGGGGTAAAATGTTTGCCTTATTTTTTATGAATTAATTATTTTCAAATAGATTAAAATTTTGATATGGTATGCGTTTCACACAATGAAAAGATAATATTTTTTCCTCAGAAAACCAAACTGTGTTTCTACTATATGTAACACAATGTTTAGCTTTCTTTGCACTCAACACTATGTTATGATTTTGTGACACATAATACCTAGATCCTTCAATAGATTGTGTCATATAAAAGACTTAGTTTTACTAAACTATAATATACTATTAATATTATTCTTAAATATAATAGTTTTGGTCTAGCCATTGGAATGAAAAAAATGAATAATATTATGTAAAATATGATAATATATATTTTTTCACATGATAATTAGTAATATATTAATTATAAATAAAATAATAATAATTTAAAATAAAGTGATATGTTTTTAGAAAAACACGGTATTTTCTATAAGACGGATTAATTGTTCTTGGAGCACTTAATAAAAAATTAAATTATACCAATTTTATAAAATTTATATGATAAAATAAATTTCATTTTTTGATGAGTAATTTAAAAATTATCTTATGGATAATTTTATGTATTTTTTTAATAATTTCTATTTTTTTCATTAATATTGATAATTAATGAAATTTAATTGAATAAAATCTTTTTTTTAATATCTTATAATGTTAGTGTTTAATTGTTTACAAAGTAAATATAATAAAATAATACCTATATTAATGTAATTTATGTCCTTCAAAAAATCATTATGACATTTGAAATAAAAACATTGTAAACTTCTGATCATTTTCACTTTAAAACCCCTCTTTCTCGTCGTGTCTTTGGGATTAATTTTAAAACAATTTTTTCTTCATATTTAAATGGATTATATAAAAATGGATTCCATATTTGGAATCATAATCACATTTTAATATTTAATTAGTCCAGTATTATTTTTTTACCAAAATGATTATTGAAATAAATAAAAATTAATCATTGTGATTAAGATAAAAATGAGATAACTTAGTGGTTAAACATAGAATGTGATGTGTAAGAATTAACGAAAAGAATTTCAAACACCATTTTATAGATATATTTCATCTCATGTGACCTTATAACCTAATTTTATTTTATTTTTTGAATACGACCCAACTTATAAGTTCTGTAATGAAAAGGGTAAAACATACATTTCATCCTTTAAAATTCTATAATGATTTTGAATAGTATAAATACTACATATGTTCAATTGTAAATATTATTTGGTAATATATATGAGTTTTTATCTTGAAAATTCACATTAATATTTTATAAATGATGTATTGACAATAAATTCTTATGAAATTTCAATTGATGAATTATTTTGTTAGTAATTAAATAAATTAAATGGTACTCAAAACATTAAGAGTGATGTAAATTGAAAGAATTATTCTATTGAATTATTTATGATGATGAATATTCCATATTAAAAATGTATTAACATAACAAATTTTAATTACATCATTTTCTTCAGATTTCATAAATTCAGTTGATTGAATAATGTCAAAAATGAAATTAATTCGATTATATTATAAATGATATTTTATTTTTTATTCAAAATTACTAACAATTATATCATATAAAAGGAGATTTATAAATGATAATATATTTTAAATATGTTTTTTAATGAACTAATTATTCTTTTATAAATACTATATTTACTCTTAAATTTTAAAAAGTTTAATAGAGCTGTAAGAGTTAATGTTTTGTTTTTGTGTGTTACTTATTCTTGTATTGAATGTAATTTCCAAAATAGACAGGTTTTATATTTTATATTTTAGATATCATATTTAGAGACACTAGGTAAAATTAATTTAATAATTATCACTAAAATTTATAATTATTAAATAAACTACTTCGATTAGACATCTAGTAACTATATTTACAAATAAATATTGGAAAAGATGGAAACATAAGAGAATGAACTAAATGTTTTAAAAAAATTATAAATGTGGGGTGGGGTTGTGGATATACCATAAAGTCTATCCACAAATGTGATTATCATTTTTTTAGAAACATGACGTAAACCAAACCACCCAATAGTCAATTCATTTGAGAATATACAAGAATACCCACAACATCAAAGGTAGTCTGTACCACTAGTTTCATACCATTTGTATTGATAGGAAAACTATTGGCTGGTATGGAATTTGGATAGGCCTATACCTACAATTATTCCTAAACTATTGGTTGGAAGTGAGAATTTTAGTATACCAATGGTTTTAAAACATACATTGGTATATATTCAAACCAATGGTTCATTAACCGTTTTTATAAAGTACTATTATATGTCTTACTAATAGTTGATAAAATGTTGGTTTAGAGTTTTAAAAGTGGTTGGTAAAACATTGATGAACTATTTTTTCAATGGTTAATTAAAACTACTGATAATCATGTGTGGTTCAATACTATAACAACAGTTCTAAGCCTTTTTTATAGGGTATTTCATGAAATATGCACAGAAAAAACTCACTCCCTTCATTTGCATACAAATGAATAAAACACATAAAACAACATAACAAAACACCACTAAAATAGAATATAAGAAACCTAGAATCCCCTAACTACATAATGTATTTATATTTTTTGTTTCAACCTATTGTAACTCCTCGAAAAATATTATCAAACTACCATTTAAAGAACAACATGTAAAAAAATTATTTTTAATACCATATCACTTCACCTTTCATCACAGTATAATCAATCTTTATCATTTTATATAAGGAATTTTCATTCCCACCATTTCATGTACCACAACATATAATTCTACATTTAAATCATCATATGAGAAGTACTCTTCCAAATAACCCATTTCAATTTCATTGGTAAAGAAATATCCAAAAATTTACTTTAATCAAAATGGTTTCAAATATATTTGTCATGGAGTAGTGAATTCAATTTTTGGTTCCCTGAGACACACTAAAAAATTATAATTTCTAATTTGAAATCTTTTTAATTATCCTCTATGATTTCCTTCTACAACATCATGACATAGTTAAAACATTTTTTAGAAAATGACATGAAAATTTATCATTTCATGGGTTGAAAAGAATTATTACTTCCCATATTATCATTATATATTCTTTTAGAAATTAAGACAGTGTTACAAGGCCACCCTCACATCATTATTCTTCTAAAATTCTTCCAATATTCATCTAATCCTATTCAATAAATCTTCTAATATATAATGAACTTCACCTGACATGAAATAATATGAGTCAACTGAGATAGAATACAAGCCACATATAATTGATGTATTGACCAAAAAATCCAACACAATTAGAAGGATGATCTCCACACCAATGTGAACAACAATGAAAAATATCAATGGATAGATTTATAAATAGAAATACATCCTTATTATTTCTCTATAATTGTTTTATGAGTTTAGAATTTACAACACTTGAATAATGACTTAGAGTTGGTTCTTCACGGAAGGTATTGATTTTCATAGATGTATTTATATGAATGGTTTATTGAAATTGAATAGAATTACTACTCAAAGAGAGATTGAAGAAACTATAAATGAATTCATAGATGAAGGGATCCATAATTATCAACCTGATGGTGAGAGACCAATCAACAATGGAAAGTGAGAATAATACAAGACCAAAATGGTGTCCCATAATTTAAATCACCAATATGAAAATAATTAGTGGAATATGGCTAATAAGTAGAATAATGTCAACGAATAAGATCATGTTATTCATCCAAGAGTTTTACTGTATGATTTGGTGGATCTTGTGACTCATTGAAGGGTGCCTGAGTAGTGTGAATATCAATTGGGAATCCATAAAGAGTCTAATATATATAAATGTGATGGAATATTTTTCCACAATGATGTAAAATTATGTTTCTATGGCCACTGCGATAAGAAATCCCATGAGTAGTAGAATACTTCACACCACCATTTCCTTGTAATATGTCATTAAACTATTCTATATCATAGAGAAACTAATGTAGGAACTAAAATAATATTAGATGGTAAAAGACAATTATAAAAATATTAGATTTTGATTGTGGTTAGAATTTCTAGAATATGTATAATAGTGGTGTCATAATTGGATGTTAGACCATGAAGAAGAGAGAATATAGATGATTTACCAACAAATGATAATAATTGTATATAACCTCAATAGATATAATTACTATCTTTCTCTATACAGAAAAAAATTCATTAGCCAAATGAACATCCATCAGAACTGTGGATTCTTTGATGAGTTTTATAAGATAGAAAGAATAATTCATGGCACAAAAGGATACGTAGATAAATACCAAATTAAATTGTGTTTAAAAATATATGTTTGTATGAAAAAACATGAAGCCCAAAAAAAGTGTTCAATAAATTCAGAAGGTGTTTTAAAAACAGAATAATGATAGCCACATACAACAGAGTTAGAGGATGAGTCATAAAGCGCAGTGGGATAGTATGTGAACTGAGTAGGATGGAAGAGGGTGGTATGGAGATAACATGGTAGGGGTTACTAGGATGGGACATATACATGGGTTGTATTTTTAGGGAGGGTGGTGTGTTGGGTAGGGTGTCATGGATAAGGATGTGTATGGTTGTGAAATTTCATTGATAAAATGTAAAAAAAGAATTCATAGATTCTATACCAACATGTTAGGTCACGATTAATTATTTATAGATAAAGAAATAATGATAAAAGTAATTATACAAACCAAATCTATCCTTTGAAATTTGAATAATATATTAAATATCCAAATACCATAATTACATTATAAAAAATGATGACAATACATTTGTAAAAGGTACTGTGATTAATGGAATACTATTTTTAGGCTACCAAAGTCATGTATAATGTGACATACCTAATCACACATATATTCAGTCATATAAAATCATCAAACATCAAATGTCAGTAATACTAATAAAAAATGTAATACATTAATCTGAACCTCATCAGTATTAATATCATCATCATCATCATCATTATCCTCATCCTCATCCTCATCCATGTCCTTGTTCTAATCATCATCCACATCTTCATTCCCATTCTCATCCTTGGACTCAACCTCACATTCATTTTTAACCTTGGCCATTGCCTCTTCCTTATCCTCATCCTCGGTCTCAGCCTCATCCTTGATCATGGACTCTTCCTTCCCATTATCATCTCCATAAATGAAATTGTATCGTCCACCACTAGGACATCATTTTTGTGATAACTATTATGAGCACATTAATGACATATGTTCATCACAAGATACTCTAGTCTCTGATAGAAGTGATAGATAGAAAACATTCATCAGTTTTATAAAGTTGTTGTTTTCTATATCAATCCATTATTTCTCTAGTGTGACCTTTTTTTAGAATTTCTTCCAATTCATTAACCATTTCCAACACGATGGTACTATAACTGTTACCAGAAGTGGGAAAATACCTTATTAGGACTATACTCTTCCTAGGTCGGTAGCATAATCTTCCAGGGTTTTCATCTCCCAACACATGATGTAAGTGATCATTTGGCCAAAAATAGTCATGTTCCTAGTCAAAAAGGGCCTCTAAAATAGCTTTTTATAAAAATAAATAAATTATTATGTTACAAAAAAAGTAATTTAAATTTAAAATAAAAAAATAAAAACATTCAATCTCTTACTTTGTTGGTTCATTAAATGTGATTCTATCTTCTCTCTTTCTACTCAAGAAAAATAGTTGTGCACAAGCCACACATCCTTCTATATTAAATACCTACCAATAAAATGATGTTTAATGTAGGGATTTTTTTTAAAAATGTTATAATTAATGAATTTGAAAACTAAAATTATATCAAAACATTATAAGTCTAATAAATTTTGTAGGAAATAATAGAATGGTCAAGTCGAAATGAAAAATAATAACCAATTGTTGTACGTGATTGATCTTAGGACCTAACATCATAGTATGCCCCAATGTGTGGAGGTATTTTCTAACATCAAATGAATTTTAAATTTTCAGGATGATTCATAAATAAATATCAATAATATAGAAGTTAATATTATTGTAATTCATGAAATTTTTTATATAAACCCCTCAAATAGGATTAATACCTTAAACATAGTTGTTTTCCAATGAGTAATCATTTACCGATACTATTCTATTGGACAGTAATCCATGATAGGTACTACCTATAACTCTGTGCCATTTTTTACTAGCCAGCTAATATAGAACTAATTTTTATAGGCTCTCCAATTTTCACTTATTTCTTTTAGATGTGTTTGTCGAGCACAATCACCAGTTGGAAAATTTAGCTGATGTCGACACCAAAATTTTAATTAATATAAATACAAAAATAACATCACATTAAAAATAATATATTCTTTACCCATATTTGTGCCCAATAATTATCCCCAAATTCATTTGGCAACTGTCTTCATGAGAGTACGCTGGCGGGAATGATGTTTGTGTATTTGGAAAGTGTCACAAAACACTCTAATATCATTGTACAATTTTTTCAATCAATTTATAGTCTTTTTTGTAGTCCACCATCTACTGTGTGTAGTGGTTATATAACAAAAACATATGTGTACACCCCAAACACCTGTCAAAAGATGCATATATTATGAGGGGAAAACTAATATTATGTCAGTATATGTTATAATGAAAATAAATTATGGTATAAAATTTTTTAGGGTTCTAAAATATACCAGTGGAAGTATAATCAATGGGTGTATCTATATCCTCAAGAACTGAAGGAACATCTCCCTATTCATGTTGAGTTGGTACTAGTGTATGCTCTATAGGCATAGATTATGTCGGTGTAGCAGTTGAATAAGGAATGTGGAATCTACAAGAGAAAGAAGTTGATGGTAAAGAAGATGGCAACGATGTCTAGAAAAATGCATGATATGGATGAGGAGTGGTAATCATCATCAAATACAATAAATATGGATGAGGAGGATCCAATGGAAAGGATGGTGAAATCGTGGGAGGACCAAATCGTCCATGATTCCGTAATGAATTAGTGGGATCAGAATGTGAAGAAGATGGTACATCTGTGGGAGGGTGTAATGCACAATTTTTTTTCTCATTTAATAGTAATAATGTGGTTTTATTTTTTTATCCGAACACATTACAGATATCAAAGTAAACATTATCACACTTCGTTTATAGAATAAAAATAACTATTATTATCAATCATTATTTATTCATATCGAATAATTATTTAATAGAATATTTTAAATAATAATTATAACCAAATAACTAATTTGTTTATATTCGAAAATGTGAAATGTATATATTTATATATATATTTGTATATTTTACTTGAATGAAAATATTATTATAAAATTATAATTTTATATTGCGCTTATATAAAATAATTGAATATTGTTATTTTAAAATATTTTAATGACATTATTTCGCACTATTTTAACTATACAGATAGTTACTTAAACATTTATATGAATAATTATATGGATTTTATATATATTTGAAAATACGAAAATTATAAGATTATAAATTGGATTAATGTTTCAAAACATTATTAACATTTTGAATATATAATAAAATTATTTTAATAGAATGATTAAAATAGTTCATATATGAATGATATTTTGATAAAAATTATTGTTATCATGAATCATATATATATGTATAATTTTGACATTTTATAATGTTTCAAAATTATAAATTATGATAATTATTATTCATTTCCAATTATAAATTTCTTTTATAACATTATAAGTATGTAATATGAAATATGTGAATATATGTTTTGTAAAGGTATTTGATAATTATAATAACTTTTACTTTTAAATGTATTTATAAAATAAGTTTAATATATTATTATTTATGTTTAAATTATAACTTTTTTAATGTTAATGATTATATAATAAATAATCTAATGATATAATGAAATAAGAATAAAATAATAGAAAAAGTATGATAATAGTGGAGGAGAAAATCGGAGAAAAAATAAAGTGAATCCTTTAATAGCTTGGAGAGTCCGTGTGTGAGGTGTTGCGTCATAATGGGTCCGATCTTCTTCCATGGAGGTTTAGGGTTTTCACAGGGTCTGATGTCGGGAGATGTGCAGTGAGAACAAGGAGGTCATGAGGGGTCCATGAGTTTCGAAGAGGCTTCATTCGAGAAACTGAGGTTCTTAGATGTTCGCACATTGTCCGGTTTCATGTTTGTGGTTGCGACTTCAGGTCGAGTAGTACTGGAGGAGCTCGAATTTCTTGTGGTCGAGGACTAGGGGATGTGTCGTGATCTGGTTTAATCCGAGGGATAAAGACGAGTCTGATCAGTTTAGGGTTTCGGTCTTGTTTGATGTTTTAGTATTCCTTGATCTTACTTAAGGTAGGGTTTTGGTTTTTTTAGGGATCTACCTTTTTCATTGTGTTCTCTTATTTAATATTTTGATCATTTTTTCTCTCTATTAATTGTTGACCTTGTTTATTTAATTTCCCTTTTTTACTGTTAGAATTACTTTTAGACTATAAATAGACTCACATTTTTTTGTCTGCAATGCATGTCTCGTATATCCTGTTTTGATTCTAGCTAATGAAATCTTTGTATTTTATTTGATTATGTGACTATAATGTGCCATGATATTATTATGATCCATAAATGTCTATTCGACTATGATTCTATATTATTTCTGTCAAATTTATGTTATTTATATTTTTTTTCTGTCGTTTTTTCCAGCTTTCACTATAAGAACATTATCATTGTGGATATAAAATCCTTATGCCTTTGTCCAATTTGAGTATGCAACTTAGTTTGTTAGTCAAGGGGAGCATGTTCTCAACACTCTATCACTCCAGCTCCGGTTTATTTTCTTGTAAGGGATATTTTAATTTATAATTATTTTCTATTATACTCTTATGATCCCCAAAAGTAATTTTTTAAAACTTATATAGAGTTGTGAAACCTATTTTTATAGGGGATTATTATCTTGTAAGGGTTAAATATTTTAATCCAACATTTATTTAATTTATGATCTAATTTTTTTAAGGAAAATTTATTTATTTCAAGTTATACTCACTATTTTCTGGTTTGCGTAAGTGTTTTTTTAATTTTGTTTTATTATATGAAAATGATCATTCAATTTTTGTATATAATCTGATATATATAATTATATTTATATGTATCCAAGCTATTTAGAGTTTTTAGATGTTGGATGTTTGTGGTCAAGATTATATAATGTTTTAAGGATTCTTTTTCAAGTGTATTTATATCCACGAACAAGATTATACACTTTATATATAATAATATGAAAATAAATATATAAAAAAACTTTAGGTGACTCAAACCAAATTTTTTTTTATGAATTTTAGAAGATGATTTTCGTCCCTTAAATAATTTTTTGGATGAAAATTATGATTTGGGTTCAATTAGATTTGTAGTTCTTATGAAAAACCCAATATATAATTATGTGCATATTCAGGTATATACATATATATTCACATGCATACGAACTTATCTATGCTTTAAAAGTTTGGATATTGTGTTCTCAATTATTTTTTTAAGGTTTAAATGTTACAAGGGTTTTATTTTTAATGATTCTACTAAAGCAAAGAAAAATATACACTTGTATATTCAGATATACATGGGTAATTAATTAACAATATGTATGTTTTATAAGGTGAATTCCAATAATTAAATAATGTGTTGGATGAAAAATGTTCCTTGGGTTTAATTGGATTTACATCTAATATGAAAAACCTTAACATATATATATATATATACACGGTTACACATTTTAAAACCCTAAAATGGTTTGGTTTTTAATCAAGGGATAATGGTTTATTAAATATGATTTAAAAGTAATGATTATGTAGAAGAAATAATTAAACCTAGTAATTATAAAAACTCATATATACAGTTTGTGTATAGTTTCCAAAACCCTAATTTCATGTTTTAAAGGTATTACATGATTGACCTTGTTGTGGTTTATGATTAAAAAGAATATATACTTTTACATTTGACCAAAATATATTAAAGGATAAAAGGGTTTGTTAAACCATGCGATCATGTTATGCTCACATAATGTTTTTTCAACTGCAGTGGTAATTGTTAGTAATGTCGTGATGTAATCTAATTGCTTGATCACTGACACTTTTTATCAGCATATTAAATAACATGTATTTTCATTTAGGAAATAAGGATTTTAATTTAATGGGTTATCATTTTAACATCTTATATGGAAAAACCATTCTCACTCATTATTTGATGTGCTTTAATAATTATCTTATGCGAAAAGGATGTGTAATAAGCCCTATATGCCTTCGATAAACTTTTCCTGCCATATTTTCAATGATATCTGTCATATTATGTATTTTTGGATTAATTGGTTTTATTTTACATTTTATTTATAGTTTCACTCAATGATTCATGCATGTGACATATCATAATAATGAGATATGAAATCAAATTATATAATGTGGTATGGGACACCTTGAGTAATATGAAATTTTTTAATTATTCATAGTGCTATGTGACACCTTGAATAATATGAACTATGTAAGTTGTTATTCAAGAGGTATATGACATATTGAATATATGACCCAATTTGGCATATGATGAATGTATTGGACAAGTGTGTTCTGGGTTGGGGACAAGTGAATGTAAGCCCTCTGAGTTGGAGTCTGGTTAAAAATGCTCTCTGGGATGGATTTCGGTTATAGAGGATCTCCGGGTTGGGGTCTAGTAACATTTAGCCCCTAGTTCTTGACACGAGGCCTTGACATAGAAATTAAATTCCATTATTATTCATTCCCTCATTATGTGTAAGATAATTAATTAACCCAATGGATATTCGACTAGTAAAATATCCATGGTTAAAAGCTAGTATATACGAATATAAGAAAAGTAAAAGCACAATGCATGGAATATGTTTAATAGTCAGTGATTTAATACTCAGTGTTTGAAATTGAACTAATTACCATTATGTGCAACTCTGATTATTCATTACTCTTGGTTTTTTAATTTGTGCTCTCATTTTCAATCGACATACATATTGGGAACGTATTTTATTTATTACTCCAAATGAGCATGCCTATAAACAAATCATGTACCCTTATAATTATGTTAGCCTGATTTTAATTAAGCACTTTTATGATATGTTACATGTGTTATAACTTTTCACTTAGAAAATTTTTTTATGGAATGGTTCAAAAAATGTTATCATAAATTATATTAGTTTATCTTAAAACCACTTGATCGTCATTTGTATGCTCACTCTACGTTTGTGATTAAAATTTATCATGCATTAGTTTGAGCTGAAGAAGTATGAGAAAAGTGGTTGGTTTCCCAGAACCTAAACTTAATTCAATCCTCTGTAATGGACATGATGTGTAGTTCATCACTACATACTGTAATGTCGTATTTCTAGAAGTCTCCCAGAGATGCCCCATACCTCATTTTTCATGTGGCCTCAAAACATTTTCCCGAATTCCAAAGGCTACCAACTACCAGCGAGGGCCTTGGGTGTAATAGTGGGGAAACTATACCCTCATTGGAAGAGTAACACAGCGGAAATAAACAGATATACAATAGTGGAAGAAGTAAACATAATGAACAACAGTAATAGTGAAATACTGATGAATGAAACAACTGGTGTACACATATATATATGATGCATGATACATGTGTCTAGGAATGTATCCAAACAAGTCACAATGCTGAAATATAGATCAAAACCCATGTACAAGGAAAAGAAGTAACAACTCTACAACATCGCTAGCCTATGCTTGGTCCCATGCTCTCCACCTCTAAATTAGTCAAAATCATGAAGTAGAAGGTCACATTCTATAATCTATACCTTCAACAATAAAATATTTTTGTGCCCAAAAGAATGGACCAAATAGGGTGTTAGAATAAATCTCAGTAGGCAACCACCATAAGTTCTGTGCCTAATAGTAAATGAATATATGGATGGTAATAAACAAAAGAAGGCAGTAATCAAGGAAGTACTCAGTAGTAACCAATCTTATAGTTTCAAATCATTCAGTTTCAAATATCAAGTAAACAACAAATCAAGATGAAAAAAAACTAGGTAACCGTCTGGGAACTACACACAGCCTATCCCCTTTGGTTCTACCTAGAAACACAAGAAACCCTCTGGGATGCACACATAGTCTACCCCTCTGGTTCAAATTATATGGATATAACAAAGTCTCTCATAAGAAGATCTCTCCATTAATTCCCCTTATAGTCTGAAGCGTTAAAGACTCTCTGGGGATGCTAACACGGTCAATTCCCCTTATAGTCAAAAGTGAAAAAAATCACTGAGGAAGATCACATGATCAATTCCCCATATAGTCAATAGTTTTCAAATACACTTTGAGGATGATCACACAGTCAATTCCCCTTATAGTCTACTACACCAGGTTCTCAAGGCCCTGTGTAAGTCAAACGAGAATAACAATGCAATACAACCAAAGTAAACCTCAAGAACTACTTGGCTAACATTCTACAACCTATCAAGAATGTCACATAAAATAATCACTCTATCATATAGTACTAGTCATGGGAAAACATCATAGAATCCTAATGGGATAAAAAGGAACCAACATTTGTAAATAGAACATGCATGGAAAATCACTTTCATAGGATAGCAATCAATCCTATTCACATTCAATTAAACTCTACTCAAGCATACAAGCATGGAATGAAATTAACAGAGTTAAAATAGTAAATGTGAAATACAACATTCAAGGGTATTCTACAAAATTGCACATATTACTCAAATAAATCCAACAGAAAGGCACAAACCACCTACCATGATGTTGGGAGATTGCTATATGTGAACCTCCAGCCTTTAATCCTTGAAAAACATCGTAGATCTACAAAAAGGTATAAAACATTCAACAGAGGATAACATGAGAAGGATGAAGAATCATAAAATGGGGCACTTTTAGAAAGAAGATCATACCAAGGCAATCCCAACACAATTGACGGTGGTTGAATTAGAGATCAGATGCTTGGTCAGGGGATCAGGGAAAGATTACAGTTGTACAAGCACTCTTGGACGAACTAGGTTGAGAAAAGTCCTTTTTGTCGATTAGACGCGACCCCTGCACATTTAATGAAAAAAATGTAAGTACACGGTGTGTACGATTGAAGTACATGACATGTACTTTCCATTACCGATCCTCACTTTAGGTGGCCTCCAGGTCACCACACATGGTCGTGTGAAAGGCCACTACACGGACATCACACGGTGTGTACTCATAAAGTACATGGGGTGTATGTCAAAAATTTACAAAAGATCCTCTTTTTCTTCCAAAACGATCATAAAAGAAAAAAATACCTGAAAAGAACATCTGGGTTCAAAAAAACTTCCCCCTTTAGTGAAATTCATCCTCGAATTTCCATAACAAGGGGGTGTAGAAGAAGAAACCCCGAACAACTCTGGCCATTGTGATCATTCATCTGCCTCACTTTCCTAAGTCTCATCATGCACTCTCCCGTGCTACCGTAGCACTCACACCATAGGGACAGACTGTCCATAGAGAACCTTTTTACTTCGATCGACAATCCAGATAGGATGCTCCTCAAAAGATGCATCCACTTCCAAATCAACCACCTCAGGTTGGGAGACATGAGATAGGTTTGAGAATTATTATCGAATCTGAGAAACATGGAAGACGACATGCATTTCCCGATACCACTAAGGTAACTACAACCGATAGGAAACCAGCACAACTCTCTCTAACACCTTAAATGGCCAGACGTACCTAGGAAAAATCTTACCCTATCTTATAATCCTTCTGTGCCCCATCCTTGGTGTCACAAACACGAAAACCGGATCCCCGACCTCGAACTCCAGAGGTCGTCTCCACAGATCAACATAAGATTAATATCACAACTTTGAAGTAGGAATCCTATTATTAATCAACTATATCTACTCTGTGGACTCATGAACAGGACAAGGTCCATGCATAGCTATCACTCCTACCTCCATCCAACATAAGTGTGATCTACATGGCCTACCAAAAAATGTCTCATAAGGCACCATCTGAATAGTAGTTTGAATACTATTATTGTAGGAAAACACCACATGAGGTATGTGCTTCTCCCAAGAACCTCCAAAATATAGAATCCATGCTCATAGAATATCCTCAAGCACCTTAATCGTATTCTTAGACTGTACATCTGTCTGGGGATGGTAAGCTATACTCAAAAGTACATGGGTACCCAAAGCCTTCTGAACCCCCTTCTAGACCCGAGAAGTGAAACATGCATCTCTTTCTAAAAAATAGATTATATAACTCCATGTAAACTTACAATCTCACGGATGTACAACCATACTATCTCATCAAAACTGAAGGTCTCCTTCATTGAAAAGATTTGAGAAACCTTCGTGAGTCTATCAATGACAACTCATACTACATCATTCCCTTGAGACAAACATGGTAAACCTATCATGAAATCCATTGTGACGTCATTCGACTTCCACTCGGGAATGGGTAACTACTACAAAATCCCTACTTGTCGTCGATTCTTTTTATTCACCTGCTGACATGTGGAAAACTTCATGACGAAACCAAAAACACCTCTTTTTATACCAGGCCACCAATACTGACAGTGAAGATCTCGATAAATCTTGGAGACACCAGGAAGAACTTACCAAACTTAGAAATGAATGTACCAAATCAGATCCTCGGGTATTTCTGTTGGCACCCATATGCACCCCTTGAAATGAAAGATCTCATCCTCTCCTATGGTCAATCCATGAATAGGGTCATCTCTAGAAATTATTTCCCATAGGACCAGGCCTCCAGAATCTGATAACTGCCTCATTCGTACTCGTTCAAGTAGAGTAGATGTAACAGATAGAGAAAAAAGAAACTTCCTCCCGTATTTTTCATGCACATCCAAATGCATCTCCAAGAGTAGAGCTATAATCTTCCCCTCACGGCTGGCCTCATGAACTACCTGTATATGAGTTCTCCTGCTCAGTAAATCAGCTAATGAATTTCCTTTCCTAGGCGTATATGCATACTCAAAGTCAAAAGACTAAAGGTACCCAACCTACCTTCATTCTCTCAAATTCTGGTCACACTGAGTGAAGATGTACGTGAGAATTATTTTTTCGGTGAAATCCACAAAATGCTCTCCCAGAAGGTAATTTATCCTATAGTGTAAAGTATGAACAATAGTACACAAGTTGAGATCATGTGTTGGGTAATTTCGGTCCTGTTGCCTCAACTTCTGAGACCCGTATGTGAGGAATCCAGCCCCCCGCATAAGACCAGCACTTAGCCTAATACTTGAAGCATCATAGTAAAAAATATAGATCTTTCATGGCTCTGGAAAGACTAGTATTGGTGCTGATGTCGATCTCCCTTTCAGCTCCCAAAATGATGACTCATTACAATCTCACCATGGGAACATTGCACCCTTCTTAGTCAAACCCGTCGGTGGTGCTGCTAAGAGTGAAAAGTCATATAGGAAACATCTGTATTAACCATCCAGCCTTAGAAAAAATTGAACCTCCCAGACATTCTACAGAATCTACCAGTAAAATACTACTCCAACTTTCTCTAGGTCAACTAATGCTACTGACTCTGAGATAATATGACCCAAGAAGTGAATCCCATTTGTCCAAAAGTTCCATTTTGAGAGCATAGTATATGAGTGATGCTCTCTCATTGTACTCAGAACGATCTCAATATGGGTCTCTTGGTCATGTCGAGTGTGAGAGTACACCAATATATCATCCACAAAGACCACCATGAAAGAATAAATGTATGGATGGAACACTTGGTTCATCAGTTCTGTGAAGACTGAAAATGTGTTCATGAGACCGAACGACATAACCACATACTTTTATAGACCATACCTACTCTAAAAATCTATAAGAGGTATATCAGATAGTGTAACGTGCAACTGATGATAACCAGATATCAAGTCAATCTTCAAGAACACCCGAGCTCCTCGAAGATGATCAAATATATCATCAATAATAGTTAATGGTTATTGGTTCTTGACCGTCAACTAGTTCAACTTCCAATAATCCACACAAAGCCTAAGGGTACCACCTACCTTCTTCTCAAACAGGATAGGAGAACACCATGGATAATTGATGGGTTGGATGAAACACTTTTCCTAAAACACCTCCAACTACTTCTTGAGCTCATGTAACTCTGTTGTAGCCATCTTATAAGGATTAATGGACACCGGTGCCTCTCCTGGCACAAGGTCAAAATAAAATTCCACATCTCTCTCTGGAGGAAAACCTGAAAAGTACTTTGGAGAGACGTCCTTGAAACAATCCACAAATTGAGGAAATTCAAACTGTGATTTCCCATGGTCATTTAGATATTGACCAGCAATCTAGGCTGTAACTCCTCCCAACCCATGATGCTTGGGTCCTGCTCTACTCACCTTGACACCCCATTCTCCCTTATAATGAAACAATCCACCCAATGGTGATGTGAAACTCACCCTACAACAATAAATGTGAACGAATGAATTGAAGGGAACTAACCAGTCCATTTTGAGAATGACTTCAATGAATGTCATCTCTAGGATATAGAGGTCCCATAAGAAGTTACACCCACCAAATTCCAGAGGGAACTCCTTGCACTGACGTACACTAGCCGTTTCTAGTCCCCAAATGGAGTGTCTAGCGTAAGGATATTAGAAGAAGAAAATATAAAAAGCTCATGACTCTCCACAATAGAAACAAATATAATGATATGGGTAGACCATGTATCAAAAAGAGCTGGAGATAAAACTAAGTCAACTAGGATCATACCTCGAACTGTAGAGTGTCCGAGATCTTGCTCCTACTGAGTCTGCTCCACCGAAAAGGTCACGAACCGAATCTGGTCACCACCTTTAATGTCACCAAACTCAGCCCGTGTCAAGGTTTGAAGGGAGTTCCCTATCCCCATGGGCTGGCACAAGTGCCCATATATCAAAAAAATCTGGTTTGGGAACGATTTATCCGAGTATGAAAACATAAAACATAAAAAAACAATCAATATTACGAATATGAAATTTTCATGCTAAACAATTATTAACAAAACCAGATCTTAATAAATATGTTTAAAGAAAATAAAAGTGGTCCAAAAACAAATAATGACAACATTAATACATCCCCATGGACTCCACACGACAAGGGGGTCATCACCCACAAGCCTTCTCCGCAACTCCGCCCCAACAATGGGGACTAACACCCTGAACCGCCATCACCCTTAGCCTTCCCTTTAACTGAGTCAAGCATAAGCAGGTCTACTTACACCAAAGGGGTGAATGTAGGGTGTGAGCCTAATCCCAATAGGATACCACTAGATGATTCTAATGGGCATGCAATACAATGTGAACAAAACAGGCAATTTTAATACACAAGGTGAAACATTGTTAAAATTCGAAGAAATGGAACTTTCAAATGAAAAAAATTTTCAATCCGAGAATTTCAGAATGTTAACAAATTAAATAGACATGTGATCTACTGTAAATTACTTCCAAAAAAACCCCACAACAAGTTTAAATACCACAAATCCAATGAGCAACAAAATCGGGAACACCCCTAAGCACTAGGTTGTCTCGGGCTTTATGTACCTCATACCTCGGTGTAAAGTAACCATAGAAAAATCCATTCTCGTGAACAATACACAGGTAGGGAACATACCCATAACCTAGTGGTTCCTAATCATCAACTACATAGTTTAGTTAGAGTTCTCGTTATCCAAATGCTAAGTGAAACAGGGACAAAAACCCATCTGATCCACTAGCCATACTAGTACAAATCCGCCCCACTTAGGTACCAGGGATTCCCCTTTTGTGCTCAAACAATTTTGGAAAACAAAACACATCATTTTTCATATAAAATATCACTACTGGTCACAAACAAATAGTACAGTATCTACACACATTTTATACCATTTTAAACTCACAATAAAATAATTTGATTTTCAATAAAACAACCTCTCAAAACATCACATTGTTTTTCACCCAAAGCTCTTTAAAATATCCACTTTGAACACTACGTAAACACTTATGAGTCATTAAAACAAAATTTCAGTTCAATACCCTTTAATGAATATAAAAATTCAGTAATGGGGAAGCCCAATGTGAACCATGAAGTTATATCTTTTAAAAATCACCATTTTCACACAAACATGGAAGTTAAAGCCCATTTGCTTCCCAAACACCATTTAAACAAACATTCACAGCAACAAAAAATAGAATAAACATTCAAAACATGATTTTAATTCATAATAAAGTTTAATAATATCAAATAAGTAATTATAGGTCATCCCAAAATGAACCAATAAAATATTTGAATGAAAACCCCCAAGTTCACCAAAAATTGGAACTTAAAATTCATTTGCATTATAAATGCAACTAAAACCAATTTTTACAGAAACATTCAAGTGAAATAAACATTAAAATACCATTAAAACATCAAGATAATTCACAAAAATTGCACAGACAATGGAATCACCTACCAAAGTAACAAAAACCCTTGAATCTCCGTGCGAAAATCAAATCGCACCCTCACCGCACCAAGAGAGACCTAGATCAAACCTAAAACCAAAATAATTGGCCACTAAAGCCCAACGTTAAACCCTAGTTTCGAAAAACTAGTTTATGGACATTAGGAAACTAAATGATAAGCAAATAAATGCTACTAACAATGAATGAAACCCTATGTAGTTTGAAAGAGGAAAGAAAAGGACTCATTTACTTGATGTATCTTAAAGTAATCACTCCAAAACACCAGTATCTGAAATTTAAAACATCCAAAATTCAGGTTCCATTCGAAAAATATTCATTAGGTGATTTAGGATCTGGAATAGAGGAAAAATATTGAGAATTGAGAGAGTTATGAAAGAATGAATTGACGTCTTAAAATCTGGACGATATGATGAAGTCTATGCATTTGGGAACCAAATCGTGATTAACCATAGCTCCAAAGAGGGGGGATAGAGTTCCGACGCGCGGCTGGGTTAGTTGGGCTTGGGTGAGACTTGGAATCACCGAAAAATCCCAAAACTGGAATGTGTTATAACATAATAAAAATGTATTTTTTAAAACAGGAATTGGGATTTCAGGCAGGCCCAACCCCTTGGATAAATACCTAAATAAACCATGGTTATGGATTTCTAAAAGCTCCAAATTAACTTGGTGGTGTTAATAGGTTAGGGGAGGACATTTTGGAATGTGAATGGATGAAAAATGTTAAATAATGAAAATGTTATAACAGATACAAAATTTATTTTTCAATTAGGAATTGGGCTCACAGTTTGGTCCAATTCATGAATACTCATCTATTCATCCCTAAAACCTAGGGAAACCCCCAAAAAAACCAAGGATGTAATTTAAATGAAAAATACCTTTAAAATATGTCATGTATGTGAAAATTCTTCCAACCATGAATGAATTTCTTCCTCAGAAAGACTACATGAAGCTTGGATGGAAAACAAGAATGGGTACTCTTCCTCGACCCATGACTTTCGATCCCATGTCTCATGTGTATCATTCCCATTCTGCCATAGAACCTAGACTACTGGAATAGACTTCCCTCTAAGTATCTTCTCTTGGGAGTCCACTATTTTCACCGGCCTTTCAACAACAGACAAGTCAATCTCTATCTCCATTTCTTCCCAACTCAACACATGGGATAGATCCGGGTTGTATTTCTTCAACTGAGAGACGTGGAAGACATCATGGATAGACGTAAAATGAGAAGGTAAGGAAAACCTATATGCCACCTTGCCAATATGCTCAATGATCTCAAAGGGCCCGACATACCATAGCATCAGCATACCTTGCTTCCCTAATCGACGATGGCCCAGACGAGGGACCACTTTTAAGAATACCCTATCACCCACAGAAAACTCAAAGTCTCAACACCTCCGGTCATCATAAGATTTATGATGACTCTGAGCTGTCAATAAGAACTGCATGATCAGCTTGACCTTATCAGAATTCTCCTTCACAAGGCTCAGCCCCAATAGTGAAGTCTCTCCTACCTCACCCCAACATAAGGGGGGCCGACATGGACGACCATAGAGTGCCTCAAAAGGGGCCATTCGAATCGAGGATTGGTAACTATTATTATAAGAAAACTCAACCAACACCGAATGGCTATCCCAAGAACCTCCAATGTCTAGGACACTTGCACGAAGCATGTCCTCCAAAATCTGATTCACCCAATCTGTCTGACCATCCGTCTGAGGGTGGTATGTCGTTCTCATCTTAATCTGAGACCCCAATGCTTCTGAAGGCCTTCCCAAAATCGAGAAGTGAAGCGGGGGTCTCTATTTGAGACAACTGCTGATGGTATGCCATGGAGTCTCACCACTTCCTAAAGATACAAATAGCCCAACTCATTCACTTTAGTTGTATCTTTTATCAGAATGAAGTGGGATGATTAAGTCAGACGATCAATCACCACCCAAATGGAATTCTTACCCTGAGGTGTATGAGGTAAGCCAACAATAAAGTCCATAGTGACCTCTTCCCACTTCTAGGTTGGAATGGGTAGTTTCTGGAGCAAACCAGAAGGCCTTTGGTGCTTTGATTTCACCTGCTGGCATGTGTAGCATCTCGAAACAAAGTCCTCAATGTCTCATATCATACCAGGCCACCAAAACTTCCGAAGGACATCATAATAAATCTTAGTGGCAATAGGATGGTCATCCCACTGAGACTGGTGGCTATTCTGCATCACCACATTCCGTAGAGATAATGTAACTACCGAACAGCCCTTGAAGCACAAGATGCCCTCGGGAGATGATGACCAATCAGAGGATGTCTCCCTACCATGATGAAACTGCTTCGATCACTGACACATATCATCACTGGGTTGTTCCCGCATAATCAACTCCAATAGAGGAGTCAATTGGACACTCTCCAAGAATTCCCCTCCACAGTGGTCCCTGGTCTCCATATGCATTTGAGAAAAGAGCCCCATCAATGCCCACTCATCACTGGACTTCTTCAAAGCCTTCACTGGAACCCTTTTTCTCAAGGCTTCGGCCACTACATTACCCTTACCTGGGGTATAGACAATGTCAAAGTCGAACCCCTGCAAGTACTCGATCCAGTGACGCTGCCTCAAGTTGAGTTCCTTCTGCGAGAAGATATAAGAATAGATTTTGTGATTAGAGTATACCACAAACATCTCCCCAAAGAGGTAGTGACGCCATGTCTTCAAATCATGCATCACCGCTGCCAAATCCAAGTCATGGGATGGGTAGTTCATTTCATGTGGTCGAATTTGGCGAGAGCCATACATGACCACATGATCATCCTGAATAAGCACACACCGAAGACCCATAACTAAAGCATCATAATAGACCACATATCCATTTCCTGCCTCTGGTAAAATCAGTACGGAGGAGGTAGTCAAGCTCATCTTCATCTCCTTGAACGATGCCTGGAATTCTGGACCCCATACAAACTTCACCCCTTTCTGGGTGAGGGAAGTCATCGATGAAGAAAGCTGAGAGAAATCCTGAACGAATCACCAGTAATAACCAGCCAGGCCACAGAAACTCTTGATCTCGAACACATTTTTATGCTACTCCCATGACATAACAACACTAATCTTCTCGGTGTCCACTGAAACCCCCTACTCAGAGATCACACGCCCCATAAATCTCACATCCCTAATCCAAAACGTTCACTTTGACAACTTTTCATAGAGGCGGTGATCTCGTAATGTACCCAAAACAATCCCCAAGTGATGCTCTTGTTCCTCCTCAGAGCTAGAGTATACCAGAATTTCATCCATGAACACCACAAGAAAGGAATTGAGATACTGATGGAACACCCTGTTCACGAGTTCCATAAAGACCGCTGGAGCATTGGTCAATCCGAAGGGCATGAAAAAATACTCAAAGTGGCTGTACCTACTTCAAAAGGCTGTCTTTGGGATATCTCACTCTTTCTCCCGAAGTTGATGATACCTCGAATGCAGGTCTATCTTTGAGAAACACTTTTCCCCCTTCAACTGATCGAACAAATCACTTATTCTACGAAATGGGTATTTATTCTTAATTGTTACCTTATTCAGCTTCCGGTAGTAAATGAACAACCGGAGGGATCCATCAGCCTTTTTTGCGAATAGCACAGGAGCGGCCCAAGGAGAGATGCTCAGGTGAATGAATCCTTTGGATTCTAAGTCGTCCAGCTGTATATTTAATTCCCTTAGCTTGGTGGTGGCCATGCGATAAGAGGGAAGAGATATCAACTATGTTCCCGGCTCCAGATCAATCGAAAACTCCACATCCCGCTCTGGGGGAAAACCTGAAAAATCATATGAGAATACCTCCGGAAACTCATTCACTACATGAGGTAATGAACCTTCAATGGAAAGACCATCCTATAGCATGAGCGAAGATAAATAGAAGATAACACTTCCCAACTCTGGGGGTGGAGGCCCTACCCGACCTAACCGAGGATCCCATTCTCCATGAAATACCTGACAACTCCCATCAGGTGCCGTGAAACTCACACGTCGTTTGTAATAATCGATGTGTTCCTGGAAGTGTACTATCCAATCCATCCAGAGTATAAAATAAAAAGATTCCATATATAAGACCAAGAGGTCTCACTCCATCTCGGCCCCTAACATAGAAAGAGCACACGATGGTCACCTGAGACCCTGCTCCTTCTTCTTTCCCAGCAGTGTCACCAACTCCATCGAGAAAGGCATCAACTCAGTTGGAAAATTCAGAATGTTTACAAAATGGGAAGAAATGAATGAAACAGAGGAACCAGTATCAAAAAGAGCAGTAGCTATAGAAGATGAAATCAGAACTATACCTCAAACTATCGACGGTCCCGCCTCGGATCTTGCTGGTGCCTGATCCACTGCATGGAGATGTCCAGTATCTCCCTGAGGATGAACACTAGTCTGTGGATGTGCCTTGAACTGGATCTACCCAGAAGATGACCCAGCCCTACCACCATGATTTCCAAATCGAGATCCCCCATTCCTCGATGTCTCATACTGTGCTGGCACTCCTCTTGAAGCCACTAACCCAGCCCCACTCAGAAGTGGACGTGCCACACCACAGAAACACTGAAAATTCCCCATACCTATACACTGGTAACAAGGATTCAGATTATGTGGACATACTGGTTGGATATTCCTGGGTTTCAAACATTGGTGGCCCACGACCGATCTCGCATCAGAAGCCGCAGAAGAAAACTGCCTGGAAGAGTCGCCTAAACTGCCCCCTCCTTTCTTCACATGATCATCCCGCTTCCTTTTCTTCTCTAAAGATCTGCCACTACCCACTGCTGATACTGAACCATAGAAACCAGCCATACCTTTCTTATTAATATCCACCATGCACGCCCGATCAACAACCTCAACATAGGTCCTCAACTTAAACAAGAACACCTGGGAGTATACTTCAGGTCGCAAGCCTTTCTCAAACCTCTGGGCCTTCGCTTGCTCATTAGAGACAATTTCTGGAGCATACCGAACCAACTCAGAGAAGCGGTTGGCATACTCCATCATAGATAGATTCCCCTGAATTTGTTCCATGAACTATCTACACCTAGAATAAGCCAACACCTCAGGGTAGTACTATTCATTGAAGACAACCTTGAAATCTCCCCAGCGCATCTGCTCATTCTTCCCAGCCTGAAGCACTGACTCCCACCACTTACGGTTGGGACCCTCCAATAGAAATGAGGAACACTTAACCATGATCTCCTCAGGTGTTTCTAAGAACTCAAACATAGGCATGATCTTCTCGAGCGATTCTTATGCTTCCTGGGGTTCTGAGCTACCTAGGAAGGTAGGAGGCTTGTTTTTCAGAAAATCTTGTGCTTTGTCTTTTCTAAGACCTGTCTCTTCTAACCTAACAGGAATAGGAGTAGGAGTTGGTCCCTGTCCAAAAGCTTGGATAGCATGAACCACAGCCTCCACGAGCCTCTGATCATTAAGCGTAGGAGAACTCTCACAAGTTTCCTCCTGTGGGCACGTGGGAGCTTTTCGGGGAGACATGTTTCTAAAAAATGAAACAGTCACAATACAATATTCAATAACACAATTCTGAAAATTTTAATCACATACATCAAATATAAATAAACTAAACACATTCCAGTAATAAAAGAAACAACTACTCCACATCCACCTGATGTCCACATGTGGTCTACAGCCGACACGTGTCACCTGGAAGTGAATTCAATCCGTAAATTCCAATATCCCCTGGTGACTCAAGGTCTTCCATGAGAGGTGTGGTCCAGGAACCCTACTCACAACTAAAACCCTGATCCCCGATAGTCCTTGCTCCGGTCTATCCCAACTCATCCCAAAATAGTAATATAACCCAAAAACTTTAACCTCCTATGATACCATTTTGTGACGAACCAGATCTGGTCACCACCATTAACGGCACCAAACTCAGCTCGTGTCAAGGCCCGAAGGGCATTCCATATCCCCATGGGCTTGCACAAGTTCCCAGGTATCAAAAAAATCTGGTTTGAGAACGATTTACCTGAGTATGAAAGCATAAAACATAAAAAAACAACAATCAATAATTAGAATCTAAAATTTTCATTCTAAACAATTCTTAACAAAACCAGATCTGAATACATATGTTTAAAGAAAAAAAAAGTGGTACAAAAACAAATAATGAAAACATAAAGACATCCCCATGGACTTTACACGACAATGGGGTCATCACCCGCAAGGCTTCTCCACAACTCCGCCCCAACGATGGGGACTAACACCCTGAACCGCCATCACCCATAGCCTTCCCTTTACCTGAGTTAAGCATAAGCAGGTATACTTACACCAAAGGGGTGTAAGTAGGGTGTGAGCCTAAGATCAATATTATACCACCAGATGATTCCAAAGGGCGTGAAATACAATGTGAACAAAACAAGCAATTTTAAAACACAAGGTGAAACTGTGTTAAAATTCAAAGAAATGCAACTTTCAAATGAAAATAGTTTTCAATCCGAGAATTTAAGAATGTTATCACATTAAATAGAAATGTGAGATACTATAATGTACTGCCAAAAACACACCACAACAAGGGTAAATACCACAAATCCAATGAGTAAACAAATCGGGAACACCCCTAAGCATTAGGTTGTCTCAGGCCCAATGTACCTCATCCCTCGGTGTAAAGTAACCATAGAAAAATCTGTTCTCATGCACGATCCACTAGTAGGGAACATTAACATAACCCAGTGGTCCCCAATCATCATCCACATAGTTTAGTTAGAGTTTTTGTTATCCAAATGCTAAGTGAAACAGGGACAAAACCCATCCGATCCACTAGCCGTACTAGTACAAATCCACCCCACCTAGGTACCCAGGCTTCCCCTTTTGTGCTCAAAAAATTTCAGAAAAAAACACACATCCTTTTGCATATAAAATATCCCTATTGGTCACAAAAAATAGTACATTAGCTACACACATTTTATACCACTTAAAACACACAATAAAATAATTTTATTTTCAATAAAACAACCTCTCAAAACATCACAATATTTTTCACCCAAAGCCCTTTAAAATATCTACTTTAGACACTATGTAAACACTTTTAAGTCATTAAAAAAAATTTAAGTTCAATACCCTTTAATGAAAGCAACAATTCAGTAATGGGGAATCACAATTCTAACCAAGAAGTTATATCTTTTAAAAACCACCATTTTCACACAAACATGGAACTTAAAGCCCATTTGCTTCCCAAAAAACATTTAAACAAACATTCAAAGCAACAAAAAAATAGAATAAACATTCAAAAAATTATTTTCAATCATAATAAAGTTCAATAAAATGAACTAAGTAATTATAGGTCAGCCCAAAATGAACCAATAAATGATTTGAATGAAAAACCCCCAATTTCACCATAAATTGGAACTTAAAATTCATTTCCACTCTAAATTAAACTAAAACCAATTTTTACAGAAACATTCAGGTGAAATAAAAATTATGGTACCATTAACACAACAAAATAATTCACAAAAAATGCACACACAATGGAATCACCTACCAAAGTTACAAAAACCCTTGAATCACCGTGAGAAAATCAAATCGCACCCTCGCCGCAACAAGAGAGTCCTAGATCAAACCTAAAACCACATGAATTGGCCAAGAAAGACCAAAGTTAAACCCTATGTTCAAAAAACTAGTTTTTGGACTTTATGAAACTAAATTATAATCAAAGAAAATATAAGAACAATGAACGAAACCCTAAGTAGTTTGAAAGTGGAAAGAAAATGACTCATTTACTTGAAGTACCTTGAAGTAATCACTCCAGAACACCAGTAGATGATATTTAAAACAGCCAACATTTTGGTTTCGTTCGAAAAATATTTATTAGGTGATTTAGGAGCTGTAATAGAAGGAAAAATATTCATAATTGAGAGATTTATGAAAGAAATAATTTACCTCTTCAAATCAGGACGATTTGAGGAAGCCTATGAAGTTCGTCACCAAATAGCGATTAACCAGAGCTCCAAAGAGGGGTAAAAGAGTTATAATGGGTGTCTAGGTTAATTTGTCTTGGGTGAGACTTGGAATATATGAAAAATATCAAATATTTAATAAGTTATAACATAATCAAAATTTATTTTTAAAACAGTAATTGGGCTTTCGGGCAGGCCCAACCCCTTAGATAAAAACCCAATTAAACCTTGGTTATGGATTTCTAAAAGATCCAAATTAACTTGTTGGTGATAATAGGTTAGGGTAGGCCAAGTAAGAATTTGAATGGATGAAAAATGTTAAAAAATTAAAATTTTATAAAAGATACAAAATTTATTTTTCAATCAGGAATTGGGCACACCGTTTGGCCCAATTCATGAATACTCATCTATTCCTCCCTAAAACCTAGGGAAACCCCCAAAAGAAATCATGGATTTAAATTAAATGAAAAATAACTTTAAAATATGTCATATATGTGATAGAAAAAGTCTGACCTACACAGTGGCCCTTTGACCACGCCTGACCACTCTGAGCTGAACCACCCCGATGTCGCTGAAAGCCTGGCGACTGACTACCACAGCCATGACCTCCACCTTGGCCTGAACGACTGGAAGAACTCTACTTACCTGACTGGTGAGCGACAGGTTGTTCTACTCCTGGATGAGGAGTCATCAAAAAACCCATGTCACCAGCATCTGGTGAAAATAACATACAAAAGTGCTGAAGATTACCCGTCTTACCGCAAGATCGACACTCCTTTAGGTACCTTGGTCAATGTGGCCTCTTATTCCCACACTTCCCACACTAGTAGCACACCACCTGAAAACCAAAATATGAATCTCTCCTACTATGATCTATTCATGTAGTCTCTCTACGACGCATCCTACTATCATCCAGAGAATCACTTACCCTAGATGCTGAACAACCCTTGCCCACAGCTCCAGAATCCCTTAGATTGCGCTCGGTGATCAGCGCTTGGGTGACTATAGAAGATATCGAAGTCAACCTGAAGATGACCACATGGCCCGAGTATCCTACCAGAGACCATCCTCAATATTACATTCAAGGAACAACTCATCTCTCCCTAAAAGGGTGTAAAGTGCTGCAACATGGTGAAGAATGTGGAATACTCCATAACAGAAAGGGTGTCGTGCTCTATACTCATGAACTCTTGGGCTCGATCGGCCATGAAGGTCTCTGTATAGAAGTAGTCATAGAAGATGCACTGAAACTCATCACAAGCCATATTCTGCTGGCATCTCACATGTGAGATCACATCCTAGATCATCTTGGAGGAGCCTCAATGCCTGTTGGTATTGCGATTGACCCTCCTCTCTGGAGGCGTCTCCAGATACTCGAAGATCGTCATCATGGATTCTAGCCAAGAATCTTCAGCTCAGGGTCCTCTATCCCTTGAGAAAGTGGGATGAATATGCTTCTGAAAGACATGCATCAATTCTGCCATCAACAGGGCAGAAGGGGGTGCTCCCTAAAAGGTCTGCATCATCCTCAGAAATCCCTCCCTGAACTGCACATCGGCACTTGTGTCAAGCATAACCGCTGGTGCCAAGACTGGCACAACTAGGGGATCTTCTGATAGTCCCCGATCAGCCATATCCGGTGTCTGATCACCGCCCAGTAACTGGCGTACAACCAAAGGACATCTCGGTGGCATGACTCTGCAAGGTCAATCGCACAACTTATATCTAGATTAACTATGACTGAATCCTAGAAGTGTAAGAAGGCAACAAGAGAAAGAATGAATTCATGTTTTACAAACAAGGATACATGACGTGTATAATGCCTACATGGAGTGTTCCCTAAATAATTTCACATGGGAATGTACTTTTTCTAACCCAAGCCATGTAACACCCCATACACAAAACACATTCTCCTAACACACGGCGTGTACTTGGCTTCTCTTCCCCTACCCGAGTACTTCTAGATGACTGACCCACATGGTTCTCCTAGAAGAAGACTGCACGACATGTTCTCTCTAGACATGGGGTGTACTTGATGAACTTCACCAAACCGTGTTGTTAGTGACATGGATGGATACATGGATCAAACTACATAGAATGTTCTAGAAGGACACAACATGTATTCGAAGAGAATCAACGCACCCGTGTTGTTAGTGACACAACCTGTGTACACGGTCTACAACACGACGTGTACATCTAGTACACGGTGTGTCCTACCAAAAATTTCTAAACCCTGTGTCCCCACCCACACAGTTTGAGATATGGTTAGAGGCTACATGACATGTACATGAAGTAAACGACATATACTCAAGAAAAACAGTTTCATCCCGAACAGAAGAACACATGGAATGTATTCAAAACTACACGACGTGTATTCTTGGTTTTTCCAGACAGTAAGCCTCAGAATCTACTCCAGAGCCCAGAAAAACACTAAAAAATAAATAAAGTGCCAAATTAAGATCATTTGATGGCCCATTACCCTACGAATCAATTCTTGGCATCTTATAAGTGACATATATAAGAATGACAAGGCAATGATCCACCAAATTTCAGTCCATGAGTGCCTATAACACCTCAAGAACCAATGTTTGGCATTCATTCAAAGAAAAACTTATGCAAATCAATAACCAATAAATAGTAGGTATTATATCAAGGCATCTACCAGAACAACATGCATATCGAGCACAACATCTATCACAACAACATGTAATCGCTAATGTAACCAAAATGACATGGCAAGAATGCCTGACATGTGATTTCAAGCAAGTTCCTATATGATGCATGAGATGGTATAACCTAATATCATCAGGATGCAACAGAAATAGAAACTCAATATCATCATCAATAACTGCACTAAATATGTGAATCACCCAATTGTGAAATCAAATCAACTATAAAATTTCCAGACTAGAAAAATTGCAATAAACGAGGTAGATTGGTTTTTCCTTGTACACGGGTTAGCTACTCCTAGGCACAACTTATTACCATGTACCAATTCTATCTTATCCCTAGAAATAGGCTCCAAATAGTAAATCATGAAGAAAAGAATTCTCATGATACAACTTTGAAACATCCCAGTTCCGGATGCCGCCCAGAGACGCCCCTTACCCAGTTGGTCACATGGCCTCAAGTGAATTTCCCTGAATGCCAGAGGCTGCCAACTAGCAGCGAGGGCCTTGGGTAAGATAGGGGGAAACTAGTCCCTCATTTACATAGTAACATAGAGGAAGTAAAAAAATATACACTAGATGAAGTAGTAAACATACTAAACAATAGTAACAATGGAAGACTGATGAAAGAAACAATTGGAGCACACACATATATATAATGCATGATACATGTGTCTAGGAAAGCAGGCAAACAAGTCACAATGCTGAAATAAAGTACAAAACTCAAGTTCAAAAAAAATTAGTAATAGCTTCACAGCATCAAAAGCCCAATCATGGTCCCATTCTCTCCATCCCCAATGAAGTCAAAATCCTAATATAGAGGGGAGCTTTCCCTCATCTATACCTGTAGAAATATAATCATTTTGGGCCCAAAAGCATGTCCCTAATTAGGAGTGAGAATAAATCCCAGTAGGAAACCACCACTAGATCTGTGCCTAATATTCAGTGAATATATGGATGGTAATAAACAAAAGAATGCAGTAAACATAAAAGTACATAGCAGTTACCAAACCTATAGTTTCCATGAATTCAGTTTCATATATCATGAAAATAGCTAATCAAGTAGGAAAACACAAACATGTAGCCCTTTGGGAACTTCTCATGGCCTATCCCCTCTGTTCCTACCTAGAAACAAAATCAACCCTATGGGAAGCACACAGATTCTACCCCTCTAGCTCAAATGACAAGCATATAACAAAGAATCTCTAAGGAAGCTATCTTAGTCAATTCCCTATTTAGTCTGAAGCGTTAAAGACTCTCTGAGGAAGATCACATGGTCAATTCCCCTTATAGTAAATAGTGATAAAGACTCTCTGAGGAAGATCACACAACCAATTCCCTCATATAGTAAATTGTGGTCAAAGACTCTCTAAGAAAGACCACACGGTCAATTCCCCTTATAGTCTAATACACCTGGTTCTAACAGCCCTGTGTAAGTCAATCGAGCATAGAAATTCAATACGGCCCAAGTAATCCTGAAGAACATCTTGTATAACCGTCTACAACATATCAAGAATGTCATATAATATACTCACTCCATCCTATAGTACTTGGAATTGGAAAACATGAAGGAAGCCTAATGGGATAAACATCACCCAATGGTCTTAAACAATATATGCATGAGAAATCACTTCCAAAGAATAGAAATCATCCCTATTAAAATTCAATTAACCTCTAATCAAGCGTACAAGCATGGAAGGCAATTAACAGGGGTAAAACGGTAAACTGGCAATACACCATTCAAGGGTATTGGACAAAACTACACAAATTACTCATAGACTTCCAACAAAAAGGCAATATCCATCTACCTTGTTTTAAAGAGATCGCTATATGTGATCCTCAAGTCATGAATCACCCAAGAACATCGTAGATATACAAAAACATATAAAACGTTCTACATAGGATAACTTGAGAAGGATGAGGAATCTTCAAACGAATATCTATCAAAAGAAAGAGCTTAATGAGGTGATCCCAACACAATAGATGGTGGTCGAATCAGAGATGAGATGCTCATTCGGGGGCTTAGAGAAAGATTGATGTCATACAAAGTGCTCTCGGATGAACTAGGTCAAGAGGTAGTCCTTTTGGTTATTAGAGGTGACCCCATTAAATTTATTGAAAAAAATTAAGTACACAACGTGTACTTTTGATGTACATGGCATGTACTTGCCCTTACTGAGCACCGCTTTTGGGGGCCTCCAGGTCACCACACATCGCTGTGTGTAAGGCGGCTACACAGCCATCACACAACCACTTGCGGTAACAGATTACACAACATGTACTTCTAAAATTTCAATAAATTCATCTTTTTTCTAAAAGAGGAACGAAAAAGGAAAACATACCTCAAAAGAAGATCCAGGTTCTTACACATGCATTTGTAAAGAATTACATATCATGCTTTGAAGGCACTGACTTTTGGTTTTCTGGGGTCGAGTCCTCACATTTGGTATTAGAGGATTCAGTTTAGTTAACTTTGGAAAACCAGAAATGAACAAAGTAAAAATTATTTAAGAATTACTAAGTATTATTTTTCCTAGAAAACAAAAATACTAGTCTTATGTCTCTTTGGAGACATCCAATAAAATTAGAACAATACTAAAAACATGGTAATGTGTTATTAAGTAGTAGTTTAATTTAAATTTCATGATGTCTGATGAAACACTCCTTCTATCTCTCCCAATAGAGATGGTATAAACTATAGTGGTCAAGTCATCTTCAGGGGGATACGAGACATTTGAAAACCATAGGTTATCCTATAAACAACTACATATGGTGTCGAACCGCCCAAACATCCTCTATCATTACCAAGAAAGAAATCTAGTCTACTAATATATTGCATTTGCAAAATTTTCAGAATATAGGAAAAGAAGAATGCTTCCTGAAGCCCTTTTTCTATATTTCACTTTGGATGATAACTACTAAGTTGTAGGTAAATTTCTAGAAGCTACTATGGATGGTGACCATCGAGCGAGCTACCTATTCTAGGTCCTTAGGTTTAGAAGGTTCAGATAACTCTATGACATTAATATTTTCAAGAACAATGTGGTGTGTGGGACTAATATGAATTTAGTTCTCTCTAAACATTACAAAATCCACAATTCTCATGCCTCTTTATGGAAGGCTAAGTAATTTAGACACAGGTTCGACCAAAGCTGTTCACAATGTGTCTAGGCCAAGGGAAACGAGCAGCTGAATAATTACTTAGGAATCCACCTGAGGACATCATCACCCTACCATCGGTGGTGTTCCCAGTAAAGGGACCTTGAAAGTGATGTGTGTCTGGCATTACTGTGGTTGTGTATGAGAATTTTATAATTGAGATGATGCAATTCCTTACAGGGGGACAATGTAACTCCCCAAAAACAAGTTTCTCATATAATAGTAATATTGAGGTTTTATTTATTTTATCTAAACAATGTACAATCTTCAATGTAAACATTATCACACATTGTTTAAAGCATAAAAATAACTATTATTGTCAAACATAATTTATTCTTATCGAATAATTATTTAATAGAATATTTTAAATAATAACTATAATCATATACATAATTTTTCTATTTTCCAAAATGTGATATACATATATGTATATTTTTATATTTTATTTGAAAGAAAATACAATTGTAAATGTATTATTATATATTGTGGTTATAAATAAAATTGAATATTGTTATTTTAAAATATTTTCATGACATTATTTTGCACTATTTTAACTATTCAGATAGTTTCTTAAACTATACTATGAATAATTATATGGGTTTTATATATATTTAATAATATGAAAATTATGATATTATAAAATGGATTAATGTTTCATAACATTATTAACATTTTGAATATATAATAAAATTATTTTAATAGAATGATTAAAATTGAAAATATATGAATGATAGTTTGATAAAAATTATAGTTATCATGAATCATATATATGTGTGTAATATTTAAATTTTTCAAAAGTTTCAAAATTACAAATTATGATTATTATAATACATTTCCAATTATCAATTTAGTTTATACCATTATAAGTATGTAATATGAAATATGTGAATATATTATTTTTAAAAGGATTTAATAATAATAATAACTTTTACCATTAAAAGTATTTTTAAAATATGTTTAATATATTATTAGTTATGTTCAACTGTTGACCTTTTTAATGTTATTCATAATATAATATATAAGGTAATTATATAATGAAAAAAGAATAATATAATAGAAATATTTTGATAATAGTGGAGGAGAAAATTGGAAAAAAGAAATAATGTGAATCCCGTAATAGATTGGAGAGACCATGAGCGAGGTATCGCACCGCAGGGGGTCCGTACTTCTACATTGGCGGTTTAGGGTTTTAGTAGGGTCCGATGTTGGGAGCCGTGAGGTGAGTGCAGGGAGGTCATGCGAGGTCCGTGATCTTTTTTTAGGCTTCGTTCAAGAAGGATAGGTTCTCTGAGGTTCGAACATTGGATGGTGTTATGTTCGTGGTCACGGTTTCCGGTCAAGAAGCGCTAGAGGAGCGTGATTTTTTTGTGGTCACGGACTAGGGGTCGTGTTCGGATCAGGTTTCGTCCGGGGGAAGAAGACGACTCTGACCGAGTTAGGGTTTCAGTATTATTTGATGTTTCGGCATTCATTGATCCAGCGTGAGGTAGGGTTTTGTTTTTTTTTTGGGATCTATCTTGTTCGTTGTGTTCACTTGTTTTTTTAGATCATTGTTTCTCTCTGTTCATATTTGGCCTAATTTACTATTTTTCCCTTTGTCCTTCTCTAAATTACTTTTAGCCCATAAACAGAAACTCATTTTTTTGTCCCCAATTAAAGTTTCGTGGATCCTATTTGGATTCCATCTAATTGAAATATTGGTATTTTATTTCAATCTATGACTATATTGTGACTTTATTTTATTCTGATCCATAAATTTCTATTCGACTACAATTCTAAATTATTTCTGTCAAATTTAGTTTATTTTTGTCTTTTTTTGCTTCCACGTTTTCCAGTATTCACAGCAAGAACAATGTCATTCTGGCTATAAATGCCTTGTGCCTTTGTCCAGTTTGATTATGCAACTCGGTTTTTCTGTCTAGCAGAGCATGTTCCCAACACTCTGTCACTCCAGCTTCAGTTTATTTTATTTTAATGGTTATTTAAATTTATAATTATTTTCTATTATACACATATGATCTTCAAAATTAGTGTTTTAAAACATATATAGGGTTAAAAAAACCCATTTTCATAGAGGAATATTTTCTTATAAAGGTTAAATGTTTGTCTTGAACATTTATTTAATATAAGATGTAATCTTTTGTAAGGAAAATTAATTTATTTCATGTTATACTTTCAATTTTCTGGTTGGCGTAAGATTTTTAAATTTTTTTTATTATATAAAATTTATCATACAGTTTTAGTATATAATTAGATATATATTGGTATATTTATTTGTATCCAATCTAGTTCATGTTTTGAAATGCTGGACATTTTTGTTCAAGATCATATAATGTTGTACGGATTCATTTTCAAGTGTATTTATATCCACGAACCGGATTATACACTTTTTATATAATCATATGCATATAAATATATTAACAAATTCATGTGACTCAAACCAAATCAGTTTTAGAAATTTTAGAAGATGCTTTCCATCCCATAAATAATGTTTTTGGATGAAAATTATGTTTTGTGTTCAATTAGATTTGTACTTCTTATGAAAAACCAAATATATTGTTATGTTCATATTCAGGTATATACATATATATTTACATGCATCTGAACCTATCTATACTTTCAAAGGATGAATTTTGTGTTCTCAATTATTTTTTTAGGTTTAAATGATGCAAGGGTTTTATTTTGAATGATTATACTAATCCAATGCCAAATATGAACTTTTGAATATTCAGATATACATGGGTAATTAATTAAAAATATGTATGTTTTTTTAAGGTCAGTACCAATATTTAAAAGGTGAGTTGGATGCGAAATGTGCTTTGGGTATAATGGGATTTATATTTACTATGAAAAACCATAACTTAAATATATATATATATATATATATATATATATATACGGTTACACACGTTTCAAACCAAACATGGTTTGGTTTTTAATCAAGTGATAATGGTGTATTAAATATGTTTTAAAAGTATTGATTACGTATGAGAAATTATTAAAACAAGTAATCAAGAAAACTCATAGATAAACTTTTTTTATAGTTTCTGAAACCTTAATTTCATGTTTCTATGGTATTACATGATCGACATTGTTGAATTTTATGATTAAAAAGATTATATACTTTTCTATTTGACCAAAATATATTAATATATAAAAGGGTGTGTTAAACCATGTGATCATGTTATGATCACTTAACGTTTTATCAACTATGGTGATCGTTTTAAGTAAAGTAATGATGTAATATAATTTCTTGATCACTAAAACTTTTTATCAGCATATTAAATAACATGTATTTTCATTCATGGAATAAGGATTTTAAATTAAAGGATTGTCATTTTAACATGTCATATGGGAAAAACCTTCTTACTCATTATTTGATGCGCTTTAATAATTATCTAATGTGAAAAGGATGTGTAATAAGGCATGTATGCCTTCGATAAACTGTTATTCCATATTTTCATTATTATCTTTCATATTATGTATTTTTGGATTAAGGGGACGCATTTTCCATTTTATTAATTTTTCACTCAATGATGTAAGCATGTGGCATATCATAATAACGAGATATGAAATCAAATTACTCAAAGTGGTATGGGACACCATGAGTAACATGAAATAAAATTTAATTATTCAAGTTGGTATGAGACACCATGAATAAAATGAAATGTGTATGTAATTATTCAATTGGTATATGACATTTTGAATATATAGCCCAGTATAGCATATAAGTAATGTATTGGAATTGTATTTTTCTTATGTGGGGACTAGTAAATGTAAGCCCTCCGGGTTGGAGTTCGATTATAGATTCACTTCGGGATAGAGTCCAGTTACAGAGACTCTCTGGGTTGGAGTCTAGTTACAGTTAGCCCATAAGTCTTGGCACGAGGCCTTTACATAGTAATTAAAGTCCGGTATTATTCATTGCCTCATTATGTGTATGATAATTAATTAAAGAAATTGATATTCGACTTGTAAAATATCCATGGTTAAGTGCCAGTACTTATGTGCATCAGAAAAGTAAAGGCTTATGGCCTGAAATATGTTTAGTACTCAGTTATTTAGTACTCGATATATGAAATTGAATTATTACCTTTACGTGCAACAATGATTATTCATTACTCTTAGTTGTTTAATTTATTCTCTCATATTTACATGTCATACATATTTGGAATGTATTTTATTTATTACTCCAAATGAGTATGCCTATAAACGAATCAAGTACACTTTTAATTCTGTTAGCATGTTTTTAATTAATCACTTTTATGATATGTTACATGTGTTACAACTTTTCTTTTAGAGAAATTTTTTATGGAAAGGTTTAAATAATGTTTTAAAAAGATATATTGTTTTATATTAAAACCCCTTACAAGGAATTCATATGATCACTATATCTTTTTGATTAAAATTTTAAGGTATTAGTTTGAGCTAAAGAAGTATTATCTATGTGGCTGGTTTCCTAAAACCTGGAAATAATTCGATCCTCTATATAGGACATGATGTGTAGTTTATTAGTGCATGATTTGGTAAAGAAATACCCATCACGATTATAAGGAACCGACTACTGGTTTTCCAGGACTGAGTCTTCACATAGGGGTAGGGTCTAATAGGGTACACTAACTAGAGCACCTAGCTCTTGTACCACCCCCCTCATACCACCATCCGCAGTACTAGAGCTACTAATAGGCTTCTTGTAGATTAAATAAAACATATGTGGTGAATCATTTATAATATATTGAATCAAAATTAATCACATTCCATTATATGTTTTTGATATATATATATTTCAAATGAAAAACGCATAACCTGAAATAATAGAGGGATTCCCTTCTCTGTCATTCTATGATTGTTGTTCATCATACATTTTCTTCACTACTCCTAAATAGGATTCATATCCATCATTTGAAAAAAAATATGGATGTAATTAGAAATGTATAACTAATGTGTAACCCTAAAAAATGATACATGACTTATTTTTCTTCTGTCATTTTGTTCATATTTTATGTTAGGTATTTTATACATTTTTTGATAGGTAATTGTTTTCATTTCTTTTGATTTTCATATCAGTATATTTTATATGTAAAATTCAATTCCTCATATTTTTTGTTGTATTTTAATTTTTTCAGTTGTGTTTAGTTTTATAGGATTTAATACAGTTCAATTCAATATTATAATATGAAAATAAAATAAAATTACAACAAAAAAATTTAAAATTAACAATATGTTCATGTCAGATAAAAAATATGTCTAATCAGTATAAATTAATTATGAGAAGTACCAACCTAATCTACCCATTTAGAGCTAAATCATAATAACTGAGAACACGGATGGATGATAGTATATTTTTCCAGCCACAACATCAAGATCACTATCAACTCTTAAAATTGATCTATTAGAGTCATAATAATTAATAAATGGATTTTTTCCAATGGTATTACGAATAGTGTAAATACTATCATCATCATAATCAAAAAAATATCTTAGAATTACTTCAATAATGACACCAAATTTAGGTCAAAGATGATATTTGAAATAACAAACATGTTTTTTTCATTAATTCCATTGGATATGGTTCATCAGTTGCAAGATTGTGATCCATGTCAATAACTCAAAATAAAAAATCATCAACAAAGGTTACATACCTCCTCAAAAAATCAATGAATGACATTTCATTATCGTGAATTGACCATGGAAGTAATAATCCAATATTATTATTTTCCCAATGACTCCATAATAAGATACATTTTCAAAACAATGTTTGTCATCCAATGCACTGGTATAACAGTATGTTCTAGCAGTCATCCTAACATCATCATGTTGTGTTCTTATTTCCTTTAAAGTTCAGTTATAACAAATGGATACCCATTGATCACAATTAATTTATATTCACGAAAAATAGTATTAGGACCATTACCCAAAACTCGTATTTCCTCAGAAACAAAGTGAGAAAGAAAACTCGATACATGATATATAAAAGAAAATTAAAATTCAATAAATATTGTATTTATTTATTTATTAAAATAATATTTTTACATTCAATTTCAATAATGAAGAAAAAAAATTCTATAAAAAATCTCTCTCATTCTCAATAATAAAGAACAATGCTTTATGTTTATAATTTCTTTATGTTCCAAGTAGAAAAAAATATAAATATTTTAATAGATATCTAAATTTACAAGAGATGATATAATATATACATATTCAATTTACTTGTTGTATTTATCAAAAAAATAACATTTGAACAACTCTACGATTTGTTCCATCTCCCGCTCATCAAGGCATGATGTCACCAATTTGTATGATCCATGAATTCCTCCTATATAAGGAATTTATAGAAAACTGGGTCATATTTTATCATATTGTTCTTATTCATTTCTCATTAGTCTTTTCATTCTAATAGTAAGATCATACAAATACATTGAATATAAATCCATACATACTTGAGCCATATAACCATTCACGATAGAACCTTCAGGATGATTCTTATTCTAGACATAATATTTCAATGTGTATATATTTCTTTTAGTTGGATACATCCAACGAATAAAAATATATCTTTCGCTATGTATTTTGGATGGAATATGGGAAATCATCTGAAAAATGAATGTGAAGAATTATGGAGGAAATATTTTCTCTAACTCACACAAAATAAATGGTGTCCCTACCAACGTTGGTTTCAAGAAAGACATTGACAACATCTTATCAGAAAGATTTACAAAAAAATAGAACAACCAAATAATTGAAACCCTTGAATTATTTGTCAAATGATGATGGATTTTTATTGGAATCCACTCATTCATAAGGATGTGATAATCATGAGTTTTCAAAGAATTCAACTTCAATTTTTATCTATAAACATGTTTTGAAATATTTCTTGAATAATTATAAAGAACATTAATAATCTCTCATACATCCATAAATTTATTTTTTTCTGTAGGTGTCATCACATAAGAGAATGTGAAAGTTTTGTTTTATTTTCACTAATACACATAGGATACAATTATGGTCTAATACACTAATCCACCATGTCACGCCAATATATTATATCATAATTTTGTCATTCATTTGTCATTTAAGAGAATCAAAAGAAACATTTCACTTATATTCTTTTCAATATGAATTACATATAAGAAATGACCTAAATAATTGGCTGACCAATAAGAAAACACAAATAATTTTATCCTCTTCTACAAATTATATCATGTACTATTAGAACATTCTTCCACTTTCAAGATTTCACTTGAATGTTACTGAATGAAATAATGAAATCTTAAAATTCCTAAGGAACATTAGTTATAGACAGATAATGATGTGGTTCATCAGTATATATGGTATTGTAAAATAAATAATTATTATTTCAATGTGGATGTTCCATTATAAATAATAATCAATTTCCTAGAAAACTAAAACTATATCTATATTTAAGTATTCTGGTTCAAGTATTCCTCATGAAAATAGGACATGACAGTTTTCCCTTAATTCCCCATCCATACATCATTACATAAGCAAGGAAATCATTGATCATCTACATATGAACAACATGCATCTGAAATAAGTCTTTCAAGCATGTATTTTATGTACACACACCGATATCCTAAAAATGTTTCAAATATTTTTATTAATGGTTTCAGGTAATAATTTATATCATTTATGTGATTAGAATGTCCAGATATGAGTATACTCATAAATGCTATTAGTTTTTTCATATACAACGATGGGGAAAGGTTATAAATGTGTATGAAAACTGGAAATGTGTTGAGCGAAGTAACCATATTCCCCAAAAAAGTAAAAACATCACATGAAATAACCAGCCTCACATTACACACATCAACAACAAAGTTAGGATATCGAGAATCAAATCACTGTAATGAAAATCCATATACGGGTTGAGCAAACTATTCATTATTATTCAATATCTTGTTATCATTCCATAAATGTTTTATTTATATTCCATTATAAATTTCTTGATTTTGGAGTCTAGAGATAAATGGAATGATCCACATTACATTATGAGGCACCCAACATGGTGTTCCATCAGCTTTTGGAATACATTGGGATTTTCAACAATTTATACAATCATTTATTTATCTATTTTCCTCCCAGAATAAGCTTCAATAATTCAAGAATGTATTAATATTGTTTTTTTTAAAATACATGTTATTCAACTAACATACAAACAATATAGTAGCTTGAAGGAATTTTTGAGTCATCTAGAAGTAATTCTTTCAAGAAGGTAAGATTTTAATTAATGGAAGTTTTCGAAATCCCATAAAATGTTTTCCCCTGAAAAAATCAAACTAAAAATTCTATCTTTTTCATTTTACCTCATTTACAATGTACTGAAGTCATCACAACATCATTTCATTTTTTTCACCTTATCAATATCATCAACTTCATTGCAATCATCATTTTTACTCCCATCAAAGTCTTCTTGGGTTGACATCATTTACTTCTCATGATAAGAAATATGCTAAAACTATTCATATATAAAATTATCCAATCTAGTCCTCTCATTTGGATCATCATCATTTTGGGATTCCATTTTCACCCCATTGTGATACCACCCATAGTAGTTTGTTTGAAAATCAAATTTGGTTATATGGTATCTAACTTCGTCAAAGCTCAACCAAGGTCCTCCAACCCAATTTTAAACTTAGAAGAATTTGTGACCACAATCTAATTCATTTATATATGAAAAATCTAAAAATATCTCCAAATTGTTTTGAAAATCGGTTGAGTTCCTATCGGTTTTATACATCCATGTTCTATACATTCTTTAAAATAATTTTAATAAGCTATTTTGTGAATGAAATTCAACAATATGGAATATGAATCGAAAATATATTTATGTAAATGATAATTTTTCACATTATATAAAACCATAACTGACACACTACTATATATGAGAATCATAATATGAAAGACAAAAAAATAAAATAAATATAAAACTGTAATACTGAATTGAAACATGATGGATGTTATAGAAACTAATTATAAAAAGAATGATCTTTCTAGGATAATTATGTAAAATATTTGGCATTAATTATAAATTTATATATTTCATTGTAATATATATTTAATGACATATTTGTAAACAAGGGTGTCCTTCAAGTATTACTGATAAATGACATTTTTCATAGGGTGTGTTATTTCAAAGTTCTTTATCTTAGTGTTATGAAATAGAAACATGTATGTTCTCAAAAAAATGATATAAATCTAGCATGATGAGTTATTCAATGGTAGATTGTCTTTATGGTATACCAAAATGTGTTATATTTACCTTTGTCATGTCCCATCTCCCGGGGAAAGTGTCGTAACTACCCGAAGTCCGCCTTCCATAGGTCAGAGGCTGGTGAATAGCACCAAAGGCGTATATCCAGAAAATGTGAAGGAATTTCCTTTATAATAGTAAACAAACTCATTAGGGTACAAAAATGGAAGCAAAACACTAGGTAAGAACTCTATACAAAAATTGTGCTGGAAATTAAAAGGGGCTCGAAATAGAAGCCCAAATGTAATGTACAAGTACAACTAAAAAATGGGGAAACAACTAAAAGGTAAAGAGCATCTCCTGGATCATCCTATGGGGTTCCTTACTAAAGGGTAGGTAAAAATGGCCACCTCCACACTCCACGTCCATTAAAATCCACTGTGTACCGACTCATCATAAGGTCCACCTCTAGGTACCGTCGAGTCCTGGGGCTCTTGGCCTCCGTCAGCGCTGTCAGTCGTCTGCATCCATAACAATGAGGTGCGGGCATAGACCGTGCATGGGTGAGTATAACAATACATAGTAGTAACCATGAGACCATCATGGTCTCACAATATCCATCAAGGATATAACACAAATTACGAAATCAACGGATAACCATTACTTAGGTATATGCCCATACATATACCTAAGTTATCTAGTAACCCATCTCTATCATGAGGAAAACACAAAATTCAAAGACACAGCTCAAACCAGGATTTTTATTATTGAAACCATGACTGGTGGAACAATCCTCCTCTATCGAGTATAGTGGGCCTGCCGTGTCACACAGAGGAACTTCCCACTATCCTTGGACTACAGAGGCACTCCTCCAGTTGAGTGTCGTGGGTCTAATGCGTCACACATAGGCACTCAAAACCGTGGGTCTGCCACTTCACAAAGAGGCTCTCCCCCTAATAGCTTACAGAGGTACTCCTCTTGTTGAGTACCCTGGGACTACCGTTCTCACACAGAGGTTCTCCTCTGCCATGGGTTTGCCGCGTCACACAGAGGCGCTCCCCACTGATCTAGTAGAGTCACTCCGAGTCAAATCGGTCAAGCAGTCATCAGGTCTCACCCTACTACAAGGTCTCTATACACTGTCTTCTCGTCACCAGAAGGATCCACTCCACAACCTATTCTTAGATACTCCATGTGTCACTATCTCTCATTTATAAGTCTCTCAATGGACTACCACATCATAGGGGTCTCAACACAACAGATAGCGCGTCAATCGGGTGCCCAGTTTGTGAGTTATTATCCTTTTAGTCCTGGGGGCCCGGTTCGATTCATTTAAAAACAAACCCATCCATATCTCAAATATACCCAAAACATCAGTGGGGTATACTCAAAGGGACCATCTCTCATCGAGATTACCAGCGCTGCTGATGGCTCGTCAAACAGACGTTCGATGCCACATATATGTCCAATGTAAGCAATGGGTCAGCAGTGGGCCTGAGTCATGTTTGACCCGGTCAGACCGACTCGCCAACCCTATCTGGGCCGACCCAGTCTAGGTCAACCCGGATAGACTCGATGGGTCTGACCCAGCCCGTTGGGTGGGTCATCCCACTATGTTAGGCCAGGTCCGCTGGGCCCGGCCGAGTGGACTGCAAGGGAAGTTCAGCCTGGATGTCGCCTCGTAGGCGCCTCGGCCCGAAGGTTGAGGCCGGTTCGGCCAGAGCCGCGAGGGGTGAGGCTTGGGAGGTTGGCGGCTGCGAGGCCAGCGGGCAGGCCACGCGGGTCTTGGGTAGTTCGGCTGGATGCCGAGCAGTCCGCAGATGCGCTGGGCAGGGCGTGGGGGCATGCGGGCAGCGCACGGTGGTGCTGGGCAGGGCACAGGGGTGACGGGCTGGCCGCCGGCAGGGCTGGGCAGGCCGCGGCGGTGCACGGGCAGTGGGCATGGGTGCCGAGCAGTGTGCAGGGCGCGCGGGAAGGCCGTGGGGCAGGTCGGAGCTCGCGGGGCGACATGTGGGTAAGCCGCGGCCCACGCAGTGGGGTGCAGTGGTGTTTGGCCATTAATATAGGTGCACTGCGGGGGTGGGGCGATTCCCGGAGGCCGTAGGTAGCGCTGCCTTCGTTCTTTCCACCTTTGTTGTCGTCGCCTTATCGCCATGCTGAAGAATCATTATAAAATAACAGCGGAGGGAGTCGGGCCATGTTAGTTTGGTCAACACCCTCCGCATTTAGAGACGATAACATTTGGGTCATCATAATGAAGCTCAACAATTAATTACAACACTTTGTATCAATTTTTATTCAATGATCAGAGGAAGAAAAGGGAAGCATCAAAATATAGTAACCCCCACCTTAATATTTGTCATTTGTCGTTCATTGACATTTGATATTTCGGGAAGAAGATGAAAGAATTTGTCATTAGTAGTGTCAGCCATGCTCTCCGAATCCCGAGTTGAGTCGGCTGCGAAAGGTGCTCCACATCAGTAGGAATTGAGGAAAGAATTCAAAGAAAAAACCTGGCGCTCATCGCGTTCTTCGTTGGGAGGAGCATTCTTCGTTGGGAGCACCTTTCTCCCAAGATCCTCTCAATTCCACCAAGATAGATATGCCAACAATATAATATTAGATTAGTCATCTAATATTATGTTGGAACTCCAATTCAAAAAGGTGAATTTAAAAACTGGCTCCACCAAATTAAATGCACGAGTGTTGGCTCATTAATTTGGAGGATGCCAAGAGGATCTCCATAATAAAACAAATGCGTTGGAACAATTAATTGCGCAGGGGGGACAAGAGACTCTCCCTCATTAATGAGAGAGAGTGGGGAGGTTTCATCCTCCACCGTCAATAGGCGTCAGATGGTCCACACCCCTATCATTAATAGGGAGGTTATGTGGGTCTGGTGGTCCCCACCACAATTATCGTCCCATGGGGGGTTGTTCTTGAGTGGGCCCAACCACCATAACCTCTAATGGGAGGTTAGGGTGTGGCGGTCCCACCACCGACTCCCAAGGGGAGGTTCTATCCAACACACTCAACACATGGCAACATAAAAATAAAATAATGTGTTGTACTTTATTGTATTATTTTTTTATTAAAAATCAAAACACTAACTTTTATTCATGATCGTCTGTCATCAAGGAGAAAGTTTTCTTAAGAGAATACTGCCACTATGAGTTTAATGGTGCCCTTAGATATCATTTCTGAGCACCAACTAAAAATTTATCAAAACCCGCTCATACGTTTACTGAACGTACCCGATCAAAACATCAGAATTTGATTCCGAGAACAATGGGCCTCAAAATCAAGCGCCATAAAATTTTGTGGACTTGTGAAAATCCCATGTATTTAAGAAAAAAAAAATTCATGGAATTTTGGATTCATTACATTATTCCCACCTCAGGGCTTTACGTGTCCGTAAGCTAACACTCACACTAAGGGAACAAATGGGGATATTGAGCATGCATATGAGCCTCCCGCTCCCATGAGCTGTCTTGGAGGTTCCCATGATTCCAATGAACGCACACTAGAGGTATCGACCATCCATGTAGGACCCAATCCTTTTGATCCTCAATCTCCACTAAAACCTCGGTGAAAGTCTCCCCATCGCCGATGTCCATCTCCCCATGGTTGATGATGTGAGAAGTGTCATGAACGTATCTCCTCAGCTGAGATACGTGGAAGACGTCATGCACCCAGTGCAACTGAGGCGAAAGAACTAGGCGGTATTCCACCTCGCCTACTCTATTGAGGACCTGAATGGTCCAATTAACCTTAGAGATAACTTCCCGCCTAGGACAAATCTCTATAGACCTTGTTAAGGTGATACTCATAGGAAGACGTGGTCACCATCCTAGAACTCTAGATGTCTGCCACTCTGGTCAGCATACGACTTCTGTCTGCTCTGTGTAGTATTGATTCGCTCCTGGATGATGTTCAACTTCTCCGTGGTAGCCCGTACTATCTCTGGTTCCACTAGTGCTGACTCCCTAGGTTCTGTCCAACATAGGGGAGATCTGTAAGGTTGACCAAACAAGGCCTCCAATGGTGACATACCGAAGGTGGAGTGATAGATGTTGTTCTAGGAAAACTCCACAAACGGTACGTGATCCTCCCAACTGCGACTGAAGTCAAGGACGCATGAACGTATCATTTCCTCGAGGGTTTGATTGGTCCACTCAGTCTGGCCATATATCTGAGGATGGAAGGTGGTTCATAGACGTAGTTGCGTCCCGAAAGCCTGCTTCAACCCATTCGATATCTGGGAAGTAAACCGTGTTTCATGATCAGAGACTATAGAAGTTGGTACTCCATGAAAATGCACAATATCCTGTACATAGAGGCATCCCAATATCTCTTCTGAGCCCCGTTCTCTGATCAGTTGGAAGTGGGCCGACATGGTGAGTCGGTCGACAATCACCCAAATCGAATCACGACTCCTGGATGTACATGGAAGACCCGTCACGAAGTCCATGGATATCCCATCCCACATCCACTCTGGGACCTCTATGGGATGAACCAATCCTGTTGGTACCTAGTTCTCCACCATCACTTGCTGACAAGTGAGGCATCATGAGACAAACTCCACTACCACCTTCATCATACCTAGCCATCAGTGTTATCGCCGAAGATCCTAGTACATATTCACCACTCATAGATGTACCGGTAGAGGGGATGTGTGGAACTCCCTCAAAAATTCCAGCTGAAGTGAAACTGGTACCAAGGTATGTCCTTTGAAGATGATGGCATGCTCCCCACCATCAGAATATCCAACATGTGTCTGCCTTGTGGATATCTGAGCACGTCGTGTCTTTCAGTCCTCTTCCCCATGATGTGCCTCCCTGACTCGCTGATGATGTGGGGTTGTGACTGTAAGAGACTGTAGGAATTCTGCATCATTGCTATCCACAAAGGATATATGTAAAGAAGCCAGCTACTCTGTCACCTCTCCTAACAACTATTTACCAGATCTCCTACTGAGAGCATATACTACAATGTTCCCTTTCCCAGGTGTATAGACTATCTCAAAGTCATAATCCTGGAGAAACTCGATCCATTTCTATTGTCTCAGGTTCAGGTCCTTCAGATAGAAGATATACTTGAGACTCTTGTGATCAGAGTATACGGTAAAAAGTTCCCCCATTAGATAGTGAATCCACATATTCATGGTGAAGACCACTGCTACTAACTCCAGATCATGGGTAACGTAGTTATGCTCATGCTACCTCAGCTGCTGAGAACCATATGCGATCACAGCTCGCTCTTGCATCAGGACACACCTGAGTATGCTCCCTGATACATCGCAGTAAACTACGTCCCCTACGCCTTCCTCTGGAAGCTTCAAGATGGGGGAACTAGTCAGCCTCTTCCTCAGCAACTGAAATATTTAATGGTATCTCTCCAACCAAACGAAGGATTTCCCCTTCTTCGTCATGGATGATAGTGGCACTACCACTCTGTTGAAGTCTGGAACGAATATTTGTTAGTATACATTCAAGCCCAGAAAACTCTGTACCTATGTCACACTTCTGGGTGGCTAACAAGAAAGTATCACCTCAATCTTCACTAGATCCAGTACAAATACAGCCTCCGAGATGACATGTCCCAAGAATTGAACCTTTCAAATCAAAAACTGGCACTTCGAGAGCTTACCAGAAATCTGGTTCTCTCTGAGTGTGTCAAGTACTAGCCGGAAATGGTAGGCATGCACCTCCTCAGTAGTCGAGTAGATCAAAATGTTGTCGATGGAGACTATGAAAAAGAGATCTTGGTATGGATGGAATATCTTTTTCATGAGATGCATGAACACTACTAGTGTGTTTTCTATGATGAAGGGAGTAACTAAGAACTCGTAGTGGCCGTAACAACACCTGAAGGCCGTCTTCTACACATCATCATCTCGAACCTTGAGCAGGTGATATCCTGATCTGAGGTCAATCTACGAGAACTACCAAGTTCCCTTTAGCTGATCAAAGAGGTCATTAATTCTCGGAGGTGGGTAATTGTTCTTCACAGTCAGCTAGTTCAAGTGACGGTAGTCGACACATAGCCTTAAACTCCCATCCTTCTTCTTGGTGAACAGAATCAGAGATACCAATGGAGAAACACTGGGACGGATGAATCCCTTTCCCTGCAAGTCCTCTATTTGTACCTGCAGCTCGCAACGCTCCGTGGGAGCCATCCAATATGAGGAGGTAGTCCTGGAACACTATCAGGAAAAACAACCGCATACTGGTCCACCACTACAGGATAAGTTAGACTCTCCACATCTACTGCTCTGAGGGTACGGAAATCCAACTGGTGAGTGATCAACTTCACCCTCCCCTGAGTATGTATGTCTTGTATAGCAAAGGTACCCTTCTCTCCAGAAAAGGTAAACCTGGTCTCATCCATCCAGAAACACTGTAATTTTAGCCTAATACAGTCAATCTGAGAATGGACTTTAGATAACCAGTCCATACCCAAGACAACGTCATATGGCCTCAGCACCATTACTAGAAGAACTAAGACGAATCTCTTACCTCCTAGAGTAAGCTCTCACTGCCGGAACCAATGTGTACTCGTTGAATCAGCTCTCATAGGAGTCTATAGCCGTAAGGATCGATCCAACGACTCCGTCGGAATCTCCAAGCTCTAAACTAGCATAGTGGTAATGAAAGGGTGACTAGCACCGGTGTTTATAAGTACTGCAGCTAAGGTGGCGTAGAAACAGATCATACCTAGAATCATCTCTGGAGAGCCATGTTCTTATGCTTTAGTTTCCTGAAGTTGTGCTCTCCCCTTTCTACTTGCTCCCTGTAGTCGGGGTGGACCACATGGTGGTGGTGGTGGTAGCACCTCATAACGTTGTACACCGCTAGCTACTCGACCCGCTCCTCTGCCACGTCCACCTGATCCCTACAGACCACCTCAATCGAATATCTGCCTCTACCTGGGAGGTCCCTCAACTGTCTGCTGATCATCAGAGTGGCGGGTAGGACAGTCACGGGCCATGTGACCAAGACTGCTGCATGAGTAACACTGCTTACTACCGGCATGTGTGCCTCTACTCTGTGTGCCCCACACAACCGATCCTGAGTCATGTGGTCGACCACCTGTAGGTCTGGTCCTCTTGGAACTCTGTGACATCTGTCTACTGTCAGCTGTATAACACTCCGCTGCATGTCGGCTAGTAGTGGGTGTTGCTACTAGAGACTGTTCATCAAGTAAACTCTCTACTATGGGAGCTCTCTCTAACATCCCCTCCCGAGTCGGGATGCTAAGTGGGATCACCGAAGCAATAATCTCCCTCCCGAGTCCCTGCTCGAAGTTCCGGGCCCTAAAGAATATGTCTCGTACCATATCAGTGGAGTAGCGCGAGGGGTCGGTGATCCTCACTGCGTACTGCGCCACCATCTTGTTACCCTACCTTAGATGAAGTAGCTCCCGTATCCACACTGTACGAAGGGTGGTTGGTACAAAATCCTCCCAGAAAAGGCTCTTGATGTCTGCCCAAAGAAGTGTCATCTCGTCATGAACCCAGTGCATCAGGCTCCACCATCTTCTTGCTGCTACCTGGAGGAGGATTGCAGCAAGGATCACCATAAGGTCTATTGGTGTCCCTACTATCCTGAATACTCTCACCATAGACTCCACCCAATCCTCAGCCTCCTATGGGTCCATCTCTCCCCTACACATGGGTGGCATCTGGCGCAGAAACTCATGCAACGCACTCAAGCGGCGTGCACTCTCTACTGCTAGGGATGGTGGCATCGGTGGACCAATGGGGAGTGGTACCACTGGTTCCCCCACTGGTTCATCAACTGGAAGAAGGCCCTGCACCGAGGTGTCATCGCTCGGTGGGATGTTAGTATGTACAAATCTCGAGGCTCTAATTGGTCGTCTGTGGGGAGGCATCCTAAAAGAAATAGATGTGACATGGTCAAAAGACTATACCTAGTGAGCTGACCTGGTTGAGATGAATTAAGAAAACATTTATAAAACACACACGCAATCAGTGTTTTCGTGTATTGAGTCGGTAATTAGAGATTAGGGTCCTGGTGTATGGATACGTCGGTCGCCCGCACCAACACGAGACTTCCTGAAATGAAAACCACACTTAGTACCCTTAACAATATTTCTTCACAAAAAAGAAATATCATAGTCCTATGTTCTGTGGTAGAACCGAATCCTTTGATACCAATTTTTCATGACCCGTCCCTTGGGGCCCGTGTAATAACTACCCCATGCCCGCCCTCCATAGGCTAGGGGCTGGCGACTAGCACCAAAGGCATACATCTCTTAACTGGGAAGGCATTGCCTTTATTACTGTTAACAAACACATAAGAGTACACAACTAGAAGCAAAAAACTATGTAAATGTTGTATACAAGAAGTGTGCTGGAATGTAAAAGGGGCCGAAAATACAAGCCCAACTGTAAAGTACAAGTACAACTGAAAAAGGGAGAAACTGTTAAAAGGTAAAGATTAGATCTTGGATCATCCTCTAGGGTTCCTACCTGAAGGGTAAGTATAAATGGAAACCTAAACACACCACTTCCATCAGATTCCACGATGTACTGACTCTTCGTAAGGTCCACCTCCAGGTACCGTCTAGTCCTGGTGCTCTCGGCCTCTGTCAGCGCTGTCTGTTGTCTGCATCCAACACAACGAGCTGGGGGCATAACCCGTGTAGGGGTGAGTATAACGATACTCAGTAGGGACCCCATGATCGTAAAGATCATACAAAATCCAACAAGGATAAAACACAAAGTACGAAATCAATGAATAAACATTACTTAGGTATAATCCCATAAGTATACCTGTGTTATCTAGTAACCCATCTCAATCCAGATAAAAACACAAAAGTCAAAGAAGCAGCTCAAATGAAGATTTTTTTTATCAAAACCATGTATACTAGCATACTTCTCCTTTATCGAGTACAGTGGGCGAGCCGTGTCACCTATAGGCGCTTCCCACTATCCTTGGACTTCTATGTCACTCCTCCAATCGAGTGTCATGGGCCTACTACATCACATAGAGGCGCTCCCAACCGTGGGTCTTCCGCATCACACAGAGGCACTCCCCCTTATAGCCTACATAGGTACTTCTCATGTCAAGTATTGTGGGTCTTCCATGCTTACATAGAGGTTCTCCTTTGCCAGGGGTCTTCCACATCACACCAAGGCTCTCCCCACTGGGCAGGTCGAGTCACTCTGAGTCGAATCAGTCAAGCCATCGTCAGGTCTCAGCCAGCTTCTAGGTCTCCGTATTCAGTCTGCTCGTCACTAGAAGGATCCACTCTATGAGCTACTGTTAGATAATCCAAGTGTCGTGAAGTCTCACGTAGATTTATCTCAATGTACCTCCATGTCCTAGGGGTCTCAATGCAACAGACGATGCGTCAATCAGACGCTCAGTCAGTGAGTTATTTTCCTTTTAGTCCCAGGGGCCCAGTTGGATTCGTTTATGAACCAACCCGACCATATCTCAACTATACTTTGAACTCTAGTGGGGTATACACAAAGGGTCCATCTCTCATAGAGATTACCAGTGCCGCTAATGGATCTTCAAACAGACATATGGTGCCACATATATGGCCAACGCAAGCAAAGGGTCGGTATTGGGCCCCGGTCCGGTCCGACCCGGTCGGACTGAGTCGGCCTAACCCAGTATGGGCTGACCTAGTCAATGTCAACTCGGATAGACCCAATGGGTCTTACCAAGCCCATTGGGTGGGTGGGCACACTATGATTGGACCAGTCTGCTGGGCCCGGCCCAGCGGACTGCGAGGGCAGTTCAGCCCGGATGCTGCCACGTGGCCCACTTGGCCAGATGACCGAGGCCAGTTCGGCCAGCGCTACGAGGGGTGTGGCTCAGGAGGTCGGCGGCCAAGAGGCTAGAGGGTAGGCCACGTGGGGAATGGGTAGGCCGTGGGTGCGCCGGGAGGGACGTAGTAGCACGTGGGTAGCACATGAGGGTTCCGGGAAGGGCGCCGGAAGAGCCGGGCAGCACGCGGGGTGCGGTAGCCCTTGGGCAGGCAGCGAGGTAGACCAGAGTGCATGGGCAGGCCAGGGTGGGGTGCGGCGGTGCACGGGCAAGCTTCGGGTCAGGTCGCAGCATTCATGGAATCACACGGGTAAGACGTATTTCGCACTGTGGGGTGCAGCGGTGTTCGGCCGAAAGTATAGGTGCGCCATGGGGGCGGTGCAATTTGCGGAGGATGATGGTAGTGCAGCCATCATCATTTTCACCATCATTTCCATCGCCTTATCTCCATGCTGATGAATCATTACAAACGAACGATGAAGGGAATCAGGCCTTGTTATTTTGGCCAACACCCTGTGCGTTTAGAGATGATATCATTTGGATCATCAGAATGAAGCTCCACAATTAATTGCAACACTTGGTATCAATTTCTCATTCCATGATGAGAGGAAAAAAAGGGAATCATCAACATACAATAACCCCTACCTTAATATTTTTCGTTTGTCATTTGTTGACATTTGAAGTATCGGGAAGAAGATAAAATAATTCTTCGCTCGTCGCATCCGCCACACTCTCTGAATCCCATGTAGAGTCGGCCAAAGAAGTCGCTCCACATCGGTAGAATTTGAGGAAATAAGTCAAAGAAGAAATCCGGAATTCATCGCGTTCTTCGTTGGGAGGAGAGTTCTTCGTTGGGATAACATTTCTACCAATCTCCTCTCAATTCCACCAAGAGAGAAATTCCAATGAAATAATATTAGATTAGTCATCTAATATTACGTTGGCACACCAATTCAAAAAGGATAACTAAAAACCATGCTCCACCAAATTAAATTCACGAGTTTTGCCTCATTATTATGGAGGATACCAAAAGGCTCAACTTATTAAAACACAAGTGTTGGCACAATTAATTACGAATGGAGGTCAAGAGGATATCCCTCATTAATGAGGTAGAGTGGGGAGGTTTCATCCTCCACCATCAATAGGGGCCGGATTGTCCCCACCCCTATCATTAAAAGGGAGGTTATGCGGCTCGGGTGGTCAACACCACAATTATCCTCCCGTGGGAGGTTGTACTCGGGTGGGCCCCACCACCATAACCACTCATGGGAGGTTAGGGTGTGGCGGTCCCACCACCAACTCGCAAGGGGAGGTTTTATCAAACACACTCAACACATGATAGCTTAAAAATAATATACAGTGTTGTACTTTATTTTATTATATTTTATAAAAAATCCAAAATACTAACATTTTTTCCCAATCGTCAACCGTTAAGGTGAAAGACTTATTATGTGAATACCGGCATTGCAAGTTCAACGGTGCCCTTGGATTTCAGTTCTGAACACTGGCTCAAACGTTATAAAAGCATGCTCGTACGTTTACTAGACCTACCTGATCAAGAGATCAGAAATTGATTCCGGGCACACCGGGCCTCGGAATCAAGCGCCGTAAATTTTCACAGACTCGTAAAAATCCCATGTATTTAAGAAAAAAATATCCCATCGAATTTCCAGGTCTTTACAACATTACTCCAACACATGTAATTATTTTCAAGGGATTCCCCACATTAGGATGAGAACACCATTTTAACATTATGGACTTATAATAGTAATTGTTTTCATTCGGATAAAAATATTGTACATCTTAAAATGAATTACATGGTTTAGAAGTTTGGGGGTTATATAATTGGCAATATCATGGTATAAAAATATCCAATATCTCATATATTTAAGCATCAACTTCTTCATCTGAAAAATACCCTATTTTTGAAGCTATTGGAAGAATAAATGTAGGCATACACGATTTTATTAGTATGAATGTAATTCTTTTAAGTTATCATTGAGAAAAGATATCATGGGTAAATGTTGGGTTTATTACATATTAAGTGGGTTGTGTAGAATTAGACTTGAAAGTGTAAATGTTATGAATTAATATGCAGTTCCTCCCACATGTCACTTCTCCTTACAACATCCCATTGGTCACTTCATGAACGTGCCTCATACAGGTAACTTAATGTACGAATATTTCATTTTTTATTTTATGTAATTGTAGTCTATTTCATAACGTTTTTACATTAATATTTTATACACAATTTATATCATAAATCAAAAATAAATTATGTACTCTATTATATGAAATATCAATTCTATAAATAAAATAAAAACAGATTCCATACTAAAATAATGTTTTTTTATATTACGGAAACTGATAACAGTGCTTTGAGGACTCTCATTAAAGATTACAAATATATTGTGAATAGAAATACAGATTATTGTTGTACAATTTATGTTATATGTTTCAATAAATATACAATATGTTATACAGATCTATATTGTAATGAATTACTATTCCATGATATATGATACTTTATTCATAGACTACTATTTCAAAATGTGTAGTCAATATTGATACATTTTAATATTAGATAGTGTAATTGAAAACATATTATATATTTCATACATAGTGAAATAGCATAACAGATTTCTCGTTGAAATAGATTATTATTACATAGTAAAAAAGAATAATAGATTAAATATTTCATAGTGTGTGACACATATTTCAAAATATAACATGTGCACACATTAATAGAAATATATATATATATTAGATGGTTTGAACAAATTACATATTTTTGAGTTTATAATCCATATTGAAACCAATTTGTATTTGATGGTATAATAGAATAACTCATTTCATATTACATAATGTATGCATTGATAACATACAACATTTTATGATGAATATAAAAACATATAAAAAAATGTATAATATTATAAATAAATGAGTACATATTTCATAGTGTATGGTTCATATTGTAATAGATTTCTATTTCACAATGCAATAGTAAAAAATGCCTCATACATGTAAATAGTATAATGGATTTATATATATGAAATATATGAATACAAAATAGATGTAATGTATGTATATAGATGCATTATATGAAAAAATTCAGCATATATATGTATAAAGATTTAGTATATCTATATATGTGAAATATAATAGATTTATAACAAATTAGTGTATCTATGAGTTCAAAGATGTCGTATAAACAACAGAATTAGTGAGTATATATGTATACATATATAGATTAGCAACATAATCAATACATCTATAATGAGAGTTTTTATAATGGTAGGTAAATCAAAAAGAAATGGAAGAAACAAAACGCACATATTTAATCATATATCTAAGAAAAAAATTTAAGTGGATAAAACCGATTTAAAACCATGATAGATCTCATGTTAGAAGAGTGTTCACCAGCTGTGGGATATCAGCACTGCAGTTAGGGAAAAATATCGGTTCTAGAATGGAGAGGAGGAATTTGGGCTGCCTTTGGGAGAAATGTTTCCAAATGATTTTTAAAAACTGTTGGTATAATGTTTTCATACTAAAAGATAATAAAAACTATTGTCATTGACTGACTTTTTATAAAATTATGCGAACAATCGTTTTGAACCGTTGTCATAGATATCCATTTACCAAGGATTTTTAAAGACTGTTGGGAAAGCATAATAATATATACTCAATCCCAATGGTTTTACAAATATTGTTGGAATTATGGACCTATCCTAATGTTTTTAGGGAACCATTGGGATCTGGGCATTGGTATATAATAGAATTCCAATAGTGGCCACTCTTTATTAGAAAAAGGAACTCCCTCTCCCCACATCATCACATATCTCAAGCCAATTATCTTGACCAATATATAAAAAAAATATTTCCCAAATTCCATTCACTCTTCTCAGAATCCATACATTGGGAATAAATCCATCCAAGTATGCCCTTTGGTGCTAACCAAAATTAGATACCTAAAAAAGAGGTAACATTCATCAGTGAACATTTGTGTTTTATTTCTTACTAAAACCCCTAAAATTATTTTATATAATTTTTATATAATAAAAAAAGAATATTAAATATACATATTTTTTTGTTATGTTAATGACCTAAAATCTCACACACATTTATCAAATGGTCAAGTAAATCATTGTTCATGTGTACGGATGACTACGAACTCACGAACCAATGTTGTTCTTTTTTATGTTCCCTCCTCTTTCAATTTTTCATGATGATTTATATGATATTTATATTATATATATATATATATAATATTAATTGTTTATTTATGCTTCTATAATTATCTTATAACACATACATTCACGCCTTCCATTTTTTGAGAATACGCTAATGTTTTTTATATGTACGAAGGACTACTGCCTCATGAAGCGTTGTGATTATTTCATGATTATAAGGAATGTGTTAATGGTGGATGTAATATAATGATGTAATATATGTAAAATGATAATTATAATGTAATTATAATCTATATATATATATATGAAATTTATTTTTCATTGTTTCAATATGACAAGAAAATGGAAATATTGTTTAACACAATGTATGACCTTCGGTCTCTATGAATGATTTATTTTATTTCTAATTTATATCCATTATACATTATTATAAATAAATATATACTAATTATATATTATATTCATATAATGGTTTACATTTTGAAATTTTTGGAAATAATGAAAAAAAAGAGGATAAAAAACATGTCAAACCATATATGGAAAACATTTAATTTATTACAATAAACAATTCATTATCTTGAAATTGTTAATAAATGGGTATTATAACAACATAATAAAATCCTATATTGTATATTATATATTAATATGGTAAATTGGAATAGTTATAAAAAACATATATTTATTATACATTATATTTGAACGTGTACGAAGGAAGTCATGACTTAATATATGGGGTTTCCATCTCACTTTTTACTTTTATGAGCCACAAGCTATATTCACCGCCTCTTTATTCTTTATGGTTTAAATAAAACAAATTAATTTATTTTTCGATTCTTCTAAAAAATTTTATTTTGTATTTACATATCCTTTTGAGGATATCACTTTAATGTTGTTTATAGTTCAAATGTTAGCAAATTGATAAATTTTTTTTGTTATAATTTTCCTTATTTTATATACATGTTATCATATGAACCAATATTCCCTAATGATGTGTATATATAGAATCTTTTACATGTAATATTATTAATTTACCTATCATAAATATATATTATTTACCATTTTATGTTATACTTACATCGAGATTACGATTCAAGGATACCAAAGTGGAAATAATTTTACGTTATAGTCTCATCATTTATTAGGATTGTATATTATTATACTTCCAATGAAAAAATGTTAAAATCTATATATAAATAATTATCATGAATTTTATTCTCCTTTAGCTATTCATGATTTATTCATGTAATATTACAATTTATACACTCTTTTGTTCTTAATATAAATATTTTAATGAAAATATCACTTTATTTCATTATTTGCTTGGAAATATGTTTTCATTCAAATTTTTTTTTCTAACACTATTTTTTAAAATGTTATACTATTATTATTTGATTTTTAAATGCAATATTTACCAATGTTTGACCTTTTTAAATAAAATTAAATGAAATATTACTATAACTTTTTAAACTAGGATCTTCTGACATTTACCAAAAATATAAAAGGAATATTTATTTTCACGTATACATCATGTACATAGTTATACTCCATAATTAACAATATATTACTTGAAGATTAGATTATATATTTTAAAATATAAAGTAAAAAACAAAAGGTTTTCATAAATATTTTGGAATTATGTTTATTTTATAATGGTTTTGAGAGAAAATAATTTCTAATTTATTTTTGGTTAAAAACACTTTAAATGAATTGTAAAATATTAGTTTATATTTTATTGATGTTATTTTAAAAGTAATGGATTTGTAAAATTATTTGAATTTTCAAAAATAAATTTTCAAAAATAGTATACTTTCCTCATGAAATTTCTCATTTAGTTTTTCAAAATTATTTTCCATCTAAGATGAAATTATTTGATATTACATATGATTTATTAGGTATATGATCCAATGATACCATTTATTTTATCTCTATGAATGGTTTATGTTATTGATGACATGTTTTTTATGAAACCTATTTCTCTTCCCTGAGTTATATAATGATTAAATTCTTAATAAAACATGTTCATTTCATAGGTTATTCTATGATGAGATGGATATGAAACCTATATCTTTTGCACTTGATATGATATTACGAAATGTTAATGGTATCCATTTCATTTAATTGGTTATGATATTATTATTGTTTATAATCTTGAAGAACACATAATTTTGTTGTCATTATGTGATGGGTGGGACTTATTTTTCCCTCTAATAATTTGGGTAATGATAAATCTTCTATGAGCTCTGAGGGTATATGGGTGATTAGCCTAAGACAAAAGATTAGGGTATGTAGGGAATTGTACCATGCTTGATTAATACAGTACACTGGGGATTAGCCCAAGAATAAAGATGAGGGTATATGGGTGGTCATATATTTACTATAAATGAGGGTACAACAGTGGTTAGTCCAAGATTAAAAAGGTACATAGGTGACAGTCCTGAGCATAATATTTTATTAATGTTTGAGTGGTTAGCCTTGAGATAATATTTTATATGTTCCCATGTATGCCACAAATCTATGTTTTATGATGATTTTTTTATCAAATCAAATATTTTATTCGATTCCATTAATATTCCTATGTTATGATATGCCAATATTTATTCCATGAATCATGTTTAAGAACATTGAAATGTGGGGTATAGTTTTAATTTGTTATTCCCATGATTTCAAACTCTTATATTCTTGTTATACTTATTCATATCCCTTTCCAACCCTTACCGAGAATCGAATATACTCTTTATTATTATTCCTTTCCCCAATTTATGAATAATTGTTTTATGTTGGTTATTTCTATGAATATTAGTAAATGGGATCATTTTTTTGGGAGACATTGATGAAAATTTACTATATTAGAATACTTTATCTCGTGATTCAAAAGTCAGTAATTTGTTTTGTTACTTAGACATGTGTTTGTGTAATGTAATGAATATTATTATATTTGGAATTCATATCCATGTATGTTAATCCTAGATTTTTTATAGATTTAATAAATAAATTATGATAAAAATATATGTACTTTAAAACATTTTTCATAAAAATGTCATCCCTAAACCCAAAGGAAAACTTATTATAAAATCATTTATTATGTTGATTCAATAAATTTAAATGTATGAAATATAATTATATAATATTTATGGTAGTTTCAATAATTTTCAAAATATAATGGAGAATTTAGTGTACGTAATTAATTTAAATTAAATGGTATTTTTACAAAAAATAGAAATTTTCAATATTTACTACAAAATAAATATTTTCTGAAAAATACCAAAATTTCACCCATTGTATAATTTATCAAGATAAATTCAAAAATGTTTTAAATTTTATTAAATTCATTTATAAAATTTTAAATAAATTTTTATTTATATCGTTTCTTGAAAAGTGGAAAAATATTGGAAAAGAAAACTTTTTTTTGAAAAAAAAAATTAATTTTTAAAAAATTCATTGATTCATTACTAAATATTTATCAATATTTTATATTTAGTTGTGTATATATATATATATCGTAATTTATTTAATACTATTCATACCATTTAATTATTCTATGTGATTATAATGGTTATATACTTCACTAGTCGTTATGGTCAGTGTAGCGTGTTGAATATGTTATTGAAATAGTTTTCTTTTCAAAAATAATAGGGTGTTACTCACATCCCCTTTAATAAATTTCATCCTCTCAATTTGAAAATTTTCCCAAAAATAAAATTTTAGACATTTTAAAATGACTTTTTTATTCAAACCCACATCATAAATTCTTTTAATAAAAAATCCTCCTTAGAATATTGAAATCACCGTATATAGGATACATAGAATAACACTTACTATGTTTCCAAATAAGAGAATATATGTGGTTTGTTAGTGGTTGGATATTTAATAATATCATAAAAAATTTACAGATTGATATATATCATATAACATAATAATTTAATCGACCAAAATTATGTTATGGAACTCCTAAGGATAAATTTTTGATGAGTGAAAGACAGTTAATTCAACAGAAATGAAGGTTCTATGATAAAATTGTTTTTTTGACATCCTTTTCCCTATATGGAAAAATTATTTAACCATATAGAAAAAATTTTCTAAGGTTACTTACTTGGAAAGTATCATTTCATGTTTTATCCAATTCCCACCACAATCTTATATTTTTCACCAAATAATGAGTATAAATATTAAAATTTTCTATAATGAAGAACTAAAATAAAAATTTAAAGGAAACTTAACAATAAAAGTAATAATCAAGATATTCTTCCTATCATTATACATTAAATATAAAAAAAAATTAGAACATGTTAAGATAATTTCCTGAATCAATAATACTTTATATGATGAAATAATACATTAATCTCCAAAATTCATCATTATTTACAATATTTGAAAAAAATTACATCATTAATAAATAACCATATAATCCAAATAACATCAATAACCTCAAATTTTATTATTGTTTTAACCTTCTTGTTTATCTCATACATTTCATCATACATGAACAAAAATATAACAATCTCCTTTTGAACCAACATTACTTAATTAGACACATAATAACTTCTTGATCAAAAGATTACTTATATGATAAAACACATATTCCCATCACATGAAATATAATATAAACCCAAACATTTTACTAATAAAATTAAAAATATATCTATTAAATGTAAAGGAACATGCCACATTAATCTTCAGAATCACATATACACCCAACAAATAAAATGTCTAGATTAATTTCTTGAATCACTTTGTGATCCCATTTCTTAAAACATAAATGGGATGTCTTAGTCAATGTCATTATGATAATAATTATTATAATAGACCAATTATGGTATCCTTGTCTCTTAAGATAAGCTCACATAAAAACATCCTAATATTCAAATAAATCAAAACCAATGCTTTGATATTGACAATAATATCCTTGAACCAGTACCCTTAGATCAAGTGCGGCAATCATAACCAGTGCATTTCTGGATTTGATTGAAATGAAGATGACCGAATTATTTCCATCCAAAATTTACCATATAAAAATGAAAAATTGGATCACAATTATCCATGAGAACATTTTAGGTTTATAGTTATAAAGAATTAGGTAAAAAACATAAGTAAAAAATACCCACTAATTCATTAGAGTATCATTCCCACTATAACCTGATTTTCATTTTCCATATTTTGTCATCAAAATAATCAATATGAAACATTTCCATAAATATTTCATTCAAAATAATACTTCATAACCAAGGAAAATAGAAAAAAATAACGTTGAGATCAAATTATTGGTAAGGGTAATAATAATAACTAAAAAATGAATGTCATTAGTGGGGATAATATGTGAGTAAGGGTATGATGACATAATCGAATTGCATGTTAAAAAAATAGTAATGTTCACACACATAAATACAAATATAATCAATCATTAAAAAAAATAATTCCTTAAGAAATGTAGTAATCACATGGATCATTAATCATGAGCTATGGGATATCAATCTTGACAAAAAGAAACATTTTAAACCCATAATAATCTTATATGAATCTTACAGTTATCTTTGAAACATTATCATCATATCACTCTAACAAATGGAATATCCATTTTTATCAACTTTCATCCCTAGAGTACCCGATGAATGAGAGGTATATAATTGACCCACTAATCCTTTTTTATCATAGAACCCCCACCCTTGGTTAGTAATGTAGTAACACATCCATGATTTATAATGGAACCATCTATAGTTGGTTAATAATGTAACCACCAATCCTTGGTTATTAATATAACCACTAGTCCATGGTTTGTAACAAAACCAGCCATCATTATAATCAATTTCAATGAACTGTATCATGAATAAATTATATAAGAAATTCATATCAATATAAAATCATTGATATAAAAATTATTCCATTCATAACACGATTAAAATTTATAAATGAAATGTCTTCAATGATAATATCTTTGAATCATTATTTACCCATGGAAAAGAAATGGGTTTCATAAAAATCAATTTGAGACATGATTAAATCATGGAAAAGAAAATATTTCCATCAAAATATCTTGTAAACATGAATAACCCATGGAAAATAAACTTGTTACATAATAATATTTTTCTAATATGAATAAACTATGGAAAATAAATATTTTATATAAAAATATCTTTGAATCCTGATTATCCCATGGAATAGAACCGATTTCTATAAATAATTATTTTAAACAATCAAAATCCATCCAGATAAATAATGACGATGATTAAATTAAAAAATATAGTGAATTGTAGCATAAGTAACAACATGTTATTTTGATGTGTATGAATTGAAATTACATTTAATGATAGTTAAATAATTTTGTTAGTGAAATAACAATTACATTTTATAAAATAATATTTTGGAAATAAATAATACTAAAATATTATGAAAATACATTTCTTTGAAAACAAACATGGAAACATATAATGAAAAATTAAAGCAAAAAATAATGAAAATTACAACAGGAAACTCCATTCAAGTAATTAATGATCAAAATAATCATTCTTTTCAAAAAAATTAACAATTGACTGAAAAGATACACATTTTGAAAATGTTAATAAATTTAACTATAAATCCTTTTAAATGAAATTAAAAGTTCATTTAAAATATATTGTATAAAAAATTATAAAATAATATTTTTAAAAACATTTAAAAAAAGGATATGGAAGAGAATGATACCTGATCATGAAGAATATACAATATCAGTATCCTTTACAGATAACTTTCTTGATGTTTTCTTAATAAATTAGGTAATATATTGAAATTGAAAATGTGAACCAAATTAATATGTATAGGAAATAGAATTTATGTGGTTCAATAAAATATTATCCCTTTGTTTCCACTAAAATAAATTTGAACATAAACTATCTCAAATGAAAGGAGATTGTAATATAAAGTGTTTTCCACTTTGGTAACTCAATAATTATAAGATCCATGAAAGAATAACAAAAAATTAAACATTAGAAATAATTAACATAAGGAGATATAGGATATAAATTCCTAAAATTTCAGTATACACCTCATATGTAATACATTTTTATATCATAAATGTATGTCTTAACGAATAAAATTATGGATGATTAGCCCTTACAAAGACCATATAACTGAATTAAGAGCTAATTAACGGAAAGATTATGTGTATAAAATTTAAATCCATACCAAACAAGATTAAATAACCAATAAATTTTTTTTAGATCAATTCACAAATAATTATATCATAATAAAGTCAAGGAAAATGTTTACTAACCCAACTAATGGAAATTTATTTAAGATACTCTTTACCACTTAGTATCATTTAAATAAATACTATAGTATAAATTAATTACAATTGAAACATTACAAACATTCTAAATGAAGGATTATTGATATTAAATTTAAAATGGATATAATATACACAGTACAATAAAAAAAGTGTTGAATTTGGTATATCTCTCACAATTATAAAACCAAGATGAGAAAAACCTTAACGTTGATTTTGGAAAGTGCTTGAATGTACCTTAAGTACGGCATAATAATCTTAATTTAATATCATAAAAAAATTTAAATTATTAATACCTTTTATATAATGAATTTATTTTATTTTATTATAATAACATATTTAATTATTTAAATATTTAAATCCATATCATGTGTTTTAACGGTGTTATATTATTTGTTACAAAACAGATTCAGTGTTTTGATCTTGGTCAAGTTGGTAATTATTTCAACATAATAAGAATAAATAAAATTATATAATTATAATATTTATTCGTTAATTATACTTTAAAAATCAACAATGAAAAATGGTTATGAAAAATGATTTATACTGCGATCATGGAGACAATAGGTCATATGTACACATGAGTAACATTTTCATTTTTCAATGATAATTATAGAAATAAGATAAATATTTTTTTTATTTAATGAATTATAATAATTTCATAAATTCAATATTATTATTGGAATATTCTTATGTATATATTTATTATGATGTGGTGATGAAATAAAAACCACATCATTTCCCGGAGGTGGTGGTGCTCACATACAAGAATAACATTATAATTTTTTTCTGTTACAAAGGGAATGATATATTATAATTTCGATTAATAAATATCTCATTAATATCACTATTATTTCATGTATATCATAATTATTTATTAGTATTATACAAATACCATCAATGAAAACTGTTTGTGAGAAATTAATCGTGTTGCTTCGTTGGGAGGAATTCCACCATTTACATGAGCATCATTTACATATCCTAGAAGGAATCGAAAGTATTTTTTTTTAAGATATCACAACTAAAATAGTTTAAATATATTTCCAATATTATGTATATAATTTACTTCCCTCATTACCAAATTTTTTGAGTGATGATGATTGAAAACGAATGACATTGGTTTGTGAGGTTGTAGTCCACTCTACATAAAAATAATGATTTCATATCCCATGGGATGGAAGAGGGGGAGGATTTAGGTTATGAAATTAATATAATATAATATATGTATTTATGTGTTATTTTTTTAGCATATTATCATATTTTAAAATGTTTTGATGGATTTGGAAGAAAAAAATAAAATAAAAATGTGTAGTTTTTAATTTTATCACTTCAAATAATACCTCTTTAGAATTATACCAAAAGTAATAATAGAATGTATTTTTCACCAAACCATTTATTCTACGATTATGGTATTGAATTTTGGAATGTAATTTGGGTTGGTATTGGAAGAACCAAAAGAGTTTTACGGTTTTATGAATTGATGATAGTGGTGGTCCTTTATAAGTGAGGTGAGTGGACCACAAGTAATTTTGGAAAAGAAAAAGATATAATCTACATTTTCAAATTTTAAAATGGTAAAAATGGAGTACAATTATTAAATTGACATTATATGGTTTAAATATTTTGATAAAATATTTTTTATAATTTTTTTAGTCATTTTTATGATTATCATTTAAGTTTAACCCTAGTAAACCCATTTTAATCATAATTGTGGTAAATAATTTTTAATTTTTTAACTATTAATTAATGAAAAAAATAATTTAACCATATTAGAAAATATTAAATAAACTTTTAAAAAATATTTAATACATATTATCAAATTAAATTCATTTTTTTTTCTAAAATTAAATTTAAAATTAAAACCACAGTCGTGATTGGAATGTGGGTTTTCAAGAAGAGTAATTTTAAAGGAAAATAATATTTTATATTAAATATATGACTAATAATAAATATTTTAAGAATATAAACTAATATTTATTGATTTATAATCAGTAAATTATATTTAGATAACTCCTCATTAGAGTTTTTAATTAATTTAAATGGACAAGCATTATGCACTTTATAAAAGTTTTCAAAAACATTATATTTTTAAACCAAAATATAACATATAATAAAATCTAATATAAAGATTATTAAAAAAAATAACATGAATTATATATAATTAAATAATACATATTCTCTTTAAATATGTTTAAACTCTTAATTATACATTTTAGATTCATAATTTCTTGATTGGAAATGACATATTTAAAAAAATCGGTATTTTTCACTATTCAAGGAGACATCAATATATAGAAAAAAATATTAAAATTTCATAAATAATAAAATTTGTTAATATGATTTCATAGAGTAAGTTATTTATATTAAAATATTACTATAAATGTCTGAAAAATAATTTATTTATTTTTTTGAATGAGATTCAATAAAAATCATTTTTTAAGAGAACATATTTTTGAAGAGTAAAATTACATTATTAAAAATTGATTGATTATTAACTAAAAATATATTTATATTATATATAAATTAGGGAATTATTTAGAATATATATATTTCATATTTTTCTTAAAACTATTAATACCCATGAATTTAATTGCTAGGTTATAGTGGTTATATATGATATGCATCGTTTAAACATGGTGTTGCATGTGGAATGTGATATAAAACATATTTCTATATTCTAAAATATCATATTGATACAATGAAATTAATAATATTTATTATTGTGTATATTTTGTTAATTTTTTAGTATATTTTATTTCTTATCATTCGGTTAAAATAAACTATTTATTCATTTTATAAATTTTTTTAGACATGACATAGTTTTCTATTTTCCCTTTGGCCATAACTCAAAATTGAGTTACATTATCCCAATGTTTCTCAAGGAGGGTTTCATTTAACATCAAAATAATTTGAGAAGAAAGATGCATGTTTGTCCAGAACAGATTTTTTATTTTTTATTTATAATAATTGTTTTCTATCGTCATTACTCATTCCCATACAATGATCTAAATAAATATTTTTTGTAAAAAATAAACCATTAGAAAGTGATATATCTAGCCACTAATGGCTTATAGTGACCACTTATCCACTAAAAAATGGTTGCTATTTTTAGACCACTATTCAATATTATAGTTACTATTAATTGTATGTCACTTTAATATAGCTTGTTGGTACCCTATAGGAATATCTATTTGACAGTCACTCTAAGATGAACGAATAAAGAAAATAGAGTATTCCAAACAATAATAGTAATATCAGAAAAGGCCAAAACATATAGAGACCTCTATTGGGGGGCCACAGTAGGCCCCATCGGGTGACCAGGAGAAACCTCCAAATACAGACAATTAAAGGATATTAATTTCTTAAAAAATTATATATATAAAATATGCACTACGACTAATATTAAAAAAACTACAATAATTTTGTAATTGATTATATGTCTACCTAATATATAATATTTCCAGAACACAAATAACCTCATTTTATAATCATTGAACCCATCATCTAATATCACTGAAAATCCATGAAAATAAAAAAATTATTTAATTAAAAAACATTATATTATAATCCATTATATTAGATGGAATTAAATTTAGTAAATTAAAAACCCTGCACTCATTTTTTTGACATATCACTAGTTTCTAGTCATTTTTTATATTTAATTTTTTTTATTTATTCATTCTAAGAACAATTTATATAGATTTGACATTCCATATTAACATAAACCAGAAAAATAATTCAAATATAATTTTATAAAATTTCACATGAAATTAGTAACATTTTCTATTTTTTGACCATCCAACAGATGTTTTATTGTATTAAAATACCAAAAATGTGTTCTAATTACTCTTGGTAAAATGTAAAATAAAATTAATGTAAAGTTACTTAATATATTTCAAAAATAAATATAGGGTTTTCCGATTAATATGATCTAAATTATAATTCGTTTTCTAGTTTTTGACCCTCCGCCAAATGTATTTGTAGAATGTTAATTTCCTAAGATATTCTTATTCATTTATTATGAAAAAAAACATATTATATTAATATTATTTCTAATTGAACACCCTAAAAATAAAAAAAATAAAATTTTTTCCTATGAGTTCAAGTTAATCTTGGGCCATTTTCAATGGGTTTCACAGTTACTTGAACATTTTATTGTTTTAAAACATTAATTTTTTTATTCATCAATGAAAAATGACCAATCATATTTAAACATCAACTTTCCATACATTTAAATATCAATCAAATATTTTTAACAATAATTTTTTCTAATCATATATTTTTTCGTGGTTTCGAACCACTTTTGCATGTTTTTAGATACAATTAATTCTTTAATAATATTTTATTTAGTAATTCAAAACACACCACATATCAAATTGGTGTTCCATTTTCATTTAAACAATATAAATAATTTAAAAACCATTTTACATTTATTTTTCAATGCATTTTCGGTTGTCCTAGAAAAATGACATATTTAACTGACTTAGAATCTATCCATACAATTTGATCAATATTGAAGAATGGTAATAATGGGAATATTATATATTCTTCTCTCTTCATAGTCAATATCATAATTCTCATTTACAATCAATGATGTAAATGAATTTTGAAACTAGTTCGATCTTGGAGTGTCCAACTAGTCAGAAGATTTACCAACACCTAAAAAAATTTCATTTTGACCAGGAGACACCTAAAATGCAGGGGATGGATGAGACTCCGAATTCATATCATCAAAAAACATGAGACAATCACCCAAGAAAATATCATTTTGATTACCCTATCCTCCAACCTTCACAACATCAATAATGGAAGGATAAGTCGTTTAATGGATCCATAGGTAATCTTCAAGGACATAGACAACATGATTGTTGGAACCAAAATAATGATTCAAAATATAAAAAATATCAGTAACCATTGAATCATTATTTCTATATCTTGTCTATTTTTGAATAGGATGATCATTATATGATTCATCATCACCCATTTGGCTAAGAGAGTGAACATTAGGATATGCATACCCTCTTCGCGAAACTGAATTGACCACTCTATGATCCATGACCCTACGTTATGGAATAAGTATCCTCTCACCCATTCAATGAGTATGAACACTATTAGTGACCGCCTAGTTTAACTCACCATCTATGTTGTCTACATGATCAATAAGATGCTCCATGTCAGTTGGGGGATGAATAATAACCCACATAGCTATAAGAATATCAAAAATAGACCCTAGATTCAAATATAATTCATTGATTCCATTGTATCTACACTTCAATATTAATACAGAGAAAATACACCCGTTCCATGGACACATCAACATCAACATATAGATGAGAAGTGATGCAATGACTATGATCTATGGTACAATTGTCAAAAAAAAGGAAGATTCCAACTATATTCCCAATCAACCTGAGGAATGCTAGATTCTTGAAATGGTAAAGGTGGAACCAGAAGATAATTCTATATAGGTTTTATAGGGATTCCCCATTTAAGCTAAATCTCAAATAACCAGTGAAAAAGATAGAAAAAAATACATAATATGCATGTGGTACTCTCGACTAATCATAGATGATGATTTCATGATAAGAAAACAGAATATGAATTTGATTGTAATCCAAAAGCCCAAAAAAACCCTATCACACAAATCCAAAAAATTAAAAAATGATCATGTCAAAAGTAATCCTTTATGGGCCATTTTTTGTCGAAAAGGTCCACCAAATTTAGATAAAATAATGGCGATGACTTTGGGACATCAAGGAGAAAAACTAAATTGTTGGAAATTCAATCATCATTTGGTGAAAAATTAAAACTAAATTATATCTTAGTAAAGATGGGAAGGATAATGGGGTTAGTTAATGAGGAGAATGACCAAAGATGAGGGGATAAGGGAGCTGATGTGACCCCCCCCCCCCCCCCGAGATGAGGGTACCCATGTGTGGTGGAAATACCACCTACGCCATGGGAAAAGGATGCCATGTGAGTCACGATAGGAATTCAAATAAATTGATCTATTTTCAAACCCTATATTTGAAAAATAAATATATACTTTTCCGAAGTATTTCATGGTAGTGGATGGATGTTTTTTGTTTTTTCCCAATGTTGTAGGTTTTTAGATATGTTTTAATCTTGATGAACTACTTATTCTGTCAATCTATGAACAATTCATCTTGAACTGATGTATATTATTATTTTATACATCATAGATAATTCATTTATGGATTTCTATGAGTTAGAATAAAGTTTAGGTTATTTTTTATGGTTTTAACTTTTACAAACATGTTTTAGTGTTTTATCACACTATGAAAAGAGTTTTCAATCATCATGTGAATATATATACTCATATTAACCCTCCATAAGTCACCATATTTCAATATATATATATATAAATATTCCATGGTAATTTTATTTCATTATTTAACATATTGGTGCATGTTTTAAAAAACCTGTAATTCGTTATGAACTTCTATTTAGTCAGTTCGAGCAAACAATTCTTTTTATTGAAAAATATTTTACTTGAATGTGTGAATAAAAATTTAATTAAATTTTTTCCTATGACTTCATGGTAATATGTGTTTTTATAAATGTTTTGTTTCATGCATTTTTAGGTGGTTTAAAACATATAAAATATGTTTTTGGTCATATTGGGTAACTGAAAACATGGATTGATGAAACACTGGCCCCTAAATTTATGAAATCAAAATAAAGTAGTATTTAGGTGATTTTATAGAAATTAGATGTCATTTCCATGTTTTAACCCTCCCCCAAAACTCATGTTCTTGATGACTATTAATAATTTAATAACTTCTTAATCAGTCATTTCAAGAATAACCCATTTTAGATTGAAATACCTTTTTCTCATACACATTAAAAATAAATAATCACTGTCTTACTATAATTTCTATCAATATGAGGTCATGTTAATTTATTTTGACTATTCCATGAATTTATTTTATTTTTAAAACATTAAAAGTAATTTTTATTTTTCTTGATAAAATGAAATATCAAGAATACATTTCAAATGAAATTGAAATTTTTTTACTTAATATTAAATTTTGATAATTTTTTCTTTATATCACCTGAATCCTTTCACATATCCTATGGGTAGGAATATATTTCTTATCGCGATCACTATTCTTCACGGACCCAAAAGTTCTTGATCACACATGTTCTGTAAATCATCAACTGTCCTTTCCCTAGAGTCCCTCAATTATGCTTTATTGATAAAATAAAAATTATAATATAAATAAATAAAACATTATAATAAATAATCACAAGAAATAGGTCTTAGTAAGAACACCAAAAGAAAAAATTGGAGGTAAACTAAGTCAACAAGTTGATGAAAACATTAGGTCATTTAATGATTTTTTGGAGTTCTCAAATTTATCTCATGTTCATCTAATGTTTGAGGTTGTAGATATATTTAGTTATTGTTTTTTAATGATTACAACCCATCCCTTGAAATTGTACATCTGATGTTGAAAAAGAGACAAGGGATATAGTGACCGGCTGAACCCAACTCTAATAGATAATTAGTTAGTGACAAGCCCTATTGGCATATCATAAATAACAATGGGAGACACTACCCTTTAAGAGAAACTTACAAAATATAGTCTTAATATATAAATCCAATAAAATCCATCTAATATATATAAAATTCATATGTTTTAATACGTATAATGGAAAACAAAACTAATACCACTAAAAAGTACCAACTTGTACAAAATATATAATTTATAGTGACTAAAAATTCCAATAATATCCTGAAAAGCCTTGAACTAGTAATATCCCAAATGGTATCCAACCTACTCCTACTGGCCTGAAAACAATAGTTCATATGTATGTGTGGGTATAATAATAAGCATACTTAGAAGGATTCTCCTTTAATCCTCTTGTGGATTATTTTTGAAAAATATATGTTAATGAAAAATGAACAAAAATCAAGAATAAATCATAATATTATTAGGTATAATAAGTTCACAACCTCACCAGGGATGCCAATCATGTATATCATATACAATAGATCAAATATTATAGTAATGAAACAATAAGAGTACCCAGCTACTACTTCCCCATTGGTTTCTTTCTCTTCCCCAATGTATCGCTTCATGAGCCATCTCTCCCCCAAGAATCTTGTATGTATCAAATCATGCTTCTCATGCATCACATCATCTCACCACCCCATGACACATCTCCACATAACAAATGAGTTGTTATAGGATCTACCATAACCTGTATGGTGGGTAATATACATATTATATTATAAATCATACCATCATAGTCCATAATTCATGTAATATACCCCGTGACATCACACCCTATACATATTATACCTATACTAGTCCATAGGTTTTTATAGCCAGAGATACGTGCTTTTGAAATAACCAAAATCCCTTAAATCCCTATATATACATGTGTGGGTAAATATAATCATTTTTACCATCATATAATAGTACCAAGAAAATATAGTGGGCTCAATGGTGGTACTCAGCCATCTGTCCCTCAGAAACAATGATATTGGGGAAAACATCCTCCAAATGTCTAATAGTGTTAGTCACCCTAATCAACATTGGTTAGGTTTTATTTTGAAATAACATTAAATATGGGATATAATATAGATCCCAAGAATAGTAGGATCATAATTTATTCATTGACCCAACTACAGTTCACATCTCTTTGACACTCAATAAGGACTACAATAGACTATTTATCATATAAAAACATAAGAATTTAGGATTACTACATCTAATTACATCTTTCATTTTTAATAATTTTATATTACTTTTAAATATTTATTTTCCATTAATTAAAAATAATATAATAAGAGTTCATTAACTATCCAAGTGAAGTACATTCCTTCTACAAGTAATCCAAAGAATTCCACTATTTTCCATGATTAATATATTTATAATTGCTACAAAAACAACCCCATGGGTTAAAAAATAATTATTCCATTCCCATTCCTTAATACATGGCACTCAGGAAGAACTACTAAGATACTACCAAGAGTTGAAAAAACAAGGACATCTAGCTACCACGAGTAGTTGGGAAAAGAAATAAAAATAATATAGAAACCTTAACATCTAGAGATTAAAAAAATTTATCTAAAAAAAACTATTATATTGAAAAAAATTGGTAATCTCATATTCAACCAATTCAATATACTATAGTTCCCTCCCTAACAGTCCTATGCATATCAATATAAATCTCACCGTCACAGGCATCAATTGAATCCTTAATCCAAGGAATCCCCACAAATATCTCTTTATCCTTCCCTCGATCAAGATCTATTTTACAGTATGGCTCACATCCATAGAAACAGATATGGAATAAAAAATGATCATGGATAACAGATACACTATTCCTTAAAATAAGGCAATTAACCTTTACATTTAAATGAGCTCTCACGACCCCAACCACAAGGAATTTAGCCTTTATATTTTAACGGGTTCCCTAAAACCCAAAAATTTATCATTAAATAGTTGGTTTATTATTCCTTATTGTATTAACATGTTCATTTTTATTTTATATGGAAACAGGAAACCTAAGGCCTAATATATTATAAGATATGATATATTTAACATGATCACTAACCTCAAACCTAGTTGCAATAAAATTCTAGAAGAACAATTATATTTTAAGATTATATTAATTATATTCCATAGAAAAAATTATAGATATATGTTCATTATCAAATTACATTTAAAAAGTGACCATAAAAATAAAATATAATCTTGCGTTAAGAATTAATTTTATTTCTATCAAATTATATGAATATATGTATTCACAACACATTCTAATTAATTATTTTTTAAATATGAAATTTAATATATTTATAATGATTACTGATTATTCAAATAAACACATGAAAACACATGAATAACCAAAATATTAATCAAATCATAGGTGTATATAAAAAAAAATCTGAAACCATGTTGAAAACTATTATTGCTATTGAATATAAGGACAAGTGATCGCAATAAGAAAAACATATTTTTCCCTTATCTAGTTTTTCTTTTTGTAGGGTTCATTACAATACCACCCAATGAATCTACATCATGGATATTTTTTAATTAATTTATTATTATAGAGAATTAATTAGTCCCCTTTCTCAAGACGTCATCATTATTCCCACAAGAATGGAAACAACATGAGGATCTCTAATCACCACTCCTTCATGGAAACAACTTCACTCCATGGACCCCACATCACATACAAACCAAAAAACATCAAAATATAATCTCTTCGACCATTTTAAATAAAACAAAAACATGGAAAGAATAAATAATACTAAATGAGATCGAAATTAAAAGAAACTGTAAGAAAAAATCATTATTTCACATTAGATCACAATGAATTAAACGTAGGTAGAATTGGAATAATCCCATTAAAATTGTCTTTAAAGACATAAAAAAAATTCTCTTGGGTTTCTAGGTGTCAAAAGTAAAACATGGGAGAAGTGTGTGTTTTTTTGTGGTTAAAGGTATTTAGAAACACTCTAAAAAGTCTCATTCCAATAGAAAACCCCCTACACCATGCAACAAGATTATATGACATGAGACACACTACAGAGAGGCTTGAGGGATCACCCCACAACTTGCATGTCAAATTATTGTATTAGGAACATGAAACCTTAAATGAATAATACCCTTTATACCTATGGAAGTGATATAGTGCATCTTAGACCACCATTCTGTAAAACATAGTATTCCAAAGTAGGTGATACATCAAATCTTGACTCACCACTGTAGAGGTTTAAAATTTGGAAGAATCATCCGTGTTCAGCCTTAGATCTCTGGCATCATATACATTCACCCTACTCTAAATCCATACTCCACAACATAAAACCCCATCCAGACTCTCCCATATCCTACCTCCATAGTGTATCCATGTGAAAAATGGAAGTGGACTTGAAATTCCCCTAATCGGGATACTATTCTATAGATAGAATCAATATTCCACATCATCTATACATACAACACAGAATAAGGCTCCACATAAGATTATTCGTGTAACATACCAAGTAAGTAATGAATAATAGATATTTTTATCTATGCCTATTAGTGAATTAGATAGTGTTTTAGAGGCTTAAAATAAAAATAAATCCAATATTAAACATGGAATACACTAATATTTTTAAAAGATTGTTTTACGGCCTATTAATGGAAAACCATTTTTAAATATATCTTTTGACAATTTTATAAGCCATGTTTTTCAAAATAAACGTATTATTTATGATCAGGACATCAAAATTTACTTTGTGTGAATTTTTGGTATTTTTCCGATAAAGTTCATTTTTAATGAATAGTGAAAAATGTTGTATTCTAATTCAAAACCACTTTTTAATATAATTTATTTATATGATTAGATTATCTTTTGAATTGGTTTTAAAGTGAAATTAGAATATATTTTTACCATTTAATCCAATGGTGGTCATTGAAATCAATTTTTACTTTGAAATTGGACTTAAACTAGTGTCAATCTTTTGATACTTATTGTTTCATAAAAACACACTATTTGTCATGACAGCGGGAATTAATTATTAAATTAATTATTGCAACTTACATGTTTTGAATTTTCTAAAATAGGCATAATTTTTCAATTCTGAATATCAATTATAACTTAGGGTGATGTTTTGAAATCTTTCTGAAAAACATCAATTTTTGATGAATAGTGAAACCACTAAGTGGTAGTTAAAGAAACTGATTTTTCGTTTAAATGAATCTTTTCCACTTCTGTGATTTGATTTTCAAAAATCCGACATACATGGTTTTCATTAAGAAGTAAAATGTGGTTCAATGAGATTAAAATAATTTTTTGGTGAATAGTAACTTTTATGTTTTGAACCCCATTAGTGGTAATTAGTGTAGTTTAAGGTAAAAAATAATGTTTTAATAATATGAGATGAGCTTGAAACATGTCCTACCCTAATTGGATGTGTCATGGACGACCAATAAAATCCATGGGTCAACTTGGGGACCCCATGGAGCCACTTTGGTTGGGAAATGACATAAATAACTTTTTATTTAATGTTAAAGTAAAAATGACACAATCATTAGATGTTTTACTAAAACAATTTTTACATGGGGTTATACAAGTCATATTTTTGATTATAAATTATGATTGGAAATATAAAAAGATTTCCAAAATCATAGTATTTTTTTATAATTTTTGAGACATTAAATAAATTAAATTATTTATGACATCATGATGATGCAGCGATGACCTCATTATTTAACGATTTAAATAAAATGGAACGATAATGTAATATCTAAGACCTAAACATGTAGAAAACCTATTGGATAAGTGTATATCAAACCCTTATCACCTTATCCTCGAATTATATCAATGTGGGACCTCTTAAATCATACTACCATATTAAAATAAAGTGACTTTTCTTTAGTTTCCAAGAGTGCCTCTCCTCTCCTCTTATAAAAGGCCCCCACCTCTACCTCCTTATCCACACTTCCAAAGCCTTTGTATCGGCCAACCCATACTCATTTTGTCTCTCCACTTCCCTCTCTTACTCCTTTAAGCCTCACTTTGGGCAGAAGTCTTCCCAAGGAAGCCTTTGAGCTCAAATCTAAAAGAGTTACCCGATTTTGAGGTATTGTGTTCACTTGTGTTATTTTGTTCTATTTTGCTTCTCCAACCCCCTAAAGTCTTTTTATTCATTTCTTTTGTAACAAATCCAGTATCTTCAATATACTAGGATGTTGTTATAATAATTATTCGAGCTACACTTACACACACCTACATCTAATGGTTAAAGGATATACTGTTTCCGTGGATGGTGAATTTATGCCTCCCGAAACGATGATTGTTCAACATTCTTTTAACACCTTAAAAGGTGGACATTAAGATTTCACTATATTTATATATGATATATAATATGTTTACGTTTTCCTTAAGCTTCTGTATTTTTCATTTTGGGCATACCATTATGGTTTCCATTATGGGTAGACGCGATATCTTCATTTAAGGAAGTGCGGACTACCACCCCCTCAAAGTGATTTGATTCGTTAAATACCATATGTGGGACGTATAAAGGATGGAACTATAATATTATATATGATATTATACTAGAATTATAATATACATTTATATAATTATGATTCCATTCTATAAAATAAGAAATAGAAATGAAAGTAGCGTTCATGCGTACGTACGGCTTACCATCTCCATGAATGGTGCATTTCATTTATTACCTCTAAATGATTATGTAATATTATAAATGCATGAATCTACTAGATATATATGACATATATTATATCTACATCATTAATACCATTCTGGATATAATGGATACATGAACAACTTGTAATTATAAAGGGTTTATTTTTGACTCAAGTACCAATGATCGTTAAAACGACCGTTATTAACTTAAATAATTACATAGTGTTCATGACATGGAAATAAGTGATATAAAAGGAATAATGAACTTGAAAAAGGTTTTTAATCAAGTAGAAATTAACTCAAGTTTATTATTCAGGACATTAAAGAACGATCGAGTCAAGTCGGACTTGAGGTATGAGACTTCGTCTCAATCACCTTTCATTGAGGCATATTTTGTTTTATACACAACATTCTTTTATACGGCGTATAAACCCCTTTGACTTTTACGGTTATTCAAAATGAATCTTTTTTATACGAAGCATTTACTAAATGACAAAAGGGACTGTTTTTGTCGTATGTATGCGGCGACAATGACTTCTCTGCCGCCGTGACCATTATTTGAGTTTCGGCTTCCTCTACAAGGCGTACTTTTTTTAAGAAGAAAAATAAATACCATGTTTAAGTTTTCTTTTATTTTGGTATTGAAAATGGTTTTTTATAATGTTTTTATATCAATGTTTTGTATTGATATCTTATGATTGAAATGTGGAAATGTTATATTTCCTTTATGCATGTTTTATGTGATACAATTATGTTGATGTTCTTGGGCATTATTATGAAGACAGGTGGTTCTGTGACAGACTAAGGGCGGGTGAGCGCGATATAGCTCTCCAATGCATTGGGTAACGCGAAGGAGTGAAACCTTAAGGTTTCTCTGAATAGATTTAGGGAATATACTGTGATGGGTATTCCAAACGTAACCAAGAGGGTTACTCCCTACGTAAGAATGTTATGAATGCCTCAAGTTACCTTTATGTCTTATTATTTCTATGATTTATTCATGATTTGATGAGGTATGTTAAAGTGCTTATGTTTTATGGGTAAAGTATGATTTCATTCTTATGTATATATGTACCCATGTTTCCATTCCATATTTTTATATCCCTTACTGAGATTTTTATGCTCATCCCACGTTTTTTGAAATTATTTTCATAGGTCAAGGGAAAGGTACATGATATGATGATAGTGTAAAGGAAGTGTCAAGAAAGAATCCATGTTTTATTTTAAATATGTTTCCATTGATGGTAAAGAAGAATACTATCTTTATGTAACCACTTTGTTTATATGTAGAATGTAATGCATGTTTTATGATCTAATTCTCTAAAACTCTAAACCCAAAAGATCCTCAATGTGTAATCTTGTAATAACTCAATATTAAGTAAGGTTTAAGGCTGGGGCCTTATAGTTGGTATCAAAGGTCGGTTTAGATAACTTTAGGAGTTAGAATTCTATTAAATGATTATCCAAAAATATTTTTTTTATGGTCAAATTGAAGTGATATAGCATTTGAATATTACCATGTTGCTTCATCTAAGACATGTTTTTTCAGAATGGTTTTCCATAGAGGAAACAGGGAAGCAGTGTTAGGAAGGCATATAGAAGGAAATAACCTTCCAAATCAGCATCCTGAGATGGTCGGAATTGGAACTGAATAGTTTGTTGCAGTAATGGCGCAGTTGACTCAAGCGATAAATGGTGGTGGTATCCATGCACGAGATCAGTCAGATCAACCGTAGAGGAACATGTCAGTGGTGGAACATTTCATGAGGCAACATCCCCCATCATTTAGAGGATCATATGACCCTGTGCTAGCTGAAGAATGGATTAAATAACTGGAGAAGATTTTTGATGTCATGGGGTGTTCAGACAATCAAAAGGTTAGTCTTGCTATTTACCGTTTGGAGGGTGAAGCAGATCAGTGATGGTCGATGGTTAAAAATATCAGGGGCGCTGATGAAATTGATTCTCTCGACTGGGATGAATTAAAAGGTATGTTTCTTGAGAAGTATTTTCCTAAGGCTGTTCGACTTAGTATGGAAAAACAATTCTTGGAATTGAGGCAAGAGTAAGACTCAGTGGCTACCTATGAATAAAGTTTCACTCGATTGGAAACGTATGCTCCAAATTTTATCCGAGACCTTGATAGTAAAATCAATCGTTTTTACTCAGAAGTAAAGCCAACATATCGAATGGAATTAGCTTCTCGTGAGATTAAAAGTTATGAAAAGCTTGTTCGATGTGCTGAGAAGGTGGAAATGGAGTTTTCTGATGATCAAGTGTTCTATAACAACCAACAGAAGAAGAGACCGAGGTGTCAGGAGAAAGGTAAGAATTTTTCAAAAAAGTCTGATGGTAAGAAAAATAAGTTTCTGGTTTGTGATAAATGTGGCAAAAGGCATGCTGGGGAATGTCTTCTGAATTCTGGAAAGTGCTACCGATGCGGAAAGATGGGACATAAGGCTCGTGATTGCACTGAAAAGGATCAGGGTGATGGTAAGAAAAATTTTGATTTACAGTTAGTGAAATGTTATAAGTGCAATGAGATGGGTCACTATGCAAAATAGTGTCCGACAAAGAGCTTGTGTGATGGGAAGCAGTTATACTACAAGAAGAAAGGGGTGGTGAAATCCTTTGCAACTACTTCAGCAGATATCAGGCCATCAAATGAAGTTGTATCAAGTACTTTGTTTGTTTTTTCAGATTATGCCAGTGCGTTGTTTGATTTGGGGTCCACACATTCTTTCATCTCTGAAAACTTTTCTAGTAAAATGGGAATACCATCTCAAGAAATGACTCCTGAACTTTTGGTAATAACACCTGGGGGAAATGTTGAGGAAAATTTTTTATAAGAATCTTCCTATCCTTATATGTGGAAAGAACTTACTTGAAAACCTTATTGTTCTACCTCTAGTAGAGTTTGATGTTATCCTAGGTATGGATTGGCTCTCTATATACCATGCTAAGATTGAATGTAGAGCTAAAGAAGTTTCTTTTCAGAAAGACTTTCAGTTTGTGTACAAGAATGAACCCTTACTGTTGATAACATATCAAGAGGCCGAGAAACTTGTAAAAGATCGAAATAAATGTTACCTTGCACACATCATTGAGAATAAAGGAACTGTTCAGATTAATGATGTGCCAGTGGTAAATGAGTATCCTGATGTTTTTCCTGATGAGTTGCCTGGAATAATACCAGATCAGGAAGTTGAGTTTACCATTGACTTAGTTCCTGATGCTAAGACAATTTCAAAACCCCCTTATCGAATGGCTCAAATTTAACTTTTAGAGTTGAAGGAGAAATTGAATGATTTATTAGAAAAAGGTTTCATTCGACCTAGCACATCACCATGGGGTGCTCCTGTTTTATTTGTTAAAAAGAAAGATGGTTCAATGAGACTTTGCATTGATTATAGAGCCTTGAATAACATCACTGTTAAGAACAAATATCCTTTGCCTCATATCGATGATTTGTTTGATCAGCTCCAGGGAGCTCAGTTTTTTTTCAAAGATTGACTTGAGATCGGGGTACCATCAGCTGAAGGTAAAGGAAGAAGATGGTATGAAGACCGTGTTCCGTACAAGATATGGCCATTATGAATTTGTAGTAATTCCTTTTGGGCTAACCAATGCACCTGCTGTATTCATGGACTTAATGAATAGAATTTTCCATGAGTTCTTGGATAAGTTTGTTGTGGTTTTCATTGATGATATTTTGGTGTTTTTTAAAAGTAAAGAGGAGCATGAAAGACATTTAAGGGTTATCCTGAAAACCTTAAAAGAAAAGAATCTGTATGGAAAATTCAGTAAGTGTGAGTTTTGGTTGAAACAAATTTCTTTCCTTGGTCACATTGTTTCTAAATATGGGATAACTGTTGATCCGGCAAAAACAAAAGTTTCGGAAGACTAGCCAAGACCCACAATTGTAACTGAGATTCATAGCTTCCTTGGATTGGCAGGCTATTACTGAAGGTTTGTTAGAAATTTTTCACGGTTATCTAGTCCAATGACTAAGCTAACTCGGAAGGGTGTTAAGTTTTTCTGGACAAAAGAATGTGATGATTTTTTTCAGGAATTGAAAAGAAGATTGGTGAATGCTCCAATTTTGGCACTTACATCTAGGAATGGTGAGTTTGTTATATACAGTTATGTTTCATTAAAAGGACTTGGTTGCATCCTAATGCAGAATGATCAGGTAATTGCTTAAGCTTCACGACAGTTGAAAACTCATGAGGTAAATTACCCTACACATGATTTGAAATTAGCTTTTGTTGTTTTTTGCATTATAAATTTGGAGGCATCATTTGTATGGAGTAAAGTGTGAAATATATACCAATCACAAAATTTTAAAGTATATATTCACTCAGAAAGAATTGAAAATGAGACAAAGGAGATGGATAGAATTAATCAAGGATTATGATTGTACAATTCATTACCATCCGGGAAAAGCAAATAAAGTGGCTGATGCTTTGAGTCGAAAAATTAATGCTTCATTAGCAATGTTGAGTTTGGTACGTGATCCTTTGGTTAAGGATTTAATTAAATTTGGCATAGAAGTTGTTGGTGCAGGATGTTATTCTATTTTGTTTCAGGTATCAGTGAAATCTTCTCTATCAGACAGAATCAAGCAAGCCCAGAAGCAAGACAGTGAGTTGCAGAAAAAGGTAGATCTGGTTCAAAAAGGTAAGTTGCCTGAATTCAACATTGATAAAGATTGTGTTTTGATATTTGGGAAGATATTGTGTGTGCCTTGTGATTCACAGTTGAAGAGAGAGTTGTTATGTGAAGTTCATAGTTCTCCGTTTTCAGTTCATCCTCGCAGTACTAAGATGTACAGAGATCTATGGGAGTATTACTGGTGGGATGGAATGAAAAGAGATATTGCTGATTTTACTGTGAAGTGTTTGACATGTCAACAGGTTAAAGCAGAGCAGCAGTTACCGAAAGGGATGCTTCATCCTTTACCAGTGCCAGAGTGTAAATGAGAGAATATATCCATGGATTTTGTTGTGGGATTTCCGAAGACATCTCGAGGTAATAATGCAATCTGTGTTATTGTTGATCTCTTGACTAAATCTGCTCATTTCCTTGCTATAAGAGATAATTTTTCCCTAGATCAACTTTCCCATTTGTATCTTAAATAGATAGTCTGGTTACATGGAGCTCCCCTCTCCATTGTATCTGATCATGATCCCATGTTCACTTATAACTTTTGGAAAGGCCATCAGAAGTCGTTGGGTACTGAATTAAATTTTAGTACAACATTTCATCCTCAATCAGATGGGTAGTCAGAACGAAAAATTCAGACTTTGGAGGAAATGCTACGAGCTTGTTCGATGGATTATCAGGGAAGTTGGGACCAACATGTTTCTTTGGTTGAATTTTCATATAGTAATATTTTTCATTCCAGTATACAGATGGCACCATTTCAGGCATTATATGGGAAGCGGTGTCGAACTCCAGCTTTCTAGGATGAAGTGGGTGAGAGGAAGTTGATGGGACTAGAATTGGTAGAAGACATGGTAGAAAAAGTTCAGCTGATTCAGAAACACATGAGAACAGCTCAGAGCAGGCAGAAGAGTTATGCGGACAACAAGAGGAAGGATCTCTCTTTTGAGGTAGGTGATCATGTTTTTCTCAAAGTATCACCATGGAAAAGTGTGATGAGATTTGGTAAGAAAGGAAAGCTGAACTCAAGGTTCATCGGACCATATGAAATTCTGGAGAGAGTTGGATCAGTTGCATACAAAGTGGCTTTACCTCCGATTTTATCTCAGGTACACAATGTTTTTCATGTTTCGATGTTGAGAAAGTATATGCCAGATCCATCTCATGTTTTGAGTCCACGGGTAGTTCAGCTGGAAGAGAACCTATCTTATGAGGAACAACTGGTCCATATTCTTGACCACAGGGAGCAAGTGTTATGAAATAAGGTGATAAATCAGGTAATGGTTTTTTGGAAAAACCACATGATGGAAGAGGCAACATGGGAATCTGAAAATGCAATGAGGGATAAGTACCCCCATTTATTCGATAAGTAAATAAACTGCGGGGATGCAATTTTCTCAAGGGGGGAAGGATGTAACATCACAAGTAAGTAATGAATAATAGATATTTTTATCTATTCCTATTAATGAATTAGATAGTGTTTTAGAGGCTTAAAATGAAAATAAATCCAATCTTAAAAATGGAATACACTAATATTTTTAAAAGATTGTTTCACTACCTTTTAATGGAAAACCATTTTTAAATCTATATTTTGACAATTTTATAAGCCATGTTTGTCAAAATAAATGTATTCTTTATGATCAGGACATCAAAATTTACTTTGTGTGAATTTTTGGTATTTTTCTGATAAAGTTCATTTTTAATGAATAGTAAAAAATGTTGTATTCAAATTCAAAACCTCTTTTTAATCTAATTTATTTATATGATTAGATTATCTTTTGAATTGTTTTTAAAGTGAAATTAGAATATATTTTTACCATTTAATCCAATTGTGTTCATTGAAATCAATTTCACTTTGAAATTGGACTTAAACTTGTGTCAATCTTTTGATACTTATTATTTCATAAAAACACGCTATTTGTCATGACAGCGGGAATTAATTATTAAATTAATTAATGAAACTTACATGTTTTTAATTTTGTAAAATAGACATCATTTTTGAATTCTGAATATCAAATATATCTTAGGGTGAAGTTTTGGTATCTTTCTGAAAAACTTCAATTTTGATGAATAGTGAAACCACTAAGTGGTAGTTAAAGAAACTGATTTTTCATTTAAATGAACCATTGCCACTTCTGTGATTTGATTTTCAGAAATCCGACATACATGGTTGTCATTAAGAAGTAAAATTTGGTTCAATGAGATTAAAATAATTTTTTGGTGAATAGTAACTTTTAAGTTCTTAATCGCGATTAGTGGTAATTAATGTAGTTTAAGGTAAAAAATAATATTTTAATAGTATGAGATGAGCTTGACACATGTCCTACCCTCATTGGATGTGTCATGGCCGACCAAGAAAATCCATGGGTCAACTTGGGGACCTCATGGAGCCTCTTTGGTTGGTAAATGACATAAATTACTTTTTATTTAATGTTAAAGTAAAAATGACACAAACATGAAATGTTTTACTAAAATAATTTTTACATGGGGTTATACAAATAAGATATTTGATTATAAATAGTCATTGGAGAGATAAAAATATTTCCTACATCATAGTATTTTTTTTTATAATTTTTAGACATTAAATAAATTAAATTATTTATGACATCATGATGATGCAACGATGACCTCATTATTTAACGATTTAAATAAAATGGAAAGATAATGTAATATCTAAGACCTAAACATGTCCAAAACCTATTGGATGAGTGGATGTAGAACCCTTATCACCTTATCCTAGAATTATATCAATGTGGGACCACTTAAATCCAAATACCATTTTAAAATAAAGTGACTTTTCTTTACTTTCCAAGAGTGCCCCTCCTCTCCTCTTATAAAAGGTCCCCACCTCTACCTCCTTACCCACACTTCCAAAGCCTTTGGCTCGGCCAACCCCTGCTTATTTTGTCTCTCCACTTCCATATATTACTCCTTGAAGCCACACGTTTGGCAGAAGTCTTCCCAAGGAATCTTTCGAGCTCAAATCTAAAAGAGATACCCAATTTTGAGGTAATGTGTTCACTTGTGTTATTTTGTTCAATTTTTCTTCTCCAACCCCCTAAACTCTTTTTATTCGTTTCTTTTGTAAAAAATAAAATATCTTCAATATACTATGATGTTGTTATAAGAAGTATTCGTGATACACGTACACACACCTACATCTAATGGTTAATGGAAATACTGTTTCCGTGGATGGTGAATTTATGCCTCCCGAAACGATGATTGTTCAACATTAATTTAACACCTTCAAAGGTGCCCATTAAGATGTCACTATATTTATATATGATATATAATATGTTTATGTTTTCCTTATGCTTCTTTATTTTTCATTTTAGGCATACCTTTATGGTTTCCATTATGGGTAGACGCGATATCTTCATTTAAGGAAGTGAGGACTACCGCCCCCTCAAAGTGATTTGTTTCGTTAAATACCATATGTGGGACGTATAAAGGATGGAACTATGATATTATATATGATATTATACTGGAATTATAATATACCTTTATATAATTATGATTCCATTCTATAAAATAAGAAATAGAAATGAAAGTAGCGTTCATGCGTACGTACGGCTTACCGTCTCCATGAACCGTGCATTTCATTTCTTACCAATAAATGATTATGTAATATTATAAATGAAATCATGTACTGGATATATATGAAATATATGATATCTACATCATGAATAACATTCTGGATATAATGGATACATGAACAACTTGTAATTATAAAGGGTTTATTTTTGACTCAAGTACCAATGATCGTTAAAACGACCGTTATTAACTTAAATAATTACATAGTGTTCATGACATGGAAATAAGTGATATAAAAGGAATAATGAACTTGAAAAAGGTTCTTAATAAAGTATAAATTAACTCAAGTTTATTATTCAGGACATTGAAGAACGATCGAGTCAAGTCGGACCCGAGGTATGGGACTTCGTCTCAATCTCCTTTCATTGAGGCATATTTTGTTTTATACACAACCTTCTTTTATACGGTGTATAAACCCCTTTGACTTTTAAGTTTATTCAAAATGAATCTTTTTTATACGAAGCGTTTACTAAACGACAAAAGGGAATGTTTTTGTCGTACGTATGCAGCGACAACGACTTCTCCGCCGCTGTGACCATTATTTGAGTTTCGGCTTCTTCTACAAGCCATACTTTTTTTAAAAAGAAAAATAAATACCATGTTTTACTTTGATTTTATTTTGGTAAAGAAAAAGGTATTCATAATGTTTTTATATCAATGTGTTGTATTGATATCTTGTGATTGAAAGGTGAAAATGTTATATTTCCTTTATGCATGTTTTATGTGATACGATTATGTTGAGGTTCTTAGGAATTATTATGAAGACGGGTGGTTCCGTGATAGACTAAGGGCGGGTGAGCCTGATATAGATCTCCAATGCATTGGGTAATGTGAAGGAGTGAAACGTTAAGGTTTCTCTGAAGAGATTTAGGGAATACATTGCGATAGGTATTCCAAACGTAACCAAGAGGGTTACTCCCTACGTAAGAATGTTATGAATGCCTCAAGTTACCTTTATGTCTTATGATTTCTATGATTTATTCATCATTTATGAGGTATGTTAAAGTGATTATGTTTTATGGGTAAAGTATGATTTCATTATTATGTATATATGTACCCATGTTTCCTTTCCATATTTTTATATCCCTTACTAAGCTTTTTATGCTCATCCCACATTTATTGAAATGCTTTTCACAGGTCAAGGGAAAGGTACATGATATGATGATAGTGTCAAGGAAGTGTCAAGAAAGAATCCATGTTTTATTTTTAATATTTTTCCATTTATGGGAAAGAAAAATACTATCTTTATGTAACCACTTTGTTTATATGTAGAATGTAATGCATGTTTTATGATCAAATTCTCTAAAACTCTAAACCCGAAAAGATCCTCAATGTGTAATCTTGTAATAACTCAAGATTAAGTAAGGTTTAATACTGGGGCCTTATAATTATCTATTAAGTTGTTATTTTACTTCCTATCTATCTTTCCATCCCATAAATCCTCATCTTGGAACCTCCAACACCACTTCTAAAAAAGAGAAGTTCTTCAATGATCTTGGACCTTATAGTAGTAAACATCAATAATCAAATTCCAACAATATCCTGATCAGTTATAGCATTATCAACATCAACATCATTGCCTACCATTTAATGCCACATATTTCTTGATCTATCAATGATTTAACCCAGTTCCACTATAGATCTCCTAAGGATGATGATTTCAATTTATCATGAAGGTTCAGACTAATATTTTTTCAAATACAATATCTAGTTCATTTATAATTATGTTCCAATAACTCATTCCACACAAATTAAAAAACATAAACATGACACAAGTTAAATAATATTCAAATGACTAGTATTAATATTTCCAAAATAAGAAAAATAATTGAGTCATTAAGTTAATAAAATTCTACTATTAATAAAAAATAATAAAAATAGAAAAGATGTAATAAATTCAAAATAATATTCAATATAGATTATTTTAAAATGATTTTATCTAACACTATACATGATACTTCATAAAAAACTAATTATTTATAAAAATCACATAAAAAAGTATTTCTCTTTGTGAAGAATTTAAATTTACACCGTTTCTTAAAATAAATTAATATAACAGTATCAACCAAAAATATTTATAAAAAAATGTTTATTAGTTTTCCCCACATTTTGTATTTTTAAAATTATGAAATTAAATATATTCAATTTTAGAAATAAAAAACATACAATCAAAAACAAGAAATTATGTTCTCTTAAAATTGACTTATCATATATTTTGGATTACTTTGATAATTTTTTGAAACCATATTTAAAAATATTAGATATATGAAAAATAAAAAAACTTAATTTGACTAATAAAATTGATATAGGAGTTATTATAAATCCTTTTAAGATTTTTTTAATACAATTTATTTTCATATTATATATGATTACTCTAGTAAGATTATAATGAAAATATTTGCCCAAAATATAAATTGTACAAATTATTTATAAGAATAAAATTTATAGTTTAATTAAATAAATATATTGGATTACATATGATAGAGGATATAAAAATTGAAATGTAATTATAAATACTTCCTTAAAAATATATAATTTTTCAAATGAATTTAAACATGAGAGAGATATTACCTTCTAGGGAAATTACATAACTACCCCGTTGAAAAAACGATATCAAGGGAAGACAAAATATGGAAAATCAATATTTGTTGAATTTATACCTCATAGTGCTTATCTTCAAATAAAAATTGATGATCCTCATATTTCATGTATGGTTTAAGGAAAAGTTCAACTCGAATTGTGGCTATTTCAAATAAATTTAAAGCGAGACTAAATAAGTATTTATATAATTCTAAATGAAAAAAATGTAAAATTAATTAAAAAATTATATGAAAAATAGTGATATAAAAAATAAAAAACTAATTAAATAAAAAATAAGATACAGATGTATTAAAATTAAAATATAATGAATTCAAATATTAGTAACCAAATAACTAAAATGAAAAATTTATTAGGTAAAATATATATTCCCCCCATTCAATGTATTTTTGAATTTAAAGATAATAGATAAACAACAATTTAATTGATGATAACATTAGGTTGATAATTCCAATCTTTTTTAATGAATGTGTATATATAAAAAATTTAAAAACCATTTAAAATTTTAAAAATGATTTTTTAAAAAAAATCTATCATTTTGACATCTTTTTGGTGTGTGACGAATAAGAAAATAGTGTCCTGCATCAAAGGTATTTTCATTTTATTATTGTGTCGGGTTCTTAGACAAATAAAAAGTTCTATTATTGTCTAAAAGGATTTTAGTTCTTGTAATATTTATACCAAAATTAATGAGTGTGCGTTTCACCCATAATACATGAACAAAATAATATCTAAGTGATATATATTCATCTTTAGTTGTAGAAAGTGCTAAATAATGGGGATTTTTTCTACAAAATGAAACGAAATATTTTATATTATGAAATTAAATGTTCCAAATGTATATTTTCTATCAACCCATTATCCTCCAAAGTAAATATATAAGTTACTATTAAAAATTAATCTTTTCTATGAATAATACAATCAGTTTACTAAAATTCATTTAAGTGAATTTTTTTAACACTTTTAAATTTGATAATATTAAATATTTATGAAATATTTCATATTAAAATTATAAAAAAATATCTATTCAATATTATGTAAGCCATAATAAAATTATTATTATACTTATTTGATGATTTTAATATACAATTTCAGTTCTTTCATCATCATCATGTTAGTTATAAGTTTTTACAGGGGTACTTATATATGATGCATTTTCAAAACTAAATTATTTTGGGAAATATTCACTTTATTTATTATGATTTGTGATATTTTTATTTGGTTCTGGATATATTCGAAAAACAATGAAAAAATATTTCCTAGTATTTATCATTCCAAAATCATGTTTTATAAGATCATAAAAACTAATATAATGATATTTTTCAGTTTAACTAAAAATATTTAAATCAATATTAATTAAAAAAACGATGTTTTCTTTATATATTTAATTTTATAAAATTTCATTGGCTCATTATTTCCATTAAAATAATTATCTTGATTTAAATAAGTGGTTGGTCTATCATACAAATTTATAAGGGATTATTTATGTCCACAGAGTGCTTTTGTATTCATGAATACATTTTATGGAAATTAACGGTCTTCATATCTTAGTTTTTTTTCAATGTAAACGTACTTCTAAGAATATCCTCTAAGAAAATGTAGTTAATCATAATTGTAAAATAATTTAAAAATCACGATTTTTTTGCATAGGCTAGTAATATTTTTATGGATTCGATTCATAATAATAGTGAAAAGTTTTCACCATAGTCTATTCGATCCTCATGAAAAAACCCCATAATTAAAAATTCATTATTTATTGATAAAATTTTTCTGACATTCATTACATTCATTTATAACAACCCATTTCACTAAAATTATTAGAAATTTATAGTTCATTCAATTAATGTACTAACATGATTCCATTCAAATAGAATGATATTTATTATAAATTCTTATATAAAATTAATCACAGAAGTTCTCATATTCATTTTTAGAATTAAATTATGAAAGTAATAAATAATGATCAAACTGATTTATCAAGGAACATTATGTTCACATCAGTTTACAGACATCAATAATAAAATTATTGGTTGGATGAAAATGTAATAATGAATATTTTTTGAGTAAACTATTATTTCAATCATCAACAATCCGATATATATTTCATTTTGAATTTATTTATAGACATCTAAATTCAATGATATTTATTCTAGAGGATTTAATATCAGTATTTTTTATTTAGATTCTAGTAATCTAAATAAAATCTAAAAAAATCATGTAAAGAATATAGTTATAAGGTTTTTTGAAAACAGAATGGATCATGTTCTTTAAAATATACATAAAACATTTAAATGAATTACTTTTACTAAAAAAATTATATGTATAATTTTTTTAGATAAAATAAATAATGATTCATTTATATTCATTAGGGATGATTTTTTTTTAATTTAGCTTTAGTATTTTGGATGAATAATTTACCCCCAAATAATTTAATCTAAAAATGTTTTATTTTTATTCAATCACAAAAATAATTATAATTTTATAAAGATGTGGTTTTAGTTGAATTTTATTTACAGTATTGAAGAATCTACTTATTACATTGAACCAAATAATTCAATCAACAAATTAATCAATTAGTAGTGTTTAATAAATTTCTCAAGAAATTATATTTCATCATGAAAGTATACAATTATTATGTGGCACAATATGTTTTCAAAAAATAATGAGTAATACATTTGATACTATAAATAATTTCAAAAATTGGGTTCATAAATTAACCATCATGATTAATCCTGATAGTAATTATGTTATGATTGTTTCACTTTTAATAGAATAATTAGAAACCATAAAATGAATAATAGAATTGTATTTTCTAGAGGTAAAATAATCCAATGAAAATTTAGATTAATCATCAACCAAAATATATACATATTATATTTATCTAAAATTTTCATTCATTATGGAATCAAAATAAACCCATGCACTAACTATAAATATTAACAAGTCGAGAGTTTACTTTTATATTAAAATATGTACTTATTTTTCATATCAAATTCACAAGTATAAAAATCTCTAATTGATTTAAATATATGGTCCAATAGATACCAAGAATATCAATTCCATTTTAATTTAGTGTAAATATAAAATCTATAGTGTCCAAGTATTCTATTCTATAACAAAAATAAATCTTGAGTTTCACATAAACAACGAATATTTTGATAAACTATGTCACATATATAAATAGTATATACATTATCATGTATATCTAAATATAAAATGTATAAATACCAAGAAACTAGTACCCTAGATCTAGTTGTCAATTTATTAAAATAGAATAAGATACAAATAACCACATACTAATGAATGAAATATTCTAGTAGGCCTGGTAAAAAAGGAACATAATATAAATTCCCAGTACAATTGAATACATAAAAAACACAAAGTGTTTTCTTTGACAACTCCATTATTCATCATAGTTTAACATGATATATCACTCACAAAACACATCCTAGTATCATGGGGGAAAGAATAAGTAAAGTGTGAGCTCAAATTCATGGTTAGGATAATAATAAAGTGGACACCATCATGAATAAATAAGAATGATCAATATTACAAGGAAAATAACATAAAAAAAATAAATTTAATCAATAAAATGAGCATAATATAAATGAAATAAATGATGATTAAATAAATCCAAATAAATAATCACATATAATTGAAACATATACATTAATATTATAACAAATCGAATACTAACATAGACATAAATAACAATATTAATAATGAAGTAATGCATAATTTTTGACATCTAAAATGTACTTTCCAAACCACTCATAAGAAAGTTTAATATATACGTATGAACACGTCTAATTTGGACAAAAGATTTGTCTCATGATACTTTTAGATGCATAGAAGAGTTATTTGTAAGTACATACCATCCATAACATAATTTTCCTATGAATTCCCATAATGTAAGGGGTTAAAAACCGTAATAATCTATTTATCAAGAAAAACTAAGATACATTTTTTAGTAATTACCAAAACTGAATATAAATAATTGTAAACCATCCACTGTAATATGAAGAATGGTAATAAAATCACCCAACCTTGGTCAATATAAACATAATATATATATTTTTTAAAAATTATGATGATATAAATACCACATATCTCCAATGGATCATACATACAATAAATATTTGACGTAATTTATGAATAAAAATATCATAAAAATTTCAGTGAAACATTATTTTAGGAAAATAACATTTCAGATTGATTTTTTAAAAAACAATCAATATTTTGAAAATATTTTTTCACTAAAGATTATCAATTAATCGATTTAAAATAATTATTAAATCATTTATTGGTCATGATGGTGGAATATTCCCTTCTAGTTGTGCACATTAAAAAAATGATTCATTTCCTATTTGTTGTGAAATAAAAACATGAATGGTTTTGAAAATGATAGGTAGATTCCTTTCAAAATATTTTATTAAAATGAAACACATGGGTAAAATATTCTTTAATAAATTATATGGAATTTTTTTTCCAGAAAATTTAACAATTTTTTGGATGAAAAATTCTTTTAACTGAGGAGATAAATGATGTAAAATTTTCATAAAAAAACTTCATCAAAATTTTAATGTTTAAAAGAGTTTAAAAATAATACTAATACATGAAAATTTTATAAATAAACATTTTATATTGAAATTATTTTTATGATATAAAAACAAAATAATTCCATCATTGAATACTAAATAAAAAACAATCCAGAATAATGATGCGTTTTTAAAATAAAACCTTACCCCTTTGGTAACATTTGAATCGCAAGACCCATGATAGAAATACCATCAAATGAAACATAAAATTACATGAATTGAAATATATTCTTATTATAAAAAATCTAAAGTGTTTTTATATACCCAAAATAAAAGAATATGTGTTGAATATTGAATATGTCACACAGAAGTAAAAGTGTGAGAAGATACCATTAACTCATGTTCGACTTCCTTTGTATGTATTTGAGCCAAATTTATAATAAATATTAGTTTATTATAAATATATAAACAAAAAATAATCATATATATAATTAGATATATGATATACATTTAGACTTTTGTCAATAATTTATTAACAATTCTTTGTAAAGTAACTATTTATGGTGATAGTTGGTTCATTTTTCATTTATGTCTAATTCCGCAATTTGGTTAATTTTAATTTTATCTAGTTAATATAATAACAAGAATTTTATCCATTTCATAAATATCATATATATTAATTATATATTTATTTATAGTAATCTGTTAATGTTTTACAATAGAAATGGATTACACTACTTAAGGAGTTGATAGGCAATACATATGAATGAATGTTGTTTCCATTTTTCTAAATGGATCGAACATAATGAAAATAAATATTATATAATAACTAAAATAATTATAATGTCATATAAATAATTTATATTAATCAAATATATAATTATTACCATCCATGTATAAATAAAATTAAAATCATTTCACATCACAACGTGATGGCGGTAGTCAGAACATACATATAAGAGTGGTTATTATTTTATAATGGATTAAAATTTAACATGTTATAAGTTATGATTATTTTATAGAATTTTAGTTAGATCATAAATATAATATATATTAATATACATTATCTTTAGTACTTTTTATATAATGTTTATAAAATAATGAATAACATCACTTCGCAAGGCGGTATTTTGTCGTACACACGATAAAAACTATTGTATCCCCCATAGAATGGAAAGTAATAAGGTATATGGGAAATAATATTTAAAAATATATATTAATTTCATAAATTTCACATAAATATGTTAAATATATCATTATATCCATCTTTTAAGGTGTGATGGAAAATGAATTACATTGATTCGCAAGGTGGTAGTCCTCCATACACACAATTGACGATTTCGTTTTCCATTTGATGGTTGTGGAGATGGATCAAGGCTATTTCATTAAAATAATAATATATCAATATATATAATTTAATGGTTTTATTATATTTACATATTTTAATAAGGTTATAAGGATTTTGAAGATGTAATAAATCAGGTATGCTTGTTTAAGAATTTGAATTCTTCTTTATAGACCCTCATCAGGTTTATGCCTAAAGACATATTAATAGGGATTTTTTAATCAACATTATTCATATAGGATTTATTGTGGGGATTAATTAAGTGGTATGGGATAGATTTTCTGAACCTGAGTGTTATTTATGTGTCTGTTTGGGAGTATAAGGAGTGGCCATTTATAAATGGGGGTGAGGACATACATGGAATTTTGGAAAAGATAATGTTATACCAACATATTTATCATTCCAATGGCCTATAAAATGGTACATTATCAAACATTAAAGGTTATAAGTTTAAAATATGTCCATATAATAGGTTTTTAAATGTTATCAGTCATTTCTATCCTTATATTCTTAGTTTACCCCTCGTAAACCTGCTTTTACCTTAAATACAAAAATTAATTTCTACTATCTTCACTTATCAGTATGATAAAAAATATGATAATTTTTTTAACAATATAAATTATATTGATTCCAAATGTGAAATACATTTTTCTAAAATTAAATTCTTTTAATTAAAATAATTGAATTCATAATTAAACTGCTACCACGACGAAAGAGAGGTTTTCCATAGTGAAAATTATCATAAGTATAAAATGTTTTAATATAAAAATTAAATATAAAATTGATTCAAATAAAATAAATTAGTTATATGGAAATATAATTTAACTAAATTTAATTTAATACCTATTTTAAATATAATTTATATTTATAAATAATTTAAACAATAGCTATATTTTAGTAAAACAAATTTTTTTATTATTCATCCATAAAAAATAATCTTTTTATAAAATTATCAAAAAATCAACCAATGTTATTTCTAAAATTAATTTTTTTTAAAAAATATTTTATCTTGTTTAATATATATTATAAAAAAGATGAAATAAAAATTTTAATTGTGTTTTCATATCATGACTTATCCACCATTCAGAAAAAATATTATTTCTCATAAAACATCTCTTCCTCTTTCAAATAGATCTTATTTTATTTTTACTAATTAAAAAAACTAAATTTCTTTTATACATTTCAAAACAATAAAATTTTCACAATATGTTTAATATTATTCATACCTAAAAACATATAGACTATTTTATAATGGTCATTTTTAAATCATAATATTATAATAGATTGTTATGTTTCATTCAAACTTGGTGTTGCATGCTTTGCAAGATGCCAAAGAGTTTGAATTTATTTAAAAAGAAATATTTTATACAGTATCATGGTGTGATTTTCCATTAGAATATTATTGATGGGTTTCATATATGCTATTGAATATGATTTTAATCTTTAAAAATAATTGCGTGTTTCATACTACACCCTTAAATAAATTTTTTTCTCAGAATTTATTATTGACTCGATAATAAAGGCTTTGTTATTTTAAAATTCCCTTTTTCAAATACTGCATCATGATGTGGGTTAATAAAACATCCTCTTAATAAGAAATAATGGGATTTGTAATTTTTATCTAAAATGATCACATAAATAGGTTTCCATGTGGAAGAACATAGGTGGAAATTGAATATATGGGAAAAAAAGAAAAGTGGGATTCCTAAATAATGATGGAAAGTGATAGAGGCCACTGATCAAATTAAATTAAATGATCATGATAAATTAATGAAACAGAAAACCATAATTTTTTTTCTGAGTTAGGGGATCATTTGACTCATTTTAAATGTTAGTACTATGGTATCATTATTGTTTCATGATCCCTTTCATAGAGTTGGGATTTCCTTTAACATCAAGAACAAAAATATATTAAATTATAATCAATTAATATATTTATATTTCACTGGAACAATTTCAACCTTGTATCTATTTATTATATTTCAAATTCAACTATTAATTAAAAAAAATTAAAATTCTATAGGATTTTTTTTATACCTAGAGAATTCAAATTAACATTTAACAGATCATTTGAACAATAAAATAATTTCAAGTATTTCCTCATGTCTCTATATATTTTCCAAAACCCGAATAGTTATATAATATTATTTAATATAATAAAAAAATATCAAATACAACAATAGTAACTCCCAAAATTAAACATAATCCATTTCATTAACGATTATCCTTAATACTCATCCAAAATATGAATACCAGAATTCCAAGTTCAAAAAATATATAAGGATAGTCACTAAATCATCGTTATATTACCCAGATAATATAAAGGTGATATTAATGTCATGTTACAAATATGGGAATAACTTTATCAACATAATACCTTAATGGAAACATGAATTCTTTTAAAAACTATAATCATAGGTTGATGAATATTTTCCATATTTACAAACCTGCAATAAACTCTAGAAAAGATATCATAGAACATAAAATCACATTATAATTTCATAGTAACCCAAACTATCCCATAAATATATCCCTATCATTATTAACTCATCTTTGATCACAAATTCTGTTTTATCTTCCCTCCATCATTTGTTTTCCATAATGATAAACATCCATTGAATCACTTTTTATAGTCATCGAAACCATACAATATATGCTCTCAATTTCTTAATGAAATGTAAGATCGTACACGCATTATACATTTCATAATTATTATTATAAAAATTTCATTGATAAAATTCTACAACAACATATTTATTGATTCCAAATCAAAAATAAATTTAATTATTCCACTTCATCCATAGTAATATCAAATGATTATCCTTGTTTCCATAGCTTCTTCTGTTTCATAGTGCACCAACTTCTTAATGTTGAAACACTGAACATAAAACGATTATGTTTAAACGTTGAATCAATTATCCTCATACCCTTTTTCCCTATACATGAAGAAAACTGTCAGTACCTTCAATTAAGTATCAGGTTGTTTATATCTATATTTATCACATGTGGAAGAACTCTTATTTTTTTAATCCCCTTCTCTATTTTTTTCTCTCCGATTCATTTATTCTCATGGTTCCCTATGAATCTATAATAATTAGATAATTATTCTTATTTCTTGAAATCACTACGTATTATTTATTCAAATGATGATAATGTTTGAGGGACTAGTGCCATATTAAATAATTTCATAGTCTTACCAAAGAAATGATCATTCTTACTCATTGGATTATATGAAATGATACCATTCTATTTCCATCCATTATGTTTCATTTTTATAAAATATGAAAACAATATTTTAGATCATAATATTATAAAACCTAATGTGTAATCCCAATACTAGTGATACCAATAACAAAAATGGAAATAAATATTAATGTTTATTAAATAATCATAAACATAGTTTCATTAGTGAAATATTAAAATATTAAAAATAATTTGAAAGCATATATAATTGTATGTAATGAAAATTTGAAAAATCATATAAATATTCCCATGCAAGTGACAAAGAAGGTGTATATTAAGTCCCAATATAATGAACTAGGTAATGTTCATGTTACTCCGAAATTCATTTTTCAGATTTATTACCTCTACGTACATGTTTTCCATAATCATATCCACCTATAAAATCAAGAATTGGATGTTTTTTTAAAAAATACCACATACACTATACCTTAGGAATATTTTAGGATATTATTCTACACATATTTTCAATTTCTATGATAGTATTATGTTATATAATCTATATCTTTCTAAATCTTGTTTCATAGGATTATATGAATCATCCACTAAAACCAACTGTAAAGTCCCAAACCCCAGTATCCTTGAGTCCGTACTAAGTTTATTACATTTCTCTAAGTTACATGGAATCATATAAGGAAGGACCAAATTTTTTATTTTCCATTAAAATTTTTATTTAGTCTTAAAATTCATATTATGTTGAAATCAGAAACTACAAGAAGTGTTTTCATTGATAATTTCATTATTCCTTATATAATATCCCTACATATCAATCTAAAAACCGATACTATTATCATAGGTATAAAAAATAATAATAAAGGTGTGAAAAAAGATGATTAGTAATGATAAAAATGAAATATAAGGGATTTTTAATAAATAATAACAATCAATATGCAATGGTAAATAACTTAAACACACCCCATTTAATTATTAAATTGATCATAATATGGAAAAAATGAATGATGATCATGTAAATCCATATAAAAAATAATAAATCCTTAAAAATAACATTTGGATATTAAATCTAATAAAATATTCACATAAAATATATATCTCATCACTTAATGAGGGAATTAAAAATTTATACTTCTAAAACATATTTTCATGTCATTTAGCAAGACATTTTAAATCATTTGGTTGATTCCCTTCTAATTTGGTTAACTAATTTCTCTAATGTGGAATGTCTATTCATCAAGGGTCTATCTAAAATTAGGCCACACCTCGAACATAATAAGTCCAATTCAAATCACATCTGTAATTGGTGAAAAATATCCAAAACTATAATTCATAATGAAAAAATAATAATCAAAATATTTATACATTCCCCAATCAAAAGAACATACTCATAAACCATCTAGAGTAATATGTTGAATGGAACTTAATATGTACATCCTAATTAAAACTAATAATAATCATTGAAAAGAAATAAAAATTACGATATAACTATAAAATATCCCAATTGGATTATAAGAAAAAATTAGTTGATTTCATTAATGAATAGAAACTGCATAAAATTTTCATTAAAAACATTTTTATGGAAAATAATCAATTCAATTTGAAAATATATTTTAAAAAATGATCAAAAAATATTTTGAATAAAACATTATTTCAAAATAAAATTTTAATAGTTTAATAATAAATATTTAAACATCATGTGTTCATGATGTAATGAAAATTATATTTATTTTATTTATGTTAAAAAAATTACTTTTTCATTTTTTGAAAAATCCAAACGGAAATTGATTGAAAAACAAAATGAAGAATACATTAAATAAATGATCTCAAAATTAAAACATTAATCCAAATTAAATTAATGAATAATTTTTAGAATATAAAAATATTTTTGAAAGCATTTTAGGAAAACATGGTTTTGGATGAAAATTGATTTTTCCATAAATAGTGAAATTGAGTATGATATTCTTAAAAACCAATTATGAATCATTTTATATCCTTAAAAGTGGGAAATTTTACTATTACATTAAAAGATAAAGAATAAATATATTATAAGGGTATATACAGGGCTTATTATATAAATAAAAAATAATTCCACCAATGGTGACTTAAACAAAAACATTCCTGAATAATGATGATATTGTGAAATAAAGCCTTACTAATTTGTAAAATTTTGAATCATAGGCCCCATAAAATAATTAAAATGAAAATAAATTTAAATTCCGTTGAAAGAAATATATTAATGATATATAAAATCAAAATAGTAATTATATACACCACACAAAGAAATACGTGGTTAATATGGAATATATCTCACTAAAGTAAACGTGTGGCAAGAAACCGTTACATCAGGTTCGACTTCTTTATTTTGTTTCCAATCCTCTAGTATAGTATATAAAATTATACTATAAATATATTATTGAACCATACTAATATATATCATGGAAAATATGATTTACATATTTCCATCTATGAACTGTTTGTTTACAATTCACAGTTAAAATCACGATTTTAGGTTATAATTGCTTCATTTTTCATGATTTTTTTTAGTTAAATAATTTTGGACATTTTAATTTTAACATTATTAAATAATATTTATAATTATAACCATTAAATAACTATACTTTATATTCATTATATTTTTATTTATAGTAATCAATTAATGTTAGAGATAGAGAATAGATTACATTGTTTGGGAAGATGGTCGGTCCAATGTAAGCAAGAATGTGGTCCCCATGTTTTTGATAGATGGAACGAAAGAAAAAATGATAATTAATATTTTGATAATAATTTTTTTCATATATATAATTAATATTAATAAAAATCAACCTAATTTCTATCTATGTGAAAATAATTAAAAACATTTAACATCTTAATGTGTTGGAGATTGGCCACACGTAAGTGTGAGCAACACTGTTGGTTTACAATGGAAGGTAAGATTAGAAGGCATATATAATATAATAATTCCAGAATATGTTATATAGAACAAATATTATATATATTAATTAAATATATCCTTAATAAATTTCATTTAATAAAAATTATTAGAATGAAACACATCACTTTATGAGGTAGTAGTCTACCGTACGCACGAGTGGCAATATCAAATGCCCTATAGAGTGGAATGTTGGAAGGTGTATGAGATATCATAATTACATGTGTATAATAATATCAAAAATATCATATAATTATGTTAAATCCATAATTATATATGTACATTAATGGTGGTGATAGAAAATGAATTAAATCGTTTCATGAGGTGGTAGTCAGCAATACACACAACCGACCGTTTAATTTCCCATTTGGTGGAAGTGGAGAAGGAACTAGGTTATTTAATTAACATAATAACATACCAATACATGTTATATTCTAGTTATATTCTGTTATCATATTTTAATAATTTTATTAGGGTGTAGATAAAATAATTAAACATATATGAACATTTATGAATCTTACCCCCTTTTTGGAGAGCCTTTTTAGGTCTTTTCCTAAATCATTATTAGGATGAATCCATAACCAAAATAAGGCCTCTACATAATTTTTGGTAAATAATTACTGTAATATTGTATTTATTAGAAAAAAAAGTGTTGTTATTTTTTTGGATGGTAGTATAGTGTGTGGATTTTTATAAGACGAGGAGAGGAAAAACATAGAAGTTATAAAAAGGTAAATTGATAACCGTGTTCTTTATCAATAATAAAAACTGAAGATGGGTTATTATTGAACCTTATTGGTTTTATGTTTCCAATATGTTTATAAATACTTCTTCGTACAATTTTTAGGAAATTTTTAACAGTTATCTTACTTGTTTAACCACTCAGTAATTTTTTTTTACTAGAACTGTTATAATTACTTTTTACTATTTTCACTATTTATTTTGGTAAAAAATAAATTTGAACAGCTTAGAAATTATAAATAATTATTATTAAATAAATATAATCTATTTTCCAAATTAATTTCTCAAAATATTAAAATTTCAGTGTAAAATTAAATAGTAGACATGTTGAAAGTGAATTTGTAGAACGTGAAAATTCGCATAAGAATATAATGTTTTAATATCAAAATTTAGTATAAAAGTGATTAAAAATATCTAAATTAGATAAAAACTAATATATTTTAACAAATATTACTTTTAAATCAATATATAATATAATTTTACATTGCATATCATTTAATCAAAAATACAGTTTTCTATTAAAATTTATATTTTTCAGTATTCAACAAAAAATATTAATTTTATAAATCTCTAAAAAAATAAAACAAAGGATAATTTTGACTTATTGATTTTAAAAATTATGGTTATTTTTACACTATTTTTTTGATGTCTCAAATATTAATTTAAAATTATTTCTCAAAAGGACAACTTATATACCTTTTATGAAATTATTATTTTTTATAAAACTTTTCATTCTCATTGAAATGGTTCTTATTTTTATCTAAAAAATATATAAACCTTGATTTTTTTCATACATGTGTAAACCATATAATTTTCATAAATTATTTTCATATTATTTATTCCCTAAACCATAACATCATTTTCTTAAATTTATGATTTCAATAATGATATATTAATAGGGCTTTGTGTTTTAATCAATCCTGCTGTAGGGTTCATTACATGTTATCAATGATATTGAATAATTTTTTAAATAAAAATATAATAATGTCTTAGGGTTACACATTATCTTATTTTTTGGTGTTGTCTATCATATAAACTACTAAAAAAGATGTTCCCCTTTTAAAATATTTTTTTATAGAATTAAAATACATTTTAATCCTAGGATAATATATTTATTAATCATAATGTTTGTTAGAATACCAAAATCAAATAATTCAACACTACTGATAAGTATGTTCTTGTTACCTAAAACATATAATATGTCTGAAATTAGGTTTTTTAATATAATAAACATCATAAATACCGGTCATTTCACCCTATGAATTAACATTCGAAGTTAATCATCCTATAGTAAGGTTTTTCATATCCAAGAATTTTTATTGGTAACCTATTATGTGACAATAAAAACTTATTTTTGTACACTATTTTATTTTAGTTTTCGATATCTATTCTTTAACAATAAAAAACTATTTTCAATTTACCAAAACATTCTTGGGCCCTTCAATGTTAGAAAAAAAAAATTTTGGATCCCACATCTGGACACATTTTTTATGTTGAACTCTTAAAAGATCCTCAAAAAAAACTTTTGGTAGACAAAAAGATTTAATTTATTTAAAATATTATTATATATTCACATCTCCAATCCATTCAAATTTTTTCCAAATGGCTTCACTTTTTGATAAAATGAAATTTGGTAAAGAAAATGTGATCTACTGAAAGTAAATTTAACTAATTTAAAATTCTAGTGTCTGATTTTATTATACATTTTATAGAAAATTTTATTAATAAATTTAAAAATTGTATGAATGTTTTAGTAAATTATATAAATTTATTGTAAAAAAAATTTTGTACATCAATATTTTCGGTGCTGAGATTCAAATTAAATGAATTCAAACATGAATTATTTTTTTAAATCAAATTCTATTGAAATGTTTGAAATTTGAGTGGATAATTTGAAATTATTTTATAATATTAAATATGTTTATATTCATCAAAATAATTGTTAGTCATCATTTATTTTTTTCCATTACAGGTACATATATTTTCAATTTAATTAAATTATGTAATGATTCATTTTTTTCCAATGTATTTAAATTTTTATTATTTGATGGATTTTCATTTTCAACAACTGATAATGTAAAATAATCATCTTCTTAATTATAAGAATATTTAAATTATTATATAAAATTTTCAAACAATAATTAGTTACCATATCCATGTATCATTTATGGTTTTTCAAAATATTTTAATTGAATCGAAATATGTTTTGACTTTAATTTATACTTATTATCAATGAAGTTTCAGTAGACGTATCACATTAACTTAAACTATGTTTGTCTATATCCTTCAAACTTTTATTTCAATTACTTTAATAATATATTCTTGACATTAAATCTTTCTACATCAGTATAGGGTAGTCTTGTCTTTTATTACCATCATTGTGACTTTTTTAGAAAATCACATCTAATGATTAATTTATATCATATCAATCATTCTTTCCTTTAGATAAGGTTTCTAGAAAATTTTATTTAATAAATTTTTATTAATTATCCTTTTAATTTGAGATATTTAAATATCACTATCATATGAATACTTCAATGTAAATTCGTACACATTCACTTAAAAACATATGATATAGAAACATTATAACAACTATTATATATATATGAAATTGGATTACTAGAAGACAATAGAAATCCTACTCTACATATCCATTTATCTTCCTTCATATATTTCTTTATTCAACTTTTATATTTTTGTAATGTAATAATTATGTTATCCATAGTTGACTAATTCAAATGTTTATTTTCATCGATAACTATTCTCTTTGATTCATATACCATTATCATTATATGAATAGTATTATTAATAAGTTTATCTTATGATAACTCTTTCTAATATAATTGTTTTAAATAATTTATGATAGAAATAAAATATTGATGAATTTGTTTTACTTTTTCTTAAGGATGAAAATCAAAATAATTGTAATCTACTCATATCATACCTCTAAATAATATTCAAAATATGGGTGTTTTAAAATTTGTAATATCTAGATTTTAAAAATTCTATTCACTATTTCACATGATGATGTTGGAATACAAATGGTCTTGGTAATATAACATTTCTTTGGAAGCTTGGATTCACTGGATATTTCTTCATTTCTTTTCAAGAATAATGAGTAATATCTTTCTCTAGAATATTTTAATTAAAATTCATCATAATAATGTTTTTAACTCCTAAGATTATGATAATAATAAAAATATTCATACAATGGTAATAATAATCATAAATTTTCTTATTAAATATATGTGGTATTGTTAGATATAAATTTTATATTGATCCTATAGAAAAAATACCATCCGAAAAAAATATTTCATCTGCCAAGATAGTTATTTTTTGGATATAAAGATGAAATTCCAATAGAAAAATGAGAAATCAAAAACAGTGTTCAAGATCATGTAGAGACATTTTCTGAGACTAACTGTTATCCCAAACGTTCACTAGAAAAGAAATGTGGGAATAATAAAATAAGGGGTGAATTATTTTTTAAATAAAAATTGCACTATTCATTCAACCCTTGGGTTACATGATCATTATTTTGATGAAATACTAATAAAATTAGGATCAAAGTGAAATACTGAATGAAATTAAAATATAGAATATATAAAATATCTCCAGAATATTTGAAATAAGTTTTCTATAAACTTAGTAATAACTAAAAATTCTAATTTAATCATTAAAAATAAAAAAACTAAGAAAAACGCAATTTATATAATGAACAAAAAATTAGATTGAAAATAGTGTGGAAGTAATTGGTTAGAATACCAAATAACCCTTTAAAGGAAATATTCAAGAAAACAATTAAATCCAAAGTGAATGGTATATATTTAAAGGTGATTGTAGGTATCCATGAATTTAAATGAATCATAATATATCCCTAATTTTAAAAAAATTGAAAAGGATTATCTTTCAATCCACAACGACCATGATTTGACCAATTGATATGTATAGAGTGCTATAACAGGGCACTATATCTTGTTTCCCTTCAAGTCCTTGATAATGGAAGATAAAAAAATCTTTGATCGTCTTAAATCTAGAATCCCTAAACTAGTAAAAATCTAAAAAACTATTATATAGAGAATACTAAGGGATTTATAGCAAATAAATTTAAAACAACACTCCTAGTAACACTCAGAAAGAAAAAAAAATAGAATTACAGGAATTCAACAAGATATTTATGATTAGAAACCATTGTGAGCTTCCTTATATTGTCAACTTGGATATAAAATGTTCTTCAAATTTTTGAAGTTTCAACTCTATTTAAAAATAAAATTATTCTAAACATTAATGGTCAAATTCTAAAAATGTAAGATCTAGTTGTATCATCATTGGAATCAAAATTTCAATCTACTCATGAACTCAACATGTTTTTTTATCTATCGATTATTTGATTTATCACTAATAAAGTGATCATAAACTAGAGATTGTAATATATAGAAAGGTTGAGACTTATGTATTTTCATAATTCATTCTTATTTTCCTAGTATTTCATTTCTCAAAAAATAATAGAACAAAAAAACGAAAACATAATGAAAACTCAACTGAAATCAAATTCATATTAATATTATTACTATTTATAAAACAATGAATACATGTTAGTTATTAACTCAATATGGGAGTTTCATGTAGGGTAGGGGTTGAGGGTAGTGGGAGCATGAGGTGTAATATTTTAGTATATTTCAAAGAAAGATATAATTAAATTTTTTTATTGGTGGATATTGGTATCAATATTTATTAACAAGTCAGGGACACCAGATTTCCAGATCCACAAATTCTAATTTCACTAGTAGTGTTGCGGAGGAGTAAAAGAAGAAGATTTAGTTCCTCTAGGGAAATATTTTTGAACCCCTTATCAATTTAATTTATAATCTAAAATTATATGTTTATAATTTTAATATTTTATTTTATTAAAAAATTCAAAATAATACAAATTATCGATATTGGTATTCATAATATTCATCTAATTATTCATAGGTTGGTTAGTGAGTGATTCAAGCTATAAATTTATTTTAATTTATAGAAATAAAATGAACATAATGATACTATATAACCTCATAATTTTATTATCCATGTTCTATGATTCCATATCAGTTGGAGGTATCCAATGAGGAATTATACTTTAGGTATCGATGAAAATGGATTGAAGAATTTGGATTTGATCTATTTGAGGACCAACACATATTAGTTCATTAAATTACCCAATAGTGAGCCCATTTATGAAAAAATCATGAATAAATATGAAATAAATATTGTAGAATATGACTTCCAACACATGTTAGATAATGGTAATATAATCATGTCTAATTCTATAATTGTTTTTTTGGTGTTAGTGGAAATTTGTGAAATCGTGGGTTTGGATGGGGATTAGTGAAACTTGATTTTTCTTGTGATGTGGTTCAGGAAAGTGTAAGGGGTTCAATTTTTGGAGGGTTGAGCTCCTACATTTAATATATTATAATTTTTTATAAATTATTATTTAACTATAAATATATTAAATATGTAATAATATGTAACACTTCAGTTATGGATGTGTTCTAGTTCCCATGTGAGAGGTGTGGGTGAACATGACGTTATAGTGAGTGATGTAATACTGAAAAAGCTAGTGATCATTTATTTTTTAAAGCATATATTTTTATATTTATTTATATACTATCCCCATAGTGTGTAGCTTGGTGAGTGTTCCCCTGTGGTAATGGGGAAGGACTAAGGTTTGAGTATCACCGATTCCATAAGTACTTTTCTTTTTATTTATTCCATGTCCCTAACCAAATTTAATATTTATGGATGTGTTTTATTATTATATCATCCTATTAAGGTCGGTGACATTTTTTTTGCAAGATGAGTATATGTGTAATATTATAGTGATTTATAATTATTATTTATTAAATTTAAGAATATAATTTTGGATATAATATTTTTTGGAGTCCCCACTATATATATATGGTTTCTCAATGTATATTTTATTTTGAAAAAATAAACAAATAAATTATATTTTATTTATTTATTTTCCTAATTATATAGTAATCTTAATAAATCAATAAATTTATAAAACTATATTAAATTCATGATTCATGTTTGATAATACGATCAAGAAATTTATATGACTAATTCACGATCAAAATTTTATAGTTAACTCAGATTCATTGTAGGGACTCCCAAGACCCTGACATGACCACATTATATGTAAATGTAGTTAAAATAATTATTTACCACCCAATATAAATATTCACAAAAAATCACAAAATTATCTTTATAGATCAAGATGATAATATTTTCAATTTTTTTAGATTCTTCTTTGGGAAGCATTTCAACCTTTAATGATTTCTACTTCAAGGATTGATGATGTACCAACATAGATTTTTTTTGAATATACTTATGGAAAATTATTAATCATTATACCATGATATATCTCATCATAGAGTGATTTTAATGTATAAAACATTGTGATTAATAATAGAAAAATTTGGAATGACTGAGCATGTATAGAGATTAATAACTTTTATAATGAACAAGATACATGCGGACTTTGTAGATATACTTTCAAAAAAATGTTTCATTAATATGAAACATATCTATCGATGAATAAACATGATATGAGGGTTTGAATATCTTAAATTTGATTGTTATAAACGAGGAATATTTACTGATTATATTGGTAGAGAAATGATTAAATATGAATTTTCATTGTTAATGTGAATGAGATCAACTATTTATGATATAATAATTTTATTAAACATATTTTGGAAATGTGGAATCATCACAGATTCAAATAGAACACATTATATTGAGTAGTTAACATCGTTGAGTAGATAATGCACAATTATGATATAATCTGATTTTATTTACTCCACAATTACAAGTTATTATATTTTATGATGGTTTAAAATACGAAATGGATTAATTATGATGTTAACTTGTTATTAGTTCTCATATGAGTGTCATTAATGGTGGAATTTTTTTGTGATTACATGAATAATTAACCTATCTTTTACTACTAATTAGTCTGTAATAAAGTCATTACAGATATTGTGGGAATGAAATTGACAATGTTTATAATTATAGTATTAGTGATAGTTACACATATGACTTAATGATGAAATATATAAGTATATTATTTTTTGTAAAGCAGTATTATGTAAGACATTACATATATTATCTTCTTATTCTTCCTATTATGGGAGTTCATATTGAAATACAACCACAACTTAGGGTATTTTTCTAATGTGATACTAAACACACACTAATAGAGTGGGCTTGTATTGGGGATAACATGTAAACCTAGTCTCCTCCCTAGTCATGGTCCTATTAAAAATTAATATATATAGTTAAAACAATCATGAGGTTCAGGTAATGGGACTGATGTGTATTTTGATGTGTCTACGTGGTTGAGGTGGTTCTGAGAATGATCGAATATGTTTATTTTCCATAATGATGTGGGGATTTGATATAATTCGTGACTAGATTAATTGGATTGGGTTTTCATGGGATCTATTTTATTTTGATTTTGTTTGTTATATTATAATATAGTTAGGTAGTTGATTATTTTTTCACTAGTTAATATTTAAGATAGTTTTCCATTTAGTGATTTGGTTGATTATAATGCCACTATATATTATGATTTTAATTCATTGAATTTTATGCATGAATGATATTGAATTTCTTTCATCTTAACATATTCTATTCTACTGAGAATATTGTTTTTTCACCCTTAATTTTATATATAGGATTTCTTTATTTTGTAATTTGACTGTATGAGTCTTTTTATCTTGATGGTTGTGGTTGATAACTAGTGAATGAGGTTGAGTATTGTTCATATACCATTGATATATATGGTTTGTCTAGTTTTTATTAAAATATTAATAATTAGTTGTGTTTTTCAATAGTTTTAACTTTATATCATTTTTATTATGTTTTATAATATTCATACATTACTTATTCTAATCATAGCAATTGATTTTGGATTCATTATTATTCATGTTTTAGTGTATTTCAAATAGGTTTGCAAACTTTATAAGAATACCTAACCATAACATTATCACATAATAAATCATTTTATATGATTATCCATTTAATCACATAATAAATCACACAACCAAAACCTATTGGTTTGATTATTATATAGATTGGATACATAATTGACTTATTTTACAACATAGTGTACATTTCTTCCATAATCAAAATACACGTGACTCTCTCCTATAATTAAAAAAATTCATTTTCCCTATCATGACATGGGGAATAGAAACATAAGAAAATGGTGAGAATGTACATTCGTTATGGGTAAAACATTTTTGATATCCATCAAAACACCCTGGAAACCTGTAATGAATAACATAAGTGAGCATAAGATGAACATGTGGGCATAAGAGCATAATCAATGTCTATAGCCTTTATATATTAAATAATACCCAATGAAAAATTTATTCAAAATCTCCAAAAAAAATTATAACATAATTATTTGAATATTACCATGTAAATTAGTCTATGTAATAAATAAAAAACATGAATGACTAAATCGTATTTAATGTCCTGGTGCATTGACATGACCATAATCTCATAGTTAAATCCCATGTCCCATAACATCATTGATATAATTGCATCCCATATTATATAAAAAATTATATCATGATATATAATATTTACATAATGAATTATAGGGTTATATAATTATTTGATCATCAATCACATAATGATAAACTATACATATGTGTTATATGAACATGAAAATACTAAAAATATATCATAACATAATTAACCCATGAAAATGAAATTGAATTCAAAATAATTATGGATGGAACTATAACTAAACCATCTTGGGTATTAGTGTGTATGATTCATTAAAAATCACATCCTTAGTGATGTTTAAAATCATTAATATATATTTACGTTGATGTAAAACACTATAGATGAACATTTTAAATTTTTAAGGAAATAATAGGAAAAATATCGCATTTTTTGAGAAATAATGAAAAGAATAATTTATTACTAAATGATTTAAGAAATAATGATAAATTTAATTCAAATTAATATTACAAATTCTGAAAACTTGATAAATAAGGTTTTTAAATATAATGAATGAAAATGATTTGTGAAAATACCCTGATAGAATCAAAATGATAGAAAGATAAAAATATTATTTTCACAAACAATTAAATTATTATAATGTCAATATAAAGTATCATTAATAGGTTATCAATGTATATATATTGACATTAATGAAATAATATAAACAATATGAGAATGGATGAGAAGTATTATCATTGGAAAAGAAATGATTAAGATGATTCCCATTAAAAATTCCATTTGTGATTCATTATGAATAAAAAAATTTGGATGGGGAAAATGGATGAAATTCCCTAACATAAATTCATGTGGGTGAAAATTTAGAATTTATTTTAAAAATATATACATTTTATTCTAATTTATGTTTAGGTATATATAATATCTGGAATAAATATTAGAAGATAATCACATAAATTTAATCTATACATTAATGAATGTTCTTTAACCCATGTATAATTAACATATCCATATTAATATCTTATCTCATAACATTATTAATAACTATATACATTTATATTATATTCTATTAATATATATATTATTAATTTCTTATTTTAATCATTATATTCTATTTTTTTACTGTTTTATACAATTTTGGGAATGGGAAAGTCAATCTTCATCCTTTGATAAATAGTTTACCATTAATAGATTATTCAAGGCGGTGGAATGAATTCATTATAATGATTTATATAGTTACATGTTTAAAAAAATGTTATTGAAAATAATGAGGAAATCCCTTATAGGTACTAATAAGTTATGTCACCAGATGTTCAACCACCAAAAGTAGGATCCTGCATCCAGAAAAAATGGACCATTATATATCACAGAGAACATATATGGAAAATCATCGATACTAATAAATCTAGAATATAATAATCTTGAATAAAAACAAAATCATATTTTACAAGGATGCTTTAAAAAATATACAGAGTCCAAGAAAAAAATACAATGAAAACAGTAAAGAAAATAACAATTTTGACTTATATGGTTTGGATTTTCAATTTATATCCCCAAGATAATGCTAAAAATTTATATTTATATGTTATTAAAAAATATTTAGAAAAATTATTTTCATCCCATTTGTATCACTCATAGAAAGAAATAAAATTACTCATCATTATGTTTTCCCAGCTAATATATATAATAGGTTCTATATGGTACATCAGTTTTATCGACATCACTTATTTTTTGACCACCATAGTTTCGCAACGGTATCCAATAATGTATGAATGAGATCCTCAATATGAATGGAAACATCTGGTAGATCGATTGAATCACAAACCACTAATAACTAACTACACAAAATGATACCATGTCCATAGAAATAAAAAAGTTACAAAAATATCATGTCGAATGATCTACCCCTGATTAAAATCGTATTGTCACTCTTACTCCATTTGATGATATGAATCCAGATATTTGAAGATGAATCAAAATACTAAAAATATATCACTTGAATGTTTAATTAAGAATCCCATGGTTACAAACAACACTTAAATATATTCAAAATAGCATCTTCTTTCCACCAACATGTAGAGTTTTTGTCCCCTTTCGTGTCACACAAATCCCACAAAGGCACAGTTCTACATAAGATTCTATAGGACTATAATTATAGTAAACATGTCAATTTTATTTTATTAAGAATCATTCCAAATAAAAACTCAAAATCCTCATGAATAATTTTAATATTGGATTACTTTAGGTAGATATTTTTTATCTTTTAATGTGACTATGTATTTTTTTCCAAGAGAATCATAGTTTGGCTATCAAAGCATCTTAAACCACATTTCGTATTGCACTACCATTCCACTAGTAAAAATTTTCATGAAACTATATAATTTTACACTTTAATTATAGATATATATTCTACAATTATATTTTTGGAGTTTAGATAATTACTATAACAAAATTATCCAACTGATTTTTGTCCCATAAAATTTAAACACAATACGTTTTTACTCTTTTGAGTGTCAGAATTGCCCAAAAACTAGTGTTATAAAACCATTGATATATATTGATTATGAAAACTCATAAACAAGTATCTTCAATATAATTTAGAAAATTTATGATCAATTTTATATTATTCAATTGTTCTTTTCATGAATATTCCAAAAAACAAATGATGAATCCCACTAAAAATTCAATTTCTAGACATGTATGTGACTTTAAATACATTAAACATTTATCTAATAAAGATAACACAAATTTTTCCATTTATTGCTACTCATTTAATATTTATACTATGTTTCCCCATGAAAATTTAATGTGTCCGACCATAAGATTTGAAACTAATTTATATTCTATATTTGTAAACCACTTGATAACCTTATGGGTGTACTTACTTTTAACAAAACTAATCTCTTAATAATAATATTTCATTCAATAATTATACTAATAATATTATATGAAAAACTTATATCTATCCTTTAATGATCAATAAAAAACTGACAAATAAAACCATAGATGCAATTTTTTTTGTGCCCACCATAATTATAGCATCAATGTACATGAAAAATATGATAACGAAATCATTAGTAAATTAAATTTAAAAGAAATAGAGATATATGAAGCTTCTCATGAATCCATTATCAACTATAATAGCATTGGATTTTGGGGTATATATTTTTAGTGTTTTTTCTAGTTATACATACTAAATTTTAGCATACACACTATGTCCTTGATACAAACAACCATGAAACCCATTTGTTCCATTATATAATTATCTTACTCAAAATCACCATGATGAAACAAAATCATAAAATCCATTTTTTTCAAAAAAAATCATCAGTATTAACCAAACTTAAGACAATCTATATGGTATTATTTGTTACTATCAATGAAAAAATTTCAAAGAAATCAACTATTTCATTCCCAGAAAACACTTTCCCCAATAGGCCAACCTTATACAACTAGTTTTTTTCATGTTCTCCCTTAAATTATAAAAACCACTTATTCTTAAAATATTTATTTTCCCTAGAAAACTCTACATTCTTTTTGATCGAAATAGAATATAATGAATTCATTTCCTCTACCATGGTTAACATCCACATGGTATAATCTATGGGTGATTCCACATTATTTTGGCTCTCAAAATCTCCTCCATCGATTAGATATAAGTAGTATATTTCATTAAAAATCTTTTACCCAGTCATTTAAATATGTAAAAAAATTTAGAACCCATAGATAATGTGTTCTTATACACGTACTAAACTGTTTGGTTATCATTCATTCATATTTCCAATTTTGAATGCAATATTTGATGACAATGTTGTCCTTGATAATTTAGGTATATATTTGGTTGGCATATATTCCAGTAAACATACACTTATATCTAAATTCAATAGAACCAATATACTTCTAGAGACATTATATAGATCCAAAATAATGCAGACTGTTTATTATTTGAACTATGCATAAGCCTCATTCAAATTCCATTCATTGAATAATACATTCTCACTAAATATAAAATTTTGTGCTCTGAAAATAATCTGATGAATGTCATACCAAAATAAATAATAATATTACTCATCTCTATTGGATATTAATAAAAAATCATTGGACAAACCCTCAAGGATATCCATATCTATAGAATCAATGTGAACAATTTTAGGACTCCTAAAAACATTTAGATAATGAATTTTCACTAGCTTACTTGACCTAAAATTTTCAAGAATCTCTAGTCCCTCTAGTGCTGATGGACTTTGGTGAACTACGCATATTACAAAATTCAGTTTTTCCACCCAATTTTTTTCAACCAACTGAAGTGAACCCACGTGCAATATTCCTTCTTAGTGAATGTTATGTTCATACTTCAATCCACACCATTCTATTATGATATTCGTAGTAATATTTTCTCATGTAACATTCCTTTCATCTGATTGTATTTTTGAAGTATCATTCACAATACTCACTACCATTAATCGATATGATGCATCTAATACATGTTTTGGTATCCATTTTAACATTTTAATAAAATTAGGTAAAAAAACTAAACACTTACCAATTGTTCTTCGTGAAATATGCACTTCATTTTCTTATTCCATCATCAATAAATGTGGTAATTCATAAGGAACCACCATGATAATGAATTGTGGTTTTAATATAAATGTTTATATAAAACAATTCTAGATTCCATTAGTGGGGTTTCCATCTATTAAAATTAAATGAAACATTCTACTATTTCCTGATTATACAAATCTGAAAAGTTCTGTTATTGGTATGAGATATATTTAGGATATTATTTCCCTCTAGAATCCTTATATTTGTATTACAACGATGAAAAGAAATATTGTACCCAAAATATTAACATCTCATATTTTATGTTATGGCCATCAGACATCCATAAGAAATTTGATCCTAATATAAGTTTCCATCCATAAAATCTTTTTTCCATTATTAATGATCATTGGGTTTAATTTAATAATCAGTTATCATTGGTTTTCCCATATCATTATTCATCCATCATCCCCATAAAAATTATTTCAAAAAATCTAGGATGTGTCTCACTCCCTTCAATATAAGGAATCTAGTATTCAAAATTCTGTTATTTGTATCATGCATTATAAAAAACATTAAGTGATTCATCATCCACCAAGTGTACTTTACCAAACCTTCGTGATATATATTAATCAATTTACCCCTTCTCTGATGTTGTATGGAATGACACACTAGAGTTAACCACCCATGATTCTACCAGAACATTCACATGTTATATAAAACTCATACAATCTTACAGTAACATTTAATGAACTTGGATAACCCAAATAGATTATTTTGGAACTCAATATATTGTAATTATAATATTTATTGAATAAAACAATCTTTTTAAAGGTAAATCAAATTGATTTATGTCCCATATATTTTACTTCACGCTTATCTATAAGATTATTTTCTTTATTTTGAGTTAGTTTTTGGTTGGGTGATCATCCTCTACCTTATTAATTAAATTAATTTCCAATAGTTTCATGGGTCCCTCTCCACCTGAAATATTCATTTATGATTTTATTCCAGATATCCTCAAAAATTGTGTCAATTTTTCTATTATAATTAACATTAGTCATGATGATCACTTCCTAAGTCACTTTAAAAGTTGACAACAAGATAAATGAATAGACATTATCCATTAAAGTTGCTTTTACTAATTATAGATACTTATAATCATGATAAAATAATTGAAATTGTATGGAGAATGTATTCCACACAATATTCTAAATTAATACAACCAACACATCATAATCAATATTTTAAATATATTTTTTTACCCATGTATTATTAGGATACCACCAATTCTGGTATTATTAGATTTCATAAATATTAAAAGAAACATTCATTGGTAATGAAAACCTGAAAAACATGTGTACCATATTATCCATCCACTCCCATTATAATTTTACCATATTCCCTATTTTTATTCAATTTAATTTAATATATATGTATTTTTTGATGAGATAGTCTACCATTTTTATCCATTAAATTGAATAGTCTATTCCAAAAAAAGTAACAAATGATAAATTTTATATCATTGAACACCTATATATTGATGTAGTAAAATTCATTAAAATAAATAACATCATGGTATAAATGAAATATATATATATATATATATGTTGAGAATTTCTGGAAATAATATTTAATTCCACTTTTTGTTGAATAATGTGAAAAAACTAAGAATAAAATATAAGTGAAGTAACTAGATATTCAAAAACCAAAACTAAGATATTTAATTTACAAAACATTAATAATTTATATATAATTTTTAGCTGATATACCAAATATTATATAATAATATCTCTATAAATATGGAATCATTAAATCACCACAAATCACTATTCTGGATGTCTTTCAAAAATATTTACATCTTTATTAAAAAGGAAATAAATGAATGTGGTAAATAAAAGAAGACTTTTGATTTAAATGGATTTTATTATCATATTATATCTATGGTATAAGACTAAAAATTTATATCTATCAGGAAGTATAGTGATTAAAACAAATGATATATTATCCATGTTTATCACTCTTAACAATTCATCACGTTACCCATAAATCGATAGTCCCACCATATATATATGGTGGGGTCTAGCTCATTATCCAGTTACACAACTAGTAACATTGTGTTTTAAATTTTTCTTGGAGAAAACAACCAAACAGACAGTCATGGTGGGAGGTAGTGGTAAAGACCTAGAGGGTTATCACAAATAAAGACCTTATATGAATAAAGGATTAAATCGAAGCTATTTTAATGAAAAATACTCTCATTTACACTCACTTTCCTGGAAAAATTATCTACCCCTGAATTTCATTCCCTTTTGGTATTATAATCACTAATACATCTCTTATCCACCCCTATAGTCATTAATATGTAAGAAATATCCCAAGGTGTGGTCATGTTATTGGAAATAATCCCCTCAAAATCATAGAGTAAGTCACCACCACATTGAGTTTGAATCCATAAGAATCAGACTACATAAGGCCGATTTAAAATGCCCTCATATCAACTCCGACTACATTCCCTATACCAAATAACATGCCATAACCAAACATAACTGAGCCACTATCATAATAATCCATTCCTCCTCCACACATGAACACCTACACACAATATTTAGTCACATTTATCTTCAGCCTCGGTAGGGGTGCCTTCTACCTGACCGATTACATCATTATCCTCAATATTACTGGCTACACCTCATAGATCGAGTGCATCACCAAATTATAGAAAATTGACCACATAGAATAAACCGAGTTCTACTAAACTAAAACATCCATCCGAATTACTTCCTAGATGATCTTCTATAGGATGATGTCTTATTAACACTGCATCCTTTTAATGATCATAAATAGGATCTTGAAGTGTAATAAATATCCTGTAAGTTATGTGTATAGTTTTTTTGAATGGAATTTAGTGTGGAAATATTGCATACAAATTTTTCAATAGTAATGATATTTATTACAATCATAAATCATTTCTCTTTCACTATTAATTATCCATAATTAGACAATAAATTTATCATTATTAATAAATATTACCATAATTTATGTTTTTATTCTCATGCATGTTTAAAATTATTAAGTATAAATTACATCATTTATATAAGTGGTTGAACAAACCAAAAAAATAAAATTTTATACTTATGAATGAGTATGAGTATAGAGTTATATTAATTTAATATTATTATAAAATATAGAGATTCTGGTCTCATCTGAGAATAGTTCCAATGTGTAGGATCCTTCGGTCTTCTCAGCTAGCTCACCAATGATTCCAAATTTTGTATCCAATCGGCCTGATCTTGAAAAAGTTGAAGATACGAATGTCTCTCCATGATTTCTTATCAAAAATAGTACAAATACTAAAAAATACCCACCACTTATTTATATGGGAACTCCTAGAAATATCAATGATAGAGTTTGACAAACCTGGCAATCCAATTTGAAGAAAACATAAAGTGGAAAAAAGGGGATGTTCCCCCATTCACCATTGTAAAAGAATATTCTATTTTGATAATTCCAATGGGTGGATAAAAATGTCACAACCACCATATTGGGAATATTTATTCAAGTAAATATTCCCAAATTTCAGGCTATGGTTGAACCAAAATTCTTTTACTCTACTTGTGTTGCTGGATTGGATAACAGGTGTTATTGATTTACTTAAATCAATTCTACTACTAGAATTCTGAAATAATTGTGGGTATTTTTTCATGAGTCAATATTTCAATTCACTTCCAAACATGTTGATGCTGAGGTTATTACATGGGATGTTAATACTGAGAATGAGCATTTCTTATGCTCCATTTCTATGAAAATAATGAATCATGATAGGAGGATTTTATGGATAATTTTGAATCCATCAACCTTAATATTGAGGATCCTTGGAACATTCTTGATGATTTCAATGACATTCTATGTCCATGTAAAATCTTGGGAGCTTATCATCATACCCTTTCCTCGATAGAATTGAAGGCCTGTATAGATGGAATCAACCAAATAGAAATAATTCATATTGGATCCAGGTATTATTTTTATATAAATCATAGATATAGAATGGTTTCTAGTAATCTTGATAAAGAATTTTGTATTGGTTATGACCTAAAAAAATGGGATACCATCTCTAGGGTTACTCTTCCAAAATTTAACTTATATTATCGTACTCTCTTGGTCATTATTATCTTTAGAGCTGTTAATCCATGTTTTCCATTCATATTTAATGGTGTCTGGGTAACTCAGTCATATTTTTTTTAAACTTGTGGCTAATTCTTGGAACTCCATACATTATGGTAATAATGTCCTTTATTTCCCCAGGATTATTAAATTATTAAAATACATTATGAATAAATGGTTAAATGATAGCTTGAAATATATGGAGATAGAAATTATCTCTCTTCATAATGTTCTAATTTGGCTATAAGTAGAGGTCATGAACTCTAATTTTGATATAAATCTTTAGCAGGAACATTAAATCACATCTTGGCTGATTGATCTCCTATAAATTAAAGAAAAAATTCAAAAAGAGACTATTATTGGTAAGTGGCTCATAAAGGGGGATCAAAACATAATATTTTATAATTCTCTACAATAATCTAGGAAGGATTGTAGGCCCCTCACATTCCATACATATAGTGACATGATTAATGAAAATGATGAGTCTATTGCTGACCATGAAATAAATTATTTAACTAATCTCTTTAATAGTTCATACCTCCATAAAAATATAGTGGAAATAATGATTTCTTATATGGTTATCAAGGAAGAAAATATCAAACATAATAGTATGCCACTGGACAGTGATATCAGTGATGGAGTGTTCAGTTTGAAGATGGACATTTCCCCAGGACATAATAGATTCTCATATTCATTCTACCAAATATTATGGGATAATATTCATGTTGGGATATGAAAAATGGTAAATTTTTTATCTTCACATGTTATTTTCCTCGTGGTATCAATGATCAATTCCTCACATTAATCCCTAAGGTGGAAAATGAGGCTAAAATTCATCTTTTTGGACATATTTTTCTCCTCAACACCAGTTATAAAATCATTAATATAATTTTAGGAAAGTAAGAATAGTGATATAATATGTATGATAATATATTGGAATCAATTTGGTTTTTTTAAAGTAAGGATTATTTGGGGTTTCATTGGAAAATCCTCTGAATGTGTTAATGTTCTTAAAAAACTAGTTGAGGAGGTTATCTTGTGATGAATATGGATATCAGAAAAGTATAATACACCATGGATTGGGGTTTAATCTACAATGTTCTTCATTATATTTGATTCATTGATACTTTTAGGAATTTGTTCAATACAATTTTTGAGTCTGATCACATTTTTTTTCTTGTTAATGGCTCTACCAAGGGATTTCTTAAATCCTCTAAAGGAGTAAGAAAAAGTTTACCTCAGTCTTACATTATTTTTTCTTATTTTGGAGGACTACTTGAGTATGTTTATTACATGAATTATAGATAATGGAAGTATAATTACCATTCATGATTTTAAAACCTAGAATATCCAACTATCCATCATTATAGGTATGAAATGATCGTCTCCCATCAGGGTGGAAAACAAAATGTTTGAAATCTAAAAATGGCAATGTCTCATTATGAAGACATATCAAGATAGGAAATTAATTCGTATAAATAATTCATCTATATTAGTAAAGGAATAGCAGTTAATAGAATTTCTCATCTTTTTATTGATTCGGGAATGCAGGAAGGCCTCATGCCCATGAAATATCTTGGGGTTTCTGTTTTTTAAAAAAGGCATAAATCTTGATACATCATTAGAAATGTGGATAAAAATAATTAGACTTATCTCTAATTTGAGCGGAATGTCTCTATCTCTGGTTGCTATAATTTTCCTGTTCATATACACCATTGTCTGGAATCTTGTTCACACTTTTCTGATTTATAAGTGGATTATTTCTTTTATCAAAATATTGATGTTTCTGTTAAGAAATTTGTTTGTAGTGGTCTTATTTTGGAAAGAAAACTTGTTATAGATCCTTGGAATTCTTGCAACAAACCAATCGATGAGGGTGGTAGGGGAAAAAACACAGATTTTGTAATGATACATTGCAAGATATGATTTTATAGATAATTATATTCAATGAATCCTCAGTAATCAAATTCATAATGGAAAAGTTCTCTAACAGGCTTATGAAAGGAAACAATTCCTATACGGGATCTTCATTTTGTCCTGATATCAAATCTACATTGTAGAATGTCTTATATAACTCATGGTAGATTTCGTCTATGAATTCTACTATAAATTTCATGATTGATATCTATATTGGAACACCTTTTATTATCACGGTTGGTGTGCATGATTTCATTCCTAATACTAGTGTCTCACTTCATGATTTTTTATCCTCTCGTAATTCATACTTTACTCATTACATACATGCACAACGGGATTCTTCTTTCTTTGAAGAAAAAAAATGATATTCTAATTTTAAAATTTGACAACATGGAATTATAGATTCAAAAACATTATATCATTCACATATAAAATCAAATTCGGTTTTATCATGGCTCAAAATCTTTGATAAACCTGGATCCGACCATCCAGATTGATGGTTATCTAGAGGATTGCACACTATAGAATTCATAATGATGATTTTTTTAAAAAAAATTTGGATTCCTTTTTTGTGTCAGGTGTATTTCATGCAATCTACATCGGGAGGATATATAGAACCTACTATTATCTTGGGAAATAGAGTCAGAAATCTAGAAGGAACATCAATAAATCATTGAGATACAAATTCATACTATTCAAAATGTCACGGACCTTATTCAGTTTTTCACAACAGTTTCTCCTCTCCTCATGTCAATAACTTTTTCTTTGTTACTGTACCGGAAAGCATCCTCACTATCTAGAAAAATCAAAATTATATCCAACATGGGTGCATAGATGTATGTATGCAGGAGGTGCTTGTATTTCTCATAGTTGTAGTAAATGAAGCCAATAACACTCAAACTTTTTAGTGATGTAACTTTATGCATGACTTCTTTGTGCTCCGAAAACTCAGAATCTCTAGAAACTATATGATGTGATGTTGCTTGATGGAAATTTTCTCATAGCCACCCATTCATGGATACATAAAAATTAATGTAGATAGAGCCTCTAATGTTAACCCATGTCTAGGTGGATGTGGTTCGATTTTTAGATACAAAAATGATAAAATCATCAGATGTATCAATGGATCATGTGTAAATTATACTACTTTTGAAGCAGAGTTACTGAGTATTATTCTTATTGTACATTATGCCACTATCAAAGGCATGAAAAATATTTGGCTAGAATATGATTCTATGGTGGTTGATCAAGAAATATGAAATGGATTCATTCACTTATCATGGAAACTCACTTCTCAATGGATATACAACCTTGCATCTCGTTCTGAGTGAAACTACATTTTCATGCATGTGTACCGAAAAAAAGACAATATTGTGGATGGGCTTGTGGATAATTGAATCCAAAAAGAGCTCACATGGCCTGATGAGCTTCATTTGGATTTCAACCCTCTTTATGAGATATATTATGATAAACTACCAATGTTTCATCTCTTGAATTTTTTTAATGAAATTGTCTTGGCATTCTTTGGGTTCAAGACACCCACTTTAAAAATACAAAATATAATAATAAAAAATAATAATGATGTTTATAATACTTATTAGTAGTGGTTAATGATATTTAATAATAGTGGAGGTGATATTGATATTGAAACCAATAGAGAGAATATAGATACATATTTTGATGGAATCACTCACTTTTTTAACATCATCATTCAAAATGAAGGATTAAGTCCTCCATATTGGGAGTCTAATAACACTAAATGGAAGAGGAAACTAGTGTATTCAATTTGGGTATATATTAATGATAAAATAAAAATAGATAAGTGATTTTTTAGTTGTATAGGTGGGGTCTTGTATTGAATATTTTGAGTGGCCCTTTTACCACCATCTTTATATTTTATTTGGCTTTTATATGCTTTATACATCATTTAATCCTTATAAAAATTTTTAAAATTTTTACCATTTACCGATGTCATTAAATATTCAAAATTGATATATTTTTAACACAAGAAATAAAATTGACTATATTACCTACTTTAAATATCCTAAATCAAAAATTCCATTATATTTTATGAAATTCAATATACAAATGTTTTAAATTTAAATATTAAATAATAATAAATAATTCCATAAAAATAATTTTTCTTGAATTAAACAATTAATTACGTAATGATTGATTATATTTTATTAATATATATGGCTTTATTTTTGTTAATATATATAAAATATTTATTATATATTTCCATAGTTGTTAAATTTTATTTATAAATTATTAATATATTAGATTATAATCATATATCATTTATAAAAATACTATATATTCACATTATCATATTTTTAATATAAATATTAAATATGTGTATTCTCAATGGTTATATATATTTCCAACAATCTTAAGAACAATTTTAACTATTTTATATAACCTCACATAATTCATTATAATTATTGAAACTTAATCATGCATTTCATTCAGAATATTTAATTTATATATCAATTGTTTTTAGTCATTCCATTTATATAATTGGTATTACTATATTTATGTAAACCCATGCTAATGAAGATTTCATGTTGAATGAATTTTTCCTAATGATATTTCATATTGATTCCTCAAAATTAATTAAATTTGGTTTTATAATATTTTATTTTATTAAATTATAAACTTTTTTAGTTATATTTCAGTCAATACAATAAAAATATTCAATGAATTAAAATGATTGGAGTAACATTCTAGATCCCAAATTTTACACTAAAAATTTTACTTTGTTAATGAGATTAGATCATTGAACTTTTTTATAGTCGCATATTTGGTTTCAGATGTCATTCCATTAAACATACTATTTCTCAAGAGGATTTCGGGCAGGCGACTAGGATTATTTCATAGTACGTTATCTATATGATCCAATATATCTACCAATTAATCCCCATAAAAGAGATCTTGATCCAATTAAATTATATTCAATTTAAATATGAGTGGAAATATGGTATGTACTTCCTCAAAAGTAATAAATGAAACTCATTATAAACATATGGGAAGTTTCTTGGAATCACTATGTGAAAAGATATTGTCCATGTACGACGAAGGATCTAAAATGGGATGTTGTATCTAGGGAATAACATTACCTTATTATCAAAAATCAAAACCCTCTTCCATTTTGAAATTTCATTTAGAGTATTTCAATGAACCTAAAACTCTAGATCTCCTAAATGATTATTAGTTAAACTTTTATAACAATTTTTTTACCTAAATATGATACTAGATAATGAAATTCTTCTATATTATCTAAAAATAATGGGATCTCCTCGATAATTTCTTCTATCCAATGTCATCCAAAAATGTTGGATTTATATATATATTCCAACACTTTTTCTAAAATAGTGACATTTGAATACTCAAGTTTTAACTATTTTTGTATGATCATCCCACTATAGGAATATGTTAATCCCGTACTCCATTAATATAAATCGATTAAGATTTTATTATGTCATCAAGAGTTTGAATAATACTTTTAGATTTTCTGTCACTATGATAGTGATAAGTTAATAAAATAGTCATCTCTATCATCAATTATTTTTTAATATTCTTTCACAACATCATGGTCAGTCTTGGATCTAATTCATATATAATTGAATGTGTTGATCCATGAATCCTTACAACATACATTATTTATCATGGAAGGTAAATCAATAGGGAAACCCTCTTGGATTAAAAATAAGTGACTTGACTTAATATATTGGTCATCTGAATCCATTATAATAGTATATCCATTAGTGGTCCAAGGAATACCTATGACAAATTATATGGGGATATTATTCAATTTCCATATATTTATATCCATTTTCGTCATCATACACATCAAAATCAAATATTTAGTCTTTACTAATTGACCAACCATGAACTAATATTTATACGTTGAAATGTCCCTCTCCAGGTTGTTCAACCTAAATTTTTCTATTATAACTATATATATATATATATATATTTGATTTTTTGATAGATGTAAAATGAAAAATATGTGAATTTTCTAATAACATCATTAGCTATTGCGTTTCAAGGAATGAAATAAATTTCCATCATTATTTTATATGTCCATATCATCCTTCTATTTCACCTTAATGTTCACATTAAGGTGTGGTGTAGTAGATTTTTGGGAATGATAAGATTTATTCCATGCCCTTTATTATTTCAAAGTGTATTCTTTGAAATAAAATTTTAATTGGGTCTCCATAAATTTGCATCATAGATATTGTTTCATGTTCATTTCTATTTGAAGCATCATTCACCATGTCTTCCTTCATATGGTGAAAATGTATTGTGAATCCATGGTCATTTTTTAACTCCAACCATATCATTTGGTTCATGTTAAAATTGATGTATGTGAATATATACATTAATCTCTTTTGATTAGTATATAAATCATAATTTTTTCATAGATATAATTCAACCGTTTCATTAATGAAATGTTTTTCACTAATAGATACAAATAATGGATCTGTTAATTTTCACAATAACAAGTAATTGACATGAGTCATAATAAGAGTATTGATTTATGTTATTCATAATGATCAACATTTTATTTTTCTCCTAATTATATACCCAAATCGATTACATGATGTAACAATGTTTATCAGCGATAATTATACACTACATGGTAGTGAGATTATCAGTGTTCTATCAATCCACCTATTAAGAACATCTAATATGTCTTCACATTATTATATGTAGCAAGACTTAACTCCCATATATTTTAACATGGATAATCTATTTTGAAATCATGATAAATTTATAAAAAATAATGGATATTATCATTACAATATATTAAATCTATATATATTCATTATAGTAGTTTTTCATGGGGATTATTAAATGACATATTATTTATAAGTGTCAATAGATATACCCAAACTTTTAATCACATATTCTAAGAATGGTGTTTTTAGTCAATATTCACACTTTATAATTTTGTAACATACATTATCATTTATTAATGTCATTAGTTTAATATTCAAATAATCATCATGTTTTCCATTGATCATAAAATATATGAGGATGTATTCTATAAATAATACTAAAAATTGATCCAGTTAATATCTAAGGACTATATTCATTATGTTAATGTAAATAGAATGGGAATTATAAGTATGAAAGATATCACTTGGAAATTTTTTGTGACCATATATTCCACTAGAGGTTGTCATATAAATATCCCCCCTTTTTACACTTAGTTGATGAAATAATGATAAATGTCAATCTTTGATAATTATTGAGCCCTGTGATGTTTTACATACTTTTTTCAATTCATGTTTGATGATATATATTCATGATTATAATACTTTTAGGTTAAAAATAATCAATGAAACTACATATTGATCCATCCATATATAAAAAAAAGGGGACTTATTAACCCCATATAGAAGCACATGACAATATAAATAGATTATAAATATTATCTTATAGACTCTTATTTAATTACTATAATTTTATAGGGGGAATTTTATAATGTCCTTCTAATATTGGACCAATTTTGGGTATAGGTTTAATGGAAAAATAAACCTCATTATATTGGCCTTGACTAATAAAATATTCATGAAATACATCTACTAATTGATTGTAAATAAATATCTAATTATTATAGTGTTTCTCCACAACCATTTGGGATAAATATTCTTCATTATTATTTATTAATACCCATATATGGGATATAGTTTCTAGATGCAGATCATCTTCATTCTTGAATCAATTTATGATCATGGTGTGATTTGGTATATCAATTTTGACATCCCTATCCCACAAATTGATAACTGTTCTATGTTGAGATTTCATATCCATTCCCATTATCATATTAAATCCCAATAATGGAATAATAACAAGATTTAAATTATCCACATTTCCACAAACCTCAATCATAAAAGAGTATAAAACATCGAATTAAAACATTTCACCACTAATTATTTTCACTAAAAGATAAATATCTAATCATTATAATTTTAAATTAATACCCTTATAAAAAATGAATAATTAGAATGAGTTTGTATATAATTAATAATTTTTTTTATTAATTTATAATATGTATAATTTTATACATTTGATTCTAGTTATAATCTTTTACTAAAACCAAAATATAATGTGTGTGAATTAAAATGTAATATCCAATGTAATAATTCATATAAATCTAAAAACCAATATTATCACCTACTATTATGGAACTTTGGGATCAATATATATATCGTTAAATATATCCCTGGTTGATTTGATTGGTATCCACTTATTATTTATAACTTAATCCCAAAAAATAAATACACTATTCTCTATTATGCACTGTGATGAATCAGCAATAAAATACATATATAATACAAAATTATATTTTAATATCTATTAAATATCACAATTAATATCATCCCCAGTGTATGACATTATTTTTAATTCCTTATATTTTTTATTTATTTAGTTTTATTTATTTTTAGCATTGAGTTTGGAGGCACGTTTCATTATAAGTTTCAAAATTTTAAATAATTTTTCTAGAATTATTAATAATACATGTCTTTGTTGAATTTGTGGTTAATATTTGTTGATATATTTTTTCCACATTAATCTTACTTTTTAGAGTTAATAGAGAAATTTTTTTTGGGATTGAATTTTGAAATATCTTGGAAATTCTGTTTTTTCCATTTTAACATCACCTTAGTATTTTTGTAATAAATTTTTTTTGTGTGCCAAATTTTAAATTGAAATTTTATAGTGATAATACAGGATAAATTTTATACATTTTTTTATTTAGACCATAAAGTAAATATCATGCGTATGGTGGGACAATAATGGGAATTAATGAAGGGATGGATAGAATTCAACAGACTAGACTGAACCTCACTAAAATGGACATAACTTTTGTTTAAAATCATGGATGAAACTAAACTTTTTGGTGGAATATAAGGACTCAGTATAGAGAATTTATTAAAAATAATTTGACACTAGTTTCACATGGTATGTTCATCTAAATTTTGGATGAATTTGAATTAATTTTTCTGACCAAAATATGCTTGTAATGTTTGGGCCATTTGAAGCCCTCACCGTCCCAAGCTCTATTTAAATGATATTTTCACTCATTGGGAGGTTTGATCGAGGAATTAAAAAGGTGTGGAAGATAGGGTGCCTCCTGGAAACATTTCAATCCTCTTATAATAATTAACGTTTTGTCAAAATATATCTTCCATGGAGGCTATCATATCCCACATCTACTTTGTGTTTCATCATTTTAATTATTGCAACATGAAATTTTATTTAATTAATCATAAATTTTATACTTTTTAAATTATTTTATTTTCCTTATTGGTTCTAGAATATAAGAGTGGATATGAGATTGTTTTCTTTAATTTCAATCCATTACTTAGGAAAAACGTCTCTAGGATGACATCTCCACCCATGGAAGAGTGGTTTAATTCGTAGTTGATCTAATCCATACACCCTTTATTTATCTATTTTGTATCCATGAATATAAATTAGATAATAAATTGTGATCAATTAATTGTGTTTTAGTTTCAATGTAACTCAATCGACTAGAATAAGACTAATAGGTTAGAATTACATAAATCATGTGAGTGAATATTCTATTGAATGATCCAATCAACATGGTATTCGATTTTGGGGTTCAAGCCTCATTACCAAACTCAATTAATTATCAAATCAATGGAGCTGGTGCGGCCCTATTTTTCCATTGAACATAAGATGGATTTTGGATCACAATTAATGTAAGGTTCTACAATTGGATGTCGAAAAGTTGACCTAGTGTTCATTTTTCCAATAATTTTAGTTGTGTTAATTTTACTCGGGATCGATAGTTAACAAGATTAGGGGATATGAATTGATTTATTTATAATCATGTAAAAGAATGATAAATGATTTGTGAAAGGGGTGGATTATATTGACCATGACTTCTCATATTAGTGTTTTATGGAAGTAGTGTCCTTGATGGTTTCTTCTCATTTGATTGTTTTCTTGTTGTTTGAAAATCACAACCTATCCTCCATATTTTTTCATTTTTTTACATATTTTCATGGTTTCTTAATGCTTATTAAGGGTTTCATAATTCAATTCATACTACATAGAATGACCTAGGGAAGCCACTATGTCGAACGATGTTAAATCACCAATATTATTAAGAGTGTGTGTGACAATGATCATCCAATTAGCGCTACTTCCATGGAATAATGTATTTCATTCAAACTATTTTAGTTAATTTCATTGGTATTTTTAGTTCATTTTTTTCATTTCTTTTACTTATATTGATTTTCTATTCTTTCTAATCCACCTATTCTTTTTCATGCCATCATGTGAAACATCAGGAAATGATATTCGTGTCTACTGCTTTTTGTTTCTCTATATTCTATTATTTATGACATGATCCCATGTCGAGGACCTTATTGATCTAAATACGGAGATGGAACATAGACTTAGGGATCAAATCAGGCAATCATGGTCTATGGGATCTGTCAAAATGAACCCAACTAGAGAACTCCTCTACTTTAGGAATTTTTAATAGGAAACCCCTATAAAACAAAAATTAATCCAGATCCAATTGAAGAAATCCATAACAATTAACAAAATCAATCTTTTAGATCATTGAATACACTAGATGATAATTACCAAACAACATGAACTTCATAAAAAACTCATGATTCAGTCTTTGTAATAAGACCTATACTGATAAACCTAAATTCAAAATTTCATGGCCTCTCTAGATATGATGCAAATAAAGATTTAAAAGAGTTCAATTTTGTATCCTCAACAATAAAAACAAGAAATTACTCAGAAGAAGAAATCAAATTAAGGGTACACCCATTATCCTTTGATGAAAGTAAAAATAATTCGGTCTATTACCTATAACCTAAAGATGTAACATCTTGTACTGATTTGAAACATATTCTCATAGAGATATTCTTTGCAACATCAAAGTTAATATAATTTTGAAAGGTGATATATAGAGTAATGAAATCATTGGTAGAGTCATTGTATGAGTATTAATAGTGGTTCAAGAAGTTATGTGAAAGTTGTAAACATCACAAAATTAGTGATAAACTACTAATCCGGTACTTCTAAATTTTTTTCACTCCTATGGAGAAGAGCGTGGTGGATGCAACAGCAAGTGGAGCATTTATCGACAAGATGGAAAAAACTCAGTAATTAAATTATCAAGGTACAATTTATATAAGGGGAGTATATCAGGTAAGGACCTATACTATTGGTAATTATTTAACTAATACTTTGTTCGATTAGTTAAACTCTATGGTGAGACAGATAGGGCTAGCCCAAAAAAGTTCCCCCCCAACTCCGGAGAAGCATTTTAGAATTTTTACTACAATAAAACATCCAACAAATTATTTCCCACAGGTATAAGGGATAGAATATTTTTTAGTAGTGTTACTAGTGTGACCATTTCAACAAAAACATTAACCCTAAAAAAATAATTATGATTACTGCACACCAACATACAATTAAGGATTGAAAGCTCAATCAAAAATTAGGTATGGATGTGAACACCAACAAACGGATTATTTTAAATAAAACTTTTAGCAACCTCCACCTTACCAGTATGGATTTCCACAACCATAGAAGTGATTTGTATACCATGAATCCACAAGTAAATAAAAAGGTAATACCAAACTAAATGTATATTCTAACACTAATGATATTTTGAAACTAATTGTTCTTAATAAGTAGAATGAGATGAATAGTCAAGACACAAAGTTAAGGGATATGAAGATGAAAATAAGTCAGATTGTCAACACCCTCCATGAAATGGGGAACATGAACTCTAGAAACCAGCCTTCCCAACCCACTCCAAATCAAAGGGGGAGTTTTACTACAATCACATTGGGGAGTGGGAAGAAAACTAGTGAGAAAACTATTCCTATCAGTCCGTTGGGATTTACCCACCAAGATGAGACTACCCAATCATCACCGATCATTGATCAACCAAAGGAGAAATGAAAATGTAATACATAAATTGATGTTGATCCTCATAAACCACTTTCATTTCCAAATAGTATTTTTTCCAACGACAATGATGGATGAATACACAATGAAAAAAATAGGTCTTCTACACATTCAAGCGTGTTGAGATAAGAATCCCTCCTCTTGAGGCTATTAAGAAAATCCTAGGGTATGTGGATTTCATAAAATAAAATTGTACCAATCGAAGATGGATCTAGGGAAATGAAATGACCAATCTTGGATGGAATGCTTCATCACTCATTATGCGAACTCATGCAATGCTAGTAAAGTGAAAGTATCTTGGGATATTCACCATCCCATGTACCATAGCTGAGTAAAACTTTTATAATTCATTATGTGACTTAAGTGAATCCCTGCATGAAATACCATGATTCTTACTTGCTTTTTTATAGGTTGGGGATTTTATGCCAATGAGAGTAGTGGTGAAATTGTTAAATAGAGCTACATCCTATCTAGCATGAGTCCTTGAGTATGTACCTGATCGAGTAAGAGACATGATATTTCTAATTGAATTTATATGTCCTTAGCAAGGATGATAATCTTGTATGTTCTCATGATCCCATTATCTTATGTAATCCCTTCCTCAAAACTAAAAAAACTGTAATAAATTTCCTTAACGGTACAACTTTCTAGGTATTTTGGAGATGAAGTTGTTAAATTTAATCTTTTTGACTCCATGAATTACTACTCATAAGACCATTATTATTTTTATCCTATTTTTAATGACCATGTAAATACCCCATGGATTTTGTTTTCAAATTATTAGGGTGATTATGAGTATTTGATCTAGTTTAATGTCAAAGGTAACTTCCACACCTATTAATATTGCACAATCCTATCTTGAATGAGATTTTGATGTTTCCTCCTATTCTAATTTTTATCATATACACTCTGATTATGACTTGGTTGTTTTGTATGCTGATATATTTGAATCATTGTTCTCTCACTTTGATAATTTATATTCTGATACTTATGTACATTATGAAAATATCTCAGTACCTTCAATTTCTCCATCCATAAATGTACCCCACTTTGGAACTCAATCCATTTCCACCAGATCTAAAATACTCATATGTGTTTCATTATGATATATTACCTATAATAATTTCTAACAATATATCTTATGAAATGAATAAATACTTTTGAATCTATTTATGAATAACATAAAGGAAATTGGGTGGACCTTAGAAAACATATCATGAATTTGACCCTCCATTTTAATTTTTAAAACATTATTGGAAATTGAGGATAAACCGATAAGTAATCCACAAAGGAGACCTAATCCATCTCTTCTATAAGTTGTGTAAAATATGTTGAAAAACTTCTTGATGCATGTATCATCTATACCATTTCATATTCATAATGGGTGATCCCAATATATGTTTATTTTATAAAATTAGTGTTACTTTTGATCAAAATGAGAGGGAGGAGTTAGTTCCAATGAGGGTGAAAAATAATTTTCATGTGTGTACCGATTATAAGAAACTAAATAAAACCAATCTCTATGACCATTACCCCTCCCTTTTATTATTAAAAAGCTTTGAAAAATTTCTTGTAGGACAAAATATTGTTTTTTAGATATATTTCTAGCTATTTTCGGCTTTTATTGCTCTGTAGGATCATGAGGAGACTACATTCACGTGTCCACATGGTAAATTTTCATACCAGAGGATGACATATGGACTCTAAAATACCACGTTTACCTTCCAGAGATGCATGATGAGTATTTTCATATAATTTTTGAGACATTCATTGAGGTATTTACAAAATATTTTACTGTATATGGAACCTTATTTAATGAATATATATTTTTATTGGGAATGGCATTGAATCATTTTATAGAGATGAATCTTGGTTTTAACATTGTAATGTATCATTTAATTATAGGTGATGAAATTTTCTAAGAGAATGTTGTGTCAAAACATGTGATAGATATTGATAGATCCAAGGTAGAAATTATTTAATCCTTACCCTATCATTCATGTGTGCATGATGATAGATCATTCCTAGGGAATATAGGCTTTTAACGGTGATTCATCAACTCTTTGGGAAATATTTATCTTCCTTTGTTATTGTTAATTCATAGGGATTCAGATTTTGGGTTTAATTATTCGTATAGATATTCCATTGATGAGAAAAAGAAGTATCTAACCACTCTACCAATCATATTTTCCCCACAGTGGGACATCCCATATGAGTTAATGTGTGTAACTTCAAACATCATAGTTGGAGTTATATTATAACATAACATTAAGTGAAGTTCACTATTTATTTCATATGATTCAAGAATATTTGATTCATCCCAATCAAACTACAAAACAACAGAAAATCAGTTTATTTATATTATATTTTCTTTGGATTAATTATGTTGATATTTATTGGGATCTAAAGTAGTTTATTTTTCTAACCATGCAACTCTGATGTACATCTTTAAAAAGTCAGATGGAATTCCATGAATTATCTGAGGGGTTATAATTTTTCAAGAGTTAAATATAGAGATAAATGATAATATGGGTTTGAATAACCTAGAGGAATACCACTTGAGTAGGATTACTCATAAACTAGAGGATGAAACCTTTTACCATGTACCACTTTGGGAATCATATCCCAATGAGAATATTTATGAACACTCATGTAGGTGTCCTTGGTAAGCTAATTTAATGAACTACCTTATTTTCTCTAAAATTACTTTTAATTTAAATAATAATTATGTAAAAAAAATATGGAGTCTCGATTTTATGTGTAGGAAGATCCCTACCCCTATCGCATCTATAATGATAATGTTATTAAGAGGTGTGCCCCTGATCAATAGTATGGATATTTAATAAATCTATTCCATACACATTAATGTGGAGGACACATTGGAACACAATGAATAGCTGGGAATGTCTTAGATTATATGTCAAAATGGAAAAACTTATTCCATGATTCTCATGGGATTTGAAAGTCATGATCACATTTCCAACACGCTGGAAATATTTCTAAGAGAAAGGGAATTCCTCAACATCCCATATAATACTATGATATTTTTAATGCAATGGAATTTATTTTATTGGTACGTTTACAATTTCATTTGTTTTTTTGTAAATTTTAGCTATCATTGATTATGTTATAATGTGGGTAGACACTAAGGCCACCAGGACTGATGATTATCATATTTTAGTTGACATTTTCAAGGCACATACTTTTTGTAGGTTTAGAGTATCAATGACCATAATATGTGAAAAAAGGGACTCACTTTTTTATCATAATTTGCCTTCCTTCCTTTTTAATTAATGGGTGAAACAAAAATCATCAACACCATACCACCCATATATTAATGTCTAGGCTATGGTATCAAATCGAGCGTTGAAACTAATTTTGGAGGAAACTATGAAACTGAATATGATGGATTGGAGTAGGATCTTGGATGATGCACTCTGGGCATATAAGATGGAATAAAAGACCTCAATTGTTATGTCCCCATTTCATATTGTTTTCTTAAATCTTTTCATCTACCTGTGGAGGTCATGCATCTGGTATATTGGGTTTTAAAAAAACAATATGGATTTATCGCCAGCTGGAGATCCTAGAAATATTAAAATTTAATATTTTTTGGAGATTTTATTTTCATCATATGAGAACTAAAGGCTTTATAAAGTAATATCCAAAGAATCCCATTATAAAATAATCCACAAAATAGAGTTTCTTATATGATATATTGTGATTCGATAATGTTCATGATTCAAGTTGATTCCTTGTAATTTGTGTTCATTATGGTTGAGACGTTGTGTTGTATCAAATGTTTTTTTCATATGGTTTATTATAGATCACTCAAGAGAAAATAGTATGGAGTTTCACAGTCAATGGACAACAATTGATGTAACATCTTTATTGATACCCAACATATGTAGTTGATATCATCACCCTGCATTGGCCCATCATCATTGGAAAACACCTTGTTGAACCTTACACTCTAACTTTTATATTTCTTTTCCTACATTTATTTTTTCATTTCAAGGGAATTTTAAAACTTCATATAGTCACATATTGGACAATGTTAAATTTTATGTGTGGTAGTGGGGATGGAATTTTGTGTAATTTTTTGATTGTTTCTTATTTTTATAGATTAAAAAAACAAAAACAAAAACCATTTCACATTCCCATTACATCCAGGGAACTGATTGTGATTGCATATTTTGTTTTTTAACTAACATGGAAAGCATGTTGGCCGTTGGAATGCTTTCATCACTGATTTTTGATTTTTTTGAAAATGGTAGATGGTCGATAATTAATTTTATTATGTCTTTATGATGCCTTTGAGTTTTTTTGACATCATTAATTATGGGAAAATTATGCGAAAAATTTGTGTCATTTAATCACTCCTTTAACATTACACTCAATCATAAATTGTGAGTTTCTCTTAACCAATATAATTTTTTGTCAGGGTAAGTAACCCTTTTCAGCATATTACATGGTCTTTCCATCCATTCGTTTCCCTTCTGATCAATTCCATTACTATACCACATTGACCTATAGATGTATACCTAATATCCGACTATTTTACACCCTCTAAAATATCAAAAAAATATGTATATCAAATTAAAAAAATAACATAAAAATTAATATAGAGGGGAGTTAAGATATTTACAGCATTTGAAGATATTTATGTCGGATACTCATGGTTTGTATTTTTGGAATCTTTAAATGAGTTGGTTTTGAAATTTGATTAAAAATGATGTTGAATTTTTTTTTTGCAATATAATTAGGTATGAAATTTATTTTATAGACAAAAAATACTGGATAATGGTTTGAGATAAAAGCATGAAATTATTAGCACACACAGATTTGGAATTTATGGCATGGTTAACTCGTATGATGTTTTCACCTGATTAGTGTCATTGATTTTATTGGATTTTTTTTCGAAAAAATTTTGAAGAATATTTTTTATGGTTTTTTTGAGATTAAATTATTTCTTGTGAATCTGGTTATGAACAAATTTTCATCATGGATTGAGAAATTTCAACAAGCATCGTTTTCTTGATTATATGAAATGAGGTTTTTTTTTCAGGAGTGAAAAAGGGTAACATTGGTGTAATTTATAATACATTTTTTTATGAATCTTTGGTTTATATTAATGGATATAATTTTCGTAAATTAATATTATTATTATGATTAAATTTAAAAAATGTGTTTTGGGCTAGAATTTGGAAATTTCATGGAAGTTCTGTTTTTATAATTTTAATATTACCATAGTTTTTGGGTGATAACATTTTCTATCTACTGAATTTTGACATGTTATTTTAAATTGATATTCAATACTAATGTTTCTAAATTTTTCTATTAACACCATGGATGTTTTATATCACATATGGTTGGCCGAAAATGGGCATTAATGAAGTGGTAACATAATTTGGCAGTATTCACCCCACATCACTAAAATGGCCCTTATAATTTCATTATTACATGGATGAGTCAGAATTTTTGGGAGGGGTTAAAGTAACCAACAAATATAATTTCATTAATATGGAATGAAACTTGGTTCGCAGGGTATAGTTTTCTAAAACATGGCTCAATATGAAGTATTTTTTGGAGACCAAATTTCAAATGTACCATTTTGGAATTTGACTCTCTTTCCCTATCAATATCTATTTAAATGAGATTTTTTTATCATTTTGAAGATTTATAATGGAATGGGATGGTTTGTGAGAGATATCAGATCCTAAAAACATCATAAACCTGTTGTATTAAGTAATCATTTGTGAAAATATCTCTTCCAAGAAGGCTCTTGTTTCCCACATTCACATTCTGCTTCGTTGTTTTCATGATTGTAACTATAATTTTTATGAAATTAATTTTTTTTATTCTAGTTTAATTTTTATATTTTTCTTAATGGTGCTGTAATTTGAGAGTGTAGGTGAGATTGGGTGATTCTCTTTAAATCCATATCTTGTACAAGACATGTCCATGATGAAAACTCTTCCCATTTAAGAGTGATTTAATTTATAGTTGATCAAATCCCTACTCTATTAATTTATGATCTTTTTTGTCAATAATCATACAATAACTCATATAATGTGAAAAATTAATAGAGATATATTCTATATGGAACTCGATCGACTTGCACTTGACAGTGTGGTTGGACTTGGGTAAATCGTGTGAGTAAAACATCAATCACAATATCTAATCATCTAGGGATAAAATCTATGGGTTCAAGTCTCATATGATAACTTAATTAATTATAAAATACCTAGAGGAGATTATTACCTAATTTTCTATTGACCATATGATGGATTTAGGATCACAATCAAAGTTGGGTGTTGCGATTGGATGTCACAAACATGACATAGTGTTCATTTTTCAAATATTTGGCGTCAGATTAATTTCATTAGGGTTCAGGGGGTGAAAAGATTATGGGATAACAATTTAATGAATGATAGTAATATGGGACCATAATAAATTAATGGTTAAGGGGTGTATTATATTGACTACATCATCTTATATTAGTGTTTCTAAATAGTTTGTGCCCTTAATCGTATCTTATTGTTTGATTGTTATTTTAATGTCTTATAGTCACAACAGAACCATACATGTTTTTAATTTTTTTACTCATTTTCATAGATTTTTCATGCCTATTAATGGTTTTTTAATTCACTCCATCCTCATTATAATTAATTAGGTCATCCACTATACTACAATTAGTTATGTCAAAAATATTTTTTAGAGCATGTATGACAATGCTCATCAGTCATGGTCAGTTCAAGGTATATGAAAAAAATTAAGTGACCATGTGAGGGTTATATTTAATAGAGTAGATCCATTTACAATGTTCGATACATGTTTTTTCAAATCGTGTGAGACAACTCTATCCATGTTCCAGTTTTCCCAGTAAATTGTGTGTGGTTGATATTTTGTTTTGGAATCCCAGTTTGAATATTTTCCAAAATTTCTAAAATTTCCTGCCCACTTATTTTATCATCATAAGACCTCCCCCTATTCAACTTTCCTATGAATGTCATGAAAAATCCTCCCTCTAAATGAAAATTCTAAATTCCAGTACTCTCTATTTGTAGGATTTTTTCCCTTTGATATCATGATGAAATTTATATGGGTGGTTCTCCTTCCTCTCATAAGGATGCATCTTCCTCTCTCACGTACACTGAATTATTATTTTCTCTACATGATATGAGTTCCATTTTCAAATCAGAAGGATTATTTTTTTTTCAAATTCCATTCTTGTTATTTATTATTATCTTTTTGTTGGATCTCTCAATTCTTTTGGTCTAAATTTTTAGAATAATCACACTATCTGTACAGGCCATATGTAGTATTTTCTATGATTTTTCCATTTCCTAATTAAATTTATATTATTGGGGTTTCTAAATTGATGTATTTAAATTTATCAATACTTTTTTCGAAATTTTCTAATTTAATAAAATAAATTTAAACACTTTTTTAATGTTTTTGAATTGATTTCCCAAGGGTTTTTATGGATATTGGTCTTACTTTTTTCCAACATTAGAATGATCAAATATATTTTTAGATAATAAAACATTCATGGGGTTTTTAAAAGAGAAAATAGGGTTTAATAATTATTTGAGGTAGTTTATAATTTTATTGAGGGTGATGTATAAATTTTAAGAGGTTAATTGCAAAAGATTCTTTTTTTGGAAAAAATTTATTATGTTCCATATTCTACTATCTTTTTATAATTTTAATTAATGTTATGGATTATTCTTACTATATTGGAGTTACACACACTCACACACACACATATATATATATGAGTGTATATATATATATATGTATGTGTACATTTTCATAAGTTACTATATGAATATATTTACTGAGAAATGTTTATAAATATATATATATAGATTCATGTGCATACAATTGTTATGAATAAAATTCGTGAAATTTAAATTGCGGATGAAATTTTTGGTTTTCATTATTATTTAAATAGTTTTATTTATTATTATGTTCTTTCATTTAATAATAAAATAAGTTTAACAAATGTTTTTCAAAATGTCCTAGAGAATTTTTTTTCAAATTTTATGCGAATTTAAGAATAAATCTTGAAACAAGGTATTGTTTCAATTGTATTTTTTTGTGGGTTTGTTTTTAAATATAGAAGGGCCCAAATGCTTTATTTATTATTGATTTTTTATACCCCTGTTTAACAGGATGAGGGGGAACCCTTACAAGGCTTATAGGCTTAGAGATTACAGGACCTGTAGGTCATTGCCGAGTGGTACCTACCATTTGTACCCCTCTCTCATTGTGGGAACTAGTGTAGGCTCAAGTCTCGCCATACATTGACAATGTCCCTATTATGCACAAGGTGATTAAAATCCATTTCTTAGATAGGGATCATAGATCAGAGCTCGGATTGGTCAGGGGCCTCCACTATGACATTGTGTTAGCAACCCACATTTTCCCCATGGGGTGTTAGTTGAGTGGTACTCGCTAGTCGTAAACCTCGCTCTCCATGGGAACTAGCACAGGCTCATGTCATGCCACACTAGGACACTATTAGTATTATACACTGGGAGATTGAAATCCATTGCATAGATGTGGAGCATGGAGTGCATTTGGGCTTGGTCGGGGCCCTACTCTGGGAGTCAGGGTTAGCAACCCAAATTTTTCACATGTTCTTCATCCAAGTTGGGGAGGACCTGGCAAGTGCATCCAAGAGACCCGAGTTCAAAATTATGTGGAGAAATTTTTCTTGTCTATAGTAACAGTCATTGTTCTATACTGTATCAGTGAAAACTATTCATCCATTTGGGTTATCATGAAACTCGTTTGGGAATTAGGTCCTTTAAGGCATTAAGGCCAACCAATGCCTTTGGGGCAACCAATGCCTTCGTTCCACTAAGGATTTGGGGCCACCACATGGGCTTCCAGCCACCTCATAGCCTTTGGGCCACCTGAAATTGTGCTTTAATGATCTGAAAGTATCTACAAGAAGCTGACCCCAAATGAAGATTTAGTGCAGGGAATTCACCAGAGAAAAATCTAATGTGAATTTTTAGATTGAGAGGGTATGTCATTGCCATTGGGATCAGCATGTGCTTGCACGAGAAGCTTAGTAGAACAACCTTGAAAAGGTGGAGTGCTGATATAATTTCTTGGGGGTTTTTTAATGATTAATATTATTACTATTTTTCACGTGTTGTGGATATAATGTATAAGACCTTTAGAAGAATAAAAACAAGATGGGTGTTGATCTGTTATATGGTATACTAGATAGGGTCCATTAAATGATGAGATAGTATATGATACCTTATTGTTAGGTCACAACGATTTATAATGTTCTATAATAATTTTACTACCTTAAATTTACATTATTTCATCACTTATTCCACACATTAGATTCTATATGTATATTCGTATTTATTTTTTCAATTTTATTTAATATATTATATAATTTTATTCCCATGTTACCATTTTTGAGTAAAAAAATGGCAATTTTTCAATGATCGTTTCACATGGTTTTTTTTTTCATTAATACATGGTTTCTATTTGTCTGTGTGTGTGTGTTTATGTTTTCATTATAAATACGTATTATGGGGGTAAAATGGGTATCTATGTGATTACCTTCATTTAAATAATACTACATTAATGTTTTATAAAATTATGGACCATGAGTTTTAAAAAAAATAATGAATGTCATTTAATAAATTTAGTTCAAACTATAATTGCTATTTTATTTTCAAAAATAGAATTCATATGCATTATGTGTTTTACCAACTAGGACATTGATCACACCCCATACATACACCACTTGATGCTTCTAGACTATGTGATAATTTTTAGGTTATAACTTGGAATCTCATTATGGGATTAATGGTTTGTAATGGTTGTAAAATTTTCTCATTTGCATTAGTATGATTAGGTACATTAGATATTTAATTTTCATTTATTATCACGTGTAATAAATTTATTATTATTACCAATTACTATGGTAGGAGGTGTAATTTTATGGAGTTGACAGAGGATAGGCATTGTTGGAAGAAAAATTGGGAGGGTGTTCAGTGTGTGAGTTGAGTGTTTTGTTTCAGTTTTTTTACATTATCTTATACCTACATATTTATTCTCCTCATATGTATTTTTTTGAATGGATGTATGAATTAAAAATATTCCACATAATATTTTTAATTTAAATTATATAATTCATAAACATTTATTTAGGGGGAAATAATTACATTTTATTTTATTTCAGTTACTTAGAACTTTCTTCCAATCTGTGGGGATTGTGAATGAATAATAAGTTAGTAGTAGATCAGTTTGGGAATGAGTTCTGATGGACACCTGGGAAGATTCATTAGAAATGGTTTTTGAGATATGGATTATAAGAGAGTCGTGGTTTCATAATTTCGTATATTCCTTGGGTTGCCTTGTAGATTCTGATTGTTCCATCGGGGATCAAGCAGTTGGTATTTGAAAAGTTTAGCCAAATCATTCTCATGGTAAAACACATTATACGATTTAAATTAGGGTTTAATTTATTGTATTATGTATTTTGATATGTTCTATTATATGTTGATGGATTTTTTGCAATTTTTGATGAAATGGGAGTTTAGCTAGACATACACTGTGAGAAAAAATGACATGGTAACCCCTGTAGTTCCCACATGAATAATATTTTTACTCACAATGATAATTTTTTTATTATCACAGGGTCCACTAAACCATCCAATCGATTCATGGATGTTCCCCATCCCATCCCTTTTTTACTCATGATGTGGGATGTCAATTTTAGGTATTTTATTGATTATTATTGAAAAAAGCTATATTTTGGAGATAAAAATGGATTTCAAACATATGTTAAATGTCTTAAAAAGGATATGTGAGTTTGAACGGGTTTCTAATGGGGATTTAATATTTTAAAAAGGAATCTTTCATTTCAAATTTGTTTTTGATAATGAATTTGGAAATTAATTTTTTATTTGCAATGGTTTTAGAAGGAGAAAAATAAGAATTCACAATAGGGGTTGATTTTCATTTTTCAAAAAATGGTTTTATATTTGGAAAATGATTATTTATGGGCTATGTTGGTTGTTTTTGAGGGTATTTATTTTAATATGTAAAATTTGATTTGAATTTTTTAATAGAGGATTTATAGTGAATATTTTAAAATGAAATTTTTGATTAGAAATTTTAGGAAATATTTTATAGAGGAGGTGTAGGGTTTTAAATAAAGGCTTAAAATAGTTCTTTATGTTTTAAAATTTTATGTTTGGTGTTGGAATTATAAAAAAGTAGACTTCTGAATTTTTGAGTGTTGTGACTTTTGCCTGGTGTTTCTGGTTGATTTCCTTGAAATCGTTCTATAGAGTATTAAATGGATGTTTGGTGAGGGTGATATTGTTTTTAATATTTTCTTGCATTTTTTTTCTATATTAATCTAATTTATTTAAATTTTATTCCACCAAAAGGTCATGATCAATCTTGAGTTTTTGTGATCCTTTCATTTTGAGGTATATTCAATTGAGACACTAAGGTATTTCCTTCTCATGTCAAAATCCTTGTTTTTATTCTTGGTTTTTTCTAGTTATTTTGGGTTTCCCCAAATATCATGGGACTAAAAGTGTTATTTTAAGTATCATTGTGAAATTGGGTGGTGAGATTTTGTTTCAGACCCTCAGTTATAGGGGAAGACCTCAGGTGTGATTTGTGTACCTAAGACATATGTTTAACCACTTACAATTACACAGTAAATAGTATCTATTTGACTTGATAGGATCAATTTGTTCAATGTCCCATGTTTCAGATCATAGGTTACAACTACTTTATTCATGACCCAGGGTTCAGATTCATGATTTTTAAAGAGTCGGGTTTTTGGTTTATGATATCATTGTCTTTCTACTTTTGAAAGGGATTTTTTTGGCTGTCGATAAACTATTTCCTATCATTATGGTGTTATTAAAGTTTTTGATTTACTTTGGGATTGTTTTGGTAATGTTTCTAGGTATAGATTCGTTATACCTTACCTATTTATAATTATTTGTTTTGGTATTTGTGTGTCCTTATATATGATTTTGGTGTTTGGGTTTCTATGTGTGGTGCATGTTTAGAGAGATGGATATGAAAATCCAACTTTTATTACACACTTAAACATGATTTATTACATAAACTCATCACTTGATACAACATGAATGATCTAGATATATCGTGTCTTCAAGACATAGGAACATTACAAAACAACTTAAAACATGAAACACAACATCTTTATTGAACACTTTCTTTACATTACGACTACATTCCCTCGTACTTCGTATTGCATGGGATAACTTAAGGACATGAATAGTAAAAGGGTTAGCTATAATTCCTTGTAAGGGATTAAACATGTAATAACATGAGTAATAAAATAAATGTGACAAAACAGGCATATAAATGGAGCACATGATAAACATGTACATAAGGGCATGATAAAGAATGAAAATCATAACATGGAGATGTAGAAACAACACTTCACTTGGATTTCGCACGAGCCAAGGTTAATTATAGATGGACCATGAGTAAATACTCATTTCTCATAAAGGACGATTAAATACTTGTTGAAAATGAATTATCATGAGTCAACACTCATTTCACACGACATATCATGACAATATACTTTACCCAATTCATTGGAGTGCTACCAGGGCACACTCTTCTTAAACATTCACTTTCATGCATAAGTGTGCCACATTGATCATACAACATGGAATATTTCAATATCATAATTTATTACACGATCCAAGAATGTGGAATAAATACATGAAACTCAATAATCAATAATTTGATATGTGTAAAGGTGAAAACCATTCATAGAGAAGTGTGCATTGTATTCACTATACAATAAATTTAGCTTTGAAAATCGCGATGCAATTTCGTCCGCATAATGGCGTCACATAAGAATTTATAAAAAAGGATGATGAGAGTGAAATGGGTGTCTCATAATATGTAAATTAAATGTATAGTAAGGGGTTCATATATAATCATTTCCCAAAAAAATGTAATGGAATTTAGATTTATAATACAAAATAATTACTTGAATGTAATTGAGGAGAGAGAAATTCCTTACGGAATTTCAGCATAGTAACAGCTATAAATGGGAGGAATTAATGAGATATAAATGGGATCACTCATTACTCAAAAATGAAGGGGCCAATATGGGGAGGTGAGAATTCATACGCCAAAATTTATAAATGAAAATAAAATGCAATAACAATATATGGAAACTTGGACATAAATAAGGAATGTGAAAATACCTTACTTGGAAGTGTGATCCCAAAGGCTTGGGATAGGCTTGAAAGAGGCTTCTTGGAAACATTGGGCACCATGGGAGGATTCTAGAGAGAGGACGGGAAGAGGTTTAATGAACTCTAAAGGTTTTGAGTGAAGAGGAAGTGGGTGTTTTGGTGGGTTTATATAGGAATGGAAAGGGAAATATTTATTATTTTGGTTTGGGACACCACACATTAAACTAATCAAAACCACAAACCAGCTCATGTTTTATTGCCATGGTTTTTGAAAAAGGGGAGTGGAAGAAATATTTTATTAGTAAAATGGATGAATTTCTTAAAATAATATGGTTGCTTATGTGGTGGTGAGTCATGCTCTCATGGAAAACAATTTAAGAAAACAAAATGTTTTGTAAGCCTTAAAGGGTCCACTAAAACATTTTAAAATAATTCAAACAAACCCAAAATCAAATTATTTTAATGGTAAAACTTATTTTGTCTGAAAATAATGTTTATAGTTTTTTACAACATCACTAATTGGTCTTTATAATGTCATAAAACACATTATATATTTAAATGGTATTTAATTTTTTCCAAAATATTTGATAGTCTCAAAAAATTATGAAAAAATCACTATTGGATATTTTTTACATCCTAATTCCAAAAATAAAATTCAATTTATCTAAATAATATTATAAATATGAGAATTTATTACTTTTAAAATTAAAACCGATATTTATCTAAAATTCATGGGTTTTGAAAAATACAGCTTTCAAACCATACCAAAAATTACTATTGTATTAATAAAATTATACGATAATTTATATTTAATAAAATTTAATTTAATAATAATACTAATATATTATGAAAATTTAATTTAATTCAAAAATACATTAATTCATCAAAATATATTTATTAGTTGAATATTAACTAAAAATACAATTTGTGCTTTAAATATTATTTACAAATTAACTATAATAAAAAGAATTTATATTCTTTATATAAGAATAATGTTTATAGTCATTGTACTAGGGTCTTGTTACATAACCCTTTAAAACAACCACATAAGACCAAAAGAAAAGGTGCATGATGGTGACAAACTCTTTGTGTGGCTCAGATAACATTGCTCGAGTGGTAATCTCTATCAACCTCCACTTCTCTCGTAGGAGGTTTCTCTCATGATTAACGTATTCAAACATGTCTTGGTATTGGTCAAGAGAAATTCCCAATTACTGCACCTTATTTTTGAGTAATGAAAAATGGGCTTTGTTTGGGGAAAATGTACTGGATGAGGTCGTCTCTTCCTTTGTCTGAGTAAATTGGATTTCTTAAATCCCTATATTTTTACTAATCACGTGATCAATGTTCAATGGATATATTATAAATTTTCATAATTCTAAATGGTATTTCAAAATAAAAAACATAGAACCAAATGATTTCATACGTTTTGCATAACCATAAGAAGATGTTTAAAAATACATAGAGTAATTTTCATTAAATAATTTTTGGGTTGTTACAATCTTCACACCATAAAAAAATTAGATCCTCGAAATTAAATTATATACTAAAATAACTCCAAAATTTATACACGACATTAAGGTTGCTTACCCACCAGCATTAAGCATTCTCCTACCCTCATTATAACATCGATCACATAGAACGAGGGTCCACCTAGTGAAACAATACCCCAATGCACATTCAAAGTCTTCCACTTCCTTAGTCCAGACACAGTCCATGCAACATGGACTGTACTGAGGGAAAATATGATGCAATTTTAGAAAATAATACTTTCTAATATACAATTTCAAAACATAACCATGTACTAGGTTTTTATAAAATAGTCTGACAATGTCAGATTTGAAATTTTCAAAATATGGTTGTTATAATATATAGCCTACGTTTCAAACAAGACCGGAAGCCAATACTCTATACATATAGGATTCTTGTATGTCTCCCTCTTCGGCAGCTATCCTAAAACCTAATAGTACATCCTACTCTATAGACAGGGTGAATTATTTGAAATTACCTTGATAGTACTTCCCTTGCTGAGAAAGGTGAGAGAGTTACGTGCTTTAGATTTGATCACAAGCGATCCCAATCCTTTATGATTCCGCGGTATGGAGGAGGTGTTGGATATGTCGTTGATCTCCTTGAAAGAATGTTCAATATTACAAAAGGTATCGATACTATGTGATCTTGACTTTGAAATAATTTTATATAGTATGTCCTCAAGAAGGGAAAATGGGTTTGTATGAGGTTCTCCCCCTTCCATCTCGAAACAGTCCGTTATTCTACTGACGAAACAAATCAAATATTGAGTTACCCTCTAGACATGAAAAAATTGTGATATTAAACTACTTGAAGTCTAACAATTTATTATTCCCTAATGAGTGGATGTTTAGTTTTAACACATAAAGTTTAATCAAAATATAAAAATGGATGACATATAAATTACTTTTATTTCACTAACTTATGAATCTATAAGCTTCAATAAATCTTATCCATGATCTATATTCTAACATATATTATGAGGGAGATTTTTTTATTCCCCTAAAAATGGTTCATATTGCACTAGTGAATTAGAAAAAGCATATCCCCTAGGAGTGTCGTAACCAAGAGTACATCAAGACCCATTGTCATGTACCAGGATACCCCAGGTCAAACCTGAAACTCCTTGTCGTGGTATTCATCCCTAGGTACATCTGGGATAGAGTTGCCACTACCTTCCCATAACTAAGCATAGATGTATTTTCTTCAAAAACCACTTACTCAATACCCACCAAAACATAGGTATGTTTTTATTATATTTATTCTTATCTTTAAGGCTTCACTATGGTTTTATAATCCTAATCCCAAAAATAACTAAACATATCCTCTAATAACAACTATAAAATACTTGTTCTTTATTATATAATTAATAATGATTTATTACAAAAACTCTTCACTTTGATACAACATGGAAGATCTAGTGGAATAGTGTATTTGGGGCTTATGAACATTACAAAACTACATAAAACATGAAACACAACATCTTTATTGAAAAATTATTTTACATGACCACTATTTTCCGTCGTACTTAGCATTGCATGGGATAACCTGAGGACTTGTGTAAGAAAAGGGTGATCTATAAGGCCCAGTCTTGGAATAAATAAGGAATAAGATCAGGAATACAAAACATGTTAGAAAATATGAATATCAATAAATCACAAGAGAAACATGAACAGAAATTCATGATAAAGCATGATAATCATTACATGGAGATGTGGAAACAACACTTAATATTGAATTAGCATGAACCAAGGCTCATTGCACATGGAAAATGAGTAAATCCCCATTTCATATAAAGCACGAGTAAACCCTAATTTCACATGAATCTTCCTGAGTCAACACTAATTGCACATGACGTATCATGATACTATACTTTACCCAATGCATTTGATCTCTATCTGGGAACACCCTTCTTAAACATTTCATTTCTTGCGTAATTGTTCCACGTGGATCATACAACATTAAATCATTCAATTTCCAAACTTATTCCATGATTGAGTAATGTGGAATACATAAATGAAACTACTTTATCAATAAGTTGTTTTGTGTAAAGGTAAATCCCCTTGATAGATAACTGGGCATGGTATTCACTACACAATAAATTTAGCTTGATAATTATAGTGCAATTTCGGCAGCATAACAACGTGACATAGGAATCCATAAAAAAGGTTTATGAGAGATAAATTGGTGCCTCATAATATGTACATTAAATGGATAGTAATGGGTTCATTTAGATACATTTCCAATCAAAGTTAATGGAATTTAAATTTATAATAAAATTTAATTTCTTGCATGTAAATGAGGTGAGTGAAATCCCTTTCGGAATTTTGGCATGGTAACAAGTGTACATGGTAGGAATTAATGAGGGAGAAAGTGGATCTATCATTATTCAAACATGAGTAGAGAATTATTCGAGAGGTTAGAAATAATTCCCCATCATTTATAATATAACATAAAAGGGGATAACAGTATATTTAATATTGGGCACAAATAATGGAATGTGAGAATCCATTACATGGATGTGTGATCCCAATGGCTTAGATGAGGCTTGATAAAGGCTTCATGGGAGCTTAGGGCACCTTGGGAGGTTTATAGAGAGAGGATGGAAAAGGTTGTATAAACTCCAATGCTATTGAGTGATGATGATGTGGGATCTTGGGTGGGTTTATATATGAAAGGAGAGGGAATTCTTTGTTAGTTATGTTTGGGACACCACACATTCAACTAATCAAAAAAAACTAGATCCTAGTTTTTGGCCATGGTTTTAGTCAAATGTGAGTAAAAACCAATATTTTATAAGTCAAATGGCCTATGTTCTTTAAATAATAGTGTTTCTTATGAGGATGCGGTCACACACACAAGGAAAACAATTTAAAAAGTCTAAATGTTTTATAAGCAATGAAGGGTCCACTAAAACATTGTAAAATAAATCCAACAAACCCAAATCACATTATTTTAATGGTAAAACATATATTGGAAAAACTCAATGTTTATTTTTTTTCACTACATTGCTATTAAGACATTATGATGTCATAAAACACATTATATATTAAAACAATATTTAATTTTTACCCAAAAATTTGATTGTCTGGACAAATTATAAAAAATTCACTTTTAGATAATTTTGACATCCTAATTCCAAAAAAATTATTCATTTTATCTAAATAATTTTCTAAATATGTGAATTTTTACATTTAAAATAAAAACCGACATTTATAAAAAATTCATGGGTTTTGACAAATACAACATTCAAACCTTAACTAAAAATTACATCTGCATTCATAAAATTAAATGATATTTTATATTTATAAAAAAAGTAATTTAAAAATAATGATAATATTTTATTAAAATATTATTTAATTAAAAAAATCCACTAATTCATTAAAATAGATTTCTTTGTTGAATGTTAATAAAATATAATATTTGTGCTTTAAAACTTTTTACAAATTTAAAATAATAAAAAGAATATATATTCTCTATTCAAGAATAATGTACATAATCATAGTACTATGTGATTATTACTTAACCCCATAAAAAATCCACATAAAACCTTAGTGTAAGGTTCATGATGGTGACAGACTCTAGGTGTGGCTCAGATTACATTGCTCGAGTGGTAATCTCTATCAACTTACACTCTTCTTGTAGGCGGTTCCGCTCGAGCTTAATGTATTCATGATCTATTTGGGCATAGTCAAGAGTGATGTCCAATGATTCCACCTTCATTCTGTGGTCCGAAAAATGGGATTCTTATCTGGAAAGTCTATTGGATAAGGCCATCAATTTCTTTGTCTGAGTAAATTGGATTTGTTAAATCCCTGTATTTATACTAATCATATGATGACTGTTCAATGTATATATTAGCAACTGTTTCATTTCTTAACGGTATTTCAAAATCCAAAATAAAAAACCAAATAAGTTAATACATATTCCATAACCATAATAAAACATTTAAATATACCATGAGGAATTTTTATTAATGAATTTTTGGGTTGTTACATGGATGTATTGGGGTACTATGTATTTTTCTTTAGTTGGGTAATTTTTTTAGTTCTCTTCCTAGAAATTTATTGTTGTGTTTGGAAATGATATTTCAATATCACCTTAATTTTTGAACCACCATCACATGAATGATAATAAATTTTGGAGAGACCCATTTGGGGTATCTATTTATAGATTTATCTATTAGAATTAGAAGGTGAGTTGTTACTTGGGATTTTAGGGACTGTTGTATATTTATATATTCTTCAAGTTTATTTGGTTGAAACTTGATTATAGGTAGCTCATAGATCATGTATATGTTTTTATTCATTCCACTTTTAGGTTATTTTTTGAATATATATTATTTAGATGATTTTTGTATGGAAGAAAGCATTATATTATGTAGACTTGTAAAATAATATTTTTATGTCCATATTTAAATTTTTTATCATTATTTATTTTCTCCATTTATTTTCGATTTCTTTTTTTTATAACATTAAAATTTTATGATTTTTTTACTTCCACATAGTTAGCGTACAATTAATGAAAACCATGTAAAGGTTATGTAAGTGAGTTTATATAATTGGGTAGATATGATTTTTCAGTTCTTTCAGGTTTTTTAAAATCACACGATCTTACCATGTGGGCGTGATAATGATCCCAGAAAAATGAAACATAGATAGTCCATAGTTTGAGTGACATTTGTGTAGAAAAAGAAATGTTTCCAATTTAATTTTATTAAAAAAATGATGAAATAAACACCCCTATTTTTTTACCCTTGTTTGACCCCTCCCCCTACTATGAAAACCCCATCAGACCCCACCACCTCTTCCATTAACTACTCCATCTTTCACTGGCCAATATTTTTGGGTGCCTTCCTTTTGATATCTTGAGGAAATCCATTTGGTTGATTACTACATCTCTATTCTATGGATCATGATTATTTTTTTCCAATCTTATTTTGATTCCATGGACAAACACTATAGGTGTGTATATATATATCACTCCACCACAATTAATTTTTCTTAGGTGTGTTGATTATCTCTAAGGTATTTTGGTCTACATTGTTGGAGGAATAACTTCATCTGTGAAATAGTAATGTTTCACATTTCTATATATTCTTGTGGTTTCTAAATTCATTAATTAAATGTTATATATATTAGTTGGGAACGTTTTTATTTAAATGAAAAAATTATCAACGTTTTCAAAATGAATTAAACTTATTTACAATTGGTTTTTATAAACTATGGAACTTATTTTTATCCACATTGATGGATAAAAAACATTTTTGGATAATAACATACTCATTATGGTTTTCAAATATAGTTCTAGTTTAAAAAATAATTTGAGGTTTTCTATAAATTTCTGTAGGGATATGCCTACATTTTAGGGTGTTTTATTGACTAGGATTTTTTGTGAAAATATGTATTATGTATTTTATTCTACCGTATTGTGGTTGACTTTTTATCAATGTTATTGAAGCCCTTTTCAATATCGGTTTTATAAATATATATATTTATGTGCATATTATATGCATATTCATTGATTCACATGAGAATAGATAATTCTGTGCATTGAGTTATTTTTATAAATATTTATATACATTCATATGTCTATAATGTTAATAATAGATTCCCTGAAATGAAAACCGTCATAGGAAAAAAATTATTATGTGTAAAAATTATCATATTAAATAAATTTATTTTCATTTTAAATTATGTTGAGTTAAAAAATATAGATAAATGGTTTTAAGGGAAAAATATACTTATAAATTTAAATCGAATAAAATTGAAAGTGGATTTGGATTCAATTTAATTTTGATTTTGGGTTGTAGTCGGTTAATCAAATGATGCTAATGTATCATTTTTGGTGGTTTGGGCATAGGATACCTAAGATGGGAATAAAACAAAGTGTGTGATTATAATGATCGAAGAATGATATAAATGTACATTACATTTATTTGGCAGAATACATAATACATGACGAAAACCAATTCCCGAGACCATATTATTTAATTGCCTTTGGAAACATGGAACATAGTATTCTAACTTGGTGAAAGATCTTCAATATATCCCATAATGATCTTATCTTTTTTCCTACCTTAAACCTTTATTTATTTCCTGGGGAAAATAAAAAATAAAAAGGGATAACTCAAATCCTCAGTAAGGTTAAGCATGGAGAACATAAAACAGACCATAAAAATAAGAATGAAAAAACATGAACATAATGTTGAAATATCATAATATTGAGTCATGAAATAAATCTAGCAATTTCTTAAGGAATATATCATAAAGGTATATTATCCAGGATAAATTTTACATGGCATAAATCATGGAATTGTGGGAAAAAATTCAGAAGATAATATTATTTCCATAGTATCCAAATCATTGTTTCCAACACCATCATAGTGGACAAAGTCAATTTCTAAACCAGGTTTACATTGAATTATAGCCATGTATTATAGAACTGAATTTACATAACGTTTCAGACATGTGTCATTGATCCGAATTTACATTCCTTTGCATTCATGTATATCTCATGATATATAGATCTGTACCCAATACATTGGAGGGATAAATAGGTCCCACCAATCCTATAATTAAATCATTCTTAATTGTTCAACAAAAACATAAATAATTCATCATATCTTAACCCATGAATGAAAATGAGTTTCATATATATATTTCCATCATAATCCATATAAAATTAATATTTTTCATAACAATAATTCCATCATAAACAAATTAAAATCATTGTAATAATATGGATAGAAACATAACCTCATGACATCTTAGATAAAATATAATTTGGATAAAACACTTAAAATTAATTTCAAAGGAACATTTATTTTCTTTTTAAAAAATGTTTTATTTTATCAAAATTCTTCCAATTTGTAATAGAAATAATTTGGTTGAATATAATCATGAAATAGTGTGGATGAAGCTTCATTTAAATAAGGTGTTATGAAATCGTAAAAGTCCATTCATGCCATATAAAATAAAAAAATATCCTCGTACTTTTTCAAGAAAAATAAAAAAGTACCACATATAGTAAACAAAAGAATGATTCATTACATACCATGTAATAGAACAAAACAATGTGTAAAAACGAATTTATACATACAAAGAAGAATATTGATCATTATATGAAAACATTTTTATAAAACTTGGATGATAAATATATCCCTAGTAAATACCAACATATAAATAATTTCAGTTAAAAATGAGATTAAATAATTATCCATTAACTTGTTCTTTTCATTATTAGAGGGTGTCATATCCTCCTTTATAATAGTTAAATCATGTTATTAAGTTGTACCAGGACCATATTCTTATTTATGATATCATGTATTATCCTATTATATCATTTTTAATATTATTTCAATACTACCATTATTTTGTGTGTTAATTTCTTCACTTTACAATTCTTATTTTGTCATGTACGTCATGTTTTTATACATAGGAAGTATATTATTCAGGAAATAATGTTTATATTTATTATTTTAACTCATAATATAAATTTTATAATCATTGTAGATTTTTTAACATTTAGAATGAATCTCATTGCATCGTGGAGATGGTATGTCATACATACACACGATCGAGGGTATCATTCTCTTGATGGTTAAATGGTATATAATTTGATGGTATATTAATTATAAATAATAATTATCTTTTTTTATTAATTATTTAATCCCCTTATACTCTACATTATACACATTATAATAAATTATTTTTTAATAACAAATTACACCACGACATGGAGACGGTAAGTCGTACATACGCTCATATTGTGATATTGTTATTTGTAGGATGGATAAAAAGAGGAATACGGTTATCCAATCATTATAATACCATATTAGAAAGTATAAAATACTGAAGTTATTACTTTAGTATGGAATCAATATAGAAATATGGTTAAGAGGAAGAAATGAAATTGAATTGAATTGGTATTACAATTATCTCTTCTTCGTTGGACTTCCTTTGGATCTCTTCTTAGGGAACCTAGGGGTGGTCTTTTTGGAACAGCAGGACCAACAGAACATAACTAAGAATGTTTATAGAAGAATTGGGAAAGGTATGGTCGATATATATTCCTCTTAATGGTGTGAGGAAATGTGGGAGGAGATGTCTTTTTATAAGAAATGAGAGGGGAACTTTTGGAATCACTCAAAATATTAAAATATAATAAGACAATTCTCAATCTAAATGTTTAAAAATGGACCATAAATGAAACATATTATAAAATTTAGAACATTTATTATCCCCTTGTGATTATTTATCATTTTTTCTATTTTTAAATAATTTAATAATGAATTAATTCAACAAGGCATATTATTTCCAAATTTAATATTATTCATCTAATTTGACTTAATATACAATAAGAGAAAGTGATAATTCGAATATAGCAATTTCAAACATCAATAATATACCATAAAAATCATTGAAAATTTTTAGACACAACAAATAATAAAAAATGTAACAAAATTGATATTATTAAAATCATTTATTCTATTTTTTTGTTATGTGAAGAAATAGTTTTTTTTTGAATTGAAGAGAATTTTATGGAAATTATATAACTTATAAATATTCAAAATAAATTTATAAAATGAATTTTTTTTTATTTTATATCAATTTTTACCTTTATAATAATTCATAGATTGATTTTTTCTCAGTGGAGACATAAAATATATAAAAATACAAGATACTGATATTTTTAAATTATCATTGATTTAAATAATATATAACTTATTTTCATGTAAAAGTGTCCATTAAATAACTCAAAATCAATCATATAGTGATAATTATTGAATCATATTCATCTAATAATTTTTTTAATATTTTTTTGTTTTATTGTAAACTATATAATTTTGATTTACCCATAATTAATTCATTTAATTCTTATCATGAAAACATGTATTTTTAATACTAGTGCTTAATATAGCCACTATAAAATTCAAAATGTTTCATAAATGAACAATTGGTGATATATTTAACTTTATCCAAATTATTTGTATGATCTTTTTATTTTTATGAATTTTATATAATTTAATAAAATATTATTTATTTATAATATCAATAGTGTCAATTTTGACACCAGTCAATATTTTAATTTTTAGAAATATAATAATATATAAATATGTTCGAAAAAACAATTTTAACAATAAATAACATGTCAAAGACATCCGTAAATATAGTGGATAAAATTAATTCACTCAAGTTATATTTTTTTATATTTATAATATCATTTATTTTATATTTCTATTAATTAAATAATTTTGCATCACTATTGGGCCATCATTATTGATAATTATATAATCTATAAAAATCGTAAATAAATTTATATGTAGTAATTAATTCTATTGTCTTTTAGGAGACTACATATTTTTGATTTTATTTCCAGGTAATCCCTAAATTACATTTAATATACTTATATAAAATGAGTGTCTAATATTTTGTCACATTCCTTAAAATTTTTATATTCATGTCATATTCCTTGGAAAGTGGCCATTAAATGATTAAATTTGTAACCATATATGATTAGGGACTAATTTTTTCATCCAATAGGATTTTTATAGGTGTTTAGGTAATTTTATAATATAAGTTTTACATTTAATTACTCGATTTACCATTATCCATGGTAATAAATAAAGTAAATAAAGTTACTATTCATAATCCCCGACAGGAAAAGTAGCAAATTAACATATTTTCAACCCACTGATTCAAAATATTGAATAAATTTTTAATTACTCAAAACATATAATTTCCAAAAATTAATTTTAAAGTAATTCCCATTATTAAAACCATAAACATGGGTTTTAAGAAGTGAAAACTTATCAAATGATTGTCATGTGTTTATGTACAATTAAAATGTGAAATTACTTCAAATGACCAATATTGGATTAAATGATAAAAACATAATACAATTACACTTTAAAACTAATAAAAAATATAATCTACCTATATAAATATATTAGATGAAAAGGTGGTGTTGATTTAAAATGAAATATTTTTCACTATTCATTATAATGTAAATATTATCAAAAAATACCAAAAAATCAACAAAATTAAATTATTATGTTATTCAAAAAATTAATATGTTTATTTTCCCAAATAAAATACATAAAATTGTAAAAAAAAACTAAATTTAAAAATTGTGTGCTATCAGAAGGTTGCAAAACTACATTTCTTTGAAAAATACTTCTTTTATTAGAAAAAAATGATTTGGTTCTTATATTAGGACTAGAAAATACATAAGATGAATTTTAGTGTCATATAATATTCAAAATGTGGTTAATAAAATTCATAAAAACTAGTTTATATCCCATATAATAATAAAAATTTAATGATACATCATTATTTAATAAAACTCGGTATTGCGTACAAAAGAAGCTATCGGGGGAAGTTCTCTCTTGCGTGTAACAAAAACCCATAATTTTGGTGCATATACTTCAAGCTAATATGGTGTTGTATATAGTGATAGATAATATTGGTGGAGCGTACAATACAATAAATCTTTGAAATTAAGAAGAATATATGTCATAAAATCTCAGGGTGTCACATTCTACACCCATTAATATGAATTTCGCCCTCAAAATTCATCTGGGTTATAAATAGTTTACTAATTTAAAGATTCATTCATGGATACCTATATCATAAAAATGAATAATAAAACATCATTTTAAAATTTAATATTTGAATCATCACAGTTACCAAAATTAATACATCATTTGGTTTCTACTATGGAGAATATATGAAAAATGTAAAAACATGGATATGGAAGAGAAATATAACCATCAAATTATGGTGTATAATGACTGTGAATAAGTATGGGAAAAAGTTACCTACTGGAAACCCAAAAATATGTCACTATTTTAGGGACCATATGATTCATCAGATTAGAAGGTACTAGGATAACATTTTATGTTTCAAGATCCTTTTCATAAAGTTGATGATTTTTTTATCAGAAGAAGTAAATTTATTGATTTCAGTAAAATAGCACAATTGATCATTCCCTAAAAAGGTACCACATAATCTCTTATATAATAAAATTAACATGAATATTTCATTATTGAAGTGTTGTCTTATAATGTGATCGGATGATAGGTTATTTCATATTTCTCAACAAAAAGTTTAGAAGATTTCATCAAATACGCATATGTCCACCTATAGAGAGATAATACATTAATATAATAAACCACAATTAGAATATAACATAAACTATCCATCAATTTATGACATTATAATCCTTCCCAAAAAAAATATAAAATTTCACAAAGAGGTGAACCAAGTATACCTGACATTTTTCTCTCATATCTCATTTGACAGTTCTTGGTTGTCACATTACAATCCTGTGAAACATCTCATTATCTCTTTATCCCTTCATAATGTGCATATTATAAGGTGTCCCAAAATATTTCAATCACTTATCTGGGTTACCAGTTCCATATTATTATGGAAAACCATAATGGACCAATACATTTATATTCAAATAATCCATAATACTATAAAAGAGATCCTACAACACTATTTTGGAATCACATTACATAAACACAAAATAATTCCACCACTTTTTGATCATACTCAATATCCCCAATAGTGATCTCATGTGATTTACCACTGTCTTTGTATTTAAGGGGTTTTTGACATCAATCATCATTATGCCATTAATTATGGAATTGGTTATCATAATTCCTTATTTCCTTGCACATGTAGCATTGAAGGGTGGGTATATCAATCATTGTAGTCTTTTATCTATTCAAATAATTAGAAACATTTTTCCCATTATACTAGATTTAAACTTCTCAATGGAATACATTTCCACCATTAAAAAATTTCTAGTCCCTTTAAGACAATATACACCATGCATCATTCCACACATTGAGCATAAGAAAACATTCATCATCTTTTCACCACTGTTTTGAGATTTTACTTTGAAATATGTCTTTTGTTTCTTATCAATCCTAGGATATTTAAATATAACATCAAATTACTTTTATAAAATGATACCATAACACCAAATCTCTTCATGACTAATGATGTCTCTTATAGATAACGACCTTCAAAGACTTGGTTTTAAGCCACAGAAGAATCGATCCAATTTATGTTTTGGTTGGATGTTAAAGCAAGAACTAGACCTCAAATGTCTTATAAAACATGCCTCATTTGTACCAATGTATTCATAAAACTTTTTCATAAAATCAAAGAACTCATTTTCCTTATTTTTTCAACAAATACGAGGGAAGTACTTATTGAAAAAAAAGTTCTTAAACTCGTCTCATTCTATATATTCAATTTCATCTTGATACCTTATATTATTAATTAAAGACAAAAACTTATCTGATTCACCTAATAAAAAATAAACATAAAAAATGAATTTTGTATGTTATAAATTGAGAAGGATGGAAAATTACTATTCAATGGTATTGATCCATTTTTTAGTAACAAGTGGATCAGAAGTCCCGCTAAATATAGGTGGAAGTTGCCTCGTGAAAGACTCTATTGAATTTGTTTCCCTTATCGGCTAATTTGGATGTCCAGGATGATTCAAATATTTTTTATGTATAGAAATAATATTTTTGATTCCATATCCCATAAAAGTTTTTTGACCAGAAGGAAAATCATTTCATTACCCAGTGCATTGATCATCATCACAGTTTCTTCGGGTGATGCCATCGTCTAGAACTGCAAATGAATAGTGTGATGGGGGAAAATCATACTAGGAAATCAATATAATCATGGGGGAGTGCTATAAATATCTAACATATAGGATTTAATCCTAGGTTAATCATGACCATTATGATAATTATGGGACTATAACCTTTATTTAGGCTTTCCCTTAGGGACATCCATAGTCATAACTCAGAAATATCTCTAGGGATCTCACAAAATTTTTCGCATCCTAGTTTCCAAGGGTTTACTAAACCTTCTCTCTGATACCTACTATAACTAACCAAGAATACAGTACATGGACAATACATTTTTTTGTGGAATACATAATACATGATAGAAATTGATGTCCATGACCATATTAGTTTAGTTCCTTTGGAAACATCAAACATATTATTATAACTTGATGAAAGATCATCAACATCGCCCATATAGATCATCCCTTTTTTTCTACCTAAAAACTTTATTTATATCCTTTGTAATAGAAAACATAAAAAGGGTGAGATAAAATTATAAGTTAGGGTAAAAATGGAGAACATAAAACAAACCATAAATATAAAAATGTAAAAACATGAACATACATATTAATTATCAAAATAAAGAGTCGTGAAATAAATCTTGGTAGTTTATAAGGCATAGATCACAAAGGAACATTAACGATTATAAAATAGAATTGGAATATAAAATGGAATTATGGAAAAAAATTAATTACAAAATATGATTTCAATATTATTGAAGGAATTGTTTCCATGACCGTCATAGTGGGAAAATAATATTATAGAACTAGGTTAACATGTCATTCCAGCCAGTTATTACTAAACTAAATTTACGTATCATTTTAGCCCTATATTATTGAACCAGAAATATATGACATTCTAGTCACATTATTCTTATGAGATATAAATCATAAACCAATGAATTTGAGGTAGATATTGGTCCCACACATCTCATAATTAAATAATTCAAACATGTTCCACAAAAATATAAATCATTCACCATAGCATAACCCATGAAATAAAATGGTATTCTTAAAACTCATTCCATTAGAATCCATAAAAAATAAATGTATTCCATAAAAATAATTACATCATAAACAAAATAATTTCAATGTAATAATATAGATATAAACATAACCCTATTTCATCATATAAGGAAAAATGTTATGATAAAACACTTGAACATTAATTCCTGAGGAAAATATCTTTTTTCAAAACTGTTTTATTTTCTCAAAATGTCACCCAATTTTAAAATAAAAAAATATTTAAATGTAAGATGGATATCATTTAGATTAATATTCATAGAAATATAGTATCATGAAACCATAAAAATCCACTAATACCATACATGTTAAAAAACATTCTTGTCATACTTTTTCCGGATGAGTAAAAAAGTACTTCATATGGTAAAAACATACCATATAATAAATGTATAAAATGTATAAAATTTACAAAAATAATAAATTTTATAATAATAAATATTAAGTAAATAATTTTTATAAATCTTGGCTGATATATATATCCCTAGTAAATATATATGTATAAACAATCATGCATAAAAATGTGATTGCATAATTATTGCTTAACTTTTACTTTTTGTTAGTCGAGGGTGTGGTAACCTCCAATATAATTGTTAAATAATAATATTAAATTATACCAGGACCATATACATATGTATGATATCATATATTATCCTACTAAATCAATTTTTAATAGTATTTCAATATTATCATTATTTCGGTTTTTAATTACATCATTTTCAAATTCATGTTTGGTCATGTAAGTAATGTTTGTTATGAATAGAATGTCTTTTATTCATGAAATTATGTTCATAATAATTATTTTTACTCATCACATAAAATTTATAATATTTATTGAATTGTAAACGTGGAGGACGAATCTCACTGTGTCTTGAAGACAGCAGGTCGTATGTATGCACAAGCGATAATATCATTATCTCAATGGTTAAATGGTATTTAATTGGATGGTATATTAATTATAAAAAATAAATATCATGTAATATTAATTATTTAAATCCCTTATACTAATCCTTATACCCATCCTAATATTTTATTTTTGAATTAAAAAGTACACCACTTTGTAGACACTGTAAGACAAACGTGCGCACACATGATGATATTGTTATTCGTAGGATGTATAAAAGGAGGTTGTTGGAACCAGAAATTCATCCATTAAAATCATTGAATTCTTCTATATATGATATCAAAGTGTATCTCATTCTTCAAGATTTGATTTGACTAGACTTTTAGCACAAACAATGTTATCGATCATAAGATACGGAGGTTCGATGTCGGGCTATTGGAAATGGTCATCCAGGGAGGGTTTGAAAAAAATTAAGGATCTGCATGTAGAAAGGGAATATTTCATGTAAAAATAGAATCTTCCACGTAAAAAAGAATATTTATTGTAAAATTTCCTTTTGTACAAAATTGGAATGATGTTTTACATGCACCTACATTCAAGTCTTCACTTATAAATACAAGTGCACCCCCTTCTTCCCAAGGGGGCCCCTAGAGGTCGGTCGCCGCTCTAATGCACGTAAGTCCGCATTTTCCACGCCAGCGTGAAAAACTCACCATATTGCATGAAAAACATCACTATTGTTCATAAAGCGGCCCAAATTCCTAATTTTGTGTTCAAAGCAAAAACAATTGTGTGCAAAAGTGCCACAATGACAATTTTTTTGCGTAATACTGTTGCACCTATCCAATTGCGCGCACACCTTCCCTAATGCACGAAAACCCAGAATATTGCATTCAATTCATTCCCTATTGTTCTCTTCGATCCCCTATTGAACCCACATTCTATATTGCACGCCAAGATCCCCATTTTTGTGCCAACTTCCCATATTTCACACAATTCCATCCCTATTGCACGCATGGCCCACTATTTCATGCAAAGATCCCCTTTTGCACGCAAACCTCCCCTATTGCCTGAAATTCCTACCATATTGCGCTCATGGCCCCTATTGCTCGCTCATCACCCACATTGTGTGCACTCTTTCCCTATTGTGCGCACTCAAACCCTATTGTGTGTAGGCCTCCACTATTTCATGTAATCCTTCCTTATTGCACACAACCCATCCTGCGCGTAGCCTTTCTTAAACGCAAGTGTTCCTAGGCTACAGCCCCCCGGTCCATATCGCACGGGCTATGCCCCTGCATCCCCACTCAGGTTCAGTGCTTCCATGTGGTCCCAGCCCTCCGGGTCGGTTCCTTCACTACCATCATTGACCCCCATGAAAAATTGAGAGTCTCACCACGATGTTTTTGGGCCACTACACAGACATTTTCCATTGAACCCTTATGTGCAACTACATTCCACCTATGGAATACTGTGACTATAGATACTCCTCCACACACCTTGAAAAGACTTGAGTCTACATATTTCTCTTGGTTCATTTCTCATGTCCAGAGTTGAGATTCTCCTCATCAGTTCCCTTATTACCTGAGTCGAACCATTCCTCAAGAAACACATCCAAACCCTATCACTTGGCTTCAATGTCAGGTGGAACCATAAAGTGTTTCTCTTGCGTAATCCCCAACACCATCCATTTCTAGGATTTTTATGCCTAATAGTCTATTCTATATTACTATAAACTGTAGTACATCCTATATATCAAATATACAAGGCCTCTTTCTCCAAACAAGATATGCCTTATTCTCCAAGCATAAGATTAAAACAGTCCTATCTAGACGACTTTAAACTGTAGTACACCTTATTTTCCAATCATAGGATACCCCTTACTTCAAAAAATAGATGCATTATGCGCTAATAATGAGATGCCAATAGTCTTCTCGACATGACTATAATATGTAGTACTCCCCAAGTGATGATCAAAGGATGCCTCTTGCCACAAATAGGAGATGCCTTATTATCAAGCATAATATGTCAACTATCATATTTATATGACTTTAATCTATAATACACCTTATGTTCCAAACATATGATTCCTCTTGATCCAAACAAGTGATGCCATATGTGCCAATCATGAGATGCCAAAAGTCATCTCTAGATGACTATAAACTATGGTACTCCACATGTGACAAACATAAGATGCCACTTGCCCCAAACAAGAGATTCCTTATGCTCCTAGCATAAGATTCCAATAGTCCTATATATAGGTCATTAAACTATAGTACACCCTATTATTCAATAATAAGATGAATTTTTTCCAAATAAGAGATTCCTCAAGAACCAATCATAAGATACCAACAATAATTTCCTCATGACTATAAATTGTAGAATGCCCTATCATTCAATTACAGGATACCTTGTATTCCATATAAGAGATACCATATGTCCCAAGCATGAGATGCATTAGGCCATGATCATAGTGGCATAACTTCAAGAGCATTGTAATTTGTTCAAACATTTGATCACACCACCTCACGATTTGTGTGTCCTTTATTTTCATATTCATCCTCTTCCATGTCTGATGTGACCTCCTAATGGCCCGGTCCCATGCTGCCTCATCTCACCTGCCATTATGGGCCAACACCCCTAATGATTTTGGATGAAACTTTGAGTTAGGTCATATGTTTCGAACATGTTCAATAGTCAAACCTCATTTGTTTGTCCCCATTTCAGTCTAACGCGATATGGATTCTTTGTTTCAAACATGACCAAAAGTTATCCTCCATCGTCACACCACCCTCACTGCATTCCGAATGTTGGGAATGTGATTCAAAATTTTCATCCCCCTTTGTTCAGACTGATTCCGACACCCTTGGCGTTATCCCTCTTGTACAACTTTGCGTAGTTGTATGTCCCATTTATATTCCCCAACCACTAGTGAGTTGGGATTCCCTCATGGACAGACATGAGTAAGACATTACAGGTAGCTTCCATGCATAATCCCCATTAAATTTTTACACACCTCAGTGGCACACATGAATTCTAACAACTATTGTTACTTTTCATAGCCAGGCTAACATGAACACCTCATAGGATCACTCCATAACACCACCCTCAACACAACATTTCCGATTCCTTCCTTTCCCCAAGGGGTATGAGGTATCAGTTATGCATGTCCTAGGGGTGCGTAGTGAACCCAAATCATCTGAGCTGCAGGGTGGTAAAGAGCCAACATCCATAGTCTTCAGCACATGATGTTAAACTATGGCCTCACCTTGTGAATTACACACAAGGTCCTCCGTCTCGGACATTCACTCCCCATTCAGCACCAAGGAATCTTTGTTGGGTAAGCCCTATTCAACATTTCCGCTTCCAAGTGGCACATGAACTACTTTCATGCATAATCCCCATTCACTATAGGCACAAAAATAGCTATTACTTTTTCACAAATCCATGTTAACATGGACCCCTCAAAAGAACACTTCATTACCCCCCATCAACACGACATTGTCGATTCCTTCCATTTTCTATGGGGTGGGTAGTATCAGGTGTGTATGTCAAATGGGTGAGGAGTGAACCCACCTCGTTCAAGATGCATGAAACTTCCAACAACCATCGTCCTTAGCACACGACGTTAAACTGTGGCCTCACCCCAAGAATTAAATGCGAGGTGCTCCATCTCGAAATATCTCTACGCCAACTGGTATCCACAGGAGTGAGATCACTCCTCACATGGAATGAGATACTCTTTATTGGAGTAGTGTCTATCAGGGGGGAAAGGGAAACCACCATGGTGTAATACTATATATTTTCTTGCAATAGGTAGCACCACAACTCCTCCTCTCATCCTCAGTTCCAAATACCTCTCCCTTTGGGTTTTGTCGCCACCCAGGCATCCACCCCAGAGTAAGTCCAAATCTCTATCCCCCTGTGCTACGGACCACACGTACTCCCATGTTTCCTCTTTGGGAATCTAAATACATGTTATCCCCACTCTACTTCTCATGGATGGACCTTTCCGAATGTGATAGTCTGGTCCTTTCAACCACTTGTTTCTCACACCGAGCATGACTCACGTGGGCTTAGATTAATCATCGACTATGACACCCTCTATGGGAAACCTATAGTGTAATCCCAAAATGATGAACTATGAGGTCTTTGATCCTTTCCTTGGCAAGGTACGTATGAATCCTCCCAGAGGTTCAAGACCAACATCCATTGGTTCCGACCCCCTTCACATCGGTTCCCACTCCACCATGAACTATGAGGTCTTTGATACATGCCACGGAAAGGTACCTAGGAAGCCTCCCTGAGGATTGATCCCACCACCCATTAGTTGTAACCATATTCATGTCGGTTCCCCAAATTCCCACATGAACTACGTGGACATTGATCCTTGCCAAGGAAAGGTATGTAAGAAGCCTCCATGAGGTTCAAGCCAACCATCCTTTGGTTCTGACCATTTCATGTTGTTCCACCACCTGAACTACGTGGACATTGATCCATGCCAAGACATGGTACGTAGGTAGCCTCCCAGAGGTTCAATCCCATCATCCATTGGTTCTGACCAGTTCACATTGATAAACCACATGAACAATGTGGACTTTAATCCTTGCGACGGAAAGGTGCGTAGTAATCTTCCCTGAAGTTCAAGCCTACCATACATTGGTTCCGATCATTACACGTCGGTCCACCACCTGAACTATGTGGACACTTATCCTGGCCAAGGAAAGGTATGTAAGAAGCCTCCATGAGGTTAAATCCCGACATCCCAGTCTTGCATGACATTAAACTGTATGCCACCTCTTCATCCTGCAAGTCGTTAAACTGTACACATTTGAAATCTGTGGGATTTGATCCCCCCTAGACAAGGTACATAGGAAGCCTCCCTAAGGTTCAACCCCATCCTGTGGTAATCCATTGTGACCCCATCTAGTGATAATCCGTTGTGACCCCATTCAGTGGAAAATGGTTGTGACCCCATTTAGTGGTAACCTGTTGGGACCCGATTCAGTGGTAAGTCATTGAAGTCCTCAATCGATGGTAACCCATCTTCAGATGAACTATTTGTAAATTTATTCATTGATATAGGGATAAATAAGAAGCCTCTTTGAGGTTGAACCCCATCACTCATGAGTCATCCTGATGTATCTCTTGATCCCATGTGTTCCGTGAAGATCATATCCCGCCATGGAAGTTTTGTTTCCTCTAGATCGCATCCATGCGTCCATTCTAATGGGCCACCTCATCAGGCATACCATCACCCCCACCGAACTACACCGACATTGATTCCCTACAACAGGGATACGTAGGATTTTTTTTCAAGGTTCATGCAATAAATCACCGTCGTCCTCAAATTAGTCCCATTTCAATCTCCCTCAAATTCACTAAACACTTCAGCATCCATCTTGATTCTTACATAGGACTCCACATCCCGATGGGATCATGACACCTCATTCCGCGTTCCCTTTAACAGTAATCGGGATGCTAACCATGCATTAGCCCCAACATTAGTGTTCCCTCCAGTGTTTGCATCCATCTGATCCACTCTAGTTAGTGTTCTAATCAGTCTAATCCATCTCCGCTAGATGTTAAACCCGTGGCATATCTTGTGTTAAAAAAATAAATCTGAAGAAAACCTCATATACATTATTATGGAATATAATTCCCCACATTCTATGTGGGATACCTCAGGCATATGCACCCTCGAGAAGCCATATAATAAGGGGATGAAACCCAGACGCGCTAGTCTTCCAGCATCCAGACATGCCTGTGATGTCCAATGTGACTACTCCCCCGACTAAAGGTTACTGCCTTAACCAGACCCCTTGGAATGTCCCAACTAAATTAGTGTAATTAACTGGCATCCATGAAGAAATGTCAATGGAAAGAGTTTCACGAACAACTTCTTAGTCTATAAGGGAGACCCAGACTATGTGACGAGTACCGAGGTGAAATTCATGGTAAGAGGAACTGACATCCCATAATATTGTTTCAATCAAGGATCAAATGAATTTGAATAAGCAATGGATGCCGCTTGCCTTTGGAAAGTGGGAATGCGTGGCAGCAGCTACTCACCCTGCACAGACGGATGTGCGCACCCTGGAAAAGCATCAGAAACAGTGGTATAAGGTTTTATTATATTTATAATTACATATCATCATATATAATATATTGGAGTTATTAATTTAGTATCAAATAAACCTTTAAAGTTGGATTATAATAAGATAATAAATTAAATTGAACTAGTAAAATAATTGCCTAATATTTATTGGACTTCTTTGGATCTCTTTTTAAGGACACTAGGGGTTGTCTTTTTGGGAAACCAAGACCACTAGAAGTTAACTATGAATTTTTATAAGAGAATTGGTTAGGGGTTAGTCTATCTAGCAGGCTTAAGGAGATGTGAGGAAATATGGGAGGAGATGCCATATTAGAAGAGAGAAGAGGGGCACATTAGGAAACTCTCAAAATATTAATATATAATAAGACTACTCAAGATCTAAATAATTAAAAATGGATCAAAATTTAAATTCATAATAAATTTCCCACCTTATCTTATCCCATTGTGAATATTTATCTATTTTTTAATTTTTATATTATTTAGTAATAAATTAATTCAATAAGATATCATTATTTCAAAATTTAATACTATTCATTTAATTTGATATAAAATACAATAAGACAATCTGGGAATTCGAATATAATGATTTCAAACATCAATAATAAATATTATATATCTTTAAATTTTGTTATCCAAATTAAATAACCAAAAATATTACAAAATTATTATTATTAAAATAATTTATTCAATTTTTTTTAAATTGAATAAATATTGTTCCAGAATTGAAGTTACTTTTAAGGAAGGTATATAACATCTAAAAAATAAAAATAAATATTTATATTTAAAATGGGTTAATTTTTATAAAAATAGACATTTATATTTGTTCATAGATTTATTTTCTATCCATGTGGAACATAAAAGATATTAAAAATACAATATACTGATATTTTGAAAATATCTTTGATTTAAATAATTTATAATTTTTTCCATTTACAAGTGTCCATTAAATAGCTAAAAATAGATCATTTTGTGATAATATTGAATATTATTCATACAATAATTTATTTTTTACATGGTTTTGTTTTGTTTTAAACATTATAATGTTGGTTTACCCTAAATTAAAACTTTTTAACTCTTACCACAACTACAAGTCTTTTTTTTTACTAAGGGAAAATATATTCACTCTAAATTGCCAAAGGAGCCATAAATGGTCCATTGGAGAAATATTTATAATTATACCAATTATTTATTAGAATTTTATAATTGTATGAATTTTATATAATTTAATAAAATATAAGTTATTTTAAATATCAATATTATCAATTTTGACACAATTCATTAGTTGAATTTTTAGAAATATAATAACATATATATATATATATATATATATTGAAAAAAACTCCATTAACCCATAAATTACATGTCAATGTAATCCCTAAAATTTGTGGATGACATTAATTCACTCATATTATATTAATTTTAGTATTTTCAATATCATTAATTTGATATTTATTTAAGAAAATAATTTCTGCATCACTATTGAGTAATCATTAATGATAATGATTTAATCTATAATTATTATAATAAATTTCTATGATGTTTGAAATTTATTTAACATTTCAGAGACAACATATAATATATTTATTTATAGTTAATCCTTAAATTAAAATTAATATACTTATATATAATGAGAGTGGGACATTTTGTCACATCACTTAATATTTTTAATAATCATGTCATATTCGTGGGCATGTGACCATTAAGTGATTTCATCTCTAACCATAGATGATAATGGTCGAATTAATTCATCTAATAGTATCTTGATTGATGTTATGTAAATTTTATAATATTTTTATACCTTTAATGACCAGATTTCCTTTAAACATGGTAATAAAAATAATTAATATAATTACTATTCATAATGCCCAAAAATAAAATTAACCGAATAAAATAATTTTTCTCCACTGATTCCAAATATAGAATTCAATTTTAATAATTAAAAACATATAATTGGATGATAATAATTTAAAATTAATTCCCATTAAAATCAAATGGTTGGTTTTAAAGAACTAATAACATATCAAAAGATTATCAGGTGTTTATGTCTATTTTAAATGTGAAATTACTTCCAATGAAAAACATTATATTAAATGATAAAAAACTAATCCAATTAAACAATAAATCTAGTTAAAAATATATGCAAACAATATATAGAAAAATTATATGACAAGGCAGTTTTGAATTAAAATGCAGTATATTTCATTATTCATTAAAATATAAATTTTATCAGAAAATTACAACAATATCAAAAAAAGTAAATTATTATGTTCCTCTTCAAATGAAGAAGTTCTTTTTTCTAATATAATATATATAAGTGTTAAAAACTAAATTTAAATTCCATGTGCCATCAAAAGGTGGAAAAACTATATTTTTTAAAAAATATTTCTTTTATTGGAAAAAATGAATTTTTTCTTATATGATGTATAGAAAATACATAAGATGAATATTAATGTTACCTAAAATTAAAAATTTGGTTAATACTCTTAATATCGACTAGATTATATCTTCGTAAATAAAATATATTAACAATATATCGTTGTTTACTAAAACTCAATATTGCATTCAATTCAAGCTATCATGGAAGGTCTCTCTTGCATGTAACACACGAAAGGAATTGTGTTTCTTATACTACATGATAATACATTGTTTCATATAGTGAATGATAATAGTGGTGTAGTGTACAACACAATGCATCAAATAAATCTAAAATAATATATCTCATAAATTTTTGTTTTTCGCAATAGTATCCTAGTTAGATAGTATACATGCAATGGTTTTCTACTGGTGGGACTACATTTGCTCCAAAAATATGAGGTCACTTATCTGGATAGTGTTTCAGTAGTTTTTTAATTACCTTGGGAACAAATAGGTCAAACTTCATCCTATATGTCTCAAATTACACTTGTACGGTCCCTATATTTATTATCATATATGATGTAGTGACTCAGGATCATTTCATAGGGTTACCATTATTTTTTTACATCAAGATCACTTTATTATTAATTTTGAAATTTTTATGTATTTTTTATATGGAAATCACTCTATTATATTGGTTTGAACTCTTGGAATCATATTAGGGTAAAAAAATTAAAATTAAAATGAATGTTTCACATTATTTGGTTTTCATTATATAGGGATTTTAATGTATGTGTGTGGGATTGTGTCTGTGTTTGTATTTTTATAATAGAGGTTTATGATAATAAAGTGGTTTTACATGTTATTGTTATCATTTTAATAAAATTAAATGGATGTTTAAGAAAATATTTGAACATGATTTTTGGTTGTCCAAAAATATCGAAATTTATTTTGTAAATATTGTTCAAACTAGAATTTCATTATTTTTTTCAAAAATAAAATCTTTGGACTCTATACATATAACTTAACAAAATGTATATCTCACATGATACCTACACAATTTGATTTTTATAGTCAGAGTTGCCTTTTACAGGTGCTATCATGGACACTAATAATGGTTTGTGAGGTTTTCATGTTGAGTGACGTGGCTAAGAGGTGTTCAATTTACCATGTTTTCAAAATAAAAATTACTATTAAAATTACATCAATTATGTATTCATTTTACATAATTATAAGGTTATAGGGTTAGTGACATTGTGGTGGCTAAGGAAAAATAACTATTGAAATATTTTCTACGACGGATAATTTTCCAAATATGTTATGAGAGTTTATTTATGGATTTTATTTTATCATCTACCATTTTATATAACATATATATTTTGTGTGTGGATGTTAGACATAAGGGTGGGTCATGCAAGCGACATGGGAGAATTTCTGTTGTGATTAAATTCTAATTTATGAGTAAAATAATTCATATTTATTGTATTTTGATGCTTAGGTTATTATCTCCAACCTGTGAGGGTCGGTAACACCCATTGAGTAATTGATGGATTTATTTTGAAATTGGGTTGTATGAAGAATTATATCATTTCATTAACCCCAAAATTTATAGGTTTAATGTATTTGGATATTGTATATATAAAATAAATTTGTTTTCAATATAGTGTAGATTTATTCCATAATTGAATTACAATTGACTGTGAAGTATAATTATTTTATGTTAAACTATTAATCATATACTAGATAATGGAAACATAAAAAATATTTACATAAGGTTGTAAATATTGTCAAAATATAAGAGATATCAACTATTAAAACATAAGAAATTGTGATCAAGATCATATTTGATTATAAGACGAATAAGTGGGAATGAACAAATAATCATGGTATATGACCGTTGCAAGAATTCAATCATAGTTAATGAAATATGAAAAAGAAAACAAAAAAATGTGTAATAACATAATTATTTCAGCAAGATAAATGAAATATTTCATTTTAATGTACAAAAAATATAATCATATAAAATAATATCAAATATAAATGATCATTTCTATGACAATTATCGCATTGTGGGAAAACATGTCCCATAATATAATGGAATAATATATGATTCTAGGTCCCAAAAAATAAAATCCAATGTGATATAATATTTACCCAGTGTATTTGAGGGATATATAATTCTAACCCCACCCATTTAATAATGGATAACCATACATATGTGTGGAAAAAACATGGAAATTATCAAATATACAATATAACATAATTAACCCATGGTAATGAAATGGGTTTCATTATAAGAAAAAAAATATAAATAAATAATCTAGGGAAATAAATATGATAATTCAGTTAAAACGTATTCCCTAGGAACAATTAGACACATTTTAGGATACTAACAATGATAAAAAAACTTAAAAGACCATTATAATATTTTTTAGAAAATAAGAATAAATATCGCTCCAATTTTGAGAATTTTTATAAATGAATAATTTATAAACCAATGGAAAAATAATAATTGAGAATGTTAATAAAAATATTCTTTATGTATAGTGATAAAATGAAGATGAATATTTATAATCATAATCGAAGAAAACATTTTCTGAAAATGGTTGTGTGAGAAACATAATGGGATACAGATAATAAAGAATCTATTAAAACCTTTTTAAGTTAGACAATATCAATATAATATGTCATTGTGAAATCATTGATATAGGTAGAATGAAATTTTTGAATAAAGAGTAATAATATGATCATGCATGAGAAATATTAACAATCAAAAAAAAATACATAGACAATTTTCCATAAAAAGGTCATTTTTGATGAATTATTAAAAAAAGTGTAGAGGGGTAGTGAAAAGGAATGAAATTTCATGACATTTCCATAGAAGTGGAATATTAGGGATTCATATGGAATGTCTGAATATATTCTCCATGTCAAGACTTAGGTTTTTATAATCTGAATTAAAAAATAATGGTAGTAGATAAACACTTAAATTTAATCATGAATCCTAGAAACACACTTTAAACTCATATAAAATAAACATAGACAACATAATAAATTATTTTTGAACATTATTTATATTTTTTACTTTTTATATTTTTCTATTATGATATTTTGTTGTTTATATATTAGTTTTTGTTATTTTCATCATCAGATTCTAGTCGTTCTGATTATTTTATTACAATTTGTTATGGATATGTGAATCCTCATTCATATATAAATAATTAATTATTATTATATTATTTAATGTATTAGAGTTAAATTAATTTACAGATATATAAATTACCTTGTTAATTTCGTTGATTGTATAAGTGTAGTTTGTAAAATTGGAATTCACATCCCATGAATTTTTATAATTTAATGAATAGTAACAAAATAATTTACAAACATAAATAATTTTTGTTTCACCATTAAAAAATAATAATCATAACATTAATTTCTCGTTAATGTCAAATTTTACCATCATTAATTTTTATATACTTATCCATGATTAAAATTATTAATATTGTATATCATCTTCCATGTTGGTGGTTGAAACAATCTAAACTTGGACTTCTTATACTAATGAATGAGTGGGAGTATAGAATTACACAATACTAATATCATTTTAAATGAAAGATATTGATTTTAAAAATATATTATTATATTCTTCTATATTTTTTAAATTGATTTTTATTGATGAGTTAATTTTAAATTTTAGAGGTTAATGGAATATTGGACAAGATAAAATCTTCTCATGATATTTTATTTCAAAATTAATGAGTTAAGAGTCATTTTTGAGACTAAAATATAGAAAATGTAAAATGGAATATCATTATAGGTAAAATGGTTATTTATGGAATGCTAGTAAAATTATTTAATGATAATTATTTAAATACATTGTTAATTATGTATTTAAGCCTTACATAATGTAAATAAGATTTGGAAAAATAAATTAATGAATATTTTAAAATTTGTGAAAAACCCTCAACATAAAATATCAAGTCATAAAAATTAATTACATAACACGAGTAAAAATAAATCCACATTTCAATGTACTGATGTAGCTCTCTTTAGGATACTTTAAAAAAATATGCGAGTTTTAATTATTGTCTTGGGTATACTTATGAATGTAATAATCATGTGTATATTCCCTAGAAGGACATCGTATAACATGGAGGCATAAAATGAGTAAATATGAGTGTATGGTTTTAGGGTTGGCTATTACATCAAATAAATCAGGGACACATGATTTAATGCAGTTTAATAAAATAAAGGCTTCCTAAATGTAATGAGTTACTTTTATATGGCCTCTTTCATGGTTATGAGAAGGTATATATGGATCTATTCTTCTAGAATTACCAAGTGACTAGATATTAAAAATAAAATAGTGATAGTTGTTTGGATTTGACTTTTTTTTAGATAATTAATAAATCAATTAATTATTTCATAGTCGATAATAATTATACATTATTGAATGGTTTTTTGGTTAATGATAATAAATATTCACCTTATACTATAATTGTGATCAATCTTAGAGAATGGGAATAATCTATCTGGTGAAAACATCCTTGAGTAGTACAATCACCACTGCATTATAAAATTCCATGAATTAAGTCAAATATAATGAACTACCATGATCTTATAGACCCTTTTGAGGAGGCGATTGAAGAGTATATAGATGTATTCTTGAAACATTTGGATATTTCATTGGATTTAAAATACCTCATGTTATAATACATGACTTAAGATATTTAAAATAATTACTCTGGTAATGATTATTACCTCATGTAGTCTCATCTCTGTGATATTTATAGAGAAAATGAAAATAAATAGTGGTATTAAATATCTAATCCACTAATTAGGTTAATTTTTGTTGTAATCACATCTATTCAACATGTAATCATGATGATTAGATACATTAGCCATTTTTAGATTTAAAATTTAACTATCACAATTAGATATGAATTGAACACAAACTATCCTTTATTTCTCTAAATATTCTAGTCTCTATTGTTATTTTTTAAATGAAAAATATAGAAAATTCAATCAAATTTATTTTAAATTTGATTCTCTATGATGATATATACATGATGAAAAAATATCTTTTTTTATTTGTGCCAGTGGAATGGAATGGAAAATCTTCTTAATTGTGTTTTAAAAGATGTTATCTTTTATAATAATATTTTATAAAATTAATGATTAATTGGGTGATGATGTAGAAGGACTATATTTATTTTTCTTATGGAAATAAGATCTACTAAAAGAATAACTCTTCTTCAGTAGATAAGGAAGGGGTAGCTTCAAATACATTTGTTATGTAGTTCAATATTCCCATTTCAATCAATTTTGTATTAGATATGTTTTGTGGTTTATACATTTGGGTCGAGCAGATGGAACCATGTTGATTATGAAATATTAATAAATACGAGTTTAATATTTTTTCTTTCAATGGATAATGGTTAAAAATTATGACTATAGAAGAGTACTATATATCATTTCCAGCTGGATTGGTTTTAGATTTGTGGAAATGTTAAAATGTTTCAAATATAATAGAAAAATATTATTTATGTGTCTGATTTAGATATGTATGGGTTTATTTTAATGTTATGTAATAAAGTATACTACTTTTACAAAGGAACTATATATTATGGTATTTAATTATAAATATATAGAATATTAAATATAAGGTCTTGGAAATTAATAACAAACAAATTTAACAAGGATCATATAACACAAGTTTTTGGAATTTTAAACATGATCATATAAAATAGATATTTTCGATGATATTCAATCAGGAAGTGTATTTCAATAGGTTTTATTTTATAATATTAGATATATTCCACATTTTCTATTCAAAAATTTACAAATTCACACTTTTTTAGAAAAATAGAGAGAACTGTATATATTCTTAAACTGATTCAAACTATTGTGTATAATCAATTTATATTTGAATCTATTTGTGGATAATGATACTTCATTTCTTATAATGATGAAATCAATATATATTGATATATTTAAACGATGAGGTAAAATTATTATTATTTTGGATCATTTAATTAATACATGAATGATGTATGAAATTAGATTAGTAAGAAGATAATGATACTCTCCTCAAATAGAGGTGAGGAATATCTTTCTCAAGAATTAAATAATTGAAAGAAATAGTTTGATATATTATACCAAATAAATCCTTCTTATTCCAAAAAATGAAATAATGATAATGAAATTTGGAGTCACCCTTTATTAGAAAATTTATGATTGATAACGAGTCATCAAAATATTCTATTTTACTTTTTGGATACGTGTTAAAATATGAGACAAACACACTAAACTCACTACCAACTAAGGTAGAAAGTAAACGCTAATATGAGTTATGGAATTAAAAAAAAAAAAATTTATCACAAATATGTATATGGGGGTGCGAGGAATTTGTTATGGATATTTATAGGAATTAAATTAAATATTATGGAACAATGTTTATCTTTATAGGATATCTTAATGAAAAAATTGGATATAATATTTATGATCCCTTATATGGGAAATTAATTTGGGTAATATTTCATTATTTCAACCAATAGATCACTTATTTAAAGGATATAGTGTAATAAATATAGACATTGATGATGTTAAATATAAAAACACTTCAGTTTGAATGGGAATAAATTCTATAAGACTTAGTGGAACAAGTTGTTCTAGAGACATGAGTGATGTGTGGGAGTAATCGAGAGGTTATAGAACATGAAAGACATTTTTTATTATCATCAAAAATGGTGAAATGATATTAGTGGAAAAAAGAACCAATTATAGAGATGAGAAATTTTATGGGGGTTAACGATATAATTGGGATTAGGGTGGGCTTGGGGAATGGTGGGTTTCTTAAAAAAATAATTCTTGAAAATGCGTATATAAGGACTTACTGCATTTGTAGATGAAAAATATGAGTATAACCACATGGACAAGGGGTTTTAGATAGGCTATTGATTTAAATTTTAAAAATATAATTGTATTATTGTTCTCAAGATCATGCATGATGCATCCATGTTATAAGGTTCTGCACATGAAATACATCCCACTTGCTCAACCATGATAACCACGACACCCCTAAAATCTTCAAACCATTTTTATCCAAATATATAATAATTAACACCAAAATAGATCACATAAACCCCATATAATAATTTTTTTATCTTAGTGGTATGACCATCATTTTTTCACATGAAATAAACCCATAAACTCCACATATTAATCTTGAATGTGAACCATTTTTTCATTCACACATATGCATTTTATATCCCTCCATATCTCCCTCATCCTATATTGATTATTATTCATAGTACCAAATTTCATTAATGTTCTCTTGGGACCCATTATCTTCATTTTGGACATAACACCACCGTACAGATTCATCACCTGAGTCACCACCATTTAACCACTAAAACATTCTATGCACCAAACCACCATCTAAGTTGTAATCCCCAACCCCGTGATGATTTCATCATAAAAATATCACTCTCTATAAAAAATATAATACTAAACATTCCTCACTATCATTGACACCGTGTGTATATGACTAACCATTTACTTCTACAACATTGTGTGCACCTAGGTCCACTTGCAATATCCTCATGATCCTCAAATCATTTGACGTGTATCTCTGTATGATAAGATCCTCGAGTCTACACACTCCGAGGAAGAATCCCCTAACTCACTAGTGAACCACCATCACCATTAGATAAATTTTTTCTACTTTTCCATAAGAACTTTTATATTACCCCATTTAGATTATTTAATTTAAATTTAGAAAAATAATATTTCATTATTTATCACTTGTATTTTTTAATTTTAATTTCATTATATTTTTTAAAAAAATATATTATTTTGTGATTTATGTATATTAAGTGATAATATTTAATAAAAATTGTATAATTATAAGAGTAGTGTGGAAAGAATGTTTCTTGTAGGAACTCCTGCATTCTCTATAATTAAGGGTGAGACTGAAAAATCCACCTCTATGATATGTGGGGCATTGGGGGTTCTAGCTAACCTTGGCCCAAGCACTCATGGGATTCATTTACCCCACCCCGACTTTTCCATTTGACTTTACAAACTATAAAAAAGTATTAAATAGTATATAATATATAAAGTGGAAGAATGTTGTCGATTATAAAATGGATTCCATGGACTATAAATATAATTTGGAATTTGTAGATTCTCTAGTTAACAGAAAATATATTAGGTGTAAATAGGTCATTATGAGGAAACTATACGAGGATTGTATTTTTTTACATATAATACCTGATTAATTTCTATTTTTTTAACAACATCCCTACATTAAATAAAAAAATATATATTTTCCCAATTTATATGTCCTAAATAAATAGAATTATAAATTAATGATTATCTTTTCATTATTATTAAAAAAATTAAAATGGATGTCGAGGCCTATTTTCATAAAGTAAATATTATAGAAGATGAATATACGACACACTTGTAAGGGTATTGTAAAATTAGGCGTGCTAATTAGTTCTAAAATATGTATATGTATTTTTATTGGGTAATGAAATTATCAATATCAAGGAATATTCATTTTGATACAACCATAATAAAAAATTGTTTTATTGAAAAAATGTTTGACCCCTATTTCATTTAATTATTTATTTTGATTTCTATTTTTTTCTTAGTGATATTTTTTGATGATATGTTACCAATGATAAATGAGATACTTGTCTTATAGTTATTTGAGACATGGATGAATATGTTCTTATCCATAATGAAATTAAGTGATATAAAATATATTTTGGGGATAAAGATTTGAATAAATAGGTTGAAGATTTCTCTTTGATTAAGTCAATGTATATCTATTGATAATTTATTAAAGAGATACAATAAGGTAGTATATAAGAAAGGGTTATTATCTATGTCACATGGTATACATCACTTTTAGAAAATGGGTCTTCAAACCTCCAAATAGAGGTAAATAATTAGTATAATCCCTTAGATGTTAATATGGTAGTTTAGTGTCAACTATACCTAGGATAGAAACATTGGACCATTGTAAACACTTTACTAAAGTACATTAGTTATACAAATAATATGTTCCATGTTTTTAGAGGAGATGAAAAATTAATTGTGGGGGGATATAAGGATGGCGGTTCAATAATACATTTTAATTTTCAAAATCTTAATAGTTATATGTTTTTTTTAAATTGAAGTGTTATGAATTATAAAAGATTTATGAATCCTAGTGTATGAATTTTATTAAATAAATTGATATTATTATTGATTAAAATGTGGAAAAAACTTTTTTTGGATACACAACTTCTTATATAAGCATAGTGTTGTACCCTATATTATAGATACCATTACTATTTATTGTAAAAATAATACAATAATTCTTCTAGAAATCCATCCACGATCAGTTAAATGGATGAAGAAAATAATTTTGAATAATACTCTCTAGATAAATTTTTCTTAGAGTTTTGAAGTCCCTTTTATTATAGTGCCCACAGAATAAAATGTATTCATCCATTAAACAAAACCACAAATAATAATTTTCATGAACGTAATGTGAGGGCATGATGGTTAATATCTTTAAAATGTTAGATCAAGCGAATGTGGGGGTCTATAAGAGTTAGTTCCATATAAAATACTAATTTTTTACATTTGATTACCCTCGTATATGTATATATATATATATATATTTTTTTCTTATCACATAATGATTATTCATTTGTGTATCATTAATTTGATAATGTCCTTATAATATTTTTCACAACTAATGGTAATAGGAAAATTCTATATATAAGGATAACCGAGAGATTCTATGAATGTATTCTTAAATAAATATATCAAATGGTCAATAAACATATATCTTATAGGACACTGATAATTATTGAATATCTAGAGCGAAGGAACCATATTCATTGAGGCCTCTTCTCTTTATGTTCTGACTTAGTATTCTCAAAGAAGGGAGTTCATGAGGAAAAACCCAATTTTAATAATTTAATATGTTTTATACTTCATTGGATATTAAAATATATGGACATGTGTATTTGTTCGTATACTTGTTATCATTATTAATATCTGTCACAAATATTCTACATTGATGTAAAGATGAAACCAGAGATAACATATTTTTATAGATAGGTAGAATATGTTAGGTGTGTCGTAAGTGGAAAGGAATGAATTAAATGAAAAAGAATGTATTTTTCCCTTTTAAATTAATGGAATATTTAATATATGTACCTTTTGATTGAAATTGATCAATTTGATGATATCCTTATCTACTGTATTTTATATAAAAAAACTAGTTTTGGAAATTTAATGAATGATAAATCAATCATATTGGGTGATGACATTATAATTCATCCTTATTGATTATATATCTGTTGAAAAGTGGATTATATATTACCATAAAATTCATATGACAATTTTATCAGGTTCTATATTAATATATTTAACTTTTACTACCTCAATGTATTGTTGGATTATTATTATTTTTTATTTTAGGTAAAATTATCTATTTAAGTAAATAAATTACCATATTATCTCAAAAAATAATTGTATCTAAAATATCATTAAAATTTATTGAATTTATGACTAAGAATGAATTTATTTTCTATTTTATGTAATAATATTTGTTCAAGAGTAGGTTAATAACAAAAATTTAATAACAAGTTTTTTAATATGAAAATATTTGTGTCGAATTTTATTTCATTTTTTTATTCACAATGAAATGAATATATTATTTACTTATTACCAAGATTAGTTAATAGAGTAAAATAAAATTTTATTCAACTTATTTTAATATAAAAGTAAATATTTATTGATAATATTGATGAATATAATATTTTATGGGAGGTTATGGATCATGCTTATTGTTATTAGGGAAATAATATATTTTATATAATATTATTTAAATAAATGTTAATTTATTTATTTAATAAAATATGTTTTAAAAAACACATGTCAATGGATATAATAATTATAAATTTTTTTATATATTTTATGTGATAATTACATATAATAAACAATATAATAATATTGATTGTAAAATTATCATTTCTGGTCAGAGGTATTGGTTACTAAATATATCATTTTTCATTAAGAGTTGTGTTGAAACAATTGAAACATTATCAACATTTTTCCCAATCCCTATAGAAAAAATCTCCCTTCTCAAAAAAAAATATATAGATGGGATACATAATCATTGGTGTAATCAGTGATGGAGGATATAAAGAATGGGATAATTTCATTCTCACATGCATGACATCAACAATCCTTATCATAGATTCATAAATCATATATAGATAAGGCAATATGAATCTTTTGTTGGATTATCATTCATAAAGGCAATAAAAAATAGTGGGGATGATTTTTTTCCAAAATAATACTATAAATTAAGTAATTATTGTTTAAAAATAATTATAAATTATATTATCCTGATCCTTTCTATAACATTTCAATAATTTTCATTTAGTTTTTTTGGTTTTTCTCCTTGATATAGATGGACGTTTTTTGGCATCATTCAATTGATTTTGTTATACCCATGTACCTTAAATAGGTATTAGAGTGGTCAAATGATAATTTATAATTATTAATTACTCATTTAATTGACTTCATGATTTGATTTTCTATTATTCTAGATCATATTTTAATTTTGATTATAATAGTATTTACAATAAGTTAATGTTACATCATATAACCACAGACAGGAAAAAATTTCATGAAATATTCTCAATGAACCCATCAGGTGAATCTAAGGATTCTAGATACATAAGGATATTACATAATCTTTAGTGGTATAACGCACACCCTGTATTGAGTCTTTGAAAACACATTGCACAGACTTTGTAAATTGAGTTGGATCATGTGGTTCAATACACGATATCATTACAGAACACATAATAACTACAAGTGTGTAAAATAATATTAAATGGACTACAGGCATGTAGCTTGTCATTACATGTCATATAACCCCACATAATGTACCCAAAACATAAATTGAAATCTGTTGTGTGGTTCAATAATTTTTGTCATTACACACCGCATATCAATTGATGGTATGGAACAAACATTTAATGGAATATATAACGAGTAACTAGAGTATAAGTAAAATTACACATTTCAGTCATCACAAGGTACACACTAAGTGGTTTTCAGTGTGTTATGAGGGTTAACACATTTTGTAATTATCTATAGCATATAAATTACTAATACACAACATGTATTTATCTTTTAAATTTCATTTTTTTCATATATATTCTTTTGGTACACACCATGTTCATTACGAGCATGTTATGTTGTCATATATTCTAAGAAGACTATTCCATTTAACCAGATGATACTATACACAATGTATTTCACATCATGTCGGGTAGACTTACATTTTTTTGTTGTATTTGGTAAAATGGCATGGTTATCATGTATTTTATTCAATTTCACAAAATTATGTTAATTAATATAAAAGAAATAAACACTAGGTAAAATCTAACGTCCACATTGTTTACTTAATCATATTAAACACTAAATTTTTATTTAATTAATTTATTTAAAAATACGTGATGTGATTATAAAAACATATGAAGGGCCACAAATTGGAATGTATTTATGATAAGGAATTAATTTTTTTTACAATTTATCTTATATAGATAAATTATAAATGAATCTGAGAAAAAATTAATGTGATTTTAATATGATATTATTAATTATCATTGGTTTTGAATGGAATGTGTCTATGTTTGATTTATTTATTAAATAATTTTATATGGGATAATTATTATGAAATTAAATATGATAATATTTGAATCTTCCCTCCAACCACTATTATGTATGGTCTTGTATGATGATGGTTTATTTGATGTAACCATAACCCCTATTTCCCCCCACATTCATACAAATATTCCTTCATAATGGATGAAGATCCTCCTAAAAGTAGAATATTCAAGACTATATCCAAACTCAATCCAAACAAGGATATAAATGGAAGAATGGTAAAATTCTATAACCTAATGATTGAAAAGACTCACAGAGATATTTACCCTAGTGTAAAGCCTACGTTATAAATTCTTGATAAACCAACCGTAGATAAATCTCATGAACATTCCATTTATTTATTGTATATTATTTGTTCGTGGTTTTTTATTTATTTTTTCCATTAGTTATATGATTTATTTCGCTGATTAAATGAAATAACATCATATAGAAAATTAATAAAAACCATTTAAAAAAATAAAATAAATTTTATAAGATTATTTATTTGGGAATTGTAAATTACTAATTTATTTTCCAATAAAATTAATTAATATATATATATATATATATATATTCATAGGATACAATACCATATGTTATACTAGTAAAATTAATGCCTTTACATTGATTTATAAGGTATGAAACATTATTTATTTAGGTGTTATAGAAAATTTATAAGGATGTGAAAAATTAAATAAATAATATTTAAAATTTTGAATATAAAATCAAATTAAATAAACTATTAAGTCAACAAAACAATTTCTATAACGTTATTTTGAATACAACCATCAAAGTAATTATCAAGTTTCATCATTGTACTTTTAATTAATGGGTAATTCTATTGAAAATTTTAGGTCAAAAAAATGCAAGTTAACCTTTAGTTTATTTTCCCTTATAAGGACTTAGTCTTACTTGTAATAAATTTATACTAAAATATTATTATAGGATTTCAGGATTGGGGTGTCTACTAAAAAAAGAGATTCAACTTAATACAAATAGAATGAATAAGTACTACCAAAATACCTTTTAGTAATTAAATATGTATTATTTGGAATATGAGAGGATTAATAGGGATCCTTGACACTATAATATACAAGAGATTAGATATTTTTTATACTATAGTGGAGGATTTTAAAATTTTATTAAATATATGGTTACTTAATAAAATAATTAATTATATTATAATTGATATTCAGGATGGATTATTAACTTCTATTGTAATTATTTTAGACAATGAATGTACATGCTACACAATAATTATGATCAATCTTGGGGAAATGGAATATCATAACTCGTTCACACTCACAAGAGTATTAGAGACACATTATTATTAGAATATTCAATGAAAAAACAGTTATATATATATATATGAGTTCCATGTTCATACTGAGCCTTCCATAGAGTAATGTGAGGAGGATATAAATGATATCTAGAAACACATGGATAATGAATTTAATTTTCAATTCCTCATGTTATCATCCATGACACATAAGATTTATGAACATCATAACGACATGGATTTGTAAAAAAATTTGTCGCATTTTAAATCATTATCAAGAGGAATAATGGAAAATTGGATAGAAATATCGAAGGAATTATTTACTTACATTTTTATATTGATTCATTGTGGGACCTCATATAGTCATCATGAATTGATAACTCGTACGTTCAGGTATTTTCATATTTAATATATAGAACGTGTTATCCATTAAATGTATCCTCTCTCTTCCTCTAATATTATTTAGTTGTATAATCAATTAAAACATAGGAAATAAAAAATATTCACTCTCATATATTTTAAAATTTATTTCTCAATTGGATAAATTCATAAAGAGATAAAACACTTCAATCTATATGGAAAAAATGAAATGAAATAAAAAAAGGTCTATAATAATCTCGAGGGAAAAAAATTTCAACGATCATGAAAGAAGTGAATGATGTATAGGGTTTATGATGAAAATAATTGTGTTTGTTTTTTCTACTGAAAGAGGGGACACTAGAGGAATAATTATACCTCATTGATGAAGCATAAAGATACTTAGGGTATATTTATTACTTAGTTTAATAGTAATATTTCTTCTATCTAGGAATTTAATTAATCTTTTGTTTCAGAAATTTTTATCCTAATACAAGTACCAAGTAGATTCAAAATGGATACTAAATGTGAGGTGGGACTTCAACATGCCAATGAGTAAATATTATTTAAACAAGTTATAAAAGGATGCCATAACACATTGAGAAATATCATGTTTTTTGATTTGAAGAACTGTTATTATGTTCCTAGTGTAACCAATAATAAAATTTCTATGACTAATTTATGAAATAATGGTTTGATATTCATATTTTGAGATAAAAAATTCTACATTTATAAATTTTGTTAATTAATCTGAAATCATAATAAAAATACTTTTATACTAGAATATGAAAAAAGAAGTCTTCAAAATTGATAATGAATCATGTTAACATAACTTATGTTAATCCATGTTGTGGCATCATCAAAGTGGTCATGTAAAACATAAGAATATGAAGAGATTATATCAATAATGTTATTTGGAATGTTTTTATTTGAAATAGTTAGATGTATTTCATACCATTCTATAAGGAAAACTGGCCAAGTCTCCTTTTAGTGGAAATGGTAAGAGATCTATAGTTATTATTGAACTGGAACACCATTATGTGAGTGGATATTTTTTGCAGAAGATAGAGGTGGATATTCATACTACATTGATTTTTTTTTGATTTATATAGATATTTATATATACAATAAATGTGTTAAATGTTTGATTAAATTTAAGAATATAGTCATTATAAAAATAATATATAGAACTATTTTGGTAAGAAGTGAACAAATATCTTCTATAGTATAGCTGGGGAAATTCATAACCAACAATTCGTCAGTAACCTAAAATATTAAGTGCTATTATAACCAAATGACTCCTCTTTATACACTAGAATATATTTTTAGCAATTAATTAAGGAACAAAAACATATCATATAATGTGATATTAATGACTTGTTATGAAAATAATCAAATATAATTTTGAGTAAATTTTTTAAAACTAGTGTTATAAACAATAACCTGAATTCCAATAGATTTGACAAGATGAATCCCATATGAGTTTTGGTATATGTATAAATTATTAATATCACATATATATGTGGGGGTGGAATGAATTATATAAATCTAATTATAGGAATGAACATTCTTATCAAGGCATAAAGTGTATCTTTATAGGATTTTTTAAAGAGACTAGATGATATTTTCTATCTCATCATTTTCATGTAAATTTATTCAGGGAATGAAATTACGTGTCTCTTGAAAGGTGTGGAATATATCAAAAACAGATAGTGAGAGAAATAAAAAATTTCTTTAAGTTGAGGATAATGATAAAAAATAATTTACTCATGAACAATTTCAATAATACCCAATTGGAGAATTTATTCTAGAGACACATGACTTGAGATGGGATACTATAAAGGACAGATAATTAAATATATAATTTTCATTGTCACTAAGGAAGGTGAAATTTTCTTAATCTCGAATAATAATCATTTATTCTTTAAAAAAGTAAAACTATTTGATGTTTTTATGTCGAAATAATATATAAATGGTTAAATTGATTAAAAATTCAAAATTTTATGGTTTTTTGGTAAAATACACTAGGTAATTTAAAACCCATTTGTGGTAAAAAGGATTTAAAGAAGAAATAGGGCTAAGATGGTAAATCTAATTATAAAGTGAATGTTTTGTTTCTAATGGATTCATTTTACATGATGAGATACTTTATGAAGAAACACATTCATCCATCTATTTTATACAGTATTTTTAAATTATACTATTTGTTTCATACTTCTATGATTGTCAAATATGGAAAATATATGTCAGGGCCACTTTCTATAATAGAAATGTTCTTAAAAATTACCACACAACCCAAATAAAAGATTTTGTGACACTAATGAATTATACAAATTTATAAAAGTAGAAAATATCTATTTATGGGTAAGAGAAAATATTAAGATCTTTGAATATTTGATTTTATAAATTCATAAAAGAATTTTATTTTATTAAAAAAGAAATTTTAGACATGTGTATATAAGTGGTTTGGTAGGTATAGTATAGTTTTTTAGATATATATATCTATTATATATCATTGTTATGAAATATTATATATATCTTATAGGTATTTAAGTCATGGTACAATATATGATTCTCCATGAGGGAATTTTGTAAATAAGATTATATTATTGGGATATAGATCTACAAAGATAAATATAATTGAATTATTAAACTAATTCAAGGAAGATATATTTACAGGTAAAAGAATATATAATATTGAAAAATAGAAGAGATGATTATTTTCTGTGGAACAGGTTATATACCTCTCTCTATTAAATATTTTCCTCAAAAACATGAATAGATAAGATGAATTATTAGAAGACCATATTCTTCAATGATTAGATCAGTCATTTATGCAATGATATTTACCATGGTTGATATTTTTTATGCCTTGATCATAATAGTAAGATATAAATAATACCTATGAGAGGTAAATTAGTTTGCTGTAATGATTATCATGAAGTACCATTGGCATAAAAAGGATAAATTTATATTTTTTAGAGGAGTTAGTAACATGTTTTTGGGGATACCCAAAACTAGTCTCTATATAGATTATAAAGGTATAAAATCTCAATTACTATATGTGTTTTTTGTTAATATATGTGATGTGTAACATCCCTAACATGGTTTACCTCCACTGTGACCTAACCATGTCTCTATATACCTCCAACAAACCTCCCCATATTACAGACTATTTTGATTAGGAATTGGGGTCTAATAATATCATAGAGAGACTATACACCCTGGATAAGGTAACCATAAATAATAGTATAAATATATATAATAATATCCTTCCAAATTAACTATAATAAAGTACCATCACATTGATGGTCCAATAAAAAATATATTAGTGAATTATATAAAAGAATGAGAAACTATTCCATATAAAATTGTACATAAGAACAATCAAGAACCCCATTTTTCAATCAAATATGTCACAATAGAAACCAATCAAAAGGAAACCAAAATCTATGAAAATATAACAAAACTAGTCTCGAGTCATTGTTAGGACCCATCACCCACACTCCAATAGATGTAACTAAATCAATCATAAATCATGTGACCCTTACCCATGTCTAGACCAAAACCATGTAGATTAATCGAGTGCCCAAAATTGATTTATCAGGGTGTGAGTAAAAATAATTAGGCCAAATCCTTTAGTACCCCTATAACATTTGGTTTGATAATGTTTATATTGACATAGCATAACAAATATTTGAACATTTAAATAAATAAATCAACATAGAACCACAATATCCATGGTGACTCATAGAACCATCTCACATATCATCATCAAGGAGTTAATTACTCCCAACTGAGGAAGCATGGCTTGAATAACACCACCATAGGGGAATATTTCAATACCATGGAACCATCTAAAATATTATCACTTAAAGGAATTACACCACTCCCAAGATCCAATTAAAATAATAATATGTGGATAATTTCCCAAACTATGTATGCTTTATTGTAGTTTAAAACTCACACTAATTAATCTAGATATATCCTTCACATTTCATAATTTATTATAAAAAAAGAAAAAAAGTGTTCATAATTTATTATCGTATGTTAACATCATATTATTCATCTCAATTGGTTTTTAGTCACCCCACAGAGGTTTTGATATCATATTTATTACGTGTTCCTAGAATTGAATATTAATTTGAAAATACATTTAAATCCTTTAGATTATCCAATGGTGTCTATATTTATCTAGTAAATTAAAATTACATTTAAGAACCATTAATTATGCCTCTTGTATTTACCATGTTATTAGTCCAATACAAACCTCACATGGATGAAAAATGTTTTATAACTACATTTACAAATGAGCTATTCATGATTTGAATAATGAGATTCCATATTAAAAGATGAGTATAATTCTCTTCATTAATTTTATAGGTTAATCACACATTATGATAGGAAGACCACACATTATGCACACATAGAATAAGATTAGGATTTGTGGATATCTAATGGACTAAATAAATTATACTTTTAAGAATATTTTAATTAAATACAACAAGATGGTCAGAGCTCATATAGAAGAAATCAATAATGAAGAAAAAAACACTAAAATAGGGAAAGAATTTTCATAATTAGTGTAAGAATAAAAAACAAAAATATGAATGGGTAATTGAGTTAATTGGAATTAAATATTTTCCTATAAATTTTACATGCAACAAATAACACTCAAATTGTCAGATAGTCTAAGGCTTGGATTCACAGATTTGGTTATAAAAATATGAATTTAATATTAAAAATAATTATAAATTAAATAAAATTATTTACACAATCAATGATATTTTTAGTTTTGGTTTTTTCAGGATTAGGAAAAATGTTACATTATATTAGTGTTAAATTTAAATTACCTATAAATAGTTATCTTACTTTAGTGGTGTTAACTCCAAATTGAAACCATACCCCTTTGGAAATTATAATGACCTAGTGAGAAGATATTTAAAATGTATGGTGGGTATAAAATTACCTGAAAATGATTTTTGAAAATAAAGTAAACTCCTTTTATAAATACAACGTAAAACCATTTTTTAAAAAAAATTATATAAAATATGAAAACTTTTCTATATGAATTTATAAAATATATATATATATATAGGGTTTTGAAAATATTTAACCATATAAAATGATATTCAATACCATTAAAAATAAATTTCACTTTGAAAACCCAACATCATTTCAAGATATAATAAACATTTAAATATATACAAGGATTTCTCCATAATGATTTAAAACCATTACTTAAAAATAATAACTTCATTATGGAATATAATGATACTCAAAAAACTATAAAAATGAATGATTACTCAAGTAGTATCAAGTTTCAGACAACGTCTATTTTAGGTTATCGTTTCACTCGCCAATCCTCATCATCAGCTTTGATACCCAAGTGTTGAAATTTTGAATAAATCCATTTGTACAAATCCAACAATTTTCATTATAATTAAATTAAAAAATATATCAAAAAATGATATAAATTTAATTTATTTTCAAGTAGAAAATAAATACAAATCCATTAATCCAAATATTCTTTAAAGGATAAAATCAACATTTCAATAAAATTTTGATCATTCCAACATTTTATATTTAATAAAAATATAAATTTTATTATCATAAATGAAATATTAATGAATTATATATTTAATGGTCATACCAATACATATGTGAAAGATCCATAATTTTTAAATGATTTTCCCCTAAAATGATAACTTTAAAACCCCAATTGAAACCTAGATATAAATTCTAGACATCAACTTTCTCTGATGGTATTTCCAAATAGAATAAAATCATTCTTCACTTGATCAAGGTTTTAGAAAATAAATAAAATCATTACCTTCTAAAAAGTTTTTTAAAAAACATTATTATTTAAAAAATATTTATTTAATTTCTAAGGGGTTTTGAAAAATATAATCGATATAATAAAAACACAATTGTATCTCATGATAATCAGAGTTTGAAATTAAATCATGCATTCTTGAAAATGGTATTTTTGAAAAAATAATATAGAGAAGAAAACCCATAAATATATTTTTGAAAATTTTATTTCCATAAAAATTAAGGGTATTCAAACCCATATTGAATATTCAATGAAAGTGTATCCCCTTAAATAAATTGGTAATATTAAAAAACATAACTTTGTTACAATAGGGTTTTTCTTAAAATAAATATAACATTGAAAATATGAAAATAGAATTCCCCATGTATATATTTACAAATTTTCTAAAATTAATTCACCCTTATATTATGGTTTAAAAAATTAAATATTTATTAAAAATATTAGATTATTTCACTGAAATGGGTAATGAAAAGAGTTTCTAAAATAAATATTGAATATAAATTTTAAAAAAATAATGAAGCCTTTATATCAAGGGTTTTGAAATAATACATCTATCACAAAATTATTAACTTAATAAATTATAAAAATATATTAGATCAATAAAAATCTTAAAAATGATGTTTTAAACAAATTCAATTAATGAATTTGTTTTTTGAAAAATAATTACACATAATGTGTTTCGAAAAAATTATATCACCCTTGCCTATTAGAATTTCTAAATGTATGAAGTGATTATACATGTTTTTGAATGAATTTATGGAATAAGAGGAAATGATTGTATGAATAAAAAGTGTTTGGATTCATAATAGTTATGTGAGTTCCAATTCAGAGATCCTTTGAGCATATTATTTCCTAAAAATTAATCTTCCACTGAAAATAAATATTTAGACACTCAGAATATTGCATTGATCACATAAAATAATTCTAGGATATTGAAGGTTCATGATTAGTTTTGTTATAGGTATAATATTGGTAGACACAAAATATGGTTATCATTATTATTTGATGCTATTAGTGGCAACACATCTGGATTAAATAATAGTGTAAGTATTTCTTCTAAAAATTTACTAAATTAATATTTAAGGAGTTCGAGCCTCAACTGTATTGCAGAACAAGCTAATAATGTAGAGAAATTATTCTATGATTATTATGTTATTATATATACACACACATATATATTATTTTTATAGATATAGAAACTCTATTTTTTGTCTATTACCTGAGCTAATGTTTCATTGTCATGACTGTGTATATCTATGTACATTTATATATATTTTTGGCTGACCAATATTCATCGAGATGCTAAATATCACTATTGTATTTTACCAGTCTTTGTTTTTTAATATGTGATAAAAACCTATATAAGGTACAATGAGGGATGCAGACTTATTGATATGGGAAATAGATGGTGGATGTTGGGGCTTTAGGATGATCAATTTTTAGATTGACAACACTAGTGACTCTATGCACGTGAAGGATAAGAATAGAAAAAAAATTTTGGAATCAAAGTTTAAAGATGATACAAAAGGTGACGGATGGGCTATGGTCTAGCATATAAAGTAAGATGGTGGATCAGGATATCAGATGTTTGATAATGATAAAATAAGTCAATATCTTTTTAAGAATATATTTTTAAAACAAGTTTATAGTACTTCCTTCCGTTGATCCCTCATTAATGTTTTAGCAAGTCTCTAAATTCCATATATTTTAAATTCTCTCATAGTAGCTCATGTTGAGGTAGTGGGGGATCAATACCCACACACACAACCACATACATTCCCACATCACTATTGTTCTGACCCATATGGTGGTAACAAGCACCTACTGTGCCCCATGCATGTAATCATTATGGGATATCTTCCAACTCACACCCTAACACTGAGCGGCTGGCTTGGATAGTTCTTGAACATGGTAAATCCATGCTACCATAATGCTCATTTGAGCTATCCTAGTTGGGTTCTTAGTTGTACAATTTTATTAACTATGTAAATTTATATTAGAAGTAAAATAATATATAAGTAAACAATTATTTAGACTATATTAATATACTATGTTAATATTATGAATTTATTTTAATGATCTGATATTTTTATGTTATAGTCATTCATTCTACATATTACAAAGTTGATATAAAATATTAATTCCATCTATATAAATGTTAAATACGATGAATATTATACACATCAAAAATTATAATTTTAACTATATCTTATAAATATAATAATATAATTAATATGAACAAAATAATTATATACATATATATATATATATATTATTTTAATAAAAATAATAATTTACCACATGTGACAATATTAAAATGATAATATTTTCAAAACAATAAATTTTATATGAAATTAAAGTACTCTTCTGCAATCACATGTATTTTCTTATGAAAATGATGTGAAATAAGATTAGAAGTATATGATAAATTATATAAACTCAATATATTATAAAAAAATATTTTTCAGCATATTAAAATTATAATTTTTTTAAAAAATATATTATTTTTCAAAAATTTCATATATTATCATTATATTTTTAAATAAAAATATATCCCCTGAAAAAAATTATCATGGATACACTATTATAATATGAATATTTCCACTCAATTTAAAACTATAATTCAAAATTTTTATATAAATTAAATTTAATGTTATGTTAATCAGTACATTATATTGTTTTAATTATTAACAAATCATTCAATGAATAATTAATTAAATGAAGGTTACTGATTTATTTTTTCGGGTATTACATTATACCTCTTTTGATGAAATTTATGTCACATAATTATTTTGAAATATCTAAGGAAATTCTGAATTTCCGTCTTCAAAAATAGAAAAATTCTGGTTATAAGAATTTTGTGTACTTAAGAGTCCCCTAAAAATTCATTTAATGGAACCATAAAAAGAAAATTTATCTCTCTTAAAATATTTTCAAATGAAAACATTTTAATCTCCAAAGTTATCTAAATCCTGGATCTGATAGGAAATGAGACAACCTGAGACTCGTAATCCTAGATCAGATGCTAACAACATTTTTTATATTTTTTATTATAAGAAACTGAAATATATATATTCCTTTAAAAATAAAAGGATATTTTCAGATTAGGTTTTTGATTATTATGAAAAACACTACATTATATCATATTTTAATACAAATTATATACAAATATTTGTATTAATTCACTTGCGCTATCTCTTTAATGATAGAAAACACCTTCGAAACTTCTATTGATCCTATTAAATTCATTTTAATAATTTTTATGAGCGAAAAATATCCCAGTAATTGGTTTTAAAAACAAATGTAAGATAATTTTATAATCACTATTTAAAAAATATTGCAGAAAATAATTTCTATTATATCAATTATATAATATTGGATAAATACATTTCCAATATATAACTACAGTGTTTTAAAATATATATAACCATATAAAATTATTTTAATAGAATATACAAATATATATCACTTTGAAACAAATAATTCATTACATAATATAATAACCTTCGAAATATATATGCGTATTTATCCATAATGTCTTAAATCCTATAATTAAAAAAATAACATCCTTACGAAATATAATGTAACTTGGAAAATATTAAGAAATCGATGAGGCCACTAATACTGTTAGTTTATGTACAACATCCCCTTGATGTTATGGGTTCATTTCTCATTCCTCATTAGCACCTTCGAAACCTGTGGAAATTTTTTGTAATAAAAATAGTTTTTCCAAAAACAACATTTATCATTTTATTCACATTAAATCAGCCTTTTAAAAACATTACATATAAGTAACTTATTTTCTAAAAGAAAGTAAATATATAAATTTTAAACATCAACTTAATTAATAGATAAAACCCACATACTCATATAATTCTAAACATTCAAATATTTTATAATTCATGAAATTTGAAATTTAATTGATTTGAGTGGAATGGAAATGAATTATGTATTTCATGGATATATATATATATATATGTGTGTGTGTGTGTGTGTGTGTGTAAAACATCCATAAATTTTAAATATCATTTTATGCATCAAATGATAATTTTAATCCCCCATTTGAAAATTAAAAATACAATTCTTGAAATGAACTTCTTGTAGATAGTATATGAAAAGAAAATAAAAAATTATTCCAAATATTAGGGTTTTAGTAAATAATTAATAATTTTCCAATATAATTATGGTTATGGAAATCAGTAGAATTTTAAATAATTTATATTATTCTTGAAAGGTTTTTAAAAATAAAATAATTATAATAAAAAATAATTTTCCCATATAAGAATAGATGTTTGAAATTAAAATCACATTTACATAAAATGGTTTTAATAACATCATATATAGAGTTAAAAAATAATGTAACCATTTAATATATGTTGAAAAATGAAATTCCCTTGAAAAATAGTGTACTGGAAACTCTTACAGAAAATACGATGGAATTAATTCCCATTACCTAAAATATTAATTTTAAAAATTTCAACCCCCATAGAAAAAGGGTTTTCATAAAATAAATTTTACCAAAAAACCATTAAATTATTTTTTCCATAACATAAATTTTGAAATTTATAAAATAAAATCACCCGCGTAGTATAGATTTAATAAAATTTAATATTTTTTAAAAATATTAAATTATATTACTAAAATGATACATGAAATTATTATTTTTAAATATTAAGGGAATATAATTTTTTTAATAAATTTCCCTCTTCCTTAAAATGTTTTTGGAAAAAATTTATAAAACTATCCTAATATTGAAATTATAAAATATAAGAGATCTTTAAAAATCATTAAAAATGATTTAAAATAATTCAACTTTTGAAATGGGTTTCTAAAAATAATTACATTGGAAACATATTGAAAATAATAAATTTCCCTAATATATCATAGTTTCTTATCCTAAATACCACCTACACTATGTTTTCTAAATGTTATGATATGAGAGAAAATTTATTTTGGTTAAAAATGATTGTTTTCTAAAGTGTGAAGAGACATTATATTTATTGAACAATTGAGTTTAATATTCTTTAAACAACACAACTTGGAATCAACCTAAATGCAATGGACACCACAAAAATCACATTTATTACATAAAATACATTGTGATTCTAATAGTTGTTTATTGGTTTTATAATAGGTATACAGTAGGAAATGAAGTAGTGTTTTAAGAATTTTTATTTGAAGTTATTGAAGGTAACACCCATGTATTCAGTGATAGTGTAATGATTTTATTTTAAAAAATTTCAAACATAAGATTCAATATGTTTGAGCCTCGTCTAGCTTGTGGATGATGATAATAATACAAAAAACAATGATTTAATTGTCAATGTTATATATATATATATATATATATATATATAATTTTTACAGCTAGATCAACCTGACTTCATTATATTTATCATGTTTATGATTGATTGTCACCATTATATATATATATATGTTTTCTCTAGCCTAAAAAATCTTCCTCGGGAAGGAAATTCTTGAATTTGTTGTTTAATGGTTTTTCTATACGATGTTGGATGGAATAATATGAAGTGTTGATTAAGGGATATAACTTTATTTCCATATGAAATAGACAAAAGAGGAAGGGAGTTTGTCCTAAAATATTTATAGTTTGTTTACACTGGTTCTTCTCTTTGCAGGAAGGAGAAAATGAAAAAAATTATGTCAGAATCAGATTTCAAAAATTATGAAGAAGTTGATAGAGGTAGTAGGTTTATATTGTACAGAAAGGCAATGGCTCAAAAGATCAGATGGTTTAGAATGATCAGATCATATAATGATGTTTTAAGTTCATGTCTTTAATATGGGTGAAAATTACCCTCTTCCAATGATACCACATCAAATTTTAAACTGTTCTCACACTTCGATAAACTTTAACTACTCTCATTTCATCCCATTTAATGTTATTAGGGAATAAACACCCACATACACACCCACACACTTTCTAACCATCCCACCATGCCCCCATGCCGATCTGCATGGTGTATCGATCACCTAAGACACCCCATGCACAATATCCTTCTTGGGGAACATCCCATTATTTCCTTTCATACTGGTTCATGGAATTTCTATATGCCAAGCATGTTTTAGTGATGATGTTTTGACATTTTTTCCTCAAAATATTTTAACTAAGTGCAGCATAGGGGCATACCAAGGTTATTATATATAATTCAACTTTTTTAATTTTTTATTTTATGATATAAAAGTTAAATAAAATTGATAATGAAAAATAATAAATTTATTATAAATAAAAGTAAATATTTAATTTATAATACAGACATAATGATAAATGTAAGAAATAAATGAGATCCACCAAAGGGAACACCTAAAGTGAACCTTCTTCATCTCTTTTTTTAGTTCCAAATAATCATAATGATCTAGATAAATAATATGAAATAAAATACTATCCATCACCTGTTTGAAATATATGGTACAATCATCGATTTCTAAGGGACCACACATCCTCCTCCTTGATCTTGGGAGAATATTAAAGAATGAATAAACAAGGCCTTAGGTGGAAAGTAGAGACCCAAAGGTGGATTTTCCCATGAATTCCACCACTATAGAAACTCTAATACAAAAAGAAAAAATATAAATGAATTTGAAATGTTTTGGGATTAAATTTTATGCATCCCCTGGGACATTCCTGAGGTTAGTTAATTGTGATCATGTGAATTAGAGATAATATTGGACAATAAAGAGAGTTCGAAACAAATAAGATAACAATATGATGAAATTAGAAGAAGAATAATAAAAACATATACTAAAAATACATAATAATATTACAAAAAATACTAGTGCAAAAACCAAAATTATGGATAACAAATCCTACCCCTTAGTTTCTAACCTATTTAAAATAAGAATATTTAAATTTTTATAGGGTGATTGGGTTAAAAATAGGATCCGAAAATCATATCTCACATGTTCCTCATGGTAAACCTCATTAGTAATAGCATTTGGGAATGTTTCATTTCTTAATTTTGTTCCTTTATCCTTTTTTTTGTTTAGAAACTAAATTTTAGCTTCATTGGACATGTATGTAGATAGTTATACCCAAATTACTTTGAGAATATATTTTTTCCAGGATGACTATTCTTATTCCAATATTGCGCGTTACCATGTCATTATGGCCTTTATATATTGGGAAATAGAAATTGAAATATTAAGAAATTTATTCCCATTATTTCCCCAAGGTCCTTCAATAATTTCACTGATTAGGACACAAAATTTATGAGATATGGGCCCAACAATAAGAATCTGTCAGATCTGTGCACATTTTTCAAGGATTGATATGTGAGCTGGTGTTGGGCCTCTAAATGGTGGGTTGAGCTTGGGGTATAGGATGATGTATGTAATTTCAAAAAATACTGAGTCATATAAAAGTATAATTTTTAAATTTTGATTAGTTTATAAAAATTTATGGTGAAAATAATGAAATAAATTTAAACTGTTAAAATCCAAAAGCGACCATTTATTCAATTAAGATGAAATTACTTATAAACCATAAAATTTGAAAATTTCCCATGAAATAATACCCTATCGGGAATAAAAAAATTTAAATTAATAATAAAATAATTGAAAATACTTTCTCTATCATCGATCATTGCACCCATAATGAATGATTGATTGAGTCAAGCTAGTAGCTAGTTTGGGAAACAATTGACTAAGTAAATTTTCTTTAAATGAAAAAAATACAATAAAAATTTAATATTAACTATATTAATATAATATTTTTAGAATATGTGTTTACTTTATCCATCGAAATATTCATTTTTACTTCAATACATACTATTTGTTAAAAATTTGACAGAAATTATTATTTCAAAATATATAAATTTAAACTATTAAAATCATTATACACATTTATATTTACAATTTTATCTATACATTATAAATATATTTATTATATATATATAAATATTATAAAACCATACACACACACATATATTATTTATAAAAAAATCATAATTAACTTAAAGTAATGGTATTAAAACAATCAAATTTTTTGAACTATATATTTTTTATCCAAATAAAATTTCTTTTTATAAGCAATCGTATATTTTTATTAATGTTACATGAGATTAGATTTAGTGGAAATAACAATTCATAAATACTCAAAATATTGAGGTAAAATATTTTTCAACATGTTTATGTTTCAATTTTTTAGAAGATACAAAAATAAAAAATTAATAAAAAATTAATATATTATTTAATAAAAATATTACCCCTTAAAAAATATTATATTAGAAAAATTGTTTTAATTTTAAAATTTATAGAGATGTAATTACTCTAACTTATATTAAATATAGAAATACATTTAATTTTAATCCTAATTCCAACATTATTATTTTTTAATTAAGTAATAACCATTCATGAAAAATTCAAGTAATAAGAAAATAGAGTTTGATTTCTTGGGATCATACATATTAGGTAAATATTGGGACATAACCAACAATGGAATGGAAATGGTTGAGTGGAATTGAAGTGATAGATGGTGAATTACATTATGTAATCTGGATTCCTATCGATGAACATTTAATATAAAACTATTAGTTGAATTAATTCATTTTATTGTTTTCTCCTTCAGGCTTTATTGAGTAGTCATACACATCATCACCTAACAATCATTGGGATTCACCCCAATCACCTGGCCCTTCATGTAATTTGGTGGCATACCTCTCTACGTAATAACCAATAATCGATCATTGTAATCTATTATGGAATGATCATTTCTTCATATCATGAATCTTCTTTCAATTATTATCACATAGTGTAACACACTTTTTCTAACATTCTCCATCAATAGGCTTCATGTTGCAACCCATGCATCAAGGAGTGAAAATCCTTACTCCTAAAAATTTTTCATGTAAGACATGATGTTTCAATACATAATGGTTATTATATTAGTACACTGATTAATCATCATTACATAATTCCAATTTCCATTGCGTCATCATCACACCACTTTGAAAATGAACAAAAGAATATAAAATGTAATCCCTAAGGTTTTTTATATGCAGTAAATTAAATACGATACATAATGTTCGTCATCATGACATAACACCCTACACCCCCACATGATTCTTATATATTGGAATTTTACACAACATGACACTCTTATTCATAACATGATACTCATACATAATAATTCTATATGATGTGACACCATCATTCATGCCATGATCCTCATCCAAAAGTATTAAACATAGTATGACACCCTTATCCACAATGTGATCATCATACACAATAATTAAAAATTATTCCAAAATGGTTTACTTTTATGTAACACCATCCATATTATGAATACCATGTTCAATACTCAGTCATAATATGTCCCATAACACTCACACATGAACCCAACCTAGTTATAATTTCATAGGACATAGGGTGACCTCTAGATACATAAATCATAATTATTCTCATGAATACACCCGTAAAAGCATGATCTTCAAGAATCATGACTTGGAGGTCGCTATACAATAAATTAGGAAACTATAGTAATATCTCGACCCCAACCCTTGGAAATCTCTAAAATGAATCTTATATTTTTGTATAGACACATAAAATTTTCAAAAAAATAAAAAAATACATGAGGTTTGGAAAAAATCAGAAAACAATCATACCAAGACTAAGAATAAGTAGTTACAACCTCCTATCATATTACTCATCTTCCTCAATAAGCATCCCTATGAATTAATATGTCACATCGGTGAACATAGGCATATATTGAAGCTATTTTACATAATTCCACTCCCAAATCTCCTTCTTTATACTCCCATACCACAAACACTCATTCCAGAGGAATTGTATCTCTGTTAAAATTATTATCACTATGATCCATAATAATAATAAAACACTCTACATAAATCAAATCAACCATGAGATCAAAATCATAATTAATGATGATATTAATGGTATTGGGTTGATATCACCAAATATACATCATATGGAGAACCACATGTATATAATGAAAACGATAAAAAGGATATAATAGATATGATACTATACTAATTCTATACCCAGTCTAAAATGACCCCATATATATGAACGCCAAATTTCCCTAGACTTGAAAAATAATATGTCCAAATCTAGGTGAAACATTTATGAATACCAAATCACCCATCTCATACTCTATAGTATGGTGTCAGAGGTATGTATATATCATGTGCCGACCCCCCATGGTCACTAAACACTTACTAAACAGTCATATTTGATTTGATGTATTTAGTGTGAGATTCAACCTATTTATCATTAAATATCATGCCTCCATCCATCATAGAGGTGATCTGCATAACATTCCATATAATGACATTATAATTTCCATTTTAGTCAAATACTAATAACTACTGTAGTTTGAAAATTATAAAAGAACAAAATGGTTCTCCTAATAATGCAGAATATATTGAATAGAAAATCACCACATTTACCCTTATATTCTATTAGAATTATGAAATTCCTTGTTTGTCTAAAGATGATATATAGGGACTAAATTCACATTCATGATAAGAGAATTTTATAACCCTCTCATGATGTGGGATGTAAAATTTTGATCCAAATATTAAATCATACTTTGAGGCACCCTATAATATATAATATCTCTTTTAAATAGATGTTTCTATATCTGATGGTTAATGATACATCAAAGTTGATGGATACAGATACTCAACAAATATTCACCATTGAATGTTCAAGATATTTTGTGAGAAAATATATCTCAACCTATTGTGCATGGTGTATACTAAAAACCACTCACACTAGTTATATTTCTAGAAAAACCACATGGAATGTACAATGGATACAAATACAATATCATGCATTGGGTATTTCCATTTATGAGACCTCAATTGTATAGACCAATAAGTGACCACATGGCTATCCTATGTAAGAACCATTGCAATAAATATTCCTTATAATTCATAATTAAACAAGTAATCTTTACCCCAATAATGTATAATAAGGATAAATACAATCCTTAACCTCTATTTCATATCCATGAAAGACCATTCATGAGAATATGTCCATAGGGACTTCAATCCTTCTTGGTTATAGTCATTAATATCACTCCAAATCAAGGGAATTTTTCTATGGACCTCATGTAGTAACTCACCCATCCCATAAAACTATAAATCAAAAACATGTTCCTGGGCCAACCCCAAGAAACTATATCCATAACCGTCATATATTAAATTTATAATCCAAACTATAATATCATGTTCCCAAAAAAGTTCTCCCAATTGTATTAAAAACTAAATCATTGAGATGTTAGTATAAAATAGATGCTTTATAAGTATACTCAATGCCATTTAAAAATTTCAAATGTGTTCCTCTATTGATCAGAAGTACAAGATAACATCATGAGAAAATACATCAATGAATGAATCCAAAAAAAAGGATGAAGTACTCGATCCACCAGGGACATAAACAATAATGACATAGTCATAAAACTAAATAGCATAACAAAGTATTCATACAGTCTATAACAACTATAGAATTTAGTTTATAGTATGTTAGAATACCTCACCCTCAACTGATTATATTTTAATATCAAATAAAACAATGAGTAAAATATATCTCATCCTTGTTTCTTAAATAAATCATCAATGCATGGAAGTGGATACCGTTTCATGACCTTTATTTGGTTGAAATTCTATTAATCTACACACCCAATGATAAATAACAATTCTCCCTCATTTAGAAAAAGAATGGAGAACCCATAGGGGGGAACTCATCCCTATATATCATTTCACCACTAAACCACATGTAATTCATTAATTTATACATTATCTACATGATCCATTTTTTATGGATGTGTAGATATGGGATTTATTCATGAAAATATCGTAATAAAGAACTTAGTTTGATACTCAGTGGGAACACTAAAAACTACCCATGTAAAAAATATTTAATCTTGTCAATGATGTGATGAAAGATATATTACAACATCTCCACATCATCTAGATTGACACTAGAAATGAGTGTGTGATCTATCCTATATACTAAAGGTTGTGACTTGAAATATAATCATTTAAATCCCACCCCTCTATATAGATCTAGCTGTCACCTTCAATTAATATAAAGTATACTTGTAAATTATAAAAGTAAATAAGATCATGATATCAAGCCATTAAATGCATTTCCGATGATTTCATCAATACTATTAATATTTCTAATGAAGGAATCCCAAATATATATATAGATTACAATGACTACATAATTCATTTAAAACCTTTTAATAACCTTGAATCACATCCCTAAAGGCATATTGATTGATATTCCACCATACATGCACTCAACTGATATCCCAAAGCCATAGACAAACCAAGTAGACATAAATGAATATAATTAAACTTTTTAAAATAAGGTAGATTCCAAAGTAGAAGCTACCAAAACCAATCCTTAAAATGTATATAGACCATCATTAGGATCATATAGAGTTTGATTAATAAAATACAATCGGCAGAACCTCATCCCTGATCTTTTCACGACTCTTCTCAAAATAACATTCATGATGAAAACATTTCCACCCCCAGTAAGGAATTATATTAACCTATACAACATAAATGTACCATTGTACTATAAATAACACTATTTAATATAATATATTACATTTCTCATGAACCCTATATCTATCTAGGACCTCTACCATTTTACAATTGTTTAAAAATCCTATAATACAATTACAAGTTCCATATCCTTTCACATATTCAACAAATGACTTGAATCATATAATATTGGGAGTGAAAATAACTAGGATTACAACATTGGTAACAATACTCTCATCCTCCACACATTAGTGGCAAATATAAACCATAACATTTATACATTTTCCACCAGTACCATGGTGTTAGAAATTGACCTAACAATTTTGGAATCCTATTGATCTATTGTGGTTCCCCTCAGTAGTATCTAACTTCCATTAATATATACTATTATTAAGGTTCCCTGCTGAAATTAAGGACAAATTTATCAACTCATATAAATTTGAACTGAAAATTTATTTATTTATGCCCCAATAGAATATTTTAACCCATCCCCCAAAATATTCACTAGCCTCCCCAACCTAATCTGACATTGAAGACAAATGTGGAATCTATATAAATCGCACAATATAATCCATAAATGAAATCTTTAATAGGTATAATTCAAGATATCTTAGGCCGTATCATCACTTATTATCTCTAAGAAGAATTGATCATATAACCTTACTTGATGGTACTTCTAATATAACTTAATATTCTAGTATTTTTGGAATAGGATTTCCCACTAAAACATAGTTGTGAAAAACAAATATATGACTCTTACACTAATATCACATTAGGGATGTCTAAAAAATGTCACAAATACTCTAATTAGACTCCAATTATATATTAGAAAACTATTCATCACCATATACCATAAAAAGTTAAATACTGCATCTAGAAATCGTATGTTATATCAAACAATTATATCTCTACTCATAGAGTATCTCTATCTAGGGACTGTATAATCCACAGTATTCTGTCAATAATATAATCATTCATCATCAATAATATATAAATAAATCATTTTATATCAACTAGTAGTAAAATGTTCTCATTTTCACCAAATAAGACCTCTAAAGGATTTTATCATGGTGTAATTCCCCTATAATAAAAAACACACCCATTTGAGCACTCTTATAACCTATCATTCTATAATAGAGTTCAAGGTAAGAATTAGGAGTCATAATATATATACTAGATTATATACACTCACCATATCACAAAGGTCTCAAAACCATGGAACTCCATATAACCATGTCTACCCACTCTCACATTCATCATAAAATACATATGGGGTCCACATAATTTCATTTCCGTTACTATCTAATAATATTAACATAATTTTTGTTCTTTTGAAAGAAATTATGATAAACATTTATAGAAGAAAATGATTTTATGGTACCATTGATATATTATTTAACTAATTCTATTTTATTACAAGATGATCAATCATATATTTCTAAAGAAACATTGTGATGAATTTTTGAGATTATATTACACTATAAATTTATACTATAAAACACTATATATATTATTTAAGACAATATAAGTAGTTAAATCCTACATCATAATAAGAGTAAACATTTACAAGCTGGTAAATAAAAGATATTTGAATCCAATTTATTTGAATTATTCATGAAACACGTCCTTTTACCACCCTGAAACAAGAGAAAAATCCAATAATTCAAAAATCAGAATAAAAATGAATCATATTTACTTAATTAACCCACCCTAAAAAATGAGTTCACATAAAAAAAGTTCCATCCTTGGCAACATGAAATTCCCTCATATGTGTGTTTTCTATGCCAAGGAACAAGATCCATACCAAGCTTTAATATCATCCTATATTTTTTCTACCATGCCCAACATGTGAAACAAATTAAAAGAAACATTGATATAATAATAATTTCTAAAATCTGTTTCTCACTTTACCTCCAATTTTATTAGATCGGGTTTTCACATACCTCATGAACGCACCATCATAAAATAGAGGATTCAACTAGTTGTGGTAATCTAAATATATCCCAGGTAGACTATACTACATAGATTAGGAAACCATAAATAATATACAATGTATCAATAATAATCACAATCAAGGTAAGAAAGAATAAAAAACCATTATATTTATGTTTTAATGGATAGATATATCATCCCAATTTATATGAATATGAGAAACTATATATGTCATACAATTACATAAATTTAATCAGGATCCCCTGTGGAAGATCATATATATTAACACTAAAATAATAATATTGAAATTTGTTTAAAATTTAATAATAATTAGACCATATTCCATTCCCAACTCATCCCGCATACACAATCCCATATAATTAGATCAACCCTCAGTCATACGACCCTTACCTATTACCAAACATGAAATCATGAAGTTTGATTGTGCACCCAGGGTGGTCCAACTAAGGTTTGACTACCACTCAGTAGGCCACCATCAATGGTGTCCCTAAAATATGTAGTATAATACTGTGGTATATGGTGTTCAATAATATATAAATGAAACAATATAAAAATAATTCACAATAAATCAACATGATCCATTGTGACACCGACAATCAACCCCACTTTATTTGACTAGTGATGGATATTCACTGCTCATGATTTTTAAATTACTATGGGGAATGAAAACCAATCGTAATACCCTCTCATATATCACAACCAAGATGGATATAACACTCTTCCCTATAACTATCACAAAAATATCATGCTATGTGGAAAAAGTGTTTCTATAGAACCATTTCAAATATCATCACCTTAGAGGGAATATTTCCTTTCCATAGGACCATCTTCATAATATAACCATCATGGGGGAATAAAACCCATCCTAAAACTCTCTTTCATATCATAACCCTTTGTCTAATAGATCACCCCATTAAGAATAACATACATCATTAGTGGATAAGATCACAACCTATATCAACTTTATAACAATTATATAGTCATCACTATTTAGAATGACATATATATCCAAATTCCCAATTAGTATAACCATGTAATAAATTTTCACAATTTTTGATCCAATATGAACATCTTACAATTCATTTAAATATTTTGGAAAAAACCCCACTATAGTTAAAATATACATTTATTTTGTTATACCATATTATTAGAATTCTTTTGATTCACATTCAACTCCTATATATGTTTCTATGTCATCAATGATAGATCAACTGGATAAAATTTTCATTTAGGGTAACCCTTAGGGTTTTGCCACATTTTTCATGTAATTAGGAAAAAATGCACCTCACATTGAGGCCAATGTGTTAAGATAAATTATTATTAATGAACTATGGATAAATATATTTATAAATCTATTTTTTAATAGCCACATTTTAATTGGGATTATGGGAAACCCCAAAAAACCATTAATTTATTACATTGGAAGGGGAAATAAATAATCCTATTATAAATAATTAATTATAATTGGGAGGGGGTACCTGAATACCACCCAAAACTATCTAAGAGGACAATTTTTGGGGAATGTTCATACCATTTCCATGTAATGATCACATGTCAATTCTCTATCACTCATGTATTTTGCAGTGAGTGTTCCACGCTATGATTAACAATAAATACCCATTATTAAAACCTATTAATTATTTAAAACAACAACACACCTACCCCATGTTCCATATGAAAACTAAAACAACTGAAAATTTAAAAATGAAAATATGGAAGAACATGTACCATTGTATCGGGCCCATCTCAGTAGATCCCCATACACTGAATTCATCCCCTAATCCACTATATTAGAATTTAATTTATTTCTCGCAAGACGTTGCTACACTATACAATATACATTGTTCCATCCTAGGTATTGTTACAAAAATATCATATAATGATTTTTAGCCTATATTGGAATATGTTATCAAATATCCTTGGAGGGTTCTTCCATATCATACTGGTGTAGGATGTTTCTTCCACTATACCTGAGTATTTGGATTAATAAAAATTATATGGATCTAGATGTCGATGTTATATTCCTTATCCCTCTAATATGTTCATCAAACAACCCCAATCCACCACTTCTACATAATAATGACCGAACCGAAAACTGAAGGCCTGAGGTATTAAAGTGGAAACAAAAAATATGTGGGTACATGATCATAGAAGATTAATGTGAGATCCACCACCACTCATTCCAAATATACCAATAAAAAAACACAAATAGAACCAACGTTGTTGACTAATATTGGAAAATTCATAGAGGAACTAGTTGAAATGGATGAAGGAAATATAGGAAAATAGTGGCAATCAAAGAATACACCAAAAACCACACATTATAGAAGTTAGAATGAGATACTTCTATAGAAGGAGGAAGATGTAAAAATGTAGAACTGAGTTCCCGGGTGATGCTCTATTACTATAAGATGGATGAAGGTGAAATATTCACCAATAGAGATATCAAGAGATGATGATGAGGTCATAGGAGAATGAATCCATTAGAAAGAACCACTCACATGGTATATTATGTCCGTAGTACTAGGAAATAGGAAAAACATCATCCACACATGATTATTTCCACCTCGTTCATTTGAACATTTCCTCATCGATGAATAATAACTTGATAACGAGGTCATCATAGAATCCTAGAAACAAGATGTTAAAGATAAGCAAGATATGATGATGAATCCTAGTTGATTCAAGAATATAAAATGACTAAGAAGAGAATAATTAACACATGAATTTTCCACTGAGGTTGGAGAACAAAAGGAAATACAAAAGGACATAATTTTGTAGATATAATATATATATATACAAGATTTCATAGAAATTATGTCAAATAACATGATTACATCATAATAGAGATGTATATAATAGTTTAAGAATTTTTTTGGTCAATATAACATTACGTTATTTTGTCCCCATTTCATAAAGACATTGAATGTGATTATAATTTATAGATAGAATAGGGAAAACCTATTTTATTATCATAGGAACCATTCTGTTAAATTTATTTGGTTGATCCAATAAAAAATTGAAGAAATAAAACATATACAATTATTCTTGAAATATGGAATAAATTGACCTAATTAACAAAATACCGTGAAAAAAAGGAAAAATGATAAAAAAAATTAATGGAGATTGATAAAATTATTTTTGAGCTGTCACAAGGATCAAACAACATTCAAATTTCATGAAATATAATAGATAGTGAACCATATAATGGAAATGATCAAGAGGGAGAAGAGGTGGAGATGGTGTATTTCTATAATTAATGAGGATCCCTTTTATTTAAAAATTTATTTTAAAGGAATTAATTTTTTTTATTTTTATTAAAATATTTTTGTTCATGCTTCACTGCATGTCTATATTATTCGTAATTAAAGAACCGTTTTTGGTAAGCCTTATTCTGTGGATCTTCAAGTAATTAAATTTCCAACCCGCATTGAAATAAATAGTAATTCTACACTATATACTATCTGGACATGGCCATCCATTTCATAATATTATGTTCCCTCCCGGCTTAGACTCATGTTGTCACAACCTTTATGGGAATGATCACTCACCTGGATTCATGACACAACATATGGGTCCCAACTTGACCCACATAATCTATGATAATTTTCAATTTTATATGTGAGGATACAAATGAAATCATTTCAATATTAGTATGCATGTATTTATTATCATGGCATAATTCCGTTAATCTTGGAATGACCCTCTCACCCCAAGTAAATGTGAAAAGACATATGTAGGGATTTCATTGGTAAAAGATAGTGATAACATTATGTAAGAAATTAAATATCATATTTAATGGTCATCATAACTGCATTTCACTCTTCTCTAAAACATGATCCCCATACACAAGGATTTTACACAGTTTTATATACTCATCTATGGTTTGTTCCCATTATATGAGGACTTTAAGTGGTATGAAACCATTTTCCATGATGTGATCCTTTTCCCACATAGTTTTGTTTTATAAAAAATGGTCACACTTTAATAAAAAAAATCAACCACAACACAAATCCCATGCTAGTTGCATCGGACTAAAATATACCTTACCTCTAACACATGATCCCCATAATTACAGGATGTCATAGATCATGACATAAACTGTCCAAACAAAAAGTGTATTTCTTCTTACATATAAAATCTTACTACTAGATCCTTTAACAATTACATAGTGATAGTACCTCTGTATAAAATACCAAGATCTCAATAGAAAAATATCATCCCTAATCCAAACAAAACATGTAAAAATACTACTTGTTTTATAGGAATATTCTTAAACATGTTTAGATGTTGAAAAATATATAAGGTAGGGGACAAAATACAAATAGGCCTACCAATATACTAATGAATATTTGGGGATACACAATTATTTCATGAGCATGGTATTGTACCTACAAGTATAGATTTAATTTTTCTATATTTTTATAATACTACAATAGTTGTCCTAAATATGAAACCTTGGCCATATCAACCATTGAAGAATATACTTTATAAGTATAACCTCTAATGATAGTTTACTAATATAGTTTAATTCAATGATAGTGGGATGAAAACAAATGATAATGTGGTAGAACAACTGACCAATTTCATACCATCAATAAAGGGTGAACATCTTGTGGGAACTATCCAGTTATGTGTTGGTTGGATTAGGATATATTGAAAGTGGGATTATATTGTATTGGAATATGAGATTCTAATTATATAATTTCCCAAGGATTTTTCTCCCAAATATAACTGATATGGGTCACCACATTACTAGATATGTACGTCCCCTTATACTAGATGATACTGACTAACGGTGACAATATTTTATGGATAGTGGGGGAGACTACACCATCAAGTGAAAATAATAAAAAAAAGTGAAAAAAGATAAATAATCATTATAATAAACTCTAATACATAAATAATAAAATTATAAATAAATCCAATCATTAGAAACCATTTTACTTCACAATTTATATGTTCCAAATGAAGGTCAAGGGGTGGAATACCTATAATTTAGCTATATGTATATGTCTTAATCATACTAAAACCCAACAGGACATATGGGAGTTATAATAATGAGTATTTGAGATAATAAATTGGATTTAAATTAAGATAGTCTAGGAACATGATTTGTATGTGTAGTTCCACGGGTTACACATACTAAAAACACCATTACAGACCATAGGGAGATGTTTCGGACCACCTACCTAAAAAGAAATAAGAGTATTATAAAAGTAGAATTCTTAGATAAATATGAATAAAATCAAAACTATATGGATATTAATATATCTAGCACATAAATTCTATTAAAATATGATCCAAGTGGAAAATAAGCTGAAATCCCCAAATCTATGAAAACTCACTTATTCAAGCCATCTAGGTCATTGAAATGATCAATACATCATGGATTGGTGTTGGATAAGACAAATAAGACATAAAAGATACCTAAAATCCAAAATCTTATGTTTGAGTCGAAATTGATATGCCTAAAGGTGGGTTTTAGTGGTAAAAATATGATTCAACACCTCATTATTTTGGTCAATGCCAACACCACCAGTTAGCCACTGGCTTCCACCATCTAGCTAGAGGTGTTCACCAATGCAGATGCATAGCAATAAACCCCATAAATTTTTCTAGTAGGATTATTGTATCCATAACTATATTTTTACCTATATAGATGCTAGTGGATTCATTCAACTAGCATGTCGACGAAACTATAGTACACCCAATGTTTCATGCCACTTCTGCCTGTTGCATCACAACGTCAATAACAAGACATATAGTATAATAAAGGAATTTTATGTTTTAAAAAATATTTGACATGAATCCATATGATTAAAATTTAATTTAAATCCAATATAAATTATGATATATATATTAAAAATTAAATTCAATTGTATGGGTATCTTGTAATTCACACAACATGAGTACACACAAAACACGATATTCTATTGAAATATTATTATTTAACAATGCCCATTATAACCTAGATATTATGTAGGAAAAAACTATTATGACTAACTAAATTATAGAAATTATCTACTTTATTAATGTATACAAAAAATTCAACGGTTATATATTGATTATAAATAAAATAAAATTCTTTTAGATGAAATGTTTTTGAAAAAAAAAATAATTTTCTAAAAGAAGGTTTAGTCATGATTTGTACTCAAATTTTAAAATTAATTTTTAAGACATATAGAAAAGTTATTTTTGAAAATAATTTTTTTATAAAATATACTAGAATAAATTATCTTATTTTTAATTTTTTTAGAAAGCATTGAAATGATTAATTTTATGATGAATATTGGAAAATACTTATTTTTATCAAAAACTTTCTTTTAGTTTATATAATTTAAAAGGTTAAATAATATTGTAAACTCCTTTTAAAGAAAATTTAGTACAATAATATTATATTATAACTAATTTATTTCTTTATAATCAATTTCAAATTTAATACATATATAGAAACTTTATAAACATTAGATGGATTTTCATTCGAAAACCCATTTTTTTCGTGTCTGTGGGTTTTATTTAAAATAGGATTTTAAATATTTTGGGGAATTAATTATAGAAAATTTGATGATATATTTTAAATAATATTAATTTATATCATATAATATTATAGACTTATTTTTTTATAAATAATATTAAAAACACTAAATTGTAATTTATTGTGGTTAGAGATAATACAAGTTATTGAGGGTGAAATAAAAATTAAAATCGTCAAAACTTCCCAAAATATGTCTACAAAATATTTATTATAACATTTAGACCTCATATCTTTAATGGTTCACTAATGACCAATTTTTTATGTTATTTATAATTAATAATGTGTGTATCACTTTATCTTTTCAAAAATTCCAAGTGTGTCATCTCACCCCCTTATAAAAGGCCCACACTCTCAAATCATCTAAACAGAAAAAATTTCATTGATTTAGAAACTAACTACCCAAGTCACTTCAATTAATCCATTTTCATGTCGTAGAGTCATTTTTTTAATTAATAAACCATCCTATGAAATATTTTGGAATAAACCAAAATATGCTCTTTAGGGAAGATGTACATACCTTAACCATGAATTTTCATTTTATTTCTCCACACTCCTTCTTAAAATCACATTAAATGATTATAATTTTATAAAAAAATTTATATAATATTTGAGGAAGCCTTATGCACCTAAGAGTTCACGATGTGGAAGATCTGAGTGAAAATAGAAAAGAAAAATATATATGAGAATGAGGGGAATAAAAATAATAAAATATAATAAAAATTCATAATAATATTTCAATATATATTCATATATATATATATAATTTCAATAAAAAGGCTTCCTCAAATATTCCAACCTGTTGAAAATAACATGATGAACATTTTTTTCTAATAGGGGGTATAAAATATCTACAAAAATATTCTTCAAATGTTTCTGCATAATATAACAACTTAGTCACATAATTATGGATTTTTTCTCTTTTAAAAGTGTTCCTTTCGTTCTCTTATTTCTACCTACATTATTTTGGCTTCATTCCCCATATTTAGAAATAGTTACAACAATAATACAATAGATATTTATTCATTCCAGGCAGCCCATTGGTATTCCAATGCAATGAGTTACCATGTCATTATGACCATAATAAATAGGGATTAATGTATGGCTAGAGTAAATGATGTTGTTTACCTATATGTTTTATTAATTCATAATTTATTTAAGATCATTTTGGATGGTAATTCATCTAATATTGGCCCAAAAATAAATTTCATAAGATTTATTCACAATTTTTAAGGCCCCTCTTGTGAGCTGATTTTGGGCCTTCAAATGATGGATTGATCATTTGGTGTGAAAAGAATACAATTTTTACCATCTTACTTAGAAACCTACTAAAAAATAATTTGTCATTATTTATTTTCATATATATATTTATATCCACAACATATTGAAAAAAAATTAAATTGTTTAAATGTAAAAAAAATATTTTTCTAAATAAGCTAAAAATACCTCTTAAACATAGAAAATGTCACAAATAACCAAAAAATTAAACATTGGAGGGATTACAAAAATATAAATTAAAATTAAATTATACAAAATATATTCTATATAATTAATAAAATCAGAATAAAAATATATTTATTATATGGTTGGTTTTTACATATATGAATGAAGTACATCATGGGGTATGTGTTTATCATCAAACATTAACATTATTAGATAAATATTGGATTCAAAAAATAATTCTTTTTGTGGTGTATATACTACAACAGTAATATCTTATATCATTAATATATTTAAATTCAAGTTTTATAAAGCTTCATTTTAATTTATTTCTTTTATATGCGTCATTATTCAAATGTTACCAACCTCATTAGGGTTTCTTTCACAATATCATCATCACTATGGATTATATATGATAAATTATCCTATTAGGTAAATATTTAATATTTATATCTTATAAAATTATTATCTTATAGTAATCATTGAATTTTCAAGTAGTCATACCATTTTTATTAGCTTTCATATACTTAATTTTATAGATAAATTTTTTAGGGGAAATCTATTTTATGTTCCCTTCCACCGAAAACCGTATTTCCTCCACATATATTGTTCCATAAAATTACATCAAAAAGGTTTTTTAATTATATAAATGTTTTCTAAATATATATATATATATATATATGTATTTTTGGTTTATACAGAATATTTTAAAAAGATTCTTCCTATTGTTTTCAAATGAAGGTATTCTTTAAATTTTACAACAAAACACGGATAGGAATCATTGTTTAAATATAATCTGCATGTATGAAATTTCCATTCATAATGAATACTCGATATTTTTATGATTTCCTTATAATTTTAATTTTTTTTTTCTATGTTACTTTTTTACACTATTCTAGAAATATAATGTTTTAGAGAGTGGTTTAGAAAGTTAAAAATGATATTTTTCATGATAATATTTTATGGGAATATTACTTAGATTTATATTTATGAATGAAACAAACCATCATTATAAATTTTAAAGAATTAGAAATTATTTTTTAATGACCCCATCCATAGTATTCGCCTGGATGGTTTATGATCAATTTTATTTTTGATTCTCTTCTTTGATGACATTGTCTATATTACTCCGGTAAGTTATGATTTTGTTTATTGATTTGGGAATGTTTTAAAATTTTATATCGTAGTTTTTCAAGATGAATGTATATTTTTAATATATTTGTCCCATTCTATATGAGGAATGAATTTGAAATATAAGGTGATCTGGATCCCAAAATTACATATCCCCTCGATGGATTGGTAAATCTTATTAAGTAATGTACTGCTCCAAATTAAATTGGTTTTACCACTATTTTTAAACAATATCGTGAAGGGTCTTAATATTATGTTTTTTATGTCTAGATTTATGAATTCCCTCATTATGTATTAGTTATTGATTTCAATGTGGTTTTTCGATTATTTATAATATCCATGGATGTGTTCAAAGATCAGGTGATTGTTTATATTGATTCATATAACCATTATTTTCTACTTCTCTACTATGGTCATGAAATTAATTAAATTTAATGTATTTAAATTATTTACCATTCTATAAAGATTATTATAACTTATTGATGAAATATTCAACCATACGTGTACCCTTACTGATCATATAATCTCTCCTATTTCATACGTTTTATTTTCCCCATGATACCAAGAAGTGCTTTAAAATTGATATGTAGGGATATCTTAATGTGTATAATGGCATTCAAGAAATAGAAAACATATGTACATTTTATGTTTTAAAATTTAATATATATTTTCAAGTAAAAACCTTGTTTACCAAGACTATTACACAATTCAGTCCTTTGTGATGTCATTTCTTATATCAAGTGCCAATTTATAAAAGTTACAATCAACTCTGGGGTACTAGGGTGAGAGTATTTAATGTTTTTATCATAGCTATTTTAGTAGAAACCATCGTAACTAGATTAATAAAAACATATATATGTGAATATAACCCTTTGAAAGTATTTTATGATTAGTCTATGTATGGGATAACATCATTATATTTTGGAAAAGTAGATATTATATGTTTTAACAATAAATAAATCCATGTCCTCATATTTAAATTGAATGTTGTTATAGCACAGATGTGGTAACACCCCATGGTTTTTAAAAAATAAATGAAATGAATGAATCTTTTTTTATGTTTATATTTATAACTAGCCTTTATAGATAATTTATTTGATTCTATATTATGAATTTCGAAAAACAGTCAGTATGTTATATGGGGTCTAATGGAACCAATTTTTTTGGTGAATAGTAATATACCCTTATGAATTGTAATATGACCTTAATTAATAATAATTTGTATTAATATTTTATTTTCTTAAGGCTTCATGATAATGACATCCTGGTTAATATTTCAATGTGATATAAAAGCTATTTTAGTTTTTAAATTATTAAATATTGAATTAAGTATGATTTTAATTAAAAATTTACTTAATAATATTTAGATAATTATTTTCAAAAAAATGGAGTTTATTTTGGAATTCTACATGTTGACAAATTGTAAAGGTAAATTTTTGGGATTTTTCTGAAATAATTTATTTCGGTGAGTAGTAAATATATCGTTTGGAGTTTCGGTGTGTTAAGGACATCATTAATGATTTAATAATGAGGTAATAAATCTGGTTGAATTTTTTATAGTAAACTAATATTTGAGGTTTCCCACATTTCTAATACCTTGGGAACATACCATGGGTAAGCCCATGGTTTTTCAAATAACACTAATGAGGTGTCCATTAGAAATTATTGAAATATTCCATCACTTTTTCTATAAATACAAAACCATTAATTCATTAAATTCATTCAAATTTAATATTAAATGAAGATATGGCCTTCTTACCTCCCTATATGTCCTCCCATGGGTTCTTAAAGCCCTTATGGTCCCAAACTTCACGTTCTATGAGTTACACTAGAAGGTAAGAAAATTCTCAATTTCATTGTTTTATCATTCACATTCTCTTTTATGTTGTATAAAATTCATGATTACGTACCATATTATTATTTTACTCTTATTAATACTCTATTATCTATTATGATTCATTTTTGGATGGGTTTACCTTTTACCCTCTCTGTTTAATTTTTTCTAAAACCATGTTGTGTAGCCATTAGACTGCTGATTTTTTGTAAGGGATTTCTCAATTATTCTTTTATATTGTGTTCCTTTATTTTCATGTTATTTCCTCACCTCCACTTTCCTAAGAGGAATAATAGATCCCTAAATAATTTATATTCTTCATTTTCTCATGTTCATGTAAAATTCATCATCAATCTTCTTCTCCTCTCACACATATTCAATGAACAAAAACATAGTTTGTGATGTGTCATATTAACTACATCATGGACATTGTGATTTCAATTTTCATTAATTATTTCTAGTATGGTCATGAAACCATTTTTATGGTTGAACTAGGTTATAATTTATTTAATATTTCTCATCCATGGTTCTAGAATTATTTTTTACTAATGTATTTATTTTATAAGTAAAAATGACATCATTATTATCAAAGAACCACTAAATTTATCTAAAATAACATCATTAATGTTTGAACATATGAATTATACTCATGTCAATATTCAAACTGATAAATGTTATAAATTATGGTAATAGAAATATATAAATATCTTTCTATTCCAATTCTAGAGTTTCACTTCCAATGGACAAGAATATCCATCATTAACCAATCAAGGAAAACATGTAAAGAAAACACCACAGAACAATTCAAGGAACAAAATACTAACAAATAAAGAGGGAAACAATGTACTGAAATGATCTTTTATGATATTATAAAGATTTATATGCATCATTAATATTTTAATAAAACTTTTAAACCATTATACAAGATGTTTAAGTAGATTTGAATTAAGAAGAACCCGACTTAAGGGAATTCATAATCCGTTTTGCATTTTTTGGGTTTACCTTCTTATTTACTCATTGTGTGGTATTATGATTATTTGTGTGATGAATTTTTTTTATAGTATGTTGTATAATGTGCATTTACATTTTATACACATATCCTTTCAATGATTTTTATTACCACTCCAATTATATGTTAAAGGACATTCCATTTAAAATCCTTTCAAACCCCTCTTTAATAAATATCAAAAGGATTTGTTTTTATTGTGTGTATGAAATGAGTAGTTTTTCCTGATTTCAATATACATTATTACCATTATATGTTCCCTGGACATAATTGATGTTGGTCTGAGTCCACTATAGCTTATTATATGTTGGTTTGAGCCCCTTTATAGCTCAAGATAATTTAGGTTTAGCCCATTATAAGTCAAGATATGATGGGTGAGCCCCATTATAGCTCTTCAATGCATTGGGTAGAATAGAGATGGATGTTGGAAAAAATGTTATTCAATATATAAAGTTGAATGTAAAAGTGATAAGGTAAATATTTCCCAATCGAACAACATGTGAATACTATGCACTCGACATTTTATGATATGGGTTTTATTGTTTTTTATAACATGACTAAAGCTTTCTATATTTATATCCCTTACTGAGTTTTATACTCATCCCATGTTTTAAATATATTTTTCAAATTATATAAGTATGGGTAAAGGGATTTAGGTTTTAATGTTTTATATTTTATAAAAAGGTAAATTTTATTAGTAGTATCCTCTTATATTATTGTGGAATGTTATTTATGTATGGTTTCCTAATCCTCTATAACACTAAACTAAAAAATATCCTAAATGTGTAATAATGTTTATTCATGACTAAAATTCAAGATTAAGTAATGTTTTAAGGTCGGGTCATTATAGTTGGTATCAAATGATGGTTTATATAACATTAGGGGTGGGGATGATATTTAAATAATATCATAATAGATTTTTACTCTATGGTAATTTGAAATATTAGAGCATTTTTGGATTACCATGTTGCATCATCTATGTCATGTTTGTATATAATGGTTTGATGTAGAAGAAATAGGGAACCTAAAGTAGGAAGGCGCCAATAGGCTTATGTTTGTCTGAATCCACAACCAGAAATGGTTGGAATCAGAACCGAATAGTTCATGACAACAATGTATCAATTGACTCAAGTGATAAATGGTGGTGGTATCCATGCAAGAGGGGAAGATGATAGAAAATTAAGAAACATTTATTTTTTGGAGCATTTTATGAGGCAACATCCTCCAGCATTCAGTGGAACAATAGATCCAGTAATAGTCAAAAGATGGATCAATGCTCTAGAAAAGATATTTGATGTCATGGGATGTTCAGAACGTCAAAGGATAATACTATATTTTTATCGTTTGGAAGTTGAAGACAATAAATGGTGGAATTTGGTTAAGAATATGACTGAAATAGATGATCATGACAGTTTAGAATGGGTTGATTTTATGAATCCCATTCTGGAAAAATGTTTTCTCAAAACTCTTCAACTTAGAATGGAGAAACCATTCTAGGAACTAAAGCTGAGAGATGATGATTATGTGGTAACATGTGAATCCAATTTTACATGACAGTCCAGGTATGAAACATATTACACATGGTATTTTGAAAGTAAAATTAATATATTTTATTCTTGTTTGAAACTATTTTTGTGAAGAGCTTTGGAATCACGAGAGTTTAAAAGCTATGAAAATATTTTTCATTATGCTGAAAAAGTTGAGATGGAATTTGCTGACAAATATATTCCTCAGGATAAAAACAATAAGAATTGATTATATTGGTTGGATATGGGGAAGAACTCGTCAAATAATTCTGGAGATAAGAAAATGATTATCCATTCTTGTGAAAAGTGTTGTAAAAGGAATCCAGGTGAATGTCTTGTAAATTTTGGGAAATGCATCTAATGTGGGATGTTTGGACCCATGTCTCATGTGTTCAAGTAAAATGGTATGAAAACTAATGAGAAGACAACAATGATATTCATTAACTATTTGGAATTTTGTAATTTTTATAATATTTGTCTGAAGCTAGTTACTCAAGAAGTGAATCAGTAATATTGGAAGAAGAATGGTATGGTAAAATCCGTTGCAACCAATTATGTTGATGTTGAGACTTCAAATAAGGTGGTATCAGGTACATTTCTTGTTTTTAGAAATTTCTCAAAGGTGTTGTCTGATTTAGGGTCTACACTTTCTTTCATTTCGAAGAAAATTCCAGAGAAATTGGGAATTTAACCTCATGAAATTGAAATAGATCTCATGGTAATAATTCCAAGAAGAAATATTGTGGAAAATAAAATTATAAGGATCGTCATATCCAGGTAATTGGATATATTTTACCTTCAAAACTTTTTGTTTTCCTCTAGTAAATTTTGTTGTTATTCTGGTAATGGATTGCATTTTGGTTTATAATGCTAATATTGAAAATAGAGAAAAATAATTGTTTTTTCAGAAAGAGTTTCAGTTTGTGTACAAGAATGAACCCATACCATTATTAACCTATCAGGAAGCTATATAACTGATTATGTTTGAAAATGAATTTTATCTTGCTCATATTTTTGAAGATAAGGGAACTATCTAGATTAATTGAGTAGCAGTGTTATATAAATACCAATTTTTTTTCTAGATGATTTTCCTAGGGTTCTTTCTAATCGAGAGGTTGAGTTTGCTATTGAATTTGACCCTGATTCTAAGCCAATTTCAAAGCCTCCTTATCAAATTGCCCAAATGGACCTTCTGGAATTAAAAATTTAGTTTCTAGAATTATTAGCTAAAGTCTTCATTCGACCCAACACTTCACCATGGGGTGATCCTATCTAGTTTGTTATGAAAAATGATGATTCAAGGAGACATTACATCAATTATAGATCCTTGAAAAACAATACTGTCAAAACATGTATCATTTGACTCATATCGATGATTTTTTTGATCGAATCTAGGGAGTGTAAAATTTTTCTATTTTCGACCTGAGGTCGGGGTACCACTTGTTGAAATTAAATGATGAATACATCTCTAAGACTACATTTTGTACTAGATATGGTCATTAAGAATTTGTAGTTATTCATTTTGGGACAACTAAATCACCTATTGTTTTCATGGATCTTATGAATATAATATTTCTTGAGTTCATGGATATGATTGTGGTTGTCTTTATTTATGACATTCTCATATATTATGGAATTATAGTAGGGAATGAAAAACATTTAAGGCTTGTTTAAAAAACATTAAAAGGAAGTAAATTGTATGGAAAATTCAGAAAGTGTGATTTATAGTTGCAACAAATTCCTTTTATTAGGAAAATTGTAAATAAGGACAGAATAAAAATTGATCCTGACAAAACAAAAATGGTTGATGAATGTCCAAGACCAACAAATGTTACAGATATTCATAGTTTTCTTGGATTAAATGGTTATTACTGATGGTTTCTTAAAAATTGTGCACTGTTAGCTATCCTGATAACTGTGTTAATACTAAAGGTGTTAAATTTGTTTGGATGGAAGAATGTGATGTTAGTTTTTAGGGATGGAAGAAGAGATTGGTGAATTCTCTAGTTTTTTCCTTACCTTCTAGAAATGGGGAGTTTTTCATCAATAGAGATCTTCTTTGAAGGGAGTTGGTTGTGTTTTTTTTCAGAATCATCAGATAATTTTTTATGCTTCAAGATAATATAAACCTCATGAGTTAAATTATCCCACACATGATTTTGAATTAGATTTTTTGGTTTTTTATTTGAATTTTTAGAGACATTATTTATATAGAGAAAAATATAAAATATATAATGACCACAAAAGTTTGAAGTATATATTCACTAAAAATGAATAAAATATGAGGATGGGAAGATGGCTATAATTGATAAAGGATTATGATTTCACGATCAATTATCATCCTGGAAATACAACCAAAGTGGAAAATTACTTGAGTAAAAGGCATCATGCATCATTAATAATGTTACATTTGGAAAATGACCCCCTAATTAAGGATATGATGAATTTTGGCTTTGAAGTTTTCGGTGCTGGGAATATATATGTTTTGTTTTATGTTTCGGTACATTCATAGTTATCAAAATCAATTAAGGGTGCACTGAAGGAAGAACGCAAGCTACATAAAAAGGTATAATTGGTGAAAATGTGTATGTTTTTAATATTTAACCTTGATAAAGATTGTGTTTTAAGATTTGGTCAATTTTTTGAATTCCTTGTGATTCCCAGTTAAAGAATGATTTATCATGTGAAGCTCCCAGTTCCCCATTTTTAGTTTATCTAGGAAGTACTAAGATATTTAGAGACCTTCGGGAGTATTACTGGTGGGATGGAATGAAAATAGATATTGCTGAATTTACTTTGAAATTATTGACATGTCAACTAGTTAAAAAAGAGTGAAAGTTACCAAATGGGATGCTTCTGCCTTTTCTAGTGCCATAGTGGAAATGGGAGAATGTATCCATGGAATTCGTGGTGGGACTACCTAAGACATCTAAAGGTAACAATTCAATTTTGGTTATTATTGAATAGCTAACAAAATATGAACTTTTTTTTCTATTTGATATATAATGTCATCAGATCATCTATCATGACTATACCTCAATGTGATTATGAAGATACATGGAGTTCCTATTTCTATTGTATCTGATTTGGATCATAGATTGACATCTAATTTTTGTAATGGGTACCAGAAGTCATTGGGCACATAGTTAAATTTCAGTATAGCTTTTCATCTTTAATCGCATGGGAAATCAGAACGAACAATTCAGAAATTAGAGGATTTTCTACCTACAATATTTTAGCTTCTTTCCCCATATTTAGATATAGTTACAAAAATAATACACTAGATATTTATTCATTCCAGGCAGCACATTGGTATTCCAATGCAATGAGTTACCATGTCATTATGACCATAATAAATAGGGATTAATGTATTGCCAGAGTAAATGAAGTTGTTTACCTATATGTTTTATTAATTTATAATTTATTTAAGATCATTTGGGATGGTAATTCATCTAATATTGGCCCAAAAATAAATTTCATAAGATCTATTCACAATTTTTAAGGCCCCTCTTGTGAGCTGATTTTGGGCCTTCAAATGATGGATTGATAATTTGGTGTGAAAAGAATACAATTTATACCATCTTACTTAGAAACCTACTAAAAAATAATTTTTCATTTTTTATTTTCATATATATATTTATGTCCATAACATTGAAAAAAAATTAAATTCTTTAAATGTAAAAAAATTATTTTTCTAAATAAGCTAAAAATACCGCTTAAACATAGAAAATGTCACAACTAACAATAAAATTAAACATTGGAGGGATTACAAAAATAGAAATTCAAATTAAATTATACAAAATATATTCTATATAATTAATAAAATCAGAATAAAAATATATTTATTATATGGTTTGTTTTTACATATATGAATGAAGTACATCATGGGGTATGTGTTTATCATCAAACATTAACATTATTAGATAAATATAGGATTCACAAAATAATTCGTTTTGTGGTGTATATACTACAACATTAATATCTTATATCATTAATATATTTAAATTCATGTTTTATAAAGCTTCATTTTAATTTATTTCTTTTATATGCGTCATTATTAAAATGTTACCAACCTCATTAGGGTTTGTTTCACAATATCATCATCACTATGGATTATATATGATAAATTATCCTCTTAGGTAAATATTTTATATTTATATCTTATAAAATTATTTTCTTATAGTAATCCATGAACTTTTCAAGTAGTCATACCATTTTTATTATCTTTCATATACTTAATTTTATAGAGAATTTGTTTATGGGAAATCTATTTTATATTCCCTTCTACCGAAAACCGTATTTCCTCCACATATATTGTTCCATAAAATTACATCAAAAAGGTTTTTTAATTATAAAAATATTTTTTAAATATATATATATATATATATATATATGTTTTTTTTCGTTTGTACAGAATAATTTAAAAAGATTCTTCTTATTGTTTTCAAATGAAGGTATTCTTTAAATTTTACAACAAAAAAGGGATATGAATCATTGTTTTAACATAATCTGCATGTATGAAATTTCCATTCATAATGAATACTCTATATTTTTATGATTTCCTTACAATTTTAATATTTTTTTATATGTTACTTTTTTACACTATTCTTGAAATATGATGTTTTAGAGAGTGGTTTTCAAAGTTAAAAATGATATTTTTAACGATAATATTTTAAGGGAATGTTACATAGATTTCTATTAATGAATAAAACAAACCATCATTATAAATTATAAAGAATTAGAAATTATTTTTTAATGACCCCATCCATAGTATTCCTCTGAATTGTTTATGATCAATTTTATTTTTGATTCTATTTTTTGATGACATTGTCTATATTACTCAGGTTAGTTATGATTTTGTTTATTGATTTGGGAATGTTTTAAAATTTTATATCGTAGTTTTTCAAGGTGAATGTATATTTTTATTATGTTTGTCCCATTCTATATGAGGAAAGAATTTGAAATATAAGGTGATATGGATCCCAAAATTACATATCCCCTCGATGGATTGGTAAATCTTATTAAGTAATGTACTGCACCAAATTAAATTGGTTTTACCACTATTTTTAAACAATATCGTGAAGGGTCTTAATATTATGTTTTTATGTCTAGATTTATGAATTCCCTCATTATGTATTAGTTATTGATTTCAATGTGGTTTTTAGATTAATTATAATAACCATGGATGTGTTCAAAGATCATGTGATTATTTATATTGATTCATATAACCATTATTTTCTACTTCTCTACTATGGTCTTGAAATTAATTAAATTTAATGTATTTAAATTATTTACCATTCTATAAAGATTATTATAATTTATTGATGAAATATTCAATCATACGTGTACCCTTACTGATCATATAATCTCTCCTATTTCATATGTTTTATTTTCCCCATGATACCAAGAAGTGCTTTAAAATTGATATGTAGGGATATCTTAATGTGTATAATGGCATTCAAGAAATCGAAAACATATGTACATTTTATGTTTTAAAATTTAATATATATTTTAAAGTAAAAACGTTTTTTACCAAGACTATTACACAATTCAGTCCTTTATGATGTCATTTTTTATATCAAGTGCCAATTTATAAAAGTTACAATCAACCCTGGGGTACTAAGGTGATAGTATTTAATTTTTTTATCATAGCTATTTTAGTAGAAACCATTGTAACTAGATTAATAAAAACATATATATGTGAATATAACCCTTTGAAAGTATTTTATGATTAGTCTATGTATTGGATAACATCCTTATATTTTGGTAAAGTAGATATTATATGGTTTAACTATAAATAAATCTAGGTCTTCATATTTAAATTGAATGTTGGTATAGAACAGATGTGGTAACACCCCATGGTTTTTAAAAAATAAATGAAATGAATGAATCTTTGTTTTATGTTTATATTTATAATTAGCCTTTATAGATAATTTTATTGATTCTATATTATGAATTTCGAAAAACAGTCAGTATGTTATATGGAGTCTAATGGAACCAAATTTTTTGGTGAATAGTAATATACCCTTATGAATTGTAATATGACCTTAATTAATAATAAATTGTATTAATATTTTATTTTCTTAAGGCTTCATGATAATGACACCCTGGTTAATATTTCAATGTGATATAAAAGCTATTTTAGTTTTTAAATTATTAAATATTGAATTAAGTATGATTTTAATTAAAAATTTACTTAATAATATTTAGACAATTATTTTAAAAAAAATGGAGTTTATTTTGGATTTCTACATGTTTAAAAATTGTAATGGTAAATTTTTGGGATTTTTCTGAAATAATTTATTTCGGTGAGTAGTAAATATATCGTTTGGAGTTTCGGTGTGTTAAGGACATCATTAATGATTTAATAATTAGGTAATAAATCTGGTTTACTTTTTTATAGTAAACTAATATTTTAGGTTTCCCACATTGCTAATACCTTGGGAACATACCATGGGTAAGCCCATGGTTTTTCAAATAGCACTAATGAGGTGTCCATTAGAAATTATTGAAATATTCCATCACTTTTGCTATAAATACAAAACCATTAATTCATTAAATTCAATCAAATTTAATCTTAAATGAAGATGTGTCCTTGTTACCTCCCTATATTTCCTCCCAGGGGTTCCTAAAGCCCCTATGGTCCCAAACTTCATGTTCTAGGAGTTACACTAGAAGGTAAGAAAATTCTCAATTTCATTCTTTTATAATTCATATTCTCTTTTATGTTTTATAAAATTCATGATTATGTACCATATTATTATTTTACTCTTATTAATGATCTATTATCTATTATGATTCGTTTTTTGATGGGTTTACCTTGTACCCTCTCTTTTTAATATTTTCTAAAATCGTGTTGTGTAGCCATTAGAATGCTGATTTTTTTAAGGGATTTCTCAATTATTCTTTTATATTTTGTTCCATTATTTTCATGTTATTTCCTCACCTCCACTTACCTAAGAGGAATAATAGATCCCTAAATAATTTATATTCTACATGTTCTCATGTTCATGGAAAATTCATCATCACTCTTCTTCTCCTCTCCCACTTATTCAATGAACAAAAACATAGTTTGTGATGTGTCATATTAACTACATCATGGACATTGTGATTTCAATTTTCATTAATTATTTCTAGTATGGTCATGAAACCATTGTTATGGTTGAACTTGGTTATAATTTATTTAATATTTATCATCCATGGTTCTAGAATTATTTTTTACTAATGTATTTATTTTATAACTCAAAATGACATCATTATTTTCAAAGAACCAATAAATTTATCTAAAATAACATCAGTAATGTTTGAACATGTGATTTATAATCATGTCAATATTCAAAATGATAAATGTTATAAATTATGGTAATAGAAATATATAAATATCTTTCTATTCCAATTCTAGAGTTTCACTTCCAATGGACAAGAATATCCATCATTAACCAATCATGGAAAAGACGTAAAGAAAACACCCCAGAACAATGCAAGGAACAAAATACTAACAAATAATGTGGGAAAAAATGTAATGAAATGATCTTTTATGATATTATAAAGATTTATATGCATCATTAATATTTTAATAAAACTTGTAAACCATTATACAAGATGTTTAAGTAGATTTGAATTAAGAAGAGCCCGACTTAAGGGAATTCATAATCCGTTTTGCATTTGTTGGGTTTACCTTATTATTTACTCATTGTTTGGTATTATGATTATTGGTGTGATGAATTTTTGTTTAAATTATGTTTTATTATGTGTATTTACATTTTATACACATATCCTTTCAATGATTTTTATTACCACTCCAATTATATTTTAAAGGACTGTCTATTTAAAATTCTTTCAAACCCCTCTTTAATAAATATCAAAAGGATTTGTTTTTATTGTGTGTATGAAATGAGTAGTTTTTCCTGATTTCAAGATACATTATTACCATTATATGTTCCCTGGACATTATTGATGTTGGTTTGAGTCCATTATAGCTTATGATATGTTGGTTTGATCCCCTTTATAGCTCAAGATAATTTAGGTTCATCCCATTATAACTCATGATATGATGGGTGAGCCCCATTATAGCTCTCCAATGCATTGGGTAGAATAGAGATGGATGTTGGACAAAATGTTATTCCATATATAAAGTTTAATGTAAAAGTGATATGGTAAATATTTCCCAATGGAACAACATGTGAATACTATGCACTCGACATTTTATGATATGGGTTTTATTGTTTTTTATAACATGACTAATGATTTCTATCTTTATATACCTTACTGAGTTTTATACTCATCCTATGTTTTAAATATATTTTTCAAATTATATAAGTATGGGTAAGGGGATTTAGGTTTTAATGTTTTATATTTTATAAAAAAGGTAAATTTTATTAGTAGTATCCTCTTATATTATTGGGGAATGTTATTTATTTATGGTATCCTAATTTATCTATAACTCTAAACTAAAAAATATCCTAAATGTGTAATAATGTTTATTCATGACTAAAAATCATGATTAAGTAATGTTTTAATGTTGGGTTATTATAGTTGGTATCAAAAGATGGTTTAGATAACATTAGGGGTGGGGATGATATTAAAATAATATCATAATATATTTTTACTCTATGTTAATTTGAAATATTAGAGCATTTAAGGATTACCATGTTGCATCATCGATGTCATGTTTGTATATAATGGTTTTATGTAGAATAAATAGGTAACCAAAAGTAGGAAGGTGCCAATATGCTTATGTCTGTCCGAATCCACAACCAGAAATGGTTGGAATCAGAACTGAATAGTTCATGACAATAATGTATCAATTGACTCAAGTGATAAATGGTGGTGGTATCCATGCAAGAGGGGAACATGATAAAAAATTAAGAAACATTTATTTTTTGGAGCATTTTATGAGGCAACATCTCCAACATTCAGTGGAACAATGGATCCAGTAATAGTCAAAAGATGGATCAATGCTCTAGAAAAGATATTTGATGTCATGGGATGTTCAGAACATCAAAAGATAATACTATATTTTTATCGTTTGGAAGATGAAGACAATAAATGGTGGTCATTGGTTAAGAATATGACTGAAATAGATGATCATGACAGTTTAGAATGGGTTGATTTTATGAATCCCATACTGGAAAAATGTTTTCTCAAAACTCTTCGACTTTGAATGGAGAAACCATTCTATGAACTAAAGCTGAAAGATGATGATTCTGTGGTAACATGTGAATCCAATTTTACATGAAAGTCTAGGTATTAAACATATTACACATGTTATTTTGAAAGTAAAATTAATATATTTTATTCTAGTTTGAAACTATTTTTGTGAAGAGCTTTGGCATCACGGGAGTTTAAAAGCTATGAAAATATTTTTCATTGTGCTAAAAAAGTTGAGATGGAATTTACTAAAAAATATATTCCTCAGTATAAAAACAATAATAATTGATTATGTTGGTAGGATATGGGGAAGAACTCGTCAAAGAATTCTGGAGATAAGAAAATGATTATCCATTCTTGTGAAAAGTGTTGTAAAAGGAATCCAGGTGAATGTCTTGTAAATTTTGGGAAATGAATCAAATGTGGGATGTTTGGACCCATATCTCATGATTTCAATGAAAATGGTATGAAAACTAATGAGAAGCCAACAATGAGGTGCATTAACTGTATGGAATTTGGTAATTTTTATAATATTTGTCTGAAGCTAGTTACTTAAGAAGTGAATCAGCAATATTGGAAGAAGAACGGTATGGTAAAATCCTTTGCAACCAATTCTGTAGATGTTGAGACTTCAAATAAGGTGGTATCAGGTACATTTCTTGTTTTTAGAAATTTCCCAAAGGAGTTGTCTGATTCCGGGTCTACACATTCTTTCATTTCGGTGAAAATTCCAGAGAAATTGGGAATTTAACCTCATGAAATGGAAATAGATCTCATGGTAAAAATTCCAAGAAGAAATATTGTAGAAAATAAAATTATAAGGATCTTCATATCCAGGTATGTGGATATAATTTTCGTTCAAAACTTTTTGTTTTCCTCTACTAAATTTATATGTTATTCTGTTAATGGATTGCATTTTTTTTATAATGCTAATACTGAATATAGAGAAAAAGAATTGTTTCTTCAGAAAGAGTTTCACTTTGTGTACAAGAATGAACCCATACCATTATTAACCTATTAGGAAGCTATAAAACTGATTAGGTTTGAAAATGAATTTTATAATGCTCATATTTTTGAAGATAAGAGAACTATCTAGATTAATTGAGTAGCAATGTTAAATAAATACCAATTGTTTTTCTAGATGATTTTACTAGGGTTATTTCTAATCGAGAGGTTGAGTTTACTATTGAATTTGACCCTGATTCTAAGCCAATTTCAAAGCCTCCTTATCGAATGGCCCAAATGGACCTTCTAGAATTAAAAATTTAGTTTCTAGAATTATTAGATAAACGCTTCATTTGACCCAACACTTCACCATGGGGTTCTCTTATCTAGTTTGTTAAGAAAAATGATGATTCAAGGATACTTTTCAACAATTATAGATCCTTGAAAAACAATACTGTCAAAACATGTATCATTTGACTCATATCTATGATTTGTTTGATCAAATCTAGGGAGTGTAATATTTTTCTATTTTCTACCTGATGTTGGGGTACCACTTGTTGAATGTAAATGATGAATACATATCGAACACTACATTATGTACTAGATATGGTCATTAAGAATTTGTAGTTATTCATTTTGGGACAACTAAAGCACCTATTGTTTTCATGGATCTTATGAATATAATATTTCGTGAGTTCATGGATATGATTGTGGTTGTCTTTATTTATGACATTCTCATATATTATAGAAGTATAGTAGGGAATGAAAAACATTTAAGGCTTGTTTAAGAAACATTAAAAGGAAGTAAATTGTATGGAAAATTCAGAAAGTGTGATTTATAGTTGCAACAAATTTCTTTTATTAGGAAAATTGTAAATAAGGACAGAATAAAAATTGATCCTGACAAAACAAAAATGGTTGATGAATGTCCAAGACCAACAAATGTTACAGATATTCATATTTTTCTTGGATTAAATGGTTATTACTGATGGTTTCTTAAAAACTGTGCACAGTTAGCTCTCATGCTAACTATCTTAATACAAAAGGTGTTAAATTTGTTTGGATGGAAGAATGTGATGTCAGTTTTTAGGGATGGAAGAAGAGATTGGTGAATTCTCTAGTTTTTTCCTTACCTTCTAGAAATTGGGAGTTTGTCATCAATAGAGATCTTCTTTGAAGGGAGTTGGTTGTGTTTTTTTTCAAAATCATCAGATAATTTTTTATGCTTCAAGACAACATAAACCTCATGAGTTAAATTATCCCACACATGATTTTGAATTAGATTTTGTGGTTTTTTATTTGATTTTTTTGAGACATTATTTATATAGAGAAAAATATAAAATATATAATGACCACAAAATTTTGAAGTATATATTCACTAAAAAGGAATAAAATATGAGGAAGGGAAGATGGCTATAATTGATAAAGGATTATGATTGCACGATCAATTATCATCCTGGAAATGCAACCAAAGTGGTAAATTACTTGAGTAAAAGGCATCATGCATCATTAATAATGTTACATTTGGAAAATGACCCCCTAATTAATGATATGATGAATTTTGGCTTTGAAGTTTTCGGTGCTGGGAATACATATGTTTTGTTTTATGTTTCAGTACATTCATTGTTATCAAAATGAATTAAGGGTGCACTGAAGGAAGAACGCAAGCTACATAATAAAGTATAATTGGTGAAAATGTGTATGTTTTTAAAATTTATCCTTGATAAAGATTGTGTTTTAAGATTTGGTCAATTTTTTTAATTCCTTGTGATTCCCAGTTAAAGAATGATTTATCATGTGAAGCTCCCAATTCCCTATTTTTAGTTTATCTAGGAAGTACTAAGATATGTAGAGACCTTCAAGAGTATTACTGGTGGGATGGAATGAAAAGATATATTGCTGCTTTTACATTGAAATTATTGACATGTCAACTAGTTATAAAAGAGTGAAAGTTTCCAAATGGGATGCTTCAGCCTTTTCTAGTGCCATAGTGGAAATGGGAGAATGTATCCATGGAATTCGTGGTGGGACTACCTAAGACATCTGAAGGTAACAATTCAATTTTGGTTATTGTTGATTAGCTAACAAAATCTGAAACTTTTTTTTCTATTTGATATATAATGTCATCGGATCATCTATCATGACTATACCTCAATGTGATTATGAAGTTACAGGGAGTTCCTATTTCTATTTTATCTGATTGGGATCCCAGGTTGACATCTAATTTTTGTAATGGGTACTAGAAGTCCTTGGTCACATAGTTAAATTTCAGTATAGCTTTTCATCTTTAATCACATGGGAAATCAGAACGAACGATTCAGAAATTTGAGGATTTTCTTTGATCATGTTCAATTGTCAATCAAGGAAGTTAGGATCAACATATTTCCATAGTTTAGTTTTCATAGAATAATAGTTTTCATTCTATTATACAGATGTCACCTTTTGAGGCATTGTATGGAAAGTGGTGTCGGACTCCAGCATTTTTGGATGAAATCGGTGAAAGAAAGATGATTGGGCTAAAATTATTAGAGGAAGTGGCTGATAATGTAAATATGATTCAGCAGCACATTAGGACATCTTAGAGAAAATAGAAAATTTATGCAAATAATAGAAGTAAAGACTTCTCTCTCGTGGTAGGTGGCCATGTTTTCCTTAAAATATCTCATTTGGAAAGTGTGATGAATTTTGGTAAGAAATTAATGCTATGTCCATGTTTCATAGGTCCTTTTGAAATCCTAGAAAAGGTTGGAATAGTTACATACCGAGTAGATTGGCCTCCGAGTTGTTCTAAGGTACACAATTTTATTCATGTTTCAATGTTGAGGATTTATGTTCAAGATTCATCATATGTCTTGAACGTAGAAGTAGTTCAGTGGGAAGAGAAACATTCTTATGTAGATGAACTAATTCAGATGTTAGATATATGGTAACATGTATTGTGGAATATTGTAATATACCAGGTAATGGTTTCGTGGAAAAACCACATGGTTGAAGAAGCAACAAGGGATTCTGAAAATGATCTAAGGGAAATGTACCTTCACTTTTTTAATAAGTAAAAAAATTGGAAGGATACACTTCATAGAATGTCGGGTTAATGTAATATAATAATGTTTTTAAAAAATAAATGAAATGCATGAATATTATTATAATTAGATATTTATAACTAGACTTTAAACATAATTTTTTAGATTTCATGTTTTGAATTTCGAAAAGAAATATCTTCAATTGTGTTAAGTAAGTTATTTCGAGTCTAATGGAACCAAATTTCTTTTGAGGAATAGTAACACACACTTATGAATAGTAATATGAATAGTAGTATGACCCTAATGGATAGAAAATTGTATTAATAATTAATTTTCTTAAGGAATTAAGATAATGACATCTTAGATATTTTCTCAATGTGATATAAATGAAAATATAGTTATTAAATTATTTATTTTGGAATAAAGTAGGATTTTACTTAAAAAAATTCATAAGATTTAGATAATTATTTTCGAAAAATCGAGTTCAATTTTGAATTCTACACATCGATAAATGGTAAGGCTAAATTTTTGGGATTTTTCTGAAACAGTTGATTTTTCAGAGAGTAATAAAAATACAGTTTTGAGTTTCGGTGTGTTAATTACATCATTAATGATGTAATAAATCTGGTTGACTTTTTTACTATAAAATAATATTTGAGGTTTCTTGTTTGGATATTACCTTTTTCAAATACAACAAGCAAGACCATGGTTTTTTAAATACCACTAATGAGGTGTCCCTTGGAAATTATTAAAATATTCTCTCACGTTTGTTATAAATACCAACCCATTCCTTCATTAAATTCATTAAAATGTCTTCCTTAATAAATCTCTATCATCTTTACATTACTAGTAGTCCTCCCAACATTTACTCAGGCCCCTAATGTCCCAACCTTCATGTTCTAGGAGTTACTCTACACGGTATGAAAATTCTCAATTTCTTTCATTTTTCATTAAAGTCCCATTTTATGTGGAATAATATTTATGTTTCCATAAAATATTCTTATTTCCTACTTATTCATGATCTATTATGTATTATTATTACTTTTTGGATAGTTTAACCTTGTCCCCTATCTTTTTAATATTTTTTATAACCATGTTTCATAGTCGTTAAGATGCCGAATTTTTGTAATGGGTTTCTCAATTTTTCTATTATTTTGAGTTCTTTTATATTCTTATTAATTCCTGAGATATTCATATAGAATAGGATTGAAAGAAAAATAAATAATGTATATTTTAATTTCTTCATGTTCATCGAAAATTCATCATCATTATTCTACTCCTCTCCCACTTATTCTAGGAATAAAAACACTGTCTTTGATGGGTCGAATTACCGACATCATGGATGATGTGATTTCAATTTTCATGTATTCTTCCATGTACGGTCATAAAAACATTTTTATTATTGAACAAGTCATGATATGTGTAATATATATCATCCATGGTTCTATAAATCTTCTGTATCAATTCTTTAATTTATAAGACAAAATGTTGTGATTATTATCTAAGAACCACTAAAATGATCTAAACGAACATCATAAATGTTTTAAATCATGAATCAACCCAATATAAAACATCAAAATGATAAATGGTAAAAATTATTTCACTAAAAATATGTAAATACCATTCCATTCCAATTGTGGAGTTTCACTTCCAATCGAGAAGAATATCCATTATTGACCAATCATGGGAAACATGTAAAGAAAACACCACAAAACAATGCAAGGAACAACATTATAACAAATAAATAGTGAAATGATGTAATGAAAAGATCATTTAAAATAATATAATGATGGATATGTTTCTGTAATATTTTAATAACACTCTATTAACAATTCTAATGGATGTATAATCACATTTGAAGAATGAAGAACCCGAGGTAATAGAATTATTAAACATATTTCCATTCATTGGGTTAACCAACTTCTTAATTCATTATATGGTATAACGATTATTGGTGTGAGGAATTCTTGTTTATATTATGTTGTGTTATGATTATATATTGTTTATACACATATCCTTCCAATAATAATAATTCATACTCCAATTATATCTTAAAGTAATTTCCTTTTTAAAATTATTTTAAAACCCTCTTTAATAAATTTCAAAAAAATTGTTTTTTAATTATGTGTATGGAATGAGTAGATTCTCCTGATTATAAGATACATTATTATCATGATATGTTCCTTGGAAATTATTTATGTTGGGTTGATCCCATTATAAATCATGATATTTTGGTTTGAGCCCCTTTATATCTGAAGATATGTTGGGTGGAGCCCATTATAGATCAAGGTATGACAGGTGAGCCCCATTATAGCTCTCCAATGAAATGGGTACTCTAGAGATGGAAGTTTTACAAAATTTTATTCCATATATAAGGGTGAATGTATGTAATGCCCCGACCCCAGTTACCCAGAGTTGGTGCATTATTACATAACATTTTCATGATTACAAGGAATCGAGTCTCAAAGGACCGATCAGTTTATCAGTCTTGAAAAATAGATTATATACATGAAGTTCAAAATTACATCTTGAAAAGAAAAACAATTGTAATTTCTTCAATTAGAAACGTCCAAGCCTCCTATATTATGCATTCAAGTCACGCAAAACTAACTTCTTCATATCCTGGCAAAATAAAACATAAGAAAGGGGTGAGCTTAGATGATTAGTACGGTTAAATAATTTTACTGAAGATATAAACATTTAAGGCAAGATGTGTAATAAAACAACAATCTTTTAAACATAAACTTGAACATATCATTTCAAAAATAAACAAAACATCACCATATAAACATGCACAAGGATATTCTACTAGTCATATAAAATTTAATGACTAATTTCACAATAAGGGAATGTATAGTACCACACTTTATTTTTTGTGTGAAGGCCTCATTCTAGTACCTACAGGTTAATTGTAACCGGACCCAAACACGATGAACATATGTAATCGAAGTCCATCCCGAAGAGCCTCTATAATCGGATTCCAACCCGTAGATCCTCTGTAACCAGACTCCAACCTGGAGGGTCTACTGTAACCGGACCCCAACCCAGAGGGCTTACTTTTACCAGTCACCAACCTAGAACATACATGCCCAATACCTTTATCATATTAAAAGGAAGAAATATAACATAAAAATTTGTATTAAAACTAGCATATGAAATGTCAATACATTATCCATAAACCATGAATAGTATAAAAATAACACATCCACAGTCAAACATATAAAAAATTTCAATAAAATATAGAAGATTTGTATCTTAATAAATCAACTTCAAACAAGTTTAAAATCCAGTAAATGATATTGACATAGATGAAATTGATCAGTAAAATTATTTTAGGGAAATTCCCCTTTTTCATGAAATCATTTAAAATTATCACAATATATAAAGGTAGTCATTTAAATACGATTTTTGAATCAAAGTGTCACATAAAAAATTGAAACATTTTAAAATAATTATCATTTCAAAACACTCATGTCCATATAAATAAATCCTTAAAATAATTTTCAAAACATGGAAATTAATTAAAAGGGTTTAGAATGATAAATCTTTAAATCTTTTAAAATAATGATCTAGTTAACTAGAACCTCCCATAAAACCGTAAAAGACTAATTTTTAAATCATTTCTATAAAATTTAGTTATCTGAGATAAGTATGTCCTATAAAATACATACACATGAACAATATCAGATAATAATGAGATTGAGTAAATAACTGTTAACATGTTGTAATCAATCGAGTCGTATGAATAATAGTCAATAACCACCAAATGAATCACAGAATATGATGAACATAAATAGAATCATGATAATATATATCAAATGGTTTTACAAAAAACACCACATGCAATAAATAAGTGGTGAACAATGGAAATCTCATGGAATATAAAGTGAGATAAGAATCCCCTTTCCAGGTGTCCGACTTGACTCACTCTTATATTTCTTGTTCTTCCATTAATTTGGGTATCTTCTTTTGGTTTAAACCAAAATGACTTTCTGAAGTGACTTATGTCTAAGGTAAGGCTATTAGGTGTAATATAAGTATCTTGATAGATTTTTTTGGGAAGGGGTTGGGGGAGCCAATGAGATTGAAAGGTGTGTGGAATGGGTTAGAAGTGGTGTCCTTTTATAAGGGGGATGAGTGGGTTTTTAGGAAAGTGTGAAAATATTATTTTACTATATAGTGATAATCGGTTTCTAATGGTACATAACTAATTAATGTCGAATATAATATTACTCATTGTCAAAATAATATCATCCAATAAGAAGTTTAGAGGTTTTGTATATTGTTTTAATATTAATAATCTTACTTATTTAAATCATTTATTAATGAGGTAAATACTACATCATTATTATGTCATAAATAATTTAATTTATATAAGGTCTAAAAATTATTAAAAAACCACCATAATCTAGGAAATACTTTTAGCTTTCCAATGAATATTTATAGTTAAAAATATGACTTATATAACCCCATGTAAAAATTAATTTACTAAAAATATTTTTTATGTCATTTTTTACTTTAAGTTAATTAAAATAAAATGTCATTATCATTCATAAGTGGATCTATTGGGTCCCATAATCGACCCAAGGATTCCCATGGTCAACCATTACTCATCCAATAAGGTTAGTAAATGTGTTAAGATAATTTTTTATTATTATAATATTATTTTTATCTTAAATTACCCTATTTACCATTAACCACGGTAAATAAATTTCAAATTTTCTATTCACCAAAAAATTATTTTCATTTTGTTAAACCAAATTTTAATTAATTAGTTTAATCATGTCTTTTATATTTTTGAAATTAAACTCACAGAAATGGAAAAATTGTGTTTTATGGAAATTCACCTAGGAGGCGGGTAAAAGACGGGAAAAAGTTCAACAAAATTTTTATATATCTATACTTATTATAAAATGACTCCAATGAATTATATTGAAGTTATATACGTATTATGTATCTATTTTGACCAAAAATAAATTTTAATAAATTAAATATTTATTTAAATAAAAAGTCGATTTTAACCAATAACTCAATGTATTTCAATATTTATCAAAAATTTAATGTTTTCAGAAAAATACCAACATTTCACCTTATGATAATTTTGATATTTTAAATTAAAAAATTATGTATATTTTACCAAATTCAAAACATATAAGTTTCATTTATTAATTTAAAATTAATTCCTATTCTCAAAACCAAAAAGCGTGTATTTAAGAAATAATAACTAACAAAAGATTGATACTTGTTTATGTTCTATATAAATGTGAAATTATTTCCAATGAATAAAATTGGATTAAATTGTAAAAATATTATCTATTTATACTTACAAACCATTAAAATGTATAATTTAACAATACATATTATTTATATTAAAAAAATTGTTTACAGTTAAAATATAGCATTTTCAATATTCACCCAAATATTAAAGTTATCAGAAAAACACCAAAAATTTATTAAAAATAATTTTTTATGTGCCAATTCTAAAGAAGAATTTTATTTTTTCAAATTTAATATATAAAAGTTTCAAATATTAGATTTAAAAAGGGTTCTCCATTAAAAGGCGGTAAAGTTGCATTTTTTAAAAAATACTTCTTTTATTTGAAAAAAATGAATTTGTTTTTTATTTCATTAGGTCTATGAAAGTCATAATATGGATACTAAAATTATAAGGATTATAAAAAGTTAAAATTTTTGTTAATAATATTCATAACCTCTTTTTAACAGCTAGTTTTGTAAGTTGTGGTGTGCTTGAACTCGGTGTTGTGTGTAGTGAAAGTTATTGAATTTCTTTGATGAAATAACATACTATGAAATCTTGGGGTGTTACATTCTTACCTCGTTTGAAAAATTTCTTCCTTGAAATTTTAAATTGTTTTTCACAAATAAATGATTGAAAATTGAAAATACCTTTGTGGGAAAACCCACACACGAAATTGGGTTAGTAAAATTATGTCTTAATTAGAGGAAAGGGGGAATAAAAAAGTCACCACCAAATTATGATCTAGATTAAAAGAACATTGGTGGAAATTGGAGACCCATAATTGGAGGAATAATGTAAATATTTATAGGGTGTGATTGAGGTCATCAGTCACAAACAAATGTAGAATTGAGGGCCTAAAATCCATCAATCAATAATGATTTAAAATATAATCAGTTCAACAAAACATAAGGTATTAGGTTAAAAAAATTATTTTTAATATATCTTACCTAAATATTAAGAATTAATTTCATCATATAATAAGAGAAGAAAAAAATATATACTTTACATGTAGAGTTCCATCCTTTAAATAATTTCTACCACAAACTCAGCATTCACTATAAAAGATAATAGAATATAAATAATATTCTATTTATCCTATTAATATAGGGTTAAAAAATGAATTTATAATTCATATATTAGAACTTTTAATAAAACTACATTATTCAATCCAGGACATCACGTGGGCCCGTGGTATGTGATACAATCTTGTCTCCCTTCGGTTTCAAGTTAAAGTTTCATGACCTTGCATGATGCGACGGGTTGCCGCATAACCTCCATGTTTTCCTTTTTATGGAAATCCAAAAAAAAATCTTAAGAAATTAATTTATCTTAACAATATAATCCAATGTCAACCATAATCCATTCCATACTTTATACTTATCCAAAATAATTCTTTCTAAACACAGCTTCCAAAATTTATAAATATGTAAAACACAATAAAGATCTTTTTTCCACGTAATCACATGGGAATAACGTCATCATGTATTCTTTTAAATGATGGTACCACCCTTAATTAACATAGAAACCTATTGATTACATTCATGATCCCTTATTCCTTATAGAATACTAGATATATTCCTTGTATACAAAAATTTTGAATACTACAAAATGATGAAAAAAACAAACCAATAATTACTTCCAAGATAGTCAGGAATATATAATATAATTTAACCAAATCAACTATCTCTTATTCCAAAATTAATACCTTAGTATCTAGACCATATTAAGGTTTATCATTCCTCCAACCATATATTTTCCAAAAAAAATAACTTTTTGTTGAGTCACTTTTCATAAAACCATATAATGTCATATCCTCAATTAAATAGTACTATAGTACAATTGTTATTTATTTCCATAATTCATATAACTAGTATATCATTTACACAACACTGAAATGACATAATATTTTTACAATAACATAAGAACACTAGTCATTCCACTTCATATGTTGTAGTTTCAAAACATTATTATTATCTAATAGCATCATTTTTGGTATACTTTGATGATTTGGAAATTGATTCACCTAGAAACCCAACTCCTTGCAGATGAAGCATTATAAACATGTTGCCTTTTTCTTATCCTTGCTACCAGGTTCTTGGTGTCCTATTTCCCCACACTCATAACAAACTCTAATTCCTTTCAAGTATTTGACAAGGTGATTATTTCCACAGTTATCGCATATGTGAAAATCATTCTTTCCCTTCTTTCCTTTACTTATCTTTCTCTCTAATATCCTTTTCTTCTTTGGCATTCCTTCAAAGCCATTGTAATAAGAGAATTATTTACATATCTTATTGAAACATGATACTATTTAATCATATGTTGAGAATACATGGGAGACTATTTCCCTTATAAATGTTGGATTAATACCGTGAAAGATATGATCCTTCTTACTCTTTGGACCAAACGTATTACTGGTGTTCACATTCCTTCTACTGGGAGCCATTTCTGTACAATGGCATACACTAGGTCATTTTATAGATTGCAATGAATAATTCCATAATTGTAAAATACCAAACATAAATTTAACAGTTTTTGGATATAATCCATAATCCTAACTATTTTTTTCTTTAAGAAGATATATACTCGTAAATACTTCATAATAATTTGTAAAGAAAATGGGAACTATCCTAAGAATATATGTTGGGAGTATCGTAACCACGAGTTCAGCAAGGCCCATTACCATGCACTAGTTCTCATTCAACTCTAGATCAGAGTGGTGTTTTTAGGTTTATCCCTAGGTTTATCTATGCCAGAGCTACCTTTACCTACATGTATCCAGCAAGGGATGTATTTTCTTGGAAAACTCACAAAATATCCACATTACCAAAATTCTAGGATGTTCTTATACAATAATCCTCAATGTCTATCTTAGTCTAATGTGCTCTAATCAGAGTTTATCTAAATCTATTTTCCAATTTTATTGCTAAACATCATTGAATACCAACTGTAATGCCTCGACCCGAGTTATCTAGAGTCGGTTCATTATTACATAACATTGGAATGATTACAAGGAATCAAGTCCCAAAGGACCGATTTATTTAGCTGTATTGAAAAATAGATTACAAACATGAAGATGAATATTAAAACATGAAATGAAAAAAAATTAATTTATTCCATTAGAAACGTCCAAGCCTCTTATATTATGCCGACAAGTCACTCAAAACTAACATCTTCATATCCTAGGAAAATATAACATTAGAAATGGGTGATCTTAGATGCTTAATAAGGGTAAATAATTTAGTGGAATCTATAATCTTTTAAGGCAAGATGTGTAATAAAACAACATCCATTTAAACATAAACATGAAGATAATATGGAAAAAATAAATCAACCATTACCATAAAAACTGGCACATGGGTATTCTACTAGTCAGATAATCACTTGTAATGACTAATATCATAATGAGGGAATGTATAGTACCAGATTTTTATTTCTATGTCAAAGCATCATGCTAGGACCTATGGGCTAAATGTAATAGGACCCAAACCCAGAGATCCTCTGTTACCGAACTCCATCACGGAGAGCCTCTATAATCGGACTCTAACTCGGAGAGCTTCAATAACCGGACGCCAATCGAGAGGGTCTGTTGTAACTGGACCCCAACCCGGAGGGCTTAATTTTACCAGTACCCAACCCAGAACATACTAGTCCAATACATTGATCATATTAAAATGTTGAAATATAATATAAACATTCATATTAAAACTAGCATACGAAATGTCAATAATTTATCCATAATCCTTGAATGGTATAAAAATTACACCTCCATAGTCAAACATATCACAAATAATTCAATACAATATTAATGATTTGTATCATTTTAAATCAACTTCAAACAAGTTTAAAATCTAATAACGGATGTTGATATATATGAAATTGAACAGTATAATATTTGAGAGAAATATCCCTTTTTTGTGAAATCGTTTAAAATTCTCACAATTTATAAAGGCAGTCACTTAAAAGGGATTTTTGAATCAAAGTGTCCCATAACACTTTGAAACTTTTTAAATGAATTTCCATTTCAAAACATTCATGTCCATATAAATAAATCCTTAAAATCATTTTGAAAAAATGGGCATTAATTAAAAGGGTTTAGAAAGATAAATCTTTAAAACATTTAAAATGATGATTTAGTTAAATAGAACCTCCCACAAAACCTTAAAATATTTCTTTTGAAATAATTTTTATAAAATATAGATATCTATGATAAGTATGTACCATAAAATACTTACACATGAACAATCTTGGATAATAATGAAATTGAGGAAGTAACTCTTAACTCGTTGTAATCAATCGAGTCATAAGAAAAATAATTAATAAACACCAAATGAATCACAGAATATCATGGATATAAATAGAATCATGATAATATATATAAAATTGAAGTACACAATAGACCACATGTAATAATTAAGTGTTGAACAATGGAAATCTCAAGAAATTAAATGTTTGATAAGAAACCCCTTACCACGTGTCTGACATGACTCGCTCATATATTCTTTGTTTTTCCTTTAATTTGGGTAACTTCTTTTGTTTTGAACCAAAAGGACTTTTTGAAGTGACTTCTTCCTAAGGTAAGGCTTTTAGTTTTAAGATAGGGATCTTGAGAGCTTATTTGGGTAGGGGTTGGACGAGCCAAGGGTCTTGAGAGGTGTCCAGAATGGGTTATAAGTGGTGTCCTTTTATAAGGGGGAGGGGCTCTTTAGGAATGTTTGAAAATATTATTTTATTATATAGTAATATTTGGTTTCTAACGGCCAAAAACTAATTAAAGTAAATGATAAAATTAATCATGGTAAAATTAAAGTCATCCCATAAGAATTGGACAAGTTTTGGATATAGTTCTAATCATAATAATCTTATTTATTTAAATCATTTATTAATGAGGTAAATACTACATAATTATTGAGTCATAAATAATATAATTTATTTAAGGTCTAAAAATTATAAAAACATACCATAATGTAGGAAATATTTTTATATTTCCAATTGATATTTACAGTTGAAAAGATTACTTATATAACTCCATGTAAAAATTGATTTACTAAAGGATATTTGTTTGCGTCATATCTTCATTTATTTGATATTAATTAAACTAAGGTGTCATTATAATTCATGATTGGCTCCATTGGCTCACAAAATAGACCAAAGGATACCCGTGTTTGGCCAGGACTCATCCAATAAGGTTTAGACAAGTGTTAAGGTAATTTTTTATTATTATAATATTATTTTTACCTTCAATTACTCTACTTACCTTTAACCGTGGAAAATAAAAGTCAATAGTTACTATTCACTGAAAATAATTATAATATTATTTAACCACATTTTACTTAATGAGTTTTACATTATGTCTCAGATTTTTTAAATTCAACTCACCAAAATGGTAATATTATGGTTTATTCGAATTTAAAAATTCTTCTAGGAGGTGCGTAAAAGACAGTAAAATGTTCAATAAAATTTTTATATATCTAAATTTTTTATAAAATGACTTCAATAAATTATATTGAACTTATATATGTATTATATATCTATTTTCACCAAAAAAAAATGTAAACAAAATAATTAATTATTTAATTAAAAAGTCGATTTTAAGAAAAAACTCTATGCTTTTCACTATTTATAAAAAATTGAATGTTTTCAGAAAAATACCAAAATTTTACCCTAATATAATTTTGATATTCTGAATTCAAAAATTATATCTACTAATGAAAATTCAAAACCAAGAAGTTGAATTTATTAATTTAAAATTAATTCCCGTTGTCGAAACCAAATAGCGTGTTTTTAAGAAATAATAACTAACAAAAGATTGATACTTCTTTATGTTCAATTTAAAGGTAAAATTATTTACAATGAATAACATTGTATTAAATGGTAAAAATATAATCTATTTATACTTCAAAACCATTAAAATCTATAATTAAACATCACAAATTATTTTGATTACAAAAGTTGTTTTCAGTTAAAATATATTATTTTTCACTATTCACCCAAATATGAACGTTATCAGAAAAACACCAAAAAATTCTTGAAACTAAATTAATATGTCCTAATTCTATATTAGAAGTTTATTTTGTCAAATTGAATATATAAAATTTTAAAATATTGGATTTAAAAAAGAAATCTCCATTAAAAGGCAGTACAATTTCATTTTTTAAAAAATAATTCTTTTATCTAAAAAAATGAATTTGTTTTTTTTTCATTATGTCTAAGATACTCATAATATGGATTATAAAATTATAAGGATTATATAATGTTCAAAATTTAGTTAATAATATTCATAACCCCTTTTGAACGGCTAGTTTGATAAGTCATGGTTCATTGGAACTCGGTGTTGCGTGTAGTGCAAGTTATTTAGTTACCTTAATGAAATAACGTACTAGGAAATCTTGGGTTGTTAAAATTTAAGAGTGATATCATATATATGTTCCTAGGAAAAATCCAGAGAATACTTTGATTTTTTTTATGAGTTTTATTGGTTTTTATGTTATCACTAGACTAACGCTTTCTATCTTTATATCCCATACTGGGTTTTATAAACATCCCATGTTTTAAAAATGTTTTTCACTGAACATAATTATGGGTAAGAGAAGTAAAGGATTCTTGATGTTTGATATGGATTTTTGTCATGGAAATCATGCTTTATGTTTTAATGTTTTATATTTTTTTTAAAATGGAAACTCTTTTTAGTAGTATCCTATTGTATGATTTTGGTGTGTTATTTATTTAATGTATCATAATTCTCAAGAAATATAAAGTAAAAAATATTCTCAGTGTGTAATAATGTATATTTTTCACTATAATTCATTAATATATATCGTTTTAAGGTCGGGTCCTTATAGTTATACCAAAGGATATTGAATCTAATAAAAGCATGTTCAGTTTAACATGAGGATTACCTAATTCATTGAAATGGGAATTACTGTGAACCTATATTGAAACTCCTAGGGGATATACTTTGATTAATTCACAATTTCTTTACAAACTATTTTTATGGACTTGATAATATTTAATGAAATAAAATCATTCCATAAGATATCATGATTAGAATTATGATATTGTACATGAATATGTTTTTTAATTTCTGATAAGTGTATGTAATGTTTGTGTATTATAAACTATGTTCCATAATGTCATGATGTAATCTAGTGTATAAATTTTTCAAGAAATAGATCCTAGTAGAAGTAATGGGAATTGTATCGAAGCACATATTCCATACTTGTATTTCCATACAAAGAAATATAATGATGTTGGAGATTGAGTTATTACTAGAATTCACCAAATTATAACCATATTAGTGGAGTTGACTCAGGTTACGAGCAATAACATTTACTATGTGGATAATCCCATTGATCCACAACATGGGACCATAATGTTATACCACTTATGGAATCCATAACACCAATCATTAAATATTTATAAAAATTCATTTGCATCTGATTAATGGATTAGTTCCTTAGAAAATAAATTACTTGATCTGGGTATTAATGAAAGGGATATTGTTTTCATGGATATTTATTATCTCTAATGATATGAAGATAAATGGTACTCATTGATTCAAAACACTAAGGATTAATAAAAAATAAAAAGAATGGAATGGAATTATTTTTGTTACTATTCAGGGAGAAATGTTTTCACCATGATTAATGAGTGGATATGGAGTTAAAATTATTTAATCTATGAAAAAATTAATATGGAAATATTTCTATGTTGAAGAAAAATTTAAAGGGTCAGGAAGGCTTGGAAAAGACTATATAAATAATCCAAAGAGAAATTTTGACCATTTCATTGATCTGTTAAATACAATTACTCAAGTGGAACTATTTTCCAAAATATATCCTCCATACGAGGACATAAAATCATGTTCTATAAATTTAGAAAAATATTTATCCAAGTCTCATGGAATCAAAATGAAGAAATATAAGAAGGGTATGAGATAGAAATCATATGATAAAGGGGACAAGATAATGATCGATTTTTTTCACAAGTGATATTTATGGAATGAAACATCATATTAATTTGTTAATGTGAATGAGAGTTTGTTAAATGTGAATAGATAAATCCTACCATTATCATGACTTAAAGGGAAAGAAAGATGTTTCCATTGTTAAATGTTTTGACTATTTTGAGATAATGAACTACACAAATTAATTCACCAAGTATAAATACTATATACCTTAGAAGAAGCTAATGTATCAATGATAAGTTTATACTATTAATATAGATAATTTAGATGGATTAATGTTCTTTTGTATTTGGATTCATGAATTATATTGTATAATTAATTTTTTAAATGATACTCTAGAAATTGATATGGACAGTAAAACTATGATTCATCTTTAATTATTTTAAGACCAGTCTTGAATGGTAACATGAAAAATGAATTAGTGGAAATGTGTTATTTTTAGAAAACAAATTATTCGGAGAATATAACCATTAATAAGTTCACGATGTTGGGATAATAATGCTAAATATAATTTTCTTTGATATTATTAATGACCATGAAATTTGTTAGGGATTTTATAGTTTATGTAATATGTCCTAGAGTTTACTACATGTTTGGAATTACGTAATGTATTTCAAAACCAAGGATGTTTTTCAGAATAATTCACGGTCTCGTTATTCTTTAATAGTGATTAAGATATTCATATATTTTGAATGTGAATTTAAGATCAAAATTATATATTTGGGGGAAAATAATGTTTATTTAGTGACATTCCTTCTAAATTTTCTGACATCGATTTGTTTTAGCCATGTTCTTATGATTCTTATGGTTAACCATTTGTGAAATGGATTATGTCTAATTTTGAGAGTTTTTATTACTTTATTAGTGATCAATTTATTATATCAAATATATTTTCCTTACCATTTTGGTTTTCGTAATAGTATGAGTAATATCATGTAAATATTTTATAGATATTATGATCTATTAGATATTAATTATATTTATTTTGGCATTAAAAATTCTTAATTTATATTTATTGCTTGGAAAAATAGATTATTTATAAATTTATTGAAAAAAATAATGTATGAAGTTTTAAATATATATTCTCGTGTTCAATATCAAAATAGGAAATAATATATAAACTCTAGGTAAATGATCTTAAATGAAAATTTTGATATTTTTTCCTTCGTGTCTGATGAACCAATGGTCTTTTCAGTCATAAAAAAAAATTGGACTTTTTTGAAAGTCTATTGATTATTCCCATTACTGTGATAATTGATTTCAATCACTCTCCACAATTATTTATTCTTTTCTACCAATCCCATATATTTACTTCCCACCAATGTTATACTATTTTGAATCATAGTTTGTGTTATTATAAATAACCTTAATAATTATCTTAATCTCTTATAAAGAGATTTTTTCATTTCCTCTTTTTATGTGGGATTTCAAAAAAAAGGTTATTCAAATTTCAAACCATGGATTACTAAGGTCAATAATAAATTGTGAGGATGAAATTTATTTATTGGGGTAGAATAAAACTCTTATGATTTTAAATTATGAATTTAATGTTGTATGACATATAAGGAATGAAAAACCACTATTAGAAGAGAATTTAACACCCCAAGACTTAATGATATATTTACTATAAAATTATTTCAATATCATCAATATCATGCGATGCACACAATTTTGTGTTTAAACAAAACCCAATATTCTATTAAAATATAATTATTTAAACATTAAAATCATGAACTAGATATTATGTTGGAGGTTATGAATAAGTATTAATATATTATAAAAATTATATGGTTTAAAATTTTATAATATAATTTCAATGGTAATCTATTAATTAGAAATAAAATATGAATCATGCAAAACAAATGTCTTTTAAAAAACTACATTATTCTAAAAGGTTGTTCATCCATGGTTTCTAAATTAAATTTAAAAATAAAATATAACAATTTCCAAAATTTATTTCAAAAAAATCAGCTTTTTTAATCTAAATACCAAAATTATATTTTGGTTAATTTTGGGGAATTTTTTGAAAATATTTATTTTTTGATGAGTAGTTAAAAATATTAAATTTTACTCAAAACTACCTTTTCATTAAATCAATTTATAAAGATAAAATACGTTTTAAATTTACATAAATGAATTATTAGTCTATTAAACCTTTAATATGGTCATGGTATTATTTGAAAATAATGTGTTTTTTTAATAGTTTAATTTTCTTCTCTAATAAAAGGACGCAACATCCAACCATTCATGTAACACTTCACCTTATAAATACTCCTTGAAAATATTCTATTTTTATATCCCTAAAACCCACTTCTACCTATATATTCTTTTTTACCTTATGTTTTCTTATGGTTTTCACTACCGACGAGTTTTACATGATAAAACTAATGCATCTAACATGAGTATTAACTTCAATAAGTAATTAATTTTATTATAATCTTAACATAATTCATTTATATAAAAATTAATAATTAAATTATTACCATTATTATAATTAAATATCATTATTTTAATTATACAACAAATATTCAATCATTTCTGTCCACTATGAAAAAAATATCATCAATCATGTGTCTGTGCAGAGTATTTGATCGATGACGCAATGTGGTTCTTTCCATCCCTGCCTCTCGAGGTATGTCTGAAAGACGGATTTTATGAATAAATAGGTTTTATATTTAATAAGTGAAATTTTGAAATAATCTTTTTTCATATTCAATCATTGATTCTATTCATAGATAAATGTGATTATTACACATGTGTAAGTCTGGACTATCGTATCCATGGAAATAAATTCATTTTTCTTAACCACCCATCTTGTATAGTAATTATAATTTTTATAACAAAGATATATGATTCCTATTAAAAAATTTAGATCCTATAAATGATTTATTAATATTTTATAATATCATTTTCTTTCTCATTCATTCATCAAAACACAATCTTGTTTAGTTCATTTTTAATAACTAAATGAGTGATGTTTTAATCATTTTCCCCTGAAAGAATAAGGAATGATATATTTTAATAAAAATATAGTACTATTTTATTCATTATTTAAAACAATATTATATAGTTGTAATAACAATATCTAATGATGTTATTATTATTTCACCAATTATTACTTAAACTCTCAAAAACGATCTCATATTCGATTTTAACATAATAAATCATTACTAAAAATCCTAATAAATTAATTGTTATTTTATAAACCAGTTTCAAACATCTAATTCAATATCATTTATGTTATTAGAGTGACTAAATTTGGATTAATAATCATTAAAAACATAGAAATTACAAAACTAGTTTAAAAAAATCATGTTTTATTACACCCAACTTTGAACATATATGATAAATTACTAAGAAAAAAGTATTTAATAGTTATAAAATAATACTACTAAAAAATATATAAATGAATAATTCTATGAAATGTGTGACTATGGTATTTATTTTTGTGATACAATTGGTTAGAGGAATTAATATAAGTATGTGTAAACTTAAAAAAAATTCATGACTCAAAAATGTAGAGATCAATCATTTTTCATGTTGTCAATGAACAAATATTCTAAGCATTATATGCATTTTATGAGTTTTTTTATTCATGTAGTGAAAGTTATTTTCTTGATCTGATGTTTGATGAATCTTTATTGATACCCATCTGTCATATTATATTATGTAATGTTGTATAACTGGATTTGAATATATAAATCAAAACATATTTCTCTTGAGAAATTAAATGAATTCCCAACAACATGAGACTCTTCATTAGTGTATATTTTCCAGTTATCTTAATATTAACTAATTCAGAAAATCATAATTTATGCATAACATATGTCTCAAAAGGATAACACTCTATCTTATTTCGAAGTCAATGGAGTTAGTGAGCATAGATTTATTTTTTATAATGTTATATGGTGGTCCCAACAATGATTATAACTTTTTATTGAATATTTCCTAAATTTTTTCCAAATACTAATATAGGGGAAGTGTTTGTTGTACTATAATTTATTTTTCTTAGGTTACCATCTTATGGGTTTTTTCATGATTGGTTATGTTATTTTTTGGGGGTTTTAAACTAAATTATTACTGTGATGTAGTTTAGGGTCTTTTACCTCAGGCCTTCTATTGTTGTAGTTTTATGACCATTTAACAATGACCTTTTATTTCTTTTTTTATGTTCTTTTCACATAGACTGTCTATTTTTGTAGTTTAGTGTATTTTTTCATGGAGATTATATGGCTGGTAATATTCCATTTGTGATGTATCATTATCTGTGTAGTTTAATGTCATAAGGTATAGAATTTTTTTCTTAAATTTATTGTTATGTGTTAAGGACTTAAAATATGATATGTAGTTTAAATTATATCTTCCATGACATAAATTACTATGTATTTTATGGTATTATTGCAAGAAATTATTATTTAATATATAATATTGGGAATACGTACTAGGGATGACCTAAAATACCCAAGGGTGGGGAGTTTGATGTGGTGTTGTCGAGGCTCATGAGGATTAGAGTTCCTTTCCTGTAAGGAGGAGATGATTATAGTTGTTAGGTAAAATACCTTATTAATTGATAACAGGATCAACAAGAATATTCCATACTCTTTTCTAGGGGACATAGAAGATTTTTGGTTTTAATATTGGTTGAGGGAAAAAAAGGGATCCCAAGTCCGCCTGGATAGTTGGAGAATGGGTTGAGTAATTCATAACCCAAATGTTTGAGTCGACGAACTTGTAATGGGGTCAGAATACTAGTCATGACCCACAAAAAGTGAGGTGGCATGTTCTTCCTTGATGTACCTATAGATAACAATGATCATAGTTACTTCCATTTGATGAAGAGATGTCTCTGGTTGGTAGTTCTAAGATCTTATGCATCGATAGCATTGCCAAATAGAAGTATCACCACTCTTTTCTAAGGACCATGAGAGTTTTTTGAATACTAAAGAATTTAGATTATGGCGTTGGATTTTGAGAAAAAATTATCATGGGAGTGTTTTGGAACCCAAGGGAAGTTTAGTTCTTAGTAGGGGAGATCAGTCCCCACTTTGTGGTTTCAAGTCATGGGGTGTGGTCCATAAAAACGTTTGAGAATGGAGTGTCACATTTATCTATTGAGAAAGGGTATTGTATATAATGATACAATGTTGAAGAAATCAGATCATCATGAATAATTTGGTTATGGGGAATCTAGAAATTGGTCTAAAGATCTTGGGCCACAAGGACAGAATGTGAAAATTGTTCCAAGAGTGACCGAGAACACACAAAGGTGATGAGTTATTTCGTAGTGATGTCCAACTTAGAAGGATAAGAAATAGCATTTATCAAGGAAATTATACATTTTTTTGATAAACCTAGGTGCATATTTTGGATCCCTAGGCATCAATTCATATACATACAAAGGGTCCCTTAAAGAATGAAATTAATTTTCAAGGCCCATGGAAGATTTACGGTGGCCCTAGGCACTCAAATTCTGATGTGTGATTTGTGGAGAATTTATAATTAAATGAGGTTTTGATCACCATGAATGTAGTTCCACAACCTAGTGAACATTTATTCATGATTAGGATATGTGAAAATCATTAATATAACTCAATCTAATAACATATGGTCTAGAGAGCATGGTTCGACTTCTACTAGAGCCACAAAGAGGGCCCTATGAGATTTATGACTCATTAATTTGTTCCAAAATTAGTTTGTAAACTCTAGAGATGATTATATTATGGAGAAAAGGCATTCAACTATCTAACACATTGTGGGTTTTCAACCTGCATAATTTTTTGGGTCTTTCAATAGATGTTTGTTTTCATGTGATTTGGGCTACGAAATTCTTGGGTATAAGTTCATATGGATTTGAACAATGGAAGGGATGTTTATGGTTATTATTCACATCGACAAAATAAGAGGGGAATGTTTCTCAACAACCAGAATTGGATACCCATGGTCCGTAGTACAACAACATATTTATGATCAATAGTTGAAAACATTGTAATTCGTTTACCAAGGTTTTGAAGTCACAGGGAATAATATGGGACATTCACACTAGGGAGGACCCAAAAAAACTAAAGGGAATATTTCCAATATGGAAATGTTAGGGATCACAATGATAAGACTTACTTTCATTCTAGGTGATAAATATTTTGGTTGGGGATCATAGGAGCTTATACAGGAGCCATATGCATACAAAGATAGTCATAAAAGGGTCCCCTAAAGCAGTAATTCCATCTTCTAGGTCCATGAAATATTTAAAATAATTCTAGGATATCAAATCATGATGTGAGATTTATGGGATGGTGGGAGTAAAGGATAGAAGAGGCATCACGTAATCTAGATGACTGAGGAAAGGATATTTTGGTCTTTTGATAAGTGATTTTTGTGGGCTATGGTATGAAATGTTTATCCTCATGTAGTGGAGATTCATTTTCAGGTAGCAGTAATTTCATGTGACCAAGAAATTTTCCTGGTATTTTATTGTCATGTGGTAAGGGTGTTCGTTTTATATGCCTAGAACATATGAAATTTGAGTTACATTTTTTCATTTATGTTTTTCATATAAAACTAGAATTAGATATTTGGGAATTTTTACATATCATGTGATATCATGAGTCAAGGCACACAATTTTTTTGAAAGATAGTTCCCCATATAGGTTTTTCATATACATATAGATGGAGTAAATTGTTGTTGTATATGGATGCACATAAGATTATAGGATCCATGTGTTACTATGTATCCTATGATAAATTATTTAAGATAGTTTTAGTTCATTAATGTGAAACCCTTCACATTTTTTGGACCCAGACCAAAATGGGGTCATTGTTACCCTTGATTGTTTTAGCTAGGACCAGTATTGGATATCTGGGTGTCAATATGTATCATGGGATGATAGGAATAATTCCACATGTAGTTCTTATGAAACCATGCAGTTTAATGTCCTCAGTAGATGATGTTGTCACCATGACATGAATAAAGAATATTGTGACCAGGCCCCATAATTGATGTTTGGGATTAAGTAAATTTCTTATTAAGATTGGAACTAAGCCAGATGTAGTTCTTGATTTAAAGACACTCTATGTAGACCTAACCCATATACTGAGAGGGTCATTGTTATCATTGATTGTTGTAGATCGAGCTAGAATTGGAGATTTTTATGTCAATATGTATCCTATAATTTGAAAAATAAATCCACATGTAGTTCATGAATGGGGATGTCGTGGGAGACTAAGAACCATAAAAGTGGTCATTTTGGACGAGGTCTGTAGTAATGCACAATTTTATTTCATGCACGATACATCAAATGTGAAATTTAAAATCAGGTGGAAATGGATCATGGGGAAGCTGTTATGTTATTGAGTCTATGACCATGACAACGCAGTCATGAGAGGATATGTCTATATAATACATGGAATCCATTACAAAAATTTGTAAGACTGTGTCTTCAGGTTCATTATGTAAAAAAAATAATGATAAAGGATCCTTTATCTACATGAAGAAATTAGAGAATGGATAAAGGAAATTTTTTGTAATGTTGTGGATAGACCATGAAATGGGATCTCCAAATCCATTCAAATATCATTATAGTGATAATAGAGCTATTTGTTTTTCTGGAATACTCATGGAGTATCGCGTCATTTAGAAATTACACCAGACTTGTAGTTTAACATTATGTGGCTTGGAAAAAGGTAAGTTGATGTGATAGAAGATGAATATTGTGATGAGGCCTAAGAATAATAGTTTGGGTGTCACTTTTTATCCTATTATTTTAGAAATGAATCCATGTATAATTCTTGTATGGGAATTCTATATGTGGATTAGACACACACATAGAGTCGGGGGAAAATTCATTTATGTTTTTTATAGTAATATCTTGAATGTGATGAATCATCAATAATATTCTGCTTACTATGAATTTTAATGTCCTATTGAGGAATACTCTAATTATGTTTCGCATCATACTGTTAGAATGTATTCTTTATTGTTTAAAACCATGTGGTTTGGATTCAATATGTTGTGAAGTTTAACATCTTTCTTCCCTAACCAAAGCCATGTGGTTTAAAAAATTGTTGTAAGGATTATGTATGTAAATTTTAACTTCATATTGTCATGATGTGGTCCATAAATTTTAACTTAATCTGGAAATTATGCGGTCTATGTAGTTCAACATCATATAGTCCGGACTTGGTCCGTAAAATGAAATATCATATGTTCATGACGTGTTCCATTCAGATTAACATCAACTGATCAGGACATAGTTTGACGTGTTTAACATCATATTGTCATGACGAGGGTTAATTTGAAGGAATATGTGACAATTATTTCATAATAAATCTTTAATTTTGTGGGGGTGTTACACTCTTCTCATCCACTATGACTAGAGAATAAGTCATGTGGTGATAAACCATATGCATTATAAAAGATAATTACAGTTTTAGTTCCTTATTAAGAGGTTTATTTCCTGGTGTCATTGGGGTTATGAGAACCAATACATGTTCTCTTGTAATTACTAAATGGAGGAAAACATTTTTAGATAGGTCGTATTGTTCAATAATGATGGGCTTTGAGGTTGTTCAATGTATGAAACTTGTTCTAATCACACTATTATAATTCAACCTACCACTATTGATATTCGTCATCATCTTAGAGTTTTAGGTAGATAAATATTCAATATTTGTTCTACTATATTTCTTTGTGGAATTATACCTCAGTTCCATACACCAATGAATGCATAGTTTCTTGTGTAGAAGTACGTGTGGTGGTATAGTAGGCCCAAAAACCATGGAGGATATTTTATGACTTTGACATTGTATCCCTGTCACATTATTCTAGAGTATATATGAAAGAGTCTCACTGAATTCCTTTATCTTTTGATTTTCCACCATGTGATAGTGGTATGAATGATTGGAATTTATGTTTTACTACTGGTAGAGTTTCTTCGACTCTGTAGACCTGAAGATGGTATCATTTCCCATCAATATCAAGCGAGGGACTCTAAGCCTAGTGAAGATATGGGACATTATGAAGTTGATTACATTCATTATCCTAGAATCCTTAAGGGGTATTTCCTATGTCAACATGGAATATAAGTCTGTAATAGTAAGGATGTACTTAAAGTTCTTATTCATTTCTGAGGGATATGGCCCAACATCATTCAATCCCAATATGTAAAATGAATAGGAATATTTATACATATTAATCAATTTTGTGGGTTGATGGATGAATTTATCAGGAATCAAGAATGCATGAAATTTTCAAGTGAATTTCTAATTGTCTTGTATAATGGTTTTCATGTATTATCCTATCCTCATATATGAAATGAGGGCTTGGTTCTAAACAAATGAGTTCCAGAGGAGCCTACGAGGACATCTTCCATGAGTGTGGGAATCTCCATTTTTTTGATGAATGAGAAATGATTCTACCAAAGCCTTTATTTTTTAGGTATGTTTTTTCATTTGAACTATCCCATTGTATAATGTTCTTTGATTGATGTAAAATATGTTCCCTTTTTTTCATTTAATTAGAAAAGTACCATTTATGAGATAATCAATTATGGGATCCTTCTATCTAGCAGTTTCTATTGGTATATCATACTTTGTGTAGGTGTTGACAAGATTAATCTCATTAATATTACATTTGATGATCAATGAGAATATGCTTTAGTGCATGATGTGAAAGATCTCTTCCTCCTCATCAAGGACATCCAGGACTGTCGCTACATTAGCCAATGCATCTGCACAAGCATTCTCTAAGAAGAGGACAAGATGCACTATTGGAACAAAATGGAACTCTTTAATAATTCCTCAACCATAACAAGTGATAGGGTCTTATTCTTACTTAATGATTGAATATTCTCTACTTATCTACAATATCAATAGCTCGAAATATTCTTTTATGTACTATTTGGCTATTTTTAATTCTAGGTCTAGTTCCAAGCCAATGATGTGCGATTTTAATTATTCCTAATTATTAGTGAAACCTTCATATAGCTAGAAAATACTGGGAAAATTTCTTTTTTCAATAGAATAAAATATATAATCATTATGAACAACTGATTTAGTTTTCTGTTTTTCCAGTCTCTAGCTAGTAGAATAATGGTTGGCACCATCAATATTCATCTCCCACATCCATGGAGTGTAATGGTTATTGAAAACCTTCTTATCTAGATGCTCAATATTCACTGGTGTAAATTTATGGGTGGGATGTTATGTGGGGAAATAATATAGGTCCTTCCCTTTTACTGACTTCTGTAACATTAAATGAATGTAAAACTATTGGGGAATGACTTCCCCTTAAGAAAGATTTCCAATCAGAATATGAAATCCAAGGATGTACTTGAGAAGATTGATATGATATACCAGTTGGACATCGTGGTTCTCCATGTAATTCCTCATCTAGTTCACTATAAAGATGAGTGAGAGGTAGTTCTTCTCAACAATTTCTCAAATCCTAAGAACATTCATCTCTAGTAGTAGAGTATGTTCTCATTCTGCACATCATTTTTCTATATGATGAGAGAATATAGTTATCGTTTGATGGATGACACATATAAAATGAGTATTTTTCCTTCCAAAAATGAAATCTAAGATGGTTATTGAAGTAGGAAATTCTCGAGACTCTCAAGGGCTTCATTTATGTCATTATACCATTTATAGGTGATTCTATTTTTCATTATCTTGGGGAAGGGGATATATTTTTCTTCCATGTTGGCTACGAAACACTAAATGTATGTGAGGGGAAGTTGGATCCCCCTTGGTACCATGAGACTATAAGGGGGTGACTTCTCTAGGAACACACTAGTCATCTCAGGGTAGACCTTGATGTAATGGTGGTATACCAAAATTCCAAACAACTTCCTAGATGTTACCCGAAAAGTTAATATATACAGATTGAACATCATACTATGTTTACAAATCATTAAGAAGACTATTTCAACATCCATTTAGTTATAACATCACTTTCATGATTTTACCACAAGGGCATTAACATAACATTTATCTATTTATCCCAACAACAGTTTAAAGATATGATGCATGGGGCATTGATAATGTGTTCCAATGTTTATTAACCCAATTTCAAGGACCTAATTGAGGAAGATACCCCAGGTTACTCTAAATGTAGTGGTTTCCTCATCTACATGATCCATATTAATCTGATTATACACTGAGTACCCATCCATTGGATGAAAAGAATTTGAAGAAAGCAGTTTCATTGATCAAGAGTTCTATGATTGGAAATGGGAATTCGTCCTTGGTAAGTGTCAATTAAGGTATATAAAATTAATTAAGTCCTTAATCATCCAGTTTATTCAATATTTGTAAGATATTGGAAATATGTATTTGGTATTCCACTTCTTAAAAGATGTTTTATTTGATAAATTTTCCAATATCCACTTCATCATTGGTTACATGAGAGGTGTACAACATCCTAGTTACATTCATGAAACATAGAAGTTAACATGTATGAATTGATGGTGTGTATCTAAAATCTATATTTATTTCCTGAATTTATATATACTTCTAATATAATACATAATTTTATTTCAATATATATTCAATATACATCATTTCTCCACTAGAGTAATTATGGAACTAATCTGTGTAGGCCATGATTCCCATTCTTTTCCCATATTTACCTACCAAAGATCATCAATAGTGGTGGGTACACCATTATAAAATATAGGAGGGTGTTCCTAAACTCATCCTTTATTTCTTCTATATCTAAGTCTATAGAGTAACACTCAGATGATGTAGAATATTTTAGGGACTATCATTCACTATCGGGGCGAGAGGGGCCATGGGATGAGATGATATCACTAACTACTATTAGAGTCATTTTATAGAGATTATATAAATAAGTTTCTCTAACTCATTCTATATAGATTTAAGGGTCTTGGAAATCATGGATCTGGTCTATTTCCTTAATTAGATTTATGGGTAGCATATAATAACTGTTAAGAACCCTCTAGGGATTTACATTAGTGGTCCCCAATCCATTTGTGGCTACAACCCATATGTTATCATCCATCATTGGTTATTTTAGATACCTCTATAGAAATTTTCCTCAGACCATGTGGCTAATAAAGACTCAATGTTGGAACTATCACTATGTAATATGCCTACCATTTCATCTATGTGGAATATAAAACACTAATTGAATTTTTAAGGTACTCCCACATGGTTCTACAGCCAAGAGCTTATGATTAGGATATCATATGATATTTCTCTCTAGATAACCATGAAATCATTGGTATATTTTAGATACCCAATCTAATATTTGATATTTATCTTACCAAGTGGTCTATTATCACTCTTATCATACCATTGAATGATCTGATTTGTGGAAGACAAATGTCCCCCACTATATCCCAAATATTAGAAGGTATATATGAATATGTGTATGATCTCGAAACCATTTTCAATCATATCCCATTATATGTTGACATTGTGAAGTAAAAAAAAGATAAAGATATAGGTTTTATCCCTGGATGACCTCCTCCAAATATTTCTTTGTGAATGATATGGAGAAATTGAATTCTAAATATACAGTCTCCACACTTTGAAACTCAGTTGTAGTGACTTCTATCTCAAATTCATGGGTGATATGAAGGTCTTTAATTATTTCTTCTAAGAGTTATTTTAAATGTAATAGATCATCCATGATTGAGAGATTGGATGAAAACATTGTCTTCTTTCAAAAAATGTCATTCTTTTGTGCCATAAGTCGAGGCATCCCAAGGAGGGGTTTCCCATTATTATATAGATAATGACTTGGTTAATATGATGTATAAATCATTAGTGATTTTTTATAGGTTGAGGGACAATATTCTACAAGTTTCATAATTCACATCATCCATCCCAACTGTCTAGTTGGATTGGACAATTTAACTAATGTCACTCGTTCATGTGAGATTACTACATGAAGATGACCACTGGAGGGTTCTATGAAATCTCCATGTCTCATTTGGACTTTATAGAGTGATTTCCCATGGGTATCAGCTGTATTTATGTCCTTAGTGGGGACCTGACTAAAATATTCTGTCTGGCTATACCCACGTTCTCTTATATACCTAGAACTCATGTGCCTTCGGCCTACGACTCCCCAATCAGAAATGGGGAACTTATTCTCAAAGGAATATGCATCTTTGTATAATGTTTAGTCTAGGTGTACCACATTAAGAAACCCCAAAATGGTCACTTCATCCAATGAGGATTTACTTTTCTTGGGTTGTAGTCATGCATTAGAAATTTAATAAATGTAATCTTCAAGAGTCAGAGACTATGCCAGAGCAGAATATGAAACTTTCTATTCTATCTCTTTATATGTCCAATGATTATGTCCACCCCTAGGAGGTGTATTTATGGTCACCACTCTAGTTCATGTAACCATAATAGCTATACAATGTTTTTCTCTCATGGTTCCATGAGATAAGTCAAATACATTTCGGGTCATCCAGTGGATGAACTTCAATCCATGCATGGCCAGAAATTTTTTCCAATATCCTTCTTATTTTGACTAGGAAAGGGTTATGCAAGACACCTGTAGCAGGGAGTTGTCCAACATAACACTTACATAATATTACATACCTTGTAAGAAGACATTGAAGATGAAACATTCCTCAATGTTGTGACCTGGACATCTATAGAAAGGTACGTAGTTGGGATAGATAGTGAGGTTAACATCATTGGCCTTTCCAGGTTATGGATGCAGGATAAGGTTATTATCTATAGTTATAGGAAAATAACCAGAGACATGTTCATTTTGGAGTGACTATGTTTAATTCATCTATTCCTCAAATCCTAGATGACCCTGATCTCTTTTTTCCTCTATTCGTTGGGGATTTTATTGTTACTAGAACTTGATAGGAGGTGAAATTCGGTTCGATAACTCCCTAGGTTCTTGAATGGGTATAGCTACTAGTTTTAGCAAAATTGTTTTAGTTTCTTCCATTTCTAGCATTTCCCCTATGTTGAGTTAATTATTTGATACTTACTATGTGTACAATGCATAGTGTCTTCCAAATAATGAGATGTATATTTAAACTCATGGAATCCACTTGGATTTTTTATTCAAATTAATGGTGTATTAAGCTTATCTAGGAGGATTTAATCACAATGATCTACTAATTGTCCTAGATAGTGAGGGATTTCTATGGAGTATTTTAAACCATTACATTATGCTATGATTTTAGGGATGTAATCATTTTTCTGATTGAATTTTTTTATGTCAACAATTGTTGTTTTCCTTAGCATGGAAATGAACTTGTAATCGAATTAACGATTAAGGTCTTCCCATCAGAAAATGGAACCTTATAGAATAATATTGTATCAAACAATGGTTGTCTATATTATAGTCATTATTAAACACATCTTTTCTGTCACATCCTTTTGATCTTCACATCCCATCATCGTTCCTCGTTGAGACATGCAGTGTGTGAGATTTTGTTCTAGGTGACCCACACTGTAAATGGTGGATAATGAAGGATTTTACAAATTGTTTGAGGGAAAATTGATATCCAACCATTTGGGATATAGATTTTCTTTAATATATAGTTATACATGTATCCCTTACATGGGTTCCATTAAATTGTCTTGGGACTCAGTTGCATTGGATAGTTCAACCAGTAGCACTGGAATTGCTACAGATTTCATTGGGTGATATGGACACATTGGTTTTAGTTATTGGAGACCCTCACAAGTGTCCTCATGAAATAGTATCCTTCTATGTCGACATTATTCCTAAACTATTGATTTCTCCACCAGAGACTAATGGTGTTTGTTTGGTGAGGTTGTTCTGTGACCCATGGGGATTACAGATATAACTGATTTTCGAGAATGATCACTGGATAAAAAAACATGATCTCGAGTCTAGTGTTGTTTATGAAAGATGTGTCAATTTTTAGGGGGATAACCAAGAATCATGGAACCTATTAGTGTATCATCATTGGGTAGATATATGATCAATCAAATACGCATCGGTAACAAAATTTTCATTTCAATCATGTTTTACCCATTCTTCTCATGTGGACAAGTAATGGGGAGGATGGACTTATTTCATGAGAACCTAGATTATAGAGGATCAATCTATCATTCTTATCATTTGAAATATTAATGTTGGGTCCATATTTTTTTTAGGAAATGTAACCCGGATGGATTCAAACAAGGTAAATATGTCATTTTTCTATTAGAGATATTTAAATCAGGTTGACCAATTTTTTAATCAGAAATAAATATTAATCACTAATATGGTAGGAACAAAATTTTCCATTCAAATCACGGATGTTTATATTTTTTATCTAGTAAAGGAGATAATGTAGTTAAATGATTTTACATCAGGTTCACCATTTCTATTTCATGGGAATGGTGAAATGCATGGTTGGAATAAAATGGTCTCAGAATTTGATTATGGGGGAGGTTATGTCTATACAATCAATCACATTGTGTTTACTACTATTTTTTATCTTATATAGAAACTACCAATGGATTCCACATCAATAAATGGGTATAGAACTACTTTGCACAAGAAAGCTTTCAACTGGGATTTCAGACCCGATGTCCCTTTGGAACTCACATTGCTTGGGAAGATGGGAGGTTTGGCTCACCATGCTCTTTTGTGGAGAATTTTTTCCTACTCTGAGACTCTCTTATAGATTTAATATTTGTTTGGAAACATCCTCATCATACTGATATGGGAGTGGTTACCGAAACAAATGATCATGTATTGAATCCTACCATATTTAAAGGATTGTCTATTAATGAGTCAATCAATATATATATATATATATATATATCTGAGGCTCTTCCTCAATTTCAATTTAATAGGTAGCTACATTTATATTGAACTACTATATCTAGGCACTACATAATATACAATAATATTGGGAGGTGGTTAAAATGTTGATGATGGGATTGAGATACAATGAGGTATCCTACGTATCCTATTTATAATAGGAATCAAAACCCTTGTAGTTCATTAAATAGATTTTGTTTAACATTGCGTACAAAATAAATTTTTGGAGTACTTAGGAACTAGGTATCTGAGCTTCATCCTTTGGAATACATCTTCTATATCTTGGTTGTGGATGGAATTAGGTTCATCATTGTCTAATAATTCTCATGGGACCTATCCTAAGGTGGATTCCCATATATGGGTAAAGACATGGAATACACAAATCAAGGATTTCTCTAAAAAAATTCTTTACCTCATGCAGATTCCTGATGTGAATGACATGGCCATTGACAATCCCTATGCACACATGATTCTGCATGATCCGAGAAATAAGGGATAGAAAGTAATCAGTTTCACTCCATATGGATTGAAGACATATCTAGGGAAACCATTTGGATGTATAATATTGAGCATGGGCTATAGGAAGGCATCCTACATATCCTGGTTATGTTAGGAATCAAATTCATCGTAGTTATGTTGATCAAGGATTACCCACTGAGGTTATTTTCTCAATCAGGTTGTAAATGAGGAATAATAATCAACCCATGAGAGAGATTGGGTCTCGATGGTTACAATTTTGGAGACATATTGGGGCTCACAATGAGGTGCATTTCTATTTGAGATTGATCCTTAGGATGGTGTCCTACATATCCTGGTTATGAAAGGAAAAAATAATTCTCGTTGTTTTATTTCATTCATGATACGATGGTGGATGAGGCAGAATGATCATCCAATGGGAGTGATTGGGGCATGCTAGTTTTAATGTTAGAGACAAGGAGAGAGGTAAAATGAGGTGGATTCCTATATGAGATTAGGACATATGAAGGAATCCTATATATCCTATTTACGGAAGGAATTAAAGTTTTCTAAATTATGTTTGATCAGAGATTACGCAATGTGGTTTCCCTTTTGTATCAACTGGAAATGGTTATCATGTCCCTGGAAGTCTTCAGGACATAGCCATATTATCTCTTTAACATGTTCTGGTTATATGCCTCACATGTCTGAGGATGTCTTTACATACCATAGTTTATTATCTATCATGCCAGAGAAAAATCTGTAGATCTAGTTGAATTGTTATAATTTGATGACATAATCTAAATGGGCTTTTTTATAGACCTTTACATAATGAGGGTTGCCATGTCAGGAGGGCGTAATAAAATATCTCTAACTTTTTTGAAGCACATTATAATATCAAATTTGACATTTATGGGTGGTGTTTCTTAACACGGATGACAATTCTGGATGGTTTCACATGATCTATATGAGTTTTTTGAAGGATTTCACATTATCAATGATGTCATGTCATGGAGACATCACGATAACGGATTTGAATTTTCTAGTGTCATTGTGATACCTATCTTAAATTTCCACATGTTTCCGAATTATTTGGGGTGACATTTCTATAGAATATCATTAGGTTTTTCTGGAAAGATGAGAGGACTTTGTGAGACTTTGGTGGCATGATCTTAGGGTTTCATTTTCCTTTTTTGACATATTCAATGGACATTTCAATATTCATATATCATGTCAAGGGGGCATTAAATGATTTGGGATACATTTCTATGATTTATTGCTTGATTTTAGTTAGTTATAATTATTACATGATGATTAATGAATATTTCTTCACATAAGTTTCATGTATTTTTGTAGTTTTTTATTCTGGCCAATATTTCATATATGCCTCAAGTTTATCAAGTGATATCTTATTTTAGGTCACACGTAGGGAGTTTCATTCACAAAATCAGACTAACATTTTAGATGTCCTTAATATGATCCATAAATTTTTCAGAAAAAGTGCATATTCATTTCATGTGACCCCTTAGGCCATTCCCAAGATTTTACCTGGAGAAATACCTTTCTCATGACTTGAATAGTTTCTTTGACTATTCATATATTACACTCCCATGTACTATAGATCATGGGATTAATTTTTTGTGTTGGGGGGGGGGGTGGGTTATAGGCCTCATCAACCCAGTTATATTCCCCCTTTTATGGTTCATAACTTTTTGATTTTCTCTACAAAATGTGGATGGTTTTGGAGTCGCATGCTTCACATTACCTTATTATGCAGTATCCATGGCACCAAAAGATGACACCAACCACAAGATTGTTACACCATTTACCTTTTATTAGACCCAAACAAATAAAATGTATTTTTAGTTATTATGTGGATATGCTAAGGTACTTTCACAGGGTTTAACGGACATGTCTAGGTAATTTTTTTGAAATTAGGATTTCTATGGAATTTATTTAATGTTATCAAATACAAATTTTCTAGGGCCTTCTTTGAGATAGTGGTAAATTCTCAAGAGAAAATTAATGGGATCATGATGACATGTCAAGGGGTCTCAAGATATTATACTATCATTCTATGGGATCCATTATAATATTATTTTTATGTCTAAGGGCCTTTCAGAGAACATGGAACCTTGTCAAGAGGTCCTGTCATGATCAATGGTGATCTCTTGGGGAATATGACATATTTCACATGAAGGCAAACATATCATCACTTCACAATAATCTTCTATATTTTCCATTTTTATTTCCTTCTTTATTTAACATGGCTTGAGGATCACATGAATTTTCATGACTGTTGATGAATAAAATCACCCTACAAGTATGTGATGTGTCATGTGACCAATAATGGGTCTCATGGCGAGTCGTAAGAATTTTAATGGACATTAATTCTATTTTTCTATGAATATAAAGGGTATGCACATAATTTAGTGGACATATTTCAAACCCTTCACATTATGATGGTGACATGCAATCAGGCTCTTTCATGAGACGGAGAATATCTCTACAGGGCATTATGGTGTCATGAAAACTATATGAGAACATTGTAATAATATCAACAACGACATAAAATCTCCTCCTAATGCATATTTTTACCCTTTATTTTACAAGGGTTCATTAGATGGTTGATAGGTGTGTACAAGATGACAATCCACGTGACTCAGAAGATATTTTTGGGAAACCTACACATGATCAGCAAGTGTCTTGGATGTTTTTTCAAGTAATAAGGGCGTTTACAAATAACCTTTGTTTGATCACAAGAAGATCGGGTATTACACACGAATCATTATCATGACCATCTATGGGTAATTATCTAATGTATCATTTTAATGTTTATGTTTTACACTTGTTATTTCTACCATATAATTCTTTTATTTACATAGTAAATAATAACAATACTTTGGGTATTTCTTCACCTTTATATTTTCCTCTTCTAATTTGGAATGTTTTAACAATTGTGGGAAATAAATTCCAAAATATTATTCTTTTAAATAGAATATAAAATAAAATATGGGGTGTTACTATATCATCATGGGATTTTATGATATATTTCCCAATAAATAAATTTTATTTCTCTAATAACTTTCTTTTATCCGAAAAAAGATTTTAAAAGTACCACGTTAATTATTGAAATATTTTTATTTAATGTGACAGTTAATGTATAACCTTTGTATTAAAGAATATGAATCAGAATAACTATGTAAGTATTTATTTATTTTTTAAATTTTTATAAAAATAATTTAATGGTCATACATTAATTATAAATGAAAATAAAACTACATAAAAGTAACTAGGTTGTTTTTCTGAAATACTATTTTATAAGTAAATTTTTTTGTCTAAATAAATTAAATTAATCTCTATGAGTGAATAATTTTAATAAAATTTCAATATTATATATTCAATTTATTATTTTAATATTCATCAAATTGATATTTTTAGTCAGGGAATAAGAATAATTCCAATTTTATTCTAAAAATGAATTTTTCTAAAAACCCTTTTCCACCAATTTTTCAGACTTATTTTATAATAAATATTGTCAAATTATAAAAATGGAATCATGGAAAATAGATTCAATATTTGGAGTCAGAAGGATGTTGATTTTTAAATAGGTTCCTTTTATTTCTTTCATTATGAATTATTACCTTGGAGAATATTTCTCACCTTAGTGATGGTAAAACATATAGAATATGGTTAGAACATTTGGAAAAGACATTAAAATTTCAATAACAATTTCCATTATCCAATTGGTGGGTTTATTTCAACCTTTTCCATCCACGATTCCGAAATATGGGAACTTTGTGTAATTTTTCATTGATTATGACCATAATATTATTTTTAGAAAAGGATAAATATAAAATTTCCCTATATTAGGTTTAAAATATCTAAATATTTTTTTATGAATTAGAAGTGTTTAATTTTGGTTATAAATTTTTTTTTAAAAAATGTCAGATCTTTTTTAACATGTTGATTTATTTTTAAATGTTATAGATAGAATAATTTCCTTAGTGCTTTGTGTAATGCTGACATTGTATTTATTCAATTAATTGAATTTAATAATAATATATTTAAAAAATAAAATAATAAATACAATTTGTTGAATTGTTTTGATCACATGATTTTTTAGATAAATATAACATATTTTTTAGGTTTGAAAAGATTATATTTTAATTCCATAACAATATTTATGGATTTAAATTCAATGTAACAGATTAGTGCCAAATTATATTAATGATATTTTAGGAAAAAAATATTTTATTAAATTATTTGAATAGAAAAGTTGAAGGAAGATAAGAATGATGATAATTTTTATAATACTTGTTTTATTGTAAATTTATGAAGAAATGTGTACCTCGTATGTAAAATTTCATCCCTGTAAAATTAAATATTCATTACTACGTTTATGGTTATATTTGGTTACCTAAGGGTTTAGAGAAAAGGATAAGACTTAAAGTTACACCAAAACTTGTATAAATTTCATATTATAATGATATGTATACCATATAATCATTTTATTAAAATAAATTTCTATTTATATGTATTATTATATAGAAATACATTAATTATATTTAAATCATTTAAGTAATTTCAAATGTCTCCTTTTTATCTATTATAAAAGGACACTCATTATGTATATTATTTACTCCTCCATGATCCATCTAGAACAAAAAAACATAATAATTTATATTATCATCTTCAATATAAATTAATAATATCTTCTAGTATTCTTAAAATACCACCCAAAGCGTCTTTAATAAAGGATCTAAATTAGGTCTACTGAAGAAGAGGTAATTGTCTTACACAACCTATATCAAATTATTTCTCCTTATACCACAGAAAAATATTTTCTATTCATCATAAATTAATATATTAATTATTACAAGAAAACATTAATTCTATTATGATTATTAAAAAACAATTATCCAACCCCTATTCAATAAAATAGGAAGTGAAAGTATCACTCACGCGTACATATGAATTACCACCTCCATAAAATTCTTTTTAAAATGATTCCATAATTATGATATAATATCTACCTTTTTACCATAACATTCTTTTTAAAATGATAACACCACTCATACATATGTGTGGACTACCACCATCACAATGCAATTTGGTTGGTTTTCTATTTCTGATTTACATGGATAGAAATAAGGATACATTTAATGAATAGATATGTTATTAAAATTATTCTTTGAAGGTTTTTTTCTATTTACATTACCATCAATCTATCCATAGAAAAGTTAAAACAAAATTCATGTGTACATTCAACCTTCCAACTTCATGAATATTGTAATCCATTTTTATATCATTGCATTTTATAGTTTAATATTAATATTGAATATATATGAAATTTAAATCTTTATTAATGTTTTTGAGTTGATGGGAACATCTTCAATTTATGATGGATGGGACTTCCAAATCAGAACTTGCATGTGAAACGAGGTAGTTATCACTTAGAACAATAATTTTAAAAAAAAATTATAAATTTTTGATAAGATGTTATATGTAAATATTTTATTATATGATATATATTTAATTGAATATTTTCCAAGAATAAATCAATAATAAATAGATATTTAATTTACAGGAGGATCAAATGTACATGTATAAATACAATATCTTAGGTAGGGAATTTGTCATTTAATACCATTAAAATCGATAATGTTTATGATTAATTTTATATTAAGTAAAATCTACCACATATATATTATAAATCTATTTAATTTTATTATCCTCAGTTTATTCATGTAACTATCATATAATAGTACCATTTTCCCATTTTTTGTCATAAAATTGATCTGGAAAATGTTTTTTGAAAAAAAACCTTTTACTTACTCTTTGGATCAAAATATTTTTCATTAATATCCATGTTTTCATTATAAAATTTTACAGAATATTAGAATATTTTCCAATGAATTTTTAAATTCATTCTTATCTATTTTTTATTTTTTATAAAACAAATAAAATTATTCTTCTTTTCCTTTCAGAAAAGAGATAATTTTGAATTTTTACTAAAAATGTGAATGAAATCATTGTTTTAGCATACATGGAATGAGAAGTATTTTCCACTGCGAAGACCATTCAATTATTTGATGATTAATTTAATAGTTCCCAAGGTTAACATTTATGAAAATTATTTCCTTGAAATTTTATATACATCTGAATTTAAAAACATTTTCTTTAAAATGGAAACAATATTTTCCCCATGAAATATTCCAGTTATATTTTAATTGAAATTTCAACTATAATAATAACCATTTATGTGAATTATGATTTATTATGAATATAATCCAATGTTACCATACCTATTTTTTCTATGTACGGAATATTATTTTGATAATAATATTTTTATGAAACATGTGAATTTTCCCTGATTTATGAAATAATGAAATGATTAAATCTATATGAAACCCATTCCCATTTAAATAGATATGTATTGATGAAAAGATGAATGTTTTATTAAAATTTAGAAGAAATATGTATGATTTTAATTACGTGATAGGTGGGAATGGAATTATGTATCCCTAAAATGCATTGGGTAAAAATTTATATCTTGTGATATAATTATAGTAAAGAGTTGGCATGCTCGATCCACTATAAGAAACATGTTTGGAATCCTAATACACTCTGGTAAAAATGTAGTGATTTGTAATCCACTATAGGAAATAACTTGTGATCTTGGGTCTATTATGATATCAAAAATAGGTGTTGATTCATTATCCACCTTGACATGATGGTCTTGGTAGTTAACTTTAACATATGTAATATTTTTTCTTCTAATAATGGTACCACACATTTAGAACATGTTTTTTTGATTATGATATAAACATATAGAACATGATTGATTTTTAATTATATCGCAATGCATTAATTCATGATTTTAAATATAATAATGTTTTACACCAAGACTCGTGTTTTTTATCTATAATAGATTGGGTGTAAAATTTCTACGTTGTGGAATGATATCATTCAATTATTCCTATGTTATTATTTTATACAATAATTTATTTATATCTCCCATGTTTTCCCTTAATTTTAGTAAGATATCATCCTTTCTTATGTTTCCATTCCCCAGGATTTGATGGAATGTTTTAATTAGGGTATGACAATATGGTACAATTTGAGAAGAACATTATGTGATATGAGGAAGAGTGTACGAAAATAATATATTTACGGGTCTTTCATCCAAAGAAAATAATAAAAATTATTATTATGTAAAGGAACATAATTTTATGTATTGAAAATCCACGTAATATGATGTAATATATTTGTATTAAATTCTTGGTTATCTATTTTTGGTATTATGATAGGGTTTAGTAATTATTTGAAGATTAGGTTTATAAAACTTTTGCGATAACCTAGGTAATAAGTATAAGAATAGGATAATAACATAATTTTTTACTAATTATCATGGATAACATTGTTAAAATTTATTGTTCCATTGATTTAGTATAAGGTGTCATGATTTAGACATCTTATGAATAATATTTCATGATTTTATGATATGTCACTATGAGAATTATATCTCGATGCTTTCACTTTGGTTTTAGTTAGTAACTAGAATCTTGAGACATTATAATAATAATAAATGTGATAAATAATGAAATGATTGTCCACTTGAGTAGTCATATGTTACAGTATATGGAATGTGGAATCTTATTTCTATTCTTTCATGACATTCTTAGTGAATGAGTAATGTTTATCTTACAGATGTTCAAAGGAGGGAAAGACAGGATATTTAGTCATTCATGAGAAAAAAATATACATTTGTAGTGGGTATTCTAATTTAACAATGGATTAGTTGTGGAATAGTTCCCTTAATAAAATATTTTATGTTTTCCATTGAACAGAACATGAAAATTTTTTCCTAACAACTTATCATTTGGATTAGGAAAAAGATCAATGGTGGAAAACTATAATGAATATCAGGAAAAATGATTAAACTTACTCCATATAATGAGATGAGTTTAAGTGAATGTCTTTTGTTAATTAATTACCTCTTATTCTATATATATAAATAGATAACGAATTCATTGAACATTAGTAGAAGTATTATGAATCAATTGGTAACCATAAAGAAAACATTACAATACTTGTAAAGTATAATTCTGGTTTAGTCAACAACCCTAAAAATAAAATTGATGGATTATTAAGTAGATTAAAACCAAGTCCCTAAATAGAGTTAACTATAATAGAGTCATGTAGATATGATGAAATCTTTAATTCTATCTCACAGTAGATATTGATATTTGAAATTTCATTTATTATTAGGGTTTTTGAAATGAAAAGGAGTATAGAGTCTCATGAAAACATGAATAAATCACATGGTTATGAGAAATTATATCCATCTACATGCCATGTGTGTCAAAATAAACATCAAAGTAATTTCATGAATATAATTGGTAGGTGATTATAATTGGTAAAGGGTACTCATAAATTCAATTAATGTCAAATGCTAACATATATTTATATTAATATAATGACAGAAAAGAAGATGTCAACTAATGCATCACCCATGCTTTGATGCTTCATATACAACTAGATTGAGTATTTGGATAATAATTATATGAATGTGATGAATTATAGAATCATTGGAATAAAAAACTGCTTAATTAAAAGGAAAGGGTAAATATCATGTAATTTGTCTACTGATGTTGGTTTCAATAATGATGTGGTGAAATATAAAATTAACATCTACTCTAGAATAACTATTGTACTATTTTATTCTATATATACCCACTCTTTTATATCTAGGGAACTTTTTAAGGATATAATTTTACCAAATAAATGACGAGTTATTGAGTTAGCGGTCAAAAATCTTAATATAATGATGGTTGAATCTCAAGTTAATAGTTCATATCCAGTCGATTATTGTGGGAACATGCATCCTAAAAATATTTTCATTCTACCATTACTTGAAATTTATGTGATTATAGGCATATATCAGATTTATTTTTTATAGTTCCAATATAAATATTCAAATAATATTAGTCACATTTAATATTTTGAATGAACATATGATAATTTATTAATATGGGGATAAATAAGTAATTCCAATAGAAATTACAACAATCTTGTGGGTCTTAATTCTTATCCTTTACGGGTATCTATCATAGATGGTTGGGGATAAATGAAAATTTGGGGATATTAATATTATACAAAGATTTTTTTTGTATTTTCAGAATAATTCCCTTTTCTACATCTGAATCATGAATTTTATTTTTTCAATTTTACTTATACATATAGATGCACCTATTTTAAAAAAACCTAATAGAATATTATTCGTTGAGTTGTAGGAATTAAAGATGAATCTCTATGGTAGTCTGGTTATGGGATACAAATTCATGAATTGTACACCTTAGGGTGAACCTATGATTTTTTAACAACATAGATGGTTTAATATATCTTTGAAATTATTATCATAAATTCAACATGATCACAATAACAAAAAAGTAACTCCTAACCCATTATGATTATTACTTTAATCAACTATGGGGATCTCAATATTTTCCATGTCCTAATGTCATTCTAGATATCATCAATTTAGGGATAATAAGGATGATATAGAAAATCATGTTGTCTATACGAGATATGGGTATTATAAATTTTTAATGATTCGATTTATACATACTAATTCCCTAATTGTCTTTATGGATTTAATGAATAGAGTATTTAGATATTGCCTTGTTCAGTTTTTAGATGTCTCTATGGTTGTTATTTTTATATAGTCAATGTGCAAGGAAGATCATATATATCATTTTTTATTTGTCTGATGACCTTGATAAAGGGGATATTGTGTGAAACTTTTATGAATCATAAATGATTTCATAAAAAAATTCATTTTTAGTCATATAATTTCATGTGAGGGTATTTCATTAGTTACATTAAAATAAAAAGTGAATAAATAATATACTAGGCCAACCAAAGTAACCACAATTTTTATTTCTCTTAGGATAGTTGGATACGGCTGACATTTTTTGGTAGAATTATTATGACTATCCAATAATGTCACAATGTTGACTTAGAAGGGGGTTATGTTCTTGTTGATGGATGAATGTGAGGAGAATTTCAAGGAGCTAAATAATAGTTTGTATAGTGAACCTATGATTACACTACCCTATAGTTGAGATGGTTTTGTGGTCTATATTTATTCATCAATGAAGATACCTAGATTGATTCTCATTCATAAGGATATGTTTATAGCATAATCATACGAAAAATTGAAAATACATGAGAAAACATACCTGAATAATTATTTGGATCTATAAATGATAATTCTGTCATTGAAGATATAGAGGAATTATATTTATGGTCATAGGTGTGAAATATATTCAAGTAATAAAATATTAATGTATACTTTCACATAGAAATAATTTAATATGCATAAGATAATATGCTTATACCTGATTAAAGATTGTGTATTATCTAAACATTATAACTATAGGAAGGTGTACATTGTGCTTAATTCTCATTCTAGGAAGGAAAATTATTTTTCATTATAATTGGGATTGAAATGAATTTAATACTAATGGATTTTAAGAATTTCTAATTTCTAATCCTGATGGAAGTTGAATGATCCAATATTTCTCATATGAATTCTCAGCCATCTAATAATGTGAGGATTAAAGAGGTGATGGAGGATGATAAAGAATTGCATAAGAATGATAGAAATGTTCAATGTTTATCCATGTCTATGACATGAATATAAGGTTAGGGAATAGAATGTATATAACCCATAATGTCCATAATTAATTATGGTACTACAATATAAATATCATAGTTCTTCATTATATATACATCCGAGATTTACAAAGATATATAATGATCTAAAAAGAATATTTATGGTGGGATAACATGATGATAGATATCATAAAATTTGTCTCATGATACTTGATATACAAGCATGTTAAAGATGAGAGTCATTAGTTTGGGGGTATGTTATAAGCACGACTAATAAATTAATAGAAATTAGAAAAAATTCCATGGATTTCAAAGTCGAACTCTAAAAAACCTTTGATTGTCATAATACTATTTGGGATATAGTCAATCACCATAAAATCACAAAAACATCATTAAAATAATAAAATATTTCTCCCTTGATAATATCTCTAGGATATACAGTAATACTTTTGTCATATTTCATGGAGTAACACATTCAATTCAATCTGATCATGTTCTATGGTTTACGTTCCTATTCTAGAGAAGTCTTAAATAGGATGCAAATATATATATATTAGTTCGATCACAATGTTACATCCTCATACATATAGACAGTCTTAATGGAATATTAAAACTCTCGAATATATATTTCAATATTTCACTATTCATTGAAATGGTGTTTGGGATCAAAACCATTTTTTGTGTGTATTTTATACAATAGTAGATTCCACTAGATTATTCATATGGTTCTTTTTAAAAACCTCTATAATAGAAAGTGCATAAATCCTATGTTCTAGGTTGAAGTGGGAGAAAGATATATATTTAGACCTTATCTATTTGATGAAATGGTATATAAGGTTAAACTCATTTTGTGTCACAAAAGGGTAACTCAGAGTCCACATGAAAACAATGTTGACAACCACTGGGGAAATATCTAGTTCAATGTGAGTGAAATGGTATTCTTATAAATAACTCCTTGGAAAAATATTATGATATTTAATAGGGAAAAAAACCTTATACCTAGATAAATAGGTCCATTTTAAGTTATCGATCTTATTTGGAAGGAATAATATCACCTTGTCTATCAACCAAATCACTCTCAAATTCAGGAATTGTTCCTTATATCACTTCTATTGAAGTATATAAATGATCCTTTAAATATACTGAACAAGGAGGCCATACCACTGGAGACATATTTCTCTTATAAAGAATAACTACTAGAGATTATGGATTGTAGATAGAAATTACTAAAAAACAACACCACATACATGGTCAATGTTTGGTTGTGAAACCATAAATTAGAGGACGTTTTGTGGGAACCTGAGGATGAGATGAGGCAGAAGTATGCTCGATTTTTTTATATTTTAATGATAGAATTTCAAGGGATTAATTATCATATGTGGGGTAGAATTTAATTCAGAAATATTTTATCATTTATTTTGATTTAAATAAATTTTTTTTCATTGATATCATTCTTTACACCCACCATCATGTTTAAAAAAACTCATTATATAGTTGAAATATTATTATTTAATGTGATAGTTAACATCTAGCAGTTGGATTGGTGGTTATGATTAAGACTAAAAAATTATTAGAAAATATGTTTTACACATTTATTAAATTAATTAATTTGTTTCAATTTATTGGAAATGAAAATATATTCATTTAAATTTAAAATGGGTGTTTTTTTGAAAACTGTTTTTTAATGTGTTTTATCAAAAAAATTTAAATTTATCACTATTGATGAATAATTTTAATGAAATTTAAATATTAAATCATAAATATTTTTTTTGTTATTAATACAATAGTGTTTTGTTATAGAATAAAAACAAATTTATATTTATGATTAGAAATGTATTTTTCTAGAAAATGGGTTTCGTTGCATTTTGCACGCTTATTTAAAAATACATTTATGCTACCTATAAAATAGAATCATGGTAAATAGATTCCTTATTTTGAGTCATGATGATAAAATTTGGTAACTTGGTCCCTTTCAATTTTGGTCTATTATTAATAGTATCTTTGTTAAATATTTGTCTTCTCGGTTAGGGTAAAATGGGTAAAACGAGGTTAAAACGAAGGGATAACAATTTAAAATTTATCTAATATTTGAATGATTCCTATGGTATGAGTGGGATTAAGCTATTTCAATATATGTTTCAAAAAAAATAATTTTTTTTGCATTTTTCATTGATTTGGACCTTTATATTATTTTAAGACAAGGATAAATACAAAAGGTCTCTCACATGACTCTCATATCTCTATAATTTTTCATAATGTTAAAAATGTGTTATGTTTGGTTCTAAATGTTTATTTAAATGATGAATTTTTTTTTTTACATTTTGTGTTATTTTATAACATTATTTATGTACTAATTACCTTTTGTGCATGTGAAACACCAACATTGTACTTATTCAATTATTAAGAAAAATAAAATAAATGTTTTTAAAAATATTAAATGTAATAAAAATACGGTGGATTATTATTTTTTAGAATTTTTTTAGATAAATAGAACATATTAAGGTTTCTTAATGGTTTATATTTTAATTCCATAACTATCTTTACGACCTTGATATTAATTTAAATTAATAGTATCAAAAATGACATTAATAATATTATATGAAAAATAATATTAATTAAATTGTATGAATGTTTTGAAAATATTAAACAAGTAATGTTTTTATGATAAATAGTAAAACATTTCATTAATTTTACTTTTCTTATCCAATAGTAAGCTTAAAAGTATAATTATAACCACTCAATATTAAAAAATTGTGACCAGCATTATTGTTAAAATTTATTAATAAAGGGGTTAAACCAAAAGATAAGGCTTAAAATGACTAAAAATTTATAAAAATTTCATTGGATGATGATATTTCAGAAATAATAACTTTTTTAGAATTAAATCCTATTTATAATTTTCATATTGAGAAATTAATTAATTATATTTAAATATTTTATGTATTTCCAATGGATTCGTTTCCTTCCCTTAAAAATTAACACCCCTTCTCTATTTTAATTACAAAATTTTGAGCCATATAACTCTAGAAAACATTACCATTTATATTATAAAATCACATATAATGTGAGTAATTAATTTTTCCTTATTAAAATAACATTTCAAGTGTCCTTAATAGGGGATCTAATGGAGCCTATAGAATAATAGTTAATCATTTTAGTTTACATCGTTCAGTTTATTTGTTTTTCTAAATCCTATAAATCATTAGTTTTCATCATATAATAATAAATAATGTGTTATAAATATGATTAAATTATATTTTTATTATCGAACCATCGTTATCCACCGACTATTACATCAAATGGGAAGTGAATTCATTGTTCATGTATATGTATGGACTACTGCCACTATATAGAGATACAATTCATTTTCCATCACCATATTTCATGGATTGTAATTATGATGGGATTAATATTTATATATAATATTTATGATATAATTAAAATTATTTTTTATAATATTATATATACATTCTTACCTTACTATTTGATGAAATATTATAGTGTCACACATGCGTACATCTAAACTACCACCTCAACGAAGTGATGCGATTCTTTTTTCATTTATATTGACATGGATGATAATGTAAATATTTTTAAGAATGTATATGATAAATATGATATAATAATTATTCTTTAATTTTTCATTACTATTTACCTTTCTTTCATTTAATAATTCGAAAAGTGAAATCAATGTTCATGCACACATACAACCTACCGTCTAAATAAATGGTGTAATTAATTTGAATATCCATAAATTTTATATATTAATATATATATATATTAATAATTAATATATATGATATTTATACCATGAGTAATTTTTTTGAGATGATTAAACTATGATAAAATTATATGGACTATGTATGAAAAATGGAAACATGAATGATAAATGAACCAGTTATCTCCTGGAACACTGATTTTAATACAAATTTGTTAATAAATAGGTGATATGATGTTATAAGTAAATAACATATTATATTATATATATTATTATAGTACTAGATTAAATAAATAATAAATAAATATTTATTATACATTAAGTTAAAATGAATATAAATAAAGATATGTATTTTTTCTGCTCGTGTCATTGAATTCACACGAGCATTTCATAGAATAGAAATTTATACTCCAAAACTACACTTACTACTAGGTAATAATAAAGAAGATAGGTGGGGATAACCCCACAATGATCACTAGTATGTAAGAAAATTTTTGAAAAAACCCCATTGAAGCATTCCCCATGTTCCCTTTTCAAGATTCATGATTTTCTAGAACTAAAAAGTTTTGATTTAATTCAAAAAAATAAAAAGGTATTGGCGACAATTTTAGGGCGCCTGAAAAATGTCATCCTAGGTTTATATTGGGATAGTCCTATGATATAGGCTGAAAATTATTTCAAAGTTAACCAATTGGTTTTGGTAAAACCAATTGGATATACCTATGTTGAATCTATCCCATGTCTAGAGTATAGAAAACAACATAAGTGCATTATTCTTTTCTTCTATGTAGACTGTATCACAGGCTAATGGAAATAGTAAAAAAACACTAATTTTGTTTATTTCCATTAATTATTGTTCCTATGGTTATATTCATGAAAAATAATAGGATTCAAAACTATTATTAACATAAATATTTGATATAGGGTTAACAATATTGAATTTATATTTTCATTGCACTCAGAATCATTCTGATTCTAGACAAATAACACTAAATAGATTTTCTTTCATAGTAGTGTTGATCAAAATAAGATAAATAATAAACTTGATACTCATTATCATAAGGCAGTTGAGATATAATCAATCAAGTATTAAAATTAGTAGGATATCTAAGAAAAAAATTGAAAACAATGTTAATCCAACAAAAACTCACTATGCAATAATGAACTATGAAGAATGATCTAGTCATTGATGAAGAATGAGGATCAATGTTGACATTAATGTCGAATATAGAAATAGATTGAAAAAAATTAAATAAATGACATTAAATGAAAAGAAACAAAATAATATTTAATAAAAGAAATATTTAAATGAATTAAAATGGGTTTTCAATGAAAATATCGAAAATGAGAGAAAATGAGGAAATTAAAATTCTTCGACACTTTTTTTCATGCTGCTGGTGTGGGAATTTTAATGGAACCTAGAAATACACATAATGTAAAGAATCGACATTTGGTACTAGATTAAGTGGACTGAATCCCAAAATCAACTTGATGGGAAATTAGTCTACACGTCATGTATTTGATATCCTCAAATTCCACCATAAAATCTTGTCATACCTTTGACCAACTAGAACCATGAACCTTGCATATCATGTAACCTCGACACATAATGTACTTGAAACAATTCAATTAGGATTTTAATCATGAAATTATCATGATGTGTAATTTATATACACATCGTGCAACAACATCACATCGTTTACTGTCCCCATGGGTTGGCCTATGGCCTATAGACATACTATGATTGGGGACTACATATCATGTATGTAATACATGATATGTAAATCATAATTTTTCCCATTGTAATAATTTATTCCCTCGAGTCCATAATTCCTATTTCTTGTGAAAAAATATGAAAAAACTATTGTGTTATCAAATGAAAAATGAATAACCCTAAAATAAATCTATCTGACATGTATATAGAACATTATCACATCCAAATCCATCACACAGGAACAGTTCCTATCATGATGAAAAAACAACTCAATGGGGATTCTAAAGGAATCCATTTGAAAATCATAAAACATGTATTACCACCCAGAAAATAAGTGAATGAAAGAAAATTCAATCCTCTAGAATCAATCTTGCATTGATGATCAGTCATGCCTCATAGTTCACTTATTTATACAGATTATTTCATCATTTAATTACAATTTCATAACCATTAATTAAATTAAATACCCATTTTATTATTTACCTCACAATATTGTTTCTCTCTTCTCATGAAGTAAAATGTGACTCGATTTATACTCGTACTCAGAATACATAATCCTAACCATAATATTGCATGGTTCTAACATCACCACATTGTAATGTCAAATAAAAAAATCATGAGGGATTAAACAAAAGTGTTCAATATACACTGATATTGAGGTAAGTATTGTTGAAAATAAAAACTCATGCACAAAAGGATTGTAAAATAGAAATTATAATTTTTTAATGGCGTAAATATTGTAATGAGGTGACTCGTCATGGGAAAAAATTTCATGTGCCCTATATCTGTAGTGGGTCCGTGATAATATCATGTAGGTATAAAGATTGATAATTCATTATTTATTTTCATTTTTTATTAATTTTTAAAAATTTATTTTATGGTCATGTCTCACATCTATACCCTATCTACATATGATCTATCATAGGGTTCATCATTCTGGTAATGTGGATTTTTGTAATTCTTAACACACAACCCAGTGTCATTTACTTTTTCATTCAATATTATTTATCAATGGAATAGGGTTATCATATAAAATGCTAAGGGTAAAAATAAAACCCATCATATCAGTTTGGTGATTGTGGCATCATATTCTTCCTCAGAGTTAACACCCCATGTCTATTAGTAGTGAATGATTCCACACACTTGTTCCAAGGATAATCATGCATCATACCAAGATCAGGGTAGGAATCCATAATCAACATTAAACAACTCCATCCTAAAAAGGTTATTCATGTATAATACTGCCTAAATAAAAAAGGATATACATTTTGGTCTTTATAAATAGTGGATCAAAAAAATTAGATCAATCATTTAAAAAGTGTATTTGTTCAATCATATACTCAATAAGATCTAAAGGCAATTTATTATTGGTTGACATGTTTGATGTATCTATATGTTAATATGATCCGAATATGAAATGGTAGCCTATGTCAAGAATTATCTAAATAATGAGATTATACAAAAATAAATTATAATCCATTAGGATTTAAAATCGATTAATACGTCAATGAAAAAAATTCAGGAATCATGAATTTGAATTAAATTACTAATCACAAGAATCATTAAAAAAATAAAACTTTAATAAAACATGGATTTCAACAATATCCAACTTGACATTTTCTTCTATTAAAATTGTTTCATTGATATTATAGGGTTAAGTCATTCTTTCAATGACAAACGTATCCTAGATTAGTGAAAATAAGATATAATCCAAGTGTATCCACAATAAATCTCTTGAAATACTCCCACACATAAAATGAGATAATGTATGTATTATTCAACATTAAATATAGAGAGATATCGTAAGTAACACATATAAAAAATTGAAAATGAAATTTTAAATTGAGATTAATAAATTGAGGAATCCATGTAGAAAATTCCATGTCATTGGGAAAAATGTTTGATATTTTGTGGAGTTTGTGTGACATGAAAAATTATTTAAAAATAAAAAACCTTCAATATATAAACATCCATTCAAAGGGATAAAACATGATGGAAAAAGAAAAATTGAAGTTGTAGATAGTTTATAGTAACTACAGTGATCTCAGATAAATGAAGAAATGGAGTATATTAATTCTTTGAGAATCCTATGAAAAAAAATTCAAGAGAAATGAAAAACAATAATTCAAAGAACGTGGATTAATTAATAGAAAATGTTTAGGTTACCTCGAATTTGGTGATACCAATAATGACAACATCCATAAGGTTGAAAAAGGGATCATCTAGTGTTGTCTTTTGGATAAGATGTCTTCCACCCATGATTGGAACTTGTGGTTGTGTAAACATGCTCTCTAGGATGCTTGGAGGGATTAACAACCTCTAGATTATATTGATAATTAATATTATGTGGTAGGAAGAGCATCAAAGAACATCATGTAGGGGACCCCTTCTGGCCATGAATCTCATGTTAGTTATCCTCAAGATGGTGTACAACATCATCCAAATGTTGTGACATTTAATGTTAAAGGAAGATGGGGGCATGACATGTGAATTAATAACCATAGAGAAGGAAAAATAGTTATAAATGGATATAGTAATGATACGATGAATTAGAAATAAGAGATTAAGTAGTGAATCCAAAAACTATATTCCAAATATATTTTTACATATAAACAACATAAAACATGGGAAAATGAATATAGCTAGTAAAAAATGGACTACCAATTAATAGTAATATAATTATAGTGGAGACCTAGGTTGAACTAAGATGTAAACTCAAAGCCTTGAAGATCCACCAACGCCCCCTCTTAAATAGTAGGTTCATATAGCTGTTCATCCCAATCTTTGTCTTTAATGGAGGATTTGGCCGGAGGATAAACCACCAAGGCGGTGTCATGGTACTGCAAACTATCTTAGACAAAGATTATAGAGGTACTGGGTTAATCTATATTTAGTTCCTGTTTTTGAAAGCTTGATCAATGAAGGCATCATAAATGGAGATGTAATGGAGGGGAAATTTACCCTCTGGCCCATCTTTAGTGAAAAATCATGCTTGGAAGAAAGATATGCGATTTTATGTGTTATCTAGGTAGGGGAAGTATGTGGGGAGTGGATTAATGATCTAATGGTGTCTATAGAGGTCTATGTGTAGGTGGATATAGAGGTTCTGGTGGATTGTGGGAAATTAAATAGTTTTATACACCAATGGGAATGCATAAATGAAGGTAGGTCAAGTGTTGTTTACCTAGAAGAAGCTAGATATTAGGGCATAAATAAGATGGAGGAGGACGAGTCTGTGTATAAGTGCTAGGGAAAGTGGTGGTGGTGGTAAAAAGAGGCTTAGGGGATCTAGTGGTTGTGGTTGTGGCTGTAACCAAGGTAGTGTTCGTGATGGATGTGTCATCATGAGTAGTTGTGGTAGAGGATGGACCATGGTTAGTTGAGGTGAGGTAAGCTGCTGTTTTGAATTCACCTTATTAGCATCATCCATATACACTGGTTCCCAATAGTAGATATAGCATCTCTTTGTGAGTAGCACCATATTATGGAGAAATTGGAGGTATATTCCTTCCATTTAGATGAGGAATGTGGGGGATTAGTGGCCCCTATGGAATTCAGATGCCTAGATAGATAAGAAATAAATGGCCTCCCATTAATGTACAATGATTCCTCCAACACTGGGTGAAGTAGAACATGCTAATCTTCCGGACCATTTTTACATCATAGCCACACATGGGTGATATGGGGATGAGAACCTCAATCTATATAATTCCCTTATGAGAATATACTTTAGCTTACCATCCATGGGCCAATTCCTAATGGGAAATCTGAAGAGAATCACTAATAAATGGTTTCTCTCCACCATTTCAGGATCAAAGTGCACTATAAAATATTTCACATTTTCCAACAAGTTCATTTCTGTTGGTAAAATAACTTTTTTTGTTGGTAAAAAACGTTACCAACACATATGTTCCTAATACTAAATTGCCAGTAATAACACTATCGCTAAATATATTTGTAACAGATAAAATGGTTTTGGTGAAATTTATATATTACCAACATATAATATATATAATGGTTAATATGATGATAAATAGATTATTATGACCAATTTTTCTATAAGAATATATATTACCATTATAAAATATCTATTCTTAAAATACATTTGAATAAAATTTATATATTTTTATTTCTTGTAAAATTTCATATTATATTTATAAATTTGTCATATTTAACTCATATAATTTAATTATTAAACTGATAGCGATTTACACAAACTTTCAATCCTATAAAAAATTAATCATATTAATAATGGAATTTAATAAAAAATGAAATTAAAAATTGTAGAATCTCTTCAAAAAGTACCTACGAATCATCCATCCACCAATACCAGTATGGAAGATCTAACACCATTGACCCATTCCTAAACCAAGAATTTTTAGATAGCTCTAGCTATACCACAACCTTTAGAGCAGCACCACTAGCACCAACAACCCATCCATGCCCCACTATAAGTGAGTCACCTCCAATAACAAGTTAGCTCCTACACCAGCTAGAAACATCAAGCATCAGCTATACCACAACTTTCAGCTCTAATATATCTACCACCCATAGCCAAAGATTATACCAAAAACAAGACAGCTCTAGTACTAGAGAGAAACACATCGAGTCAGCTCGAACACCAATGAGAAACATCAAGTCTCTACTATTCCACACACATCAGCTCTAATATCTACATCACAAACAACTAAAAATAATACTCACAAATTAGTGATAAATATCTGCATGAATTGATACAAAAATAGAAATAAATTTATGTATGAATAATTTACTTTTATATTGATAATTTTTCATCATCCCTATTCATATCTTACGTATTTGATAAAATGATATAATCTAAAAGAAAAAATATAAAAAATGGAATATAATGAAGAAAATGAAAAAATAAACATCATTACCAATCAATTACCCCTATAAGTTGTAATACCAAAATGTTATTTTACTAAAAAAATACTGGAATCCAATTAATAAATTCAGTAATAATTTTAGAAGAAAAAATACAAAAAGAAGTGGTAGATGATGAAAAATAGATTAACCATCGTGAAAAAATAAATAGCATTATGAGAATTATTTTATTAATTAGAAAACTAATGGATCACATGAAGAGTTCCCTAGATAATGATTTTCTACAAAGAGGGATTGGAAAGATTATATTATTTAGGAGATATGACTTTGGGTTCCTAAGTGTGTATATGACCTTCTCTTAAGGATCTTTCTGATACTACTTAGAATAAATCCACCAAATTCCATAACAAATTTATCTTTCCAATTTTCTTCTAGAAACATCACCATGTGATTAAGTTGTATGCATCTTCACAGTAGAATTGTTAATGATAGCATTTGGATACAATATGGATTTGTAGTGGGCCTAGTTGAAGTGTAACGGTGGGATGAGTTATAGTGTCCGAGAGGATGTGGTTCGTGATGTGATGTGTTGGTTTTTTAGAATACATGTTTGGAGGTAATGTTGTGAGCATTGTAATTGTGATTGGTTGGGAAATGGCTTCTAGGTTAGGATTAGGGAAATATTAGCAGTCGGAGTGTTTGGTATGTAATATAAGTTGCATGCTTCATTTTTAATATCGTTATTATGGTATGGAAGGGATTACTAGATGATGGATTTATATGAACATGGAATATATTTTTTGGGATGGAATGGTTGTAGTGTAGGTGGGTTTTGTTTTAGACAAGTCTTTGAATAATGTGGGATTAATTTGTTTTGAGATGTAGGGCTGGAAGTACATGTCCGGTTTAATTTTATGTGTGATGGAGCTTCAAGTATGGACAGAAATAGAGTACTGGGTGAGGTTGAAATGAAGAGTGGGGAAAGGTATTTCTTAGATTTGACATTTTGTCAATCACCTAGGATTTTATGGAATGATCTAAACATTGGGAATCATATGAATCAATGAAGAACCTCTAGAAATTTCAGGTGTGTCAAAAACACACCCAGATAATGTGAGAGTCTTAATAAAGAGTCCTCCTATATCTAGGTTCAAAAATTGCTCTAAATCATATCCGATCGCACTAGTTTTGCCGCCTTCTATCTCGAATACATGCATTAATTTCCTCTGTGGAAGGATTATATTTGGATTCCTTCTTGGAAACGAATCTGAAACAATAAATGAGACCCACCGAACATGAATCGTTTAAGATGTATCAGAGAATGAAAACATTCTAATAAGTCCCATGGTATACCCAGATTATCAAAAACAATTATATTCTTGTTTGTGAATATATGTGTTTTAAGTGTTTTTGAATTGCACCACCAAATAATATTAGCAGGAACAATGATAAAATTCAAGGAAAATTCTATAGTGTGTAATAATTCATAACACCATGAATGCAATATGAAATCCATGTATATTAATGAAATAAAGGGACCACCAATTAAATCCAAACCTATATTATATTTCAATGCATTATGCAAGCCAACTATAACACCTAGTAATGAATGGCATCCATAAATTGTTTCAATATGGCAGTTTTCATACGTGATACATAATTTTAACACCACTATCCTTCAATTGAATCACTTTCATATAATATGAATCATGCCTAAAAATCTATATTGAACATGTTGAATCAAATTTAATTCTCCGAATAATCCCCATTCATTAGAGGAATGTTCACTTATTCTCCTTATGTATTTTACATTACATAAAATTTAAAAAAATAAATATTCAGGGATGATTTAAAATCATGAAATCAATATTATACCTTAAAAATCTTACTCTTCTTTATATTAGAATTTATGGGATGAATCATTTCATCAACTATCAAGGTTTCCCACATATAAAAATTTAATCCCATAAAGATATTTTCCACCACAACTATCAATGAACTAGAAATTCATCATTTGTATTCTTTAGGAAACCCCTATATTGGATTGTTGAATAAACAACACCAGAACGAATCAATACTACACCCATATAATGATGATAAAACACATTTTCACTAGGATTGAGACTATTCTACGTTGTTTCATTCATGAGGCCAAACCTACAAATAGATAATATTAGTAATATGATTTCAATTCATCACTTATAGGGTTTGAGTACCCGCATTTATTAAACCAAACCATTATATGTCGATTAATGAAAAATGAATGTAAACCATGGATTTTTTCATCAGGTGAATGATTCTCCATGCTACTGAAATGAAGCTGGATGATTACACGCCTTCCTATAATCATTCTGTTGATGTAATAATCTATGATAGATGGAGTAGAACCCAAGGATAATAAATTAAGGGGCATCACCCTATTCAAATCTATAAATAACATTCGATTCACAATGAAACAAAATATCATTTAATGAAAACAATCGAGGGGATGTTGATTTAAACCGTCCGCCAGACATCATCTTCACACCTCTCAATCTTTTACTATTCATATATTATATTTGACTAATGAGGAATTTAATCCCAGGAATTTGGTTACATATCTAGGGTGGAAGTGATCATCCTTAGAGGAAGAACATGAAACAATGACGGTGGGGGTGGATTGACAATGACAATGACTGGGAGTGTAACGTCTCGGTTCTGGGTGCCACCCAAAGGATCCCCATACCTTGTTAGTCATATGGCCTCAAGCACATTTCCTTAAATTCCATAGGATTAAGGCTATTTGTGAGGGCCTTGGGTTTGATAGTGGGGAAACTATGACCTCATTATAAGTGTAACAAAGTGGAAACAATTAGTAAACAACAACGGAAGCAGTAACACTATACAACAAATAAACCGCAGAAGACTGATAATAAATGAAAAAATGAAGACATATATAAATGATGCAAGTCACATATATCTAGGAAAGCATCCAGAGAAGTCACAATGCTATAAATACAATACTAAACAATTGTTGAGAATAAACAAGTAAAATCTATTAGTATCACAAGCCTTAGAATAGTGCCACTCTATGCATCTCAAACAATAACCAATTTCCCAATATGGTATTGTGATTTCCCTTGTCTATTCCTGTAACCATATAATCTGCTGAGGTCAAAAATCAAGAACAAAATATGTTGTGAGAAGAATCCAAGGTGGAAACCACTAAAATATCTGTGCCTAACAATATATATATATATATATATAGTAGGTAATTTGTCGAAATGAATCAATGAACTAGGAAGTAATAAAAAGTAACAATCCTAAAGTTTTTTTAACATTAATTTACATTTATTAATTATTCCACATGTTGAATAATGTATCCTCAGGATCTAGAGTAAGCTATGTATCCCCGGATATAATTGTATCAAAAGTTCGCTCAAAATACTATCAAAACAAAATAATTAAGATAAAGGTTAAGCCTTTTTTTTGTCATGACAGGCTCATCAAAATCACACAAACATTCATTAGCACCCATATGGGAATGTTCTCACAGTGTAGTCTCCTCTAGTTCCACATATCATCCATTCAATAATTATATCAACCATATGGGAAATCTCTCATTGTCTAACCCCTTTGGTCCAACATAAAGCCAATAAAATACAAATTACCACTCGATATCTCTCATGTTCAATAACCCTTGGTCTGCTTTGTAATGTCCACCTGACAGCTCTCACTGTCAATTCCCTATGGTGCACCATTAATTCAATAACGACCCTCGGGGTAGCTCTCTCATTTTTACCCCTCTGGTAAATGACCCATGATAGCTCTCATAGTCAATACCTCGAGTCTATCATAACAAAAATTCAAAATTAAAAGACCCTAATTTAGGAATCTCTAATAGTCAATTCTCGTTGATCATATTTTTATAATGTGTAACACATGAATTTCATATAAACAACAACTACATCCTTAAAACTCTAAGCATGGGAGACAAAGAAGCATAACATGCTTTCTCAACCCAATAGTCATAACCAAATCAAACATGGGTAACAACTCGAAAAGAAATGTAATAAATGATATTCATAATCAATATCCGTTTATCAAAAAAAACAAAGCGGGCATCAAATATGGTTAAATTCCAAAAACATGCAATACCCTAAACATGGGTATTTAGAACATTAAGCATATATAATCCAAATACTACCATTGAAATGGAAAAACCTCATACCATAACATCGTATGATAAACACTATTGAACACCGACCCTCTATTCGTCATAATACGTCGCAGATCATGAAAAAGCTCAAAATTGTTCAAACTTTAATAACTCTCTATTGGGGATAAATCAAGAAGCAGATCACTAGGGAAAGAGATAACTCACTAGTGGGAATCCAATGCACTAGACGAAGTCTCAATCGAAGCTCAGATGGAGAAACAATAAGATCTTAGTTATTTTTGGCCATATGTCTCTCTCTTGTATGGGACACGAGAACAATAAGACAGTTTTGGATATTAGACGCGACATCGACCCAATTAATTAAATAAAAAGAAAAGTACATTGTGTATTTATCTAATGCACAAGCCATGTACTAGACTCAATTGGCCACTGCATTAGGAGTTCTACCAACTCACCACATAGCCATGTACTCTGCCATTACACTCCCAATACATGGCTACATGCGGAAACTGAGTACACAGCACGTTATAAAGAGTACACATTATGTATATAGAATATTTCCAAAACATCCCTTTTCTTAAAAAAACAACCCTAAATCAAGATCCATACATGAAATAATGATCCAGGTTGTTACAAACATCCCCCTCACATAAACTTGTCCTCGAATTTCCCTTCCAAGGGTGGTGAAGAAGACACTTAAAAATACTATAGCCATGGTGATTGTACTTCAGCCTCCCACTGCCATCTCCCATCCTATACTCACATGAGCTTCCATAGAACTAATACCATAGGAACATACCAGCCACATTAAACCTTCATGATGTGATGCACAATCTGAATAGAGTGCTCCTAGAAGGATTCATCCACCTCCAACTCATTTTAATTAGGTTGAAAAGTGTGAGACTGGTCTAAAAAGTATGGTCGTAGATGAGAGAAATGGAAGGAATCATGCGTTTCCTGATACCTCTGAGGTAACTGCTACTGATAGGCAACTAGACCGACACTCTAAAAAACATCAAACAGCCCGACCTATCTCAGGGAATGAATTCTATTTATACTAAATCTCTTTTGTCTCACCCTTTATGTGACACATAAGAATACCCGAACTCTGACCTCAAACTCTATAAGTCTTCCCCATCGTTCAACATAAGATTAATGGAGAGACTATGTAGTTTCCATCCAATTCCATATCAACTCCACCTACTCAGTGGTCTCCTGGACAAGACGAGGTCTAAGCATAGCTGCCTCTTCCACCTCTAGCCAACATAGCGGTGATCGGCAAGGCCTACCGTATAAAGCCTCATATGGAGTCATATGAATTGTCCCTAAAAAAATAGGTGTTGGTGGAAAACTCTACAATGAGTAAGTTTCTCTGCCAAGAACCCTCTAAATCCAAGATGCATGCTCAATGCATGTCCACCAAAACTGGAATAGTGCGCTTAGACTAGAAATCATTATAGGGATGGTAAGTTGTACTCAAAAGTACATGTGTACCCAAATCCCAATGTAGTCCCTACTATACTCGAGAAGTAAAACTGGAATCCATGTATAACACCCCGAGAATTAATGAGATATATTATTTTTAATTTCTTTGATGTATTCTATTATACACAACACCAAGATTATCTTGTACTATACACAACACTGTATTAGCTTGCAGTATACTCCACACTATTCTTGGCTCATGTTACACACAATTTTATGTTCGTTTTGTAGATATTATCCTACAAAACATTAAGTATAGATTTTGTTTAATTTATAAATGAAATATGTTTTGATTATGTTATACGCAACACCAAATAGAGCATTCACTACACTTATCCCTGACTTGGCTTGCATTACACGCAATCAAGGCCTTCCTCGATAGCATGTGTAGTACGCAATACCGAGTTTCACTAAACGATATATTATAATAATATTATTATGAACTAGCCGTTATGAATAGTAATACCCACTTTTTGAAATTTTATATATTTTATTTTTCAAAATGGACTTAATTTTGGGATTCGGAATATCGAAATTAGCCTAGGCTGAATTTTTGGTATTTTTCTGAACACTTTCAATTTTTGATTAATAGTGAAAACACTGGGTTACTATTTCAGAACCGACTTTTTATTTAAATAATGATTTATTTTATTTAAATTTATTTTAGGTCAAAATTGAAACATAATACCTATATAAGTTCAATTTAATTCGTTTGAGTCATTTTATAATAATTTTAGATATATAAAAATTTTATTGAACTTTTCACTGTCTTTTACCCACCTCCTAGGAGAATTTGAAAATTTACATAAAACATAATTTTACCACTTCTGTGACTGGAATTTCGAAAATACGAGAGACACGGTTAATATCAAGGAGTAAAATGTGGTTATATAAGATAAAAATTATTTTTGGTGAATAATAACTTTTTACTTTTATTTACCATGGTTAAAAGTAAATAGGGTAATTAAGGGTAAAAATGATATTATTATTACCCTAACACATGTACTAATTCTATTGGATATGTGTAATTCAACCAAAAACAACCTTAGAAATAAAATATTATCATTTAGGTCCACATGGAATGGATTATGACATTTATTATTATTTTATTTAAAGAAGAATTAAAATATTTAAAATCAAAGATTAATAACTAATTTTTTTTTAATATAGGGTTATACAAAAGATAAATTCTACTATAAATATTAATTTGAAAGATGAAAATATTTCCTACATAATTTTATTTTATTTATAATTTTTAAACATTAAATAATTTATTTTATTTATGACACAATAATGATGCAGTAATTACCATATTAATGAAATATTAAAATAAATGATGTTATAAATACCCAAATAAATGTAATTTTAGACTTTTATGAATTAAAATAATTTTATAGGTTTATAAGACATGTTATTATTTATTTAATTAAGTTTTTTCTAACTAATCATGTTGTTATGATTTTCAGAAAAAATCAAGTACCAAATAGAGTCAAAATTGACATAAAATAGTTTTTAAAACAAATATTATATTATTAATTGTTATTTATTCCTAAAAATATAAGGTTCAACCAAATGACTTAGATAAGGATATATATATTAATAATGAACCACTTGGGGTTCTTTTTGGCCTGTTATCGTATGTTTATTAACCATACAATGTAAGAAAACAAAAAGACACGGTAAAAGTTAAATTATTTAACTTAGAGTTAAATCTAAATGATAAGGATAAAATAGTAACCTAAACATGTCTAAAACCTAGTGGTTGAGAGGATTTCTACCCATCCCCACCTTAGATTATAAATAAATCATTTTGGATCTATTAATAACTGAATATGACTTTATTATAAAATAATATTTTATGTTTTCCTAAGGTGCCCCTCTCTTCCCTTATAAAAAGGGCACCCCTTCCCTCTTCACTTCAAACCCTTTTGAGCCTTAAAGCTCGGAAAAACCCTAACCATTTCACTTCTACACTTCCCTAGAAAAATTATGGAGGTTCTGGTCATATAAAAAGACCAACTCTACTTCCTTAAGAAGAAGCTTAAGGAAGGTGCGTTGAAGAAGAGGTAATCTCTTCTAACGATTCTTTCAAATATATTTCTTGTTTAGTTGTTTCATTATAAAGTAATAAAATTAGTATTAATTATATACTAATATTTTATTATAAATATGAGACAACCACATTTCACCTTCTATCCATCCTATGGAAAATGAAATCACCGCGCATGCGTACGTACGGAATACAATCTCCACGCCGTGGTGTAATCTATTTTTCCACCACCACCTAACTTGGATTGTTATAATGGTGTAAATAATAACTATATATTGTTATTATAACATCATACTGATTCTATGATATTATATCATCCACTAAAATTCCATGTAATAAATATGGGAACGATATCATCGCTCGTGCGTACGTACGGATTACCGTCTCCACGACGTGATGAGATTCATTTTCCATTTTAACAAATCAAAATTGGTTATAAAGTATATATAATAAGTATTCATTAAATATATGACATAATTATGCTACTGGATTTATATATATATATATGTAAGTCATATAATAAATTACATTCAATTCAATAAGGAAACGAAAAACAAAGTTCATGCGTAGGCACGGCCTACCGTCTCCATGAACGGTGTATTTCCTTCCATTTATCAATCTATTATATATATGTATATTCTGAATATAAATTATATATAAATAATGTTTTCTATTCTGGAATTATGTAATCATAATCTAAGTAATCATATTAATAATTACAAGTCAAAACACGGACGATAAAGGAAACGATTTTACCCAAAACACTGATTTAACATGGACAGATAATATAAAGTCGTAAGTGAATCAGATATGATATCATAAATATTATTATGGTTCTGTTACAAGTCAATAATTTGTTTAAAACACTATACAGGAGTCTTAGATACATACAGAAGAAATTGGACATAAGTTAAGGGATAATTATTCCAATCTCATTCTTATCCGAGATTGTTTAATCGTAAGTATTTACTGGGGTTATGTTTATTATCCATGTCCATATGTTCTCAGAATGTTTTCATAAAATGTTTACTTTTCTTCCCTGTATGTTTAAAGATATTTTTATCCTTTTTTTAATTTTACCACATCATATTGAAGTAATATATCTTTTTTTACCATATTATGTACTTTTTGAGTTTTCTGATATAAGTATGAGAAAAATGTTATTTTTAACTTATACAACATGAATGGATTTTTATGGTTTCATAACAACTTATTCCAATGATGTTTCCTCTACAAAATTTTATGACTATTTTCAAAAAAAATCTTTTTTTATGATTACGTGGAATTTTTTGAAAAGAAAATGATTTTGAAGAAGAAAGGATATTTTCCTCAAGAATTCATTTCATGTGATTTATCAAACCGATTTTCCATCTGAGATGACATTATTTCATATGTGTATGTTTCAAGTATAATTTCTCTATGATTTACATGGTTTTACTTCTCTTATGATGAAATTATATCCATTTATTTTTTATGGATTATCTTATGATGGGATGATGTTTATGAAACCCATTTTATTCTCTGGGATATGATGAATGTTTTATGTTAATTTTCTGGAACATGTTAGAATGATTTCATTATGATATGGGTGGGACCTATATCTCCCTCTAATGAATTGTTTAAAGATTTATATCTCTTGAGATAGACATGGATGGAATGGTACGTTAATCCGGTTCAGTGTTACAGGACTGAAATAATGAGTGAACTCGATTCAGAAAGGGACTTTGTCCACTAAGATGGTCTTGGCAGTAATGCCTTGGCTACTATGGAAATTATATCATGTGTTTAATGGTTTTACACAATTAAATTTTTTAATTACCATTATATTTTATCATGATTTATGTTCCCTTATGATATATTCCTTGCGTACATCCATGATTCATGTCTTTGCTCCAGATTTTGATGTTTAGATTTTATGTTCAAGTTTTTACATTCAAATGTTTATGGACTTCATTATTTCTCTATGTTTACCCTTACTGGGAATTTGAGCTCACCCTTTTTTTATGTTTTCTTTTCCCCAGGATTTAAATAAAGGTTTTAGGTAAGAAAATAAAAGGGGAAGATCTTTATGGGAGATGTTGAAGATCTGTCACCAAGAATAGAAGATTATATTCTGAGTTTCCAAAGACACTAAACTACTACGGTCCTTTGGTGTCTATTTTTGTTATGTATTAATTATTCCTAAAAAGTAACGTAATATCCATTTACGTCAAGCTTTGGGTATCTATAGTTGGTATTAGAGGTTCGTTTTAGTTAACCTTTGGAAACTAGGATTGAAAACATTAGTGATATCCCTAGAGATATTTCTAAGGTATTTCTAGAGATGTCCCTAAGGTTATGTATATCTATAGGTTATAGTCCTAGAATTACAATAATGATCTTAGAAATATACCTAAGATGTTAGCTATTGAAGTTACTCCCCCTTTATTATGTTGTTTTTATTATCATGATTTTTTCCTCTCACACTATTCTTTTTGGGATTTAGACGATGGATGGAACCTGAAGGAACCATGTTGATAAATGTAATGGACGATGCAATGATTGTCCTCCTGAACAAACCAATGTTATGGGAGATGGAGTGAAAAATATTATTGTTATACATACACAAGCTATGAATCATTCTGGACTTCCAAATGAGCAGATAATGGAAAAATATTCTTTTGAGTCCTTCATTAGGCAACATCCACCTTCTTTTAGTGGGTCTTCTGATCCACTTGTTGCTGAAAAATCGATCAGTACCATTGAAAAGTTAATTTCCATAATTTTCTGTTCGGAACATGATAAAGTCATTCTAGCTATTTACCATTTAGAAGGTGAAGCAGACCAGTGGCAGACTCTAATTAAGAATACAAGGCCCCAAGATGAAATTGAATCCATAGATTGACACTAGCACAAAAACAGTTTTTCACAGCGCCCCCCTTTATTAGTTCTAAGGAAAAAGCGCAGATAAAGGGACCCCCTTTATGAGTGCTTGTTTAGTAGCGATGATAAAGGGGGGGCCTTTATGAGTTCTTTTTTTTAAAAGCACTGATAAAGGCTCGACTTAAAAAATTTTAAAAAAAATATATATTAATATATTAATATATAAATATTGTTATATTAATATAAATATAATATATAATTTTTAAATATATTTTAGATAAGTATAAATGTACATTTACACTAATAATATACTTAATATATAAGATATTTAGTGAGAATGGCTTATAAAAAAATTATAAAAATATTTTTAATTAATAATTTGATAATTATTATTCAGTAATAGTCATTTAATAACAATTTGAAGACTAAAAAAATAAACAAAATTTAAAAAAGATCCAAAATATGTTAAAAACGCAACTCAAACTTCAAACGGCCATAACTTTTGATCCAGGTGTCTGTTTGAGCTCTACCACATATTAAATCAAAGATTGCGATGATCTCTACGTATTGCTGACCAGGGAAAACCCTGGTCAAGGGATTTTCGAGGCGAAAAAGGTCCAGAAGGCCTCCAAAGCTGAGTTTTTTGTTGGGGTACCCCAATGTTCTAACATTTTGTGGATATTCAGCCTCGTTTAAGAGGGTATTATTGGCTTTTTTTGGTGGGGACTGAATTTATTTCAAGGTATTACATTTATATTGATATTATGTCTTAGAAATTTCATATTTTTTATAACGAACTTCTATTTATAATCAAATATATCACAATATATACATATTTTTTATATATTCACACCTAAAAATTTAATTATAAATATAAATAATAAAATATATTTACATATAAAATATATTACCTTTATCTAAATAATAAATATCTTCCATTTTATTTAAAATACAAATATATGAATATTTATATACATATATATTCATCTAACTACATATATATATATATATATATTAATCTAGCTATATATATATATTAATCTAATAACTATATATATATATATTAATATAACTACATATATATATTAGTATTACTATAAATATATATATTAATATATCTATATATATATATTAATATAACTATATATATGTTAATACAACTATATATATATTAATATAAATATATATTACTATACGAATAAATATAACTAAATATATATATATATATATATATATATATATATATTAATATAACTATATATATATATTATAATATAACTATATATATATAAATATAAATATATATTACTATACGAATAAATATAACTATATATAAAGATATATATTAAAATAACTATATATATATATTTATATAACTATATATATATATATATTATAATATAACTATATATATATATTAATATAAATATATATTACTATATGAATAAATATAACTAAATATATATATATATATATTAATATAAATATATATATATATATATATTAATATAAATAAATAAATATATATATATATTAATATAACTATATGTATACATATTATAATATAACTATATATATATTAATATAAATATATATTACTAAACTAATAAATATAACTAAATATATAAATATATATAGAGAGAGATATCATTAATTGGAAGACAAATCAAAATAGAGTAGTGGTAAAGGGTTAGGTGCACAGGGGGGAGGTCTCGAGTTCAAATCCTGGTGGATGCAGGGTCGCGCGCGCATGAGGGAATATGGGAGCAACCGCTGTTAAAGGGTGAAGGGGGGTGCGTGGGGTGCTGTACATGAGATAGAAAAGAGCTATAAAAGGGGGGCTCAAGCGATATAAAATTCCCCCAATAGGCAGCATTTTTTAAAATTTTTAAATCTTTTTAAATTTTTTATAAATTTTTTAAATTTTTTAAATTTTATTACATTTTATGAGTGCTTTTAAAAAAGTGCTGATAATAGGGGTCCTTTATCAGAGCTAAAATGAAAGCGCTAATAAAGGAAGCGCTAATATATGGGTCTTTTATCAGTGCAAAAACAAAGCGCTGATAAAGGACCTTCTTATCAGCGCTTTGTTTTAGCGCTGATAAAAGACCCCTTTTATCAACGCTTTGTTTTAGCACTGATAAAGAGGACCCCCCTTATCTTATCTAGCTTTATCAGCTCTTTTATAGCGTGGATAAAGTCCATTTTTAGCGCTGATAAAATCCGTATTTGTAGTAGTATGGGTCGAGTTCAAGAACTTGTGTTTCAGTATGTACTCCCCTCGTATTCTTCGAACAAAGATGGAAAAGGAGTTACTTGAGCTTAAGAAGAAGGATGATGAATCTTTCGGTATATAGGAGGCAAATCTTACAATACTAGAATGGTATGCATCTAGTTTTATCATCCAACCTGAAAGTAAAGTTGATCGATTTTTCAGTGGCTTAAAACCAAGTCTTCGAAGGGCGTTAGCTATAAGAGACTTCAGTAGCTATGAAGAAATTGTGCGGTGTGCTATCAAGGTAGAACTGGAAGTTAGTGTAACATATCCATCTCATTGTTTTGAAACAAAATGAAAAATGGAGTTTAAAGAGAAATATTAGAATAATGGTGAAAAGAAGATGAATGTTTCTTTATGCTCAAAGTGTGGAAAGAAGCATGGTGAAGATTGTCTTAACGGGACTAGAAAAGGTTTTAAGTGTGGAAAAGAAGGTCATCAAGCAGATGAGTGTCGATGTAATGGAAAAAGGGTTGCTATTGATATGAATAAGGAAATGACTACCGAGAACGATCCACCAATACATCAATGCTTCAAGTGCAAGGAAATGGGGTATTATGCTAATCAATGCCCTAATCCAAGGGTTAATGATGATCAACATGAGCAACCACTTAAGGGAAAATGATGTTGTGTAAGGATTATGTTTTTATGTAAAGGGATTTGAAAATAGTATCCTAGAATCTCATTTATGGCATCGTGGAATTTTGGAATATCTATGTATTGGTTTTCAATAATTATATGTTACTGGTAACTATGAGAAGTGATTGCAATATTTTTAGAAAGTAGATGATATGCGCATAATGATGGGATAAGGAGATAATGAGATGTTTGATAGTATTATTGATCTCATGACTGATATAAGGACAACGTTATATCATGGTTTGAGTATACAGATATTTTGGGATTTTGGTATGTGGAAAGTGTTAATTTTTTACAGCATTCATGTTTTCACTAAGTTTCTATGGTAATTTATGTTTCAAGAGAATTCATGATTAAGGTATTCCCATATTTGGAATGTGACCGACAAGATATATCGTATGATATATGGGGGATAAATGATGGTATTCACAAGATCGGTAGATGACGTTTCTAGTAATTGTTTTCTTTATACTATGAGCTTGGATAGAAGTATTTTGGATAAGCCTAAAGATTGGAATGAATAAAGTTAGACATAAGATAGTATTGTTTAAGGCTAGAACTTTTTTCTATTGTATCACAGGAATGTTATTGTAATATAGTTTTAGAAATAGGGACAACCTGCATGATGGGAAACAACCCATCGTTTCAGACAAGGTTGTGGGAATTGGACCCACAAACGAAGTGAAAAATGACATTATTTCCTACCACTGGCCTACAGGAAGTCCCTGGTTAGTAGAAAATAGTTTTATTAAGCAGTACAATAGATGAAGTATAAGTCCATTTTTGGAATCATATATGATTAACCTCACCATAGATGGACTTATGTATATTCGATAAATTTTGCTAACCTTTTGTTTGAGACAGATGGAATGACCCATCATTCTATCACATGATATGCTAACACTTCACGAATGACAAATTCAACTTCATTTCTTTAAGAGATGAAGTGGAAATTGTTCACAGCACAAACAACGGCGAGAATATACCGATATAAAGTAAGTATTTATTCTAATTCAAATTCATCAACTTTAGGGAAATCATCCTGAAAACGAAAAATGTTGTCCTAGTACCCTTATATACTATGAATCAGATGGTACCTTAGATCATCACAAATTTATGGCATTGTGATTTTTGGCTTTGTCATAGCCATGTTCTCTACCACTCTTCATCCAAACATGATGGTTAGATTTCTCTTCCATATCAATATTTCACCTATGTTCTCTTATGTGGAAACTCAGTGATGAGTTAATTTGGGTAACCGTTACATTTCATACATTAGTTTTTAAAATTAAGTTTTAGTATTCCTTTTTACGAAATGGGTTTCTATGAAAGAATCATTCAAGAAGTAAACCATTTATAACCCCGATGAATTTCGAGGGTGAAATTCATTTTTAGGGGGGTAGAATGTTACACCCCGAGATTTTATGAGATATATTATTTTTAATTTCATTGATGTCTTCTATTATACAATACACCAAGGTTAACATATAAAATACGCAACATTGTATTATCTTGAAGTATACGCAACACTATTCTTGGCTCGTGTTACACATAATTTCGAGTTCATTTTGTAGAAATTATTCTACGAAACATTAAGTATATATATTGTTTATTGTATAAATGAAATAAGTTTTTATTATGTTACACGCAACACCAAACAGAGCTTTCACTACACGCAACCCTGACTTGTCTTGCATTACACGCAATTAAGACCTTCCTCTATAGCGTGTGTAGTACACAATACTGAGTTTCACTAAACGATATATTATTATAATATTATTATGAACCAATCGTTATGAATAGTAATACCCACTTTTATAAATTTTTTAAATTTTATTTTTCAAAATGGACTTTATTTTTGGATTCTTAACATCAAAATTATCCTAGGGTGAATTTTTGGTATTTTTCGGAAAACATTCAATTTTTGATGAATAGTGAAAACACTGGGTTTCTATTTAAAAACTGACTTTTTATATAAATAATTATTTATTTTATTTAAATTTAATTTATGTAAAAATTGATACATAATACTTATATATCTTCAATGTAATTAGTTGGAATCTTTTTATAATAATTTTAGATATATTAAATTTTTATTGAACTTTTCACCGTCTTTAACCCACCTCCTAGGAGAATTTGAAATTTTACATAAAACATAATTTTACCACTTCTGTGAGTGGAATTTCGAAAATCCAAGAGACATGGTTAATATGAAGAAGTAAAATGTTATTCAATATGATAAAATTAATTTTTGGTGAATAGTAACTTTTTACTTTTATTTACCACGGTTAATAGTAAATATAGTAATTAAGGGTAAAAATAAAATTATTATTACCCTAACACATTTATTAATTCTATTGGAAAAGTATAATTCGACCAAAAACAACCTTAGTAATAAAATATTATCATTTAGGTCCACTTGGATTCGATTAGGACATTTTTTATTATTTTATTTAAAGAAGAATTAAAATAGTTAAAATCAATGTTTAATAACTAAAACATTTTTAATATAGGGTTATATATAAAATAAATTTGTCTATAAATATTCATTAGAAATATAAAAATATTTCCTACATAATGGAATTTTATTTATAATTTTTAGACATTATATAATTTAATTTATTTATGACACAATGATGATGCTGTAAGTACTTTATTAATGAAATATTAACATAATTGATGTTATAAATACCCAAATAAATGTAATTTTAGACTTTTTATGAATTACAATAATTTTATAGGTTAATATGACATGTTAGTACTGATTTAATTAACTTACTTTTAACTAATAATGTTGTTGTGATTTTCAAAAAAATCATGTACCAAATTGTGCCAAATTTGACATAAAATAGTTTTTAAAACAAATATTAAATTATTAACTGTTATTTTATTCCTAAAAATCTAAGGTTCGGACAAATTACTTATATGAGGATATATATATATTCATAATGAACCACTTGGGGTTCGTTTGGTTTGTTATAGTAAGTTTATTAACCATATAGTGTAAGAAAACAAAAAGACACGGTAAAAGTAAAATTATTTAACTTAGAGTTAAATCTAAATGATAAGGATAAAATAGTAACCCAAACCTGTCTAAAACCTATTGGTTGAGAGTATTTCTACGCATACCCACCTTATCTAATAAATAAATCAATTTTTAGCTATTAAATACCGAATATGTCTTTATTATAAAATAATATTTTAAGTTTTCCTAAGGTGCTCCTCTCCTCCCTTATAAAAAGGAAACCCCTTCCCTATTCTCTTCACACCCTTTTGAGCCTTGAGGCTTGGCCAAAACCTACCCATTTCTCTTCTAAAATTACCTATAAAAATTATGGTGGTTCAGGTATTATCAAAAGACAAACTCTACTTCCTTAATAGGAAGCTTAAAGGAGGTGCGTCGAAGAAGAGGTAATCTCTTCTAACGATTCTTTCATGTTTCTTTCTTCTTCAACTTCTTATTCTTTAGTTGTTTAATTATAAATTAATAACATCAGTATTAATTATATACAAATATGTTATTATAAATATGAAACAACCCCATTTCACCATCTATCCATCCTATGAAAAACGAAATCACTGTGTGTGCGTACGTACGGAATACCATCTCCACGCCGTGGTGTAATCTGTTTTTCCACCACCACCATACTTGGATGGGTATAATGGTGTAAAGAATAACTGTATATGATTATTATAACATAATACTGATTCTAAGATATTATATCATCCACTAAAATTCCATTCAATAAATATGGGAACGATATTATCGCTCGTGCATACGTACGGATTACCGTCTCCACGATGCGATGAGATTCATTTTCCATGTTAACAATAGAAGAATGATTATAAAATATATATAATAAGTAATAATGAAATATATTACATAATTATTCTACTGGATTTATGTGTATATATATGTTTTTCATCTAATTAATTCCATTTAATTCAATAAGGAAACAAAAAATAGAGTTCATGCTTACATACGGCCTATCGTCTTGATGAACAGTGTATTTATTTCCATTTATCAATATATTATATATATGTATATTCTGAATATACATTATATATAAATCATGTTATATATTCTGGATTTATCTAATCATGATCAATGTAATCATATTAATAATTACAAGTAAAAACACGGACGATAAATTAGACGATTTTACCCAAAACACTACTTTAATATGGACGGATAATATAAATTCTTAAGTGAATCATATATGATATCATAAATATTATTATAGTTCTATTAAAAGTTAATAATATGTTTAATCCCACTATACAGGAGTCTCAGACACATATGAAAGAAACTGTACATAAGGTAAGGGATAATTATTCCAATCCCATTCTTATCCGAGATTGTTTATTCGTAATTATTTACCAAGGTTATGTTTATTATCCATGTCCATATGTTCTAAGATTTTTTTCATAAAATGTTTACTTTTCTTCCCTGTATGTTTATTTATATTTTTATCATTTTTTTACTTTTACCACATCGTATAGAAGGAATCTTTCTTTGTTTACCACACGAGGTACTTATTGACTTTTCCGACAAAAGAACGAGAAGAATGTTATTTTTAACTTATACGGTGGGAATGGATTTTTAAATTTTCATAATGACTTATTTCAATGATGTTTCCTCTACAAAAGATTATGACTATTTTGAAGAAAAATACTTTTCTTTTAATATTCCATGGAATTTTGTGAAAAGAAAATGATTTTGAAGGAGAAAGGATATTTTCCTCAAGAATTCTTTTCAAGTGTTTTATCAAAACCATTTTCCATCTAAGATGACATTATTTAATATGTGTATGGTTGAAGTATAATTTCTCAATTATTTACATGTTTTTACTTCTCTTATGATGAAATTATATCCATTTGTTTTGTATGGAATATGTTATGATGGGATGATGTTTATGAAACCCATTTTATTCTTCGGGTTATAATGAATGTTTTACGTTTATTTTGTGGCACAAGTAAGAATGATTTCTTTATGAGATGGGTGAGACCTATATCTCCATCCAATGCTTTGGGAAAATATTATATCTCATGAGATATACATGGCTGGAATGGTAAGTTAATCTAGTTTAGTGTTACAAGACTGAAACGAGGAGTGAACTCGATTCAGAAAGGGACATTGTTCACTAAGATGGTCTTGGCAGTAATGCCTTGGATACTATGGAAATCATCTCACGTGCTTAATCGTTTTCCACAAATACATGTTTTATTCCCATGCTATTTTATCATGATTGATGATCCCTTATGATATATGCCTTACGTACTTCCAAGCTTCATGTCTCTGCTCAAAATTTTCATGTTTAGATTTTATGTTCATGTTTTTACATTCAAATGTTTATGGATTGTTTTATGTTCTCTATGTTTACCCTTACTGGGCATTTGAGCTCACCCTTTTTTTTATGTTTTCGTTTCCCCATGATTTAAATAAAGGATTTATGTAAGAAAATAAAAGGGGAAGTTCCTTATGAGAGATGTTAAAGATCATTCACCAAGATTAGAAGATTATATTCTGATTTTCCAAAGACACTAAACTATTATGGTCATTTGGTTTCTGTTTTGTTATGTATTAAGTAATACGTAAAATTAATGTAATGTCCATGTATGTCAATATTTGGCTCTCTACACCATGTCTTAAATAATAGAGTGTGGAAACTCATTAAAATTTACAATCTCTCAGATTTACAACCTTCCATGCTCATCGACACTAAAGGTCTCCATGGTCTCAAGGAAGTGTGTAACCTTTGTGATCCTATCGATAACAACCCAAATTGAATCATTCCTTCAAGGAAAACCTGGTATACCCATCACAAATCCATTTCAACGTCATTCCACTTCCAATTACAAATGGGTAACTTATATAAAATCCATGATGGTCCCCAATGCTCTACCTTCACTTACTGACAGGTGGAACATCTCATATAAAACTAGCTATATCTCTTTTCATACCTAGAAAACAATATTGACACTATAAATCTCAATAAATCATGGTGACACCCTAATGAACTTCCCAAACTGAGTAACTAAAATCTTGCAGGATCTCCTCGTGTATTTCTGCTGACACCCATATACATCCATGAAAACCCAAGATCTCATCATCACATACAGTACATCCAGGGGTAGGTTCCTCACCTGACACACTCTCTCATAGGACTAGGACTTATGAATATGATAGTGCCTCATTCTCACCTGGTCCATAAGAGTAGAGGTAACCACTATAGAATAATGAAACCTTTTCCCCATTCAATCGTGTTCCTCCAAATGAATCTCGGATAATAGTGACAGAATCTTACACTAACTCTGGGCCTCCTAAAAAGCTTATATCTGAGTCATCCTGGTCAACGCATCTGCAAATTTGTTTCCCTTCCTAGGTGTTTTGGAAAACTAAATGTCAAAAGAATAAAGGAAAATTACCCACCTTCACTTTTTCAAATTCAGATCACACTGACTAAAGATATTAATGAGAATTTTTTGGTTAGTGAAAACCAAAAAATTCTATCCAAACAATAATGTCCCCAACAACGCAAAGCATTCACAACTATCGCTAACTTCAGATAGTCGGTTGGGTAATTCTGTTCCAGTGGCCTCAATGGCCAAGACCTGTACACAATGACTCCATCCCCATGTATAAGCATGGAAACCTTCCCAATACCTGATGCATCATAGTAAACATCGTATCTCTTTCCCGGCTCAGCAAGACTAGTATTGATGCTGAAGACAACCTCTCATTCAGCTCATGAAATGCTGAGTCACAATAATCTATCCACAAGTACTCAACATCATTCTTAGTTAGTCCCATTAGTTTCACTTCTATGCTTGAAAATTCATTTAGAAAGCATCTGTAGTAAATAGAAAGAAACAAAAATCTCTATACCTCAAAGATGTTCTTCAGCTGCTCGAAGGAAACTACTACTCTCACATTTTATGAGTTTATTAATACTCATGTATCATGGATATCATGACCCATGAATTGAATCTGGTCCATCCAAAAGTTTAATTTTGAGAGCTTATCATATAACTGAGTCTCTCTCCGTGTACTCAAAATAATATCAAGATGGTTGGAATGTTTGTGTCGAGTGTGAAAGTACACCAAGATATCATCCATCAAGACTAACACAAAAGAGTCCAAGTAAGGATGGAACACTCCGTTCATAAGTTCCACGAAAAATATTGGTTCATAAATGAGACCAAAAAGCATAACTAAATATTAATATAGACTATATCTACTCCGAAATGCTGAAAGAGGTATATCTGATGGTATATCATGCAACAGATTATCTCCAGATCTCAAGTCAATCTTCAAGAACACCCAATCTACTCAAATATGGTCAAAGAGATCATCAGTCCTCAAAAAAGGATATTAGTTCTTGACCTTCAACTAGTTCAACATCCAATAATCCACGCAATGACTGAGTGTATCATCTACCTTATTTTCCAAAATAACATGAAAACCCCTATGACACGTATTTAGTCAGATGGAACCCTTTTCATGAAACTCCACAAACTATTTCTTGAGATCCTATAACTCATGTGTGTCCATCCTATAAAGAGTAATAGACACCAATGTCTCTCTTGGAACAAGATTGATGGAGAAGTCTACCTCTATATTTGATGGTAAACCAGAAAAGTAATCTAGAGAAACATTTCTGAAATGATGTACCACTGTATGAAATTCCAACTATGAATTCCCCTGGTCGTCAAGATATAAAATATCAATTTGGGATGTAATTCATCCCAAACCATGATGCTCGGGTCCAGCTTTTCTCTCCTAGACATCTCATTCTCTCTTTTGTAGAAATGACCGAACCTCTAGTGATGTGAAACTCAACCTACAGTGATAGCCATCAACAAATTTATGAAAAGAGAACAGATAATCCATCCCATGAATGACATCTATGCCTATAATCATTAAGGCATAGAGGTCCCATAATAAGTGACTCCCACCAAACACAATAGGGAACTCATTGCACTGAGCTACACTTGCCATCATAATCTCTAACAGATTTTCTATCCTCATAACATCCTCAAAAGTAAAGATAGAGAGAAAAAGGATCTCCAAAATGGAAAAAGTTATAAAACTATGGGAAGCCCCTATATTAAAAAATGAAGAATATAAAATTTAGGCTACTTGAATCATACCTTTAAAAGTAGATGTACCGAGATCCTTCTCTTAATGGGTCTTCTCCACTATAAAATTATATCCTATATTGTGGCCATGTGACCTTGTATGGCTACCATTAGCTGATCCAACTTGATGTTCTTGGAATCCTATAGCCTGACCACCATGGTCATGACCAAATTCTCAGCTTAAATGACCTGACGAACACCAGTTCCCTGAATGTGGAGGAACTGGTGGTCCTGCACCTAAATGTGGAGTCATAGAAGAACCCCAATCACTCGCTTCTAGTGAGAAAATAGTAAAAAAACACCGAAGATGACCCATCATGCCGTAATACCGGAACTGAACATGGGATCTCAAGAAATTTGGTCTTTTATCCCCACACTTCCCACACTAATATATACCACCTGGATACCTGATGAAACATCACTCGAATGCTCTATGTGTTGCTTCCTTCTATCTATCGAAGGAGTAAAAACCCTATATTTTGAATCGCCCTGGATCATAGCCCCTAACTACCTCATATTACTCTTGGTAATCAGTTCCTTGTTCACTATATCCATCACCAAATTCATATTGAAGACATTCACTTGTGATTTGATGCTATACCTAAGACTATATTCAAATTACCTATCCAAAGATAATTTGTCACCTCCCAGAACTGGGGAGAAGTGATGATGCACTATTAAATGAGATGAGTAAACCATCACTAAAAGAGTTACCTACTCCAAATTCATGATCTCTCAGTCTCAATCACCGTCAATGTCTCAGGGTAGAAGTAATCATATAAGATCTTCTAAAACACTTCAAAATCCATATCCTTATGATGTCCCCCCTATGAGATAACAACCCACAATCTCTTGGAGGAATCATGTTGCTTGGATGAAGAATGCATCACCCTCCTCTCCGAATGTATATAAAGATTCTCAATGATAGAATTCATGACCTCTAACCATGACAATGAAGCTTGTGGTCCGGTATCCCCAGTAAAACTGGGAGGTTTCTGCTGCTGGAAAACCCGTGTTAGCTCTGCCATAGATGGGGCAGGATGTCGTGCTCCCTGGAGGGTCTGTAAAATCCTCATATTTCCTTCAAATTATTGTGCATCAACACCTGTGTCTGGTATAATTGCTGGTGAAAAAACAGGAACAATGGAAGGATCTACAGGTAGTCCCTGATCTATCATTTCTGTTGTCTAGTAATCGCCCTTCACCTAGAGAAAACCAGAGGATGTCTCGGTGCACTGACTCTATATGTTCAAGCACAAACCTCATTTTATGATTATTACAGATAGAATTAAAGAAGTTAAAAAATGGAATAGGATAAGGAAACCATTTAGGTTTTAAAAAACTTGGATACATGACTTGTATAACTATCAAACAGTGTGTTCGCATTCATCTATAAATGGGTATATACCTCTCTCAAAAATAGTCATGTGACACCACTACACATGGAGTTATACTACTATGATACACAGTGTACTTGATTTTTCTCTCATTCCCAAGTACTTCTACATGGATTAACCACATGGGGTCTGTCGGTGCTACACTACTCGGCATGTTTACCCTATACATGTCGTGTTCTTTTTAACTTTTCTTTGATCTGTGTCATTGAACACATAGTTGAGTCCACACGACGTTCAAGGATGGGACACTATGTTTAAAACTAATTATTTATCAACCCTTGTCATTAGTCACACGGTCAGACACATGATCATTATGACACAACATGTTCTTTGAGTACACAACGTGTTTTACCAATGTTTTCCAACCCCATGTATCTGCACACATAGTCAGTCAAATGGTTAAAGACTACTTGTTGTTTACATATAGTACTAGACATGAACTAATGAAAAGTTTTTTATTCAAGAGTATAAGTACAAATGGCGTGTGTTCATAACACCACATGCAATGTTGTGTGGGTTTTTTGACAATAAGCCTCTGAATCTTCCTTACAACACTTATAAAAAAAATTTTGACCATGTAATGAAAAATTCCAAACTGTGAGAGCCCATAATCTGAAGAATTACTATTTTGCATCATTTTTCACATCAATATCTTGATATAATTCAATTATATTTCAAACATGATCCACCGAATTCTGATCCTAGAGGGCCCATAACACCCCATGGACTAATGTTTGGCATAAATCCAAATTAAACTTTAGATATATCAATACCTATATAAAATAGTAGGTATTCTATCACGGGATATATCACAACAACATTCATACTTAGCACAACATCTATCACAACAACATACAATCAGTAATCCATCCTACATTGCATAACAAGTATGCATGACATGTGTGCTATAGAAAGTGTCTATATGATTCATGATATATCATAACATCATCTAATTGGGTTTAAAAAGAAATATAACCTCAACAATATCAATGATAATAGTGAAACCCAATTAAATCACTCAATGGTGGAATCAAATCATCTTTATCAATTAAAAAACTAGCAAAATTGCAATATATGAGGTAATTTAGATTTTCTCTGTACATGAGTTACCTTATCATAGGAACAACTGATTACCAACTAACAATTGCATACTATCCCTCTCTATAGTCCTTAAAATTTAAGGCAAATCAGAAAATAAAATTATCTGAAAGCGCAATGTAACATCCCAGTATTGGGTGCCGCCAAAAAAGTGCCCTGTATCTAGTCGGTAAAATGGACTAAAACTCAATTCACTAAACACCAGAGGCTACAAAATAACTGCCAGGTCGTTGGGTGTGATTGTGGGAAAATTTTTCCCTCATAGGTAGATCAACATAGTTGAAAGAAATATTAAAAAGATGAGGATGTTGTAATATTATACAACAATGTAAATAGTGGAAGACTATTAAAAAATTAACTACTGGAGGACATTTATAAATGATGAAAGTCACATATTTTTAGAAAATAATCCAAAGAGGTAACAATGCTAGAAATAAAATACAAAAACAAATTACTAAATAAAAAAAGTAAACTTCAGTATCATTGCAAGAATCATCTTAGTCCCATGCTCTCCATCTCCAATAGTAATCATGTATCTGATGTATAAGAACGCTTTACATTATCTATACCTGAAACAATTTAATCATTTAGGATCAAAAATCATGACCTAAACAAGGTTTGAGATGAATCCCAGTATGAAAATACTAAATGATATGTGCTTAAATATTAGTGAATATATATATAGCAGGTAATATGAATAAATGAAGCAATGAACTGGGAAGTTCTCGAAAGTAGGAATCCTATAGTTTTCAATTAAATTCATTTAAATTTATTAATTAACAAATCCGTTGAATAATTTAACATCGCGATTTATCCAAATATTTATATATCCCTATAAAATCGTAACAACAGATGTCTTAAAAACCATCTAAACAAAACAAGTAAGATGGATTGTAAAATTTTGTTTTGGCTTGTTAGTCCCGTCACAATCCTACAATCATTCATCTAAAACCCTCTGGGATTCTTCTAATAGTCTAATCACCTCAGGTTATATATATCATCTATTAAATAAAAATAATGACCCTTTTGAAAATATCACACAATCTAACTCCTTTGGTCCCAGATTAGACAAATAAAATAAATGATCACTTGAGTAGATCTCACGATCAATACCCCCTTGGTATGAATTATAATGCCCCATGACTTCTCTTACATTAAATGCCCTCTAGTCCAACATTTATTTAATAATAACCCTCTGGGTTTCTCTCACAGTCTAACAACTCTTGTCAATAACCCACAACAAATCCCACAGTCAATAACTCTGGTCAATCATAACAACAATTCATAATTAAAAGTCCCTCCTTCAGGAAGATATCACAGTCAATTCCTCTCGGTCATACTTTCAAAATGTGAATCACATGCATTTCATTTAAATATAAACTCTATCCTGAGTACACTTATTCTGGATGAAAATGTAGCCTAACAAGATTTCTATACCCAACATCCATAACCAATTCAAACATGTATAACACCTCCATAAGGAAGGTAACATACCTTATTCATAATCAATAACACTATCTCAACAATAAACAATAGTATGCATAAAACATGGTTAAATTACAAAAAACATGCAATACACTAAACAAGGGTATTCAAAAAAATTAAGAATATATAATTCAAATAATATAAATGAATTGAAAAACCACCTACATCGACATCGTACAATGAAAACTCTTTAACATCGGCCCTCTAATCAGTCTAGAATATCACAGATCTAAAAAACGTCAAAATCATTCAAACGTGAATAACTCAGGTGTGATGGGAAAGCTGGACGAGAGGCTCTAGAGAGTGGGAGAACTCGCCAGTGGGAATCCAATGCACCTAGAAGCGTCCGAATCAGACCTCGGATGAATTAATAGGAGGATATATAAGATTTTTGGTCATATATTTCTCTCATGTATAAGACACAAGAAGAAGAAGACACTTCTAGATATTAGACGTGCCCCCGATACGATTAATTGTATAGAAATAAATTTACATGTCAATATCATTTAATGTACATGATGTATACTAGACACAACTAGAACCCAATTAGACAGTCTTCTACGTCACCACATGGGCATGTACTCAGCTGTTAGATGTCCAGTACACAGCTTCACGCAGGAAACGATTACAAGACAAGTACTATAGAGTACAAGGGGAGTGCATAGAAAATTTAAAAAACATCCATTTTCCTCAAAACAAACCAAAATCAAGATCCATACCTTAAATTATGATCTAGGTTATTCGAGAGAGGTGGGGAGGTAGAATTCATGGTGGTGGAATGAATGGATGTGTAAAATCATGAGGCTGTGGTAGGGGAGGTGGAATGTGGGGAGGTTGTGGTAGGGGAGACAGAACATTTTGAGGCAGTGGAGAGTTTTCAATAAAATCATTAAGGAAAAGCCCCTATATTCTATTTTTACATATTGTTATTATTGTTGATAATATATTTTAAATTAATTCCAATTTCTAATAAATTTAAATGGTATGTTATTTATTTGTCTCATTTTTTCTAAATATATATTTTTTAAATTATTTTGATTGGAAAAGAAATTTCCTCACTCAGTATTTTTTATAAGATGAATTATAATAGTAAAGATATTTTTATAATAGATACTTAGACTCTATCACCCTTCATCCTTTCCAATATTAGTTAGTTTAATGTTAATTAGTTGTGAGATTCAACAAAACTATTGTATCAAGTTAAAAGATACAGATAAAAAAAATATTTGGGTGCGTGTTCCCGCACACATGAATTTATGTAAGTACATGCATATTCATTTGAAAAAAAAATTATAATTTAATAATGAATTTAATTTTATGTATAAATATTTATTTTTATTAACATATGATTTTATGGTATACATATATATATATTCAATTATTTATATAATTTTTTTTTAAAAACAAATTATAGAATAATCCTTGTAACAGTAAAATATTTTTTTGTAATAACTTTTATTAATAATATATTAAATTTTCGGTTAAAAAATTCATGTATTAATATGAATGTATAAAATATTTAACTATTGGTAAAAAATAAGTTTTTATTGGATGGTTTATGCAACCATATATACCTATCAGTGAAAAATATTATTCCTAGTTAAAATTAATAATAAAAAACGAAATGTTTGTTTGAATTAATCATTTTAAAAAAAATATTTTATGCGTCACTAATTTTCAATTGGTAAAAGACGCATTTTTTAGTGGGGGATCTATGTATCTCTGGATATCCTCTTCCAAATCCATGTAGCGTCATCCTTGTTAGGCTTGGGCTGTAATGTCAGGAAGGATGGGGAGGAAATGTTGTTGGTGGAGTATAGGTGGTCTCCAACAAAAATATCCCAATGGGTGAGCTCCCAAGGAATCCCTCACTGTCTAAATCGAATGTATTCAATAGCTAGATCAATGGTGTCTAGGGACTCTATAATGATCTCCCTAAATGTCTTATCATACACTTTGATTATAAGTGAGAGTTGAATTTGGTTAATGAGGTCAAGGACCACAATATTAATGTCGATATTATTGTGTATTGGGTGATCCGACATATTGTTGGACCACCTTGTCTAGGACTGGATATGGAAAAATAAATTTTTTCTTTTTTGAAGACAAGTGGACACATGGGTGGAGGTGTGGGTGATAAGCACACTAAAACCCAGAAGATGATTACTAAGAAGCCTTTTAATGTAAGGAGGATGTAGATGTAGGATAAAAGGTTTAGTAGGTAGGATCTGTGGGTGGTGGAGAAGGAGAGGCCTTCCACCACTTGGGTGGCAAAGGCATCTCATCACACACGGGTGTGAATTTGGACGGAGAGGTGTAGACATTTATTTATCTGGCCATTCCCGAATGGTGACACACAATAAGGAATGAAATGGAGAGGAGTGGTGGGAGTGGTGAGGTGGGACGGAAAAGGGAGATGGAGGATAGGGTTCACCAGCACTAGTTCTGGAGAGGGTATGGGAGGAGAGGTGTCACACACAAAAGGACAAGAGTGGAGGTGGTGTCCCACGAACCAAGGGTTCATGAAATTTAAATTTTGTCAAAACATACACATAATTTATTTGATAACTGAAGTGTAAATCATGAATTGTTTAATTTTTTGACCATTAAAAATTACATGTTTTTTATTGGATGTAAGGTGTGTCTTTCTTCTTTTACACCCTATCTTGAAAAAGGATCTCTTACCAAACCTCTAAAAGATATTTACATTATTAAAGACTAAAATAATATTATATATACTCTTAATTATAGGATGGGTTTCATCCCAATAAATGATTTATTTATTCACTAGATATAGACATATTTTTTTGCATAAATACGTCAATAATGAGGAGATCTACTTTATTGAAAAAATTTCTGAAAACAGAGGAGAAAAATTGTGGGACAACCTTCCTTATGAAAGGTGAAATGAACATTTTGTTCTTTTAGAACTAGATCCATTGTAAATAGGTAGTTTTTTCTTATTTAAATTATTCATGGTTCCATGATTAGAATTAACATTATTATGAAATGTGTCTTGAAAATTGAATAACAATTTTTTTCTTAAAATCGTGCACGATATAAATCACAACATTTTCTTCACCAACTCTAAAAATATATCCTCCTAGGATATCATAAATAATATTATTCTTAGTGGTGGGAAATAGTACACATAGAATAAATGTAATATCTTCTTCTTATTACATAGGAAAGATGAGGAAATCAGTAGTGAAAATGAATTTTCTAACTCTTACTAAGATTCCCTCAAGTAGTCTATACTGATGCTTTACTGGGAAGTCATCAAGTTGAAGTGACACACTTGTTGGTTTTTGTTCACTGAGCCTCAACTATTTTTTAACACTCATGGGAATGATATTGATACATGGTCCTATACCTCATATAGAATTTATAAAATTTCATGTCACTATAATGCATGGAATTGAGAATCATTGGGGTCTCACATTTTGGGAGGTAGATTGAATTTGAAAACTATGGAGCATTATTCATCAAGGAAGATGACTCATAATTCTACTATTTTTTTTATAGATAGATAGTATTTAAATACTATAAAATAATATTATACATGGAAAATATTATCTACAATGTTAATTTTGATATGAAATTGTTTAAACATTTCCATAATTTTTTTATATTGACAATCCTTTTTGGATTTTTTCATTTTTTCACTAAAGGTTAGGTTTTTCTTATAGTCTAATGGTCCTACATAAACATATTATTTATCATAAAGTTATTTTTTTTGTATATTAATCTGGTTGTGAAACTTCTAAATTTTTCTTTTGACCAACTTTCTTAGATTCTTCAAACTGATATTTCTCATATTTGAATTGCTACGAAAAGTATTCCAACATTAAATTTCTAATGAAAATATATTTATCCTTATACCTTCGATTACGATGAGTGTTTCCATGTAAAATACCTGATTCCAAATCATATAAATTCATAGCGATCATCCACATTATATTCTATTGGTTGTGCAGGTAAGGCTTTTTCTTTTTCATTTTTTCTCTTGGGGTTTCATCCCCTAAAATGTTGTCTCCATAAGGGGAGTGGATAGGTCTTAAAAACTGTATTAGAGATATTGGAATTATTATGGAGGTATTACCATAGATTATTGATAGTACTAATCATGAACTTGTGAGAATTAATGAGGTCTTAGAAAATGTTGTTGGAATTGTTTTTTTGGCTGAGTAGTCAGATCGTGATTTGGGTAACTATGTTGTACTTGAATCCTTGGTGTCTCTTGACAACTACTCTAATGAAAATGATGTTGATTTTTTTATTGTAGCTACTGACCCAATCTATGATTATAGATTTTTTATGATATTAATGGGTATTATGTTACTTATTATTATGTTTAATTTGAATAATTTAATTATTATCACAGAATTGGGGATCTTAGAAGCATTCCTTGTAGTATTGATACAAGTGAAGACCTGTGTATATCTCATAGGATTGAATTTAGATCACCAAAGCTAGAGGGGTGAAAATGCAGCTGGAAATTGAAAAGACTCTATATCCATTGTTAGGGCTTCTACTTGTCTAGAGAGGTGGTAACTTTCCTCCAACTGATATATTTCATGCCAAGGAAAACCTCCTTCAATTTTCCATAAAATGTAATTGTGGATAATTAATCAAGAACATATTAATCATCTTCTGATGTCCTGATATGTATTCCTCTATCAGCGTTAGTGTCTACTTTAGTAAGAGTGGTTGGATTAATTCCTTGATATGTAATTCCCAATTGTAGTCACACATCTAATCCAGGATGTCATAATTGCCCGGTAACATTATTAAATCTAACTCATGCTTCCCAAGATGATTCTCTATCCTATTGAAAAAAATTTAAATATCATTTCTTACCTTCCATGATTGTATGGGTGGAAAACATTTGTTAATAAATTTATTGGATAGCTCATCCCATTCATGATTGACGTGGGTGATTTAATTTTTAGCCAATTAATTGATCGATTATGTAAAGGGAACATGAATACATGGAGTCTTATTGAGTCCAATAATGGTCCTTAGTTTTTAATATTTTTTAAAACCTCTGTGAAATATGAAATATACTCATGGGGGTATTTAATATATAAGCTACAAAGTTGACCAGTGTTATGGATTATTTTTATGTGCACATGATTAATTTCAATATAATACACCAAAATGGGAGGGTGCACATCGTTTTGCGTAGCATTACATATGGATTGAAAGAAATAATCCATGATGGTGTACACTTTTTGTACTAGATTATCTCCCAAGTTGGTCAGTTTTTTATATTATATTTTTTCTATTGGAAAGTGCTTGATTCATATGACCAAAAAGTGAAATGTGGTAGATTGGTGTTAGGGAATTACTGATCTCAAGATTGAATGGATGTTGTTCTTGAGTGGTGAGGCTCTATGAATGAGTAAGAGGCCCCCTAATGCATAAACATTTTGAGGAAAATAGTGGGAGCAATAAGGTGTGCCTAAAGGTGGAAAATGTAAAAGTAAAAGGGGGGAGAAAAATAAGAAAGGTGTATGGGTGAGGAAATCAAAGGTTCAATTATAGGATATTGTCCCTAGTCAAAAATGACCCCAAAAAATTATGAAAAGTTTTTATGCACTGACATACATCATTTAATTAACATGTGGATTGATCAAATTATAAATTTATATTCCAAAACTGGACTTACTACTATAGTTTATTAATGTGGTGGGGTGGGGTCAAACCCACAAAGATCACTAGTAGGAAAGATACAATTCATGAAAAACCCCTTTTAAAGTATTTTAGAGGAAAAATTATAAAGATTGGTTTTTATCTAAAACTAATTACATTTGATTTCATTCATAACACTATAAATAGATATGGTTCAATTTCAGGGCTCTTAATACAATCTAAACATTGTTTTAGTGAAGGATAGTCCTACAAATGAAGATGTGAAGTAGTGAAAATGTCACCAATAGATTTTGGTCAAACCCATTGGATCTACCTATGATAATACTATTCCGTGGTGAAGGATGGATAAAAATCATGGTCAATTATACATAGTATCTATATCTAAAGCATAAAAGACTAATTTTCATAGTACTTCTCAACTTCAATTAGGTCTGGTTAAAATATTTTTAATTCCATTTTTTTCATGGTTATTAAAAAAATGTGAGGTAAATTTCTTATCAACCTAATCAATATCCATTGGAATTCCATGTTTAAATCTAAATATTAATTTGAAACCAGAAAACCAATACTCTTGACCCATATTCCTAAGAAGATTATTCATGCATGTCAGTGTTAATTAAAATAACTGAAAATATAAACATGCACCACATAATCATGACATAGATAAAAAATATGAAATCAAATATTAAAACCCAATATATTAAATAAAAAAAATTGGAATCAATTTTAATCCAATAAAAATCATTGTGAATGAAGAAATAATGATTAATAGTGCAGGTGTAGATGACGAATAAGGATAGATTTTGAAATATATGTGTAAAATGGAAGAGGATTCACAATAATATATGAAAGAATGTAGAACAAAATTAAATGATGAAGGATTCAGTAAAATAAGTAAATTATTTATTGAATGTTTTTTAGTAAAAAATATTAAAAACAGGAGAAAATGATGATAGAAATTGGAAGTCTTCAACTTTATTTTTTCATGCGACCGATACTGGAATATTAACAACTTCGAGAAGCACATGGAATGTAATTCATTCACCTCACATACTAGATTATGTTTCTTTTTTACTGATATATCCACATTGCGTAGTTAGTATAGACATTTTTTATTTCATATATTCAATTTCATCTGAATAATAATCTCATATCATTGATGGCTGGAACATCGAACCATTCACATCATGTATCATATACATGTCATATACTTGATTCACTTTAAGTGTGATATTTATCCTGAAATTATAATGATTTGTAATCCATATACATTTCGTGAAATATATTCACAGCTTATAATGTCTTTATGGGTTGGTATGTGGATTATATGAATGTTTTTAATGAGGAATATAGTCGTGTATGTAAAACGTAACATGCAAATCCTATATTTGACATTTTCTTCATTTCTTCAATTGATTTTGGAAATCCTAATTCCTATGAGAAAAAGTCAATGCATTGTTGAATAAAACATGAATAAAATGAAAATAAATATATCAAATCTATATATATATGTTCATCATATTAATAAGACATTAGGTTTGGTATTTATGTTCCAATTCAATTTCAATCGTGATTCTTTATGATTAAATTTCCATTGGGGAAATTTTATGGTCCCTTTATGTTAAATCCCTTCCATATTCATCTACTATATTAATTTTTGAAATTTTTGTATAATATAACCATTTCCCACTCTACAGTATATAAAATGATTTAGAAATTCATTATGAGTAAGAACTAATTTATTTAATCTTTGGATAGGAATATTTTTCATGCACGTACGAGTTTTCTTTTAAATGTTTTCAGAATTGTTTTATTATTCACCTAGGAATGATTAATTTCATTTTTACTAGTTTTTTAATTTTAAAAAAAATATGGAATCACCTTTTCATTTTCAAAATTAGTCTCTTTTATCTTTTTAATGAAACTATGAAAGGGAAAAATGTTTTAACATACACTACATGAATTGAATTCCCCACGTCCATGACCATTAAATGCTTTAGATCATACATTAAATTTTTCCAAGGTTCTCATAAAATAAAATGGTTTACATAATATTTTACAGATACCCTACTTTTAAATAAGATATTTTAAATTGAAAATTTTATTTTTCTAATGAAATATTCTTGTTGTCTTCTAATTGAATTTTCATCTATGATAACATCCATTGATGTTAATTATCATTTACTAGGGATATGATCTAGTGATATCGTACTTATTATTTTTATGAATGCATTATGATTTTGATGATGATATTTTTAAGAAACACATTTACTTTCTATGAGTTATGATTTTATGAAATACTAAAATCTTTATGAAAAATATTTCCTTTCCATAGGTGATGCTTTCATGAATTTATTAATGTTTTCATTATCTCATGGGTGGGCATATAATTTTATTTATATTAAATTAATTGGGTATATATTTATATATCATTATATGTTTATGAGAAATGAGTTTATATACTCGATCCACTATAGAAAATAGGTTGGGATTCAAGATTCACTAGGGGAAATATGTTGGGATTTCTAATCCACTATGAGAAATAGGTGGTAATTCCTAAATAATTATAATTTAGTAAATTAATAAATTACAGATCCACTAATATTTTTTGTTCTTTGATGTTAACCTTGAAATATGAAATGGTTTTATTACTATAATGGTGTCATGATTTTATGACATGTTTTTATGATTATGATCAGAATATACAGTTCATGATTGATTTTGGATGATTTGTCGCTCTTATGATTCATCTGTTTTGAAATGATAAATTTTCACACCCTGACTCATGTTCATGATCTATAATAAATTGGGTATGATGTTTTTCAGTTATCGTAATGATACTACACCCTTAATATTATATTATTCATTTAGATGATCATTGATTTATACCTCTCATGTTAACTCATTCTGGGCAGAAAATCTCATACATTCTAATGTTTCCTTTCCCCATGTTACGAAGAATGGTTTTAAGTGTGGTTTTTCAAGAATGCTATAAAGCGAGAATAAAATTATGAGAGATGGTGGAGAATGTTACTAAATAATATTTTTATGTATCTAGTCTCTGAATACACTAAACAATTATGGTTTTCGTTTGGATATTAATTTTATTTATTGAATATTCATATAAAAATATGAAATATCTATTTAAGAAATTATTGGGTCTCTATAGTTACATTAATGGTACAAATCATGTGGTTTTCCCAAGTGGATTAACATTAAATTAAATATGTATGAATCATAAAATTTGTGTGAACTTTATATATCTAAATTTAAATAATCATAATTCATGTTGAAGTCACATAATTTTACTTACCTCTATAATGGTTATCAGGTAGGGGTAGAATATTAATATTATGTATAAGAGTATTATTATAATGATTAGTTTGTTAAATAAATAGAACAAAAAATAATGATAATTGAATTATAATATTTATTTCATAATATAATAAATTAAATAAACATTTTCCCAATCCTTTATCCCATGATAATTCTCAAGGGAACAATTTTCAACAACACCAACATTCTATAGAACCAATACTTCATGTACATAGGACCAAGTGATCTTACACTACCATCATGATTTTGTTACACTAAGGTTTATGTTAGTGGATGTACTATATTTTCATTTTTAGTAATCTTGAGTAATAATATATAACTCTAATATATAATCATGAAAATAAATTACATAATTGGATGATGTTTTTCGATTCCTAGTGTTGTAAAAGAAGTTTATCTTGATGAATTACACCCATTTTCATCACAACTGAGCTTAATTAGATTTAAAATTCATGGAACAACCTGTAGTTTAGTGATGAACATCTTAATCTAAAAAACCTCTTTTTATACATCAAATGTAGAAACATACATAACTATTCTTATATAACAATCTATTCTTTCATTATTTTCACTTCCAAAAAATATATACACATTATTTAAAAAAAATAATGAATTAATATATTTTTAATCTAATTAGAAACATGAATCATTGTAAACACATATAATAACATTTTTCACTCCATATTAAAATTTTTCTCCCTTAGTTCTTCAATGAAAATTAAGTATATTTTTTACAGAGTTATGATTTACATAACTGCGTTCAAATTTGTATTTTCTCATCATTCGAAATGTATGTGACTGATCTAGGTGAGAAAATAACATGAGACACATGATCAACCCTGTAGTTGATGCATAAGGTAATCCATCCCTGAGTTTTAGTTCATCATTTTAAGATGAAATTTATCCCCCAAAGTACATTTTCTATGCATATTTATTATATATATATATATATCTATTCATATAACCCGTTATTTTTAATTTATTCATTATTTTACAAATATTTTCACTCAAAACAGGTATGAGAATCATTCTTACTTTATCCTGATAGATCTCCATGCACAAGATGTGTGATGTTTCTCTCATTGATATTATTTTCCCATGATAAGTTTTTATATATAGTTTATAAATTTCATTTCCTATGAGTAATAATTCACCAATATACAACACTAAAAAATGATTATTCCCCCACTAATTTTATTATATACACATAGTTAATATTTATTCATAAAAAATCCCTTCTCCTTGATTTCTATATTCAATTAAAGACCAAAATTCTTAGAATCTAATTCAGTTCAATAAATATACTATTACTTCTTTCATTTATTATTAGAATTCACAAGATAGACAAATCCTTTGGTTGTTACATATACACATCCTCATGTAAATTCCCATTAATGAATGTATATTTATTTATTTTTGTTATATTTCATAATTTTATATTGATAAAAGGTCAAGAATAATTATAATATATTTGATCATCTCAAATCATGAAAATGTTTCTTAATAAACAATTCTTTATATTATCTTGAATCCCTTTTCTACAAATAATTCCTAAAATTTAATACTCCTCCATTCATGTAATTATTATTCATAAACACCAATTTCATCCCAATAATTTTAGAGTATTTTATAAAATTAATCCAATTTAAAAATAATAGTTTTTTACATGGATTACATATCATGTTTTAGGATTCTTGGAAACTTATTAGATTGTTAACATAATATCTCTCCCTATTATGTAGTTCTCATTATCAATGATTATAAACTATTCATAATTTTACACCAAATATATAATCATATTTGGTATATCTAAAATATGAATTTCCTCTATTTTTTTGGTGCATATTGAGTTGGTATTTATTTTTCTACCTCTTATGGAACAAACACATCCATCTTAAAAAATAATTGGTCTTATTGTTCTATAATTTCATGAATCTTTATGAAACATCCCCTATCATTCCTATAAATGAAACAAATTATATTTAAATATGATTCTAAGCATTAAAATTGTTTACGCACAGGGATTATAAAAATAATACCCATTTTTATCCCTAGGACACCCATACAATTATCTAATTTGTTTCCTAGATTGATGGATTTTTTATGATAAAGGTATCCTTCAAAACACATAATCCTTAAAAAATATATTTTTAAATTAAACCATTCTATATCTCATATTTTTTGGTTTCTACTGTCTTTCTTGGATCTTTGTTTAGTGTAAGAGTGTCTTATCTGTAGAATAACGCAAAAAAGATGGTGGTTTCTCCATTGGGATCATCATTGAGTGTCTCATATCTAATATGGTTCAATTTCTCATTTTAGAAATATAATTCTATTGAATTGTTCCTGGAGTTGTGAGTTATGATACAATACCACACTCATTGTTGTTTTTATGGAACTATTGGATTAATTATTCACCTCCCCAATATAATCAAAAAACTATTATATCCTTTTCAAGTTGATTTTATAGTACATTTTTTATTTCCTTAAAATGTTTAAAGAACTAATAATTTGATCTTATATGAAACACTTAATGATACCAACTATAATTATTATTAAATATATTGAAATATTAACAACCTATATGGGATTAGATATTTAAATTCCTGCATACAAAAAAAAATTAAACCTAACAAATCCTTTATTATCTCTACATTTCTAGAAAAATTATTTTTTGTTAAAATATTATTCAAAAAATAATAATATAATATATCATATGATTCCCAAAAAATATAATTCCAATAGACCACAAACATGGAATCATTGAATTTTTTTCTCATTAATGTGGTACATAAAATAACAAAAAAGGTTTAAAGGTTTAGAATCATTATAATTGAGTCATTCTACATCCACGTTATTGTTCAAATTTTCATGATCTAATAAATGTATACCATTAATTATGTTCTCACAACCATAATGAATTACAATTAATAAAATTGAACAAAATTTATCTTTAACTAAAAATAACAATCCACTTTTTAATGAATATATATAGAGATTATGTTTCTATTTCTAGATGGTATAAAATAAAAACCCAATGTATTGGGAACACATATGGTAGTAAATGTTATATTTTAGATACCAAAAGTAAAAGGATACAACTTTTCCGTATCCCCAATATGGTAATTTACTTATCCCTTCACTACCTCCCCCCTTATACTAGACCTATTTCATGTTCACAGAAATGTGTGAAGTATAACCAATATCTAATACCCATGATGTAATTTTGGATAAATTTTCGTCTATAATAAATATACCTAGTTTATTTCTTTGTTTCCCTTAATCTAATAAATATTTTCAAGGAATTACGTGAAATCCATATTCTAATAACATTTCATTCAATAATGGAATATATTTTTTAATTTAGATACTTGTATAAGAGTTTTTAATGTACATGAAGATTGATTAGGTTTCTTCCATTATTCTTCTTATTGGATTTTCCATTTATTATACCATCATCTATTATAAAGATATATTTTGGGTATCTCTTACATAAGTTCATTATTTTAAAAAAAAAGGGATCTTATGGAGAAACTTATTATAAGGACCCGGCCATAAACATTACATAATATTGAATTAAATGAATAATTCACATTGAGGATCTTTTCAGGTGTAGAGTTTTAGAGAATTAGGATATTACATTTACATCTCAAAAGATTACAAGGTAGTAATATCAACACATATTCCATTTTTTCATAAAATGATATATCTTGACAAAAAAAGCATCATGTCTAGTTCCATTTTGTAGACAACACGACTTTTCCTTGATCCCATCCTTGACCTTTTTCATCTTTAGGTCATGTGAAAACATTTCAAAACATGGGATGAGCATAAAAATCTTAGTAAGGGTTATAAAACAAAGAATGAAATCATTTTTTCATAAATACATACAAAACATGAAATATTTTAATTACCCCGTGAAATCATAAGATTTATAAGAGACAGATACAAATCATGAATCATAAAGGTAACTAGTGGCATCCATATCATACTTACATTGTAGCTATCACAACTATATTGGGAGTTACATTGGAATACCCATCACGGTATATTCCCTAAATCTCTTAGGAGAATCATTCAGGTTTACCTCCATCACATTACCCAATGCATTGGAGAGCTATCTTGGTCTCAACCGCCCTAGGTTTATCACGGAACCACCCGTATACGTAAATAATACCCAAAAAACATAACATGATCATAACACCTAACATAAGCATAAATGAAAGATAACATTTCCACATTGCAATAATAAAATATAATTTCAAGATATTGAAATAATAAATCCATTCTCAAAATCATTTTAAATACCAGAATACGTAAAAAGAGTATGTGGCATTTATTTTTCCTTTTAAAAAAACATTCTAGCTTGTTAAGGAAGCCAAAGATCAAATAATACTCATGGAGGTGGAAAGGTAGTAGTCACCGCTTACGAAAAAAACATTCCTTTTTTTATTTTAGTAAAACAATTCTTATAAAAAGATTCTCTTTTAATAAAATGAAAAGTAAAAGGGTTTTATACACCGTATAAAATAAAGTCTTGTATAATACAAAAAATGCCTCAATGAAAGGAGATTGAGACGAAGTCCCTTACCTCACGTCCGACTTGACTCGATCGTTCATTAATATCCTGAATGATTAACTAAAGTTAATTTATACTTTCTTAAGATCCATTTTCAAGTTTATTATTCATTTTATATCGCATATTACCATGTTATGAACATTATGCAATCATTTAAGTTAATAACATTCATTTTGTCGATATTTGGTACTTGAGTAAAATTGAAAACCTTATATTTACAAGTTGCCCATGTGGTCAAAGATTAATTATATCCAGAATTATATTAATGATTTGGATATCATATATATCATATATATCTATTATATACATGTTTTTATAATAGCACATAACATTTAGAGGTAAGAAATGAAATGCACCGTTCATGTAGAAGGTAAACCGTATGTACACATGAATGCTAATTTCATTTCTATTTATTATTTTAATGGAATTAAAACATAATGATAAATATGTATAATATAATTCCAGTATAATATCATATATAATATCATTAAATACATCTTTTATACATCCCACATAAGGCATTAACGAATCACATCACTTTGAGGGGGCAGTAGTCTGCACTTCCTCAAATGAGATTATCGTATTTACCATTATGGAAACCATAAAGGATTGCTATAAATGTAAGATATAGAAGCATAAAGAAAACATAAACATTATATATTTCATATATAAACACAGTTCCATCATAATGGCCACCATGAGAGGCGGTAGGAGATAATCGAACAATCATCGTTTCGTGAGGCGTTAGTTTTCCATCCACAGAAACATTATGTTCTTCACCCATTAGATGGAAGTGTGTGTATGTTTAGTTAGAATAATTTTCATAACAACATTATATTATATTAAGGATACTGGTTTTGTTACAAAATAAATGAATAAAAAAGATTTTTGGGGTTGGAGAAGTAAAATAAAAGAAAACAATTTAAGAGAAATCGTTACCTTGAATTTAGGAAACATCCTTTGGTTTGAACCAAAAGGATTTCTTGAAGTGCCTTCTGCATAGGGTAAGGATTCTAAGGGGGTGAAAGGGATGTTGGGAGCTTAAATTTTCAGATTTTTGATGAGCCAAATGGCTTGAGAGGTGTGAGTAATTGGTTAGAAGTGGTCTCCTTTTATAAGGGAGAGGAGGGGCTCTTTAGGAAAGTGTGAAAATATTATTTTATAATAAAATGATATTCGGTTTTTAAAAGTCCAAAAATAATTATAGTCGAAGATAAGATGATTCATGGTCGAAATAAAATCATCCAATCAGAATTGGACATGTTTTGGATAATATTTTAATCATTATAATCTTATTTATTTAAATGATTTATTAATGAGTTAAACACTTCATAATTATTATGTCATAAATAATTTAATTAATTTAATGTCTAAAAATTATAAAACAAATACTACCATGTATGAAATAATTTTAGATTTCCAATGAGTATTTACAGCAGAATATATGACTTATATAACACCATATAAAAATTAATTACTAAAAGATTTTTGTTAATGTTAATTTTGTCTTTACATTAAATTAATTAATCCAAATTGTCATTATCACTACCAGGTGAATCAAAGGGGTCCCAAAATCTACCCAATGATGAACATGGTCATTAATGACTCAACAAATAAGGTTTGGAAAAGTGTTAAGGTAATTTTTAACTATTATAATGTTCTTTTAACCTTGAATTACCCTATTTATCTTTAACCTCAGTAAATAAAAGTCAAAAATTACTATTCACCAAAAAAATATTTTCATCTTAATGAACCACATTTTACTTCTTGATAACAACCATGTATGTCGGATTTTTGAAAATCAATTCACAGAATTGGTAAAACATCATTTAAATGAAAAAATTATTTTTTTAACTACCACTAAGTGGTGTCACTATTTATCAAAAAGTGAAGTTTTTCAGAAAAATACCAAAAATCAATCCTAAGCTATATTTGATATTCTGAATTCAAAAATGATGTCTATTTTTACAAATTCAAAAAATATAAGTTGAAATAATTAATTTTAAAATTAATTCCCGTTATCAAAACAAATAGCGTGTTTTTAAGAAACAATAACTATCAAAAGATTGATGCTTGTTTGTGTCCAATTTCAAAGTGAAATTAATTATAATGACCAAAATTGGATTAAATACTAAAAATATATTTCAACTTCATTTTAAAACCAAAAGAAAATATAATATAACCATATAAATAAATTAGATTAAATGGCACTTTTGAATTAAAATAAAATATTTTTCACTATTCATTAAAAAAGAACTTTATCAGAAAAATACCAAAAAATTACCCGAAGTAAAATTTGATGTCCTTATTCTAAAGAAGGATTATATTTGGTCAATTATAATGTATTAAAGTGACCAAAACTACATTTAAAGAGGGTTCTCCATTAAAAGGCGGTAAATCATCCTTTTAATGTAAATTTATCTCAAAATTTGATTCATTCATATTTTAAGCCTCTAAGTTTTTACTGGATAAAAGTAAATACATTTAAAAATTATGTATAATCATATTGTAGTTAGTTGCATTCATTCTCTCCAATACAATGGCTAGGAGTTAACTACAATTTAAAATAATAATATTATATTATTAGTGTGCAACATAAGATTCCAAAGAAACCCGCTATTGCGTATCGGGTACGCTATCGAACATAGAAACCCCTTTAAAGTAAAATTAATATTTAATTCACAAATATTAATAAATATATAAATATGACTTATTCTTGATTTACCTGGGATGTTACATCCTTCCCCCCTTTTGGGAATTCCATCCTCATAATTTTTAGTCACTTATCAAATTAAGTGGGGGTAATATTACCTCATAGCATTTTCAGATTTACACATTGCCTCTTCAACCATATGGTTTTTCCACAAAACCTTTAACTGGTGAATTACCTTATTCCGCAACACCTGCTCTCTTCGGTCAAGAATCTGGATTGGTTGTTCTTCATAAGTGAGATTCTCTTCCAACTGAACTGCATCTGGGCTCAACACATGAGATGGATCTGGCATATACATTTTCAACATCGAAACATGAAAATCATTGTGTACATGGGATAAATGTGGGGGTAAAGCCACTCTTTACACAACTGATCCAACTTTTCCCAGAATTTCATAAGGTCCGATGAACCTCAGACTCAACTTTCCCTTCTTACCAAAACACATCACACTTTTCCATGTAGAAACTTTGAGAATGACATGATCACCTACCTCAATGAAAAGATCCTTCCTCCGGTTATCTGCATAACATTTATATCTTCTATGAGTTGTTCTCATGTGCTTCTGAATCAACTGAACTTTCTCTGCCATATATTCTACCAATTCTAGTCCCATCAGCTTCTTTTCACATATTTCATCCCAGAATGTTGGAGTTAGACAATTCTTTCTATATAATGCCTCAAATGCAGCCATATGTATACTGGAATGAAAGCTGTTATTATAAGAAAATACAACCAAATAAAGATGTTGGTCCCAACATCCCTGGTAAACCATAGAGCAAGAACATAACATTTCCCCCAAGGTATGAACTGTTCGTTCTGACTGCCCATTAGATTGAGGATGAAAAGTTGTACTGAAATTTAATTCAGTACCCAATGACTTCTGAAGGCCTTTCCAAAAGTTAGAAGTGAACCTGGGATCACGAACATATACAATGGAGAGGGGAACTCCATGCAACCTGACTATCTCTTTAACATACAACCGAGCATGTTGATCTAGAGACAAAGTATATCGAATAGGAAATAAATGAGAATATTTAGTCAATCGATCAACAATAACCCAGATTGCATTATTACCTCGAGATGTCTTTGGTAATCCCAGAACAAAGTCCATGGATATATTTTCTAATTTCCAATCTTGTAGCGGTAAAGGATGAAGCATCCCTTTCGGTAACTTCTACCCTTCTTTAACCTACTAACAAATCAAACACTTCATTGTAAAATCAAAAATATCTCTTTACATTCCATCCCACCAGAAATACACTCGAAGATCTTTGTACATCATAGTACTTCTAGGATGAACTGAAAACGGAGAACTATGAGCTTCACATAACAACTCATTCTTAAACTATGAATCACAAGTCACACAAAATCTCTTTCCAAAACTCAAAACACAATCATTATCATTGTAAAATTCAGGAAACCTACCCTTCTGAACCAATTATACCTTTTTCTGCAACTCACTGTCTTATTTCTGCGCTTTCTTTATTCTGTCTGATAGGGAAGATCTCGCTGACACCTGATACAAAAAAGAAAAATTTCCTGCACCAACAACTTCTATGCCAAAGTTCATCAAATCAAAAACCAAAGGATATCGTTCCAAATATAGCATGGCTAATTAGAAATTACTTTCTCTACCTAAAGCATCAGCCACTTTATTTTATTTTCCCAGATGGTAATGGATTGTGCAATCATAATCCATGATTAATTCTAGTCATATCCTCTGTCTCATGTTCAATTCTTTCTGAGTGAATATATACTTCAAAATTTTGCGATTAGTATATATTTCACACTTTACTCCAAACAAATGATTCCTCCAACGTTTTAAATCAAAAACAATAGAATCTAATTCCAAATCATGTGTAGGGTAATTTAACTCATGAGGTTTCACCTAACGTGAAGCATAAGCAATTACTTAATCATTCTGCATAAAGACACATCCATGTACTTTAAAAGAAGCATCAATTTAAAAAAAACTCACCATTTCTGGAAGGCAGTGCTAAAACTTGAGCATTCACCAATCATCTTTTTAATTCCTGAAAACAATCCTCACATTCTTTTGTCCAAATGAAATTAACTCCTTTTCGAGTTAACTTAGTCATTGGACTAGATAACCATGCAATATTTTAAACAATCCTCCGGTAATAACATTCCATACCAAGAAAACTATAGATCTCGGTTATATTTGTGGGTATTGGACATTCTTCAACAACTTTTATTTTAGCAGGATCAACAGTTATGAAATTTATTGAAAAAATGTGTCCAAGGAAAGAAAATTGTTGTAACCAATACTCACACCTCCTCAATTTCCAATAACGTTTCTTTTCTTTTAAGGTTTGAAAGAAAACCCTTAAATGACTTTAATGTTCCTCCTTACTTTTGGAATAACCCAAAATATCATCAATAAAAACAACCCCATTTATCACCTGAGTCAAATGAGCCATCACTGCAACAGACTGTTCAATTCTTATTCTGACCATCTCAGGTTGCTGATTTAAAAGGCCATTTCCCTCTATATGCCTTTACTACACAACTGCCATGTTTCCTCTAAGAAAAACCATTCTGATCATAGAAATATCTTAGGTGAAGCAACATGGTAATCTGTAAATTATATAACATTTCACTATTATCATAAATTAATTTAGGGACATTAATTTAACAATACCATAACACCTAAAGATATCTAAACCAACCTCTCGTACCAAATATAAGGACACGGCCTTAAACATTACATAATATTGAATTAAATGAATAATTAAAATTGAGGATATTTTTAGGTTTAGAGTTTTAGAGAGTTAGGACATTACATTTACATCTGAAAAGATTACAAGGTAGTCATATCTACAAATATTCCATTTTTTTCATAAAATAAAAACTCTTGAAAAAAATGGGCCATGTCTAGTTCCATGTTTTAGACAACATGACTTTTCCTTGATCCCATCATGAACTTATTCATCTTTAAGTCCTGTGAAAAAATTTCAAAACTTTTGATGAGCATAAAAAGCTCATTAAGGGTTATAAAACAAAAAATGAAAACATTTGTTCATAAATACATACAAAACATGAAATATTTTACTTACCTCTTGAAATCATTATATTTATAGAATACACATAGAAATCATAAATCATAAAGGTAAATTGTGGAATCCATATCATACTTACATTGTAGCTATCATAGCTACGTAGGGAGTTACTTTGGAATACCCATCACAGTATATTTCCTAAATCTCTTAGGAGAAACATTCACGTTTACCTCCATCACGTTACCCAGTACATTGGAGATCTAACTACGGCTCACCCGCCCTAGGTTTATCACGGAACCACCCATATACGTAAATAATGTCCAAGAACCATAACATGATCATAACACATAACATTAGCATAAAGGAAATATGACAATTCCACATTGCAATATTAAAATATAATTTCAAGATATTGAAATAATAAATCCATTATCAAAATCATTTACGACACCAAAATACGTAAAAAGAGTATATGGTATTTATTTTTCTTTTTAAAAAACATTCCGTCTTGTTAAGGAAGCCAACGATCAAATAATACTCGTGGTGGCGGAAAGGTCGTAGTCACTGCTTATGTTAAAAAAACATTCCTTTTTGTCCTTTAGTAAAACTCTTCGTATAAAAAGATTTTATTTGAATAAAATTAAATGTAAAAGGGGTTTGTACACTATATAAAATAATGTCTTGTATAAAACTAAAAATGTCTCAATGAAAGGAGATTGAGACGAAGTCCCTTACCTCACGTCCGACTTGACTCGATCATTCTTTAATCTCCTGAATGATAAAATAAAGTAATTTCTACGTGCTTAAGAACATTTTTCAAGTTTATTATTCCTTTAATATCACTTATTACCATGTTAGAAACATTATGAAATCATTTAATTTAATAACATTCATTTTGTCGATATTTGGTACTTGAGTAAAAATGAACACCTTATATTTACAATTTTTCCATGTGTGTAACGACCCGAATTCGGAGCCCTTCCACTGGTGCCCCATACCCGGTTGGCCACATGAACTGAGGCGCATTTCCCCAAATGCCAGAGGCTGCTGACTAGCAGTGAGGGCCTTGGTAATTTATTCGGGAATCTATGCCTTCATTTGGTAAGGTATACCAGGCGAGAAAACAACAGTCAATGGAGGAAGCAGTAAAAAACATACAAACACGGAAACTAAAAATAGGAAGCACTAAACATATAATAATAATGATAATGATGCAGCAGGTACAAGTATCTAAGGGAAAGCAACAAACACAACAGCATACTGAAATACAACTGAAAACAAAGTACGAAAGTAAATAGAAACTCCACCAGCATCACAAGCCTATGCTCGGTCCTATATTCTCCAGCTCCAACCAGCAATCACGTAATCGAGGTAGAAAGGCCACAATCCCTATCCACACTTGCAACCATATAACCTGTTTGGGTCGAAATGAAGGACCCAAACAGGGTGTGAGACTTATCCCACTAGGCAATCTCCACGAGATTCATTCCCTACTGTCAGTGAGTAATATAGAAAAAGTAAAGGAAATAAATGCAGCAGAGAAGCAGGTGTACACTAAAGTAAAAAATCCTAAAAATCTCCATTCAAATTTATTTAACTGTTCAGTGCAATCATTTATCTATCAACCATGGAACCTAGAAAAAGTTCTATACTCCCAAGGCAAGAATGTAATCACAACAGGTAACTCAGCAGTCTACCTAAACAGCAAGCAGTTCAAACCCAATCTTGTTCTTTGGCTTGGTGGACTCGTCACAACCAACCAATAACGAAAGCACTGACTCTCTGGGTGGCTCCTACTGGAAAAACCCCTCTAGTCAAGTAAGCGTACAAAGGAGCAAACAATCTGGGAAGCTCTCACCGTCAATTCCCCTGTGGTCTTTCCACGAAAGATATAGACTCTCCGAGGAAGCACTTACATCTAATTCTCTCTATAGTCTAGCTATATAACTATGGACACTCTGAGGATGCAAAAAGTCCTATTCCCATAGGTCCTGCGATCGATAATAATTATAAAAGACTCTCTAGGGAAGCCCTAATCGTCAATTCCCCCTTTAGTCGACCACACCAGGTTCACTCAGTCTTGAGCATTTTAGTCATGCGTAATCGACTATTAGCAGCCTAAGTAAGTTCAGAAACTACTTGGATAATAGCTACAAATGCATCCACAAGCATATAAACAGCATGAAATACATGTAATCAAGTCAACAAGCATACTAGCAATGTGCAAAAAGGGTTCCCTCGTAGGCAAACCATGCCAAACGACAATCAAAATCCAAAACAAGGGGAAACACCTATGGGGTGATCCTAAAACATGATAAAAAGCAATTATCAATCATCTAATAACCTCAAGAATACAAGTAATCTAAGGCATATAACAAAATAAGATCAAAACCCTAACTCGAGATACCCAATACATGGGTATCCGGAACTTTTGCACCAAAAACTCAAAGGCATTAAACGTAGGGAAACAAACCACCTACCTAAATCCAAGGAGATTGATATTATTGAACCTCGACCTGTGAATTGGCCTAGAACAGAGTAAATATGAACAAAACATCAAAAAAAGTTCACCCTCAAATAACTCTCACAAGAGGAGGAATCAGGAAACATGGCCAAAGAAGAACCGAGAACTCACCACTGCGATTCTATTGCACCCGACGATGCTCGATTCGGACAACCATTGAAGAATCAGTGGCTTAGATAAGAATCTACCCTATAGTTTGCTTTGGACGTAATTAGACGGAGAAGAAGATAAAAATGGGGATTAGGCACGACCCCGGTCTGATTAATGAAATAAAAAGAAAATTACACGGCGTGTAGTCCCCTTTTCCAAACACTTTATTAATCGGACTCCACCTCATCGCTACACCCCGTGTGACTGGCCTAGACACGGCCAACACACGACCTCGAGTGGAAGAAAACTACATGGCCTGTACTTACAAAATTTCCATATTCTTCTCTTTTTCTCAAAAACGGCCAGAAAAGGAAGACATACATGGAAAGAAGGTCCGGGTTCTTACAAACTTCCCTCCTTAAAGAAATTCATCCCCGAATTTCCCTAGAATGGTGGAGAAGAAGAAACCTCGAACAACTCTAGCCACTGTCATCGCATATCGGCCTCCCTCTCCCATGTCTCGTCCTGCACACAGTCGTGCTGCCATAGTACCCATACCAGAGGAACAAACCGACCACGAAGTACTTTTGCGCTGCGATCAACAATCCTAATAGGATGCTCCTCGAATAATGCGTCCTGCTCCAGATCAACCTCCTCGGGTCGAAAAAGATGAGACGGGTCTGAGAAATAGCTTTGAAGCTAAAAAACATGGAAGACTTCATGCGTAGCCTGATATCTTTGAGGTAATTTAAACCCATAAGCAACCATCCCAACTCTTTCCAGAACCTCGAACGGCCCGACGTATCTCGGTAAAAGCCTAACCTGTTTCCTAATCCTCTTATGTCCCAACCTTAGGGTAACATGTAGGAAAACCTGGTCACCAACCTCGAACCCCAGAGGTCGTCTCCGCTGATCAGCATAAGTCTTCTGTTGAGACTGCACTATAGCCATCCTCTTCCAAATTAGTTCTATCAACTCTAAATTCTCCTGAACAAGACGAGGTCCCAGAAAAGCTACCTCTCCTGCCTCTAGCTAGCATAAAGGTGATCGGCATGGCCTACCGTACAAAGCCTCGTATGGTGCCATCAGAATGGTTTCTTTAAAACTGTTGTTGTAGGTGAACTCCACTAGAGGAATATTCTTCTCCCAAGAACCTCCAAAGTCTAGGATGCAAGATCGGAGAATATCCTCAAGAACATGGATCGTGCGCTTGGACTGGCCATCAGTCTGGGGATGGTATGCTGTACTCAAAAGTACCTGCGTACCAAAGGCCTTCTAAATCCCCTGCCAGAACCGAGAGGTAAAGCGAACATCCATGTCTAAAACAATAGAGTGTGGAACTCCATGCAGACGAATGATCTACCGGATGTAAAGTCATCCTAGATCATCGCCACTGAAGGTCTCCTTGATTAGAAAGAAGTGAGAAACCATTGTAAGCCTATCAACGACAACCCAAACAGCATCGTTCCCTCAAGGAGACCTCGACAAACCAGTCATGAAGTCAATCACGACATGTTCCACTTCCACTCCAGAATGGGTTGTTGTTGTAAAAGCCCTGCTGGTCACTGGTGATCCTCCTTCACCTTCTGACAGGTGGATCATCTCATGACAAAACCAGCCACATCCTTCTTCATACCTGGCCACCAGTACTGGCGATGAAGATCCGTATACATCTTGGTGATGCCAGGATGGACTGACCAATCTGAGGAATGGAATCCTCACATCAGATCTTCGCGTATATCTTCTGGCACCCATACGCGTCCCTGGAACCGCAAGGTCTCATCCTCGCCAACGGTCCACCCGGGAAGAGGGTCCTCTCCTGACACGCTTTCCCATAGTACTTGGCCTTCTGAATCTACTATCTGCCTCATCCTAACTTGGTCCAGAAGTACAGAGATAATAGCCATAGAAGATTTGAATGTTTTCCTCTACCTATCGATCACCTCCAAATGCATCTCCGAGAACAGAGCCATCAGTTTCCACTCACTACTAGACTCCCGAACTGCCTGTATCTGAGTTCTCCTGCTCAGTGCATCAGCCACTGCGTTTCCATTCCCAGGCATATAGGAAATCTCGAAATCGAAGAAATGGAGATAATCAACCCACCTCCACTGACCCAGATTGAGGTCATGCTTCGTGAAGATGTATTTGAGACTTTTGTGGTCAGTGTATACTACAAAATGCTCTCCCAGAAGGTAATGTCTCCATCAATGTAATGCATGAACAATAGCAGCCAAATCCAGGTCGTGTGTAGGATAAATCTTCTCATGAGGCCTCAACTGTCGAGATCCATACGAAACCACTCGACACTCCTGCATAAGCACTACTTCAATTTTGATTCCAGATGCATTACAGAAAACTGTATAGTTCTTTCCCAGCTTCCGCAAAACTAGGATCGGTGCTGAAGTCAATCTCCCCTTCAGCTCCTCGAAGGCTAAGTCACAGGCTTCTGACCAAACAAACTTCACCCCCTTCTTAGACAAGCCTATCAACGGTGCTTATAGGTGTGAGAAGTCCTGTATAAATCTCCTGTAGTAACCATCCATCCCAAAGAAGCTCTGCACCTCGAATACGTTCTTCGGCTGCTCCCAGGTAACCACTGCTCTCACCCTCTCTGGGTCTACTGATACTCTTGTCTCTGAGATGATGGGACCCAGGACGTGAATCTCATCCACCCAAAAGTTGCACTTCGAGAGTTTAGCATAAAGCCGATGCACCCTTAGTGTACTCAAAACGATCTCATGATGGGTTGCATGGTTGTGTCGAGTGTGAGAGTACACGAAGATATTGTCCATGAAGATCACGATGAAGGAATCCATGTAAGGATGGAACACTCAGTTCATCAGTGCCATGAAAGCTATTGGAGCATTCGTAAGACCAATCAGCATAACTATATACTCATAGAGGCCATACATTCTCCTGAAGGCTGTCAGAGGTATATCTGAAGGTCTAACGCGCAGATGACGTTAACCGGACCTCAAATCGATCTTCGAGAACACCCAAGCTCCTATAAGCTGATCGAAGAGATCATCTATCCTCAGAAAGGGATATTGGTTCGTGACTGTCAACTGGTTCATCTTCCGATAATCCACGCAAAGCCTAAGGGTACTGTCAGCCTTCTTCGCGAACAGGATAGGCGAACCCCAAGGAGAAGTACTGGGTCGGATGAAACCCTTTCCCTGCAACTCCTCCAACTGCTTCTTGAGCTCCTGCAACTCAGGTGTGTCCATCCTATAAGGATTAATGGACACCGGTTCTACTCCTGGAATGAGATCAATCGAGAAGTCTACCTCACGCTTCGGAGGAAAACCTAAAATGTCTTTTGGAAAGACATCTAGAAAGCGATCAACCACTGGAGGAAAATCTAACTGTGAAGTCCCTTGGTCATCCAGATAAAGACTAGAAATCTAGGCTGTAACTCCTCCCAGCCCATGATGCTCAAGTCCAGATCGACTCGCCTGAACATCCCACTCTCCTTTATGAAGGAAAGATTCACCCTCTAGTGATACGACACTTACCCTGCGTCAATAGCAATCCATGACTACCTGAAAGGGAACCAACTAGTCCATACCGAGAATGACTTCATAGCCCGACATCTCCAAGACATAAATATACCATAAGAAATGATACCATGTAACCTCGAGAGGGAAATCCATGCAATGACGTACGCTAGATGTCCTCGTTCTGAAGGGCGTGTCGAGTGTCAACATGTCAGAAGATGAAAAGACACAGAGCGCAAGACATTCCACAATAGAAATAGAGATAAATCTATGTGAAGCACCAGTATCAAAAAGGTCCGAAGATAAAACTGAGGCTATTTAGATCGTACCTCGAACTGTAGAGGGTTTGAGATCCTGCTCTTGATGAATCTGCTCTACAGCAAAAGTTTGGCCTGTACCGTGACCCTGTGTAGCCTCCTGAAATCCCTGAGATGCTCCCCCTTGAGCCAAACCACTGCATCCACGGCCTCTACCCTAACCTAAACGTCCTGCAGAACCCTAGCCCCTAGTTTTCTACGAAGTTGGAAATCCTGCTCCCGTATGTGGGGTCGAAACCGATCCTCTTTCACAAGCCGCTGGAAGGGAAACCTTGGAGAAACCCTGCAAATGACCCATCTTGCCGTATGATCGGCACTCTATTGGGTCCCTCAGGCACTGGGGATTCTGGTGCTCGCTCCTCCCACACTAATAACACAGCACTTGGGTGCCATAAGAGATATCTCATCTACCAAAAGGAATACCACGCTTCCTCGGGTCGCCTAGGGTAGACTCTCGGTGGCGCTTCCTACTGACTGCCTGGAGGGAATCAACCTTGGATGCTAAACCACCCTGGTCCACATCTCTACTCTCCCTCAAGTTCCTCTCCGTGATAAGTGCCTCGTTGACTATCATAGTAATAGAATTAAACTGAAAGACATTCACCTATGATCTGATCTATGGTCTGAGGCCTTCCTCAAACTTCCTCGCTAGAAATAGCTCGTCATTCACTAGAAAGAGAGTGAATCGATGTAACTTAGTGAAGTGGGAGGAATAATCCATAACTGAGAGAGTACCCTACTGCAGGCTCATGAACTCCCTGGCTCTGTCACCCCTCAACGTCACTGGGTAGAAGTAGTTGTAAAACGTACGTTGAAACTCCTCCCAAGCCATAGCCTGCTGGCACCCCATCTGAGAGACTACGTCCCACCATCTCTCGGAAGAATCTCGCAGAATATACGTTGTGAGCTTCACCCTCCTCTCTGGAGGTGTCTCCAAATTCTCTAAGATGGATATCATGGATTTAATTCATGGATTTGCAGCCTGAGGTCCTCCATCCCCTGTGAAACTGGGAGGATGCTACTGCTGGAAGACCCGCGTCAGCTCTGCCATAGTCGGGGCCGGATGGTGAACTACGTGGAAGGTCTACATGAATCTCATGAAACCCTCTCTGAACTGAGAATCAGCACCAGTGTCTGGAATCACTATAGGTTCCATGTCCGGAACGATAGGCGGAACTACTGGAAGTCCCTGATCGGTCATATCAGGCGTACGATCTCTACCTGGTTCCTGGCGTGCAATGGGAGGACGTCTCAGTGCCATAGCTCTGAAATACCAAAACACACCTTCATTAAATATGAACACAGTTGCAACATAGGAGAGTAAAATGGAACAGGAGGGAAAAACCATTAAAACTGGGAAAAACATAACTGCACGGTGTGTAATACCGATACACGATGTGTTTCCAGAAATCCTACCCCGGGCGTGTACCTTGGACATACATGGATATGTAAACAACCCAACTACACAGAATGTTCTTAAACTACACGGCGTGTAATGACACTTTTCTCCCTGCCCGGTTACTCCTACATGACTAAGTCACATGGACTGTCCCAGCCGAAGGCTACACAACGTATTTAAGGAAAACACAGCATGTACAAGACATGACTTAACTGGCCCGTCTTGTTAGCGACATGGCCTGACACACGGTCGACACTACATGGCATGTTTCTAAGAGACATGACATGCACTTGAAGGGAAACCTCAGCCCGTGTTGTTTTTGACATGGCCGGGTACTCGGATGATCCATACACAGCGTGTTCCGAACAAAAATGGCACGTATAGGAGAGGATAACACCGACCCGTGTTTTTCAAGACACGGCTGGGTACCTAGGAAAGGATACACGACTTGCGCATACCGAACACGTCGTGTACTAAACAACCATTAACTGGGTTGTGTTGTTAGTTACACGGTCGGGCTCCTAGTTAACCTCTACACGGTGTGTACCTAGGGTACACGATGTGTTCCTAAAAACCATTTACAGCTCTGTGTCCATGTCCACACGGTCAGTGTCACGGCCAAAAACTACACGGCGTGTATACATAAAGTACATGTCGTGTATTCTTGGTTTTTCCTGGCAGTAGCCTCAGAACTGCACTGGCACCTAGAAAACACAAGAAAAAAACAAAGGTTAAGGTGCCCAATTCTGATCCGTGGGGGCCCATACTCCCCGCGAATCAATGTTTGGAATCATAACGATGCACAGAACAAGCCAGAGTATAAGAACTCACGACCCAAAAAATTCTGATCCTTAAGGGCCCATAACACCTCTAAGATCAAATTTTGGCATCCGTGATAAGAATGATCCAACAACTATACCCTATCAACATTGCAGGTATTCTATCACAACAGCTATCACAATATCATGCATTGTCTATCACAAATCCTATCACACGAGCATGTAATCTCTAATGCAACCTAGATGGCATGGAAAGATGCATGGCATGTGATCTTCTAACTTGTTCCTATATGATGCATGAGATGGCATACCCTCATCTCATTGGGTTGCAACAAAATAGAACTGCAATCATATAAACAGTAACAACACAAAACAAGTGCATCACCCAACGGTGAAATCAATTAAACTGTAACATTTGCAAAACTCAAAATTGGAAATATTCGAGGTAATCTGGATTTTTCCCTGTACACGGGTTCTAGAACGCCTGGGCACATCTATTTACCATTTACCTATTCCGTCATATCCCTGTCTAATGTCGCTAAATATTAAGTCAATAGAAAAAGGAAAGAACTTCCTCTGATACCACTTTTTAATGACACGAATACGGAGCCCTTCCATTGGTTCCCCATACCCGGTTCGCCACATGACCTCAGGCGCATTTCCCCAAATGCTATAGGCTTCCGACTAGCAGCGAGGGCCTTGGTAAGTTATTGGGAAAACTATGCCCACATTTTGTAAGGTATATAAGGTGAGAAAACAACAGTCAATGGCGGAAGAAGTAAAAAACATACAAACACTGAAACTAAATAGCAGAAGCACTGATCATATAATGATAATGATAATGATGTAGCAGGTACAAGTATCTAAAGGAAAGCAACAAACACAACAGCGTGCTAAAATACAACTGAAAACAATGTACGAAAGTAAACATCAACTGCAGCAGCATCAAAAGCCTAATCCCTATCCTATGTTCTCCATCTCCAACCAGCAATCACGTACCCGAAGTAGAAGGGCCACAATCCCTATCCACAACTACAACCATATAACCTGTTTGGGTCGAAATGAAGGACCCAAACAGGGTGTGAGACTAATCCTAGTAGGCAATCACCACGAGATTCGTGCCCTACTGTCAGTGAGTAATATAGAAAATGTAATGGAAATAAATGCATCAGAGAAGTAGATGTATACTAAATTAAACAATCCTACCAATCTCCATTCACATTTATTTAACAGTTCAGTTCAATCATTTATCTATCAACCATGGAACCTAGCTAAAACTCTAGACTCCCAAGGCAAGAAAGTAATCACAACAGGTAACTCAACAGTCTACCTAAACAACAAGCAGTACAAACCCATGATTTTTTTTTGTATTGGTGGACTCATCACAACCAACCAATAACGAAATAACATACTCTCTGGGTGGATCCTACTGGAAAAACCCCTCTATTCAAGTAAGCATACAAAGGCACAAACACTCTGGGAAGCTCTCCCCATCAATTCTCCTATGGTCTTGCAATGAAAGATATAGACTCTCTGAGGAAGCACTTACGTCTAATTCCCCCTATAGTCTCTCTACGTAACTAAGGAAACTCTAAGGAATCACAAATTACTATTCCCATTGGTCTAGCGATCGATAATATTTATAACAGACTCTCTAGGGAAGCCTTAATTGTCAATTCCCCCTTTAGTCTACCACTCCAGGTTCACTCAGCCCTGAGCAGTTTAGTCGTGCATAGTCGCCTATTAGCAGCCAATGTAAGTTCAAAATCTACTTGGATAATAGCTAAAAATGCATCCAAAAGCATATAAACAGCATTAAATACATGCAATCAAGTCAATGAGCATACTATCAATGTGCCAAAAGGGTTTCCTCCTAGGAAAACCGTGCCAAACGGCAATAAGAAGCCAAAATAAGGGGAAACACCCGCGGGGTGATCCTAAAACATGCTAACAAGAAATTATTAATCATATAATAACCTCAAGAATACAATAAATCTAAGTAAGATAACAAAACAGGATCAAAACCCTAACCCGAGATACCCGATACATGGGCATCCTTCACTTTTTCACCAAAAACTCAAAGAAATTCAACGTAGGGCAACAAACTACCTACCTCAATCCTAAGAGATTTATATTCTTGAACCTCGGCCTATGAAATTTCCTAGAATGGAGTAAATATAAAAAAAATTCTAAAACGTTCAACCTTAGATAACTCTCACAAGAGGAGGAATCGAGAAACATGGCCAAAGAAGAACCGAGAACTCACCGCTGTGATTCTATTGCAACCGACGACGCTCGATTCGGACAACGAGTGAAGAATAGGTGGCTTAGAGAAGAATAGACCCTCTAGGTTTCTCTGGATGTAATTAGGTAGTGAAGAAGATAAAAACGGGGATTAGGTGTGACCACGGTCCAATTAATGAAATAAAAAGAAAATTACACGGCGTGTACTTCTTGAGTACACGACGTGTAGTCCCCTTTTCCGTACACCGTATTAATCAGACTCCACCTCATCGCTACACCCCATGTGACTGGCCCAAACATGGCCATCACATAGCCTCGATCAGAAGAAAAGAACATGGCGTGTACTTGTAAAGTACACGACATGTACTTACAAAATTTCCAGATTCTTATCTTTTTCTCAAAAACGGCCAGAAAAAGAAGACATACCTGGAAAGAAGGTCTCAGTTCTTACAATGTGGTCAAAGGTTCATTATATCTGGAATGATATTCATGATTTGGATATCATATATATCATATATATCCAATATATGATTTTTTTTTTAAATAGTACATAACATTTAGAGTTAAGAAATAAAATGCACCGTTCATAGAGACGGTAAGCCGTACGTACGCATGAACGCTACTTTCATTTCAATTTCATATTTTAATGCATATAAAACATAATTATACAAAGGTATATTATAAATCCAGTATAATATTATATATAATATCATTAACTTCATCCTTTACATCCCACATAAGGCATTAATGAATCACATCCCTTTGAGGGGGCAGTAGTCCGCAGTACCTCAAATGAGATTATCGTATTTACCAATTATGAAAACCATAAAGGATTTCTATAAATGGAAAATATAGAAGAAAAAGGGAAAAATAAACATTATATATGTCATATATAAATACAGTTCCATCATAATGGCCACCATGAGAGGCGGTAGGTGATAATCGAACAATCATCATTTTGTGAGGAGTTAGTTTTCCGTCCACAGAAACATTATGTTCTTCACCCATTAGATGGAGTTTTGTGTATGTGTATTTAGAATACATACATAAAAACATCCTACAATATTGATGATACTAGTGTTATTACAAAATAAAGGAATAAAAAAGATTTTAGGGGTTGGAGAAGTAAAATAAAAGAAAACAATTTAAGAGAAATCGTTACCATTAATTTAGGAAACTTCTTTTGGTTTGAACCAAAATGATTTTTTGAAGTGCCTTATTCCTAAGGTAAGGCTTCTAGGGGGATGCGAGAGATGTTGGGAGCTTAATTTGGCAGAGTTTGGACGAGACAAATGGCTTGAGAGGTGTGAGGAATTATTTAGAAGTGGTCTCCTTTAATAAGGGAGAGGAGGGGCTTTTTAGGAAAGTGAGAAAATATTATTTTATAATATAATGATATTCAGTTTTTAAATGTCCAAAAAAACTATAGTTGAATATAAGATGATTCATGGAAGAAATAAAATCATCCAATCAGAATTGGACATGTTTTGGATAATATTTTAATCATTATAATCTTATTTATTTAAATGATTTATTAATGAGGTAAACACTTCATCATTATTAGGTCATAAATAATTTAATTTATCTGATGTCCAAAAATTATAAAAAAATACTATCAATAGGAAATAATTATAAATTTCCAATGAGTATTTATAGTCTAAAATATGACTTATATAACACCATATAACAATTAATTACTAAAAGATTTTTGTTAATGTTAATTTTGTCCTTACATTAAATTAATTAATCCAAATTGTCATTATCACTACCAGGTGAAACAAAGGGGTCCCAAAATCAACCCAAAGATGAACATGGTCGTTAATGACTAAACCAATAAAGCTTGGACAAGTGTTAAGGTAATTTTGAATTATTATAATATTCTTTTAAACTTGAATTACCCTATTTACCTTAACCGTGGTAAATAAAAGTCAAATGTTACTATTCACCAAAAATTATTTTCATCTTAATGAACCACATTTTACTTCTTGATAACAACTATGTATGTCGGATTTTTGAAATTAAATTCACAGAATTGGTAAAAATTCATTTAAATGAAAAAGTCAGTTTTTTTAACAACCACTAAGTGGTGTCACTATTCATCAAAAATTGAAGATTTTCAGAAAAATACCAAAAATTCAGCCTAAGCTATATTTGAAATTTCGAATTCAAAAATGATGTCTGTTTTTCCAAATTCAAAACTTAGAAGTGGAATTAATTAATTTTAAAATTAATTCCAGTTATTAAAACAAATAACGTGTTTTTAAGAAACAATATTATCAAAAGATTGATACTTGTTTATGTCCAATTTCAAAGTGAAATTATTTCTAATGACCAACATTGGATTAAATGGAAAAAATATATTTCAACTTCAATTTAAAACAAAATTAAAAGATAATCTAACTATATAAATAAATTAGATTAAAAGGCACTTTTGAATTAAAATAAAGTATTTTTCACTATTCATTAAAAAATGAACATTATCAGAAAAATACCAAAAAAATTACCCAAAGTAAACATTGATGTCCCCATTCTAAAGGAGGATTATTTTTGGTCAATTATAATGTATTAAAGTGACCAAAACTATATTTAATGAGGGTTCGCATTAAAAGGCGAAAAATCGTCCTTTTAATGTAAATTATGCTTAAAATTAGATTCTTTCATATTTTAAGCCTCTATATTTTTATTGGATAAATGTAAATACATTTAAAAATCATGTATAATCATATTATAGTTAGTTTCCTTCATTCCCACCACTACAACGGCTAGGAGTTAACTTCAATTTAAAATAATAATATTATATTATTAGCGTGCAACGTAAGATTCCATAGAAACCCACTGTTGCGCATCGGGTACGCTATCGAAAATATCAACCCCTTTAAAGTAAAATCAATATTTACTTCACAAATATAAATAAATACGAAATATGTCTTATTCTTCATTTACCTGGGATGTTACACTTATAATTGTTTTTTATGTTTTGATTAATAATTAACAGATTAAATGGTCAATAGAAGGATTTCAAGATCATGTATATAACTGATACTATTTATAGTGGAAAAAAATTTCTATATAAATTATCAATGTACTCATTAATAATAATTACATTAACATTATTGGGTATATAGTAAACCATTCAACACTAAAATAATGATTTAAACTTTTTATAGTGCGCATGTCCTGGTTTCTTTGGATAAATTGAATTGAAATATTTAATCATATTGAACAAATCCAAACGGTCATGTTGTTTTTAAAACTATAAATTCATGGGAAATAATAAGAGTTATTTGATATCATTAGAATCCTTTATATGCTTATTATAAGCCTAAAACTCCCCAAGGTAGTAAAAATAAAAATTTCTTTCAGGATTTATTATTCTATAGTATACAATTTCATTTCATTTATGATGAATATCGATTTTTTTAATATCAATTAATGAATTTTTTTCATTAATATTAACCTATTAAATGTAATACACTAGAGAGGTGTTTGAGTTTTCATTATGAATCTAAATAAGGAATTAATATAATTTTTTTTGAAAATATTCAATAAGGAACTTTTAATAAATATATTTTACAAAAAAAATTACTCAATATATATGGTGAACCATGATAAAAAAATTATCAATATTACAATTTTTCATGAAATTTCTCATAATCATTCCTTTTTTTAGGATCTAATTATCAAACGGATAAATTTGCTACTCTAGATTGGTTATATGCTAAATCACATGCCCTATAAATTAATCCCATGAATAAACCCCATAAATTTTTATATGATATGAAATTCACTATGAAACCTGACATGTGATACCCAAAATACAATGTGAGATATGTTAATTATATGGGTATAGGTTTTCCAAATCCTTTGTGTTTTTATGAATATTAAAGATGTCATAAGAGTGATTAGATTATTTATAGAGAAGAAAAGATGAGTATTTGATTCTTTAATTTTATAATGACATATTCTTGTTATCATTATTTTATGGTGGAGTCTAATCATAGTCATGGTGAATTTGTAATAATGGTGAATTAGTCATTTTTCATGGTATTGGAGCTTGAGTTAGTTTAATCTATTTTGAATACTTTTATATTTTAGTGTATGTTTATATCATGGTGGTACATATTTTATGGGTGTAGACTATTATGGAATCATTATAATCAAAAGAGAGTGTGGAAAAATTCATTTAGGGTGTTATTATGAGAAATGGTGTGTTATATAGAACATTATCTAATGGTGGTACTGTGATATGGGGGATAGAAAGGTCGATATGCACTATGAATTGGTGGTGTGTGTGGATCATGTTTAGGTAAAAGGTATAATCATCTACAGTGAATACAAATATATCATGGTGTTCGTCAGAATACATTTTTCAAAAGTGAAATTACCATCATTTAACAATATATCAATCAATTTAAAAAAATCATAATTTCAATTCATGGGGAAATCAAAATTGTTTTTATTATAAATTCAAATTATCCCCATTTATTGGGTGGATTATTTTGGTCTCTATTAAGCACTATGTTCACCAGAGTCACGGTTTTATTACTTATGGTTAATTATTACTGGATCAAATGATTTATCTTTATATCATCAATCTCTTATTATATAAAGTACTATTATCTTTTTTAATTCTCCATTATTTTCTTGCTCATTCTTCCCGAAACACTATAACATAGGATATATGTTCTATTTTGGTGATTTTTAGGTGATTTTTTGACAGAGAATAACGTGTAATATATTTTTAAAGTATTCTCATCTGACTGTTTACATTGAATCATTCATTTCATCTTCTTCCTTTAAATGAAACATTAATTATATATAAATGTGGAATTAATGGTATTTTTTCATTTAGATGATGAGTTGGAATGAACCAAATGGTGAAAATATACACTATTCTAAATGAATTAAATTTTTTAATTGAATCATATGTGATTACAATATTTTCATACAAATATTTACAATATGCTTCTGTTGTCATATTGAAAATTTCAATGTGATTTTTTTGTAATTTGTTGTGAAAAATTGAGTTTATAACTTTGAATTAATTTATTGATGGTAATGGAATATGATAAAATATAGAAAATAATATTTACTGGTGTTGGTATGAATTTATATGTAGTTGATAAAGTATTGAAATATGATGGAGATATTTATTTCTACTAAACATTTCCCTTTTCTACTCTGTAATGTTTGCATTGTTACTGTGATGGTTGTTATTAATCTATTTGGGTTGGTTTTCAAAAGACTGAGAGGTCTGTAATGAGATGTTAGTGGTTATTTAGATTGATTATGGTGAGAGATTGATGTTATAGTGTTCTGTTTTCTCAAGAAAACAAATTTTATAAACTTCAATACTGAATAAAATAAAAGGGATATTAAAATTGGTGGTGTTGAAATAAGGAATTTTTGAGATGAATTGGTTAATATGATTTATTAATGAATATTTTATAATTTGAAAAATGAATTTTATGGTAGATTATGTAAATGGGAAATATGGTAAGAATTTAAATGATTTTATGAATGTATTATAGAGGGTAAATGGGTAAAGTGGGACGAATAGTGAAATATGAATAGGATGAGGATGATTATTTTCTTGTTGTTGTGTAATCCTATTATAGCGGTGTTATTGTGTAGTTATATGTTTCAATAGTTAATTGGTGTTTTTGGTAGTGATGATTTTGATATAGGTGGTGGTTATTGAGGATTTGGGGTAAGAAGTTCACCACATATTGATCTTATTTTCTATCTCATGTCAATTGTTTTTTATCTGTTACAGACCATCACATGAGTTATGTAACAAGACTGATTCCCATATGAGTATTCCGGTTTCAAATGTACCCCAGATATCAAATATGTAGGTGACATAAATATTTGAATACTCCCCTTCCCCACTCACCCTGATAAAGAAATTATTTGTTGTAATGGAATGAGTTTATAATATGTGGTGTCATCATAATGAAGTGATTGACGACAAAGTGACATGTTAATGTGGTCGAGATGATCCTAATGAGTAGGTCAAGAGGTTTTTGTATCCATGATTTATCTCTATTGTAATTTTAATGAGGTTATGATATTTATTTATGTGGATATTTTATATGATATGTGGTTATGGTAGTGGGGTTATGGTTTTTATGTGGTCATGTGGATGTAGAACATAGATATGAAAGTGATGTGAGAACAATGAATTATTTCTATGGCTTGTGAATAATATTATATTAGTAGGAATGTTGGTGTCAGGTAATTTTTTAAATATATTCTTTTATTAATTATGTTATAATTCTTGTGATATCACCTCTATATTTTATATCTTATTATTATAGATTTGTAGGATGTGGTTGGTGATCAGTCTTGAGAATTCTACCCCATGATGATTATTGGAGTTACAGTTTCTTTCAATTAAGATTCTTTATTTTATACTTTTTTTATTTATGAATTACATTACGTACATTATGTGATATTGTAATTATTTTAAATATTTTAGATATATTATATTGGTGATTTAATTTATCTTTTTTCAAATATGTATATGAGAAATTCCTTCTATATATTTTATGTATACCCTATATTGTAGTTGAAAACACATTTCATTTTCAATGTACTCTTAGAGGGTTACACTAGTGTTTTCTACTATACAAGGAGGCATTCTCGTGGGGAATTTTCATGATTTTTTTGTATTAGAGATTTGATTAAGAGATAGGATGGAGTTTGGTGTTTGCAACTGGCTTGGATTTAATTTTTTTATTAGGGAAACAACATTGTTCAAATTTTATATATGATTTATCAAGGGAGACTGGAGAGGACACAAAAAATATTGGAGTTATCAAATTGAAGGAACTTAATAATACTGAAAATACTAAAGTTATAAAACTATTCTTTCATGTTGGAGACTAGGGTTTGGTACACGCATCATGTTTTTTATTCATGTGTTTGAATTCAGGTTAAATTTGGAGAAAATTATATTAATATAATTTAATAGCTTTAATGTAAAATATTTAAGAGTTATTTTTTTCTAAGGTATGCATAGTAGATAGAATCATTATATGGGTTGTGTAGGAGAACTATAGTATGATTCTCTAGTTTTATGAAGGAGAATAGATCCCGAAGATGATGATTAGTGTATGAAGGTGTTTCATGAATTTCAACATCATATTTTTTCATCATATTATGGAAATATCTATGAATATGAGACATATTATTTGTTATTGGAGCCAAAAATTTATTTTAATTGAATTTTCATAAGGAATGATATTTGGATTCCTCTAACTGTTAGTTTTTTATGTGTTTATCTTGTCTGTTCTAGATTCTATATTAGGATAATTTAAATTTCACAGGGTATCATGTGTAGGTTTTGAGAAGTAGTTCCATGCGAATTTCATTTCTCCAACATTGAAGGAAACAAGAGATTATGAGATTATCCTGCTTTGGTATGGGTGTTTTAGTTTGATAGAGTTTGGTAGTGTTGTTCATGAATAGTCTTCAATATGACATTGATAACCTTTCTAGGTAGGACACTAGTGTATGCAATTTCCTAGAGGCAATGAATCTGGAGACACTACTCTAGGTCTTCCGTTTTAAATTTCCAGTGTATCTTTAGGTGCTTCCATAGGATGATGTGGTATATAATATGTTTTCAGGGACTTTTTGATCTTCAGATTCAAGTCATCTAAAATTCCAAAGGATTCAACAATTGGACTAATGTTCCCATTTGTTTGTACGGAATGGTTTCCGCTATTGTGGATCATTCTCAAATTCAATTTTAGAATTTCTATAATCTGGTAGTTCAAAGACCTCTATCAGTAACTCTCATTCATTGATATTTTTTTATAAATGTTGGGGGAATCCAAATTTATATTTCATAGTAATCACCCATCATCATCAATGGATAAGTGGTAAATTTTGGATGAATCTTCAACTGTATATTCCTCAACGGACTTATTATTTGGATTTTATGGAGCAACAAGGAGACATAATATGAAGATAAAAATCATATGATATACCTATTACTCATTGAAATTAGTCTACGCATGGCCACAATGGTGGTTTTCATCAAGGATGGTGATGAATGGTAACTGGTCATGGTCATATGCATGCTAATGTTCTATTAGTGTGTGGAAGCCTTGAAAATTATTTAGGTTCCATCTATTTATCTTCCTCCATATCATAGGGGATTTCGGACTCCAGCTATTTTTACTCCTTTACTCTGACATGAAATTTCAAAGGAATGGTTCTTAAGGCTGAGAGGCATTCAGTTCCATTTATATAGACTATTCTATTTGGAATTTATTCACGGATGTATAATATATTCATGGGTTATGAATTGGTGGTGGATAAAAATAAATCATTGGGATAGTTCTTCTTGTTATAGATGTAATCATATTATCACATCCATTATATGATATTTTTTTATTTTTAGTGGGGTTTTATTGATTTATTTCATATGAAAGTAGTTTTCTATGATGTAAGAGGTGATCGTAAAATGGCCTTTAATGAGAAGGATCCTAAAATGGATAATGGGGGTTTTAAAAAACATTCATAGTTTCTATATAAGTTGATATTTGGATTATTTGATGTTTAATAAATGGTGATTCCACAAGTTTTTGAGATGTTATTTGATGTTTTGTTGATGACGTTTGTTTACTATACCCGCAACATGGCATCGAGTTCTAGATAATGTTTCTACCTGATGTCTCTATAATCTATATGTCTTATTATTAGATAAAACCTTCTAAGTAATTAGATTTAATTATTTATATCAATGTAATATTTTATAATCATTTCAACTAGCCTATTGGGTTGCATTTAGGTGGTTCTATGTTTTCCAAAAAACATTGAATGTGGTATTTTATAGATTTTAATAGATTACCTTTAATTTAATCATGTTATGGAAATAAACCATTATCACCATTTATATAATGTATAATTTTTTACCAGTTGAAGGAGAGAGTTGGTTCTCAAATATTAATTTTTGTTCTTATAGTCATTGGATGTGGGTGATGCAGGACGATTTTATGAAGATCGCTTTTAGGTGTCATTATAATCATTTTATGTTCCCGTTGTCAACTCTTAGTTTCCTGAATACCATATATATTTTCATAAATAGAAAAACTATGTGTATTATTAGTTCCTATATCATTTTTTGGTAGCATTCATCGATGAAATATTTATATATCAATGGTTTGAGATGGATCATGTTGAGAATTTTTTATCCATATTAAATGTTCTTCAACTCCATCAACTATGTGGGACTTTTCCCTAATATAAGTTAAAAACATGAAAAATGAAGATAAATAGGAATTTTATGTTTAAATATGGTGTGGTAGTATAACCTTCCAATATAAGAGGTGTTTGTTATGGGTTTCTCCCAATAATGGTGTATACGATCAATACTTCATTGGAATTGTAGGCTATTATAGGTGATTCCTGTTATATTTCTCATAGATCATGGCTCCACTAAAATATCACTCAAGGAAATATTAGTTATTCATATAGACATATCTATGTCAGGTAAAATTTTAGAATATAAATGAGAATATGATTAGTTATATTATTATTAATTTAATTTTGTATGGAGTCAGTTAGTGGTTTTGCTATGATACTCATCATCTAATATTGGGTTCTACATGGTGTAACAAGGATCATTATCACTCATTAAGACATCAGTTGTGTTTTCTAAAATGTAACTATACTGTTCACGATATTGAGGATGTAATACTATTATTTACTCTAATGTTATGACAATATCATATCATCGTTGTGTTATTTATGGTCTTCATTGAGCAAAAGAACATGCTATAGTTCTTCTATCATGGGGGGATTGACATTCATCAGTGAAGGTGGATAATGTTTTTCCAGGATTTTGGCTTTGATATTTTCTGTACATTGGGGATAGAGGATGGTGTAGAAAAATTGATAATAAAAATGTTATGTATGGATGTTTCTTTTCCATATAGAGATTTTTGGATGGTGAAGAGATATCTTGGATCATTTTATGTTGATATGAAAAATTCGAATGATATTTTCTCCTATATTAAATAATACTAAATTGTTCTGTACTATCCCCAATGGAAGAGCGTCAACCGATAAATCCTATAGTTTAATTCTAGGGTGATTTTGCAGTTAGTGGGAAGGTTCTTAAGGGATGATAATAGTATTTTCAATATTGTGCATTTTATAAGGAAATATATTTATTCTATTTGTGATACAAGAATTAGGTATTCATGAGTTTTATTACATAACCAAAATTTTACATCCTAGTATATCCAAGTTGTATTATAATTTAAAGAGTCGTTTTTGGTGGTTTGGGATGAGGAAGTTAGTAGCGGAGTTTGTGTCTCAAAGATTTTCATGCCAGATGATAAAACCCAGGAGTCATGTTCTTTTGGGAAAACTGTAGACATTTTATGTTCCTAGAGGAAAATTAGATTATGTTCATATTGGAATTTTTACTAGTATACCTCAAACATAGGAAGAATATGAAGATATCTATAATACTTTGGAGTAGTTAATAAATATAAATTATTAATAGGATATCATGGAGTGGATACTAATGGACTGTTTAGAGAGATTATATATGGTTTTGTTTGTATAGATTTATGAGTTTTGAGTTTATCATCTCAAATAAATTACTTTTTTCACCTTGTAACTATATAATGGAGGTTGGTGAGCCATGAAATCTTGACCTGATTTGATTTAGAATATGAAATACATGGTGAATATGATTCATAAAAGAATGATGGTTTTTCATGACCATTAGAAGTTATATGGTAATCCAATGAAAATTCCAAGGGAGTTTAATTTTGGTGATTTTGTTGTTTATGAATGTGTATTATCCTTATTTGAAATAGAGTTTCATTCACAAGAGTCCATTTTATCCTTTGTTTATCGTACCATTCAATGTGTTTGTGATTGATAGTAAGGTGGAATATTAGTTAGGTAATCTATTTATTATGGATAATATTTTTGAAATAATCCATGTATCAAAGAATTAATTATATCATTATTATGACACTCATTTCATTTAATGGGGTGAGTTGAATATTTTGGGAAATGTGACATTTGTGTGATAGACTATTGATATTTATTATCATTATTAAAATGTTTTACGTGGTTGTTTCATTACATTAGTCAGTGTCATGTGGATGAATAGAATCTTATAGGAGTATGCATGGGAGAATGGGTCTCAAAGTCATTCTCATTATCCAGATCTATTTTAATCCATTTCTAAATATGGCTTATGTCAATTGATGATGTTATGGAATTTGATTTATCTTTTTTATTTTATTTATTATTTTTAATGAATATATTCATGTTTGAGAGGTATCTAGAAATGTTCATGGTGTTGAGTTTATTTTTTTTATTCTTAAACTATTATCTTGATTCTCAAATATTACAATCACTTGAGAGGTATCTAATATAACGACATGTATTTTACCAATCCTATACTTCTTTTGTTTTATTATATTATGTGTCAAAAGATCTATTTGAGGAGGTTCAGGGGATAGAAAATGAATTTTTTATTATTTAAGTGTGTTGTGGGAAATACTAGTGATCACTATGACATAGTGGAGTCTGAGTTCATTTGTGGACCATTTGTATTTGCAATGTAAAATTTGTTTCTATAGGTACTAAACATTTCAATGGTTGTGACTATTTTTGTATAATTATACATCTTATTGATATTTTATGTTATAGTTGACCCCATTTTAGAGGGTGCAGTCTTAGCTGTAATCCCTTTAATCCATGGGGAGAGTGTAAATAGTGATTTTGGGTGTCATGTGGTGAAAATGGAATGTTCTATAGGACAATATATTTTTATTCTTCCATGAGATAAGCATTAAATGATAGGGATGATGGAAACTATTATATGTTATTGTGTTTGGATCGAGTCAGTGTATGATAATGAAAAAGTCATGGAGAATAAAATTATGAAATGGAATTCATAATATCTATTTATAAAGTATGATATATTTAGTTCTTATGAGATATTAATCTATTTAGAAATTTAAAAATTTGTTATATCCTTATACCAAGCCCCGTCATGAAATGATATGCCCTTCACCTTTATTATAATTTCATAGTGCACCCTACTAATGGTTAAATGATATTGTTCTTTACCAATTTCTTATTATCCTATTTCAATAGTTTGGTTATTTTTTTCTTTCATAGTGCATTTAAATCCTTAGTTTTGTGTGATTCATCTATTATGATCCATGTTTCTAATCTCTTCCTCCATCATTTATTATTCTCTTTTATTCATTAGGTAAGTCTACAGTAAAGTTATTTTTTGTTTGGATGAATTTTTTTGATGAGATGGTATAGAATTCTATTTTGTAGGTTTTTTAGGGTTTTTTATATGATTATTGGAATTTAATCATTATTATATTCTCCTTAATTTAAATTTTTTTTATTCTTCTTTCATGCTAAGGGATTTAGAATATATTATTATTTATTTTTTTAATTGGGGATTATTATTCTTTCATTATATGTATAATGTATTGATATTTACCTAATGAATTTAATAAATTTAATTACTTAACAATTGAAAGGGTAAAATGAGTTTTATGTATTTACATGTTTTTAGTACTGATATGTATATATAATTCATGTTTATATGTTGAGAATTATACTATTATCATGGTGTTATTATAGTTGTTTTGAAATATGTTTATAACTAATAAGTAATTGAAATATGGAAAATTAACAAGACAAAATTTATATTATTTTTTGTTATAGGAATGAATTGATACTTATATATCAATGTGCGAACATATGAAGGATTATTTTATTATTAAAATTGATTTTTTGTTTTTATGATAGTGGTAGTTAATCAGGTTGTTATTTCATATCGATTTATAAGTAGTTAGGATTAGGTAATTAAGGTTCATTGTTTTTGTTGCCTAATGTTGTAAATTTCCATATATTAAATTTGGAAATTAATAAAAGTAAAATTTGAATGGGTTGTATTGAAATAAATTAGTTTTAAGATAAAATTATTAATATGATAATGTAATGAAGATGTGGTAATTCCAATATTCATGTGATAATGGAATATATAAGTGGAAAAATTGGATATAATTAAAATATGATTATAAATTTATTAAGGATAGTAACTAGGTAATGTAAACCTAAAGGGGAAATATGTATGGGATGAGGTGAATGTTTTGTGGGAGTAGTTTTTTCATATTATTTTGGAGATAGAATATCTAAAGAAGTATCAGAAGTTAATGGTGTTTTTATATATGTGATATTTTGGTTATATCCAATGGTTGTAGAGGTGTTGAGTTATAAATTTGACCCCAGGATAGTATTTTATTCTATCCTATTTACATTATATATTTTTTTTTCTTTCTCTCACATCACTATATGATTCGTGTAATGCGGTCAAGGACCATATGTGGTTTTGGGTTCTAGATGGAGTCCTAACATCAATGTTTTTGGTGATATGGGGGGAAGACTACATATCCTACCCAAATCACTCTTCATGGAAGGGTAGAAGTTACAATGAACTGGTTTCAAAATATTTTGGGATATAGTGATGAAATAATGATGAGGTAGTGATAAGGATATGAGGTGGAGATAATCATGGGGATTGGGGAATATGTTGATTTCATTTACGATGTTTCTTTTATGTAATGTGGTATATCTTTCTTTTGATCATGTATATGGTTGTGCTTATGACATTGTAGTTGTGTCATGGTTATTTGTTTGTGGTATGGGGATATGAATGAGATGATTTCATTGAGTCGTGTATCATTAGGTTGTGAGGGAGAATAGTTCAATGAGGAAGTGGTTGATGGTTACATTTTCTATGTATATTCATTTGGTTATTATGTAATATAATATTATGCTCACTTCTAACTTCTATGTCATATTTACCAATACTTCATGACACATTTTCTGATCGGGAAGGGCATGAATAGGTCACATTTATTATTGGATTTGGAGTCATATAAAAATTATTCACTTTATTTTGGAATATATTTTTTGTCTATTTATGAAATCATATACATAATGGGTTCCTAGATTTATTTTATTTTATTATGTTATAGTTCATTGGTGGTTTATATTCTTCCATTCCCCGTATTGATAAGAAAAATGACTCTCATATGTGTGTTATATACTATCATTGCAAAGTAACCGACCCAAGGTGTATTGGTGGTGGGCTCAGGGGTCAGACATGTCTTCACTACTAAACTAGAAATATGGTTTTAGTGGGGATAGTTTGTGAAATTAATACCTCCTTAACTAATGAAAGATATATCATAGGTGATAACCATCGGCATGGGCCCCAATTTTTGATATTTTTATGTCTTGAATAATGTAAACTTTGGGAGGCTGGACCTTGATATTTTTAAGGGTTTTATATTTGATATCACCATTTCATGGTTTTAATATCTTGTATATAATAAATTTATTGGTTTTTTATTAATCCAACCATCCTATAAAAATCCATTAATATATTAATTTCCATATCCGTATATTTATATACTTATAATTTTTATTTTCAATCCGAATTGATTTAATATTAATATATCAATAGCATTCACCGAACAATACCCTAAGTAACACTAATAAATTAATATTAATACATTTGATCATGTAGTCAATGATCCTAATAAAAACCATATATATACATTGTCTCGTTCAGGGTATTGGTTGTCATAAATCATACCAAAATAATGAATATAAATTTATAAACATGAATATTTTCTTTTTTAATAATTATTTTCATGGTTGAAATAAATAAAGTAATTCTATATTGATTAATGATTACAAAGTAATTTATTTTCTCTATGAATTAGTTTCATATTATCCATATATGAACAAAAATTTATTTGTGTGTTCAGGGGCATGATAACACTGTACCATTTTAAAATTATAAATATTTTAATATTTTAGAGAAAACATTAATTGACATAAATACATTTAATGTTGAATTTAAATATATACGAAACACTCTAGTGGTGTGCTATCTATTTTCCTTTAATATGATGTCAAAAGTCATGATATCCATTTGTCTATTTACTCATATCTAAGTCCTTTCACGTGTTATTTATTATTACACAATGTATATCATATCCTGTAATAGCTTACGTCACATGAGATATTCTTATGTGAGGCATGCATCTGTTTTATCTCATGAAAAATGATTTATCAATCATAATTTATTATTTTTTAATAATTAGTTCGGTTTTTCATTCCTCACGTAACAAATCATGTAAATCAATATTTTATTTCTTTGAATATGATATAAATGAAAAAAATTAATATTCAGTATTTCAATAATGAATTGATTTCAAGAATTAATAAATCCTTTATAAATTATGCAAACATTTATTTTATGATATTATTTTAATCTATATTGATATTTTTATCTAAATTATTATAAATTATTTATAATTAATTATTTATTTATTTTTCAAACATATATTAAAAAATTGCTAACATTGAAGGTTAATATTAAAATTTCGTTATCAATTAAATGGTATGGATTATATTTTTTATATAAAATTTGTATAGGAAAATTATAATTTAATTTTATTATGTGACTACAAATTTAAAAAATGAAGCCAAAATATAAAGAATATTAAATTTACATTATGAATTATTCATAATATTAATTTTATTTGTTCATGAAAAATGAATTATTTGGAAAACCCCATTTAAATGATATTAAAAGGTGCTTTTATATTTGATACTATCATGGTTTTAATAAAATTAAATATTAAATATTTTATTTTGTAAATTGTTTACACAACATATTTTAAATATAAAATGTTAATATTTCATTTAATATCACATATTTAAGTAAATTTCATATAATTTATGATATAAAAGACAATATATTTGATATAAATATATTGTGTTTAAATTTATTTGATAATGCAATTTCCACAATGCAAAAATAAATTATTAAGTATTTATAATTTTTTATTTATGATTTGTTTATAAGATGTAAATATCATATTTAATTATTGGAAATATTAATTTTTTTCCATTATTTATTATTTACATTTATTTATTTTTTATGTTTTGAAAATGTGTATATCCTGAAATATAAACTGTTAAACTACATAAATGATATTATATAGGTATCTAAGGTGTTACAATATAGGAATGATAAATGATTTGGTTTTGTTCTACTTTGATATAGGCTTGAAATGGGTTATGATGCTGAATTAAGTAGTTGATTATACTCTAAAATCATAAATACCTAACATTATTTTATTATTATTCTGATAATTCCCCTTTCAATGGTTGATAAGGAACCATACATGGAAAGTAGCCTCAATAGTCATATGTGGCCTATTACATGACCCTGAAGGCCTAAGAGAACGTAAAACCAAAAGATCATACCAACACAACATATATTTATATTTTTGAAATCAGGAAACCACACATTTTAGGGTTTCATGGGAAAAAATTCACAATAATGAAATGTGCACAGTTCCTAGTCCCGATGGTGATGCCATAACCTCGCATTTATTCCAATTTGGTATCCATGTGAAGCTCGGAATAAATTCTCTCAACAACATTTGGATCTGAACCAGTGGAGGGACTTCCATTTTATTCCAATCTATCTCATCATACTACCTACCACCATAAGCCATCGTCATACTTATCAATATGTTGGATGCTAATTTATTTTCCCAAAAAGTGGCTGTCAGTTTTTTATTACCCAAAAATTACTCTTATGGGTTCATTGATATGGTTTAATTAAAAAAAATTACATTAATGGTTTTTAGATACCATATTTATAGGATTCATTTATATATATATAAAAGTGTTTGTCTATTAATTTTGGATAATATCATATGATATTAGTTTTATAAAGAGATACACATCAATATGGTTTGAACATGTTGATCTGGTAGAAGGAATTGGAATAAAAAATAAATCATTAAAATCATTCATATATGTAAAGGTAATAACATGAGATAAGATGTTTATATTAAAGACCCTTTAAAATACTGAGTTTTATATTCTTTTTGTTGTGAACACTTGTCTATACATTGATCATTTTGTACTGGGGAACCTAATTGTTAACTTCCCATGATTTTTTTGTAAGGAAATAAATTAATGTGGATTCCCTAAGTTCAAGGTTCCTTGTTCTAGGTGTTTTATTTTTGTTACACATTACTAGGGAACCCTAATCATTATGATATTATATGAAGTGTTTTGAGTTTATCGATGTGATGGATATGATATTTCTTTGTTTTCTTGACTTTCTGAGATTCATTTATGCTATGATAGACATTATTTTCTAAAAGATAAAGTTGTGTATTATTTATATGATTAATATATGTATGCCCCAATGAAATATAGTTCTCATACCACTAATGGATTTGAAAAATTTAAAAGGGGTTCTTATTTTAGTTGAATAATATTTAATACAAGTTCGTAGTAAAAGGATGTAAAATATGAAAGTCATATGGTAAAATATTTTATTATTGAAAATGTCATCAACGAAATAAAAATTAGATTTTATCTAAAAATATAGAATGAGTAAACATAAGGTAATAAATATCTTAAACTAGTAAGAAATATAACAATAATTATTATGCAAAAAACACTATATCTTAGTAAAACACCTTCTATAAAAATAAACAGTTGAGTTTATTCAATTGGTGAATCAAGAAATTAATGATAATTATATATTGATTCACTCAAGTATTCCATAAGTATTATTCTGGATTTTCATTTCATATTCCCATCATTGATGCAAATTCACTGATAATATGAATAAATTCAATAATAGTTTCCTAATATTCTCAATTTTATGGGGATAGTTACACTTGTGAATGTGATTTACAAGTTTTGGAGTTGTTTCAATAATATGATGTAGAAAAAATTCAAACGGAAATAGAAAAATTTAGTAGGAATGAGTATAGAAGTAATGTCTTGGGTTTTACAAACATTATTCTTAAAAATAAATGGAATTATTTCGAGGTCAGGCTCTGAGATGTCATGAAGTTCTGTGGCCCGGTGAGCCCAAAAAAATGTTTGAATTTAATTTAATAATAAAATTACGCCTGTGTGAAGTTTTCCTGAAAAAGATGAATAACTCAATAAAGGGTGCTCGGATCAAAAATCTTATGGCACTGTTGCGTTCAGAGCAGCAGGTTTACCCTAGAAGAGTCATAACATTGACTGGCGCTGGCCGGTGGAAAAATATGGGTTTTGGACGTAACCGTAATAAAATATTTAATTTAAAATATTTTATGTAATCTATTTTAGTGGATATCTTTTATCTTTTTTTAAATAAAGGCTAACACATAGGATCCAGGGTTATAAACCTCATAACTCTAAAACCCTTGGTGGCTCTGGAGGCTCTAGAGAAAACCTCTTGAAGCGGCGACGACGCGGTGACCGGACCTTCTCCAACGAACGCTGCAGATCCAGGTAGGATGTTTAAATTGTGATTTCTTCCCCGTTCTTGATTTCTTCGACGAACGTGGGCTAATCCATGAACATATTAGTCTTTGAATCGATCGTTCTTGCGATATGGGATTTTGCGGGAATTTTGGGAGATTGAATCCATGTTGATCTTTTGATGTTGTTTTTTTATGCTCCGTTTAATCCTATTAATGAGAGCGGATCAAAGCCGTGATGAACGACGCCGGAAGTTCGTTCTTCAAATTTTATTTCATTGGATTTCTCCCCTTTCTCTTCTTCGCGTTCTTCGCGTTCTTCACAGGGAAATGAACAATGGATCGTTGCGCATCCATTCTATGATGTAACAATCTTAAATTATAGATCCAACCCCAGAGAGATGTCATGGAGGTGTGACGACGGTTTTAGCAGACGATTCGGAGCAGATCGAGTGATATGAGTTTTCAGGGATTTTTCATCGTATTTATCGTTCGAGGTTTATGATCCAATTTTAGGACAGAAAACACCCGTTATGGTGTTCATATGATGAAACGAACCAACACCTGGAGTATCGGGAAGAATGGGTGAGAGATCGTTGATCTGGAAGATCGACCGAAGCACGAGGAAGAAGACGGAATTTCTGGAAAAATCCCGACTACATGACGTGTAGTATGGGATACACGGCATGTGTTCATCGCCGGATTTACCTGGCACGTAGTCCAGGAGTACAAGGACATGGTATGGGCACACGACTAAGGGCATGACGTGTATACCCCTCCCCGGCCAGAGCTGGCCAGATACACGGGATACCCTGTGTGCTCGTACACGGGCTGGAGACACGGATGAAAACTGTGTACGGGCATATGGCCATGTACACGGAGCGAGCCCAGGTGCTTAGATACGGCATGTGATTCTTCTACATTCCATGTAGTTACTTTCTATCCAATAAGACGAATGACATGGGTCGTTTACATGGCAGCACCCAGAGTCAAGGAACACGACATGTGATTCTTCTACATGTCGTGTAGTTGAGTTTTACACACCTTGAATGGATGATGCGGGCCGTTTACATGACCAGTACCCGGGTTCAAGGAACACGTCGTGTAACCATAAAACACGATGTGTAACCATTTTTCACATGGGTTGAGCCAGTTTCCTTTTGTGACTTAGGCCAGTTTCCTTAGGGTTCGTCCCCTTGGTCTTTCTCTTGAAGGTTTCTGGTATCATTTCCTACATACAAGAGTATAATCTCTTCAGTGGGACTTCCTGAATAGAGTTGTTGGAATCCCCTCTATGAGACATAGAGTCGGATCCTTTATTCATTCCTGGAACCCTAGGTAGAGTTCGTGGTATCGTCATGACCAACATTACCTGGGCATCGATCCTCTGCTTAGTGGATTAGTTCAGACTGAGTTGATGGATTCACCCCATGGTGATTGGTTTTGATCCTTATCTGAGCATCATGTTCTCATGTACTTGTGGAGTGTGTTCTCCCAGAATGAGTACTTCGTATCTCTATCTTTATACCTAATAGTGTGGTCTCCTTGTTATATGCTTAGTAGAATCTTCAAGCTAGATCTTAGTGGTGGTTTCGCGATTGTCGATCGTGTATGAGTATATCTGGATATTCTTGTTATATGTTATGTAGACATATATTGTGTGGAAATTACTGTATTTTTTCCTTGTGGTATTTCCTTAGTGGTTTCGGGGTGTCCTACTGGGTATTGTTATAGTCACCCATGCACATGCTTTTCCCGCACGTGTCGTGTCTTGTGCAGACGAGCGAGCCTTTGACAGGATTCTAGGTGGACCAGGACCGGATGGTACTCCGTCAGATCACACATGCCGAGGTGTGTTCCAACGGCTACAGACTGTAGTCCCAACACCTTTCTTTACAGGTTAGACATTGTTACAGACTCTCTTTTTGTGGTCCTTTACTTTTGGCCCTTGGTTTACTTTCTTGATCTTTACTTTCCTGTCGTACTCTATTGGTTGGGATTTAGTGTATGCATGCATCTTTTTCCTTATAGTAGTTTTTACTTTCTAGCTTTGTGGTCTTGGATATGTGTGTTTGTGTGTACAGGTTTATAGGCAATGCCTCCAATGTTAGTAGCATGCCTACTCGATTCTAGTCACCAACCCCTGGCCTATTAGAGGTGAGCTTGGGGAGTTGCGGCTCGGGACCCCTGGGACGGGTCGTGACAGAGTGGTATAAGAGGTCATCGGTTCATCCTTAGGACCGAGAGTCCGTTAGTTGGTTTGGGGCAACAGTGTTTAGTGTTTTGAGTTCGACTTTCAGGCCAGGGACCCCATTGTTGGTGTGGACATCCGACACATCCATACACCAGGACTCTGATAACTTGCATTTTGACTCAGAATATGAGAACACTAGTTCCCGGGGAAAATAATGGTACATGCATCATATAGGAATTGGTTGTGGTTTCCATGCCCATCTTGAGTCAGCTGCCTAGATATACTGACTGACTGAGATACATCTTGTTTTATTACAGGATGCCTCCACGACGCACACCCGCTAAGATCCAACAGCTCAATCATGAGGATCAAATCCTTAGTGATGAAGCCTCGATACAGGGACAAGATCCCCCAGATTTACCATCGGGTGGTGTGCCAGTTATCCCACCACCTATGGAGTAGTGTTTAGTGCCTACTATACCAATGGAGGAGGAGCGTAGGCTGAGCACACTCCACAAGTTTCAGAGACAGAGACCCCTCAGGTTTCAAGGTGAGCCTGACCCTCAGGCAGTAGAGGACTTGCTTGAGGCGGTGACCAGAGCCTTCCGTTTTGTCAGGACACCAGCAGACCAGATGGTGATCCTACAGCGAACCTACTACAGGGCTTGGTAGGGCGATGGTGGAGTTTTTTTATTCGGACTCACGACGAGGAGACTCTTGCATGGTCGGAGTTTGAGCATCTCTTCAGAGAGGAGTTTTCACCGGTTACCCACAGAGCAGTACATATACAGATTCTTCTTCAACTCTATTAGGGAACCATGACGATGGATGACTATTCATCGAGGTTTACCGACCTCTCGCGGTACTCGATGGATATAGTCAGAGATCAGTACTTCAGAGATCGGACTTTCGAGCGGGGCTTGAAGAGAGATATCTGAGCTAGCATCATCCCTATGAAAATTACTACTTATGCGGGGGTGCTCGAGCAGTCTTTGGTGGTAGAGAGCTTCTTGGAAGAGCAGAGACAGCCGAAAATTGTCAGTAGCGAGGGAGCTGGAGCAGAGACCTCAGCAATAGGGAGCTGACGTCAGGGACCCAGGCATGGGAGACATTTTCAGAGGAGATCACATTATAGGGGATCTTCCGTATAGGGTTCGCAGGGCGCATCCAGCCAGCCTCGAGAGAGGCGATGCTACTCATGTGATGGCAGGGGACATCTCACTCGATATTGTCCGACCCACCGTACAACTAACATGGGAGGAGTGGATGGACCACCGAGGAAGAGGAAACATTTGGAGCAGACAGATCTGCAGGGCGGCGGACGTGGTAGGGGAGCTGGGAGAGCAGCTGGATGTGGTCATTGTTTTGACCTTTTACCACCACCACCCCCAAGAGGTCCACCCCAGCCTCAGGGAGCTGGCAGATAGAGGCAGGGACAATTGCAGGCGGCAGAGGATTATGACCCAGGTACTCCCGGAATGATTAGAGGTACAATGTGTGTCTTTTATACTTTGGATGCCACCCGGATAGACACAGGTGCTGGTCATTCATTTCTAGATGCTTATCTTGTTCGAGACCTTGAGAATCCAGTTGAGACATTGACTCGACCCTTACGCTTAGAAACACCAACTGGAGATGATTCAGAGATCACAAAACTTTGTAGACATTGTGACCTGACCCTTGGAGGTGAGAATTTTGGTTGGATCCACTTGGTGGTAGCGTTGAGGCCTTACGATGTCATTCTAGGGATGCACTTTCTATCCACATTTCATGCCCAGATCGACTGTTTTAGGCGAAGGGTGCGGTGTGTCCGCAGTGATGGAACAAGGTTCTCTTTTGTCGGTGAAAGAGAGACCCATGCAGCGCAGGATGGACTCGTGCATAAGAGGGTGCAACCGATATCTTATTAGTTGGATAGACAAGCCCTTGGCACAACTGATGTTACGAGTTTCCAGTTTCCAGCAGTAGTGGCTGAGTACGAGGATGTCTTTCCAGAGGATGTCCCTAGACTACCTCCCTGTCGGGAGATAGATTTCTGCATTGAGTTGCAACCCTGGACGACACCTATATCAGCATCAGAATATCGGATGGCTCTTACAGAGTTTCGTGAGCTGGGTGTGTAGCTGGAAGACTTGTAGAGGAAGGTCTTTGAAAGACCCAGCGTTTCACCCTAGGCGCCCCAATGCTATTTTCCAAGAAGGCAGACATGATATTGGGGCTATGTGTGGATTACCAGCGTAGAATCAGGTGACCATGAAGAACCGATATCCACTACAGAGGATTGAAAATCTCTTCGACTAGTTGAGAGGGGAGCAATGTTTCTCAAAGGTCAATCTACGATTAGGCTATCATAAGTTGCAAGTACGGGATGATGATATAATGATGGTGGCTTTCAGATGTCTCTACGGTCACTATGAGTACTTGGTGATGCCATTCGGCATGACAAACGCCCCGACAGTTTTCATGGAACTTATGAACCAGATCTTTCAAACCTATCTAGATCGGTTCGTAGTAGTCTTCATCGATGATATCTATGTGCACTCTTCGTTCAAGGAGGAGCACTCGAGACACATAAGGATGGTTCTGGACACACTTCGAGGGAACCGGTTGTATGGGAAACTCTCGAATTTCTAGTTCTAGATACATGTGGTCCTCTTTCTGGGACACGTTATCTCAGCGGATGGTGTAGCAGTAGACCCAGCCAAGGTAGAGGCAGTTTTAGCATGGAATCCACCCAAGAGCATGATGGAGGTGTAGAGTTTCCTTGGGTTGGCAGGCTACTATTGGAGATTCATTCCTGATTTCTCCAGGATTTCAGAACCCATGAAATCTTTGACCCGAAAAGGGACGCCCTTCGTGTGGACCGAGAGATGCCAACATGCTTTCCAGCAGTTGAGACAGAGTCTGAAGAGCACCCAGATCTTGAGATTACTAGAAGAGGGTGTCGAGTACGTAGTGTTCTGTAATGTAACAGGGACCGGGCTTAGTTGAATCCTGATGTAGAGGCAAGCGGTTATTTCCTAAGGCTCACTTCATTTGAGTCCACATGAGCAGAACTACGTGACCCAAGATCTTGAGTTGGCAGCAATGGTCTTCGAATTGAAGATGCGGCGTCACTACCTGATGGGCTAGCGGTTTACCGTCTACTCTGATAACAAGAGTCTCAGATATATATTTTCTCAGAAGGATCTAAATTTGAGACAAATACGATGGCTTGAGTCCTCCAGGATTAAGACTTTGATATCGTTTACACACCAGGGAAGGGGAACGTTGTGGAAGATGCTCTCAATAGGAAATCCATTTCGCAGTTGCTGGATGAGGCGATGAGGTAGTTGGCCTTCTTACAGTTATACTTCGTGGATGGAGATGAGGGAGCTTACCTTCGATCAATTGTGGTTACCCCTCCACTCTTACAATGAGGCCGGGAAGCACCACGCGATGATGCTAGCTGTGAGACTCTACGTGCTCAGATATCCACAAGTGATGCTGCTGATGGATATTCAGAAGGTGGGAAGCACATTGTTATTTTATAAGGGCGTACAATAGTACCAGTAATGTTGCAGGAAGAGGTTCTGAGGGAGTTTCACACATCCCCTTTTGAGGTTCATCCGGGCGTGGAAAAGATGTATCAGTATCTCCGATGTTAGTTCTGGTGGCCAGGAATGAAGAAGCGTGTGGCAAAGTTTATTTCTCGGTGCCTTACATGTCATCAAGTAAAGGCTGAGCACCACGTGCCAGTAGGTTTGAGTCAACCCCTTGAGGTTCTAGAGTGGAAGTGGGACGAGATATCCATGGACTTCGTGACGGGTTAACCACGTACGTCCAGGGGACACGATTCCATATGGGTGATCATTGATTGACACACCATGTCGGCCCACATCCTAGCCATACGAGAGTAGAGTTCAGTAGATAGCATAGGACGCCTCTACGTGTAGGAGATTGTTCGAATTCATGGAGTGCCATCCACGATTTTCTCAGATCGTGATGCTTGTTTCACATCCCCGTTGTGGAAGGTATTGCATGAAGCTTTTGGGACTATGGTATGCTTGAGCACATCGTTTCATCCCCAGACTGATGGTCAGACAGAGCGGACCATCCATGTTTTAGAGGATATGCTTCGAGCTTGCATACTTGACTTCAGTCGTAGCTAGTAGGATCACCTACCACTGGTGGAATTTTCTTATAACAACAGTTATCATTCCACTATTAGTATGGAACCATATTTGGATTTGTACGTGCAACCTTGTAGGTCACCACATTGTTGGACTGACATAGGAGAGTCAGCACTCATGGGAACAGAGATGGTGCAAGCTACTACAGAGAAGGTGCAGGTCATCCAGGAGCATATGAAGACTGAAAAGAGTCACCAAAAGTATTATGCTGAGAGGAGGCGAAGTCCCTTGGAGTTCGAGGGGGGAGACCATGTGTTCCTTCAGTTCTCACCTCGATGGGGATTGCGGAGGTTTGGCCGAGGCGGCAAGCTATCTCCAAGTTTCATCAGCCCTTTCTAGACATTGAGTAGAGTGGGGGAGGTGGTGTATCGCATGGCTCTACCTCCTCAGATGGACCGGGTACACAACGTCTTCCATGTGTTGTATCTACGGAGGTACGTGCATGATCCATCGCATGTCATCGACTGGGGCAAGATGGACATTGATGATGGAGCGACCTTTGCTGAGTAACCAGCAGAGATCGAGGATTAGCAGGAATAGATCCTACGTGGGAGATCTATTCCCATGGTGATTATCTAGTTGTAGAACGAGAATATCAAGGAGAGCACGTGGGAGCGGGAGGCTCATATTCATGTGCAGTACCCACATCTTTTTTGGTAGCCTTTGTTTTGGATTTTCGAGGACATAAAATCTATAAGGTGGGTGTGATGTAATGTCTTGGATTTTCAAAACTTTATTCTTAAAAATAAAGGGAATTATTTCAAGGCCAGGCTCTAAGATGGTGTGTAGTTCCGAGACCCGGTGAGCCCAGAACAAATGTTTTAATTTAATTTAATAATTAAATTATGTGCGCATGTGGTTTTCCTGAAAAAGTGGAATAACTCCTGAATGGGTTCTCAGATCAAAAATATGATGGCATCGTTGCATTCAGAGAAGCAGTTTTACCCTAGAAGAGACCTAACATCGACTAGCACAGGATGGTGGTGAAATATGGGTTTTGGATGTAACCGTAATAAAATATTTAATTTAAAGTATTTTATATAATCTGTTGAAGCTTATATATTTTATCTTATTTTAAATAAAGGATAGCCCAGGGGGTCTAGCGTTACACAAATCATAACCCTGAAACCCTTGGCGGCTCTGGAGACTCTAGAGAAATCATCCCGAAACGGTGACGGCGCGCTGACCGGACCGTCACCAACAAATGCAGCAAATCCAGGTAGGATGTTTAAATTATGATTCCTTCCCCATTCTTGATTTCTATGAAAAATGCGGGCTAATCCACGAATAGATTATTCTGCTTATTTATTTTTATTACAGGATGGGCTTTTGCATGGATTGTTAGAGATTGAATCCATGTTGATCTTTTGTTGTTTATTTTTTCTGCTCCGTTTAATCCTATTAATGGGATCGGATCAACTCCGTGACGAATGATGAAGGAGGTTCGTTCCTCAAATGTTGTTTCAATGTATTTCTCCCCTTTCTCCTCTCCATGTTCTTCACGTTCTTCGTGGGGCGATGAACAACGGATTGTTGCGAATCTGTTCTATGACGCAATGATCCCAAATTGTAGATCCAAACCCAGAGCAATGTCATGGGGGTGCGACAATGTTCTAGGTGGATGATTCAGAGTGGATCGAGTGAAATGGGTTTTTAGGCATTTTTCTTCGGATGGATCGTTCGAGGTTTATTATCCGATTTAAGGATAGAAAACACCCATTACGGTGTTCTTATGAAGAAGAGAACCAACCCCTGGAATATCGGGACGAACAGACGAGAGATCGCGGATCCAGAAGATCGGCCAAAGCGCGAGGAAGAAGATGGAATTTCTGAAAAAACCCCGACTACATGGCATGTATTATGGGCTACATGGCGTTTGTTCATCAGCGGATTTACCTGGTGTTTACTCCGGGAGTACACAGACATAGGTTGGGTACACAGCCAAGGACACGATGTATATACCCCTCCCTGGCCAGACCCTTCCAGATACACGGTATACCCCGTGTGCTAGTACACGGGTAGGTGACACAGATGGAGACCGTGTACAGGCACATGGACAGAGTACACGGAGCGAGCCAATGTGCTCGGACACGGCGTGTGATTTTTCAACATACTGTATAGTTACTTTCTATCCGACAAGACGTATGACTTGGACCATTTACATGGGAAACACCTGAAGTCAAGGAACACGACATGTGATTACTCTACACGCCGTGTAGTTGAGTTTTATACAGCTTGAACAGATGGAAAATTATATTTACATGGGCAGTACCGGGGGTCAAGGAAAACTGCGATAAACAATACTATACTCCGTGTAACCAATTATTACATGGCTTGAGCCAGTTGCCTTCTGCGACTTGGGCTAATTTCCTTAGGGTTCATCCCCTTCGTCTTTCTGCTGAAGGTTTCTGGTATCATTTCCTACATAAAGGAGTATGATCCCTTTAGGAGAACTTCCTAAATAGAGTTGCTGGAATCCCCTCTGTGAGACTTAGAGCTGGATCTTCAATTCATTCCTGGAACCCTTGGTAGAGTTCTTGGTATTGACATGAAAAACAAAACCCGGGAGCCGATCTTCTTCTTAGCAGATTAGTTCAGACTGAGTTGTTGGAATCACCCCATGGCGATTGGTTGTGATCCTCATCTGAGCATCATGTTCTCAAGTACGTGTGGTGTGTGTTCTCCTGGAATGAGTACTTTGTATCTCTCTCCTCATACCTAGGAGTGTGTTCTCCTTGTAACATGCTTAGTGGAATCTTCGAGCTGGATCTTAGTGGTGGTTTCACGATAGTCGATCGTGTATGATTATATCTATATATTCTTATTATATGTTATGTAGAAATATTCTGTGTGGGGCTGACTGTATTTTCCACTTTTTGTATTTCCTTTGGGGTTTTGTGGTGTCCTAAGGGGTATTGTTATACTCACCCATGCATGGGCTTTGTCTGCACGTGTCGTGTCTTGTGCAGACGAGGGAGCCTTTGATAGGATTCTAGATGGACCAGGACCGGATGGTACTCAGTGAGATCAGATAGGGCGAGCTGTGTTCCTATGGCTACAGACAACAGTCCCAACACCTTTATTTACAGGTTGGACTTTGTTACCGACTCTCTTTTTGTGGGATTGAACTTTTTTCCCAGGGTTTTGCTTTCTTGTACTTTACATTCCTGTCGTACTCTGTTGGTTGGGATTTAGTGTATGCATGCATTTTCTCTTTTTAGTAGTTTTTACTTTCCATCTTTGTGGGCTTGGAGATGAGTGTGTGCATGTAAAGGTTTATAGGAAATGCCTCCCATATCAGTAGCATGCCTACTTGGTGCTAGTCACCAGCCCCTGGCCTATTAGAGTGGGCTTTGGGAGTTGCGGCTCGGGACCCACTTCGACGGGTCATGACAATAAATTTTTCTTTCAAATTTATATTATGTGACATTGAATCCTATTAAAAGTTCATTGAATGAGATAAAGATTGCATATACTGAAATTTTCTCAAAAATGTTAAGTTGTTTTGAAAAACCATTTAATTTATGTGAAAATTATTTTTTTATAGAAATAAATTATTCTAATTTAAAGGATATGTGATACAAAATATTTTCATTACAAATGGATAGAGTATATAGGAGATCAAAATCACGGTAATAACAAATGAATATTGTTTTCTACATTATACAGATGACTCAAAGGGTTGCTGAATCTTGTTTTTTATTAAATGAAATAACTTGATAATTGATAGATCTTAATAAAATAATCCAATTTATACCACATTCTATTATATAATATAAGAATTTTTTTTGAAAAATACTAGTTATGAATAATATGTGATGTTGGATTTAATATTATTTTTAATGGTTGATGATATTATATAACATGGATTGAGGGGAAGATAAGGATAATAGGTTTTTTATCATATATAACAAAATATCCATGAGAATAATTAAATTATAATGTAAATATTTATCACCACCCAATAATAAAATAATATGAAGAATAATGAATTATTTTCCTAACATTTCTGTAAACACATAGAATATGATATTTGATATGGCTATAATTTCTTATTTATAAATCATCCAACCAAAGTAAATAAGTGTAAATTTATAAACAATGAAGTGTTTCTGTATCATCGTATGATATTATAAAGGGGATATAGTTTCTAAAAATCTAGTGGGAGTATATTTTAGAATTATAGAACTTCAAAGTTATCAAATAAAATATTATTCTACTTAAAATAAACCTATATTTCAATTATTATTCTATAATAGTCTAGGATATGATGGTGAAGATATTTATAATGAGTAACATTTAGTTACCATGAAAAATTGAATGCCCTTTTATATTCATAATTAGTTTAGGTTATGTTAGAAATAAAACAGTAAATGTTAAGTATTTTAACCAAAATGATATCATGAAAAATGATTAATTGATAAAGTTCCATGATTAATGATGATAATGAACTTAAAAAGAGTTCTATATAGATTAATGATGACACTAACATAATAATAGTTTATGTTGTGGAGTAAATGAGTTTGAATATATTTCTCGAGGATTAAAACATTAAAAATATGATTCTAAAGTCTCAACATTATTCATATTGTGTTACTTCATAGATGCTACTCATTAGAAGTGTTTTGTAGGATGGTTTTATCAAGTGGTCACATTTATATGTTCTAATAGTTATATAGATGTATAATTAATTAAAAATATCAAGAGAATTTTTATAGGCATATATCTGGTCAAATAGTCAATCATATGTCTCAATTTGAGATGGGTTCCTCCATATGGTTTTGTAAATATTTGTTTAATAGTTTATAATTATAAAATGTACCTTTTAAACAAAATATAAGCTCGATAATATATTTATTCATGTTAACTATGTATATTTTATGATGTGAAATGATAATTCAACACTCAAAGTTCAACTTTATGTTATCCATAACTGTTGTTCAATATGGAGTATCATTATTTATGATGTAATGTTAATATTATAATGAGTTGTAATTTATATTGAGATATGAAATATGATCATGTGGTAAAAAAGGGTTTTCTACACTGGATGACCACTATCTATATACCACATGGTGTGTTATTCACCATGTCTATAGAATATTATGGGTGAATATATTAAATTTGTAATTCTCCATACCTGAGGTTGGGGTGATATCTAACATTATTTCTATAATACATTAATTCCTTTTATATATAAGACTTTAATTTTATCTAAATAGGGTGTGGTTGGCTATGTTACTACTCATTTCATCCATTGGAGCTTAACCAATATCGGATTTTTCCTCTCATGTGATGAGTATGACATATGGAACCTTCATATTGATAGATTTATGAAGTTTATAGTAATAAATATATAATAAATACGGTGACATTACCTATTTTATGCATGCAATTTGATGTTCTCATCCATGAGGATAAATAAAATTTTAAGTATTCAATGATCTGTTTAATCTATACTTGATGAATCGTGAACATATAAGTAGGTTATAAGGGATTGGATGAAACTATATTCCACTTTTTCTTGATGTCATGGAAAAATGGATTATATGAAAATTTATGTCTCTATATGATATAGAATGTCTCGATCCTTATTAAACCCATAATTTATTTTATTAAAAATAATTCACTTTATTATATTGTGAGGATCATAATAGGTTCAGAGTATTAGAGAATTATGTCACAAAACATAAAAAATAATATCATATAGTACATGTTGGAATCATCTTCTTACTATACATTATTCATACAACACATAAATTTTAAAAAGAAATATGTTTTCATTTATTGAAAAATCATTATGATTTAAAAGTTGAATTTATCTCTATTCCTACCGATCCTTAAAACCAATGAAAAATAGTGGGAAATTTGGTAATATAACAAAAATATCATTATGGGTGAATTAAAATAAAAAACTGATTAGTAATTTTTTAATCATGAGATCGTAAAATGTGTTTTTGGTTAATATAGCAATCATTGACCTCAAATAATAATTTACATTCACCTGAAATTATCTTTACTGCCTAAATTTTTACATAAAACACTTTATAATAAAATAATAAATGTAATATTACCATCATTGGGGTTTCATAGAATAAATTAGAATTCTTCAAATAATAATATTAAAAATAATTCTTTTTACCCTTAATGGGAATAATAAGTCTTTTAAAAAATATATCATCAGCAATATATTCAAAACCAGTTGATTTTCATAAAAAATAATCACCAAGCATAGAAAACTCATTTAGGATTATTAGTACATCATCTTTATAGAACCCTTACAATAACCCTTACTGACATAATGTCCCTAATGACAATCTTTTTTATTTATTTTTGGATAAACCCCCTTTTAAGGGCAAAGGGGGAAACCTCAAAATACTTCATGACCTAGAGACAAAAAAACCATTTTTCCTAAACAAAAGTGTCGTAATCACCCTCAAACAGACTCCGTAGAAATACCCCTCCCCAAAATCACCATAACAATGGTGTGCCTCCACCTATTCCTGACTAATTAGCAAACTGGCCCGTATAAAAATGCATGGGACCAGTACCGATGGCTATGCCATACCCTCTCAATCATCTAAATTGGAAAACTATTTCATTTGAAACCCATTCAAACAAATAAAAAAATCTCTTTTTAATTATTTAATAACAATATAAATATATAAATATAAATATTTTATATTATGTTAATGTAAAATAGTTCTAAAAAATAAATATTTAAGACATTAAAAATGGGGGTTTTAAAGTGATTTTTCTCTTACCTTGTGTCTGACTCGCCGCGTGAATTCATTGTCATCATTGATAATAAATACATTTTATTTATATTGTTTCATAGGAAAAAATTTCAATTATATTATTCCTTTTATTTTCGTCAATATCATGTTATAATAAATTATTTAATCATTTAAGTTGATGTCATATAGTTTTACTGAATTCATCTCATAACTCTAAAATGACATAGGTATGTTGAATATTTTTAAAGGGATAAATATTTCATTAACTCAAGAAAACTATTCATGAAATAATTCTCATTTTATACATTATTTATACACTAAAACCTAACCAGAAGATATTTTTATGACAATTGAACTACAATGTAATAACTGAGAAGATAGGTCATACGAACACACAAGAAACATTTCCAATTCTCAATGGTCATGATGGAAAAAAGATATTTGTAATTTTATCTTTATATATTGATAATTATATAATAATTTTAATATTATATCTTTAAATAAAATTATAAGTATTATCCACATTATGAGGAGATAAAAAATGAATCACAATGATTTGTGGAGGTGGTAGTCCACACGTACGCACAAACGATGTTATCATTTATTAATGTATAAAAATGATATAAATTAGAATATATATTATCATTATTGAAATTTAAATATTATTCTTATATCATATATATATATACTAACATTAAATCCATAATTATAACCATATGTGAGAGTTTTTGGTTGATAACATATTACATCGGTTCGTGAAACGGTAGTCCGTAGTACACATTAACGATGATTAAAATTCCAATATGATGGAAGAAGATAGAGCTATAATTTATTATATTAACAGAACAAAATATAATTATATGTAATATAATTTTGTTTTTATTTTTTCTTGGAAGAATAATATTTGAATTAGGTATAAGAATAAATAAAATGAAAATGCTTGGTTAATAACTATAACATTTCTTCGAACTACATCTTAAGGTTTATAATTTTTTTTTCTATGATGGGTTTTTTATCAAAACATGGCCTCTATAACATCATTATAGAAATAATTAGTGTTTTTTGTCTTGTGTTTTAAAAAAAATTGTTTTTATGTTTGAATTAAATAGTTTATCTTGCTCTTTTTTATAAGTGAGAGGAGGGACATTCTTGAAATTTTATAAATTATTAAATTAATATAAATAAATTATCATATGAAAATGTATCAAAATTGATAAAATTAGAATATAGGATGAATTTTTGTTGAAATATTTTCATCCAATAATATTTTTACATGTTAGGGTTACTTTTTACCCTCAGGTTTTGGCTTTAATCCCCCTTTAAACTGTTTCTCCATTATTGTGGTATCAATGTATTTTACACTAAAGGAATCTTGAAAGTTACTATAAGAGAATAATTGGCCCATAATTATAATATGGTTATTATTTTCATCCTTATAAAATTAACATTTACTATTATAATATGTTTAGGAATTTTAAATAACTTAATAAAATATTACTTTTCATAAAATATTAATATTGACAGTTGGAAATATTCATTTAATTTGAATATGAAAAAAACATAAAAAAAAATTAATTCAAAAATATTCCTTTACACACATTCCTAATAAGTAATATTTTATATAAAATTTTTTTCATAATAAATGTCACTCAAACAATATTACTTTAAGAGTTTTTAAAAATTATTTCTTGATTTTTCTACTACTTGCACAATCTGTGTGTCAATGTTGTGTAAATATTTAATATTATTATATCATAATTTTTTTAAAAAAAATAACATTATAAAATAAGTCTATTATATTTTATATTACCATATAAAATATAATATAATATTTTTGATCCTCGTCATAAAATATTATAGTTATTAAGAAGCTTGAGAGTGAACTTTTTTGCTTTATATTTACATAAAATAATATAAATTTTCTAATCAAAGGAAACTCGAACTAAATTTCAAAATTTAAGAACATGTTATATTCATGTAATAAAAAATTTATTAAATAAAATAAATACAATACATTGTTATATTTTTAGAACTTATCACATTATTTTAAATCTTAATTAACCAATTTTTTCTTACCAAGAAGAAAAATATTTACTAGAGTTACAATTCATATTGAACAAAAATAAAAATATTTATTTAAAAATTCTAAAACCCAGGTTTAATAATATTGAATCCATTTTTATGTGTTCAACGTTTTATGTGGTTTAAATTACTTTAAGATTAAAATACAAAATTAAGGGAAAAACCATTTTTTGAGAAAAAATGTGTTTTATGCGCCAAAGTGTACTTATACCAAAATATGGTATACAAAATATTAAAATAAAATAAAATTTATTAAAAATAAATAAATAATAATAATTTTACTTTTTCATCAAATCAAAATCAAAATAGGTCTTTTAAATCAATATATTTAATTAAAAGAAATGAAAGTTTTATATAAGTCGATATTTTTTATTATTCATTAAAAATTCAATATTTTCAGAACGATACCAAAATTATATACTAAAATAAATTTTTTATAATAAATATTAAATATATATTCATTTTTTCAAAAAAAAAATATAATCGTGAAATTTATCATTTATATTAAACTATACTGTCAATGAAAAAATAATTTGGTTAGAAATAATGTTTTTTTGTAAACTACAAAAATTACCTACTATTCATTTAATGAAAAAAAATATATAATATCTATTTATTAAATATCAATAAAACATGAGAATTTTTTTTTAATGTTTCCTATATTTTTACATTTTTCGACCTTTTGTATGATAACCCATCTCATTACATCACATTAATACGTGATTTATTACATAAAATTACACATAATACCACTCAAAATATTTGTAACCCTACTTTCATTAGGTATTAGGTACATATCATAACATCATGAATATTTAATACAACAACATTATTAAAAAATTCTATAACATAGTTCTAAAATTCTTTGGATTTTAAAACAGCAAAAGATAACATAGGGAGAAAAAAAAGAAAGGGATGAGCTATAAAGCTCAATAGAAAAAAGATGGCATAACATGAAGAAGGTAATACATGTTAGATAATAGACATACCAATGTGGAATAAAAGTAATAGGTATCATAAACAGGATACTGAGAATGATATAGCATGATAATAATAAAATGAGAAATGTGGCATCAACATAAAACATTGAATCATAAACATAGTTCAGTGATAAAGCCAACAAGAAATCATAGTTTAAAATGTTCCAAAAAAGAACCAGGTTGACCCTTTCGTCCAACATGACGTATCATGATAATAAACATTTCACAATTAATTAGAGCACTATATGGATGGACCCATCATATTCATTTCATTCTCACGATTAAGTGTGATACATATATCATAAAAAATGGATTCATTCATCATCATAATTTATTATGAGATTAAGGATTGCAGATTACATATATTTAATTCCCAAATAACAATTATATGTTCCTAAATTTTAACACTCTTGATAATAAATTGGTATGATATTCACTATACAATTGTTTGGGAATGTAATGTCATAGTGAAATATTAGAGAAAAAATGATGTCACTTTATAATTGATAAAAAATGAGTTGATGAGAAAAAAGGGGTCTCTCATTAGGTAGAAAACGAATTGTATGTAATACGTGCATGGAAAATTACATCTCAACATAAGAAATTATAAAATATAAGGAAAAAGGTAATAAAGAAACATGAATAGAGAGAAGCATTCTAACAATATTTCAGCATGGTAATGTGTATTCATAAAGGATCATGGGATGATTAATGCTAGAGAAAGGGGATCTCATTATTAATAAATTAAATCGGAATTAAGGGTAATTTGGATTATCATATTCCAATATCCTAAAATTTAATTTAAGTGAAACAAAATTAATGAAGTTCATGAGTGGAAATTAGTAGAGAGAAATCAGTTACAAATATTTCAGCATGTTAATCGGTGTACATAATGGATCATGGTAGTCTAAATAAAAGTTAAATTTTAACATAATCATGTTGAAATACGAAGTAACGTATTTGGGATACTAATAACATATAACTACATGGAAAAATGGAAATTTATAAGCATAAAAAGAGAAGTGATTCAATAAAAAGAAGAGTGAAAAATCCCTTACATTATTTTGGAATTTTAACGGACTAAATATGGGTAAAAATGATAGAGGATAAATAATATATCATTAAAAGAACAGAAATTGGATATTAAGTTAATTGTTTTTAATAATTTACAATATTCAAAATTCTAACTAAGAAAACAATATTCAAAGAAGGTTCTCAAATTAAAAGGAGGAGTGGAAGGTGAGGATCCCTTACATGGGTGTGAGACTCCAAATTCTGGAGATGGGATTCTTGAAAGCTTGTGGGAACCTTAGGAGGACTCTATTGAGTGGAGGGAATAGTTAATTCTGGATCCAAGCAGTTTTAGTGAAGATAAACGGGAGCATGAGTGGGTTTATATAAGAAATTAGGGAGAATTATTTATTATTTAGGTTTTGGACACTAAAAATAAAATATCAAAAAACAAAACCCACACCATAGTTTTTTCCATGTTTTCTACCTAATGTGAGTGGTTTATATTATATTTTCAGGATAAGGGATGAGAATATTAAAATTATACCCGTTCATATGTGGAGGTGAGTCACTCTCTAAATAAAATGATTTTAAAATCATAAAATATATTCTCGTTTTTGGATAATTCATAATGTATTTATAAAATAAAAAAATAAAACAAATAACATAATATTAAAAAGAAAAAATATATTTAGTCATTTATACCCTTTATAATTTTTATTAGATCATTTTTTGGTCATTAAGATGCCATGATAGATGAATTATATTTATATGGTTTTCAATTTTTACTCGAAAATTCAATTATCTCATAAATTTATGAAAACTTCACCATTGGATATTTTTTTCATTTTGGTTTCAAAAAAAATTCATTTTATCTAAATAATTATCTAAATATATAAATTCTCTAGTTTAAAATATTAATTGATATTTTTTTGAAAAGGATTGGTTTTATTCGGTGATAATAATATTTTAACACATATAAAAATTACTTTTGGCTTCATAAAAATTATATTCTGATTTATATTTTAAAAAATAATTTCATAATAATATTTTATTAAAATATTATTTATTCATAAAATTGAACAATTCATCAAAACAAATTCATTTATTGAATTTTAATATTAACCAAAAAAATACTCGTTGTGATTTATTGAATTGAAATTAAAACTGGTTATAAAGTAAAAATAATACAATGAAAATATGTTCATTATTATATAAAAAAAGTACATATTTTTATATCTATTATCTTGATACACATCTCATTAATACTACAAAACACACCTTGAGATTAAGGTGTGTGATGGTGGGACTTTCTTGGGGTGGTTCAATGAATATGGTTTGTGACATTATATCGATTAGCCTGAATTTATCTTGTGATCATTTTCGGTCATTCATAAGTTGTTCAATATCATATTTTTCTTGGTCAGAGGAAAACCCAAATATTTTATCTCCCTCATCAGATCTGATAAATGGGCTTCATAGGATATGATCATATTAGTTGAGGCTATCACATCCTTTTTCTATGTCAATTGGATTCAGTAAAACCCTATATTTGTACTAATCATGTTATCAACGTTAAATGCATATATTATCAAGTTTAAATATACATAAAAGTATTTTAAATCTAATTAGTTATAATAAATTAAGGCAATTTCTTATTTTTTCTCTAACAATATTATATAATAAGACATTTAATTAAATCAAAATAAAATTTTTTAACAGTTCGGGTCATTAAAATCCCCCCCATAAATAAATACCATCCTCAATTTTATTTTATTTTGGAATTAAAATAGATTAGGGTAAATCAATTTCATAACATCCTCCTTTTCCCATATCTCTTCTTCAAAGTTTTTGTTTCTCCACAACACTTTTACGGGGTTCATTTTCTTATATTGTAGAAATGTTTCTCTATAATATTAATCATCACCAACTAATATTCATAAGAGATATCATTCTACCATGTGACTATATATGGAATGAGTAAATGTGAGTTGTATGGTATGTACTTCCTCAATATGGATATATGGAATACATCATGTATACGATATAGGTTTGGTGGGAGTTATAGTCGATAGGCCACTACTCAAATGCGATCAAGGATCACAAAATGGTCAACAGTTCATGGAAAATCATTAACTTCTTCCCAAATGTCATCACTTTCATCCTGGGATATATGAAGTGGAATGTGATATCTCAAACATCAAACTCATATTCACGTCAACAATTTTTCACATTGATATTTTGTTGACTCTTAGAAGCCTTGATGTGATGTTAAATGATATTACCCTTTTTACCATTTCTTTAACCATTTCCAGACCAGTCAATTTGCATTCCCCAACATAATATGAACATGTATGCATTTTACACCTCTTCCCATTAATATTATTATAGGGATCTATTTAAATGATAATTTGGAAACAGTTGTTTAGAATGTACTCTATATAAGTAATATTTTGGTCACTTCCTTCTTTGAAGTCAATTGTGAATTCTCTCAACCGTTCCTCAAGTGTCTATATAGTGTGCATTGATTGTCCATGAATATGATGGTGATAAGCCATCATTATGTTGAACTCAATATTCAGAGCATATTGTAGACTCTTCCAATACAAAAAAGTGAATCTTTTTTCTCGATCAGATACAATTGATAGTTGTACTCCATGAAACAATACCGCTTCTCTTATATATCTCCATTCAAGTTAATTTTGTGAAAAATACACTCTAATTTTGATAATGTGAGATATATTATGATCCTAAACAACCCATATATTTATTTTTCCCATGGATGTTTTAATAATTCTGGTGAAAATTCCTTGGTGATTTTCTACCATTTCTATCTTCGTATGAGTAATGGTTGAATTAACACATTGGATTTTTTTTCCTTTATCGGTTCACTTGATTGAATAATAGATATTTTTATGTATACATTAAAATATAATCCATCATATTGTCCCACTAATATGCATATAAGATATTTGGATAAAACCATTTTTTCTAGTAGGATCATGAAGGTTCAGTTATGTGCATCATCCAACAGCTCATTCTTTAACTCCTGATTTGATGACACACATAATCTCAACCCAAATCTCAGAACTCCTTAAATAACATTGAACTATGAGTATTTACATTTCATTATAGTTTCCCATTTATTCTGAAATTATACTTCATCCCATTGATCATCTTTTAATCTCTCATGAAGGGATGGTTGACCAATCATTTGTAAAAGGATTGATGATGTTACTACTTTTACGATTCATATGTCCATCCTATATAAATCTATGTTGATGGAGTCCACCTAAATTGTCATTAGACATTGAATTTATTGATCATTTCTACTTAGAGGATCCACCACATTATTTTATTTACTCGGATGGTAGTGTATTGAGTTTTAATAGACTTTGAACAGCTCTAACCATTTTCATTGGTGCATATTTACCTTTTTGTAAGTGAATATATAGTTGATTATTTTGAGATCTCTATATATTTCACACTTATACAAAATAGATAATTCTTCAATATCATTAAGTTGAATATAACTACTTCCAAATCCATATCAATCATTAAATATATTTGTTCGTGAACATTCAACATCCTTGAGCCATAGGCTATGACATTGTTATTCAGCATTAAAAAAAACATAGTTCCTTCTTCAAAAAATCACAGAATATCATGAAAGGATCTCCACTTGATGGTTGTTTGAGCACATTTTAGTAATAGGAATAATTTTAAATTCCTTAAAGATATCTTCATATTCATCCATTCAGTAATCCTTAAATCACTTCCATGTTATCTTGGTTAGAGGGTTTGACAATGATAATAAATTTCTCACAAATCAATGAAAGTACCCAGTTAATCCAAGGAAACCAAAAATATTATTCACAAATTTTGGCCTCAACTATCTTTTAATATCTTCCATATTAAAAGGATACATAGATTTCCCAATTCTTTTGATGTTATTCCAAAGCAATGTGACTTCATTTATCCGGAACACACATATGTTGTACATCTCCTAAAGATTCTCCTTTAACATGGTCTTTAAAATAGTGATCACATTACCCTCATGCTCCTCCATGGTTTGGGTGTATATTATAATATAATTTATAAAGAATAGAATAAATTATTTAATATAACATCTAAATATTAAATTCATCAAGTCAATGATGATTGTTGTATAATTAATGATCTAAAAATGAATCATCGTGAAATCATTGTGATCATGACTTCTACTTAAAGCAGACTTAGGGATATATTTCTACTTCACAATGATTTTGTAACATCATGATCACAAATCCACTGTAACTATGTATTCTTCTCAACGTAACTTGTTGAAAAATTCATCAATCTAAGGATGAGGATTCTCCTTCTTTATTGTGACCTTGTTGAGCTCATGATAATCTATAAAAAGATCGTTGACCCATCCTTATTGAAGAAGAGGTATGATTAACCCCATTGGGAAGAACTTGGTCATATCATCCATTTATATAGATTCTCTTGTAATTATATCTTCATCTTCACATGTTCTAAAACATCCATTCAATATGGATAATTGAATATTGGTAACACCCCAGATATAATCTCGATTGATAATTCAACCTCTCTACCAAAAGGAAGACCATGAGATTCTTCATAAAACACATATGTGTATTACCTCACAATGGGAATGTCTTCAAGGATGATCCTTTCTTTAGAATAGGTGATTTTAGAAATATACACTTAATCATAAGTAAATAATAACCATTCTTGAGTTTTTTTTCTAAAATATATTCATCTTCTTCCTTGTACTTTTACTAAATCTATGGTTGATTCACATTACAGATAGTGATTTCCTTCTTGTGGAAATTTATGTTGGATCTATATAGGTAAATACAATTTGTGCTATGAATTGCATCAAATTACACCATTGGATGTATGATATGGTTCACATGGAGGTTCATACAACAAATTTTGATATGGGATGAGTTATAAACATATTATGTAATAATATCCCCATTTTCCTATTTCTTTAATATCTCTACATAAATGATGTGTGTTGGAGATTGAATAGTTCTACTAATCATTCAGGATAGTAATAAATGCATAGAACAAAAATAAAAAAGTATAATTAATATTACTGAAGGAATATGTACTATAGTTTTCACAACATCATAGTCAAGATCCACTATAGTGGTAGTGATGGAAGAATATCACACATTCTAACATGGAGGATGTTGGTTGTCTATAAAAAACCATGGATTAGGTATTTGGTTTGAAAAGTTCATTAGTTATTTGTAGTCTATGGAATGGAAAATTCGATGAGGGTGGACCAAAGTATTCATTTCTTCTATCTGATTAGTGTATTTTTCATATCAGAAATTGATAGCTATGCGCCCTTCCTTTCCACAACTAAATCATTTCTTTATCCCCATTTTTAAATTTTTGGGGAACTTTTTTCCACACCTTTAACATGTGGGATGCTAATTTTTTTTATCACTGTCAGATTTCTCCCTCTGACAATAATAATTAAACTCCACGTTTTCATCTTATCTCCACGATACCCTTGGGATTCTCTAATCTCTATTTCAACTTTGAGGTCACATAAGATAATTTGTTTAAACCTATCAAAGTCACATAATGCTATGGATTTTCATAGACTAGTTTTTATCCCACCCAAAAATAAGTCAACCTTGCATTCATTTTTAAGGAAACAACTAGTGCCATATCATGAAAGTCTTGTGATGTTCTCCATATACGCACAAAATTATTCGTCATTTTTTTTTCTTTTAGGGGGAGTAAATCCCTATCCATTTTATGTTATAGAGTGTGAGAATAATATTTTTCAAATTCTTCTATAATTCCTTCCACTCCATTGATTCGATCTCTTATGTAGTCTATATATTTATGATAAATGATCACTATTGATCAGCTTCACCAACTATATAATAAATTGCCAAAATAACCTTCTCTTTTTCAGAACATTTAATTATTGAGCATGTCATCCCAATGAATTTTATCCATTGTTTCATGATTTAGGGATCATATGATCAATTGAAATTAGGAATCCTTTTCCAACTAAAGCTCTAAATTGTATCATGTTCTCTTTTAGGATATTTGATCCTCAAAATTATGTAGGATTCAATTCTTATCCTGAGTCAGCAGAGAGAGTATAATCATACAGTTTAAGAATCTAACTCTCATCATGTTAGGCATCTCATTGGTACAATCATCAGATTTCCCTATGCATTGTTCATTTACCCAAATCTTTTTTTTCTGAAAATTGGATATAAAGAAAGGATAATTAAGGATTCTTATTTTATATTATTTAATTCATTAAGGGGAATCCAATGATAATAATGGAATTACATAAAAATAAAATTTATTTCCCTAACATATGAATTTCTATGATTCAATCTATGTTATCGATGATCTATTTACAAAAATATATTATTATGGTCTTTTATATTCCCTTAATAATTTTTTATATTAAGCATATTATTTTACCAAATCATATCCCCCATGTGTATCAATACTTATGTACAGTAAGGAATTTAGTTGTTTATCAGGTTATCCCGAGTCTGGCTTGAGACACCCTGTTAGAGTTGTTACCCCTAGGAACATTTGTTCTAGAACCACATCCAACTAATGTTTCTTGATTGGGATATACTTCTATGATAAACTAGTTAAACTATACTCACAAAAATTTACGGATTGTATTTTATAATTACTCTTATCCCTATGTCATTCACTACAGTTTTCTGATCTCAATCAAAAAAATAAATAAACTTTTCCTCTGATACCAACTATATAAACCCTTCTCCTTATATCACATTAATTACAGATTTATTTCAAAACACTACACTAAATACAACCTAGAAAACTAAGATGTATGGTGTCTATAGGAATTTCGTAAATAGAATATCATATTAAACATGGGATATGACAACATTATTAAAAACATCTTTAACAATATTCTAAAATTCAAGGGATTTTAAAACTATATGGGAAAACCTATGGAAAACCTAAGAAAGGGGAGAGCAATAAAGACGAGTAAGGTAATAAACAAGAAATAAAATGAATAAGATAATTCATATAAAATGATAGGCATATCAATGGTGAATAATAAGAGTATGGATCATAGAAATGAAAATGAGACTTGATATGCATGATAATCAAAACATAATAAATTTTTAAATAATATAAACATTGAATCATAAAACAAAGGTCATAGATAAACCCTCCAAGACATAATTGTAGAAAAAGTCCCACAATGTAATTAGGTTCAATCTATGTCCCAACATGAACTATCATGATAATAAACATTACCCAATACATCGGAGATCTATCTGGGTGCCCCCATCATATTCAATTCTATTTCATAATTTTGTGAGACACATAGATCAAAAAATATAGATTCATTCATAATAATATTTTATTACATGATTAAATATTATAGATTTAATATATTTAATTCCCCCTAGAAAAACTATATGTGCATAAATGTGAACACCATTTATAGGAAATGTGTATGGTATTCACTACATAATTATTTTGGAATGGCAGATCATGGTGAAATTTTAGCAGCATAATAACGTCACAAAATGATTAGTAAAACATGGGTTGATGGGAGTGAGATGGGTCTATCAACACATAGAATTGAAATTCTATGTAATATGGAGATGAAAAATCATATTATAATATTATAAATTTTTAAATACACTACTTAAGGTAATGATGAAACTTGAGTAGAGAAAATAATTCTCACTATATTTCAATATGGTAATGAGTGTACAAAAGGGATCAATGTATGTTTAATGAGATGGAAAAGGGCCTCATAATTTATAAATTAAATTGAAATTAAGGGTAATATAGAAAAATATATTCCAACATAAGAAAATGGAATATAATATACAGAACATAAAGGATGTTATTGAATGTAAATGAGTAGAGAGAAATCCCTTATGAAATTTCAGCATGGTAATTGGTTCACAAAAAAGATCATGGGAGGTTTAACAAGAGTAAAAGGGGTTTATAATAATGTAAAAATTAAAAAAGAAATTATTTTGGATATTGAATAACATATCCCATCATGAAAAAATATAAATTATTAATAATATAAAAAATGATGTTCGTGGATAAAAAGGAGAGTGGAAGACCCCTTATAAAATTTTGGCATAATAAAGGCTTAAATAAAAGTAAAAATGAGATTGGAAAATAATATGACATTGAAAAAAAATAAATTTTGCAGTAACAAAATTTATATAAATAATATTCATTGTAATCAATTTCTATTAATAGGAAAAAATTTCTAAGAAGGTGCTTGAATTAATATGAGGTGAACAAGGTAAGGATCCCTTACTTGAGTGTGTGTCTCCAAATAATTGGGAGCTATTTCTTGAGAGCTTTATGGAACTTTGGTAGGACTCTAGAGAGTGTATAGAAGATTATTGATATTCTCCATGGAGTTTTAGTGGATATAAATTGGATATTGGGTTGGGGTATTTATAAAATTTGATAGATTTCTTTATTATTTAGGATTTAGTCAGTATACAATAAAATATCCCAAGCCCAAAACCATATCATAGATTATGCCCCTTTTATCTTCCAAATGGGAGTTTTTTTTACTATTTTATATGTCCAAGGTATGAACTTATTAAAATAATCCCCTTTAATATGTAGAGGTGAGTCACACTCTTAATAGAATGATTTAAAAACCTGAATATATATTATAGGTTTTGAAGGATTCATAACGACTATATAAAATAATTAAATTAAACATAAAATAAAGTTACATTAAATGTAAATCATATATATGGACATGTATCCCCTTAATATTATTTATTTCATCACTTTTGTGTAATTATGATTCTGCAATACCCAATGAATATTTATATGTTATTTAATTTTTACCTAAAAATTCAAATCACTCAGATAATTATGAAAAATTCACTATTGTAATATTTTGATGTTCTGATATAAAAAATAGTATTCATTTTATATAAATAATTATGTTAATATGTAAACCTTTAATTTGACAATAATAAATAACATTTAATGAAAATTATGGGTTTTTTGACCATATCATTTTATGTACCCTTATAAAAATTACATTTTACTTCATAAAAAATTGATTATCATTTTTATTTTATTAAAAATAATCAATATTAATAATTCATAAAATTATTAATTTTTTAAAAATCCATTAATTTGAAAAAAAATTCATTCTTTAATTGAGTTTTAATATTAAAAAAATATTATTATTTTTATTTTAAATAAAAATAAAAATAATTTACAATGTAAGAAAAATATGATGAAAATATATCCAATATTTTATAAAAAATGATTGGCATACTCATAATTATAAGGTTAGGATATATATCCATTTAATATACTGACAAACTCATTAAGAGTAAGTTGTTTGGTTGTGGGACTTTAATGGATGGGTTCACCAAAATTCGTTTGTTTTGTGATATTAATGTGCTTGAAATTCTATCGTAAATGATTTTTCTCAGGCATAAGTTGGTAGATATCATCATGGGATTGTTATAGGGAAGAGCCTAGAAATTAAATCTCTCAATTTAGATCTAGTAAATGGGATTCAAAGGGTATGATCACACTTCTTGAGGCCATCACATCCTTTGTCTATAATAATTGGATTTGTTAAAACACTATATTTATATTAATCATGTGATCACAGTTCAATGACTACATTATTAATAAAAATATATATATCATTTTTTCCAATCCAATAGGATATAATAAATTAGAATATGTTCATCTTTATTCAATTACAAAAAAATATTATAATACATTTAATTAATTCAAATGGTAAATTTATTTTATAAAAATTTGGGTTGTTGCATTTTGTATATTGTGTCCTTGAAATTTTAGTCAATAGATATACAAGTTGGGATATTTCTTTATCAAATAATTTTTACTGCCTTTTTAATTTTCCAACCATATATATTTTTCCAATAATCCTTAACATGATGAAATAAATTTTTTATAACACTTTCTATCTTCTTCCTCGAATCATAATAAGTGGTTCATAATATTAATGGATCTCTTTAAACTAAAATATTTCAGGGATCAAAATATTTGATGTATCTAGAACATATATTCATATCTACAAAACATGAAATACATCATATTCCAACAATAAAATAAAAGTTATTTCTAGTCTGAAGGGAACTAATCCAAATTTCTCTAAGATTTTATATGATCCAATGAACTGTCGACTTAGCATCCCCTTTTTTCAAAAACACACAACACATTATCATTTATATAATTTATGAAAATCATTATCACATTACATGAAAGAAAGATCTATCCTCTAGTAACCTACATAATTGTTTTCAAACTCTATTAATCATCATATGTTTCCAAATAATAATAACCCTTTATATATTTTTTATACCATATATTGTGAAAAAAACAAATTTTTTTATATTATCCTAACAAGTTTCATCCCAACATAACATTCAACATAATTTCTCTAAAGGTGTTATATGTATTCTCAAATGAAAATTATTATTATTATAAAATTAAAATAAATAATTATGGGGATCCCAAAATTTATTGTATCCCATTGAACAATCATATGAATATATTTATAGGTCTAAATCATTTTCTATAATTATCTATCAGATTGAAGATGAAACACTATACTAAAATTTAATCTAGTACCCACCGAATTTTTAATTCCTTTAAAATAATTATTACTAAATATGTGATAACAGGAAGATGCAATATAGAGAGGAACTATATATAACTGGGCTATATCCTTGATGTATTGTAGATTAAAATGATATAAATATATATTATCTAGAAATGTAAGGAAATTTATATATTATTTAATAGATCATCAATAATCAAATTTTCATTATTAAGTCTTTATTTAATTAGAAATTCCACAAAAAAATCCATGGATATATATTCTAATTTCCACTTCCACACAAAAAAAATGATAAATAACATCTTTATTTATTTCCATTCCATGTTAACATGAGGATATATCAAGATTTCATGTTAAAGTAAGAAATGTATCTTTTCATTACATCCCAAAAACTGTTCATAAATGAATAAATACATTAATGTACTACTAGGATAAACTAAAAAAATGAGAGTTATGAGATTCTCTAACCACTATTTCTTTATTTAGGAATCACATGGAACATATAATCTCTTATTGAATATCAACACACATTATTTATAAATATTCTATTCTATAAACTTATATTCTTGAACATATTCTATATTTTCTTATAAAAAACTATCTTCCTACAGAATATTATGAATCCTTTCTAAAAAATATGATTGTAGTGACACTTGAAAAAATTGAGTAAGTTCCTGTATAAGAAATTTCATGGCCAAAATTTCTCAAATCGTATTTAAAATGGTTATATTCCATACATAACATAGTTAAAGTATTATTAACAATATGACTCAATGAATCAACTATATTGGTTGGTTTTCTATGATAGTAATGAATAATGAAATCCTAATCCTTTTTCAATTCCTTCCATCTCATATATTTCATGTTCAACTCTTTCTAAGTGAATATATGATTCATTCTATTATAATAATTATTTAGTTCACACTTCACTCCAATTAAATTATTACCCCAAATTTTAAAAACAAACACATCAACACCCAGTTCATGTTTAGGAGAACAATAATTTTTATCATGGGGTTTTAATTTATATAATGAATTAGAAATTTCCTAATGATTATTCATCCTAACAAAACCAAGTAATTTCAATGACTGCTTATTTCATATTATAAATTCTTTATTTATATATAGAATGTCAAAAATTATATCATTAATAAATCATTTTTTAATTTATTTGAAAAAATATTGACACTCTTTTTTATATGATTTTAAATCATTTATGTATTTACATAGTTAGTGGGAAAGAAAATAGGGAAAATGTATTAACTAAAACAGTGGTATAATCCCACCAATATAAGAAAAATATGAATCTATATGATATTTTTGGGTCCTTGAACCTCTTTAAAAACAATAGTTTTAGGAGGATCAGTAGTTATTCCATGTTTAGAAATAATATTCCAATGGAGAAAACATATTGCATCAAAACTCATACTAAATTGTTCATTTTTTTCTTATCATTCAAGGTTTTAATGTAAATCTTTATCTATTACATTAAACTCAAGAATTTTATAATAAATTTATATATCATCACTGAACACAAACAAAAATATATCTAACAATTCATGAAAATATAAATTCATAAGATACATGAGTATAATTGGTGAATTAGATTACCAAATGAAATAACTAAAAACAAAAAATAGTTATATATTATTTGAAATGTTACCTTAATAATATATTCCTCTATGACCTGCAACTGATAGTACTCTGTCCTGAGTGTAGTCCTTGAAAAATATTTCTGTCAGTATATCTCATCAAATAAATCGACCATATAAAAAAATTCATACTTGTTCATCATATTGATTTTATTCATTGGTCTATAATCAATAAAAAGCATCATTAAACCATGTTTAATATTAAAAAATAATGTAATAGTACCACTTTGTGATTTTATAACATGAATGTAACCTTTATCATGAATCTCATTAAACTACTTCTTAACTTTCAAATGTTTTGCTTTAATAATTTTACAAGTGAGTTTTGAAATTGGTTTTGGATCAGAAACTAAGTCAATTTTAAACTCAACTCCCAGATATGGTATAATATATGGATACTATTTATTAAATATTTCTAGATGTTAATTTAATATGGATAAAACACTTACATGAACAGATTCCATATTTTTAACACAATGTGCATAAATAAATTTCATTTTGGTATTTTTAAAAATTTCTAAACTATTTGATATTTTATCAATATTATGAATTATTTATTCCATAAAAAATTAAGCTCATTTTGAAATAATCTTCTTTATTAATAAAATAAGTATTAACATGGTAAAAAGAAATCCAATGCACACCAATAATAACATCAAACTCTATTTGGGTCCAAACAAATTTTTATAATGTAAATCCTTTCCACATATCACAATAGTGATGTCCTTATATTTTTTATTTTCCTTAGTATTTCACTTGGTTGTTTTAACAAATAATTCTAGCAAAATTTCTTGAGGTATGGTTTTTATTTATCATAAAATATATCAGAAATGAAAGAGTGTATAGAACATGAATCAATCAAAGCATTGATAGAATATGAATTAATAAGAAATGTACATGAATCCATATCATGGGATTTTATAACATATTCAAAAGTAGTCACAATATATTTATCTAAACCTTTACATTTTTGGTCCCTAATGTGTCTGGCATTCATTCCTATAATTGTAAAATTACACAGATAATAAACTATCTCAATTAAATTAAAGAATATTACCATAATCTTTTCAGTATTTGAAAAATTATTTTATTGGATTCCTGGGCCACACATCCAAATATTCCATATTGGATACATTTACCATATTTTATATCTCATTATCCATAGATTTTTACCACACTTATCAAATGATGTAACATTTATTTATTTTACCTCCATATATATTTGATGGGTGATTACACATCTATATAAATATGGAAATATTTTTCCTTTTGTTTTCATTTATTACATGGTAATCAATAAACTCAATTTCTACCTTCTTGATAAATAGAATAATTATCTCATCACATATAAATCCATGTGAATACAATCCTTTTCGATATCATGGATTCAAGAAGAATTTACGTGATTAATTTTATTAACCAAATCATTTATAAAATTTGGTGTGTACCATACAATGTGGGTAATGTTTTCTTCATAAATGACCACAAAATATTCCTCCTCCAATCTCAATTCCAAGAATTTTTTCCCATAAAAATGTGGAAAAAATTAAGAAAAGAATTCAAAAATAAAATATTCTTAAATTAATTCCCTTTTAATTTTTCAATATATTCTATTTCTCTTATTTTCTTAACAATTTAATTCAAATTTTTATATTATCATTAAAATTATTGTAAAAATTACCTCTTGGTGCTCCCAATAACCCATGACATTGATTATAATTTATAGAAATTAAATATATCTCTCATTTACCATTGGTCTATATGATCCACTTAATACAACATGGTTTTGTTCCATGAAATGATACTAAATATCCATGTTCTTATATAGTGAAAATAGTTACTCTATCACATAGATACTATGGCCATTTATTTCACCTATTAAGTGATCCAATATAGTAATAAACTACTCTATTCTACATGGAACATTTCCATTTTACGGATTCAAAATGATATTTTCTTCTTGGTAAGTTACTACTTCAGCTACCATGGTTCTTATAGTGAAAACCATCCTTGAATATATATAGTTTAAATGATGAATGTTTTTAATATTTAAATTCTATTTAATGATAACCATAAATTAAAATATATTCTGGGTGTATAATTTTCTAATCCTAATCTATAAAATTATCTAAACTGCCCTATGATGCGATGTATAAGGAAATGCCACTTATACAAACCATAATTCAATATATAGAAAATAATTCACATTATTAGGTTATGAAAATATTTTATTGTTTATATTTTTATAGAACAAGGCCATAAATCTTACATAACAAACTCATTAAAAATATACTGGACACATACTCTTAGTATCAATTTTTTCTAAAATAAAAAGCTTTTATAAAAAAACATGTTCTCTTTTCGTCACATATATTTATTATTCTTAACTCGAATTATTATTTGATCATACTAATCCTTTAAACCTATGAAAAAAATTTAAAAACTTTGGATGATCATAATAAGGCTAGTCAGGGACATAAAAATTTAAACATGATAATCCATTTAAATACCATGAGGTCATTGTTAGTATTTTACATTAATATAATAATCATTAAGATAAAATAATGACTTATTTGAAATGAAATTATCTTTACTAACTATTTTTCTTCATAATACAATTTATAATAAAGCGTAAAGGGAAAATCATAAATATAGAGACCCCAATTTTTCTATTATAACTATTACACAATTTTTAAAAATTGACAACATAATAGTTACACTATCATTAAGAAAAAGGTTCAGTATCATTGGAAAATTAGGATCATACATAAAATATAAATAATATAACATAGTAATTTATTTAATTCATTATTCATTATCTTTCTAAAAGTTCATATTCTCTATAGTACATGTTGTCACTAGAGGGTAGTAATCAATGAATGGGGTGTAATAAAATCCCAATAAGAGGATATATAAGGGATATGAATCAATATAACATGGGTGATCATAAACAAATCTATCATGTCCTAACCATAGTATCATAATCAACATTATGAGGGAAAATTTTGATAAAGGCAATGAATGTCATAAGGAATAAAAATGAATCATCCTATCATAGTGGCTGAGTATCCCCACATAGTTGTGAGCAATGATAACATCATGTTCAATCTTTATGTATGTGAAAAATAATAACGTCATCATTATGAACAAAGTTAGAATCATGTTATCTCATAATACTACATCATATTACCCAATGGATTGTTGGGAGGTATAATTATAGTCCTACCCATCACAAGAGAACATCTACCCTATCATCCATTCCACATAGAATATATAACAATAATAATCATGAAATAACACTTGGGAAGGAATAAGTTTCATAAGGATTTCACAATGAATGGTTTCCTAAATAATCTTGAGATCAAAAATGAATATGCTGAAAATAAATTGGAATTAGCCTTGAAATTATTTAGTATAAAAGAAATAACTCAAGGGTAGTAAAATTCTTGTTTTGAAGGAAAAGTATATTTGAAAAAACAATATTTTTTTATAAAAAATCAAGGTGGAAACCTATATATCCAAGAATAAAAAAGGAATAATAGGGAGGTTATATTATTTTTATTTCTATAGGAATATCCATATAGATGTTTTTATTAAAGAGGGATAACCCAATAAAATTTAGATATGTTTGAGAATCACCATACCTTAAATCCCTCTTTATTTCATCACTTTTTCTCCATTGGATCAATAATCATAGATTTACTAAAACATTGATCTAGAATTTATTTATTTTCATATTTTTGGATATTTATTAATTATAATCACTTTAGTATATTTCTCCATTTCCTTTTTTATAGGGTAGTCATTTTGATACAATTTTTTCATTAAATTTTACTGTTTTCCAACGATTTTTCTATTTTGTTCAAGAAAATTTATACATAAGTAGAATAAATTATATAATGGTAAAATAAAAAACATTTAAACATTTATATATAATTTGTTTTTTATTTTAACAATAAAAAGTTTTTTAGATAATGAAAAATGTTTCAAATTTCTTCATTAGAGGCTAACAGACCATTATCTAGAATATTGTCCCAATGAGAAGAATGATAGTTATAATATAAAAATACATCAAAAATTATTTTTATATTACTTTTACATCATTAATATAATTTTAATATACTTATTAATTAATCATAGAATATTTAGTTTTGAAATAGTTAGTTAAATATATGATGTGATTTATTAAATGATAAGAAGAGTTGATGAAAACAAACCCTCTTCTAGGTGGTGTTTCCCGTGTATACCACTATAATATGTTGATGATTGGATTTGTATTACTCCAAAAAATACCAATGGATTATTAGAGGCATATTAGTTGTGGTTTGTTTCAGATATGTTTCATTAGAAAGTGTTATAGGATTGGTTTTCCAAGGGGAGGTAGAGGGATTATTTATACATTTGGAGAGGGTTTTATAATAAAATATTATATCAAATATAAAACTTTTAATTATAAAATTTTAATAATATAAATCATATATAACTATGATATAATTGTTTTTATGACATTAAATATCTTTAGAATTCGAATTTTGTAGTTTCTTAAAGAGGAAAGTGAAAAAAGGGGAAAAATTTATTTTAGGGGATGACTATTAACTTTAGGTTTTGAAAAATTCTTTTTAGCGTTGGGATTTAAGTTATTTTACTCTAATGAATAACTTATTTTAGTTAAATATTTTTATAAAAAAATAGTTCTGGAAATTATTATTAAATTAATATATCTTGATTGATGTAATTTATGATACACCAGTTATGTGGAAACTATATTTTAATTATCCACCAAGAAATTGATGTATTTCAAAAAATTCCCAAATATTACCATTGGAAAATTTCGATTTGATGATTAAAAAAATTATATTTTTTATTAAAATAAAATTCAAAAATAGATAATTTTATTTTTTAATATAAAAATTATAAATTTTTTGAAATACTTTTAAATATATAATATTAAAAATGTTCTTATGTGTTCATTGAGTTGTTTATAATGATATTCTCTATTTTGTTTCATCATGCTTATATTTACGAAAATAAATCCTGAAAAATATAACTAATACCAAAATTTATTATTTTGAGGTTATATTACTATTCAAATAGTCATGTTATTATTCATAATAGTGAGGTTACTATTATAATAGAAACATTACTATTTTGGTGGTCACATTACTGCATATAAATACTTATGAATTGTTTCACTCAATATTCACTAAAATAAATCCCTTAGTTATATATTTTAATTTTCATTTATTTTTATTGGTAAGATAATATTTTATTTCATTTCAACAGTGTTGGTTGTGAAGAGATGGTCCAAACAAATTGGGACGATCCATATTTACCAATTTTACCTTTTTTACATTATATTTTTTGTCTAATCATAATGTTTGGCATGTTGATTGATTTTTTAGTTGAATATTATAATGATATTTATACATGAGATAATTTATTTTTGGATTATCTATATTTTTTATGTTTATAATATTATATATTATAATATAACATTGATTTAATTCAAGATACCAATATCATTTATAATATATAGGTTGTTACATTATTCCACACCTTAAAAATTTCATCCCTAAAACATCAACTCATATACTTGGTTGAGAATTAGCAAGTGTACATCTATTTCATTATTTCCTCTATTTCCCATGTCACTTGTTTATACATATGGTTTTGTTAATAAACATTGACATAGTGAGTTGCATTATTGTGAAAAAAATTGTCAATATATTCCATGATCTTCACCAGTTACTCCTCATATGAGAATCCATTTTCCATTTATACCACCTCATGATTTATTACAAGTGAGGGGTTTGGCCTGTAATTCCTCTAGAGATATAAGTTGAAATAAACTTGAAATTCTAATATATTTTGTGAAATTAAATTTGATAGTCCACTTATCCTATGAGATCATGAATCTTAAAGGGCCAATCTTCCTAGAGATATGCCTCACTTGATATGGAAGTATTATCTCAAAAATACTCTATAAATATTATTTAGTATTGTGCCTAAAAATACCATTATTTGTTTTACTGTTGAAATTACTTTAATTTATTTTATGGAAATTAATATTCATTGACATATTTATTCACTAATTATATTCAAGTCATTATATTAAGGGATATATTTATTAAAGTGTTCAAAACACGTTTTATTGTGTCCTAGAAACACTATTCAGACCATAATTGTGTAAGTATAATGTAGAAAAGGAACCCAACATTTGAAACATCGTGTATGGATCATATATTATATGCTATCAATAATTTATTGTTCAAAAACACTAATTTGGATGGAACATTATGTCTGAGATAACAGAATGTATGATTAATCAAACCTATAATTAAAATCCACCCTTTTATTGGGGACAGAACATTAGGTACATCAACCTTAATTTTGTGTTCAACTATTCATTTTATACCATACATTTAGCGTTTTTTGTTACATTATGCAACACTACATCTGACTATCCAACTATAGAGTTTTAAATCCAAGATATTATCCAAATGTTAGGAAATGTTATTGATAGAAATAAAGATATGTTAAAATCTATTCGATAACTGATTAAAAGTATCGTTGTGATCATTTTAAAAACTCATATTCAATGGAGTAAATAATTAAAATTTAAAAAGGAATTTATGGCTCCCTTGAATGATTTAAATTTGAATGATTTTGATTTGTCAAGTGATATTCATAGATCTACTAAACTGAATAAAATCAATGTTTATATATATATGATCAGAGTATTTTCTCTATATAACCATTTCATAAAACTGAATATTTGTGTATATATTTTGAATATAGAACTTCTCCAATGATCTAAAGATTATTTTATCTATAATGATTCCATACATTGATGATATACACATTTCATCCTCATATTATTGTGTACCTATTGTAGTCGGTTAATTTCTATTCAAATTGAAGATAATTTTCAACTATGATCTCTTCAAAGCTATCCATACTTGAAGGAATAAATATTTAAATATGTATATCCATATTATATTATTTTATGCTATGAAATCTATCAAGAAACTATCAATTTATTAAAATCAAACTCTTTTGATTTATTGGAGTTTTGGTTACTCGAACTGAATCATGGAAGAGTATCAGCTTCTTGAATAATGTTGTTGTGAAACCATTTCCTTGTAATGTAACTAGGAATCTCTTTAAATATTTATTTTAATGGGTTTAGCTTCCTTCAATAAGTTTTTGTATAATGGTATTTTGATAAGATAATGTTTCTGGGTAAAAACACCAATCTCACATAGAAAACATTAGTGAAGTGGATTTGGGGATCTTTGTGCCCCAAACTACCATTCAAAATAAGGTTTCATTCTTTAATAACTATCAAACTCTAAAAATTAAGACAGAAGACAATGCTATATGTATTCATAAATTTCAAATAAATAAATAGTAGGGAATCAATAATGATTCTTCAATTGACACAATTCACCCCTCTAATGTATGTTTTAAATTTTCTGACCAAAAAATTAGTATCAAAGGAGGGATTTTTTATAATGATAATAATCATATGATAAGCTTATATGTATATGGTCCCTAGAAAGATAGATGAAAATGGATTTTCCTAAAGTATGTATGTTCATGATTCATGCTCCATATTTTAATGGGCATAACTATGAATACTAAAAATAAAGTATGACCATATATATAAAAAGTCATTGCTTTAATGAATAAATTAAATCATCACTCCTTATGTAATTACAGGGAAACCAGAAACATAGGATGATGAAAACGTGTACGAGTATGAAATCAACTAAAAATAAATGAATTTCTATAATCTATGAACATGGTACTAAAAATTTTAATTGAGTATCACAATGTCTTACAGCTTACGAAATGTGGTCGACAATAACTATTGAAAATGAAGGAACTAATTATGTTAGATAGTTAATCTTTTCTTCAATTTACTAATGTTTTAAACCTTAAGAATGTATTATAGTGAAATAACAACACAATTGAAATTTTCAATGATGATTCTGATTTCATAGATTCATAAACACAATTTGACAAATCACTTAATGTACATACAGTGTTTCCCACCAAATGGAATTGCATATCTACAGATATTAAAAAATAATCATTAGTAAAAAATTGGACAATGATGGAGTTGATTGGAAACTTGATGACGTACGGATCAATGATGCAATTTAATGTTAAAGATACCAAGATTTTTAAATGAGAAAAAACTAATCTTAAGGCTATATATCAGAATCAGTGAATGACATCGAGATAAAAAACTATAATCTAAAAATATTTAGTTTGTTGTGACTTAGATATTACAATATCAGGTAGCAAGAAAATTTATAAAATTATATAAATAAAATAACTGCTTCGAGAAATAATTCATGAAATATGAGACAAGATCAAAAGAAGTAAGATTCTACAAATTAAAGGAAATAAGTAATATTAGAGCTAATTTCCCGAAGCTAAAAGAAGAAAAAATAAACAAGGAATCTAAGAATCATAAAAAAAATGATTATGATCATAAATAGAAAAGAGATATAAAAGATAATTGGTATGTGAATGAAAAATCTAAAATATCTTCCAAAAAAAATTTCAAAAACAAGCGTCAAAATTAAAATATCAATCATGCTCTTTATGTCTAATCAAGAAAATATCGTACAAACCTATTAATATTCTAAATATCACACTTGTAGTTGTTTATATGGAAAACTAACTACTTATTTCACAATTCATGTTGAAAATTTTGATTCTTTAGTAAAAAATGACAATCCACTAAAAATTATTTAAAATTATTTTTTAATAGAAAAATAAGAAATGCTAAAAAAATCATGATTACAGTGGAAAGTGTAATACTTCTAATTCAAAGTGTTTTTTATGAAAAAAAATAAAATAATAATAAGATAATGTATAATATTTTAATGAAGTTTAATGTGTTTTAACCAATGGTGAAAAATATATTAAGGAGATTCGTAGAATATACGTTATTAAAAGAGAAAAATTTGGAATATGAAGAATGGGAGAAAATTAAGAATAAAAATATATAAATTATTTTTCACCCCCTCTAAAAATTCTATTTGTTTCTACTATAGAGTAAAGGGAGTTTATTCTAATAATGGTTACATATGAAATCATATGATAAGTGGAATTAGGTATATTTAAATTTCAAAAAATTTGTTTAAATACAATAATATAAATTAAGATAAAATAAGGAAAATCAAGATTCCCATTCTTCTCTTGCTGACATAGCTAGTCCCAATAAAATATGGGTACCAAAATAAACATGTGTTTAAATACTTTATCTTGTAAAATATAATAGGAAAAAAATTATATCTGGTATATGGATAATGCCTACTTAAAAAAGATGAGCAGATAATCTTCAAATTTTAATAGTCTAGAAAAGATGGATAGAGGACTAGTCACATTTCGAGACATTGAAATGGAATGATATTTTGAGTTAGATCAGATGGATATCCAAAGTAAATATCACTCAAGAAACAATAATATGTAAACGGGTTAAATAAAAAAATAATCAATATTTCTGAACATTTTTATGTTGGATTTTATGTTGATATCACTAATAATTCATGCTCAGTTTTCAGTGATAAATTTCATAAATTTAGATAAACTATAATTGAAAATGTGTTTACATTAGATCTCAATTCCTTATGTAATAAAAAAGGGTATTGTTTAAAATATAAGAAACATTAGTCATTGATATGGCATAAGATACTTGAAAAATGTAATATATTTTCTGTTTATATGGTATGTGAGTATGATATACTATATAATACCAAATGTAGGATCGAAATAAAAGAGATTCCATATGTAGTATCTAATGATTCTCAATATACTAGAGGGTGGGGTGAATTGAATACTTTAAAGAAATTAATTTGGAACATTTGAAAATGATTATGTTTAACATGGTTAAACAAGGTAATTCACAAAACCTCTAGTTCTACAAACTTGCTTGATTCCAGAAATAAGATACCAAGAATGTAATTCTGGAAAGGATGGTTCTGGAAATGAAACTTAATGAATGTTTAAAATGATGAAGATTTTACCTTAAAGTGTGTACAATCTAACTAAATAAGAGTACAAGTATAAGGAATCATAATATAGTTATACTTTCCTAAATAATACAAATGCAGTGGAAAACTATAAACAAACAAGTTACAAGAATTATATATTTTAACCCAAAGAGAAGGGAATCCAACAACCTTGGATAAAGGTCCCTTGATTATAACATTCAATAAAGTATATCTTACACACACTGGGGTAAGCCCTCCATATAGAGATCGCAGTTTGTCTTGCTATCCCTGCAAGCCATCAACATCAAGGTAGTCGGCACCTTTATCCTCCTATCCTCGGAAGCCATCAATTGTACAATGAAATAATCATAGTCGCACAAAAAAAATATGAACAAGAATTTTATTATGCACAATGTAATGAAGGCTCTATCTCTATAAATCACTTTAGCAGCATGTTATCTCTAGATTGATCGACTTGTTATAATCTCTTTCAAATGAGCATCTATTTATAGGCACAACACCAACGGTCAGCTCCCGCCTCCAATGGTCGAATTTTTCTTTTATTTTCAGAAGGAACTGTACATGTGTCACTCAAACAATGGTTCGTTAGAAACTGAAATCACAACATTGTTTTAAAACAACATTAAGAAAAAATATGGTTACATAAATAAAATTCAATATTCAGAATTTAAGGAAATATGAATGTTCAGATTATTACAAAAATTGAATTCGGAGTCTATAATACAAAGATATTCAGTTTCTGTTTTCTAAGAATTTGGAAACGGAATTTTATCGAATTCTGGAGTCTGAATTTCAAGGAAATTCTAAATCTAGATTCACAAGAATTTGGAACCAGAATATAAAAAGTTCAGAGTCAGAGTTCATGAGAATTCAGATTCATAACTCATAAGAGTTATACGTCTGTATTCAGAGAACTTGGAGTCAGATCTTGGGAATGTTCGTAACCAGAATTCATATTTAGAATTCAGAGTTAGAACTCAGAAGAGTTCGTAATCCGAATTCATATTCAGAATTCAGATTCAGAACTCAGAAGAGTTCGTAACCAGAATTCGTAATCAGAATTCAGAGTCAGAACTCAGAAAAGTTTTAACTAGAATTCTTATTCAGAATCTGGAGATAGAACATAGAAGAGTTCATAACCATAATTCGTAATTATAATTCGAAGTCAGAACTCAGGAGAGTTCGTAACCAGATTTTTGAGAATTCAGATTCTAAAATAGAATTCTTCATATCTAGGTATTTATAGGATTCCGAGGTTTTGGTTATAAACCAAATTTTACACTTGGGAAAATTATGGTAGCAACAATGAAAACATGGTAAGGATAAATTTCCATGGGGAAGGAAATTTCTCTTTATAGAAGTAAAACACATGGAAAAATGAAATTAAACATGAGATAATGTGTTTGTGATATTCAAAAAAAGAATGAATGGTAAATACATAAGGAAACCTTATTGAATTAACAATCTCCCCCCATGTATGATATAATGGAAAATGAACAAGGAATACATTATTGAATCAATAATCTATCCCTTTTTGGAAATCACAAACATCCTTATGAAAAAGAATATATGGGTTTAGAAATTTTTCTATAGACATTAAAATAAAACTTATCTCCCATTTCACATTGGCAAAGATTAATATGACTAAGTCCCCCTTATGATTTGGAAAACTAAGGATTGTATTCTAGATTGCTAGAATGTGATTTTTCATTATCTTGAGTATGGAAATCTTTGTATGAAAATATCTTCTTAGATAAACTCCCCCTTACTTAGGGATATTTATTCTTTTCTTGTTATTATTTTTTCCTTTCTCCCCTTTTTTTATTTTCAAAAAGAATTTGAGAGAATGGAAAAAAAATATGGTACCTGAAATATTAGTATAAACCATCCAAACAAAAATGAGCGACCACAAATTCATTAAGATTGAAATAATTTGTACAAGTATAGAAAATGCAACAAAATATAGGATTTATTTTCATTCATTTCCCTGGGGTATCAATTTCTTCAAAATGGTTTTCAGCTTCTTGAGATCCTTATGATATTCCTCTACTTTCTTCTCTAAGGATTTGATCTTATCATCCTGATCCTTCAGAGCCTCTTCCTGAACCTTCAACAAGTAATCTTTCTTGACTATCTTTTCTTCGATCTCGATATAATGTTCCCTTTCTCTCTTCCATCATTGAGAATTAGAATAAAAATTCCCATTCAGATTCTTGACCTCCTAAATCCGAGTACTCTTCTCAAGATTTAGATTTTCCTCAATGATATTTGTGAGATCATTGATTTTTATATCTTGTGTATCAAAAGATTCCTTAACATCATCTTGTAACTCATCAATCTCTCTCAAATCTTGAACTATATTCATTGACTGTGTAACTACTTTCTTACAAGATTTTATCTAGGCATCATAGTTGATAAAGAAGTTCTTGTGATCAGCCTCAATCATTACACACCTATCCTTTACCATGGATACAGAATCCAATTTCTAATTCATGCTATGTGGTAGAATTTTACATTTGGATTCAATGGTTGGAAGGATCAGAATGGTGTTAGCAAGCCTTTTCAGAGATTGAATGAAAAATTCATCTCCCAAAGTTGATGATTTCAAATCTGACACTTTTCTAGGTAACGGTTCTTCCTCTAGGTCAACCAGCTTCATCTTAGAAGATGCACAAGCTTCCTTCTTCCTTAAAATTTCTTTCGTTGGGGTATCAATAACCACTTGTTTGCCCTTATTGGTTCTTGGAACAACTACTTCATTTGGAGACTCATTCTCACTTCTAGTTAATTGAACCATCTTATCTTCATCAATTATTTATTTCTCAGCACCTGCCTCAATTTCCTCAGGGTGAATAAAGTGATGATTACAACTTTCTTCCTCAGACAATTTATTAACTTTTACTTCACCCTTACCATCATCATATTCCTCATCCTTCCTAGGATTTGGGAGCTTTGAGGTCTCTTCTTCAGAAGATCGGATTGATGGTTTCTCGGAAGGTAATTCCTTTTCAGGATAATCTTCAACTTACTTAATAAGATATTTAGTGCGACCACTACTTTCCTAATATTCTTCTTTTTCATCAACTAACTTTTCATGGTAATTTTCCAATGTCATAAACTTCTTCCTCGGAGTCTTTGGTAAAGACTCATCCTAGAACAATTTCGGTACTAGAATTTGTTCAGATGTTATTTCAGTATCCCTTAGAAGGGATCGAACAATATCAGCCTCTGACATCTTCTTATACTACTTCTTCTATTTGGATTGCTCTCAATATCTTCAAAAATCTTCTCTTTTAGAGCCTTGGCCTTAGAAGGATCTCGATAAAATTTTGGCTCTCTTTACTTCGTATTCTTTTTGTCTTATCTCCATTTTTCTACTACCTCATCCGGATAGGCTTTTTCCTTATTGGGCTTTGGAGGTGTGGATTGATTTTCTTTAGCCATAAGAGTTTTCTCAAATTCTTACACTTCCTTCAATATCCTATTCTTTCCAGCCTTCATCGATGGTTCAACCTCTTATGCATTCTTCAGAATAGATTTTTCTTCTTCCACTTGTAGATCATAAAACTCTAGAGAATCTTTAGAAAAGACAAGATTCATTCTTTTCAATGTATCATCGCTTACTTAAATGACATTGCAATTCCTCAGCTTGGAACTGCAAGGAATCTTTAAGGACTGAAGACATCGAACAATCAACTTGGTGAGTAGGGCCGGATACATGATTATATTTGTTCTTAAGGATATGATTATTTATTGAAAAATGAGCAGTCTTTGCGGTCTTGACATCTGTAAGTCCAAGGAACTCCATAGACTTTACCTCTAAAAAACATCCTTGTACACCGGGAAGCTTGTGGGAAAAGAACTCGAATTCCCCTTCATAAGACAACCCCACCAAGATAGAAGCCTTGGTTTATGAAAGGTCCTACGTTTTTCATAACTTTTGAAAGAATACTCATCTCTCCCTTATTCCTTAAAGAAACATACTGACTCATAGAACTCTATAAGAAGATCTGGATACACCAGGTATTGATCTCTAGGTGTTGATATAAAAATTCTATCCCATCAATTGAGCATGATTTTTTTGGAGATAATGGAGTCGTACTTGTCAAAGAAATTTGGATGCCCCAACCTTTATCTGTATAATTTCCACTCCGAAATCGGCTTGATAGTAGACATATCTCTGAGAGGATATTTTGCAGACATTCGGACATGAGAAAACATTGAGAAGTTAGAAATGGGATTTTGTAGGAGGGGAAGTGATTTGACATGGAAATGCTTGAAATAAAAATTTGAAACCCCTTCAGTGGTCCTTTATATAGGCGTTTGAGGTGACGATTCATCTTCCTGTTTCAATCCAATGGCTGATAATTTTTCTGATTAGATCTGACGGTTGAAAACATAGCCGCAAGGAAAATTTGGTAGGATATGATCTTTTGAGGTTATTAATGGAAAACATTCATATTTAAGAAAACTAGAATCCAAGAATTTAAGAAAAATAGAAGAATATACTAGCAAGAAAAAGGTGATTATGAAAACTCAAGAATGAATAATACCTTTTTGGATTTTCAAGAGAATTATTCATATTTAAGAAAAATCTTCATGAAGGAATTTAGATTCCAAAAAAAACATGAGTACGAAAAATAATGAGTACTCGTATCTTCATTATGAAAATTTCAAATACAAAAATTTTAATTACGAAATTTTCAAGTACAAAAATTTTCTTTACGGAAATTATGAAAAACATCATTACAAAAACTGAAAAACTTCATTAAAAAAATGAAAAACTTCATTACAAAATATGAAAGACTTCATTTTTGAAAAATATGAAAAACTTCCTTACAAAAAATGAAAAAATCATTACGAAATATGATACACTTCATTACGAAAAATAGAAAAACATCATTACAAAAAATGAAAAAACTTCAATATGAAAATTTTGAAAAACATCATTATAAAATATAAAAAACTTTGTTACAAAAAATATGAAAAACTAATTTACGAAAAACAAAAAACTTCATTACAAAGAATATAAAAAACGTCATTACAAAATATGAAAATCTTTATTACCAAATATGAAAACCTTCATTACAAAATATATGAAAAACATCATTATGAAAAATGAAAAAACACAATTATGAAAAATATGAAAAACATCATTACGAAATATGAAAAACATCATTATGAAAAGTATAAAAAACATACTTATGAAAAATGATAAACTACATTATGAAAAATATAAAAAAATTCATTACAAAAAATGAATAAACAACATTACAAAAAGTATGAAAATATTCATTACGAAAAATGAAAAAACTTCATTATGAAAAATATGAAAAAAAATCATTACAAAATATGAAAAACATATATGAACAAATGTACTCCCCCTATAATACTTCACCTTCATATGAGGACTTTGAGGAATAAAATAATTATTTCTTAAAATCAGTCTGAAACTAGTATAACCAAAACCAGAACTATTCCTTAGAGGTTGGATTTGAGAATACATTTTATCAAAATTTTCCATACCAAAGGTAAAGTTTGACACACACTTCCTTAATAAAAAGATTTTGGATTTCAGTTTGATAACTATGTTCTTGTTTTCTAAAACATTTTATTTGGAACAAAAGTTAGGATCGAAAATACTTTTCTTAGAAATTACATTTTCTATATATTTATAAAGTTTATTATTCTCATAATTTACTTCCTCATGATTTTTTGAAATCTTTTAAAAATAAATGTTTTTCTTTATCAAGATCATTAAAAAGATATGATATTTCCTTAGTTAGAATATATTCCAAGATTTTTCCTTGTCATGTTTTTTCATGAGTTTTGACTTCTCAATCTCAAGAATTTTGGAAAACCTACAAACTTCTTCATAGGAAGGTGAAGTATTATCTTTACCAGAAGTCGATTCTTCATCTAAAGAGTTATAATATTTATCAGTACTATAATTTGTATTTAATTAAACATTGGTCATTGATTCATCATTGTGTACCTTATCCATTAAAAAATGTTTTTCAATAGGTTTTTTGGCTATTAGACCAAGATTAAACAGTCCAGAAGTTTCATAATATGAAGATTCATCTAAAGAGTCACCACCAATGGCACTCCAGGTGTCATTATCCTTCAAGAAATTATTATATTTAACCTTTTAATAATTATTTCTCTTTCTATTAGAATGATTTTCCTTTATTTCATTTCCCTTAAGCATGGTACAATCTAGTTTTATATGTCTAGCTCTCTTGCATTCATAACATGTAACTTTGGAATCTTTCATATCTTTCAATTATTTATTCTTGTCTCTTGATTGAAAATTCCTCTATCCAGCTATCTTGTTCATCCTCCAAGCAAGATTTTGTCACTCATTCTCTGATGATTCACATCCACTAAATTCGGATTGGAGGACAACCATCTTAGACATAGATCTAGTAATTCTCTCAGGAGTCTTAGATTTCATATGATTTAAAGTTGTAGTAAAATAAACACTTACATTCCCATTATTCTTCTTTACATTACCAGAATATCTCTTTATTATAGTCTCATACTGAAGAAGAGTTCCAAATATCTCATCTATAGAAATCTAAGTAACCATTATATTCTCATCAATAGCTGTCCTCTTGGATTCCCACTCATTGGGCATGGTATCAATGATGTTATCAACAAGTTCTTGATTATCTAATCCTTTCTCACCCATGGATTGTAAATTATTCACAATAGTCATGAAGAATTATTTCACCTTATATATGGGTTCTCTGTAAGGAAAGATAATGCCATGATATTCAGCTTTGAGCATGACTCTTCTTGTCTCAATAACCTTGGAAGTTCCAAAGTGAGTAACTTAGAGTTTCTTCCAAATATAATTTTCTTCTTCACACGATGAAATTTGGCTATATATATTTCTAGTCATGGAGAAAAGAAATTTATTGTGTACCTTATAATTCAGTTGATATTCACGACTTTATTGATTTGTGAAGGTACCAACTCCTTTTTCAAGGATTTTATATCCTCCAATAAGAATAAAAAAATTATCAACACCAGTATTGATAATGAAAATCTTCATGCAATTTATCCAATATTTGTAATCATTTCCATAAAAAATAGGTGGTCTAGTTGGATTGATATTGTCTATGAAACCAACAATGATTCATGCCATCTTATAGAAAAATATTTCCACAAAATCATGTTAATAGAAAAAATTTGGATTCAAGGAAAATATTCCTAAGCAACAAAAATATAGAACAATAAAAAATTGAGCAAGAAAAAAAATATATGTGAATATAAGTATTTCAGAGACCTGCACTGATACCAATTGTTGAGAAGCTATGTGAGTATGATATACTATATAATACCAAATGTAGGATCAAGAGAAAAGGGATACTGTATAGAGTATTTAATGATGCTCAATATAAAGGGGGGTGAATTGTATATTTTAAATAATTCATGAGGATATTTTAAAGATGATTATGTTTAACAGGGTTAAACAAGGTAATTCACAAAACCTCTAGTTTTACACACTTGCTAGATTCTTGAAATATGATACCATGAAAGAAATTCTAGAAAAGATAGTTCTGGAAATGAAACTTAATGAATGTTTACAATGATGAAGATTCTACATTAATTCATATAGAATCTAACTAAATCAGAGTACATGTATAAGGAAGTATAAGATTGTTATACATTCCTCAACAATACAAATGAAGAGGAAAATTTGAAATAAATAAGTAACAAGAAGAAAATCTTTTAACCCAAAGAGAAGGGTATCCAACAACCTTGGATAAAGGTCCCTTGATTTATAAATTCAAGAAATTATGTCTTACCCACACCAGGGTAAGCCCTCGATACGAAGATTAGATTTTGTCTTGCTATCCCCGCAAGATCTCAACTTCTTGGTAGTCGACATCTCTGTCTTCCTCATCAAGGAATCCCTCAACATCAATGTAGTCGTAACCTCTATCTTTTTATCCCTAAAATCCCTCTATTGTACACAACATCAATCAGAGTCGCACAAAGAAATTATGAACAAGAAGTTTAGCACGCACAAAGCAATAAATCCTCTCTCTATAGAAATAACTTCATCTGCATGTAATATCTAGATTGATCAACTTGTTGTAAGATATTTCAAATGAGCTCCTCCTTATAGGCACAACACCACCAGTCGGCTCCCTCCTCCAATAGTCATATTTTTTCTTGAATTTCGGAGGGACCTGTACACGTGTCACTCAAAAAACTGTTAGTTAGTAACTGAAAGTATGACATCATTTTAAAACAAGTTTATAAAAAAATATGGTTACATAACTAAAAATAAACATTCAGATTGTAAGGAAATATGAATATTCGGTGTCTAACCAAAATTGAATTCAGAGTCTATAATACAAGGATATTCAAATTCAGTTGTTTAGAAATTTGGAACCTGAATTCTATGGAATTCAAGAAGATAAATTTCAAGGAAAATATGAATCTAGATTTATAAGAATTCGAAACTAGAACATACAGAGTTCAGAGTCAGAGTCCATGAGAATTCAGAGTGAGAACTCATAAGAGTTAGAAGTCTGTATTCAGAGAACATGAATTCAAAACTTGGAAATGTTCGTAAATAGAATTCGTATTCAGAATTCGGAGTCAGAACTCATAAGATTTCGTAATCACAATTCGTATTCAGAATTCAGAGTCAGAACACAGAAGAGTATGTAACCAAAATTTTTAATCAGAATTTAGAGTTAGAACTCATAAGAGTTTGTAACGAGAATTCATATTCAGAATTTAGAGTTAGAACTCAGAAGAGTTCATAACCAGAATTCGTAATACGAATTCGGAGTCAGAACTCAGAAGCGTTCGTAACCAGAATTCTAAGAATTCGGATTCTAAAATTGAATGCTTAATATCTAGGAATTTATATGATTCTAAGGTTTTGGTTATAAATTTTTTTTACACATAGTAAAATTATGATAACAACAATGAAAACATGGTAATGATAAATTTATTTGGGGAAGGAAATTTCTCCGTATAGAAGTAAAACACATTGAAAAATGAAATTTTTCTTTAGATAAGGTGTTTGTGATTTTCAAAACAAGAAGGAATGGTAAAGTCATAAGGAAACCTTATTGAATTAATAATATCCCCAAGTATGAAAGAATGGAAAATTCATAAGCAAAACCTTATTGACTCAACATTGTCGTTACATATGATTTCTAAGGAACGCATTTATTTATTTTCATATTTTAAAATCTAACATTGTTAGATTTTTTGATTCATTCCAAATTAGAAAACAACAAAAATAATCCTTCAAATCAATTAACTATGTTTCTATTTATAATCCCCTAGATGATATCAATATAAATTTATTTAGATCATTATGGGATGTAATTCTGGTAAAATATTTTTACTTTTTATTAGTTTTTGATTTTCAATGATTTACATGGGTTTATTTTCAAAAACCTAAATTTTACGTATTAATTTTTTGGAATGATTTTGTAAACTTCTAAAAAGAAAATTTTAAAATAAATCCCTAAGTTATCATGGTGGATAATATTAGAATCACAGATTTAATTATTTTTTCCAAAATTTATTTATTAAAATAACATTCTCTAATCTAAGAAAATCTAAAAAATTGGAATTTTTTAAAGAAGAAAAAAATATTTCAATGAATGGAATGGACTATGTTTAATGAATATTGTCTTCCTACATATCTTTTGAATGAATATTTCACCACAACATACTATATCATAAATAATGTTTTAATAATACCAATTATAAAATAGACAACCTATGGACATTGGAATAACCAAAAAACATAAATTATTGTACTTTAATTAGTTTGGGTGTAAGTTGTATATATTGAATACTAAAGAAAAAACCTTGTAAATTCCATCCAATGTCAAATAAAGGAATATTTCTATAATATTACGACACCTCTTAAGCAAATAGAGTGTATAACATTATGTCAAGGAAAGTTGAATTATCGGTTCTTGTGATAATTTATGAGACTAACCCATTTGACCATAGTAAATTATCAAACTGATGAAACTATTAACTCTTTTGAAAAACTGAGGATTGAAACACCGAAAATGGATTTTGAAAGTAATATAGATGAAATTCAGTCTAGTCTAGAAAAACATGATGTAGAAGAACATGAAAGAGTCGTACCTAGATTGTCAATAACCATAATGGATCATCATTTACAAGATGTTATAGGAAAAATTGATATATGAGTAATAAATAAAACAAATGTAGGAAACCTAGATGATTTTTTTAATAATATATCACAATTAGAGAAAATTTTATGGAATAATCCTTAAATGTTTAAAATTGGTTAATTTATATAGAAGAAGTGATTTCTAAATTTTGGAGAAATAATGATTTGGAATTAGTTGACAGAATAACCAATTATCTAGTAATAGTATCCAAATGGGTATTTAGAAATAAATTAGATGATCAAGGTATCATTTCCCTAAATGAAGATAGATCAGTAGAAAAAGGATACAACTAAGAAGAAGGTATAGACTGTGATAAATCATTTTCACCAGTTGCAAGATTAGAGCAAATTGGAATTCTGAAATTTATTCATTACATATAAATTTTAAATTATATCATAGAGATGTAAAATCTACCTTTTAAATTGGACATTTAATAGGGAATTTTATATTGAACTAAAATAATGTTTTTGAAATCCTCATCAACAATAATATGTTTTAAAACATACCGTTGAACTTTAGATCCTTAAACAAGCACCTAGAGCTTGGTATGAAAAATAAAACTCATTTCTATTACAAAATATATTTTCTATGTGATTTTCATGTCCCATAATTTTTGAGATTTTTTTTTCTCTAATAGATTTTTAGTGAAAACTGATGATGTTGTTTTGATTTTTTGATAAATTAAAAAATTATTTGTACAGATTATTTAAAAACTATGCGTATATAATTTTAAATCAGTGTGATGAGGGATTTGAATTTCACATTAGGATTTAAAATTTATCAAAAAGATTTTGGAATTATATTAAATCAAATTAAATATATTATTGATTTATTGAATTTTTTTTATCAATAAATAAGTATGACTCACCCAACTCCCATGTGTACAAATGTAAACCATTATTTTTATGATGCTAGAAAACTAGGTGACAATAAGTTATATGAAGGTATGATTGGTAGTATATTATATCTTATTTCTAGAAGGCCTTACCTAATGTTTTATGTAGGTTTATGATATATATTTTTTCCATACAAAAACTAATACAATATTAATAGTATTAAAATTTATTTTTTGATTTATAAAAGGTACTGTTTTTATATATATTTTAACCAAAAAATGTCTAATTTTAATTTTATTTCATATTAACATACTAATTTTTTAGGATGTATATTAGATAAAAAACACATTAGGAACTTGTTAGTTTTTATAGAAATATTTAGTTTTATGGATTATCAAGAAACAACATTTAGTTTCTATATACACAGTGGAGATAGAATATATATCTACTGACAGTTTATGTGATCAAGTGTGGTGGTTGAAACACACCTTATTAGACTTCAGAATTACTTTTAATAATATACATTTTTATGTGATAAAAAAAGTGAAATTAATATTTCCAAAAGTCCAATAATTCATTATAGAACCATGAATATTGATAAAACTAATAATTTAAAAAGTTAAAATCTTATAAAAATGATATAGAATTATAATTTTCATATACTGAATATCATTGTAAAAATATTTTTACTAAACCACATCCCATTGAAAGTAATTATTTTATTAAGGGGGCACTAGGAATATTTAATTTCATATAAATGATTCTTTATTTATTTCATTAATTTATATATTAATAATTTATTTTATTTTTTAATTATTTATTAAATAAAATTAAGAACTTATTTAGATATTTGAAAAAGAAATTTTTTTCAAAATAATGAAATATTTATTACACTACATCATTGGCTCAAGAAACTAGACCACATCATCCAAATTGTCAGAAAAATACCCTTCATTTGCTTATTCTCTTACATATTCTATGATTTTGAACCCTTTATACTTCAATAAATTTCATCTCTCTTTCAAAAACCAATAATACAAAACCATCAACACTCATATTATTTTAAATGTTTATAACACAATCTTGTGGACAAAGAATAATAAAACATCACATTACCTATAAAATGTATATTCAAGGAATGGAAATCGAAATCAAATGGTTCCATAAAAAATATTCACATAAATATTTCTATAGCCGCTCGTGGTCTAGAAACACTTTTTATTGACGGGATAACTATGTTTATTTTCGATGTGGAAGTAAAACATTTCATTATAAATAATCAGTACAGTTTCAGTGATTCAGAGGATATCATTGTATATATGATTTAGCGTAGGGATTTTTCATTCTCTTCATTGAAAATAAAAAAAAAATGCCTCTCAGACGGGGTTTTTAATTTAGATCTTCTAACGATAGGAAACTGAGATCATTTGTCAATGTATATTTTTTCATTTATCTTTGGATTTACCCAGATAAGAATAATGTATGTTAATTATCATGATTCTAACAAAAAACTGTTAGTCGGGTTTATTCAATCTTCTATAATTCAAAGTATTTAAGAATATGATATGATTATTTATCATGATATGTGTATAATTTTTTTGATGATGATTGTTATAAGGTTTAAGTTTACAAGATACATGTTAATATAGATGCACCACTTTTCCATGAAGAGGCAAAGTTTTTTTATTCCTTATTGATGTATAATTTAAAAATTTCTTCATAAAAAAGGATTGATTGGAGAAGTCATAATAAACTCCAAATATCATCCCAAAACAATCTCAATGATAGACATCAATGGATGATTGGTCACATGATGAGAATAGTTCAAGGAAACATGTTACCTATTGTTGTAGATGACCAAGGAAGAACTAGTTCTACTATATACGAGGAGAGAACTATTTTTAGATCAGTTGAGAATATCTTAATTCAAGAAAAAGAGGATTCATAATCAACAATTGATGATGGATGTCCACCAAAGAGACACCAAATCTGATAAAATGTCTCTATCCCAAAATCAAGGATGGATGTACCTCGAGCGCTTGAATAAAAATTTGAAGACCATAATGAGTACCTTGTCATATTTCCATGTAATAATGATTAATCTATACTTTAGGAAAAATTAATTTAAGCACCAGAATTAGTGGTTGCTATTGTAGGTGACGTTTCTCGATCAAAACCACAACCAGTCAATAGAGAGGAGCAATAAGCTATAGTTAAAAATGACGACCAGACTCAAAAAAATCTTTCTAAAGATTAACACCAAAAAAATGATCAATAATCATAGAGTTCTCAAAATATTTAGTGGGTAACACTACATGTTCAGTCTAAAATCAATCAATTTATATTATAATTGAGTCCCCAAACAATGAAGTATTTGAACCTTCTGAGTTAACTTGGGTTCTTGAAGTTAAAAATTCATACTACTGTAAGACTAGTAAATAAAAAATATTTGTCTTTGGTTGACCAAGTCCAACCATATCATGATCATAATGGAAAACATTTTGATTCTTTGAAAAATAAAATTCATGTTGTTTTTTTTTATTTAAAAATACTACAAGATAAATATTTAATTTATAAGGTGAGTTAGAGGATGTAAGAAAATATTTTGAAAATATATGAAATTCAACTATTTCTAGAGAGTAATTTGAAACTGATCTGAGAAACCATTATAATATCAGTGAATATTTATTTTTCAGAAGTGGTTTAGATGATATTCCAAGAGAAATATTAGAAAATTTTGGAAAAATTAAATTAGAATCTATCTCAAATACCTATTTTTATAACATAAAATAGTAATTTCGATGTGATTTTGAATCCAAAAAAAGATTTTTCAGTCACTCCAGATTTTATACTTCTGTATCACCAACTTCTCTATATTTAGTCAAGTTATTTAATGAAAATACATTAGTTATGGCTGATATGAATGATAGGATTCAATAGTATTAGTGAAATAATTCACCACTATATGTGATGTTATATGATTGGTAAGATCGTGTAAAATAGTAATCTATAAGAGAAATAGTAATAAGATTTATTATCAATCAGTTTTGTGATAATATTAACTAGTATCTTAAAACTAAGGATGATCAATATGAGTTTTGGAAATTAAATATGTTATAATGTTTGAATGTGGATCAAAATCCAATAATTTTGATAAGTCAGCTAGCATAAAACCATTCTAATATTTTACAAGGATGGATAATAGTGTTAAAATATATTTTTAGTATACTCAAGCATATCTTGAACATAAAACGCATCCTAAACTAACCCTTTTGCAATAAACTAGTCCCTTATTTTTAACCTTTCTCTACCAACATCTATAATGTATTCACAATCATGTTTTTAATAAATATTATTTTTAGTATTGTAGATGTTTACTGTTATTTCAATTATATTATACTACTAAAACACATGTTTTATTTTCTTTTAAAAAAATAATATAACATTTATTTAAGGTTATGTGAAACCTTGAATATGTTTTAAATTATATTCAACTACATTCATTTTGATATCACAAAAAGGGGTAGAAAATTGGGAAAAGACAATTTTAATTAACATCATTTATAAATACATCAAGATATTACTATAAAACATTAATTATAAAAAAATAATGTATTCATCAAAATATAATTTCATTATTGTTTATAAATCCTATATTTTCTATAAATTTATATATGGGTTTCTGATCATAGACATGGGGTGATTATTGGTCATGTATTGTGTTAAGCATAATTTATATATTTAATTGATTTTGATTTTAAAGAAATAAATTGGATTGTTTTTATAACGTTTTTTTAAAATTTTAGGAAGTTAATATTAAACGAAATATATATTTTGGGATTATATTCAATTCATTAGTATGAATGGTATATTTATTTATCTATTTGGAATGAATTTTAACATATTCTGGAAACATTTTTCATAGCCTACTAGTTCAAGCGATAGGTAAGGAAAACTAATTTTTAAATAGTGTGTATAGATCATATTCCCTACAATGTCAGGAATATATTATCTATCAACCCTATATTTGGATTGATCCTTATGTTTGAGAAAATGGATTGAATAGTTAATCAAAATTAAATTTATAATCAACGCTATGATTGAGAAAAAAATGTATGATACATCATCCTTACTATTGTATTCAACCATATGTTTTGAAACCTATGTTTGATGTATTGTCATTACATGATGGAACCCTATGTTTGACTATTTAATGATGATGTTTTTAATCTGTGATATTATCTGAGAATTATGTAACAGTCTTAATTGAATTAAAGATATGTTAAAATATATTCTAAAACCGATTAAATGGTTCATTATGATCATTATAAAGACTCATATTTAAGAGAGTAAGTCATTCATATTTCTGGGTCATGTTAAAAATCTCTTGAATGATTTAATATTGAATGATTGTGATTTCTCTGGTGAAATTTGGGGATCTACTCAATCGAAATGAATAAATATATTTTATAAATATGATCATACTAATTTAACATCATACACTTGATGTAGTACTACATGGTTGTGAATATATATTGAATCTATAACTTCTTCAAATATCAATAAAGACTATTATATTATAAATAAGATACACTTTTTTGGTATATATACTTCAACCTTGTACTACTGTGTAACTAGTGTTATTTGTTTTTTGATATTCGTATTTAAGATACTTTTCAACTAATGTCCCTACAATGATATCTTTACTTAAAGATAATCATTTTTGAAGAAGAGGATCTGGATTTTTTTTAGTTTCAACTGAAACCATGATCATAATTTTTTTAATACAATCAAAACAAAAATTGTTGATTTATCGAAGTTTTAGATGCTCAATCTTATTCATGGAATAGTAAAATATTCTACGACTACGCAATGGAGAAATGGGTTCCCTATAAAAGAATCTTAAGTCTTTGTAAAGCCTTATTTTAATGGTGTCTACAAACTTAATTTACTTCTTATTTTAATGCCTTATTATAAAAAGATCATTATAGTGAAAAACACCAATATCGAAAAGAGATAATTAGTGTAGTGGACTAGGGGATCTTTATGACCTGAAAATTTAGAATATTTTTCTGTTGTTCTTTACTATTTATTCGATACTCTATTTACTTATAATAGAGAAAGACACATATCTAAGTAAATCACAAAAAAACAAAAATCATGAATATGTCTAGATTATTGAAAATACATAATTCCCCCCTATTATGTACCTTTACATTATTCCATCAAAATATCTCATTCATTCTAACCTGAATGACTCTCTTCTATGTTGATATTTAAAAGAAAAATGTATCTCCAAAATTAATATTCAAGTCCCTTCTATGGTTTTTAGTATCGATATTTTTCCAAATCAACGAACCATTCATATTATACTAGATGGATTAAACCTTTTCTATGATCTCGTGCATAATATTTAATCCAAGTAGGTTTTTTTCACTATTTTTTTCAAAAAATATTGGAGTTTTACATCACATCCAATATAGATCATCATATGGATCCATTTAAATACTTTATTGGAAGATTTTTTGTATAATAACACAACTAATGGTAGATGTTGATCCCACACTCCTTTAAATTCCATGGGGAAAACTCTGACTATATCTATGAGTGAATGAATGGTATTTTTAGATTGGCCATCAGATTTGGCGTGATATGACTTGAAATAATCTTGTTATGTACTCAAATAATCATGAATAATTCGGTAGAATTTAATGTTAATCTTTTAATCACAATTAGATATGATTCAAAGTGGTACCCCATGTACATAACCACTGCCCCATGTATATTTTTCAATTTCATTAGTGATAATTATTCCAAAATGAACATGAAGTGGGTATTATTTGTTAGCCAATTCACAACAACCAATATCACTTTTTTGGATGTATTCATGGAACCATTGAAAAATTCCTTAGTGACATTCTCCATTTTCCATTTGGGTGACGGAAATGGTTTCAAAATCAATTTGGACTTTTTTTCTATACATTAAAAAGCTATCATATTAAGAAACGTAATATATAATCCCCAATAGATCCTTAATTATCTCAGGTGACAAAGGTACACAAATCCCAGTTCCAAATTGAATCACACTATAATCATGGATGTGGAAATCATGTAACTTCCCTTCCTTAACTAATTTTTCCATATTTTAAATCTCAATATCATTCTATTATATCTCTATGATATTATCTTGGATATAAGGTTGGGAAATAATTTTTGAATGGTAGGATGTATTCCCTTCTTTTATTGTTTCAAGATTTATCCACTGTTATATCCATGATGATAAGGTATTTCGCAATCCACCTATTGGATAGAGTAGCCAGTTATTCTCAACTATGAGCATCACCTACATTCTTCTCCTTTCCTAGATTGTAATGATTAGAGTAAAAATAGTCATTGATTATCTCTAACCATACTATTTTACACATGTTGACATCCTTCTATGTGAATACATAATATAGAATCTTTTGATTAGTACATATGTCACACTTCTCACCATAGATATTGTTTCATAAGATTTTTAAGTATAAGAAAAAAGCTACTAACTCCAGATCATGTGTTTTGTAGTTATACCCAATGATCTTCAACTGTCATGAGTCACATGATATAACTTTATCCTTTTAGTCAGCTGTACAACACAATCCATTTTTTGAAGCATCACTATATATCATAAAACAATCTCCACTTTTTGGATGTGTGATTATATGTGTAGTTATTACCCTCTTCTTAAACGCCATAAATCTTTCCTCACTTTATTATTTCTTGAAATACATTGCCCATTTATATGTTTACTATTTTAGTGAGAAATAAAATGATGAAAAATTTATCAAAAAAAGTTGATATTAACATAATAAGAGAAGAAAAATATATATTTATTTGATAATAGTGGGAATGAGGAATTTTTTAATTATTTTATATTTGAAGGGTTTATAGATATTCCATCACATTTGATCAGGTTCAATAAGAATGTGATGTGCTTTATCCAAAATCCAGACATGCTAAACATTGTGAAAATTTTATCTCCCTTAATTTTACCTGAAAAATCCTTATATAATCATTATATTCATATGTACTCATGGATTAAATGTGAATATCATCGATAAAAGCTTCCAATTTTTTTAGGAGGTCTATAAAGAATATATTGATAATTTCTTTGAATCTTTTAGGGGAATTAATATGTTATAAGGGAATCACTATGACATTATAGTGTCCATAACTTGTATAAAAATAAAATCTTCTAAAATTTATACTTCAAAATTAGTTGATGATATCCGAAATTAAGATCCACCTTTAACAAGTACTACAACCTTTGTAGTTGACCAATAAGGTCAACAAACATTGAAATAGGATACTTTTTCTTTATGGAGATCCTATTGGGATCTCGGTAATGGATGTATTTCTTCATTAATCATTCATTTTTCTTGAAAAAGTGCATTGGTGCACCCTATAGTAATGAACTAAGGAATATGAACCATTTTACCATGTTCTATTACAAATTCTTCTTTAACTCTTCTAGTATGATCATAGCTGCCTTATAGGTTAATTTAGAAATATGGTTTTATCCATGTATAAGTTTAATTGATTAATCTACTTCCTGATCTAGGGCTATTCCGGGTAACTCCTTAAGAAATAAATCATTGTATTCCCTCATAATGGGAATTTACTCCAAGTTGATAAGATTACGTGACTCAACCATTTGGTAGAGGCATGATTCTTCAAGGGGTATCAATACCCACTCTATTTAGGGATTTAAAAAAGGATATTAGTGACATTCAATTCATTTATTGAATATCATAGGATGGTTTAAAATTTGAAAATATATTCCTCTTTCCTGACATTTTATGTGTTCCCTATATAGCAAGATCAAATCCTGGCCATTTGTAGCATTGAATTCTACCATGGTAAGTATTACAATATTATATAGATAAATATTCAAACATACTCCAAAAGGATAAGATTTCAATTCATTGGTTGAAATGATCAGACCTCTAGGTGTTTTTACAGATATCTCGACTTCAGGTTTTTCAGGATTTGATTCAATGGACATTGAAAAATTATTGTACATAAATGAATGTGTAGAAACATAAAAAAATAAACCTATTACAATTATTGTGTTAATTGGTTGTGTATATTGTATGAATTCATATTAATTATAAACTTATATAGTAGAAATAGAATAATCATTCCCTTTTTCCTTTGAATTTATTGTTCGTTGACATTGATTACCCTTAAGGACCTATTGTATCGTGCCTTGGATTTCATAGAGCCCTTTATCCATATATTTAAAGTATTGAACCATTGGTGGAGTAACACCTGAATATTTCAAGGAATTTCATCTTTAATAGATTCTCTTTCATGCAACACTTACCTGGATTGGGTAACACACAAGATTGAGTTTCTGTGAAACAAAAAATTAGTGTTAATATCATTTAAATGATATATTTATAAACTATACATTTAATATAATAACATAAATATTAATAAATAATTTTCAAATTTTATTTATTATGTTTTAACATAAATAAAATATATTTATAATGAATTTCATATGTTTTGATAAAATAGTTTTATGTTTAGATGTGTTATTTTCTTATACGAACTACTTTTCATTTCCTTTTGTGAAAAAATACAAATAATATTAGACCATCATAGAAATGGAATTTGGTAAAATTGGTTTCAATTTTTAATTTGGAATATTAAAATTAACTTTGAATGAATAATTTGTTTTATTTTTTTTGAAAACATTTAATTTTTGATGATTAGATAAAAAACTCCATTACTGTATAAATCCTAGCTTTTTTATTGAATTTATTATTTTACTTTAAGATTATTTTATAGTAAAAATATACTAATAATACATATATTAACCCAATTTATGTCATTTTTATCATTTATATAATAGAAATAGATTTAATAATTCATTGATCATTTTTCAAAACTTTTACCCGCCTTCTAGCCACATTTTCTAAAAGAATTAAACATAATGTTACCACTATTGTGAATTGAATTTTGAAAAATGGAATTATACAGTTTTAATAATTAATAAAATGTGGATCAATAGGATCAAAATAATTTTTTTTAATAGTTACTTTTTAATTTTATTTACCACGGTTAAAGGTAAATAGGGTAGTTAAAGGTAAAAATAATATTATTATAATATAAAATTACCTTAACAATAATCCTAATTTGTTTTGGTAGGTTATTTTTAATTAAAATCAACCTTATGTATAAAATATGATTCTTTCAATGTTACTTGTGTTAGATAGGGACATATTGTAAAGACCCGTAAATTTCAAGGAATTTTTTTTCTTAATTTTCTTTGGAATTTTACAAGAACGCAGTTTCTGACGGCACCTGATTCCGAGGCCCGGTGTGCCCGGAATCATTTTCCGAAGTTTGGCTCGGGTACGTTCAGTGAACGGACGAGCGGGTTTTTCTAACTTTTTAACCGGTGCCCGGAATCAAATTCTGAGGGCACCGATGAAATCGCAGCGCTGGTATTCGCTTAGAAACGTCTCTTCCGGAGTTGCGTTTGCTCGGATGTGGTTTTTAATTTTCGGGCTTAAAGTTAAGAAATAAAATAATTTTGCGACAACTTTATTTTATTTCGCTTAAGCCACTTGGAAGCCACTTGAAGCCACTTAAAGGCGGCTTGAACAGAGTTGAACTGGATAGGATGCTATCCAGAAATATCCTACCCCTTGGTAGGATATTTGTGAGGTGGGTCCCGCACGAGCCCCGCCGTTTCTTTCCGCTAAGTAACGCACCCGCGAAAACCCGTCAAAGAAACTGAAAGTCAACCGACGCGTTTTCTAAATTCTTAACAGACCATTTAATTGGGTTGTTTCTTTCGTCCAATTAATTGGGCGGTTTCTTTGGTAAATTAATTCTTGGAATTAATTGTTCGTTTCTTTTTTTTAATCGTTGCTTGTGCGTTAATAAAATATGATTACTCTTATTTTATTTTGGGTGGAAGCTTGTGGCGTGGGGAGAATTTGGAGGAGAGCGTTCTTCTTCGGCGAAGAACGCGAAGAACGCCGGAACCGCGGAAATCAACGACGCTTCTTCCGCGACGTTTCTTCCGCGACGATCGTTCCTTTCCAAGCGACGTTCTCCCTTCGGACGCACCTCGACGACAACGGAATCAACGACGTTTCTCCGGCGACGTTTCTTCCGCGACGATCGTCCTCTTCCGCGACGAACTCGCGAGCGACAACGCTTGAGGTAGGGGTTTTAAACCTTTTTAAAGTTGTTGATCTTTCCTTCGATCTTGAAGGTTCTTTTTCTTTGTCGGCCCTTGTTTCCGAATCTTTTTATTTATTTTAAAAAGATTGTGATGGATTATCGTTCTAGAAAGGCCGATTGTTATCAATCTAATGCGAGGGGGGTCGGGCCGCACAAACACGGCCGAACCCCCCCCCTCCTTTATTATTGTTGTTTCTTGCGGATGGAGCGAGATGGCGTGGTGCCGTCGCACCGCGCGGGAATCGTACGACAACTATTGAGCGGCGTCGTTGCGCCGCGCTGTGGAACGAAATCAAACAAGATCGAGACGCCTTCGCGCCACGCCGAGAAAGTCGATCAAGCACGCGACGTCGTCACGCCGCGCCAAAGAGGCCGCAGATTAAATTAATTTTATTTTGTTCTTGAGCGCAGATTGACGGGCGACGACAAACGAGGCCGCAAGTTAATTTTGAGGCCTCCGCAGTGAAGGTCGGGTCCCGGGATGACCGTAGGCGCAGACGGGAAGCAAATCGGACCACCGGAGCGTCTCCGGTGGCCCGCGGAAGCCGGCGGCGGCGCGGGTCGCCGGCGCGGCGGCGGCGCCGGCGGCCGGAGGCGGCGGCACCCCGCGGGTGTCCAGGGTGGCACCCCGCGGGTGCCGCGGGGCTGTCTGGCGACACCCCGCGGGCGTCCAGGGGGGCACCCCGCGGGTGCCGCGGGGCTGTCCGGCGACACCCCGCGGGTGTCCAGCGCGACACCCCGCGGGTGCCGCGGGGTTGTCAGGCGACACCCCGCGGGTGTCCAGCGCGACACCCGCGGGTGCCGCGGGGTTGTCAGGCGACACCCCGCGGGTGTCCAGCGCGACACCCCGCGGGTGCCACGGGGTTGTCAGGCGGCACCCCGCGGGTGTCCAGCGCGACACCCCGCGGGTGCCGCGGGGCTGTCAGGCCGCTCGGCCGAGCCGAGCCGGACCGGCCCTGGCCGGGCGGGGCCGGGACAACCTTGTCGGACCCGGTTCGGGCCGACCCAGGGGGGGTCGGGCCGGGTCGGCCCGGACCCGGACCCCCCCCGTTTTCGGACCATTTCGGTCAAATTCACATATCTTGAGCTACGGACGTCCGATTGACGTGCCGTCAGCCGCGTTGTGTTCCTCTTAGTGAGACGGATCTTTTGGCATACTCCGCCCGAGGTTTGGACGCAAGTGGAGTACGGTCGGGTTGGTTTTGCCTTAAAAACCAACCGGGCCCCGGGGACGAGAATGCCAATAACTCTCAGACCGGGCATCCGATCGACGCACCGTCTGTTGCGTTGAGTTCCTGTTTACGATACGGAACTTTTGACATCCTTCGCCCGAGTTTTGGATACAGATAGTAGTGGCCGGGTTGGATCGCACCCGAAATCCAACCGGGCCCCTGGAACGGAAAAGATGATATCTTTCAGACAGGACGTCCGTTCGACGAACCGTCAGCGGCGTTGGTGTTTACGTTTAGTAACGGTCCCTATGAGTATACCCTATGGGAGTTCGGGGTACAGTTGAGATACGGCCGGGATTGGTTTTGCTCACGAAACCAACCGGGCCCCTGGGACGAAAAGGCTAATAACTCACAGACCGGGCGTCCGATCGACGCGCCGTCTGTTGCGTTGAGACCCCTGTGACGAGGCGGTCCTTTGAGATACTTCTTCGTGAGACCTTGAGATACTTGGAGTATCGAACAGTAGCTCGTGGAGTGGACCCTCCCGGAGACGAGCGTGCAGAGTACGGAGACCGTGTAGCCGGCTGAGACCTGACGACTGCTTGACCGACTCGACTTGGAGTGAGTCGACTAGCCCAGTGGACGGAGCGCCCGGTATTTGGCGACAGACCCACGGCGGACGGAGCGCCCGGTAGTTGGCAGCAAACCCGCGGTACTCGACAGGAGGAGTACCTCAGTAGGCTATTTGGGTGAGCGCCCGGTATTTGGCGACAGACCCTCAGCGGACGGAGCGCCCGGTAGTTGGCCGCAAACCCGTAGTACTCGACAGGAGGAGTACCTCAGCAGTCTTAGGTTAGTGAGAAGTACCTCGGAGTCGTGACAGGACCACTGTACACTCTAGAGACGGAGCTCTTCAGTAGCTACGGTTTCGATAATGAAAAATCCTGGTTGAGCTGAGTCAATGAATCTTTGCGTTTCCTCATGATTGAGATGGGTCGCTTGATAACTTAGGTATATGTATGGGCATGTACCTGGGTGATGGTTATCCGTTGATTTCATGATTTTTGTGTATCCTTGTGATTGGATGGGCTACTTGATGACTTAGGTATATGTATGGGCATATACCTAAGTAGAGTCTGATGTTACTTCGTGATTGCTGTCTTTGCTTTGTGGATATCCATGTTGGATTTAGTGAGACCTTAAGGGTCTCGGGGTCCCTACTGAGTAACTTATACTCACCCCTGCACGGGCTATGCCCGCACTTCGTTGTGTTGGTTGCAGACGACGGACAGCGCAGATCGCAGTTGAGGCTTGCGGAGCAGGTCGGTACCCGGAGGAGGACCACTGGGCGGACGTACCCGGAGTAGACAACAGGACCCGAGGAGTAGAGGAGCTATTTGTACCTACCCTTCAGGTAGGATCCGTGGTGGACGATCCAGGAGCTGAGCCATCTGTACCTACCCTTCAGGTAGGAATCGAGGAGGACGACCCAGGAGCCGCTTCGTTCTTCCAGCTGCTGTTTTTCCCTTTCGAGTTGTACTTTACAGTTGGGCTTGTATTTCCGGCCCTTTTTCTTTTCTTCGCTTGTGTTTACTTTTCTGCTTGCTTACTCTGTGGTGTTTGTTTGCTTTTGTAATGGCAATGCCTTCCCAGTTATCGGGATTTACGCCATTGGTGCTAGTCGCCAGCCCCTGGCCTATGGAAGGCGGGCTTGGGGTAGTCACGGCACGGGCCCCGAGGTCGGGTCGTGACAGATTGGTATCAGAGGTGGTCGGTTCTACCGTAGACTCTGATCTTTCTTTCTATGAAGCAATAGTGTTAAGGGTACCGAGTGTGGTTTTCAGTTCAGGGAGTCCAGTGTTGGTGCGGGCGGCCGACGTATCCATACACCAGGACCCTGGAAACTGATTTCCGACTTTGTGCACGAAAACACTGATTGCGTGTGTGTTTTAAAAGGTTTCCCCCCTTAAAACAGCTCAAACCAGGTCAGCTCACCAGGTATAATCGTTTGACCGTGTTACGTTGTTCCTTTCAGGATGCCTTTTCTCGGACGACCAGCTAGAGCCCGGAGGGATGTGCGTACTGATAGTCTGTCGAGCGACGAGGCTTCGGTACAGGGCCCTCTTGCTGTTGAGGCACCAGCGGAGGCACCAGCGATACTACCATACGTTGGGCCACCGATGCCACCAGCCCCAGCAGTAGGCGATGCCCGCCACTTGCGCGCACTGCATGAGTTCCAGCGCCAGAGGCCACCTAGGTTCGGGGGAGAGACGGACCCGCAGGCGGCTGAGGATTGGCTGGAGGCTGTGGTGGGAGTCTTCAGGCTAGTGGGGACGCCATCAGACTTCATGGTGACCTTTGCTGCCAGCCTTCTTCAGGCAGCAGCAGGCAGGTGGTGGAGCCACTTGTTCCAGTTTTGCGATGGGATGGCTTTCACATGGGAAGACTTCGAGACCTTCTTCAGGGTGGAGTTTGTGCCAGTAGCTCTACACCCCGAGGGTGTTCGGGAGCTGCTGCCTTTGCCGCGTGTTTTTCGATCAGAAGCCGAGTCATCTGTGGGCAGTAGACAGATTATGGAGAGGTCTAGGAGGACCAGACAAGCAGTTGGGCGATCTCGGGTTTTAGGACCGGTGGTGCGGGGCACCCGGAGAGGGAACAGAGCCAGCCGTGCAAGGAGCAGGTTGTGTTACTCATGCCGCGGAAAGGGTCACCTGGCACGTGACTGTCCGACTCCTCGTACAGTTGATCCATAGGCTTTTGAGGAGCCACCGAGGCAGAGGCAGCGACGAATGCTTGAGCAACAGTAGAGCAGTGGACAAGGCAGTAGAGATCCTGGAGCAGGTGGGCAGGAGCGGAGCTAGTGGATACGTCTCTTGTACTTCTAGTTCCATGTTGATGTTGTTTTTGTGTCTTTGTACCATGAGCTGCAATAAAATAAAGACACTTATCTTGTGATGTTTGCCTTCCTGTCCTCTTTTGTGATGTTACTGAGTGGTCCCGGTTAAACTGTTGACTTGACCCTCACTTTCGAGATTTCAACTGGAGGAGACCCAGTGACCTCACACTGATGCCGACAGTGTGACTCGACCCTTGGAGGCGAGAGTGACAGTTGGATCTCTTAGTAGTTACGTCGAGGCCTTACGACGTCATCCATGGCATGAATACATCCTTCATGCCAGGATTGACTGTATTAGGCAATGGGCGTGGTTCATCTAGAGAGGGGATGAGACCAGGTTTCTCTTTTCGGCAAAGGAGAAATTTTAGCAGCTCTTCCAGATCATATACAAAGGAGGTGCAGTCATCCAGGAGCGGATGAAGACTGCACAGTGCAGTAAGAAACAGGAAACCAGTGCCAGTCTTAGAGACTCGGGCGTGTTAAATGTTTCAAGAAGAGGAAGCTTAAAGGAGAGATGAGTCTACAAAGCAGCAGACGTGGAGGCACTGCTAGGTGAGCAGCATGAGGTGGTGTACATCCTAGCATGCTACAACCACCCGCCTTGGTTATTCCCGCCAGGCTCAGGGAGCTGAATGGCGGAGGAAGAGTGCAGCTGCATGCGGTCAAGGAGTGTGAACCAATGGCTCTAGAAATGATTCAAGGGACAGTCTATGTCCACTACTAGCTGCTGTAGTAACAGACGTCGATATGAATCATTCCTCGCTTCCACAAATCTTGTTCCAGACCTAGAGTTTCCGGTAAGCCGTGGACTTGACCCTCACGTCTGGAGATACCTTGGGAGGAGACTCGATAATCACACTTACGCCGGCGGTGTGGTCAGACCTTCGAGGCGAGAGTTCTGGTTGGAATCTCTTGGTGGCAGCGTCGAGGCCTTACGACGTTAGTTTGAGTATGGAATGGGCAATAACTGTTCACACTCAAATTGACGGTATTAGGCAAACATTGGGGTGGGTTTTCCTTGGTCGGCGTAAAAAGGAAACCCCAGGCAGTGCTGGGTAACTCTTGCACAGGAGGGTGCGACCGATCATTCTTGAGTCGGTCAACCTTACCCTCATAGCAGCAGTCGTTTTGAGTTTCAGTTCTAACAGAAATGGGGACCTCTGGAGTTCGAGGATGACGACCACGTCTTCTTACGGGTCTCACCTCGACGAGGTTTACGGAGATGTGGCCTGGGAGGCAAGTTATCTCCGAGGTTCAACAGACCTTTCTAGGTCCTCAGCTGGGTAGGCGAGGTGGTTTACCGCTTGGCCCATCCACTTCAGTTGCACTAGGTGCACGACGTTTTCCACGTATCCCAACTGAGGAGATACGTGCTCAACCCCCTCGCGTATCATCGACCATGAGGAGATAGACGGTGGCGATGAGTGTCTTATACAGAGGTTCCTATGGGGATCGAGGATCGACAGGAGCGGATCCTATGAGGATGGTCGATTCCTCTTGTGCACTTTCTTTGGCAGCGCGGGAACCTCCAGGTGAGCACATGGGAGCGGAAGGCTCAGATGCGTGCTCAGTACCGCTTTGTTTCCCTAAGTTTGTGGTGAAGCTTTACGGGGACGTAAAGCCCTGTGGTGGGAGTAATGTAAAGACCCGTAAATTTCAAGGAATTTTTTTTCTTAATTTTCTTTGGAATTTTACAAGAACGCAGTTTCTGACGGCACCTGATTCCGAGGCCCGGTGTGCCCGGAATCATTTTCCGAAGTTTGGCTCGGGTACGTTCAGTGAACGGACGAGCGGGTTTTTCTAACTTTTTAACCGGTGCCCGGAATCAAATTCTGAGGGCACCGATGAAATCGCAGCGCTGGTATTCGCTTAGAAACGCCTCTTCCGGAGTTGCGTTTGCTCGGATGTGGTTTTTAATTTTCGGGCTTAAAGTTAAGAAATAAAATAATTTTGCGACAACTTTATTTTATTTCGCTTAAGCCACTTGGAAGCCACTTGAAGCCACTTACAGGCGGCTTGAACTGAGTTGAACTGGATAGGATGCTATCCAGAAATATCCTACCCCTTGGTAGGATATTTGTGAGGTGGGTCCCGCACGAGCCCCGCCGTTTCTTTCCGCTAAGTAACGCACCCGCGAAAACCCGTCAAAGAAACTGAAAGTCAACCGACGCGTTTTCTAAATTCCTAACAGACCATTTAATTGGGCTGTTTCTTTCGTCCAATTAATTGGGCGGTTTCTTTGGTAAATTAATTCTTGGAATTAATTGTTCGTTTCTTTTTTTTAATCGTTGCTTGTGCGTTAATAAAATAAGATTACCCTTATTTTATTTTGGGTGGAAGCTTGTGGCGTGGGGAGAATTTGGAGGAGAGCGTTCTTCTTCGGCGAAGAACGCGAAGAACGCCGGCCTCCGGCGAAGAACGCCGAAACCGCGGAAATCAACGACGCTTCTTCCGCGACGTTTCTTCCGCGACGATCGTTCCTTTCCAAGCGACGTTCTCCCTTCGGACGCACCTCGACGACAACGGAATCAACGACGTTTCTCCGGCGACGTTTCTTCCGCGACGATCGTCCTCTTCCGCGACGAACTCGCGAGCGACAACGCTTGAGGTAGGGGTTTTAAACCTTTTTAAAGTTGTTGATCTTTCCTTCGATCTTGAAGGTTCTTTTTCTTTTCGGCCCTTGTTTCCGAATCTTTTTATTTATTTTAAAAAGATTGTGATGGATTATCGTTCTAGAAAGGCCGATTGTTATCAATCTAATGCGAGGGGGTCGGGCCGCACAAACACGGCCGAACCCCCCCTCCTTTATTCTTGTTGTTTCTTGCGGATGGAGCGAGATGGCGTGGTGCCGTCGCACCACGCGGGAATCGTACGGCAGCTATTGAGCGGCGTCGTTGCGCCGCGCTGTGGAACGAAATCAAACAAGATCGAGACGCCTTCGCGCCACGCCGAGAAAGTCGATCAAGCACGCGACGTCGTCGCGCCGCGCCAAAGAGGCCGCAGATTAAATTAATTTTATTTTGTTCTTGAGCGCAGATTGACGGGCGACGACAAACGAGGCCGCAAGTTAATTTTGAGGCCTCCGCAGTGAAGGTCAGGTCCCGGGATGACCGTAGGCGCAGACGGGAAGCAAATCGGACCACCGGAGCGTCTCCGGTGGCCCGCGGAAGCCGGCGGCGGCGCGGGTCGCCGGCGCGGCAGCGCCGGCGGCCAGAGGCGGCGGCACCCCGCGGGTGTCCAGGGTGGCACCCCGCGGGTGCCGCGGGGCTGTCTGGCGATACCCCGCGGGTGTCCAGGGGGGCACCCCGCGGGTGCCGCGGGGCTGTCTGGCGACACCCCGCGGGTGTCCAGCGCGACACCCCGCGGGTGTCCAGCGCGACACCCGCGGGTGCCGCGGGGTTGTCAGGCGACACCCCGCGGGTGCCGCGGGGTTGTCAGGCGGCACCCCGCGGGTGTCCAGCGCGACACCCCGCGGGTGCCGCGGGGCTGTCAGGCCGCTCGGCCGAGCCGAGCCGGACCGGCCCTGGCCGGGCGGGGCCGGGACAACCGGGTCGGACCCGGTTCGGGCCGACGCAGGGGGGGGTCGGGCCGGGTCGGCCCGGACCCGGACCCCCCCCCCCCCCCCGTTTTCGGACCATTTTGGTCAAATTCACATATCCTGAGCTACGGACGTCCGATTGACGTGCCGTCAGCCGCGTTGTGTTCCTCTTAGTGAGACGGATCTTTTGGCATACTCCGCCCGAGGTTTGGACGCAAGTGGAGTACGGTCGGGTTGGTTTTGCCTTAAAAACCAACCGGGCCCCGGGGACGAGAATGCCAATAACTCTCAGACCGGGCGTCCGATCGACGCACCGTCTGTTGCGTTGAGTTCCTGTTTACGATACGGAACTTTTGACATCCTTCGCCCGACTTTTGGATACAGATAGTAGTGGCCGGGTTGGATCGCACCCGAAATCCAACCGGGCCCCTGGAACGGAAAAGATGATATCTTTCAGACAGGACGTCCGTTCGACGAACCGTCAGCGGCGTTGGTGTTTACGTTTAGTAACGGTCCCTATGAGTATACCCTATGGGAGTTCGGGGTACAGTTGAGATACGGCCGGGATTGGTTTTGCTCACGAAACCAACCGGGCCCCTGGGACGAAATGGCTAATAACTCACAGACCGGGCGTCCGATCGACGCGCCGTCTGTTGCGTTGAGACCCCTGTGACGAGGCGGTCCTTTGAGATACTTCTTCGTGAGACCTTTAGATACTTGGAGTATCGAACAGTAGCTCGTGGAGTGGACCCTCCCGGAGACGAGCGTGCAGAGTACGGAGACCGTGTAGCCGGCTGAGACCTGATGACTGCTTGACCGACTCGACTTGGAGTGAGTCGACTAGCCCAGTGGACGGAGCGCCCGGTATTTGGCGACAGACCCACGGCGGACGGAGCGCCCGGTAGTTGGCAGCAAACCCGCGGTACTCGACAGGAGGAGTACCTCAGTAGGCTATTTGGGTGAGCGCCCGGTATTTGGCGACAGACCCTCAGCAGACGGAGCGCCCGGTAGTTGGCCGCAAACCCGTAGTACTCGACAGGAGGAGTACCTCAGCAGTCTTAGGTTAGTGAGCAGTACCTCGGAGTCGTGACAGGACCACTGTACACTCTAGAGACGGAGCTCTTCAGTAGCTACGGTTTCGATAATGAAAAATCCTGGTTGAGCTGAGTCAATGAATCTTTGCGTTTCCTCATGATTGAGATGGGTCGCTTGATAACTTAGGTATATGTATGGGCATGTACCTGGGTGATGGTTATCCGTTGATTTCATTATTTTTGTGTATCCTTGTGATTGGATGGGCTACTTGATGACTTAGGTATATGTATGGGCATATACCTAAGTAGAGTCTGATGTTACTTCGTGATTGCTGTCTTTGCTTTGTGGATATCCATGTTGGATTTAGTGAGACCTTAAGGGTCTCGGGGTCCCTACTGAGTAGCTTATACTCACCCCTGCACGGGCTATGCCCGCACTTCGTTGTGTTGGTTGCAGACGACGGACAGCGCAGATCGCAGTTGAGGCTTGCGGAGCAGGTCGGTACCCGGAGGAGGACCACTGGGCGGACGTACCCGGAGTAGACAACAGGACCCGAGGAGTAGAGGAGCTATTTGTACCTACCCTTCAGGTAGGATCCGTGGTGGACGATCCAGGAGCTGAGCCATCTGTACCTACCCTTCAGGTAGGAATCGAGGAGGACGACCCAGGAGCCGCTTCGTTCTTCCAGCTGCTGTTTTTCCCATTCGAGTTGTACTTTACAGTTGGGCTTGTATTTCCGGCCCTTTTTCTTTTCTTCGCTTGTGTTTACTTTTCCGCTTGCTTACTCTGTGGTGTTTGTTTGCTTTTGTAATGGCAATGCCTTCCCAGTTATCGGGATTTACGCCATTGGTGCTAGTCGCCAGCCCCTGGCCTATGGAAGGCGGGCTTGGGGTAGTCACGGCACGGGCCCCGAGGTCGGGTCGTGACACATATATTATATTTTATTTATAGAATAATTAAAATTGACATATTTAACTTTTAATAACGATTTTATTTTTTATATATGGATATATAAGTGATATGATTGACTATAAATATTATTTATAATGATTAGAAGTTTATACACATCATTATAATTTATTTATAATTTTTATTCCTTAAATAATAAAATTTATTTATGACACAATTATGATGCTGTAATTTATTAATTAATAGAAGAATCATGTAAATGATACTAATAACATTAATGTAAATATAATACGGCATATTAATGACATCCACTAATTTTATAGATAACTTAGACATCACGGAGACATATTTTAGGTATTATTTCAAAGATATCATTTTGTTTTGATATTATTAAAATTGAAAATGATGAATAGTATTAAAATTGGCATAAATGATATTTTAAAACAAATACTATGATATTAAATGATATAAGAGTTATAAAAACACAATTTAAGACAAATAAGTTCTATAATATCAAATATATTATAATTTATCCAATTTGAATTTTTTGGAATTTTATAGTAATTATATTTACCCTATAATGTAAATAATACAAGAAGACACTCTAACAGTTAAATTGTTTAACTAAGGGTTATATCCAAAAGATAAGGTTAATTTTATAACCTAAATAGGCATACAAATTATTGTTTGTGAGGATTTAGTATGACCCTCTTCTTATCCGAGAAATAAATAACTTTTTATCTATTTTAAATCAAAATTAAATTTATATAATATTAATATTTTGAAAATTTCCTAAAGTGCCTCCAACCTCTTTTATAAATGGGAACATCTCCTTCTCTATCATTTACACAACTAAATCCATTTGTATTGGCCAAAACCTTCAAATTTCCTCTTCCAACCACCCTCAATACATCCTATAATCCATAATGTGGGCATAAATACATCTAAATTAGTCCTCCTATGAAAATAAAATGGACACACTCGAAGAAGGGGTAATTGTTGTACCAATTCAATTAAATTTCATTACTTCTTATAATTCCTCTTCTTATATAGTTCAAATAATATAGTAATAAATAAATCATATAATTTATGATGATAATTTATTATAATTATGTGTAACACATATTCCAATTTTACAAATCCTATGGAAAACAATATCACCATGGTTGTGTATATACAACTTACTATCTCCGCACCGGGATGTAAACTGTTTTACAAGTACACATTATTTTTATGGATATTATGATGAATATAATGTATATAATAAAAAATTATCACATGATATTATTTTTTTACAATTTATATTCTATCAAATTCCAAACCATTTTACAATTAAGTTAATGATAGTGTCACTCAAGCGTACGTACGGCTTACTGTCTCGCAGAAATGATGAGACTAGTCTTCCACATTCACCATTGAAGAATGATTATAAAAATATATATTATTAATTTCATTGAAATATATGATATAATAAGTATAATATTATACTATATATATGTATATATATATTATTCACTTCCATTAAATACGATAAGAAAATGGTAATAGAGGTCACTCATACGTACGACATACTACCACCAAGATTGGTGTATTCCATTTAATATATCATTATATTATTTCTATTTATATTAAGAATATATATGATATATAAATGAAATTTAAAATAATTGGAGTAATTAAAAATAATTAATTTTTCAATTCAAAATATCAAAAATTCTCTTACTATGAATTGTGGTATTTTTTCTAAAATCATTCAATTTTTGATGAATAGTAAAAAAATTGCATTATTGTTAAATAAAAGACATTTTCATTTAGATAACTATTTTAATTTAATTTTGTTTAAATTAAAAATATATAGTTAATACATTTATTAACCCAATTTTTTTTATTTTAATCCTTTTTATAATAGAATTAGATATAAAAATTTATTGAACTTTTATAACTACTTTTACCCGCCTTCCATCCACATTTTCTTATTAGAATTAAAAGTAATTTAACCGCTTATCAAAATTTAAATTCAAAAAAAGGACATACATGGTTGTAATAAGTAAAAAAATGTAACATAATACGATCAAATTAATATTGTTTGAATAGAATCCTTTTAATTTTAATCACCACTATTAATGATAAAAGGTGTAATTAAAGTTAAAAATTATATTATAATAATATAAAATTAGCCAAAAACTTATCCTAATTTTATTGGATAAGTGTTTTTAGAACCAAATCAACCATAGGTCTAAAAATTGATTCTTATTTAGTCATTAGTTTAAAATAGGACATTTGTTATATTTTATTTAAAGATGAGCTAAAATTTTCATATTCAACTTTTAATAACTATTTTATTTTTCATATGAGAATATAATAAGTGATATGGATGACTATGAATAGTTATTATAATATTATAAATATATATACATCATGATATTGTTTTTAAAATTTTTTGACATAAAATATTTAAATTATATTGTGACACAATGGTGATGGGGTAATTGATTTATTAATGGAAGAATCAAACAAATAATATTAATAATATTAAATTAAATATAATTTGACTTAATAAATGACATAATACAAGGTAATAGAAAAATTAAACATGTTATTTAGATATTATAATTTTTTTTGAAGATATCATATGGGAGTGATATTTTTAAAAATGAAAATATTGAATATTATTAAAATTGAGATAAATGATGTTTTAAAATAAATATTATTTTATTAAATCATATAAAAGTCATAAAAATATAAGCTTCGGCCAAGTAACATGGATAATTACAATGTTGTCATAAATGATCTAATTGGGGTTCGATTGACATTTTATAGTATATATACTGACAATATGGTGTAGAAATACTAGAAGACATGGTAAAAGTTAAACTGCATAACTGAGGGAAAAATCTAAAAGATAAGGTTAATTTTATGACATAAACATGTATAAAATTCATTGATTTAGGGGATATAGATTCATAATAATCTTATACTAGAATTAAATCCGTATTTAACTATTTGAAACTGAAAATAAATTTATGATAAAATAATATTTTAAAAATTTTATGTTCCCCTCACTAATATTGTAAAAGGGCACTTATCCTTCTCATTAATTCAAACCTCCAAAGCCATTTGGATCTGCCAAACCATAAAAATTTCTTTAGAAAACCTCCCTAAATAAATTTTTGAGGCTATACATTGGGAATAAATAAAACTTATGGAGTCCTTTTGTAAAAATGAAAAGAAGACATTGGATGAATAGACAATTGTTTTACCAATTCAATTCAATTTATTTTCTTCTTCAACTTCCTATTAATATGTTGTTTCCATAAAAAATAAATAAAATAAATCATCTATTATATTATGAAATTATTTTAATATTATGGTACAAATCGATTCTTATTTTCACCAATCATATGGAAAACAGTATCACCATGCTTTCATACTTACAACTTACCGTCTCCACACTGTGGTGTAAACTGTATTTCAAATACAAATTATTTATATTGGTATAATGATGAATATAAATTTTGTAAATAATTAATATAAAATTATATTATTTCATTACAATTTTTATTCCATCCAATTCCAAATCATTTAACCATTAAGAAAATGAAATCATCACTTGGGCGTACGTAGGGCTTACTATCACCACGACGAGATGAGATTCAACATCCACATTCACCATTAAATAATTTTTATAAATATTTATATTATTAATAAGTATATAATATATGAAAAAATAATTATACTTCTATAATATATATATATATATCATTCACTTACATACATTCAATGCCATATGAAAACAGAAACAATGTTCATATGTACATATGACCTACTGTCACCATTAACGGTATATTCAATTTCATATATATATCAATTATGTATATTTATATTCTGAATATATATGATATATAAATCATGTTATACAATACAGAATTTATTAAATCATGATCTATGTAATATGACCAAGAATAACATGTCAAAACATTCATGATAAAGAAAGTGATTAGTACCCGAAATGTTGCTTTAACATGGAAATTATTTATAAATGGGTATTATAATGCCAAAAAAGAATAATATATGATATAATGTGTATTATTATTATTCTAATATAAGATAATAATATGTTTAATACCATTATAAATGTGTTTGTTACACATATAGAGAGTATCATACCTAAAGTAAGGGAATTCCATCTCACATTTAATTTTCATGACATATATGTCATGTTCACAACCTATTTCTTGTGTGTGGTGTGTGTACTTCCCCCATTATATTTTATATCATGAATAAATTTATCTTACTATTATTTAAATATTAATTTGAAGATATTGGGTTTAGTAATTATATTTTCAAAGTTGTATGAGGCTCCTTGAATGACTAATGAATAATTTTATCCTCTATTTCTATAATCATGATATTATTTTACATAACTATTTATATGAATATAAAAGAATTATGAAGCATATTTTATGTCTTTTTTCATGTTAGTTTATTGTTTTTTCAAAAAATAACATTTTTAAGGTTTTATGTATGGGACACTTTTACTAAAACATCAATTTATAATTTTCAAAGATTTACTCTTCAACATAATTCTCATTAAGGTCTATGTTTTCAAAATTGTTTTAAGGATTTATTTAGATAGAGATTATTTATTTTAAATTTTAATTCCTTTTAAATTATTAAATTTGGTATGTGAAACATTCATTTATAAATCCCTTTTTAAATGTCTTCGTATATTTGTGTGTGGGGTTTGGATAAATTATTTCCAAGAAAAATAGGTAATAGTCTTATGAAATTTTAATAATTTTATAAGATTACCTTCATATATGTTCTCATCCTTGTTGGATTTTACGTTTAATTAATATCGATTTAATATGATAAAATTTTTCATATAATATTATAAAAATTATGATATGTTTGACAATGGTAGTGCTATTTTAATACTATTAATGGTTTATGGTTAGTGTATTTATATTTTGTATGCTTATTTTAATATAAATGTTCATATAATGTTGAACCCTTTTCATATGAGGAATGTATTGGACTTAGTAAGGGATGATTGGGGCCTATTATTTCCCTTTAAGAAATCAATAGGTATCATTATACATACTATATATAGACTCATCCCAAGTCCCTACTATTTATTTTCAGATATGGATTTGGCCTATGTCTCAACAATTTATTTTTAGATGTCTTGGTCGAGGCCTTGATGGTATTTTTTAGATGTCTAATATTATGTATTTCCTCGTTATGAGGTTTATTATTGATATAAAAAGTGATTATTAGACTAGTAGATTATCCATTTAAATGTTTAAATAGAATTTATTGATTCATTATTTAAATATTATGCTAAAGATAATGCTTAAATGGATTGTGGTTTAGTATTATACCTTGTATTAAAATTTTATGATTATTTATAAAAGCTACTACTATATTTTTTAACATTACTTAGTATCAGTGCTCACCCATTATATCTTCTTTTCTCAGGATTCCATAATGTTTTTTATGATTGTTATGTAGGGTGAAGCTAAAAGAATAATGGTGTTCTCAAAGGATTATCTATGTTGTATTTTATTCTTTGAATTTTAATATAATTTTCACAGATGGAATCTATTTTCTAAGATAGCTAAACCAATTGGTCCTTTGGTATTTGATTCCTTATAATCATGATAATGTATTAAAATAATGCACCGACTCTGGGAAACATGTTTTAGGGGACTATATTTGGTATTAAAGGATATTTACAAACTACCACAGAAATGAAATATATAAAACATTGATTATAAATCATAACCCTATGAATGACATTGAGGAAATGTCTTTTTATAGGATATCATTATTTAGATATGTTAATGGATAACTAGGTTATTTATATTAACTTATTGATTGAGATGAAGAAGATGTCATTTATATATCCTATAAAAGATTGGTCATGACTACATCATTATCATTAGTATTTCTTAACATTTTAATTGAGTATTTCTCCATGGTTTAAATCAGAATGATTATAAACGGAATTGTTATACTATTGATGATGAAGAGGATACAAAAAATTGAGATGAAAATGGTATTGAGGAATAAGTTATTTAATCAAATTTAATGGTTTAAGAGTGAAATGGAATGAGTAAAGTTATTTTGGATTTGGATTAAATAATTACTACATAAATGGTTCTATGATTATATGATTCATAAGATATATATATATATATGGATTATATAAGAGTACTTATTCTTTAAGGATTTGGAATCCAAAGATATTTTATTGAGGATTTTAAGGTGATAAAATACGTGTTGTGTTATAATAAAAGATACATTACGTATTTTGGAGAATCTGAATTTTTGAATGATTTTTGAAATTTAAGGACCTTTTTTGGATTGTGAATTTGGATGGAAGTATTTAGGTAATGTATAAATTGAAATTGAATCTATTGAACATTATATATTATTACTTAAGGATAAATTATGATTTATTGGAAACTTTCAGATAAAAATTTTGGGTTTCAATAAACATTTACAAGATTAAGGAAATACTTGAAGGCCATATGATTGATCAAAAGTGCATCAGGAATGAAAATTTAATTTTGAAAATTCATTTCTAGGTGTATATTTTTATTGAAAATAGATCAAAGAACAAGAAAACGACTAGGTTATGATTATGAAATTGAAAAAAATCAAGTAATTGATTATCTAAAAATTAAAATAATTCTTCAAAACTAGAGACAAGATCTAGAATCCCAAAAACATGTCATATAAATTTTTTCATTTAATAAAATGATCCCCTAGATCATTGAATATTTAGAGCTTTTGGATTATTAAATTGTTCCTCATCATGTTCTCTATCACTCTCCTTGAGAACCTGATGTATATATTTTTATTTTATTTCCATGTTTTCGAACATGGAACCTTATTTTGTGTTATCTACGGAGACCTTCATACTTCCCATTCTCTATTTTAAAATTGAGGTATCATTATTCTTCTTCCGATGTGGTATTACAATAATAATATTTTTAAAATTATAACACATAGTTATGGATTTTGAGTATGAATTGAGAGGATGAAATTTGTTGATGGAGGGGAGAATGTAACACCTGAATATTTCATTGAACAATTTATTCAATATCTTGTGTTTTAAGCAGCACTACCATTTTTTGTAACACGCGTGATTTATATTCTCTTAAACAACACTTCAGTGTTAAAATTATTTAAATGATATATTTATAAAATATCAATTAAAAATAGTAACATAAATTTTAATAAACAATTTCTAAAAGTAATCTATAATTTTTTCACATAAATAAAATATCTTTATAATGAATTGTATATGTTTTAGAAAAATAGTTATCTGTTTATAATTTCTATTTTATTAAAGGAACTATTTATTGTGTATATTTTTGAAAAATAATAAAATTAATTTTAGACACTCATATAAATTATATATGGGAAAATAGACATCATTATCAATTTTATATTATCCAAATTTGATTAGTGTGAATTTTTGTTCTTTTTCTGAAAACATTCAATTTTTGATGAATAATTGAAATCACTATGTTATTGTTAGAAACTAACTTTCAGATTTAAAAAATTATTTTACTTTAAAGTGATTTTAATGTCACAATATATAAATAATACATATATTAATGCAATTTAGTTCATTTTAATCATTTGAATTATATAATTAGATATAAAAATTCATTGATCTTTTTAGACCTCTTTTACCTGCCTTCTATCCACATACAGGGATTAACAATGAAAATAATTTTATAGATTTTGTGAATTCAATATTAAAAAATAGATATACATGGTTGTATTCTGTTTGAAAAATGTGGTCCAATAAGATCATAAATTTTTTTGTTGAATTGTATCTTTGGAATTTTAATTACCATAGTTAATGGAAAATATGGAAATTAAAGATAAAAATAATATAAAAATAATATAAAATTATCCAAACACATACACTAATTTCATTGTATTAGTGTTTTCAACTAAAATCATCTTGATATAAAAAAATATGATTCTTTTAAAGTCACATTGGTAAGGGAAGTACATTTATTATATTTTATTTAAAGAAGTGTTAAAAATGTCATATTTAACATTAAATACATATTTTATTTTTAATATGAGGTTATAAAAGTGGTATGGTAGACTATAAATAGTCTTTATAAATCAATAAAATTTATGTACATTATCATATTATATTTATAATTTTTATATATTATTTATTTTAATTTAATTGTGACACAATTATGATACAGTAAATGATTTATTAGAGGGAAAATAAAATAACTGAAATTTATAATATTAAAATTAATATATTTTTACTTAATTAATGAGATAAATTAATTTTTTAGATAACATAGATGTGTTTGTGACATATTGATATTATTTTTTCGATGTTATCATGTTGTTTTTAATTTTTCAAAAATGAAAATATTGAAGAGATATAAAATTGACATAAATGATATATTAAAATAAATACTACATTATTAAATGATATGATGTCATTAAAATATATTTTTCTTTCCAAATAAATTGTATATGGTAAAATATTTATAAAATTATCCAATAGGGCATAATATTACTTTATATTGTAACAATATTAACTTTGCAATATAAAAATACTAGAAGAAATTTTAAGAGTTAATCTTTTTAAATAAGTATTAAATCCAAATTATAAAGTTAATTTTATGACCTAAACATGTATAAAATTCATTTATTGAGGAAATTTAGACTCCTAATATTAAAATAAAAATTAAATATTTTTTTATCTATTTGAAATCGAAAATACATTTATATTAAATTATTATTTTAAAATTTTCATAAAGTTCCCCTCACCTCTCTTATAAAATAGAAGTTCTATATATCTTTAATTCACACCTCCAAAGCACATGGTTTGGATAAACCCGACCCATTTACTCTACCATCCTCCATAAATACAAACTATATGACATTATTTGGAAATATAGCCTTCCTATATAGTAATGTTATGCAAATTAAAAGGGGACACTCGAAAAAGAGGTAATTGTTTAACAAATTCAATTCAATTTCATTTCATCTTCTACTTCATCTTTTTATGTTGTCTTCATAATAAAGTAATAATAGAAATATATAATATATAATTATTTTTTTTACTATTATGTGAAAACAATATTCCAATTTTTATGGATCCTAAGAAAACTATATCACCATTCATGCGTATGAATGACTTACTTTTTCCACGTTGTGGTGTAACCTGTTTCACATTTACACTTCTTCAATGGGTATAATGATAAATATAAAGTATGTAAATAATAAATATAACATTATATTATTTATGTACTATTTATATTCCATCCAATTTCAATCCATTTAACCATTATGAGAATTATTTCATCACTCGTGTGTACGAATGAATTACCGTCTCCACGACGCGATGGTAGTCATCTTCCACATTCACCAGTCAAGAATGATTTTGAAAATATTTCGTATTAATATATATGAAATATATGACACAACAATTATATTGGTAATATATATATATGTACATATATTTAATTTAGTTACTTCTATTTAATGCTAAAATGAAAACAGAAATAGTATTCATGCCTACATACTACATACCATCTCCATGAACGTTGTATTCCATTTAATATATATATATATATATATATATATCTGGGTGTTTTGAATATTTATATTCTGAATATATATGAAATTTAAATCATTTTAAATATTTAATATGTAATTAAATCATGATTTATTTAATTCAATCAGGAATAAAAAAACAAAACACATAAGATAGAGAAAGTGATTATTGCCAGGAATGTTGCTTTAACAGGGAATATTGATTAATAAATAGGGAATATAAATCCATAAAATTATTATATATTTTATCATAAATATTATTATGATTCTTGTACAAGGTAATAATATGCTGTAAAACATTATATAGGAGTTTTAGACATATACAGAGAGTAGGAGACGTAATATAAGAGAATTCTACCACACTTTTAATTTTTCAAAAATATAATACATGTTCAAAACAAAATATTTTTCTATGGTCTATATAATTCTCCTATTGTATTTTATATAATTAATAAATTTATCTTAAATTAATTTAAAGATTATTTTTAAAGATATTTGGTTTATTAAATAAATGATCAATGTGGATGGAGATGCTTTGAATGTTAAATGAATTAATCCTCTCTCAATTTCAATATTCATAAAATTATATTAAATAAAAATTTATATGGATATAAAATAATTATAAAGAAAATTGTATTTCTATTTTTATTTAAATTCAAATGTTTTCAAAAAACGTTTTTATGGTTTTATGTATCTTTAACTAAAACGTCATTTTAAACGTTTTGTTGATTTTCTATTCTAAATCATTCTCATTAATATACATATTTTCTAAATGGTTTTAATGATTTACCTATATGGACATGAATTTTTTAAAAATATAACACCATTCTAAAATTACCAAGTGGTATGGGACACTTTGATCCAAAAATTATTTTTTAAATGTCTTTTTTTATAAGTGTGTGGCTTTTGAATAAATAATTTAATTGAAAATGTGGTATTTGTCTCAATAAATATTAATAATTTCATTATATTATTTTCATATATGTCAACATACTTATCAGATATTGTGCTTAACTGATATTTATTTATTATGATACAATATTCTAAATTTGGTTAAAGGGTTTATGATATGGTTTACTATTCATGTTCTTTTTTAATACCATTCATGATTACAGTTAATGGATAAAATTTAATATGATAGTTTTAATTTGAATGTGTGTCTTATGTTTCATCGTTTTTATAAGAGGAATTTATTGGAATTAATATATGATGTGTGGGGATGATTATAGCCTCTCAATACATTATTAGGACTTATGAGGAAAATAATATAGGGAATTGGTTGAGGCTTTACCCATTTCTTTTAATATACGGATTTGGTCAAGGCCTTAACAATTTATTATCAGTAGTCTTGTAAGATGCATCAATAGTATGTTTTGGATGTCCAAAATTATGCATTCCATCATTATGATATAATCCACTAATATTACATGGGATTATTTGAATAGTAGAATATCTTATGAATGTTTAAATGTGTTAAAATTATTTGTTATTTTCATATTATGATCAAGATCATGTTTAAAAGGATTAGGTTTTAGTTTTTTAGCCTTCCTTAAAATATTATTATACTTTATGAAAGTTTCTTCTATGTTATTTAAACTTACTAACAATCTGAGTTAACCCCTTCTTTTGTCTTATTTACCCATTATTCCATGAATTGTATTATGATGGGAATCAAAGGATAAGATAAGATAATAATTACATACTAAAATTATTATCTATGTTGTATTTTATATTTTGAATTATATTACAAGGATCACTAAAGTAATCTATTTTATAATACTGCTAGATGGATTGCTCTATAATGGATTTATTCCTTGTAATAATTCTAATGAATTAAAATAATGCACCGACTCTGGATAACTGTTTTTTGGGAGTTATGGTAAGTGAATTAGTATGTTCCGTCCTTTCCACATTAATATTGGTCAAATTCTTCACATCTCATCGACATTAATAACCTTGGTGGCCTTCTCTCCCACTTTAGAAGTATTTCAATATCTAGTTGAGGTAATTCACAAGATGCTTGTTCCCAGATTTTCGACATGTGGGTGGTTGGATCCTCTTTACTCTTTAATTTTACCCATATGATTTAATCTTTATTCATATCTTCTTATATATGTATCATTAGTAACATTATTTAAACTCCATCACTATATTATGGCCAAATCGGATGACTTATTCATAACTCATGAAGTCTCAGATAGCTAGATCTTTTTGAAGTTGTTGTTTTAAACAAAAAAATAAATAATCTATTTTGATATCAATGTGGATAAAAAAAACCAAATGTTTATCTTTCAAGACATGCGATGTTTCACACATAATACCTAAAAATTAACCTTCCATTTTCTTCAGCTATATAAATTTGTTCTTCATCATTGATTAATGAGTTCAAATAAATATTTATTGAGAAATGTTTTCGTAATGTTTTACCACTCCGTCATTTCTATTTCATAATTTGGCTTTGTGTTATATATCCAAACTCACCATTGATTGTCTTCTCTATATAAATGATAAATTTCTAGAGTCACGTTCTCTTTCTCAATACATTAGATCCCTAAAAAATATTCTCCAATGAGTAATACCACTAATATTTACCATGTGGATCAAAAGATAAACTAAATATAAGTGGTCATTTCAATTTAAAAGTTTCAATATAAAATTTATCCTTCATAGGTGATGGTGGATGTTCCACATAGTTCACGTTCTAATTCATACCTTGAAATAGAGGTTTACGTATTTCCATTCATTTTTGAACTCCACCTTCCAGGGAATTTGGAATATCTTTTGAAGAATCATTACTTTAACCCTCCTATGTATTGTTTCCCTAGTTTCTCCTAGTTCCCATCATTTTACAAAATATAGAAGGATTGAGTAAAACATAATTCATCTAATCATGAATAATGAAATTAATCTCTTGATAATTTAACACTAAAGACATATCTTATGGGATCCCCATATTTATTATTTTTATAAAATGATTATTATGAGATTTTTTACACATAAATAAATAGGTACTTATGGTTTTCACTAAAAAAATTTAATCATAAATGAAAAATTAACTAAATCATACATGCAATTTCATCTATTACAACCATAATTTTTCGTACATTACTAATTCATCATTTTTAATGATTGACAATATAATAGTTATATATTGAAGGAACAAAATTATTATAATCGAGAAAAAAATAGGATAATATATCACTAATATATATTTAAACAGTAACATTTAATTAATTCCCTCTTATTTATTCTAATAAAATCCTATTTTATCCTTAGTATATGACACCACTTGAGGATATACATCAAAATAATGGGATAACTAAAGCCCAGTAAGAGGATTAATAAGGACCAGAATCAATATAAAATGGTTGAGCATAATAATTCATATCATAATAATATAAAAATAATAAACATAATAAGAGAAACAATTGATAAATTCAGGGAACAAAATAGTTTATAATAAGGAAAAAACATTTTATTGTAGTCAAATGTTCCCCAAAGTTTTCAACAAAGATAGCATCATGTTTATGTATAACATAGGTTCATAATAATAACATAATCATTTGGGAAGAAAAATATTGCATAATTTTAATTTTTAATACACATTATATCTTGAGATACATTGCATTACACAATGAATTTGAGGTATATATAATTTTGGTCCCAATAGTTACATTAAAACATTTACAAAATCATGGGTACCACATATACTGAATAAAAATATTAATAATCAAAAACTCGATGGAAATGATTGGGATTTTAATAATTTAATTAATAATTATGTCATGAATAAACTTTGAATTTATAAATGAATACAGGAAAAAAATTATTTTTAATTAGCATAATAATTATTTAGTATAGTGAATGTAACTCAACACGAGTAAAACATGTGTTTTGGAAAGAAAATTCTTTTTCGAAAATCATTGTATTTGGATTTAAAATAAATGTAAATAAATGTATATCCTAGAATATTAAATTGAATAATTTTGAAATTATATTAATGGATTATTATAATAATTATAATTATTATATTTTTTTTGAATGATGTATAACCCAAAGAAAAATAGTCGGGTTCAAAAATCCCCTTACCTTGAATCCCACTTTCTTTCATCATATTTTCACAACATAAATAATAAACATAGATTTATTAAAATACTTATTCAAAAGTGAATTATGTTAATTTTTAAAACTATTAATAAATTATAATCAGTTTATTATATTACTTAATTTAATAGGTTATAGGGATGTTATTTTGATATAATGTTTTCCTAAAAAATCAATTTTTCTTCGTTTTTGATATTTTGTTCAACAATATTTCTATATAATTAGAATAAATAATAGATGATTAAAATACATATATTTGTACATTTATCTATAATATATAATATATTTTAACAATTCATGAGGTTTGTGATAATGAAATAAGTTTATAACATCCTCATTGGTGGTTAAACCAAACGTTATCGGGAATGATGTCCAAAGGAGGATAAATAGGTTTATAAATTATAAATACATCAAAAATATAAATTTAACAGTATGTTAATGTCATTAATATAATGTTAAATTACTACCTATATAATATTGGAATATTATATTAAATAATTAGAGAAATAGAGGAATATAATTGGAAAAAAATGTGGAGTTAATGAAAACATATCATTTTCTTGGTGTTGTTTCCTTGTACAAAACGAGAATCCCATGATGATTGGATTTGGATTACTCCAAAAATACTAATATATTATAAAATTAATAAAATATTATTAATTGAGAAGGTCTTTGTATTTTTTAAGATTCATAGGAGTGATTTTACAAGGGGAGATGGATGGGTTAAATATACTTTAGGAGTGGGGTATCTTGAGAATAATATATTGAATAAAATAATATATCAATTGTAAAACTTGTAATAATGAATTTTTTACAATATAAATCATATATAAATATATTATAATAGTTTTTAACTCTTTAAAAATCTTTATCTCTTTAATTTATTATTTTATTAAAAATGAAATTGGAAAAAAAGGAAAATTTGTTATTTTAAGTGATCAGTTCTGACTTTAGGGTCTGGGAAATGCCTATTAGGTTGGGAATTTAAGATTATTTTATTATAATGAATCATTATCTAAATAAAGTATTTTTTAAATCAGAATTTTATAGATATTATTAGGTCATTATTACATCATGAATGATGTAGTTTAAGACACATTGGTTGTGTGAAGAACTATATTGTACTATTCCACTATAAATTTATGTTTTTCAAAAAAATTATCCAAAAAATAACCTTTGAAAATTTCAACATGGTTATTTATAAAATTATATTAATTTTATCATAATAAATTTATAAAATAGGTAATGAATATTTGTAATATAAAAAATTATGATTTTTACAAATTATTTTTAAATAAAATTTATTAAAAATGATCTAATATTTTCATTGAGTTATAGAATCAAGATAATTATTTTTTGGAATAATATAATTTATATTTACATTAAATAATCATGAAAAATATTAGTTATACAACAAATTATTATTTTAAGGAAGAATTATAGTTTCAACAGTCTGTTTACTATTCTTAGTGGTCAAATTAATATTCAAACAGTCACATTACTATTCTTCGGGTGACATTACCACATATAAATATCTCTATATTATTTCACTCAATATTAAATAAAATTTATCAGAGTGTTATATATTTTAATTTTATAATATTTTTATCTGTTTTTTCCAATATTTTGTTTAATTTCTATATTGTTTGATGTTCGGTGATGATCTAGAAGATTAGGGCAATCCATATTTTCCGATTATTGATTTTTTTTCTTTTATATATTTCATCGAATTACAATGTTTGGAATTATAATTGGTTTTTAACAAAATAATTTGAAGATTTTTATTAATGAGATATATTTATTGGTTTATCTATATTTTTATGTGTATAATATTATATAGTATAATAAAACACACATTTAATTCAAGACATAAATATCATTAATTTACACTAAGATGTTACAATAATCATAGGGTTTTCTTAGAAAACATTAAAACCCCAACAAAACATCTTCATAAAAACATATCTTGTTTAACATTAATGTTAATAGTAATTTAATTAAAACAAAATATCATTATATTACATTTTGAAATCAAATGATTCCATTGAAAACTCATTAGAAAGCACAAGAAATCTATTTGGGTCCCTTGGGAAATCATATTCATTGAACCCTTATAAAAACCATTAAAACTATATTAAAAATTATGACTGAACTGAAACATTATTTTCAATAAAAAATAAGAATTACCCAATCAATTGGATTGTTATATAAAACTCCCCCATCATTGTGATATATATCAGGATCACTAATAATCATAACCTAGTTTGGGTTAACCCATCAAAATAAAAAAATCCAAAGTCTATAACACGAATGAAATGTATAAAATATTAATTTTAATACTCATAAAATATCCATTTAAAACCATAAGTATAATATGTTCATAAATTGATATTCAACATTCCTTTAAATCCCAATTTTAAAAGCTATAATTTCCAAAATAAAGAAAATTGGGTTTTTCTTTGAAGAACCCATTGAATCATGTAATGGAATAAAAAAATAATGGTTATGGTTTTGGAATTTATTTTGATCCTATATATGTTAAAATTGTGCAATCTGTTTTCCCTTTATAAATAAATAAAAAACATTTGGTATAAAATACTTAAAAAGATTCATTTTTAAAACATTTGGAATAAATTCAAAAGTTTCTTTTATAATTAATTCTGGTATATATAAATAAATCAATATAATAATATAATAATATAGATATGGAAAAACTTATTTAGAATATAATACATTAAAATATTTAAAATGAGGTTTTTAATGTAAACTATCAATTTTCATTAGTCCGACATGTCACATACATTTTTTTTCTTCTTGAATAAAAAACCTTGTTAACTATTTACTTTAGTAGGAATCATTATCAGGTTTATTATTAGTTTTATGTTATACAATACCATGTTATATTTCATTACTTAGTTAATTAATTCCATGTTTGATGTGTTGTTTATATTCGCCTCATAAGTATGAAATGATATTTATAATAGGACTATGATAAAAGTTGTCATTATTAAATCATCCCTACAATAATAATAATGAATTAATTAAAATTTTATACATTAAATAAACTTTTATAAATAAACATGAAATATGACTAAGAAAAACGAAGTACCTTATAATCATAGAGATGATTGTTTATACGCACACAAGAGTAATGAATCCATTTTACAATGATCCTTAGGAAATAAAGTTAAGTGTTATTTGATATATATAAAATTGAAGTTATATAATAAATTTCTTATAATATCTCTAAATATAATTATTTATATCATCTCTATGATGTGGTGGTGATGAATGATTCACATATCTTTATGGAGGTAGTAGTACACACATATACACGAACAATATTATCTGTTTCAAATGGATGGAAAGGTAAGATATTTGATGATATATTCTCTTAATATAATTAAAAATATTTCATTATTATCATATATAAAAATTAAACCCATTATTATAATCATATGAGAGTGGTGTGTTTGTAAAACTAATAACATCTAATGGTGAGGTGGTACTCTGATTCACACACAAATAATGGATTCATTTCCCATTTGATAAAAGATAAGATAGATATAGTTTATTACATTTACTTAATAATATGTTATTTTATTTAATATTTTTTTATTATTCTCCCATGGTTGAATTATATTTAAAGGAGGTAGAATAATAAATAAAATTTAAAAGAATGGTTAAGAACTATACCTCTCCGACAGGAAATATAATTATGATTAAACACATAAAATAATGCCGATTTTAGGAACCAAAAATTTTATATATGATGTGTGGGGGGATTTATGTATGTTTTTTTATCAGTATTAGCTTAACCAATATGTTTTTTATGTGGGAATAAAATTGGCTATGAGTTTCCCATTTATAAGGGACGATAAGCCATTCTTAGAATTTATTAAAAATATAAGTTAAATTTAAATTAATTATCAACAAAAAATAGATCCAAATTTATATAATTATAATATAGTATGATTTTGAGTCTATATCTTATTATCCTATAAATTTTTCTTGTTTATATCATCTTTACATCTATATCATTTCCAACCCTTCTTAAGTCTTTTGTCTATTATTGTGGTATCAAATTCTTTTACACAAAAGGAGTCATAGAAATACACAATAAACGAAAATGTGTCCCATAATTGGGAAAATATTTATATACAATAATATTCCATTCAATATTTTTTTATTTGATATTTTTATAAATTATAACACATTTATTAAAAATATTGTTTACTATAATATATTATTAATGTCATATTTGATCTATTTATTTAAATTGACATTCATAAAAATTAATAATATTTAATTAGAAAATAGCACATTAACACATCCATAGTAAATTATTTTTATCTATAAAAATCATGTTACACTAAAACTCAATCATATAATATTACATATATATTATTAAAAATTAATTTCGTCATATTTCTAGTTTTTTCAATGGAATCATACCAATATTGTGTAAGCATTTAATGTAATTATTTAATTAATTAAAAAATTACCGTGATAGTAAACCATTTTTATTTAAATTAAAATTTATAATTGAACAATATATATATTTTTATCGATGTATAAAATATTACATATATCAAAATCGTGAGAGTGACATTATTTTCTTTATTTTTACCTAAAATTTTATAAATATTAAAGTACAAGTAATGTGATAATAAATGAAAATATTTTAGAACTTTTTATAGTAAATTTAGAAACAAAACATAACTAGTAAAATAAGTAGATGTGTTATGGAATTTTTATGACTTTTCACATTATTTTTATCCCAATTTACTAAATTTACCAGTACTAAGCTGACAAATATTTATTATAGTTACTATTCATATTGACCAAAAATAAAAGGGAACTATTTACTAGCTTTGAACTTCTTGATTTTAAATATAGAAAAAAAAATTATGGGTTCAAAATTTTAGTTTATAATAAATTAATCTAATATTCAAACAAAAAACATTATGTAAAATTGTTTCTTCCAAAAAATGTATTTTTATTCCCCAAAAGAGTATATGTAATTAAATCATGTTTAAATATGAATAAATTTTAATTATTTAGATTATATATAATTAAGGAATAATAATTTTACATTGAGATTAAATTAATGTCACAAATGGAAATTTAAATTACTAATTTAATGAAAATAAATTATAATTGTATAAAATGAAAATTTTAACTATTCATTGGAAAATATATACATTTGAAAATTACCCAAAATTCACCCTAATATAATTTTCATATGATTATTTCTTTAACTAATTTCATTGTTTCAAATTAAAATTATATAATTTAAAAATATATCTTTCAAATTATACCATACAATTCATAAAAACCTAGTTTTGTTAGAAATCATTATTTTTTTCATTTGAGTAAAAAATTTCCAAAAATTCATATAATGGATATTACACTATAAAATCAAATTAATAAATAATAATAATAAAGGATAATACTTTTTCTTAAAATTTCTTGTGTTGATACATGTTCCATCTAGTGGCCATAGTTCTTGATAAACTAGTTCTAGATATAGATAAATTCATATCACTTTATAGCTTGAGTATGCCTAATTCTTTTCTAAATACAACTCTTTTTTTATATTATTAAATTTGGTAATTCATATTTGTATTGAATGCTTAAAAATCCTTTGTAATCTCACTTTTTGTTTATGTTTTAATTAATATATTATATATAAGTGTTTTTTAGTAAATCCCATAAGAGTTTCAGATGGATATTCACATGGTATTACATACGTTGGGATACATGATGAAGTAAATGATAAATTTCAAAATGGTTTTTAAAAAAATATCCAAATAATTTTTTTTGATATTATTTCAGACATTATTAGATAATACAATGTATAATGTCAAATTTAACCAAGTCATTGATTATTTAGTGGAAATGGGAAATTAATTGGGATATTCCCTAAATACTTACACATTTTATGTGTATCTCGATATATAAAATGATAAAATATGTTAATATCATAAAGAACAAATATATCAATAGTACACTTCTATCTTGTATATCATATCATATAAAATATTTATATCATAGTGGGGTTTATTTGTAGCATATGATTAATATAGAATTATAAAGGATATGTAGACTAAATGTAGTGTAAACATTAGAGTTATTTTCCACATGGAATATATTTTTTTGTTAATTTTTTATAAAATTAAATGATACGGGGTGGAAATAATAAAGTAATACAATTTTTAATTGAACAAATAAATCATTAGTAATGAATTTTGTAACACATGAGTATATTCTATAGTCACTCATGAGTATCTTGGGGGGCTATAAAAGGTGGAAATCCCATTAATAATTATATAAAATCACTTGGGATAACCCTTTATAATTATCTTACTCTTAATTCAATATATGGTTATTCATAATCCTTTCCCATGTGAGGTATAATAATACCACATATGTTGATATAATCCCCCCAAATAACTAAGTCCCATTTAACCCATAGACACACCATCGAAGGTGGAGAAATTCAATTGTCATTAAGGGATCATCATTAGACAACAATAATTGAGAATTATTGTAGAAAATGTAGAGAAAATGGCTAAAATAGTTCTTAATTTTATTTTATATATGTTTTTTGTATCAAATGTCGTAGAAAATTTGGTGTAATTTATCTATTTGACTCTAATGTGTTAAAAAAGTGAGCTTTAGACCTAATAAACTGTATAATTATTATATATAATGTCATAGATCATAATATTAAATTATAATAGCAAAAAATTGGACTATTCATAGTGTACATTATGATATATCCATATGAATCATATAATAAACATGTTCCATAAACAAATTAGTAGAAAAATGAGTTGATTTAAGGATGAAAATGGATACGAGAACATTTGTTGGATTTTAGGATCATATCATGTCCAAAATACTAGAAAAAAACATATAAGTTCATGATTTATCATTGGAAAATCAACATTTAATGAATAAATGAAATATAAAAAACATTCATCGTTAAAAGAAATCTTTATATTAATAGAATGTGTTTGAGGAAGATCACCTAAAGAGATATGATAGACTATAACCTCCATAGGTAGTACACCTGACATATAAATCCACATATGCTCTGAGAAGACACTTAGAACACTACGATGTATCTTTTTTTAAATAAAAATGAATAACCAACCATAAAGGGTTCACTATATTTAAAAAGTCCAAGTAACACACCAATAAAAAGGGGGTCCAATGGATTTTAATATACATCCTTCATTTAATGAAGGTACTCAACCATTGTATTAACATCATAACAACTGACATAAATTACCCATAACTCATAGTTATTGGTACATATAATCATTTGAATGGTTTAATTGACCAATGTCTGTTTTTGAATGCATAAATGAATCATTTTGATGATTCATAGTTGAAAGTAACTATTTGGAAGACATTTTAGTATCCACTTACTTGATAAAAAATATCATAAACATATCGTACACAGTTATAAAGCATCTCTTTCCCTTAATGATTTTCCCAGACTAGATATTATGATATGCATCACAGGAATTTCATGGCATACAATATTGGTAAATTTTAAAATATGGATCTCCAATTTTAGTGAATATTTAATACTTAATTCTAAATTCTTGTCCCTCTCCCAAATCACTATTTCACGTCCTTTATATTCCACTAAGATGTAATATCATAACCTGGGAATGATAGATAATCCTTTATGAAAGTAAGATGATTAATATAATCTCATGGATATTCCATGGAGGAGGGAGTCTGATGGATACCTATATGTGATATTTATCAATAATTTTGTTAAATATGAAGGCTCATACATCTACACTGGTAGTTACACACTATGTTCTTCATTTTATGTATAATAAAAGATTCTATTTTATACATGGTGATCTTGGGATTTATTGTTTTCAATTGCTTCTACTGTACGGGCTGAACATTCGTTGATCCCTTGAAACACAAAAATTGTATTAGAGTGTCAAAATTATTCAAATTTCAAAGAATCATGTTTACAAATTATGAAATATGTTGGTATACTATATATCATATTTTCAATCATATGTAATGATTAAATTTTTGAAATGTGTATGGTATTATAATATATAATATCATAGCCTAAAATCTGATCACGTTGTATCATAAGAAATATTTTATCAAATGGAAAGGTATAACTCTTAGGTTTTTTCATTTCATAACATACATCATGGGTTTTCATAGCCTACAATAGATCCAACCAATATTATAAAAATTGGGCAATTTATAATTCTGAAGATATCAATATGTGTCATAAATTATGATTATAACAACACCACTGTGTTTCTCTTTCATGGACTACATGCATCTAAATATTAGTCAATAATGATAACATTAGATTTTACATACACATAACCTAAATTAATTACTTTTAGACTTTTCACCAATTTCGTTGATTTATCTTATATAGCTCACATCATACATAGTGATTAAAAAATGTCGTTAGTTTATGTTACATAGGGCATTATGGATTATCACAGATGAAGATATCATTCATAATATAAAAATAATACCACTAAAATGGTGTCTATATCCATTAAATATTAATAATATATTTCTATTTTCTTATATTGTTAAATATGATATATGTAACAACCCCGACTCTAGTAACCAAGAGCCATTGGTTACATTTTAACATGTTCATCGATAAAAGAGGTCTAATCCCAATGGAGTGATCAATTTAGTGGTCTAAGAGATATAGATACATACATGATAAACATTTCGCATTAAAGATAATACATAAAATAGATTTAAGGAAAACATCCATCTTTCTTGAAATCGTTTAATGAATTCAGTATCATATCCTTGGTAGATTAAACAAAATAAGGGTAAGGTCAAAAGCTCAATAACGGTTATGTATAGTAGAAGCTATCATAAATGAAAAACTAATAATAAATATGGAAACATAAATAACATAACTCACATTCCACTTAATCAATAACTTAACTACCATTAATCGATAAGGAATAATCAATATAGAAGTTAAATAATTAAACACGCATGAGATTTAAATAAATAAATGAGAAAAAATGAATATTTGGATAATATCATTGTAATAATATAATGGATAATATTAACCATATTATTGATGAAGGAAATTATTAATATTGGAAATCAGGATCCCATACATCAATATACATATATTTTCATAACCCTCATATAAGATAGTATAAAATTATGTGTAAACACTCATTTAATTTTTCCTAAATAACTTCTCAAGAGACCTGAAGATGTTTTGAGGGCCTGTATTTGTTTAGGCATCATCCGAAAATACATTTTGAAATCATTTCATGTATATAATATGACCAACTTAATTCATGAACAATATTCATTTTTAATAAATTTCCATACTGAGTAAAGAATACAAATCTATCAATATTTCATTAGTTAATCAAATAATATTTAAATTAAATATGTTATGTAAAAATGGTATATGGTTTAGGAAATAATCATATCCATGATAAAAAGAATATGGATATTTAATATAAATGTAATTACCAAATATAATTATTATATGAAATTTTTTATCCCAATAAAAAGATAACAATCACAATATTAATAAATATATTAGTGGTGACCATATATTCATTGATAATATTGATTTATGAAATAAAATAATTTCATTTGATAGAATAATGTAAATTTAAGTGAAATATTAAAATAATATTTCATAAAAATGACTTTTAATTAAAACTATTGAAAATCTATAGAATAAGCTAAATTTCATTAAAATGGTTATTGTGGCAGGGAAGTCAATTATTGTCATATATGTAAATGACATTCTTTTTAAATGTTTATAATAAAAATACCGTTTAAAATATTAGAAAGTATCCATTAAAATAATTTTTAAATTCAACAATATCCTACAATTTACTTAATAAATTAGTTGAGTAAATAAATGGAATTTCATAAAATTATTTTAAAAAAAATTACATAGGAGAAAAATATATCAGATTTAAGGAGAAGTAAAATCTATTTTACATTTAAACATTTAGTTTCTTCATTAAATCACCAATGAGAAAAAAATTTGGAATAAAATATGGAAACTCATTAACATTATAGTTTATATAAAAATTATTAAATATTATGATGGATAAATGGTATGATTCCTTTAATGAAAATAAAATGCATTTCATAATAAAGTGTGATTGTAAAATAGATTCTTACCTCTTTGGTGACATTCCAATTATAACACCATGAGAGAGTCTACTTGAATTGAAAAAGTAATAGTCATGAATAAATTGGTATTCATGTTAAATACATGAAATGTTCTGTATATATACAAAATAAAAGTGAATATGTGAAAAAAAATATGTCTAATTGGAATGGAAATTGAGATGAAATGCCGTATAACTATTTATAAATCACTATCCTCAAGAATGAATAATGTCAAATAAAACCTTTAATACCAATAAAACAATGGTAATTAAGTATATTACATATAAATTGGGTATTATTTAAACTATATAATATAAATTATGAGTTTAATAATAGAAAATGTCCCAATAACGGAAAACTGATACCAAATCCCTTAACTCATTCTTCTATTTGTTTTAATTTGATTTATCATAATGTATAATTGTTTAAATCATGTTATTAATTTACAACAGAACCAATTTAATATTTATAATATCATATATAATAAATTTATATAAAATTATCACATATTCATTAACAATATTCAATTTTTACCCTTGTTTTGGTTGTTAATGGTCTTGTTTTCTCATTCTTGATTGACATGAATGTTTTGTCTTTTTTTATTAGGATATGTATACGTCATAAAAATAATAATTTTAATATTAAAATTATAATATTGTTTCATTATATACCATTTTAAAACAATTATTTAATGTTTGGTATAAGAAAATGAATCACATTATTCCATTAATGGGTTAAAGGGTAAGAAATTGGATGATATATTAACTTTATTAAGCCTATATCTTATAATATTTAACCAATATATACAATATTTCTTTCATTTTAACAATCGGTTAGATTTCTTAATGAATGAATATTAAATATTTTTTTAAGTTGGTTTCCAGCCACACACATGAGTGATGGTTTTGTTTCCCATTTTATATATTAAAAGATGGATTAGGTATTTTGAAATAAAAAAATTTGAATCTAATTATATGTTATATTCTATTATTATTATATTTTTGGATTTAAGATATAATTGAAGGTGGTAAAAAATAATAAAAAGTAAGAGTCTCATTAATACGATTAAATTTTCTTAGATAATCCTCCTTGATATATCATTTTATTAACCATAGGGTTGGTATTTTGGGAAGAAGATCAAATATACATCGTGGATAAGGATGTTAGGGATACATCGTCAATGTTTTGAAACATACTTTCAATCTATCCTTCATATTAAGGGAGAAATGTTATACTAATATATAATTTAGAACCCACCTATTTTTTAATGCCCTTGATAAAATTACATGTAAATATGGGATCATAATTAGATACAATATAGAGAGGAAATCGGTATAGCATTCCAATATCCTTGTGGTATAGTCAAGAAAGGAAATTGGAAGACATAGTATATCGAATGGAAATAATATATATATATATATATATATATAAATTTAATAGATCAAAAATGATACAAATATCATTTTTTAGATTTCATTATAATCTCACAAAAAATCGATAGATATATTTTCCCAATTCTACTCTAAAACTGGAAAATGATAAATCATACAATTTATTAATTTCCCTTCGTATTTAACCTGTCTAAATATAAAATATTTTGTACTAATGTTAGAAATTACTCTTCTAATTCCATCCCAATATAAATAGTCATAAATTTCTGATTACATGTTAGTGTTACATGGATAAACATAAAATATTGTGTTATTTGGTTCTCACAAAAAATATTTCTTCAATTGGGAATCAAAAATAACAAAAAATCTCTTTTAAAATATAATAACAACTTCGACTTTAATATTATATTCAATGAAAATATCCTTTTAACAAATACTATATTTTTCTATAAAACACAACCATCCTTCTATGATTGCATAATTCATTCTGAAAAAGATGAATGTAATGATACATGAACCAAAACAGAGGATTTTTTTAGGCACATAATTTCTATGAAAAAATTCTTCAAATTGTTTTCCAATTGGTTATATTCCCAAAATAACATAGTTAATGTACTATTATCCATCTAACTCAATGAATCAACTAATTGTTTGTGATTTTATAGGATAGTAATGTATCCGGGAGTCAAAATCCATTAACAATTAAATCCATCTTCAATGTATCATGTTCAACTATTTATTAGTGAATATATGCATTATTGATTCATGATAAGTATATATTTAAAACTATACTCAATATAACTGTTTTCGCCAAATTTTCAAATCAGACACTAAAATTTATAGTTCAAGGTCATGAGTATTATATTATTTTTGAATAGGTTTTCATTTACGTCAAGAAAAATCAATTACATAACCAATATGTAACAGAACAAAACATGTCCTTTAAATGAATCATTACTTTTCATTAAAACTTCTCCATTTCTATATATATTGACCGAAACTATAGAATTCACTAATACTCTATTTATTGGATGAAAAAAATCATCACACTATTTTTTCCAATTGAATTTACCTCTTTTTTTTGTTAACTTATTTTGCGGGAAAGATAAAAGGGAAGCATTTTTAACCAAACCACCAATAGTAACCCAATAATCCAATAAAAATTTGAATCTCTAAGACATTTTTTAGTCATAGACATAATATAACAAATTTAATTTTAATAGGGTACATAATTATGACATATTTAGAAACAGTATTCCATAAGAAAAAAATTTCTTGCCACCAAAATCCAAACTTACTAAATTTTACATATTTTTTATTTTATTTTATGTGTTGGAAAAAATCCATATGTACCTTTAATTGGAACAAATTTTTTAATTTAATTTGTTCTGATTGAACTATTCAATAAGGTCGGTTTTAATATTTATATATCATCTAAAAATATATCAAAAGGAAACTAAACTCCCCAATAATGTATAATAACAAGAAATTCTTTACTAAATACATCATGTTATTCCTTCAAAAGGGGGTCATAACATACGTGAACCAACTCAATATTTTAAAAAATATGTCGAAGATAACTTTTGTTTTCATATTTTAATATTTTCTCAACTGTTTGATATGTTATCAATAGTTTGAAATCATTATTTAATAAAAAATGATAGGAATTATAAATGAAAATTATATATCTATATATTCCTTCATAACATGGTAAATATAAATTATATACAGACATATAATAATATCAAATTATTCAAGGAGAAATACAATAATTATTTAAGGTATATCCTTTCCCTATAAAACAATAGAAATATTATAATAATTTATATTTTCATTAATATTTCACCCCGTACATATTTACCATATGATATAGATTTAGTTTTTTAGGTCATTGTTTAAATTTATTTGAAAAAATCAAAGAAAAGAGTCTGTAGAACGTGAATAAACCAAGACATTGGAATAATATGAATAAATATGTAATGTACTTGAAACAATATTACTGGATAGTCTAACATCATTCTTTGAATTCTAAAAGTATTTATCCATGCTTTTCTATTTTTGATCTATAATATTTCCATTTTTATTCCTATCTTTCGAAAATTACCGACCTAATGACCCATCATATTACAATTAATGAAACTTAAAATAAACATTTCATTATTTTACTGATCATTTTTTCTAGTCAGGGGCCACATATCCAAACATTCTACATTAGAATAAATTCATGTATTTTATTTTACATTATCCAAGGAGTTTTTTTATCACACATATCACAAGTTGTAAATATTACCTTCATACATCCAGATATTTTTGATGGGTGAATCCCCATTTAATTCCATATAGACTTTTTCTTCCACTTGTCTTCTTTTAATATGTGATCATCAATAAAATCCATTTCTACCTTCTCATAATATAGAACAAGTATCTTCTAATTTTTTCATTCACATGATTCTATTTTCCATTTATATAATGTATTATATCCTATGTAAATATGAATAATATTACTATCATGATTTGGGATACAATTATGGATGTATATTTCTATGTATCAGATGTTTGTTTTCATAAATAACCAATACATCATCCTAAATCAACCTCAATCACAACAATTTTTTTACATCATATGTCGAATAACCATATGAAAATATTTCTCATGTAAAATATTCTTAAACTCACCAAATTATAATGTTTAAATCACATTAGAAACTATTTTTGAGATTCATAACCATTGAAAACCACTGCTCACATTCACATTCAAAATTATAGTCAGAGTTACCTTTTAGTTCTTGGAAAATTCCATGACCTTGAATATCATTTAAAGGTATTTATTATACCCTCAACAATGATGGGGTCATAGGATCCCATGATTATTATAGGGTGTTGTTTCATGAAATGATCCACAAAAGACATGTTAGTCTATGGTGAATGTGGTAACTCTATCCCATGGATACCACTACCATTTATAGCCTCTATCAACTGATCCATCCCAATAACAAACATCTCTACTCTAATTCAAACCATTCCAATTTACATATATAAAATTATATTTTCCTCTTGGTTAATTATTACTTTAGATTAAATTTTTTATAATATGGAAAACCAAACATGAATAGATCTAGTTTAGATGAAGAAACAAGATAGTCTTGAAATAGAATATCATTACAGCCAAAAATTAGAATCTATTAAGAGTATTTAATTTAATTATCCTAACCTATAAAATTATTTAAATTGACCTAAGATTTCTTTTATAAGGAACATATCCTTATTCATCACATAATACAATTTTAGTCAAGTATTAACTAGATTAAATTTTGAAAATATCTTTTGGATATGGTTTTTAGATAATTAGTTAATAATTCCTAAACAAAACATTCATACAATACATTATATAAACGTCCTTTTATTATTCATCTTCCCACAACAAAAAATCATTTATAAAGAAATATATAACATTATCATGAAATATCCTTAGGATTTTAAAAATGAATTCTTATTTTCTTTTACTCATCCTTAATACCGATGAAAGCAATTTTTAAATATGGGATGAGCGGAAAAGGCCAATACGATAAAAAAATAAGGGAAATGGCAGTCCATTTTAATTCTGTGATTTTATAAAATTATTTGTCATTTAATATAATAAAATTACAGATTTAATAATCATTTACATTCACATGAAATCTTCTTTACTGCATTATGTTTTTAGTAAAAAAATTTACAAGAAAAAATAAAGGTAAAATAATAATTAAATTTTTTTTTCTTACATAACTATTGCATCATTTTTAATGATTAAAAACATAATAGTTATAAATTTTAGGATCTAAAGGTTTTTTATCTTGTAAAAATTATGATCATACATCACTTATATATATTAAAACCCAAATATTTATTTAATGGATTCTTCTTTATCCTTTTAAAATATAACATTCTCCTAAGAATGTGTAGTCACATGAGAATATAAATCAATTAAAGGGGTGAGGTAAAATCTCAATAAGAGATAGAATGGGGGTTATGAATAAATATAACATGGAAGATCATAATCATAATCAACATATTATAAGAATATAATAATCATAAAAATCTTATGGTAATCATTTGATAAAGAGATGGAATGTTTCAATACATAAAAATGAAACATTATTTCATAGTGGTCAAATACCACACATATTTGTGAACAAATATGGAATCTTTATCACATATTACATTTGTTCATAATCAAAATATCATCAATATTGGGGAAAATGATATAATCATGTTCATGGATAATACACATTATCTCCTGATGTATAACAAATTACCCAACGAATTGGACGAATATATAATTTTTGGATAACCCATCACATCAAAATAGTATCAAAATAATGCATTCCATGTGGAACATATAATAATCATAGTCTTGTAATAATCCAAATAAAGGAATGTGTTTGATACAGATATCATAAGGAATGATTTAATTAATAATATTGTGGTTCCCAAATGAATAAGGGAAAACATATTTTGAATTAACATCATTATTTTTTAGTGAATAATAAATAACACAAGAGGAGTAAAATTTGTGTTTTAGAAGAAAATGTATTTTTTTGAAAGTCATTGAATTTTTATTAAAAATAAAGGTGGGAATAATTATATCCCAAAGAATAAAATGGTATAAGTGTTAATTATATTTTTGGAATATTAGAGTTATATACATAATACTGTTTTTGTGAAATATGTGTAATCCAACGAATGTAGTTGCGTTTGATAATCCCCTGACCGTAAATCCAACTTTATTACTTCACTTTCATGACTCCTAAATAATAAGTTTACATTTATTAAAACAATGATCCAGAATTGAATTATTTTAATTATAATGACTATTTATCAATTATACTAATTTGATTATATTTACTAATTCTCTTGGTTATAGGGAAATCATTTTGATAACATGTTTTCATTAATCATTATTATTTTCTTCGATTTTAGTATTTTGTTAAAGGGAGTTTTTACATAAGTATAATAAATTACTAAAGTTTAAAATAAAACTATTTATAAATTTATACATATTAAATAATCAATTATAAACATCCCTAGTATTTTTTATTATGAAATAAGTTTCCAAAGTCTTCATTGGTGGTTAACTGGTTGTTATTGAGAATGTTGTCCAAAGGAGGAGAGAGAAAGTTATAAGATATAAATAATTTAAAAATATAATTTTTAGAGAAATTTAAAATCATTAATATAATTTTATTATATATCCTAAATAATATTATATGATTTTGTTTTAAAATTTATATAAAAAGAGAGGAAGATAATTAGAAAACAAAAAGGAAAGTTGATGAAAACATACCATCTTCTTGGTGTTGCCTCCCTTGTACGACCCTTGAACACCTTTTTTATTGGATTTTGATTAATCCAAAACAACCCTATGTATTCTATGAGTAATAATATTAGAGTATTTGGTTAGTAATTTTTTTAAATTTGTGAGAGGATTGGTTTTCCACGGGGTGAGAGAGGGGTTATTTATACTTGTACAGAGGGGTATTTTTTTAATCAAGATATTATATCAAAGTTCAAAATTGTAATAATTAATTTTTTAAAATATTAATCATATATAAATATAATATATGGTTTTAAATACTTTAACATATTTTATAGACTAAATCAATTATTTTACTAAAATGGAAAGTGGAAAGTTGTTATTTTAAGGGATCAATTTTGGCTTTAGGTTTGGAAATATATTTTTTATTTTTGGAATGTAAGTTTATTTTATTTTAATTTCACATTTATTAAATTACATTGTTTTTAAAAAAACATCATGTTTTATCAGACATTAGATCATTATTAAATCATGAATTATATAATTTAAGATACACTAGTTACATGAAAACTATATTTTTACTATTCACCCAATGATTGATGTGATTTAGAAAATTACTATAAAATAACACATGACAAATTTTGATTTGATGATTTTAAAAATCATATTATTTTGATAAAAATAATAATTTTCATGGAAAATTTTATTTTTTAATATAAAAAATAATGATTTTTTAGAAATACCTCTTAATACAGTTTATTAAAAATGTGTTTATATTTCCTTTATATTTTTTCATCTTAATATTAATTTTTTCATATTATAATATTTATTTTTTATTAAATTAATCATGATAAATATTATTTATATCAAAATTTATTACATTCTAGTTAAATTACTTTTCCAATTTTAAGGATAATATTCTCAATAGTCACGTTACTATCACAATGGTGAAATTAATATTATGATGGTCACATTAACTCAAAAAAACACCTCTATATTATTTTACTAAATATTCATTAAAATTAATCCCTAGGTTAAATTTTTCCTTTTTCATGGATTTATTTTTTATTACTATTTTTTTCATTTCTGTAGTGTTGGCTACGAGGGTGATGATCCTAGAAGATTAGGGCAATCCATATTTTCCATATTTTGATTTTTGATTTTATATTTTATATACAATTATAATGTTTGAAATTTTAATTATTTTTCTGGATGACAGTTGTGGCGATATTATTTGTTGGGATACAATTCTGTTTCATTCTCTATTTATTAATATACATAATATTGTATTGTTTAATATAACACACAATTAATTCAATAGAGAAATATAATTTATGAATTTTGGGTTGTTATATTCTTCCCAAATTTAGAAATTTCAATCCCCAAATTCCAAACCATATTATATGTTGATAATTAGTGATATAGATTCTATTTATTTATTTCATATGGTTCCCATGTTTCCACTTTATACTTAGGGTTCCCCTAAAAAACATTGACACAATGATTTTTCTTGTTCCACAAAACAATATTTCTACTATCTATGATCATCACCAGTTGCTCCGAAAAAGATATTTCATTTTTAGTTTCCCCAACTTCATATTTAGAACATGTTAGGGGTCATGTATATACATCCTATGGAGAGATTAGTGGAACAATTAATGAATTGATCCATAATTATTGGGATCTAAATAAAATTAGAAACATATCTTATGAAATATGTAGAGAACCAAAATTCCAATGAATTTTTTTTAAATACATGGAAATTTTATGAGTCTACAGTTTTGATGACGCTTGATTCTAGGGCCTGGTGGGCCAGGAATCAATATCTGATGTTTTTTTTCAGGTGCGTTCAGTAAACGTACGAGCGTATTTTTATAAATTTTTAATGGGTGCTCGGAATTGAAATATGAGGGTAGCATTGAACTCGTAGTGCCTGTTTTTTCTTAAGAAAACTTTCACCTTGATGGCGGTTGATTGGGTATGAGAGTTGGTTTTTGGGTTTCACGTGGATTAATAAAATAAAATAAGTGAAAACTTATTTTATTTTTGTGGAACCCTTGCCATGTGGTAAAGTGGGATAAAGCTGCACATGGGAGTTAGTGGTAGGAATGCCACATCCTAACCTCCCATGGGAGGATAATTGGGGTGGGGACCACCCAAGCAGCATAACCTCCCTTGAGAGGTTATGACGTGGGGTCCACACGTGGCTTAACCCCCACTATTTAATGGGAGGGGATGAATTATTTCAACTCTCCCTCATTAATGAGGGAGAGCCTATTGGTATCTAACTCCCTTATTAATGGAGGAGGATAAAACCTCCTCCAAACCCACATTTAATTGAGGGAAACCCCCTGTGTCCCTCTTCATGTTTAATTAGTTGGGGAACACCCGGGCCTCTAACCCCACCTCGAAACTCCCAAAATTTATTATTCCAACCTCTCGTGAAATTAATTTGATGGAGCCTCTCCTCTTTTTGTCAATTTCGAATAATTGTGCCAACGTCGTGAATTTAATTAAGTGGGGCCCACATAATTAATTCATGCCAACGGGAATAATTAATTAAAATCTATTATTTTTTCATGTTTATTCTCTCTTTAGTGGAGAGATTGGGAGAATAGAAACCTCCAACAAAGAACGCAAAGATTGTGGTGATGACGCTTCTTCCTCGGCTTCTTCCTAAGAACCCCCATTCCGACATGGGATCTCTTTGAAGACTTTTCTTCCTTCCTCTTCATCATCAACAGACTGATGCACGAGATAAGCAGTGGAAGCGTACGACGAACGACGACAACATCGTCTTCCCCCACGTTGAACGAATTCCTGACAATTAAAAAGCTTGGGGTGTGTTTCAAGTTGTTTAATTCTTTATCCTCTCAAGTTGAATCAACATAATGAGCCGCTTACTATCATTCTAATGTGGAGAGTTGGGGCCGAACGAACACTGCCCGACCCCTACACAACCTTTTTGGTTTTGGAACCTTGAGTCAATGACGAATTAACAACGGCATGGCAATGAGGTGATGGTGACGAAGACAAAAAATAAAGGTCATGAAACCCATGACCTCTGTGAACCACGCCGCCAGCCGAGTGGAGCCCAACCGTCCTATCCTCACACTTCTTGGCACGTGCCCCATCCGAAACCGCGGCCTTCCTGGCCCACCGGTGTCATGCCTGCACACCCCGCACGCGGCCGGAGGGCCCCGCGCCTGCCCTGTGCCTAGGCCGCCTGCCCGGACCCCTTCTCGTGCGCCTCATGCGTTGCTGGCTCCCTACCTAAGGCCCATGCCACCTACCCGATGCCCCCCGGTGCCCTGGCCTCCTACCCAGCGCCCCCAGTTTCCCTATCCGGTGCCTCGCACCCATGCCGCCTTACCCGGCACGCCCGACACCCTGCCAGCGTGCCCCGGAACCCTGCCCGCATGCCCTAGTGCCTATCCCGGTGCCCTGTTCCCTACCACTCCCTTCCCAGTGCACCCACGACCTAATCGTGCACCGCGCAACTTGCTGTTGGCCTCTCGGGCCGAGCCTCCCAAGTTGTTCCCCTCACAGCGACGACCAAACCTGCCACTGGCCTTCGGGCCGAGTCACCAACATGGTGACTTTTAGCCCGAATTGTCCATGAATTCCACTGGTCTGGGCCCAGTGGACTGAGCCGAACTGAGCATACTGAACCTCCCAATGGGAAGGGTCAGACCCAGCAAGTCAGTCTGGGATGACTCAGACTAGGATGACCCAGACTTGGCTAGGCCGAGTCCATCTGAGTGGGTTAGACCAGACCCAGGCCCATACTGGTTCCTTTACATTCTTGGTCCATATCACTGGAACCAGGCATTCATTTGACGAACCTCCAGTGGTTCCAATATTCATAGAGCATAGCCATCCCTTTGAGTATACCCCACTAGAGATCGAGGTATAGTTGAGTCACGATCATGTTTGTTCGTACACGAATCCAACCAGGCCCCCAGGACTAAAATTATAATAACTAACAGAATGAGTGTCTGATTTCCGTGCCATCTATTTCATTGAGACCATTATGACATGGAGGACCATTGAGATACTTCTTCATGGGACTTCATGACACTTGGAGCATCATCTTCTAGCTCTTGGAGAGGACCCTCCCGGAGATGAGCAAGCAGAGTACGAAGACCTAGTAGCTGGCTAAGACCTGATAACTACTTGACCGATTCGATTCGGAGTGACTTGACTAGCCTAGTGGGGAGTGCTTCTGTGTGAGGCGGAAGACCCATGGCGGAGGAGCACTAATGTGTATGGCAGAAGACCTGTGGTACTCAATAGGAGGAGTACCTCTATAGGCTATTAGGGGGAGTGCTACTTTGAGAGGCGGCAGACCCCAGGTGGGAAGCATCTCTGTGTGACGTAGCTGTCCCACGGTACTCGATAGGATAAGTCCCTCAACGGCCTAAGGTTATTGAGTAGTGCCTTAGAGTCGTGACAGGACCACTGTACTCGACAGAGGAGGAGTTCTCTAGTAACCGCGGTTTCGTTAGTGAAAATCCTAGTTTGAGCTAAGTAAATTCCTTTTTTGATTTCCTTTTGATTGAGATTGTTACTCGATAACATAGGTATATGTATGTTCATATACCTAAGTAATGGTTATATGTTGAAATCATACTTTTTGGTTTATCCTTGTTGGATTTTGTGAGACCTTAAGGGTCTCGTGGTCCCAACTGAGTATCATTATACTCACCCCTGAGCGGGATATGCCCGCACCTCATTGTGTTGGATGCAGTTGAAGGACAACGTTGACCGAGGCGAAGTATACAATGGCTGGACGGTACCCAGAGGCGGACCTCATGACGAGTACATTCCCGGAGGAGTCGGACGGACGTGGAGCATTGAGGAGGCTATCAGTACCTACCCTTCTGGTAGGATCCATGATGGATGGTCTAGGATCTACTTTCACCTTCCAAATGATTGTCCCTTTTTAGTTGTACTTTATTTCAGTTGTATTTGTACTTTACAATTGGGCTTGTATTCTGGCCCCTTTTACTTTCCAGAACTTCTTTTGTATACATTTTTTTTTATTGTTTACTTTCTCTTGTACTCTTGTTGTGTGTTGACGTTTTATAAAGGCAATGCCTTCCCAGTTTAAGGGAAATACGCCTTTGTTGCTAGTAGCCAGCCCCTGGCCTATTGAAGTCGGGCTTGGGGTAGTCACGATACAGGTCCTGGGGGACGGGTCGTGAAAAATTTGTATCAGAGGACGTCGGTTATACCGCAGAACATAGGACTCTAATATTTTCTTTTCTGTGAAGAAATAGTTTTAAGGGTATTAAGTGTGGTTTTCAGTTGAGGGTGTCCAGTGTTGGTGTGGGAGGCTGACGTATCCATACACCAGGACCCTGACCTCTGATTTCCGACTTAGTGTAGAAAAACAATGATTGCGTGTGTCTTTTCAAAAGTTTTCTTTTATGTCAGCTCAATCCTGGTCAGCTCACCAGGTAGAGTCTTTTGACAGTGTCACATCTATTTCTTTCATTATGGCTCCCCGTGGATGACCAGCAAGAGCCCTGAGAGCTATACGTACTGACAGCCTGCCGAGCGATGAGGCCTTAGTACAGGGCCCTCTTCCAGTTGAGGAACTAGCGGAGGCACCATCTGTACTACTACCTGTTGGGTCACCGATGCCACCAGCCCCAGCAGCAGACGGTGCATTCCACTTGAGCACGTTGCATGAGTTCCAGTGCCAGAGGCCACCCAGGTTCCGGGGAGAGATGGACCCACATGTATATGAGGATTGGATAGAGGCTATGGTGAGAGTCTTCAGGATAGTAGGGACACCAGCAGACTTTATGGTGATCCTTGCTGCCAGCCTCCATCATGAAACAACATGCAGATGGTGGGACCTGATTCTCCAGATGCATGATGAGGCGTCATTTCTTTGGGCAGACTTCGAGAGCCTATTCCGAGTGGAGTTTGTACCATTCACACATCGATCAGTGTGGATACATAAGCTACTGCATCTATAGAAAGGTAGAATGATGGTGGCACAGTACTCAGTGAGGTTCACCGACCTCTCACGCTACTCCACATATGTTCTTCAGGACCCTTTCTTTAGGGCCTGGACCATTAACCATGGACTCAGGTAAGAGATCTAAGCTTCAGTTATCTCTCAAAGCATCCTAACAAAGACGAGGGTGGTGGAACGAGCCCTCTGAGTGGAGAGTTTCCTTGCTGAGCAGTCACCATCAGTGAGACCCACCACTATCCGACATGCAGCGGAGTCTTCTCCAGCTGGATGTAGACAGATGACATAGAGGTCGAACAGGACCAGACCTATAGGTGGTCAACTGCGCGACTCATGATCGGTAGTGTGGGGCACCGAGAGTGGAGATAGAGACAGACCTATCAGGCATTGTTACTCATGTGGAGGCCAGGGTCACATGGCTTGTGATTGTCCCACCCATCGCACAGATGGTCATTATTCAGTTGAGGGAACTCCCAGGCAGAGGAAGAGGTTCGATCGAGGCGGTGTGCAGGGATGAGGCGGACGTGGCAGAGGAGCTGGCCGTGTAGATTATGGTGGACGACGTTACGAGGTGTTGCCACCACCTCTACTAAGAGGTCCATCCCGACCAAAGGGAGCAGGTGGATAGGGCAGAGCACAACTTCATGCAGCTGACGCCTATGATCAAGATGCTTCAGAGATGATTCATGGGATGATCTGTGTCTACTCCACCATAGCTGCAGTTTTTATAGACACAGGTTCCAGTCACTCTTTCATTTCCACTTTTCTCGTTCGGAGTTCGGGGATTTTATGGAGTCGTTGGTTCGATCCTTACGGCTAGAGACTCATACGGGAGATGATTCAACGATCACATCCTCGTTCTAGTAGTTCCATCTTACTCTAGGAGGCGAGAGATTTAGCTGGGATCTCTTAGAAGCGGTGTCGAGGCCTTACGACGTCATCTTGGGTATGGACTGGTTATCTACAGTCCATGCTCAGATTGACTGTTTTAGGCGAAAAGTGTGGTGTGTCCGCACGGCTGGGACCAGGTTTACCTTCACCGTCGAGAAGGGAACCTTTTCAGTGCAGAACAGACTTACTCAGAGGTGGATGCAGCTGATCACTCACCAGTTGGCTAGCCTTACCCTCGGATTAGTTGATGTGGAGAGTCCGACATATCCTGTAGTGGTGGACCAATACTCAGATTCTTTCCCTGACGATGTTCCAAGACTTCCTCCTCATATAGAGGTGGACTTCTACATTGATATATACACCGTGAAGTCACTGATATCTACTCCGACTTATCGGATGGCTCTCGCTGAGCTTCACGAGCGGTAGGTACAGCTGGAGGACCAGCAGGGAAAAGGATTCATTTGGCCTAGTGTTTCTCCCTGGGCAGCCTCGATTCTGTTTTCCAAGAAGGCGGATGCGAGCTTGCGAATTTGTGTCGACTACCATCTCCTGAAACAGATGACTATGAAGAATAAGTACCCACTCCTGAGGATTTAAGATCTCCTTGATCAGCTCAAGGGAGTATGATTGTTCTCGAATATAGACCTCATATCAGGCTATCACCAGCTTAGAGTTTGAGATGAGGTTGTGCAGAAGATGACCATTAGATGTCAGTACGGCCACTACGAGTTCTAGGTTATTCCCTTTGGTGTAACCAATGCTCTAGATGTGTTCATTAGTATCATAAACAGGATCATACAGCCATACCTTGATCACTTTTTTGTTGACTTCATTGACAAAATAATGATCTACTCGACTAATGAGGAGGAGAATGCCTACCATTTGCCAGAAGTATTGGACACACTCTGAGAGCACCTGCTTTATAGTAATATCTTGAAGTTCCAGTTTTGGATTTGAGAGTTTCACTTCATGGGAAACGTTATATCGAAGGCTGGAGTTGCATTGGATCCAGTGAAGATTGAGGTAGTACTTTCTTGGGAGCCTCCCAGGAGTGTGACAGAGGTACGGAGTTTCCTGGGCCTGGCTGGGTACTACTGGAGATTATTTATAGACTTCTCCAGAGTTGCAGTGCCACTATTATCCTTGAAAAAGAAGGGGTAACCCTTCATGTGGTCGGATAGGTTCCAGTAGAGGTTTCAAGAGCTGAGGCATAGGCTGACTAGTTATCCCATCTTGATGCTTCCAGAGGAAATCATAGGGTACGTAGTCTACTACGACGCATTAAGGACCAGACTCGGGTCTGTCCTGATATAGGAACGAGAAGTGATCGCATAGGGATCTCGGTAGCTAAGAATAAATGAGAAGAACTATGCTACCCATGACCTGGAGTTAGCAGCAGGGGTCTTTACCTTGAAGATGTGGGGGAACTATCTTATGGCAGAACGTTTTACCATGTACTCTGATAATAAGATTCTCAGTTATATCTTCTCTCATAAGGACCTAAACCTGAGAAAACGGAGGTGGCTTGAGTTCCTCCTGGACTATGACGTCGAGATAGTCTATACTCCTGTAAAGGGTAATGTAGTAGCAGATGCGCTCAGCAAGAGATCATGCATTCAAATGCTAGGAGAGGCGAAAAAGCAGCTGGCCGCATCATAGATATCCTTTGTGGATAGGGATGGAGCACCCGATCTATGGTCTCTTACAGTCACTCCCCCACTTCTTCAGCGAGTCAGGGAGGAACAACTTGGGGACGATGACAGCGAGACATGACATGCTCAGATAACCACAGGACAATTACCAGATGGATTTTTTTGAAGGTGGGGATCACGTCATCCTCTTAAGAGGACATACCATGTTACTAGTTGCACTTTAAGAGGATTTATTTAGAGTGTTCCACACTTCCCCTCTGGCGGTACATCTAGGAGTGGTGAAGATGTACCAGGACCATCGAAGACATCATTGGTGGCCAGGTATGAAGAAAGTGGTAGCAGAGTGTGTCTCATGGTGCCTCGCATGTTAGCAAGTGAAGGCATAGAAACAGGTACCAGTAGGTTTGGTTCAGCCATTATAGGTCTCGAAGTGGAAGTGGGATGGGATATCCATGGTATTTGTGACGTGTCTCCCATGTACATCCAGGGGTCACGACTCCATATGGGTGATCATCGAACGACTCACCATGTTGGCCCACATCTTACCGATCAGAGAGAAGGGCTCAGTTGAGAGATTGTGACACCTCTATGTGTAGGAGATAGTGCGTTTGTATGGAGTATCGTCTTCTATTGTCTCTGACCGTGATGCACTCTTTACTTCGAGTATACGGAAAGAGTTGTAGGATTCATCCAGGACAGAACTTCTCTTTAGCACCACCTTCCATCCTCAGACTAATGGTCAGACCAAGAGGAGCATCCAGACCCATGAGGACATGTTTTGTGCTTGTGTCCTCGACTTCGGTCGCCGTTGGGATGACCACATGCCTATGGTGGAGTTTTCCTACAACAACAGCTATCAGTCCACCATAGGGATGAAACCTTTTGAAGCCCTATATGGATGACCATGCAGATCTCCACTATGCTAAAAAACCCAGGGGATTCAGCACTAGTGGGACCAGATATGGTTCGAGCTACCACGGAAAAGGGGCAGATCATCCAGGAGCAGATGAAGACTGCACAGAGTAGGCAGAAGTTGTATACTGACAGGAGATGGAGACCTCTGGACCTCATGGATGGAAACGACATCTTCTTACGTGTCTCACCTCGATGAGGTCTACAGAGAATTAGCCGAGGCAGAAAGCTGTCTCTGAGATTCATCAGACATTTCTAGGTTCTCAGCATAGAAGGCAAGTTGGCATACCACCTAGATCATCCACATCATTTGCACCGGGTTCACGATTTTTTCCATGTATCCTAGCTGAGGAGATACGTGCACGCCTTTTCCCACATCATCGACCACGAGGATATCGACATTGATGAAGGGGCGACTTTCACAGAGGTTACAGTAGAGATTGAGGATCAATAGAAGCGGGTCCTGTGTGGACGGTTGATTCTGTTGGTGTGTGTTTTTTAGAAGCACGGGAACCTCCAGGAGAACACATGGGTGTGGGAGGCTCAGATGCATGCTCAATACCTCTTATTGTTCCCTTAGTGTGATTTATAGAGTACAGGGACGTAAAGCCCTCTGGTGGGGAGAATGTATAGACCCGGAATTCCCGTGGAATTTTTTTTTAAATACAAGGGAATTTTGTGAGTCCGCAATTTCTGACGGTGCTAGATTCCGAGGCCCGGTGAGACCAGAATCAATGTCTAATGTTTTTTTCAGGTTGGTTCAGTAAACGTATGAGCAGGTTTTTATAACTTTTGAAAGGGTGCTAGGAATTGACATTTGTGGGAACGTTTGAACTCACAGTGACGGTTTTCTCTTAAGAATACTTTCACCTCGATGACGGTTGATCGGGTATGAGAGTTGGTTTTTGGGTTTCACATGGATTAATAAAATAAAATAGGTGACGATTTATTTTATTTTCCTTGATCCCACCCCATGTGGTAAACCTGGTTAAAAGCTCCACATGGAAGTTGGTGGTGGGACCGCCACATACCAACCTCCCAAGGGAGGATAATTGGGGTGGGGACCACACGAGTAGCATAACCTTGCATGAGAAGTTATGACGCGGTGTCTAAAAAGTGCTTAACCCCCTATTTAATAGGAGGGGAGAAAATCTCTCAACTCTCCCTAATTAATGAGGGACATCCTATTGGTATCTAACTCTCCTCTTAATGGACGAGGATAAAACCTCCTAAAAACCCCTAATTAATTAAAGGAAACCCCCCTTGACCCTCTTCATGTTTAATTTTGTCGGTTCCACCCGGGTCTCTAACCCCCCTCGAAACTCCACATATTTTATATGCCAACCTCTCGTGCAATTAATTTGGTAGAGTCTCTCATCTTTTTTTGAATTTCAAATAATTGTTCCAACGTTGTGAATTTAATTAAGTGAGGCCACATAATTAATTCACACCAATGGGCATAAAAGATTAAAATATATTATTTTGGCACGTTTATTCTCTCTTTAGTGGAGAGCTTTGGAGAATAGAATCCTCCAATGAAAAATGCAAAGACACCGGTGACGACGCTTCTTCCTCAGCTTCTTCCTCGGACCCCCCTTCTGACGTGGGATCTCTTCGACGACCCTTCTTCCTTCATCTTTGTTGTCAACGAACCAACGCATGACCTCAGAAGTGGAAGCATACGACGAATGAAGATAACATCGTCTTCCCCCAAGAAGAAAGAATGCCTAACAATTAAAAAGGTAGGGGTGTGTTTTAAGTTGTTTAACGCTTTATCATCTCACATTGAATCAACTTCATGAGCCGCTTGTTATCATTATAACATGGAGGGTTTGGGCCGAAGGAACATGGCCCGATCCCTCCGAAACCTTTTTGGTTTCAGAACCTTGAGTCAACGACGAAGTAACGATGGCATGACAATCAGGTGATGGCAACAAAGATTCCGAATAAAGGAAGCGCTACCCACAGCCTCCACAAACCGTGTCGCCGGCCATGCGGCGCCCGACCAGCCATCCCACGTGCTACCCGACGTGCACCCCAGCCGAAATCGCGACATGACCGGCCTGCCGACACCCTGCCTGTGCACCCAGTGCGCTGACGGCGCACCCCGCGCCTACACGGCGCCCCTGCCGCCTGCCCAACGCCCTGTCCGCGCGCCCCGCACCTGCCCTGTGCCCTGCCTGGTGACCAGGCCTCCTGCCCGATGCCACCCAGTGCCCTGACCGACGCCCCGCACCTCGGCTTCCCTTCCCAGCGTGTCCCGGTGCCCTGCCCGCGCACCCCGGTGCCCTTCCTGCACACCCCGACGCCCATCCCAGTGCCCCGACGCCCTACCACGCCCTTCTTGGAAAACCCACGGCCTGTCAGCGCCCCGCGTGGCCTGTCGTAGGCCTCTCAGGATGAGCCGCCCGAGCCGCGCCACTCACGGCGACGACCGAACCTACCACTGGCCTTCGGGCTGAGTCACCCACGTGGTGACTTTCGGCCCGAATTTTCCACGCAGTCTGCTGGTCCGGGCCCAGCGGACTGAGCCGAACTGAGCAGAATGAACCACCAAACGGGTCGGGTCAGACCCATCAAGTCAGTCCAGGTCGACCAAGACCAGGATGACCCAGACTGGGCTGGGTCGATTCAGTCCGAATGGGTTGGACCGGACCCAGGCCCATACAATTTCCTTTACCTTCTTGGGCCATATCTTTGGCACCAGATGTACATTTGACGAACCATCAACAACACCGATAATCTTGGAGCATATCCATCTCTTTGAGTATACCCCATTGGAGTTTAGGGTATTGTTGAGTCACGATTAGGTTGGTTTGTACACGAATCCAACCGGGCCCCCGGGACTAAAATGCTAATAACTAACATACCGGGCATCTGATTGACGTGCTTTCTTTTACTTTCAGACCCTTAGGACGTGGCAGACCTTTGGGATGCTTCATCATGGGACTTCATGACACTTGTAGTATCAGTATGTAGCTCGTGGAGCAGACCCTCCTATAGATGAGCGAGTAGAGTACAGAGACCTATTAGCTGACTGAGACCTAATGACTACTTGACTGATTCGATTCAGAGTGATTCGACTATCCTAGTGGGGAGCACTACTGTGTGAGGTGGTAGAACCATAGCGGAGAAGCACTACTATGTGAGGTGGAAGACTCGCGGTACTCGACAGGAGGAGTACCTCTATAGGATATTACGGGGAGGGCTACTGTGTGAGGTGGCAGACCCAAGGTGTTAAGCGTCTCTGTGTGGTGTAGTTGTCCCACGGTACTCAATAAGAGAAGTAACTTAGTAGTCTAAGGTTAGTGAGTAGCGTCTCAGAGTCACGACAGGACCAATGTACTCGACAGAGAAGGAGTACTCCAACATCCATGGTTTCGTTAACGAAAATCCTAGTTTGAGATGATTCAATGACATTTGTGTTTTCCTCATGATTGAGATGGGTTACTCGATAACTTAGGTATATGTATGGGCATATACCTAAGTAATGGTTATCCATTGAAATCATACTTTCTGGTTTATCCTTGTTAGATTTTGTGAGACCTTGAGGGTGTCAAGGTCCCTACTGAGTATCATTCTACTCACCACTGCACGGGCTATGCCCGCACCTCATTGTGTTGGATGCAGATGACAGACCGTGCTGACCGGGGTGGAGTGTGTGAGGACTGGAGGGTACCCAGAGGTGGACCTCATGACGAGTCTGTACTCGGAGGAGTCAGATGGATGTGGAGTACTGAGGAGGCTATCTGTAACTACCCTTCTGGTAGGATCCGTGGTGGATGATCCAGGATCTACTTTAACCTTCCAGCTATTTTTCCCTTTTTAGTTGTACCTTCTTTCAGTTGTATTTGTACTTTAAAGTTGGGCTTATCTTCTGTCCCCTTTTACTTTCTAGCACTACTTATGTATATAGTTTTGCTTATTGTTCACTTCCTCTTGTACTTTGGTTTTGGGTTCATGTTTTATAAAGGCAATGCCTTCCCAGTTTTAGGGAAATACGCCTTTGGTGATAGTCTCTATACCCTGGCCTATGGAAGGTGGGCTTGGGGTTGTCATGATACGGGCCCTGCACTACAACACAAATAGGTTTTAGTGGCGGTTTTGTGGTGGCGGTTCACAAAACCACTGTTAAACGTTTTTGGTGAAAGGTTTCACGGGGGTTTTTAATAAACCGCCGTGAAACCCATTTTTTTTTAAAAACTGCGACCCTTTCCCCCACCCCTATCACGTTTACCCCAAAAACCCTCACCCCTCTTCCCTGATCCCCCCTGGCCCCAGCGACACTCGTGCCCTTCGGCGACACCCACACCCACGCGCCCCCCGCGCCCCCGTGCCCCCCGAGCCACCGTGCACCCCGCGCCCCCCGCGCCCTCCGGCGAACCCCACACCCCCCTCGACCCCCGGCGACCCCCGCGACCCCCGCGCCCCCCATGCCCTCCGGCGACCCCCGCACCCCCCACGGCGTCCGGCGACCCCCGCACCCCCAGGCGCCCCCCACGACCCCCTTCGATTTTGGTAAATTTTTGTTATTTCTTGGTTCTTTGATTCGAATCATGACTTTCGTACACAATGTGAATCTACTGCAGGGTAGATACTATGGTTTTGGTTTAGAGCTTGAAGAATTATAAGTCACAAAACATTTTCATGTTTTTAATGGGTTTATTAGGATTAATTCAAACTAAGGATACTTTTTTGGGTATTTTTATAAATCGTGGAATTCACACCATGAAAGGGGTTCATGACATGAATTATTTAGAACCAAAGGTTTTTATCATGATTTACATATTACTCTTCTTCCATTAAATGTGAATACCTCCCTCATAAATCCTAGAAAGATTTTAGATAATATTGTGTATCTTCCTATACCAGATTTCTTTGCTTAGGGCATTTGATCACTAGTGTGGTGGGTTGTCTTCCTTTGGGTACGTGTAATATCATTCACTCTCTTTATCATTTATGTTCTTGGTTTGGTAGTGTTGTGTGATATGGTTTCGATGGTCTCATAAATAATATGTGTTATCAATCAATCAATTGTGGTTTTCCCTCATTCCTTTTCTATTTGAGGAAAATCTGCTTGTTTCCAATTTATGTTGTTGAAGGATCTTAGGTTCCTTATGTTTATAAGGTAGGTGTATCTATACAAGTTGTTCAAATTTAAAATTTCCTTATATTGTTATTAATTTCTTTGGCTTGTTTCATGAAATTGATGGATTTAAATGGATTTTATGGAAAATATACATGTTTTTAAAGAGGTCTTTCTTCAAAAATAGTTTTTCTCATGAAAAGTGGTTGACTAAATTCTTTAATGGGTGGATTTATTTTTAAAATGGTTTTTCATGCTTGAAGTCGAAAGGATTTATTATTAAAATTGTTTTATTATATGTGATCATGGTTTCTAATAAGATTTTGAAAAACTTGGAACATTAGGTGTCCTTGGATGCATTGGAAATATACCTCTCACTCTTTTTTTATGTAATTCCACAAGAGGTTTTATGACACTTTTTGTGTGTAATTCCACTAGAGGTTATATTAGTTGAATCCACCTTATTCTTGGATTGGGGATTCTCTTTCATGTCTAGAACTTAAACCCATTGTTTGGATCCAAAATGGTGGGTTTTTTCATTGATGATTTGTTTATCACATGATGGTATTTTCATGGTTACTTGCTTACACAATTATATTATAGTGTATCTATGGTTGGGTTTTTCTATGACTACCCGATTTCTTTTATTCTTAACATATTCCTAGATTTTTTGTATATGATTTTTTTATGAAAATCGAAGGATTATTTTAAAAAATTGTTTTATTTTATGAAAAATACATGTAAACTGGATTTATTATAAAGATAGAGATATTGAATTTTTGATATTAGAACTTGTAATTTTCTCTTTTTGTTTAATATCTTTGTAAAAAGATGGTTTGGTGGTGATAGATGGTCACATAGGGAGATGATAGTATTGTCTATTTTATCTTTATGGTTTGGCCTATTTAGATTGAATTTTTTATACTAATGGATGTTTATCTTAATTTTTTATTTAAATTTGGTTTCATAACCTTATTTTCTAAAACAATATACTACTTTCATGTCACTTGGTCTTTGTGGTTGATTGAATAAACTAGATTTGGTGTCTATTTAAAAAAAACTATTCCTTTCATATGTTTTATATTTCATTAATAGAATTCATAAATTCATAAAATTATTATTATTTTAAATCATTAATATGGATTATGGAAGTTGTTCTATTATTTAGGAATTTTCTCATGACTAAAGGGGTTTTCATCTTGTATTTGTTATACAATTCGTACTAGAAGAGGTCTTATGAATCTAAGTGATGGATTTGTGAGACGGGTTTAATAGGAGAATCCCTTAGTGGTATCTTCTTTAGTGGACGTTATAATATGCACTATTCATACATTGGTTATGAAGGTATTAAAAACCCAAGAGGAGTAGTGGATCATGACTCATAATTTACTAACAAGAATCCACCTATCTTTCATGGTGATAATGGAATATGGAAATATGAGGAGAGGATTGAGTAGATTGGTAGGAGATTTAAAATTCTAATGATTACCAAAGAATCTAAGGGGTGGGGGTCAACATATATTCTTGATGGATTGGGAAGGAAATGGTGAGACTTAGTTGTGCATGCTATATTTCATGAGGATCTTACGTGGGAATCCTTCAAGAAAATATATAAACTATAGTTTTATCCTATAATGTTACATGTGGAAAAGAACTGATACTTTCTAACATTATAAAAATGGGAATGTATTATTATAGTGTATTCAACTAACTTTTCTAGGTTGGTGCATTTCAAAGTGGATATTATTACCAATTTTTACTTGAAATCTCTAAGGTTTGAGATTGTTCCAAGTGTATCCTATGAAACCTGAGTGTGACATAGATTTATATTTATAGTGACACTTAATTTTTATATACCTGCACACTATTGTTTGTTTTATATTCGTGTACTAGATTATGCATTAGAAACCATTAGTGGTGGCCTACTTAATTTACCTCACACCATATTCAGTACATGGATTGGTACCCAGATAGTCTTCTTTGTCATAGGAAATATGACTTTGATATGGTTGGTTGTGTATGAAACCATTGAGAAACATCATTACTCTTGGAGGACATCTAAGGTCAAGCCTAAACAATCACATAATGTCTCAGGTTTAAAATTCATTATGATCAGTTTCAATCACACATCAATGGGGTGTTGTTTGAGGCAACATAAATGTGTGATCGATAGTGTTATAAATACCGACTGGTATCCCATTTCTAGATAGAGAAAATAAAATAAAACATTTAATTGAGATGACCAAGCATGTGAGTACATGAGATGTTCAGGAAAGTTGTAGTATTTTTTGTGAGGGTGTGGAAGTAATCTAAGTGGACCAATGTATCTCATTAATGTAGTGGGGATATAAATTGATTGAGTCAACATAAATGTGTGATTGACAGTGTTATGATAATTGTGTATCCCGATATTCTTACTGCTCCTCAATGAGGTGTTCACGCTGTCTCCTAAGGACCAGACTTGTTTGGTTTTTTTGGGCATGCTAAGTAAGAGGTAAATGTGATCAATGAATCATCTTTATTATATTATGCATACTTTATGATCAATTGGTCATCTTTATTATATTATGATTCTGCAATATTACACTATCGTATATTTTGTGTAAGCACATTGTGATATACATGGATAAAAGCTGGATCACATTACCAAGGAACACACCTTAGTATGTTAAGGGTTTGAATGAGTTTTTAGATTTTACGATTTCTAATCGATCCGTTGAAGGGAGGATAAGATGTCCATGTCCTAAATGTAAATTTAGAACATGTTTGAAGAGAGATAAAGTTTATGAAAATTTAATACTGAAGTAATTCCTTGGTCAGTATTTGTGTTGGAGTTGGCATGGAGAATCGAACAATACAGAAAGATTGAGCACTGATGTTAATCCACAGAATGAGGTCCCAAGTCCATCGACAAAGGAAAATGAAATGAAAACCCTCATAAATTATGCATTCCACACTGCACGACTCCACTATCAGCATCAAAAAATAGTAGAACAACCAGAAGAGGGTGATATAAATTGCAACGTGACAAGTGATGTTTTTGAGACTGTAACACAAGTAGATCATGATTGGAACATATCATTGGATCCTCCTCTTGATTTTGTAGAGCCAAATGTAATGGAAAACTTCACTGATAAAAACGTGTTTCATGATTTAGTTGACGATGGAAATCAAGAGTTGTATAGTGGGTGTTTGAAATATTCAAAGATTTCATTTCTGCTGAAGTTGTACCATATCAAATGTCTATGTGGAATTAAAAATAAGGAAATTTTCATGATATTGGAATTGATTCGTGATGCATTTCATGATTCAAAAATCCCAGAATATTTTTATGATATGAAAAAAGTTGTTAACAAGCTTGGTCTGAATTATATAAAAATACATGCGTGTCCCAATGATTGTATGCTTTATTGGGGAGAGGATTCAAGTAGACAGAATTGCAAGAAATGTTCTTCTTCTAGATGGCAGTCAAAGGGTGATGTTGGAAGTCCGACTGAACATAATTTCATGAAGAAGAAGAAAATGAACACACCTGCAAAGGTTTTGCGTTACTTTCCTTTGAAGCCGCGATTGCAAAGATTATTCATGTCATCAAAAACCGCCGAACACATGAAGTGGAATTCTGTAGATAATAACAATGATGGGTTAATGAGACATCCACGAGATTCCCAATCATGGAATACATTTGATTCATTAAATCCATATTTCTCAGCTGATCCTAGGAATGTTCGATTGGGATTGGCTGCCGATGGATTTAACCCATTTGGGACTTTGAGTACAAGTTATAGCATTTGGCCAGTTGTTTTGATCCCTTACAATCTGACTTCGTGGATGTGTATGCAACAATCATCTTTTATAATTTCAAGGATTACTCCTGGAAAAAAAATGCCTGGAAATGATATTGATGTATACTTGCATCCTTTGATTGAAGAATTGCAGGAGTTATGGAGTAACGGTGTTGAGACATTTGATGTTTGTTCTAAAACAATGTTCAAAATGTATGCTGCTTTACTATGGACCATTAGTGACTTCCCTGGGCTTGGGAATTTATCTGGTTGGAACACTTATACGGGTTTGGCTTGTCCCGTTTGTAACATTGATTTTGAGCCCAAATGGCTACCTCACAGTAGAAAATGGTGCTTCTTATGCCATCGAAGATTTCTCGATGCATCTCATAGATTCCGGCTGAACAAATCAAAATTTAATGGTTTCATTGATCGTAGACCACCTCCAAAGTTGTAAACCGGTTCTGAAATATTGACACATCTTGAAAATATTGAAATAGAATTTGGGAAGGTTCATCATTTGAATGATAGCGGAAAATGGGTCCGAGGTGCATCGTCAAGTGAAATCAGAACACAACAATGGAATAAAAAAAGTATATTCTTTAAACTTTCTTATTGGGAATTTAATTTGTTGCGCTACAATCTTGATGTGATGGATATTGAGAAGAATGTTTGTGATAATTTGGTTTTCACATTACTTAATGAGAATGGAAAGTCGAAGGATCATCTTAATGCTCGCAAAGACTTACGAGTAATGAACATAAAAAGCGATCTCTGGACAGATGAGAATGAAAAGTATGCTCCGGCCATTTTCACAATGAAAAATAGGGATAAAGATACGTTCCTTCGAATTTTAAAGAATGTGAATGTATCTGATGGGTATTCGAGTAACATCTGGAGGTGTGTTGACTTGAAGAATCGTAAGTTACATGGATTGAAAAGTCACAATTCGCATATTTTGTTACAGCAGTTACTACCATTGGAATTGCGTACATTATTACCTAAAAATGTTACTGCTGTTTTACTCCAATTATGAACATTTTTCAGGGAATTATGTGAGAAAGTTTTACATCTATTTCAGCTTGACAACCTCCAGGAGAGGTTTGTATTGACTCTTTGTGGAATGGATATGATCTTTCCTCCATCGTTTTTTACTAACACGATGCATTTAACTGTGCATTTGGTTGAATGAACTAAATTAGGAGGCCCCGTTCATTATCAATGGATGTATCCAATTGAGAGGTATTTTATTTGTATGTTTTCCAGTTAAGTAAAAAAAAATTACATTTAAATAAATGCATAATATTATTATTTTATTTCACAGATATCTTGGGCATTTGAAATCATATGTAATAAATAATGCTCAACCAGAAGGTTCTATTGCTGAAGGCTATTTGGCTGAGGAATTACTTACCTTTTGTTCCAGGTATTTAGATGATATTGAGACAAGATTTAATCAAGTTGTACGTGTTGATGACACATGAACTCAATCTCAAATGCATCAGGAATCAAAAATATTTCCTGCTATTGGCCGATCAGTTGGGAGGACCTCAAATGTGATACTGATAGAATTGGAATTATTACAGGCACATAGATATGTGCTGCTAAATAGTGAAATTTCAGATCCATTTATTAAAGAGTTGAGGATACAAACAAAGAGACGAATGAGAGGCCGAACACGAAATGATAAAGATATAACGAAAGCTGTGAATAAAGATCTTGTAGAATGGTTTGCACGACGTGTAAGATCATAAATATTGCAATAAATAAGAATATTATTTTGACACATACAATTTGTAAATCTATTAAATTATATTTCTTTTTTCAGATCATGAATACTGATACTCGAGCAGACTTGTCAGAAGATTTGAAGTTTCTTGTTAGAGGTCCTATAAATAAAGTTCTAAAGTTGGAATCTTATAATGTGAATGGCTTTAGATTTCGTATAGTTGATTGAGAAGTGGTTTTGAAAACACAAAATAGTGGTATATTTACATTTTCTGAAGTGGAATACTATGGAAAGCTGCATGATATTATTGACTTAAACTACCATGGACATTTTTCTATTGTTTTATTCAAATTCAAATGGGTCGATATTATCAGAGGTGTTAAAAGAGATTCATTGCAATTTACTTCTGTGAACTTCTCTCGCTTGATGGGTGTTGGTGATCGTGAAATGCATGATCCATATATCTTAGCATCGCAAGAAAAAATGGTATATTATGTGAATGATGATGTGGATGAAGGGTGGAGTGTAGTTACTAACGTAATACAAAGAGATTTGTATGATATGAGTGATGAAGTGGAAGATTTGACATCTGAAGTTGAATGTCATCAACAATAGGAAGCAGAATTATTTTTCCATCATGATATTGAAAATATTAGTCTTGCAAGGATGAATGAAGTGGATGAAGCAATGGAGAAGGAAACCAATATTATTGAAGGGGAAAATGATTTTATGTACAATTATTCATTCAGGAAGCAACCACTTGTTTCATTTCTGCAGTCATTCATTATCATTGTTATTTATATTTGGTTTCTTAGTACTGGGCATCTATTATCATTTTTAAATTTTTTTTCTGCATAATATTTTTGAAATATATATTCTGAACTTAATTTTATTTGATTAAATGATAGAAATTCCAAGGAGGAATTGGTATACTATTTCTTCGAGTCCATCGACGGATACCGATCCATCTGGGTCACTCTCCACGACATCTGAGGCACCGGCTGCCTACACCCCCACACCATCTCCCCCTGCACCATATCTCACACCATCAGAGAGCCTCCCATTAGAGGCTGATCCGTTGACTCCACCTATAGGTGCCTCATCAGTTGGGTGGCGACAGACCCCTTCCAGTTCATCCCGGACACACTGGAGGGTCACAGTCATAGGTATAAATTTTAATTAAATAAATTTATAGCATTTTGTTTATACTAATTCTTTACTCATTGAAGATGAAAAAAATAAAACTGTGGAGAAACACTTAAAAAGCTCAGATGTTTAGAACTTGAATGGAAAAAAGATAGTCATGCCATTTGATTCTTATGGGGTCCCTACGGATGATGCTGCGGGGTTACTTGGCCAGATTATAGGTCAGTTGGCAGTAGAGCCCATTTCCCTTCCCATTTCATATGATGATTGGAGACATATGCCTCCAAACTGGAAAAATGATGTTTTCGATTCCCAAATAAAGGTAATTTTATTACATTATGGTTTAATTGAATGTCATGTTACTAATATGTTCAAAATTAATTTCTGTATACAGATGTTCTTCCACTTCACAGTTGCTGATGTGATAGCACGAAAGTGGACTTTGAAAAATCTCGGTAAAAAATTGAAAGATTTCAAATAGAGATTGTGGTGTGATGTCAATGATACTTCATTGACCTTGGAACAAATGTATGACAAGCTACCGAGTGGGGTACCGAAAGAGAAGTGGATAGTTATTGTTGACAGACATCGTGATGATAAGAGGATGGTATTGAAATATATATTATTATATTATCCTCATTTTACATTATTACATGTATATGAAGAGGAGATGACATTGGATACATTACTGTTAAATTTAATTTTATTTATTTCAGGATCTTTCACGACAGAATGCATCAAACAGGGCGAAGCAAGTCATCCCTCACACGGCGGGCTCAAAAAGCGTTTCTAGAAGCCAAATGTCATTGGTAATATTTTAAATAGTTTAAATATTTATAATACAATATTATCTATTTAATATATTGAGTTTTTGATTTATCTTTGATTAATGCAGTCACAGAATTTAGGGCACGAAGCCTCCTGGACTGAACTGTGGTTGGATGTTCACAGAAAATCAGATGGCTCTTTTGTTAATGAGCCTACCAAAGAAGTTGCGGTATGAAGTCAAAATTTTAACATATTATTAGTTTTTACTGTGTTAATATGTATTGATATTTGATTTATAGGTAAAAATTAATGAACTATGGGATGCCAGTCCTAGGCAGTCCTACTCAGTCTCCCAGAATGACCCGGTTGCTCATGTCCTTGGGAAGGAGCATCCTGGTAGAGTGCGCGGGATGGGTTTGGGACCTGTAACATCTGAGGTCTTTAGCAGGCCATCAGGGATTCCAGCCGCATCTACTCCTGGTTATGGTCAGACCATACCTGAAGATGCTCAGAGGTTTATTTCTTCTCTACGATCCACAGTTCAAGATCAAGGGGCTCAGATATCTACTATGTAGAAAGCGTTGACTAATTTATCTCAGCAGATGAGCAGATATGCCCCCAGTTGTAGTGCACCGAGTGGTGGTGAGCAGGTAAATCACAAAAAATCAAAATCATTGAGTTTTCAAACTTTTATTGGTTTTATGTTTAATTATAAATATGCAACAATATTTAATTTTCAATATAATGTTCATACAGGTGGAAGCAGGAGATGGAGGTGGAGAGGGTGACGATGAATCATCGGACCATGAGTAGTATTGTTGATGTGTTGAAAATATATGGGAAAGTTTGGTTTGTATATATAACATGTGTGGTGTATGGAACCTTTAAAAAACCATTGGTCTTGGAGGAGCTTTAGTGGCTAACCTTATTTAGGTGTAGTTTCATGCATGGTTTCCAGGTGTGGTTGTGGTTTTTGAGTTTATTTTTCTTCATCCTATAGTGAAGAGTTAGAAGTGACTGCTTCCATGTGGTAGAGGATACCCATTATCAATCTTCTATATTATATGTGTGGTATAATCAAGTTCTTTCTCTCCTTCAAGTAAATATTAAGGGTTTTTTAATAATAAAATAATTTATGAAAAATATAAAAATATTATAATGGGTAATTTTCTCATGCCTTACTGCATTATTATATGTTTTTGAGATATCTATGCATGATTACATCCAATTCCTAATATAAGTACTATTGGGACCCTGTTTGTAATATAGTTGTAATGTTTTGAGGACACTTTCAATGTTGTAATGTAATTTCTCGCTGAATAAAAATAAATGGAATATATTTTTGGATAGTAGTTGGTGTCCCATTGATGTATTTTTTTTTGTGTGGGGATAACCACGATTAGTAAAAATGATATGTGATAATTCCCATGAATATTCATTGAAGTCGTTATCTGTGATGTTGTGGATAATTCATCTTATTGTGTTTTACTATATGGTTTAGGAAGTTGTATGGTGATGTTATTGACCAGATTGGTTGTGTAGTACGAGGGGATGTGATTCTTTGGTCTATTTTCATGTATGTGATTTTGGTAGTAGTGAAATGTGCTATGAAGATGTTGTGGTACATGGTTATGGGGTCATGGATGTGGTGTAGTGGTTGTAGAATAATGTTTTTGTAGCAGATTCGTTGATTTGGTATGTGGTGATAGAGTTTCATGATGGTTTTAAGGAGTATTTGATTTTGTCATATGGGTTGGGAAATGTGGTGTGGAAACAATGGTGGATGTGTGGTGTTGTGGTGATAGTTTTGTGAGTTGAATTAGTTGTAGCATAGAGTGGATATGTCAGTTTCTCGGTTATCCATGAGTTGAACTATGTTGATAATGTAAATGATCAAGGTTAGTAAATAAAAAATATTTATTGGAAATAGATATGTTATAAATTAATCAAATGAAAATTTAAAGTGTTATGTGAATTGTAATGGATAAAAAATAAAACTGGTGAAACATGTATGTGGAAAGTGGAATGTTGTGTTAATAGTGTTGTGATTGTCTTGGGTGATTCAAATAGTGATTTAATTGGTTGTGAATATTGATTTGTGTTATGGTGTGGTGATCTAATAAGCTCAAGTGTAGTTTCTGTGGACACATAGGTTTGGTATTGTGGGATATCTATATACCATGGATGTTTCTATTATTTTATACACCAAGCATAATTTATATAAAATTACCACTACTCAAAGGTTTAGAGTTTTAGGTATTTTCACCAATAAATATGATGGTGGTGAAATTTAGGCATGGGTTCACACACATCCTCTCACTTCATTCAGAATTACTGACACATGTTTGTGTTGGAGAATTCATAGAAACGATGTCATGTCCATGGTGCCTTCCGGTGGGAATTGATCTATTAGACCCAATTTCTATGAGTGATAAGTTATGTGTTTCTATGTGATATATTGTGGGGTAATTGATGGTAGGAGGAGTGGACAATGATTATTCCCATCACATTCATGATACCTTAAGACTCTTGTTCTAGTTTGGATGCCATTTAATAGAATATGTGTCTGTGGGTGGGAAGAGATGTTAGGTGGTAGTTTATTTTTCTTCAAGTATGATTTATTGTGAAGTGATGGACTATGTGTCTACTGGTGGTATGTGATGTGATGTGATGGACTAGGTGACTGCTGTTGGAATGTTGTGTGATGTGATAACCCATTTGTATACGGTAAGGATTTGATGTGACGTGACGTGGTTTGTTTGGATGGGATGGTAGCATTGCTAATTAGATATAAGGTTGTGAGAGTGGAAAAGTAACGTCTAATCTATAGTGGGGTTACATTAATTTTTTGTAGAACACAGTTACATATGATAATATTGGATCAATTATTTGATGAGTAATCCATGGTGTACAAAGGATTATTTAGATGAAATGTATGGGGTTATATGGTTTATTCTATTTGATGGCCAGCACATTAACACACCATTTTCACCTAAAATTGAAGACTTCATTAAGACCTAGATGATTATATCTTTTTTTTCTCGCAATACATATATATTATAGTTTTTAGGATACAAGAATAACATTGGAGACTAAACTGGACATTACCAATTCAAATATTATTCATGTTACTTAACTGGATTTCAATTATCATTTGGAACATTGGGATACTTTTATGGAATCAAATATTTTCAATTTTGATCATCTGTAAACTATAAGTATAAATCCATGTGACCCCCTATCTCTTGTTTCATTTGATGTTATCTTGTGTTTCATTCTAAATCCATAATTTTAGGTATTTTGAATGCTTTAGGTATTCTTATTGAATTGGATCAACTTTTTCATCAACATTAAATGAAAGGGGGTTTATGAATATTGCATAGGTGGTGCATAAATTTTGTCCTTATTATATATTTGTTGTGTGTGTTGTTTGGTTTTTTTTTCAGGGCAGTGGTGGAGTATAAACAAAAATAATTTTTTTTCTGGGTCAGCATTTCGCAGCGGTTTTAACCGCCGCTAATGCTTTACAACTTATACATTTAGCGGCGGTTTAAACCACCGCTAAATGTATTTCAAATATTGTTTAGCGGCGGTTAGAACCGCCACAAAATCAAATTGGAAATTGCGCCGGTTTTAACCGCCGCTAAGAAGGCGACTGGCACGCCTGAGTTTCGCGGCGATTATAGCCACCGCTAATTAAATAGCCCTTAAAACTGCAGCTAAATTTACCAAAAACCACCACGAAATGAGGTATTATGACGCTTTTGTTTGACCACCGAGAAATGCATAAAACCGCCTCTAATAGATTGTCGACGCCAAGTTTAGCGGCGGATTCTGTAAACCACAGGCAAACCATATAGCGGCAGTTTAAACCTCCGCTATATGGAAAGAAACCGCCGGTAAGAGGCGGTTTTCCTGTAGTGCTGGGGGACGGGTCGTGACACATTCAATGATCTTCAAGAAGAAAATGTACCAAGGAATAAATTTCCCATTCATTACAAACTGCATGAATCTTTTCCATGGTGATATTCAAAAGAAAATATTATCACCAACCTCATGCTCTAAGTCTCATTGATGGTTTTCATCATCGATCTTTTTCAAATTCCGAGAAGGATTTATATGATTCTTGATTGATTGAATCTATTATGTCATATCTTTCACAAGATTATGTCCATTAAACTTTATATCAACAAATTTCTCCCATCATGTTGATGTATTACATCAATTCTCATATAGATCTTCATATAAATCCATTTGAACACATGAGTGGAAGATTTTGTTGTATGGGATCTCAAATAATCTGAGATAATGATCCCATAATCCATTAAATTACATTGAGTAAGATCTCATTACGGATTCGAGTGTCCAAATGGTATTTTTATATTTTCCATCAGCTTGGGGGTGATATGAAATGTGAAAATTTAGATCAATACTCAAACTAAATTGAATACTTTTCCATCATTTAGTGGTAAAACATGGATAAAAACAAATATGATCGAAATTGGAACCCCATATAACCTCACCACTTCCTTTATATATATATATTGGGACATTATTCCAGTGATAGATATTTACCAATGTATGGGAAGTGGGTATTCTTGGTGTGTTGATACATAAAAACACAAACCACATTGATTATTTTTGATGTCTTTAGGATAGTAGTAAAAAATTCATTGGTGACATTATCCCATTTCCATATCAGTATAGGAAATGGTTGCATCATCCCTTTGGACTTATTTAACTATTATTAAACTTGCTGGCATACCATGAACCTTAAGATATAATCTTTAATATCGTTCTTCATGTTTCCCCACAAGAGGTGATATCAATGATCATGGTGAATCATGATACTTCTTGGAAAGATATTGAAAAATGATCTATATGCATTTCTATTTTCCCTTTATTTATCTCATGTGATTTAGTCACATATATCCTTCTTACAAATCATATCACTCAATCAAACCTGATGTTAAATTGATGTAACTTCACTTCCATTACATTCTTCGCTATATTTCTATACACTATGTCAATCCTTTTTTGGGTATTTATCGAATATTAAATAGATGATTGGGAAATCATTTGGTAAAAGTAGAATCTGTTCCCAATTATTATAATTTATTGATCCACCCTTTTTATATCCTTGATGATAGGGTATTTTTTAATCCGCTTTATGGATAGTGTACTAGGTACTTTTTTACTAAGAGTATCACCAACCATGTATGTCTTTCTTAGATGTTATTGAATAGACTAGTAGTAGTCCTTAACTAGATCTAACCCTCTTAATTGATTCTTGTTGTGATCCCCTAAAATGAATATATACTATAGGAACTTTTAATTATTATATATGTTACACTACTCACCATTGAGATATTACCGCCAAATCGTTGAGGTGGTGATTACAGTCGATAAACGTAGATCATGTTTTGGTAGGTTTTATCAGTGATATTCATATTTCAGGGGTCATATGCTATCACTTTATCATTATACATGAGTATAAAACCCAATTCATTCTTCAACGAATTAACATAAATTGAAAAAACCTCTCCACTTGTGGGTTGTGTGAGTATAGGTGTAGTGATTAGAATCTTCTTTAGATACTCAATGATTTAATCTAAATATTCAATCTAGATATACATTACCTATTTACATGTTAACTTAGTAAATAGGATATACAATCATTAAAAATTCACCAAAAAAACTATATAATACCTATATAATATATGTAAATTATGGAATTTTTGGATAGTGGTGGGTTTGGTCCATTCCTCAGTTACATTTTTCCTTGAATGGCTCATAATAATTCCATCAGCTGTGATCACATACCCTGACAATGAAAATAGATTCATCATAAAGTCTCCCATTTTGAACATAGAATAAATTTTCTCCTTCCTTAATGATAGAATCAAAATCCTTATTTGTTCTTCATATTCAACGATACTCTTGGGGTAAAATATTATATCATTAATACACACTACTAAAAAAAATTCAAGGTAGTCACTATGGACTTTTTTTATCCAATCCATGAATATTTCATTATAATTACCAATTAAAAGGGAATCACAATGAATTTAGAGTGTCCATACCTTGTACAAAAAGTTGGATTCTAAATATCTTATGTCATCAACAATTAGTTGGGAATATATTGAAAAAACATCCACCTTTTATAATAAATGTTTTCCTGATAGTTGATCAAATAGGGCATCAATCTTTAGAAGATGATATTTTTTTCATTACAGTGATCTTATTTATCTCCTAGTAATAGATACAAATATTTATTTATCCTTCATAATTAATGAAAATAAGAACCAGTGTACCCCATGTAGATAAATTCGGTCATATAAAACCATTGTCCAAATTCTGTATAAAATTCTTCTATAACTCCACTAGTTCTATTAGGTACATCTAGTAGCTTAATTTAGATATAGGAGTGGATCCATGTTTATGTTCTATTGAAAAATATACCACAATATTAGGGGGAATCCTAGGTAGCTCTGCTGAAAATAATTCATTGAATTCCCTCTAAATTTGGAATTTCCTCTAGGTTGATATCTTACCCTGAGTCAGCCATTTAAAAGAGGCCTTCTACTTAACAAGGCATCACAACCCCCAGCATTGAGGGATTTTTCAAATAAAAAACATGATATTACTTTCATTTTTTGAGGATCTTGTGATTTTTTGGAATATGAGAAGATATTTTCCTTTCCCAATAGATGATGTTTAATATATATAATTAGAGACAATCCATGAAAAATATTACATCGAATTCCACCATGTTAATGGTTACAAGATTCTATGGAAGAATATTCCCACAAACGCCAACAGAAGATGATTTCAACACTTATGTCACAATGATAAAAAAACTAGGCAATTGTATAGATATCTATGAATCAAAATATCAGGTATTCAATTCAATATTTATAAAAAAACGTTTAGGGTATAAATGAATATATTGAAATAGAATCAAACATAAATTTTATAATTCTTGAGTGAATAGTAAGTGTATATGGTATAACATTATTTTCACACTCCACTTCTGAATTAGTTTTGGCATAATAGTTTCCTTTCTCTTTTAGATTTGGTGAGTGATTATGATTATTACCATAAAGGACTCATGGTTTAGTGTATTAGATTTTATAGTTCCCTTGTTCATATTTATTAACCATTCAACCATGGGTGTAGAATTTTGAATGTTCATTCATTTCCTCTATCATATTGGATGTATTATTCATGTATCCTTAACATTCATGATCTTGGTGGCCTTATCTCCAACACTTGAAGCATTTCCTCACACCATTGAGGAATTTCCCATGTTGTTCCATCCAATATTTAGACATGTGGGTGATTGAATCCTATTTTATCATTTTTTTTATTTGACCCACCACCTTGAATATTCATTCATATATTATTATCTCCATATACATAAGCCTATTCCCCAAACAATATATCTACTTTGAGAGAAAATTTAACCACTTCTTATAAACACTTGTATTATTGAATATCAAGATCATTTATTATGTGTGTTTTTAATCAAAAAAAAGTATATATATATTTTTAAAACATTATTGATAACAAAATCAGATGTGGATACTAAAATAATAGTGAGGTTGATCTCATAAGATATGATATATTTACCATTATTTTTGTTTTGTTATGTGATTTATCTATCCATATTTGTTCAAAATATTCAAGGACATAATTATTTAGATATTTTTTCTTATATTTTTTCCACTCCATCTCTTCCATTTCAACCATTAGTTTCATGTTTTTATCAACTCCCATCATTTATCAGATTCTCCATCTAAATGACAGAAGGACAGAGTCAGCATCTCCTTCTCAGAAATATGGATCACAGAAACTATCCACTCTATTGATTTAACCCAATATTCCACAACAAGTAGATTTCAAGGTCAACTAATTGTTGCAGTAATTTTGGAATAAAAGTATCAATTACCAATTTCTTCTTCTTTGTAGAAGGTAGATGTTATACATGGTTTAGGTTATTTTTCATAGTTTCAGACATGTGGGTAATCATTTATATAATTTTTTAAAATCAACCTCTAATAGAAATGGAAATGTCATTAGAACAATCCTTGTATTATACGTCACATGGATATGTAACTATTTTTATCCTTATTCCCACCATTTTATAAAATATAACATTTTAAAATAAATCTAAAGACAACATAGAATGAATATTTAATTTATTCCCTTATATAATCATGTATAAATTCATATCTTAGGGGATCCCTATGTTCAGAATTTTTTGAAATGATTATTTTAGGTTATTTTAGCTATACATAGACTTTTACTTATGGGTTTCACTAAATATTTCTAATAAAAATTCATAAACTAACATAAGCATACCTTTGATACCAGATATAAACACCCTAAAAATTTTTAAATATCTATTTCATAATTTTATAAATATTAATAACAAAATAGTTTTATATTCAATGAACGAAAGGTTTAGTGTATTGATAATATTATGAGCATATAACAATTTTACTTCATAAAAAATAATTTTTTTTAAATCCTTCATCAATACCATTATAAAATTCCATGTTCTATATAGTACATAATGTCACTTATATTTATACCTCATTGAAATTGGTGGGATAAATCCTTGTAGTATGATTGATTAGGGACATGAATACACATAACATGTTTGAGAATAATGGTAATAATAATACAATAAGCATCATATCATCATAAAAACCATGATGTAAATATTTGATAAAGTCATTGAATTTTGTGATTCATAAAAATTAAACATCATGTCTCAATGGTCAGATACCACACACAGTTGTGAACAAAAATGTCATCATGTTCACACATAACATATGTGTATGATCATACCATCAACTTTGACACAAAAATGAAGCATCCTTTTTATGCATAATGCACATTATCCCTTAAGATGTATCGTATTACCCAATTTATTATAGGCTTATATAATTCCAGGACCACCCATCACATCATATCAATTACATAATCATGAAATCCACATATAACGTCTAACAATATTAGTACCTATATAATCCATGGAAACTGATGGGTTACATAATGAATACATAAATAATGGTTTCATGAATAAAATAGACGTTTCAAAATGAATAAGGGAAAACAAATTTGAAATTAACATCATCATTATTTAGTGAAGAAGAATCTACTAAGGAGGAGTAAAATATGGATTATTGAATGAAAAGCCTTTTTGGAAAATCATTGTATTTTTTATTAAAATAAATTGGAAAAATTTATATCCAATAATAGAAAATTGATTAATAGTTAAATGATATATATAGAATTTTATATTAATATAAATATTGAAATTTTCATGAAATAGGGATAACCCCATGAAAAACAGTTAGGTTCAAGAATACCATTATCTTAAATCCCACATTATTTCATTGCATTTTTTCCAATTTAATAATAAAATTATATTTACTATACCATTGATCTAGAAGTGAATTATTTTAATTTTTACCAATATTTATCAATTATAATAATTTTAATATATATCTTAATTTCATTAGATATATTTAAGTCGTTTTGAAATCATGTTTTCCATAAAAAATTGTTTTTATTCGGTTCCACTAAATTGTGAAAGGAAATTTATACATAAGTATAATAAATTCCATAATATTAAAATTAATATATTTATAAATTTATATATTGTAAACATATTATTTTATGCATCCATTTGTTTCCTAATAATGATATCAGTTCCAAACGACCTCGTTTCCATTGAACTACTTTTATAAGAAACGTTGACAAAGGATGAAAATGAGACTTATAAAATATCAATTATTCGAAAATTTAATATTTATAGCAGTATAACATAATTAATAAAATATTATCATAATTAATAATTATTTTTTGTGTATTTTTTTAAATTTATAAAGAGAGAGTGGAAGATAATTTGGAAATTTATTAAAGAGTTGATATGAACAAACTATCTTAATAGTGTTGCTTCCATTATGAGACACTAGAATCCCTTCATTATTGGTTATGTATTGCTCTAGAAAATCCATATAGATTATTAGAGTCTTAAGAGATGATATTAGGGAAAAAGTATTTATTTATGAAGTGTTTTAGGAGTTTTCTTCCATGGGGAGGAAAATGGGTTATTTATACATGAAGAGAGCGGTATTTTTAGAATAAAATATTGAATAAAATATTTTATCAAATGTAAAACTTGTAATATTGAAATATTGAAAATATAAATATTTTATAAATATAAAAAAATAATTTAAACCATTTAAAATTAATTATAATTACAATTCATTAGTTCATTAAAAAATAAAGTGGAAAAGGGAAATATTAATATTTTAAGGGATCACTTCGGAAATTATGTTTTAGAAAATGTTTTTTAGGTTTTTAATTTAATTTTATTTAATATATATTTTTCTCAAAATATCATTTTCTAAAAATTATTTTTCCATCAATACATAATGAATAATGTTATTTAAGATATTGGAGTTACAAAAAAACTGTACTTTTACATTTCACCAAATAAATTGATGTATTTTAGAAAATTACAAAAAACATTACCCATGGAAAATTTTAATGTGATGATGTAAAAAATGTTATTTATTTTATTGTAATAAATTTCTAAAATATATAATTTTTTTTAAAATAAAAAAAAATATTTTCAAGAAATATATTCAAATAAAAAATTATTTAAAATCTGATTATATTTTAATTTATTTTTAAGATAACATTATTTATTTTTTTGTATTATAGTATTTATATTTTCAAAAAATAATGATTATAAATATTTTTTATTTTGAGGGGAAATTACTATTCCTATAGTCCGAATACCATTTTCAATGGTGAGGTTACTATTTAATCCACCATAATACTATTCCAATGGGAAAATTTCCTATTAGTAATTCATCAACATTTAGTAACTAAATATTTAATATAATTTCTCACAAGTTAATATATTTTCATTTTATAATATTTTTTTGGTTGACTTATAATTTATTTCATTTCTATAGTATTGGACATGCGGGAAAAGATCCAAGCAGATAGGGGTAATCTATTTTTTCCTATTTTATAATTTTGATTTTATATTTTTTTATCTAATTGAAATTTTTATAATATTAATTTATTGTTAGCGAAGTAATGTAATTAACTTTTTAATGATATATGTTTCTATTGGTTTCTCTATATTTTGTATGTTTATAATATTATATAGTATAATATAACACACATTTAATTCAATAGACAGATATCATTTTTAAACTCTCTATTGTACCAATAATCCTATGTTATACATAGAATAAATGAGAACCCATGGAAAATATGTTCTAAAAACATACCATGTTTACCGTTACAGGACAAAATCATTCAATTAAAACAAAATATCCTTCGCATAAATTTTGTTGTCATATTATTTTTATGAAAACTGTGTATCCATCATATAAAATCCATGTGTTTTCCATTGCACATAATCATAATAGAACCATTTTTATAACCACAATTATTGTAATAAACATTATAGTTGACTTCAAACATTATCCTCTAGAGAAAATAATCAGTACTAAAGGAATACAATATCTATATCAGACTCACATATCATCGTGAGATATATCAGGATATACCATCATCATGAGAAATATACGTCTCGCCCATCATGAAAAAAATTTCCAAGGACCATAGAATTAGTTAAATATGAAAAAATACATTTTAGTTCTCATAGAAATATTGTTTTTATTCCATAAGTATAATATTTTCTGATATTGACATATCCATTTATGTTTAGAATAAATTATTCAAATCATAAATTATTAGAAGAAAGGGAAGGTGGGTTATTTTATGAAGAAAACATGGAATAATATAAACGAATCTAAAACATAGAATAATGGTCTTGGTTTTTTGAAAAGTATTTGAAAATGTATATGGTAAAATAAAAATTACATTTATATTTTATAAATAATGAAAAAAGTTCTATATAAAATATTTTATAAAATAATTTTTAAATCCATTGGAATACATTCAAAACATTAATTTATAATTAATTAATTTCCATGTAAATTAATAAAATAAAATAATTTTATAATATTGATACGAAACAAAAATATTTATAAAATAAATCTTTAAAACATTAAAAAAAATTTAAAGTAAATCTTTCATTACCTTGAGTCTAACATGTCATGTAAATTATTTATCCTTCTAATAAAAAAATGATGGTATTTATTTATTTTATTTTGAAACATTTTTATATTTATTATTGGTTTTATTTTTTTTCATGACCATTTAATATTCAATTACTATATCATTTAAATTCATTTCATATGTGTTGAAAATATTCTTCTTGCATGTACAAAATGACATCTGTAAGATGAAAATGGTTAAAAGGATCACTATTTCATAATATCTATAATAATAATCATGAAATAATAAAAATTGTTTACATTAAATAAAATTTTATAACTAACCCTACAATTTGGCTATGAAAAATGGGATATGTTATAATCATAGGGATGATTGGGTGTACATTTGAATTAATAGTGTTTCCATTTTACAATTATCATAATATTAAGATGTTAAGTGTTATTTATTTATATATAGTGATAATTAAATCATAAATATAATATTATCTATTTATATTAAATTATATATATCATCTATATGATGTCGTTGTGAAGAATGGATCAGATAGCTCTATGGAGGTAGTAACCCACAATTACATTCAAACGACGTTATGAATTTAAAATGGATAATATGGTATGAAATTAGATGATATATTATCATTATTTAATAATAAATACATTATTATTTTATTATACATACATTAAAACCATCATTATAATCATCTCTGAGAGGTGGGTATGGAAAACAAATTACATTGGTGTGTGAGGTTGTAATTTGATTTATAGGAAAAGATGATTCGATATCCCATTTCATGGATAAAGGGTGGAAGTATGTTATTCCATTAAGATAATGAAATGACAGTATATTTATCATTACTATTTTTTTTATTTCATCATGGTTTAAGAATTTTTAATGAGGTGGAGGAAGAAATAAAATGTAAATTATTCGTTAAGAATTATTCATCTTATTCCGAAAACATCTTCACAATTATAAACAAATCCTTCCTATGTTGGTGTTGTGATCAAAACAAGGTCACTACGATGTGGGTAGGGCTTCACGTAAGATATTTGGGTCAATATTGGTTGAACTAAAACGATTGTTATTTTTTTTATGAAAATAGGAGATGAGGATCCCTTTTATAAGCGAGGGGAGGACATTCATGGATAATCTAAAAATATTAAAATAAATTGAATTATTTTTAATTAATACTAAAAAAATTATATATTTATAATATAGTTTGATTATGATTATATATCACATCCAATAACACTTTGACATGTTTAGGTGATTTTTTATCCCATGTCTTTTGGTTTTAACCAACTATTATCCTTTGTGTCCATTAACATAGTATCAAATTTGATTACTTTAAAGAAGTAAAGAATTATACTCTAAAGATAAAGTGTCCCATAAAAGATATTTTAAACCATATTCCATTCATTTTCTGAATACATGATTTTTTAGTTATTTTAAATCATTTAATAAAATATTTATTATTATAAATTATTATTAATGTCATTTTTAGATCTACTCATTATATTTGACTTTGAAAAGAAATTTACAAAAAATTAATTATAAAATAATTCATTAACCCATCCATAATAAAATATTTTTATCTATTACATTCATTGGATAGTAAAAGTCACTCAAAAAAATTTATTTCAGATTTTATTAAAATAAATTTCTTTTTCTTCTACTTATTCAAATGTAACTATACTAGCGTTGTGTATTCATTTAATGTTATTATTTCACTAATGAAATATAAAATAAGTTAAAATGATAAAGCATTTTTTTTAAAATAACCATTTATATCTAAACATGGTTTGTTTTTTCCATTGGAAAAAATATCATTGATATTGAAATCAAGAGAGTTACATTTTTTTAATATATTTAATAAAAATTATATAAATATTATAATATAATTCATGTTGCTAGAAATTTATAATTTTTATATTATTTGATTGTAAATTTTGAAACACTCTAATATGGTAAAATAAATACATGTGTTTTGGAGATTTTCATGCCTTTTTACATTATTTTTAATCATAATTACCCAATTTACCATTTTCATAATGACAAATATATATTATGGTTACTATCCCAATTGATCAAAATAAACTAGAAATTTTTAACAAATTTGGACCTGTAAATTAAAAATATGGAATCCATTTTTCAAGATTAAATTAATTAACGTTGAATAAATTTATCTAATATTAAAACACAAAATTCAAGGAAAAATAGATTTTAGAAATATTGTTTTTTCATCCCAAAATGTATTTATAATATAATCACGTATAAAGATGATTGCAATTTAATTAATTAGATTTTATATAACTAAATAATACAAGTTTTACTATAATATCTAATTTAATAAAAAATGGGACTTCTAAATTTATTTCTTAAATAAAATAAATGATAATTTTACAAAAATCATATTTTTTAACTTTTCCTTATAAAATCAATTTTTTTCAGAAAAATACCAAAATTTCACCATAAAATAATTTTGATATGTTAACTTATAAAATGAATTATATTATTAAAATATAAATTTCTATAATTTGGAATGTTATCTTTTAAATAAAATCTATAATGCTTTAACACCCATTTTGGATAGAAATAATGTTATATTTCTTTTGACTGAAAAATTACTGAATAATGTAATATTGAATAAGCCCTATAAAATCCAATTAATTATTATTAATAATAAATTAAAATTATTTATCTTAAAATTTCTTGGGATTGTACATGTTTCATCTAGTTTTCATTATTATTGAGAAACGCGTGTTTAATAAATATCACTACATATCTCTTTCTATCATGATTGGCACTAATTATTTTCTAGTGAGCACTCTTTGTTTACATTTAAGAATTTATTGACTCATATTTGTTTTAAATGCTAAACAATTCCTTGTAATTTCACTTTGTGGTTTTTTTCTAATAGAGCATCTCTAAGAGTTTATTATATTGATTCCAATATGAGATTCAGATGGATATTAAAATGTTATTTCATATAATGTGATACAAGATGATTTTAATGATTTATTACAAATTTTTTTTTTTGATAAATATCCAAAAATGTGTTTTTGATATGATTTCCAAAGATATTGTGTGGAACACAAGATAATGTAATATGATACCAATTATATGATTCTATAGTTAATGTGGATGATTAATTGAGATATTAACCAAATCATTAAACATTTTATGTGTATTGAAATATAAACTATGATTCAATATGTTCATATATTAAAGCATGAATTTATTAATACAACACTTCTATAGTGTTAATCATATTATATGATATGATTATATCGATGTTGGGGTTAATAATAGATTATGATTAATATGTAATTTTAAATGATATACATATTGAATGTTACATATTAACATTTGAGTCATTCTCCACTTGGTATATCATTTTCAATTAATGTTTCATATGATGAAATGTCTAGAGATTGAAAAAATGGAATCATAAAAAAGACGAACTTACATTTGAATCATTAAAAATTCATATTCCACTACATGTGTAAATGATATAGTCAATCTGTATAATCTCATGGGGCTACAAAAGGAGGTTATCCAATTAATAATTATTTTTAAACACATGGGATAGAACTTTATAATTATCATCATCATTAATAAATATTTCAATATTCATCATCATTTCCCTAGTGTGGTACAAGAATACCATTTATGGTAGTACCATACCACTCTAGAACTGAGTGGTATTTAACCCATAGATACACCATAGAAGTGGGAGACATTAAACTAACTATAAGGGATCTTCATCAAACAACTCTAATTAAATATTAGAGAAAAAATATACCGTGAAAGGTAAAAATAATTATTCATTTTAATTTATAAATTGATTTGGTTTCAATAGTGGTAGAAAATTGGTTTATGTCCTCTATGTGATTCTTATAAATTAATGAAGTGTTTTTTGTCCTAAATGACCATAAAATTGTCATATATCAAGTCGTATAGCATGAAAGAAAAATATTATGGAAACAATGATAAACTCATAATGTATATTATGATATATCAATAATAATCATATAATATAGATGTTCCCCATGAAATTGGTAGAAAAAAATATTGATTCAAATATGAACATGTATATAATGCCCCTGATGGGTTTTTTGGGTCATCTTGGGTCCAATGTAGCATAAAACATCAATCTAACTATTGAATCATTCATTATAAAATCAACATGAACTCAAGAACAGAATTATAAAAAGTGTACCTCATTACAATAAGTCACCATATTGATGGAGTGTGTTTGAGGAAGATCACCAAGAGATAGCTGACAGATTATCACCTACAATAGTAGAACAACAGACATTACAATCCTCATATGTTGTGAGGGGAACCTGATAACTCTAATATGAATCTTTTTAATAAAATAAAAATTAATAAGAAAGCATAAAACTATGGGAGATAACAATTTTAATTTTGCCAACTTATTTGTATCATTAGACGTGACAATGTGTTGAGGGAATTTATAATTTTGAGTCCCACCCATTATTAAATTTCCAAATCATTACTCATATATTTAATGATCAATTTATTTCATGAAAAATATTCCTTATCAAAATATACTAATATTGAGTAAATAATATCAATTTATCAATATTTCTTTTGTTAAATGAATACCATTCAGAGTAAGCATTGTATGTAAAAATGATATACAGTATAAGAAATAATTATATAAATGAGAAAAATAATATGGATATTAAAGATAAATGTAACATCCAATTGAAATGATTCTAAGAAATTAATTATCTCAAGATAATGATAACAATAGAAAAATTAATCAAGAGATGAGATGTGACAATTAGTTCATTGAGAATATTGGTTTTTAAAATAATATCATGCCCATTATAATAATAATGTAAATGAAAGTTAAATATTAGAATAATATTCCATAAAAAAAGTATTATTTTTTAAAACATTTAAATTTTTATAAGAAAATAAATTTCATAAAATAGTTATGGTGCTGGGGAAGATTATTATTGTCATTAACATTAAAAAATACACTTTTTGTATTTTTATCTTAATATTACCTTTCAAAAATAGTAGAACATTTTCATTCTGATATTTCATAAAATTTCACAATTGATTACAATTTACTTAATAAATCATTTTACTAAATAAAACTAAATCCATAAAATTATTTTAAAAAACATGGACAGAGAATAAAAATATATCCAATTCCAATAGAAGTAAAATTTGTTTCACTTATATAAATTTATTTTATTGATTAATGAACCAATGTGTGTAAATGCTGGAAGAAAATACGGTGAATACAAAAAAAAACTAGTGGATAATAAAATTATTGGATCTTATGAACTATAAATGGTAAGATACATTCAATGAAAATAAAATTAATACCAAAAGAATGTGAGATTGTAAAATAGTTTCTTACCTCTTTGGTAACATTCATATTGTAACACAGTGAAATAATATACATGAATAGAATCAATAATAATAATGTACAAAGATATATTCATTTTAAATACATCAATGGGGAATAATATATGCAATATAAATTTTAATTAGTACATTATAAAAATATTTCTAAAAGGAATGAAAATTTAGACTAAATATATTGCTGTTACATTTAAATATAAATAATAATGAAAGAATAACATAAAATGAAACATTAAATACATTTAGTTTATTTAAAATTTAATATATAACATGTAAAAGGATAATTATATACACCATATAATATAAAATATGTTTATACAAATATATTATGGCGCGGTGAAGGAAAATTGACACAAAATCTCCTACATTATGCTTCAGTTTAGTTTAATGTAATTTAACAATTTTTATAATTGATTAAGTCTTGTTATAAATTTATTATAGGATGATATTGATATTTAAAATTTGTTATATGATTCTTTTGTAACATATTATCACCTGTTAATAATTATTATTTTATTTTACACTAATTTTTTGTGTTGATTATCTTGTTTTTTCATGCACATTTGTCATGAATTCTTTGGTTCTTGTGCATAGGATATAGTTACATTATCTCTATAATGATATTAATTTTCTTAATATCATATTATTTATTATATGCCTTTTTAGAACCATTATTTATCATTGGACATGAAAAAATTAATAACATTTCTTCATGGAGACGGTTGGCCATACATAAGCTTGAATGGTGATACCATTCCATTAATGGGTGAAAGGGTAAGGACTGTGATGATATATTAATATTATAGAATTATTAAAACATCATATTTTATATATATATTCATTATTTCCATAATTATTACTATCTAGTTGAGTTATTTATGGAAACAAATTACATCGGTTCACGAGGTGGTAGTCTTCCGTACACATGGGTGATGGCTTTGTTTCCTATTAGATTTATTAAGAGATCAAAAAATGTTATAAAATTTTTATAATAAAATCTAATTATATGATATATTGTGGTTATATTATATATGATGTGTTAATATATAATTATGTGTGGTAAAAAAATAAATATAAATTAAGTATTCTGTTAATACAATATTCTTATCTTAGAGAAACCTTCTTTAGATATTGTTTTAAGGACCCTAGGGTGGGCCTTTAGGGAATAAAATCAGGTATAGAATGTGTATATGTATATTGGAGGGATATTTTGGTAGGTTTTTCTCTATCAAAATGGCTTTATAGGTTTATATAAGTTATGGGGAGTTCCCTTTTATAATTGAGGAGGCGTGGGATTTTTGTAATTACTCAAAACACTTCAATAATGGGATTTGACCCTCACTCTAAGTGACTCAAAAATTGATAAGTAATGAATTAGTGTGATGATATTATCTATGAACACAAAAATAAAAAAATAGATATTTTGTAAGCATGTTATTTCCTATACCTCTATGGTTACTCACTTTTACAATTTTAGTTTCCACTATGGTAACTACTTTTTTAACCTGGGTAATTTATCCATTAATTATAATGTAAAGTAACCCTTATTATATAATTTAGAACCCACTATTTTCAATATTAATTAAATTATATTAAATTAAAATTATATTTTTGTGGAAAATAAATTTTAATATAAGCACATGGGATGTAAAAAACATCATTTTATCCTTAAAAAAGGTAATTAATTATTAACGTCTTTACTAATCATTATGAAGAAATGTTATTTTGAACTTATAAACAATAATTAATTACTATGAGTCCTATTGTTTAATAAATTTTATCATATTCAATTATAATATGTTGAAGATAATGATTTAAAAATAAACACCCAAATCATGTCAAAAATCATTTCATCAAGAAATATATTTTTCAATAATAAAATGATGTTATAATAATTATCTGATTAGAAATAATAAAAATATGTAGTTAAATTTATATAGTTAAATATATTATCTATATATTTAATATAAATAGTTAAACATTATATATTTTTCTAATTAAATTAATTAGATATATATAATTATTTTTTGAGAAAACAATTTCTGAAAAAATATGTTTTCTAACAAATACAATGTTTTACCTCCAAATTATCTTATAATTATTTATATCAAATTTATAGTCAAAAAATAATTATTTTTACTTATTATTAAATATTATAATGAATAATATGAAGAATAGTTAAATACTAAATTTTTTATATTTCTTTAATTCTTATTTCTACTGGAAATTTTAAAAAATTCATTTTAGTATTACTTTTAGTTGGTAAGTTAAAAATATTTATTCATATTATAAAATCATAATTTTTGTTCCATGATATATTAAAAATAATATTTATTATATTTTAATTAAGATATAATTTTATCTTACTATATTTGAGGCTTCTATTTTACATTCTACCCTCCTATAAATAAATCATCCCCAAATTTGAAAGGATATTTATTACTAAAAAAAGTGTGGTTCTTATTCATAACATCCTATTGTTACCACATTTTATTCATCCATTTTATTATTTCATCAATGTACCATTACCATTTTATCAATCAAAATTTTCAATAAATTTTCTCTAATATCAAAAATTTGGATGGGCTTTTCCCAGTAAGATAGATTGGGTTCGAATCCAGTTTCATCATATGTGAGAAAAAGTGCTAGATATATAATATACTTACATACAAATATTTATATAACACATCATGTAATTTAGAGAGTATTGGTGGAATATCTAATTAGAAATCCTTATCTATATTAAGTTACAAAATTTGAAATGTACTGTTCTACCTGGGGCCCGGTTATCTCTTCTTACTATACTGTATAACTGCCTTTCATGTATATGATTTCATGTAAACACTATTTCTCACATGAAATTACAAATCAATCCAATGGTTATCGACATAACTCTTTCTTCAACATTTATATTATTCAATATGATCCTGAATTGCGTTTAACTTTATATTTTCCCCTCAACAAGTTCTATACCTACATGATTCATTTCACCAACATCATCCAATCAATTTGGAGTACAATATAAATTTTAATATAATTCCTTAAGAGGTGTGAATTTAATAATTGAGTGTTAACTATTATTTTATTAAAACTCTACTGAAGGTAAATACTGATCTTACATACATTTAACGTCTTTATATAGTGACCTCAACATGTATTTAAATGTTTCAATTGTCCTCTAAGACATACAATCAATTTGAGGATGGTAGTTATTGCGTAAATGATGATTGGTATCAAGACAATTCTAAATTCACTTCTTGAATTTTGTTATAAAAAAGAGATCACAATAAAATACAATAAAAATTGATTCTCTATGAATTTATTAAACATCATTAATATACAGCCTTGTGAGGCACTCAAGAGGTAACTCTCTTATAATAAATAAGAAATAAACATATTTTGTAAGGTGTTAATTGATAAACACTATTGCATCATTACTTTTAGGAGTATTTGGTAGTCCAGTTAAAAATTTTATAATAATGTCGCCGCATTTTCATAGAGGTATTGGAATACATTGCACGAATTTTTTTAGGATTTTATCTCTTAGACATTACTTTTTAAAAAAACAATCATTTAGAAACATATTCAGCAATTTCTTACATCACGTTATCCCAAAAAACATTCCTTCAAATACCCATAAATCTTTATACTCCTAGGGTGTATAAATAAATTTGAGCTATGATCATCATCTCAAAATTTGTTTTATAATAGGTATATATTTAACACATGGTCTCTATCCAGATTTTATAATTCCATATTCGTATATTATATTTTTCAACGTTCCATCAATCACTGCTTAATTTCCATTGAAAATTTTCATCATAAAATAGTAAAACTTTTTCTTGTATAATAAATATTGGTTCAAAATAATTTTAAAAAGGATTTCTCTATTATATTAAATAATAATTCCCATTTCCTTATTTACTAGATCCATTAAAATAATATCCCTATCAATCAACATTTAGGTCAAGACTCTATGATAATTCCTTCACAATGCCTCCACAACATTATTTTTCATCCCTAAGTGGTATTATATTGATAAATAATAATACATGAGTAGCTCAAATAAGCTTGTTTTCTTCATATTGATATATTTCTATGAATACAATAATTCTTGGATCATATGGTATGTATATATCTCACATATTTAACTATTGGGATAATTATTCCTTGTAGTCAATGAAATTATTATGGATACTAACAAATGATAATTGGTTAGGTAGTTCTATTCGTGGGTCTTTATCTACCTTGATGGAAATGAAATAACATAATCACTTTTTATGAAGACACAACAAAATCCTATATTTTGTACATCACTATATATCATAAATCTATCATTTCCAGAGGGAAGAGACAAAATTATACCACTAAACAATCTCTTATTACATTCAATAAAACATTCATCACATACTTTTATCAATAAAAAATAAATAATTTAGGTGTAAAAATGGTTAATGGGTTCTCAAATAAGAAATTTTTTTAAACGAATCCCTAATTGAGACCTACCCTACCAATGAAACAATGTATCTATTTTTTGTTCATTTATAATGTTTATACTTGTTTTTCATAGGATCTACCAATATTTTATCATTGGAGTAAACATATACATGTAAAGAAACCTCTTCAATCCATAACTCAGATATACTAAATTTCTAAAAAAATAAATAATTCCTTCTAAGAGCCTCATGAATGATACTCAAGTTATTTACATAGTCCACCTCGCTCTTATAATGCACTGAGATATCATCAATTAATAACACCATGAAAATATAAAAATATTCCATTAAAACTCTGTAAAACCCCAAGCATCCGTGGTACATTTCTCTTTATATACTCTGATAGCTTGCAATGTATGCAACTTTGAGTTCTACCACACCGCGACCAATCAAACTAGCCGTTATGAATAGTAATAAACAATTTTTGAAATTTAATAAATTTTATTTTTCAAAATGGACATTATTTTTGTATTCATAATATTAAAATTGTCAAAGGGTGAATGTTTGGTATTTTTCTGAAAACATTATATTTTTCATGAATCGTGAAAAACACTGCACTATTTTTTTAAACCCTCATTTTATTTAAATAGTTATTGGTTTTATTTAAATTTATTTTGAGTAAAAATATATAAATAATTCTTCTATAAGTGAAATATAATTCATTAGATTCATTTTATAATAAAATTAGATGTATACAATTTTATTCACCACTTTAACTTCTTTTACCCGCCTTCTATGCACATTGGCATAAAACTTAATTTTACTACTTCTATGAATTGAATTTAAAAATGATGAGATTCCTGATTGACATCAGTAAGTAAAATGTGGTTCAATAGGATGAAAATTGTTATTTTTTTTAATAGTAAAATATAAATTTTATTTACTTCGGTTAAAAGTAAATATGGTAATTAAAGGTGAGAATTATATTATAGTTACCCTAACACATGTATTAATTCAATTGGATAAGTGTTTTTCGACAAAAAACAACCTTAAGAATAAAATATGACCCTCTTTGATCCACATGGATTAGATTATGACATTTATTATTATTTTATTTAAAGAAGAGTTAAAAGTGTTAAATTCTAATTTTCATAACCAAAACATTTTTAATATATGGTTATACGTAAGATAAATTCGACTATAAATATTCAATATAAATATAAAAATATTTACTGCATAATGGTATTTAATTTATTATTTTTTGACATTAAATAATTATATTTATTTATGACATAATGATGATGCGGTAATTATTTTATTAATGAATAATTAAAATAATTGATATTATAAATATCTAGATAAATGTAAATTTGGTCTTTTGATGCATTACAAATATTTTATAGGTTAATATTACATGTTTGGATAGATTTAATTTATTTTTTCGAACTAATAATTTTTTTACATTAAAAAACACCTAACACTAAATAGTATCAAAATTGACATAAATAATATTTTAAAATAATACTATATTAATAATTGATATAATATTCCTAAAAATATATGGTTAATACAAAGGACTTATATAAGGTTATATATGTCAAAACGTAACCACATGGGGTTCTGTTGTCTTTTTACAGTAATGTTATTAACAATTTATTATAAAAATAAAAGAATACATTGTAAAAGTTAAACATTCTATCTAAGAGTTAAATCTAAAAGATAAAGTTAATATGGTGAACTTATCTGGTCTAAAGACATATTGGTTTAGAGGTTTTCAACCCATTCCCACCTTATCCTCGAAATAAATCCTTTGGATCAATTATAAACCGAATATTATTGTAAAATAAATTAATATTTCAAGGTTTTCCTAAAGTGACCATCACCTCTCTTATAAAACTGTACTTCTTCTTCTCTCAAAATAACACACCAAAGCCATTTTTCTCATCCAAAACCTGATAAAATATCCTCCCAAATACCCTCACATAAACGTAGTGTCTTTACTTTGATCATAAGGCCTACCTAATGATCCATTTTGATCAAATCAAAAGAAAGCACCCGAAGAAGAGGTAATAATTTTATCACCTCACTCAAAGTTCTTTTCATCCTCATCATCCTATTTCTATGTTTCATACATAACAAATTAATAAATCTGGTGCCTTATATATTCTGTAATGTTATTAAAAATATGGTACTACAATATTCATTATTAAATAACTCCCATGAAAGACAAAGTCTCCCTAAATGCATATATATGGATTACAGTCTCCATGTTGTGGTGTATTTTGTCATTCAACACTGAATTATTTGGATGGGTATAATAACAAGTACAATATTTGTAAATAAAAAATAAACTGTTAATGATTTTTTATATATGTAATACCATCAAATGAAATATTATTTCCCCATAAATATAATGATATTCTCGCTCGTTTGTACGTATGAATTACGATATCCATGAGCGCGATGACATTAATACCCCATTGTATCTATTCTATAATAAATTTTATTATATGATTAAAAAAATAATTTTTAAGAACATAATATCATTATAGATATGAATCCAAAATTCTATGATGTTTTTATAGAGAAATGGGGAATTATACAAATTAATGTCTTAATAACCAAGGAAACGTACCTCAGAAAAGGCCATGGGAGAAATCCCAAGATTATGTTATCACTACTACTGAGTTTGATGCTACGAATAACATGGTGGATGGAAATTTAATGGCTTCCTCCATTTTAGCCAATGCATTATTTGATTCAATATCATCGCATTGTTTCATATCTTCCCTGTTTTCTATAAAAATTAGATATTTCCAATTTGATTTAAAAATCTAGTTTTTAGTAAAATCTCATATGGTAAATATCATTGGAAACAAATTTGTGAATTATTTCTCTTTATTGAATATAAATGTGATTTATCTGCTGATCTCATTATCATACCCATTATTTAATTTTATTTAATCCTCAGAATGGATTGTCTTTCGGACCATGATGTAAAAATTTATTATAAGAAGAAGGAGGTTACACTTTTTGAAGATGATAAATAGTACCCTATATTTATAGCAGAAACATCACCATTTGATTCTTATCTAGATCCACCCTCAGTATCTCTACTAAACTCAATTTTAGTTGAGGAAGATAATGAAATAACTACGGGTGGGGAAAGGAATGATCAATTATAAGATATACATATTGTGCAAGAATATGTTGATGTGTTTCTAGAGGATTTACATGGACATCCACCAGAATGAGAAATTGAGTTTTCCATTGATTTAATACCTAGTTCAAGGAACATATCAAATACCCCTTAGAGAGTGTCCATTGTGTAATTAGTGGAACTAAAGAAACACTAGAGTAATTGAGTAATAAAGGATTTTTCTCCCTAGTTTTTCTCCATGGGTATCCCTTATTCTTTTTGTTAAAAAGAAAGATGGATCTATGAGGTTGTGCATTGAATACAATAAGATCAATGCTATAACAATAAAGAAAAGAATACCCTACCACACATTGATCATTTATTTGATCAAATTCATGGAGCTCAATATTTTTCATTGATTGATCTTCGATCAGGATACCATTAGTTGTGCATGAAAATTAAAGACATTCCAAATATAGCATTCCAAACAAGTTACAAGCATTACGAGTTTATATTATTTCATTTTGGACTGACTAATTCACCATATGTTTTCATGGATCTAATGAATATAGTTTTCAAGGAATATCTTGATTACTATGTAGTGGTATTTATTGATGATATCTTGGTATACCCAAAAATCTATATAGATCATGAAAATCACTGGCACACTACTCTATAGACTCTAAGAAGACATTAATTATTTGGGAAGTTTAGAATGTATGAATTCTGGTTTAATAAGATTTATTTTATCACCATATTTTCTCTTAGGATGTAATCTCTATTGTTCCTTATATGACTAGAGTAATACATCAATGACCAACACTGAAGAGTATAACTTAGGTATGCATTTGTATTGGTTTTGTAAGTTATTAGAAGAATTTCGTCAAGAGTTTTACTCAAATGGCTATTCCATTTACCAAGATCACACGTAGAGGGATTAAATTTTTTTGGACAAAAGAGTGTGAAGAATTTTTGAAATAACTAAAGAGAATATTATTCAATGATCATATAATGACTCTACCATCGGGGAATGATGGGTTTGTTATTTATAGTGATGCTTCAAAGAAAGGACAAGGTGGTGTCCTTGTGCAGAGTGATAGGGTTATTGAATATGCATCCAAATAGCTAAAATTTCATGAACAAAACTATCCCAATCATTGTCATGAGTTATAAGATATAATCGTTTCTTTGATGATATGGAGACACTATCTGCATTGTGAAAATTTTTTAGATATATACTAATCACAAGAGTTTAAGGTATATTATTTCACAGAATGAACCGAATATATGGTAAAGATGATGGCTTTAACTACTCAAAGATTATGATATCAATATACTCTACCTCCAAGTTAAGGAAAATAAGGTGGAAGATTCTTTGAGAAGAAAATATCAATGAGTTTTGAACAAGATGAGAGGTTAAATGGATCTTTTTTTCATGGATCTAGTAAACATGTATATGGGAATAATCATGGAAGTTGATACATTAATAAATTTTCAAATGGTTTCCAAACCATATTTACATGAAAGGATAAAAATATCTCATACTAATTATGCGGAGTTTCAAAAAAATATTAAAATTTGGAATGATGGGAGATTGATTAACTTCGTATATGGAGATGGAATTTGGAAATTTAGAAAGAGAGTTTCTGTTCCTGACATACCTGATCAAAAAAGATAATTGTTCGATGATGATTTTAGTTCCAATTTAACAATACACTATGGTAGCTCTAATATGTGAAGAGATTTGAAGGAACATTTTTGGTGGGACAACATGAATAGGGTAATTGATGGTTATGTGTCACGTTGTATTGTTTGTTAACTAGTGAAAGCTGGAAGACAATATCCTAGAGGAGTCATGCAACCTCCTCCAAAACCACGTTGGAAATTTGATGATATTATTTTTGACATTGTAATGGGGCTACAAAGGACTCCTAGAAGGCATAATGCAATATGGGTCAATGTTGATCGTCTTACTAAGTCATCACATTTTATTGGTATAAGAGAAGATTTTACACTTGAAATTTTGGAACTACTATATATTAATGATGTATTAAGACTTCATGGATTACCCCTCTCATTTATCTCAGATAATTCTCACAATTTTAAATCATGATTCGAGAAATTTATTCAGAAGGCCTTGGATACTGAACTTCATTTGAGCACTTCCAACAACCCTCAAACTGATGGAAAATAAGAATGGACTTTTCAAACCGTAGAATCATGTTGAGATCTTGATCACATGACTTTAAAGGTATGCGGGATCAATATTTACTTTTGGTAGATTTTCTTATAACAATATCTTCCATTCCAATATTCATAAGGAACCATATAAAGTGTTATACTAAAAAATATGTCGCAGACAAACTTGTTGGGATGATGTGTGTGAAAGAAAACTCGTAGGCCCAGAACCTATTGACAAAACATTGGAAAATGTGATGATTTTCCAAACCCACATCAATGTAGCTCAAATTAGGGAAAATATCAATGCTAATATTCAAATGAAGGATTTGGAATAGCAAGTAGGATACCAAGTTTTCATGAATGTATCTCCATGGAAGGGTGCTATACGATTTAGTTAGAAGGGAAAATTATGTCTTAGGTATATCGGACCATTCGGATGTCTTGAATGAATGGGAGTTGTATCATACCATTTAAAAATGCATTTATGTCTCTACAATGTTAATGATGTGTTCCATGTATCACTTTTGATAAAATACAAGGCTAACCCCACACATGTACTTACCTATGAAGAAATAGAACTGGAACCCGATTGGTCTTATTGTGAAAAGACTGTCAAGATTTTTGATACAAGAGAACAAGTGTTGAGAAATAGGATTACTCGTCTGGTAAAACATATATGAAAAATCCATATGACGGAAGAGGCAACGTGGGATCCTGAAAAACGTATTATGAAGAACCACCTGAATATTTTCTCATAGTAGTATTCTTGAAATTTTGAGGATGAATGTTTTTGGAGGGAAGAATGTAACACCTCATGTTTCCAGGGTATGCTTCTCTTTGAATAATGAAATAGCTTACGATGTAAGTAACTTTGAGTTCTAACACACCATGACCAACAAAAATAGCCATTATGAATAGTAATACCCAATTTTTTAAATTTTTTAAATTTTATTTTTCAAAATGGACTTCTTTTTGCATTCAGAGTATCAAAATTATCTTAGGCTGAGTTTTTTTTATTTTACTAAAAACATTAAATTTTTTATGAATATTGAAAAAAACTACATTAATTTTTACTCCCTACATTTTATTTAAATAATTATTTATTTTATTTTATTTTATTTTAGGTCAAAATATATAGATAATACCTATATTAGTTTAACTTTATTCATTGGAGTCATTTTATAATAAAATTAGATTATAAAATTTTATTGAACATTTTTACATCTTTTACCCACCATCTATGCCCCTTTGAAAATTTTCATAAAACATAATTTTATATATTTTTTTAATCGAATTGAAAAAAGATGAGAGACAAGGTTAAAATTAGTAAGTAAAATGTGGTTCAATATGATGAAAATAATTTTTGGTGAATAGTAAATTTGGAATTTTATTTACCACATTTAAAAATAATAGGATAATTAAAGGTAAAAATGATATTACAATTACCCTAAAAAATTTCCTAATTCTATTGGATAAGTGTTCATCTACATAAATCATGCTTAGGAAAAAATATGATCCTCTTTGATCCACATGAATTAGATTAATTAATTTGTTATTATTTTATTTAAAGAAATGTTAAAAGAATTAAATTCTAATTTTTTAACGAAATAATTTTTAATATAGGGTTATACATAAGATAAATTTGACTATAAATAACAATTATAAATATAAAAAAAATTCCTGAATAATGGTATTTTATTTATAATTTTTATACATTAAATAAATAAATTTATTTATAACACAGTGATGAAGCAGTAATTACCTTATTAATGAAAGATTAAAAAATTGATTTTACAAATATCAAAATAAATGTAAATTCAGACTTTTGTTACATTAGACTAATTTTCATGTTTAATATGACATATTATAATATATTTAATTTATTATTGTAAGTAATAATGTTTTTTTAATTTCACAAAAAAATACTATCAAATTGAGATAAATGAGTATTTAAATCAAATACTACATTATTAATTGATATAATATTCCAAAAAATCTACAGTTTAGGAAAATGACATATATAAGGTTATATATTTCAATAATGAACAACTTGGGGTTCTCTTGTCTATTTATAGTATGTTTATTAACTATTTATTATAATAATAAAAGAATACATGTTAAAAGTTTAACTATTTAACTAAGAGTTAATTCTATAGTATAAGGTTAATATGGTGAACTAAACATATCTAAAACATGTTGGTTGAGAGTTTTTTGTCCTAGAAATAAATTCTTTTGGATCCATGATAAATCAAATATGATTGTATAATAAATTAATATTTAAAGATTTTCCTAAAGGGACCATTACCTCTCTTATAAAAGGGCACTTCCCCTTCTCTCAAAATCACTCCACAGAATCCATTTGGCTCATCCCACCCCTTCTCAAATATCCCCCCAACTACCATATATTATATCTACCTTACATTCATTGATCAAATAGCCATATTAAGGACCCCTTTTGGTCAAATCAAAAGGAAGCACCTGATGAACAGGTAATAATTTCATCACCTATTTCAAAGTTCTTTTCTTCCTCCACTTCCTCTTCCATTGTAGTTTCCATACCCAAATAACAACTCCAATACCTTCTATATACTATTATGTAATTATAAATATAAAACAACCATGTTCATTATTCTATCGATCCTATGAATGATAAAGTCAACATACATGTGTATGTACGGCTTACCGTCTCTACGTCTTGGTGTTGTCTGTCATTCAAAACATAATTTTTTAGATGGGTATAATAATGAGTATAATTTATGTAAATAATAAAAATAATATGGTAATGATTCTATATATATGATATAACATCCAATTACATATGATTTCACCATCAATATAATGATATTGTCGCTTGTGCGTATGTACAGATTACAATCTCCATGAGCATGATGGAATTCATTCCCCATCGTAACCATTCAAGAATAAATTTCATTTTAGGATTTAAAAATAATGATTAAGAACTTTATATCATTATGAATATTAATCAAATACATCCTATCCATAATAAACCTGACTTATGTAACAAAACATATAAAGTAAAATGAATTAGTTAACAACTGAAATGATGATTCTATTGAAATATCATTAAAAAAGAAATATTAGAAGATCTTAAATAATATAATATTTATTTATGTAGTTCTTGTATTATTTTATGAAAATTATTTCACCATTACAAAATAGGTAAACCAAGCTTCTACTTAGGAGGAATCAAAGGTAACGGTTATTTTTCCAATCTCATTATTATCTAAGGTTGTTTATAAGTGAGTATATATTGGGACCTCATTATCATACACATCCTTGTTTCTTAAAAATGTATTTAAAAACCATTTTTCTATTTCCTAAAATAGGGGTTAAATTCATTTATTAGTTTATTTTACTTCATATAATTTTTTTTGAAAACAACCTTTCTATCGCATTACATAAAATTTATATTATGAACTTTTCGACAAATTAAAGAAAAAAGGATTTTTTAACTTATAAAATGGGTGCGACTATTCATTGCCATTATAACACAATCAGAGAATCCCATAAAATATTATAAAAATATTTTCAAAATAAATGTTTTCTTTACTTTTGAATTATTTCAATGTGGAAATAAATATTTCACTCAAATAGTTTTTGGTTAGATTTCATCTATGTCAACATATTTGGATGGATTTTATGTTTCTTTGAAGTTGATTTATTATGATATAATAATACATAATTTATTGAATGTTTTGTGATATGTTTGACTGTGGATGTGCTATTTTTATACCATTCATGGTTTATGGTTAAATTATTGACATTTAATTTTATAGTTTTAATAAGAATTTTTATATTATGTTTCAACATTTTCATATGATGGATGCATTGGACATAGTAAGTGATGGGTAAAGCCCACTATAGCTCCTTGATGCATCGATACGTCTCATGAGGCCTTCTAGTGTCTTGGAACAAGTCCTTTACAAAATCATATTTGTATTGTTGGCATGAGGCCTTGGATATGTTGTTATGATGTCTGGCATTATGGATTCAATAATTCTGAAATTAGATATTGATATTACATGTGATTATTCAACTTCCAGAATATCCATATGAATTAGTAAATGGAATTATTTGATTTATATTTTCTATATTAAACTAATGTCTATGTATAGAAGGCTTGTGTTTTAGTCTTATACATTTCCTTAAATTTTTATGCTTATTTATGAAATTTTCTGCTATATAGTTATTCTTACTCATCATCTAAGCTCACCCCTTTCTATGATTTATTTTCCCAAGATGCGATGAATTATATTATGAATAACATAAAGGGACAATATAAGGGATATTAGTGTGTTCAAAAGAGACAAAATATTGTTATTTTTCATGTCATGATGTAATGTAAAACTAATGTATGTACCTAGTATATCCAAGTCTACTGAACTAATCGGTCTTTGGGGATTTGAACAATTCTGATAATGGAAATTTTATGTAATAATGCACCGACTCTATGTAACTAGGGTTATAGAATTACATACTCTATTTATTGGATGCATAAAAACATATGTTACATTAGTCGATCCAAATGGAATTAGTTTAAAAATTTGATTTCTAAACCTTATTTGGAATGGGGTATTTGAAAGATATTAATTATTTACTCACAGTTGATATATCAAGAATAAAGGTCAATATTTGATAAATATCATGCAATGTAAAGATTCTATAATAATTCATCAACTAAATTCATAGGATTAATAATAATAATAATAGTAATTATTTCCATATAATCTATTATCAACCTCATAGACCAAATTTATTCATAATAAAGTGAATAGGGGCTCCCCATAGTGAAACAATAGGGTGAATAAGTCACATATCACACAAATCCTATAATTTTTATTCAACTCCACTAATTATACAGTTGTTATAATATGAGGAATTTTTAATATAGATAGCTTCTCAGTGTCATGTAAATATTAAATTCCAATTCATGCTATAATGGATTTTTAGGTTATTCTTCATGAAATACATCGACTTATTCTTTTATAATAGGCACATCTTCAATTTCAATATTACGTTTTCGATCCATAGATTGTGGTATCTCTTCCTCCCCTATAATCTCACATATAATTTCTTAAGGGGTGGACCAAGACATTACCTTGATTATGTAGTCTCAACTGTAAATATAAATAATTCCATATCTTCATCATGAATTAAATATTCTGTCATTTAATAATAAATTTGTACATACTAATTTTTTAATCCAGTCCATACCATGTATTATATACAGTATAACCATAGTTATGTTAATTTTAGTAAATAAACTATGTTTATGTGTCATAATTTGAACTACCTAACATATCCTTGTTGTAGTGATATTTCCACTATGCATTTTGAATGACAACTTCCTTATTATGTTTCAAGGTAAATATCTAAAATTCATAGAAATTATAAGTGATATGTATGAATTTTATGATCTAGAATAAAATAATTCATAAGATAAATGTTATCCAATGAATAAAGTATATTCCATCACATCATTGGGAACATTGACCTCAACTGTAGTGATCACATATTGATGGCTTTCTCCCCTTGTTCTATTATATGGAATATTCCCCTGATGCTAGTGATATGGATTTGAATAATTACATATTTCATGATAGTTTAATAACTGGATATAAGTGAAATATTTATTTCTATTATATTCATTATCTAAATGACCATTTTCTCTACACATGTAACAATATCTCATGCCTTTTATACATTTTACAGGATGTTTCTTTCATCGAGTTTCACGTTATCGAATTATTTCGTATTATTATTATTCTAAAACATAGTCTTCTTTTCATAGTGTTCATATTACCTCAATTTATCTTGACTCCACTGGAATATATAGAATATATATAATTCCTTATATGTTTTTATATAGAATAAATTTATTTCATCTCATGAATATAATGTTTTAGAAACTAGTGCCCTTCGGAGAAATGGAATAATCCCTTAAAATAGAAAGTCTATCATGTATTTTGTATTGTGAATGTAATCTATAAAATACATTTATTGTTTTGTAAAAACAATCATACTTTATAGAAACATATTCATCATTATTATTTAAGATAATAAAATTTCTCTAGATTTTAGTATGTTTCCAAAGAGGGATGTATTTTTAAAAAATTGCTATTTAAAATCATTCGATGTTATATGTTCCATTTGATCTTCCTCCATTGTATTCTAGATAAAAACCCACCATTTATTAGCATCACCCTTAAGAATGTTTAATGCTATTATAGCCTTCTTCCATTTCATCTCACTCCAAGGGTATAAATACCTATTAAAGGGGCATAATGCATTTTTCATTTATCAGATGATTAGTATCCCTACTTAAAGATAGGGAGAATATGTCGCATGAAATGATCCATCATAGGAGTGCGATTCTATAGGGAATCATGTTTTTCCATCCAAGATTTTTATATATATTTTATCATCTAATTAACATTCCATAATATAGCCATAATATAATCATATAAAAACATGTTCTATTTGATATCTCTTTATGGATATTTCTATGTTGAACATGAGTGGTGGTTTCATTCTTCCTTCCAGTTTCCACATCTAAACAATGGATTTTGTTATAATTGGTCACAAAATTAGGAATTATAAATCATAATATATAATTTGGAATCTAGAGTAATGTATAACCTAATTATGAATTTGATAAAATTTTAATCATATAATTTTAAACATAATTTCATTGGTAATATCATTAAATCATAAAAAAATTCAAAGTAATGCTAAATGTTTGTAAAGAAAATGTGAATTATCATAGGAATATCACATAGGGCTGTCAAAATAAGAGCATAGTAAGGCCTATTTTCATGAACTAGGTTATTATCATGTCAAGCCTAATTTCCCATTTTCGGTGTTATTACCCCTAGGTTCATCTATTATAGAACTACAACTTCTTGTAGTATTCAGATAGTGATTTATTTCATTCAAAACCCATATAGTGTCATCCTCAATAAAACAATAGAAGGTTACACTATAAATATTATTCAAATACTATTATAGGGCAATGTTCCTTAATATATATTTTCCTTAATATATTTACCAATGAATCTACTAAACTTTTTATGATACCAACTATAACAATCTTAGCTCTAATAATCTAGATTCCATTGTCAGTTGGTTGCATTTTAATAGATATAATGGTTTTAATCCCGAAGGAAAAATTAAATTTATTTGACTTACAAATCCCAATACGAGAAAGAAACCCCTTATAAATTAGAGATAATAGTTAAAACGTAGTAATATAAGACATTATCCATCCATGATTTCATTCAAAAAATTTTACTTCGTATCCTGTGGAAATGAAAACAAACAAGAATGACCTCAATTTCTCAGTAATGGATGTGTACAATGAAATCTGTCATGAATGAATAAGGTATAATCAATATAAATAGGTATATAAATAAACACATAGTCAATTAAATCATTATCTTCAAAATCCTGATTATATAATAAATAATTAATATAGAGAGGTAAATACCTAAACACCCATCCCATTTAATGAAATACATGATTATGAAAATGAATCCATGGATAATATCAAAGAAATAATCTCATGGATAAATATAAATATATTATAACTCAATTAAATTAGTTATGTATTAAATCATGATCGCACAAATCAAAGTACTTATACTGTTATGATCTTGCACCAAAACTGTTTATAAATATTGGAAAACTCTATTTAATTTGGCCAACTGCTTTTTCTCATCAGAACTGGCCATAGATCATGGGGTTATATAATTTATATCCATAACTTTCATTGTATTTCCATATATTCGTCATATAATAAATGATCGATTTAATTGATGAACAATATTCATTATTAAAAAATATAAATATTGTGTAATGAATTAAAATTTATCAATATTTCCAAATATAATAAAATAACATTCAAATTAAAAACCCTATATAAACTTTTGTATATAGTTTAGGTGATGATAATATCCTTGATAAAATGAATATATATATTTAATAGAAATTTTATGTCCAATAAATATGTTTAGAATAAATTTAACTTCTCAATATAATGTTAACAATCATAAAATAAATCACTATATGAGAGGTGACTATCAGTTCAACAGAAATACATGTTTTTTTCTACAAAATAATGTCCTTTTATAAGAACAATGGAAATGAAATTGGAATATTAAAACAATATTTCATAAAAAAAATTTATTTGTAAAACCATTGAAAACATGCATAATATGAAAAAAATTCATTAAATGGTTATGGTAGCGGGGAATCCTGTTATTATCATATATGTTAAAAAATTTCAGTTGAATATTTTAAAAAATTTCCCTATATAAGAAATATATATATTACATTAAAATTAATTTCAAATGTAAATAATATAAAAAAAGTTAATTAATAAATCATTATAGTAAATAAAATTTCTTTTCAAAAATAATTTAAAAAAGTGGACATGGAAATAATATATCTGATTAAAATAGATGTAAAATTGGTTTCCCATTTAATCATTTCATTAGTTGAATAACGAACCAAAGAGGTGAAATTTGTTATAAAAAATGTAAACTCTTCAAAAATGTAGTGGATAATAAAATTAATTCATATTATCAATGATAAATGGTAAGATTATGTAAATAAAAATAAAATCAATCACAAAACAATGTGAGATTGTAATTTAGATTTTTAATTCATTTGTAAATTCCAAATAGTAACCCCATGAAAGAGTAAATAATAATTGAAACATGTAAGATCATTAATAAATAGTTACTGATGTTAATCATGTAATAATTTTAGTATATATGATAAATAAAATTGAATAGGTGTAGAGTATCAGATATATCTCAATGGAATAAAAATTGTGATGAAATCACATACCACATTGGTAAATTTTAAATAGTAAACCCCAAGAATGAATAAATCAATAATTATTCTTTAAATAAAATGAACATATGGATAAATCATTATATAAATTTCAAAGTGAAATTATATAAACCATATAAAATAAATTAGGTGCATTACACTAGAATATGCCTTAATGATGGAAAATTGAGACTAAATCCCTTACATCAAGATTCTATTTAGTTTAATGTTATTAAACATTAAATATAATGGTTTTAATAATATTAATAATTTATAAGAGAAACATATTAAATTTTAAATTAACACATATGATCATTTTATAACATCTTATCACTCTTTTATTAACAATATTTCCATTTTACCCCTATTTAGGTTTTAATTTTATTGTTTTCACGTTGATATTTTTAGGAAGATTCATGTTCTTATATATAAGATATATATAAACAATCAAAAAAATATATTAATTTTATTAATATCATAATTTTTTATTATATTCTATATTCATATAATTTTTTATTGTTGGACAAGTAAAAATGAATCGTATAACTTCGTGGAGACGGTGGGTTGTACATACATGTGAACAATGATAGTATTCCCATATTGGGTGGTAGGTAAAGTATGTTGATGATATATTAATTTTAAATAATTAATTTCATTTATGTTTATCATATATGTTAATTATTTCCTTTAATGTGAAATCCATGTGTTCGGTGATGGAAACAATGTTATACCGGTTCGTGAGATGCCAGAATAGTGTAGAAATAAGTGATGGAACTGTTAAATATTTGATAGATAAGTAGATGGATAAATATTATTACATCAATGTAATAAAATATTATTATATTTATGATAGTAGTATGATTCTATTTTAGGTTTTAAGTCATAATTGAATTTGGTAAATTAATAAAGGAAAATAAATTTCTTCGTTAATAAGATTACATTCTCATTGGGAAACTCTTTAGGATATCATCTTGATGACCCTAAGGTTGGCATTTTTGCAATATCAGTATCTATAGAATATGCATAAGGATGTTGGAAGAGTGATTTTTTGAATCTTTTGTTTTAGAAAAAAAATCTTTATTGGAGTGAATATGTGCGGGGGGAATTCCCTTTTATAGTTGAGGAGGAGTGACATTTATGTAAATACTCAAATACATTCACTAATGAGAATTAGATCTATGAAACTGTTCCTAAAAAAATTATAAATAACGACTTTTATGGATACAAATGTCAAAACACACCTAAAAACATGTTTTAAACATGTTATTTCCTTTAAATACAAGGTTACTCACATTTACCATTTATATTTTCAATACGGTATGTAGTTATTTAACCATATAAATTTTTCAAAAATGTTAAAATAAAATTTATATAATTAAATAATTTGGATAAAATGAATATAAATAATATATCTAATTAATTTAATAAATATTATATGTGAGTAGAAAAATCATTTTAATACAATCCCATGCAACACGAAGACATCATTTTAAACATAACTGTGATAATTAATTTTTAATATCTTTACTAATAACAATGACCAAAACATTATTTGAATTTATTAAGTAATATTAAATAATTTCATTCCAATAATTTCATTCATTTTATGAAATTCAATTCATATATTTGGAATAATTTAATTCAACAATAATTATTTTTATTATGTCGAAAATGGTTTTTAAGTAAATATATATATCAAGAATAAGATTATCTTACATTAATTATATGTACCGTATTTATATTTTGATCGATTTAAATTAAAATATTTACATATTTAGTATATATTTAATTTAAATAATTCTATCTTAAATATTACTTTATTAATTAAAATGAATATAAATAATTTCTTTTTTAAGCTATAATATTTTTCTAAAAAAAGAAATATTTTTTTAGAAAAATAATCTATTTAACTCCAAATGTTCTTTTCATTACTTATATAAAAATGATAATAAATAAATAAATAAATATAAATATTTTATTATTAAAACGTTAAATATCTAAAAACTATATTTTGAGGCACGTGTGTTTTAATATAGTATATTTTTTTTATTTCAATTATGAATTTATTTAAACAATTTTTAAAATATTTATAAATTACTGATAATTGATTTTTGTGATATTTATTTAATTTAGAAAAATTAGGTAAATATTTTAATTTTTTAATTTTTATAAAAAATTACAAAATATTTATTAAATATTTTATAAATACATATTCTATAAATATTACATATTAATAATAAATAATTTCTGTAATTTATATTGCATGAATTATAATTTATATATCTTTAAATAAATTATATGGTTAGTTCTTAAAGTGTTTATTAATGAAAAATTAAGGATTCATACTAATGGGGTTTTATTATATTATGAATTGTTCATAATTATTAGTTTGAAATTATCAAATTAAAGGCAGTTTTTAAGGAAATTAATTAAATCAGTTGATAAAGAGTTTTGATAATTTATTTGATCAAGGATAAAATAATTTAAAAATATTTGTTATTCTAAATATTTAAATAATATATGAATTGTTGGTATATGTAATTTCTATATTTCATGATATCATAAATTTAAAATAAAATTCCATATAAAAAAGAAAAAATGATGGAGTTTATATTGGAAAAAATATGAAGTGTCTATATTGTTTTATTTTGGAATGTTCATAATTATATGATAAAATTATAAAGTGATTATAATGAATTATCTAAATATTTTTCTTAAATTTTTAATCGCATGTTCAAATAAGTGAATTGTTCATTTACATAGTTTTATTCAATACTTTTTTCATAAATATAATTATTTTATTATGAATGGTGTACCATTTAGTTTAATGTATCAAACTGCTTCTATAAATTGTGATACATACAAATAATGACTAATATTCTTGGTATGATAATTGATTTAGTTTTATTTTAGCTTTATTTTATCATATATTGGATTATGATCATAAATTAAGAAATTAATTATAGTGTATATGTATTTGGGGTTCGATTTATGTGAGAATTGAAGTCACTCTTGGGAAAAATATCCTTGGGAATATAAACTTTAATGCATACAAATCATTATCTTGGAAGATTATTCCTTGTCTATGAAACTGGGGATAACTATTTATCACTCCAATATAACTCTTAGGGGTATTTTTGGTTGCATCTCAATTTAAGACATTTCCTAAAATGGATTCATGGTTTTAGTGGATCATTGAATCACATTATGTTTTAATAATTAGAAGAAAAAATTTTCATAATTTCCATTATGAGTATTCATTCATTGTATTGGGTATTTATAAATTTATTGTTTACATTGATTATATTATTACTATTTTTTCTGATTCTTTTTAAAATAATGGTTTGAAATCTCATAACATGTCAAATTGGTTTTATATAGTGTTATATTGATAAATAAGTTGTTTGGGCCATATAAATTTATTTTAACTTTTATCCATATTCCCATGTAGAAGATTAACAAAAAATTATTTACCACATAACCGATTCACATAGTAATTTATCCTACGTAGCTGATTCACATAGTGGGTTTCCAATATTTGGATAAGTTCTTTAATTCAACCATAAATTGGGATAATGAATTCAAAATTGAGTTAAAATTATTATATAGGACAAATAAAAATATTATATATATATTTCGTTAGAAGGAATCAAACTCAAAAATCTATATTTATCATCCCATAAATTTGGTGATAATTAACTGCATGTTTTCAATCTGAATTATACAAATTTTTAGAATTAATTGCCTCTTGTATTTTGATCATAGCATTAGATATAAATGTACAATTAAGTTTATTCATGATTATATAGAATTTTAATGTAATCTTTAAAAAATATATAAACTATATATATACATTTATTCTATTCTAAAGTATTTTATATGTCAAAAACAATATTAGGAAAGCTAACTATAAATATCCAGAATTGCATATGTGAAATCTGGTACTCGAAACACTAAAATCATTTTGCATACATGAAAATGGTCATGTGAATTAACTGAATTATATTTATCTATTTAGATTCCCCAATATGAATACCCATCATGAAATACATATTTATATTTTCTCATGTGGTTATGTGATTTTCTATAGGATATTTAAAAAACAAGAAATATTATCTGTCTTAAGTAATATTTAAAATTACATATTAATGAAATATTATTTTAGATATAATTAGACTTTTATTTGTTCTATAATTACCTATTACTTAATGATCATCCATGAGATATAGTTATAAATATTTTTATTTAAAGATTAACGGTATTTTCTTGGGTCCATGTGTGAAAGGATATTCACACTAAATTTTTGGGACATGAGATATTTAAATTCAAACTAAATGTAATTTTAAGAGTCGAAATTTTTTTATTATGGATTATTTGTATGTTATTAATGATTATTATTTAATATTATATTAAATTTTCTACAAAGATCCATTGTAATATTATTTTTTTACATAATATCAAGGTGATATTTTGTAAATATTGTTTTTATTTTTTTAAATGATATACACATAGAATATCATTAGGGAAATAACCACAAAGTAGTTTGTTAAAGTTGCCTATGCGATTATTTCATTCAGAAAATAAAATTTGAAATTGTCTTCATATTTAATATTTTATGCACATAAGTTTAATCTATATATAGAGTTTACAGAACTAGTGAATGATAAGGAGGTTGAAGATATTCGTGAACTATAAAAATGCTGATTTTTTGTTATCAAATAATACTATTTAATTTATCATTATTTCATGGAACATGATATATTTATATTAAAATTTAATGAAATATGAAGAAAGAATCTTAATTATTATTAGGTATTATATCTAGGATGTTAATTATTATTATCAAATGTTTTATTATATTTTATAACAAGTTCCACTGTAAATTTTTTCATTATAATAATATCATGGTAAACATTAATATATATATATTTTTTCTTTTATGAATAATATACACATGGAATATCTTTATGTTAATAAGCATGAAGTAGTTTTTTAAATCTGTATGCACGATTCATTCCATGATAGAATAAGTGGTGGAACATTAATCATGTTTTAATGTTTTTAAACATAAATTAACATTTTGTATAGAGTAGATAGATCTAGTTAAATATTAGGAATTTGAGGATATTAATAAACTATAAAATTACTATATTTTTCTAGTTATCAAATACCTATCCCGAGTAGAAGTAAATTTCTTAATCCATTACTTCTAGATAATTTCTTTTAGCATAGAATTTATTATTTCCTCTAATGTCACAATACTAACCATTCATATAGTCATATGAATTTTAATTCTTCCATTATTCTAATGTGTTTTTAATTATAACAAGTTATACTACATATTAAAAGGAGGGTAATTAGGTTGAATCCTAATCAAAATTCATTCTTTGGGTTGTGTCTCCATGTAGAAAAAAGATGTTTTTTGGCTTTAAACCTCTATGGGTAAAAATTAATTTAATTGGGTTGTGACTCTAAGAGAGAAATTTTCATAGTCGTATTTCATTATATTGGTTATAGGAATTTCCCCAAATTTAAATTGTTAATAGGTGGAAAAATGAAATTGGATTTTTTAGATTTAAACCACTATAAAAATATAATCCATTCCTTTTTTACGTTAATTTTACACAACATTTACATTTATATGCTAATATAACATTATATTTCTTTCAAAAGGCCAAAAAACCCACTATTGTCTATTTTTTCATCTTAACTCTAGAAAAACAATATATACCTTATGCATGATATGTATTTTTATAAGAATATGTATACATATCCTTTAATATGGATATGTAATATAAGAAATGGGTTATTTGAAGAGTTTCAAATCAATATAGTTTGAAAATTATGTTCTTGTGAATGGGATGGGATTCCAAACTAAATCAATAGAAACATGCATTTATCTAACATGAATACCTGAGATAAGATGCTGAGATTATACCCCTTTAAAATTATAACTATAAAATTTCATCCTGATAGAACACATTTCAAGAACTATGTCATTAAACCATGTAGGTTCAATAAAAGAATGGTTCCCATGGATTAACTGGTGTAATGGAATTTGGAAATTGATAACCATAATAGTTAAGTAATTATATCCCATTATAATAAATGAGTTATAATAAGCTGATAAACACAAGGAATTGATAATGGAGGAATGATTTATAGTTTATGCAGAACACGTATTAGGATATTTAGTTATTTTATTAATTATCCTAGATCCATTTATGATATGATTTGTGTGATGTTCTACTAAAATAACTATTTGGTGAGAGGAGTGTCTAAGTGGATTAATTACATAGTTAAACATTGATCATAACCAACTATTGTATACAATGAGTTTAAAAGGATTGATCATTCTAAAGATAGTAAATTCAATTGAATTTATTATTTAATAGATTTAAAACAAGAAATCCATATAATAAAATCTTTTTTTATAAATGGCATCATCATCATCTTACATGAATTTGAGATCCATTTTTTATGATCCAGATTGATTGTGATGATTGTATTTTTTGTCAATGAGTAATATGGATTTAAATAAGTGTTATGTAAGATAAAAGAAATAATATCATCATTAAAAATATTATCAAGAATAAATTTTAATGGAATAGAAGATTTACTTCATTAAACCAAATAATTAAAGATGAATGGATAACCAATGATTCATAAAATAAGTTGTTTGTTAGATTTATTTTACAAGATTAACCTTCCAAAAACATGTTTCTCTAAAATAGTTCAAGAAACTAACACTATGGATACATGTATTAATGATAATACTTCAATAATTTAACACAAAAGGATAATTCAATTATGGATGAGTTATTTAAATGATGAATGAGTTTGTTTTTTTAATGTAATTTAGTTAAATATATCTGATGTTTATTGACCCGAAAATAAAGTTAACATATATTTAAAATGTTATGGATTATAAAATACATTGAACTACAATTTTATATTTTTTACATAATTCAAACATTGGATACTTGAATTATTTTAGATGTACTGACTCTAGAAGATTAGTTTTATTTAATGGATAAAATTTTTCATGCAGTTATGAGATGAACTTAGGGAAGATGAGTACCATATGAAAATATTAATTACAAAAAAAAGATTAGTTATCTAGAATATGAACTCCAGAAAAATAAACTACCATTAGATGAGTTCATTATTAGGTGCACTCGTGGATGATATAAGGGTGAAGGATGAGTAATAGGTGAATACTATTTGCATTTAAAGGAATAAACCAAGAGCTAAACCTCAAAGAAGTATGCAATATTTGATCAAATGTTATATGAGATAAAGAATATGGAAAAAAGAAAAGTCATCATTGTGATATATAAGATTACAAAACTATTATGTAAAGGTCATTAGATAAAATTTTCTGATCATGTGGAAATTTTGTGTTATGTGTTCTAGAAGCGTTGAAATAATATTTTATGTTATTATTTCTAAGAGTCAACCCTCATAGTGGTTGAAGAAAAAATATAATTTAGGTTGATTTGAATTGTTATTGTTAGGAGAATCGGGAGACCAATCATGGGTGACCGGATGGAAAATACTATAGATAATTTAATGGGAGATATTGGTGATCTTGGAGCATCATGAACTAAATCAATGACAATTGAATCTCTATGTTATGAATATTTTAGAATTGTAGAAGACTATGTTTATATGATAATGTGATCATAAGTTAATATGGATGAAATGATGGTGGTGAGTTTCAGTAGAAGATTTCTAGAATCTATAGAATGTAGTGATGTTGATATCTTTGGTAGAAGATAACAGTATGTGTCAAAGAAATGAAAGTGTGATTGATTGATTTAGATGACAAGAAGCAATGTCTTAATGATTTACTATTTTAAATGATAACATAGTTAGGTTAATATTTCAAGATTATTATTTTGTGAAATTTAGAAGGACAAAAGTATTTAAGATGAATCATGTTTAACTTTTATAATTTGTAAGAAAGATGAGATTGGTACAAAGGTGACTGCCACAAATAATGTGTTTCCAAAAACTACGAAATTCTTCCATTTGATCTTACACACAACCTAGACTGAGACAATTCATGAGAAGAATTTGTAATCTTATAGGGATGGAAACTATCATCGAGAATCAAGGTTATCATGATGGGAATGATATAGCCAAAAAACAACCATGATAAAATACACATTATAGAGAAAGAAACGTGAACCAATATAGACCTAACATAAAAAATTAAAATAAAAAACCAGATCTCATTTCAATGGAATATGAAAATAAAAAATCGAAAATGGAGAACTAATAAAAACCACATCTGACACACTCTACACATGACATATTAGCCACCTAAATCCACAAATTATCCTGCTCTACAGGAAACCTGAACAATAAAAATAATCATGAAAAACATCAGGAGTCGACAAACGCTTAGTAGGACATGTAGTGGGTGAGAATAAAAAATTCCGCAGGTAAGCAGCACAAAGTATATACATTTCCGTTCCCAAAACAGTAAATAAACAGTCATTTGAAATACATTAATAAAACAGGTTTTTATCATTTAAATAAACCAACACATATTTCCTATTTTTAAACAACGAACACAACATTCCTCCTTTCAAAAATTGTTTTATTTTAAGAAAAACATCTTACCAACCCCATAATAATATAATAATCTAAAATTGTGATAAAAAAGGGTATCTGAAAAAATAATTTAAATAGAATAAGAAGGAATAAGATAATAGCATTGGTAAAACACATGAATAAAAATAAAAAATAATATACAGATAGTAGTCATGTGAATTTCTTAACCATATCTATAAGAAATCCAAATATATACCTAGTTTAGACTCATAAGAGGGCATGTTATTCAACTCCGTATTCAATAAACAATTTCCCACTCTAAATTAGCCTATATAGTAGCACGTCTCACCTGGCCTCTAAGAAAATCCATGGGGTACAAACCCATATAATCAAGGTCGATAAGAAACCATCACTCGAACCTATAGATAATACCAATGAATCCCATAATAGTAATTCATGGGGAACTGGGAGGCCCTTACATGTGTAGATCAGACCTATAACCCATAGCCACCATGCTTTCCTACCACAAACATGGAAACCACCTATGTGATTCCACTCTCCTCAAAGGAACAACTATAGATGTTCCCATCACCATCAAAACAAACAACAAGTTCCATCCTATATTTCACATCACCTGATTTTTCAAACCACATTACCAAAATCTATAGAATAAAAATTGTCCATTTTCGATCTAAACCCCAAATCAAATACCAAATCATTTCAAAATTCTATATAAAACACTATGTCTATGAGAATAATGCCAAACAATCATATTCGTTCATTTAGATATCAAACAATAGTTCATTGATTCAAAACCGGCCACACATTATAAAACTCATTTTAGAAACCACACATGACATCATTTGGAAACAAAAGAACTAGTGAAAAACACTCCAGATTTTATAAGAACCATTTCGAAAGATGAGGGATAATGGACATGATGAATGGAGGAATAAATTATTTGAAAATAGGAGGTTGAAGAAATCGATTATCATTTTTGTACCAATCTCTATGTGCCTCCCATGCACACCTGGATATTACCACATCAAATTGTACATCCAAAGGAAACCAATATATACCGATGATTTTATTTGAATAATCAAAAAGAGCCTCACAACCAATTACAAGAGTCCACACATAAGCATCAAACCATGAATGCCACAAAAACCCACCCACCCCAATTTCATTTTATAACGAAATCCACATTACCAAATCACAAATAAGTCCAAAAACATTTTAAAGCCCCCGATTTCTTCTTTACAACACAAATGGAATTTTATCAGTCAATTTCTATGAATATTCATCATGGATTTATTAGTAAACACCTATGAACTCCAATTTAAATCAAATTTCATACAAAATAAAAAAACAAATTTTACTAACACATCATAAGAAGCAATATCTCCTATAAAAACAATTTATAAAATTTTACTCATTCAAAGCCATTGATTGGAAAGTAAATTTATGGAAACACCTCCTTGAATGACGTGAAAATATAACAGAACCTTCGGGGAAGGATGAAATATGCCCTATGGAGAATCTACACACCATAACCTCAAACAAAGAAAACTGACAAATTAAACCAAACCCTTATATCTCTTCCTAGAGGAAAACACCCCAAGAGAAACCAAAAACTCTAGAGAGAAAGAGATGAAGAGGATTAAATGTTACAAAAACTATTGGATATTAACCTCTGGAACTGTAGAGGTATTAAATGGAGGAAGGAGAACATGTGAGGAGGGTTTTTTGGGAGGGCTTAGTGTAACTAGGGATTGAAAATGATGAAACCCCTAATTTTGTGTTAAAATATAAAAGGGGAATAATTGGAATTTAATGATTTTAATGACTTGAGAAACTCACAAGATTTGGCCGCATGGTTTCCAAAATCATGAGCTAATAGTTAACATCCAACAAGAAAATAAGTACACATTCATGGTTTAGCCACACAGTTTGTGAAAACATGTGTCAAACTTCCACCTTTCCCCAATAGAAAATTATAGAGTTCTAAAAAATTCCTGCAGCACAGTATCCTCTAACCATGTGCAGGCCGTGTTCCATGCCTTTGACACCAAAATCATGCCACATAGTTACTCCTTGGCCTCACATGGTTTTCCCAAACCATTATCAATCGATAAAATGCAAACATTTTAAGAGTAAAATCATCTATAACACCCTTAGCCTTAGAATATCACACAATTTCCCCTCAGACCGTGCACAAAAACCATGTATTATCCAAAAATGTAGTGGGAAACATCAAAACTCAAAAATTCAAACTCTTAAGTCATCATTAATCTCATCCAAAAGAACTGTAAATAAGAAAAGAATAAAATAAATGAAAAAATTACGTCATTGGGTGTAAATTATCCCCACCACAAAAATTCTAACCTATAAATTCACCGATAAAAATGAGGATCCAAACTCAACCCAAAACAGAATGAATCCATGTGGAACCAAGAACCATGAAGAGAACACATAGTCATAAGTCACCCCCAACAATTCTAAAAAATAAAATAATAATATCAATGTGTGGTATAGAGGAAAAGTGTTCTTCCCACAAAAATGAAACCATCTGCCAACACAATGCTAGAATGGGAACTCCTATCACAAAAATAAATCGAAATCAACCAACAATGAAAAACCAACCTAGCCATTAGGAACTACCAAACTGAACTCATAACCTCTGTCATAAAGGAAAAATCAGTATAAACTTAAACAAAATATTGTTTGAAAACATCATTCATCATTTCTAGAAGACTCGTATATCTCTAAAGAGAAAACAACTAGACCCCAAACGAATCCATATAAAGTGTAAATACACACAGGAAATAAAAAATAAATAAATACACATATCCATAAGATCCTATACAATATAATTTCAAGAAAATAAACCAAAATATCCATCACAACATAAAGGAATTTATAATATCCAGGTAAACTATAATAGGAGAATTTAAACCATGTACTCTACAATAGTAGAGACAGAAGATGGATCAAGGTTCCCCACACCCCCATTAATTACTGATTATGTGAATAGATTATAATTGGGGTCTATGTATGGAGACATGGTGTATAAATCATCAACTTACCCAATTTAGGAGATAACCAACTCCAACCAAGACTTTCTATTCTAATGATGCTTCTTCTAAAACTTCTCTAGACGACCTAAGTGGCCACATCATCAGCATGTTTTCATAAGATTATTATGGGATGGATTTGAATGATTACAACAACAACACTAGAAGCACCTGAGAAAATGGTACAGTGAAAAATAATTTGGAACCAATAATAAAGGCCTCTCAGAAACAAGTTCCTCTATAATACACATCCCACTAGATGGGAAACCTACACGAGCATTAAGAAGAAACAAATTGCTCATTGTCACCAACTACACTCCAAGAACTAACTTGAACATAAACCCCTGTTCCACCAACATCATAAATAAAAATCTACAATAAAATAGAACTTTATCTTTTATATCTTGACAAAGAACCCCCACAAGTAAATGAATCATCATCTGATCCCCTAATTCTACTAATAGAGAAATGGAAACCAGATCTTGAAATTGGTCGAAATAGTCCTATATCATCCAATAACCATGCCAAATACCCAATATCTCTTACACATTAATTGAATTCGCATCCTTAGGGATGAAACATCAAATTAAAGTGGTTTTGAAGACCTCCTATGACATCCAAACTTGCATCGGTAGTGGAATGATCACCTTCCTTTGTTCTAAAATATAACCTTTATTCGAACTCAGAATAGAAAACTCCCTCCCATCTTTGGGGGTTCCCAATGACCTAATGTCACATTATACATACTTAATCAACTATTCAACCTATAAAAATCCCTATAAAAATTAAAAATGTGAAAAAATCAAGAGTAAATTTACTCTACCACTCCATTAGGAGTCTGGGAAGCGCCAAAAATCGGATAAAACTTGTTTGAAAACTCTAAAAAAAATTAAGATGCATACTATATAAAAGATAAAATGTAAAACCAAATTAAACATCCAAAAACTCAAAAAAATATAACATTACAAATGAAACACTATTCACACAAACAAAATATCATAAAACAAATCCACAATCATTTTTTCAAAAAACATAATTTCCCTTTTTATTTCAAAACCTACTCCAACCAATGAAACATTCCAATTTTAAAAATATATATTCCAAAGAAAATTCATATGCAAAACCCAATTTTATAAAAAAAACAATCCATGAAATCAATTTTTTCTAAAAAAACTATTCTCATAATGAATATCCACTCTTACTAATGAAAACTTAACCAAGGAATAACTCACACCAAACCCACAGAATGAGGAACTAGTTTCCATGTTTAACCCAACGACATGGTTATTGGTCCAAGCCCCAAGAAATGACCAAACACTTGGGGGGACATGAACATTGAACTTAGACTCAATATGGGTCACCAGTCCATGTGAAACCATAGTACAACACAGAATCAGATCCATTGTTATTCCCCATACTCACAAAAAAAAAATAACGAATCAAATATTGAACTACACTTATAAACTCAAGAATCAATTCAAGAAAGAGTTCATAAAACTCTTATCGTACCTACCTATATAGATTTGATAGTCATATTATCCTATTATTAGATGGTTTAAATAGAAAAGGGTTACATGAATACCATTATGTCACAAACTATGATGGGCTTTGTTCTCATCCCAAACCTGAGCCGAATTTAGAAAAGGCCCTTGTGGATTTTTAAACCCATATGGGATTTTGCCTAGCATCGGGCATCAGGGTTACCACTGTGGGAATGATTTTTCACAAAAAACATTATATCAAATACATAAACCACAAAAAAATGAATGAACCAAAAAATATGTACTATCAAAAAATAAAAAACTAATTCCTGATATAATGGAAACTAAATAGACATATACTAAAAAATAGTTAAACCAAATAGAAACTAACATAATATCTTAGTAACCTCTTAGTCACAACCTTCCACAAACGAACCCACTCCACATGAAACATGAACTGAAATAATAAACCTATAAATCAGATTGAATGTACTAACATCATGTGGTACAAGTAGGTTGTGAGCATAAATACCACTATAGGTATGCACCGTAGATTCCATATATTTCCTTTCCCAAAACAATTCAATAAAAATTAGTTTCAAATAAATTTAAAGAATAGATTTCATCATTTGATTAACCCAATACATCTTTTCCATTTTTAAATAACACACATCACATTACTCTTTTTAAACTAGTTTCCATTTTAAGGAAATAAATTTACGAACAAAACAAAAAAAGAAGAATTTAAAATGGTGATAAATGGGGTTATGATGAAAATGAAAGAAATTATACAACCAGAGAAAAGATAACAACGTAGAGGAATAAAAATAAAACATTACATATATATAGTAATCATGGAAGTTTCTAAAACATCTCTAGAATAAATCAATCAACATACACAATTCGGACTCACATGTCGGTGTATGGTATAACACTATTTTCAACAAAAAACTTCCATCTCTAAACTAGAAAATCCAGTTGCACATCCCACCTAGACACTCAGAAAATCTAGGGGCTACTAACCTGTATAATCGGCGCCGATAAAATATTGTAACTTGATCCTCAATATGAAATCCTAGAATCACAATATTATAGTATGTGGTAAATAGGGAGGTCCTCACACACATTTATCAAACCATTAAACCACATCCCTCATGCTTTAGTAACACAAAATCCAAAACCACATATATGGTGTACCATTCCTGGATAGACAACCATAGAGGTTCTCATCACTATCAAGTTAAAAAAATCCTACTAGGCCTTCACGTCACATGTGATTTCAATACACTTTCAAACACATTATAAAATACCAACTAGGAATTTTTCCTCTCAAACCAAATATTTTCCAAAGTCAAGATGAAACACTGCTAACATGTGAAAAATCCCAAATAGGCTTTTCATGTTTTTTTGATATCAAATCAGACGTCATGGATTCCAAACAAGAAAAATAGGCACAAACACATTTGAGAAACCACACATGAGATAATTTAGAAACCCAGAAAAATAGTTCAAAACATCGTGGGTTTTATAAGAACCATTTCAAATGGAGTGGGGTAAGGGATTAGAAGAATGGAGGATGAAAATTTTAAAAATAAAGGATTTAAAAGTATTTTTTTAAAAAAAATCATTATCATTTGTGTGGTTATCCATGTGTGCATCCCTTTAACACATGAATATTCTCACATATAAGGGGAAATTGAATGGAAACCAAAAATACCAAATTTTTCATTTTAAGAATAAAAATTATTTTTGCAACCCATCATAAGAGTCTACACATAAGGACCAAACCATGAAAGTCACTGAAACCCCCACATAAAAAAATTCATTTCTCAATGAAAACCATACCACAATAACATAACCAATTCCAAAAAAAATTTAATGCCCCCAATTTCTTATATAATGTCCACATGTAATTTTATCAAATATTCTTCATACATATACATATAGTAATAGTTAGGTAAACCCTTAAAAACCATTTTACATAAAATATAAAATAATAAAATTCCAATAAAATCTATACTAAAACATTATAAGAATGAATATCACATTTAAAAAAATTAATATAACTCAAGAATTTAATTACATACTACAGAACATAAATTGATGGAGACACATACCTCGATGATTTGCACACACATCGAATCCATTGCGGAAGGAATAATTAATCTTGAGGTATGATCCGTAAAACCTAAAATAAAAAAAACACTACTGACACAATACACCTAAACCTTTGTATTTTTTCAAGAGGATACCCCCCAAGAGAAACCAAGAACTCAACAGAGTACAAAAACAATAAAAGAAAATTTTATAAAAACTAAGATAAAATCATTTTAGGATTTTTATAGGGCTTCAGTGGAGGAAGAAGTGTAAGGAAATATTGTTTTTGGAAGCCCCTTTGAGTTCTTATTACAATAATACAATTAAGAACCTAAATTTTGTGTTAAAACATAAGATGAGAATGATGGGAATTTTGGGTTTCTAAAGATCTTAGAAACCCACGTGGTTTGACCGTATGGTTTTCCAAACTATGTGTTAATCAAGCATACCATACTAGATAAAAAGAACACCTACACATTTTTGATGCACGGTTTGGAATATCGTGGTCCAACTATGTAGCTCACCTTTGGGAAAAAATATAGAGGGCCTTGTATGTCAGTTATAACAATCCAACCCTAGAAATCCCAGAGTCGGTTTCTTCTATCAATTACATTTTCATTATTACATAGAATCAAATCCCAAAAACTAATAATTTCATTGTCTTGGAAAACCAGATACATACATGGAAATTATATTACAAATTAATACAACCTAAAAACATAACTTTTTCCATATATAAATTCATGGATTACTTTATTCCATATAGTATATCACTGAATAGCTCTTATAGTACACTTCATGGATTCCTGGGTAACGTAAAAACAACTATGAACTCAAAGGCTCAGTGAGGGTAAAATATAGTTGAATAAAATATGAATCATTATGATTAGATCAACAATGGATGGTAAATAACTGAACACACGTTCTAAGTAATAAACATACTGAAAAAGAATAGAATAAATTATAATTAAAGGTTAATGAAAACACATTCCCTTAAAATATCTAGATATTGAAAAATAATGGTAAGGAGTTGAAATAAATGTAATTTTATCAATGAAATGAAAATTAAAATAATCAATATTTGTCAACAAAAAATCGCATGGATAAATATTAAATATATCTTAAAGAGGGAAATTCTTATTTATTTGATTCCATGTTTCATAGGTACTTAGAACTAGTACCATCAATAATTTTCATAGGATAGTTTATAATATTCTAGGTACTAAGCGATTTGTTTTGAAAAACCTTATCTCTACTGTCATGACCTTTCACCGTGTAGTTTATAACATTCTTGTTACAAAAATGAATGGTTTTCCATCCTAGTTTCATATTATTACACTTTTGATTCATTTTCAAGATTTCATTAATCTATCCCCAACCTATAGGGATTGCATTAAATGGTCCCCAACCCATGTCTTACTTATCCAAAACATTACTAAAAAATAGAACTTATACCTTATAAAATATCTGTATTGAACAAATGATATAGATTTATCAATAATTTACCAAATAATCAAATGAATATAAAAGTAATATCTGTATAAAAAGGTATATAGTTCAAGAAAAAGTCATATCCATGTAAAATGATATGTATAATTATGGTAAATACAATGTTAAATAATCATAGAAAACTTTATATATAAAGGGGACTACAAATAATCAATGAAGTTAATGTAAATAGTATCCACGTATAAATACATTATAAAACATATATAGAAATATTAATGATGGTTTCAAGAAAACATTTCCCAAGGGGAAGTAAAATAAATGGGTTTTTCATTGATAAATGGAAATATTCAAAAAGATATCTTTTACAAATATTATTTAGGAAACAATACTTTAATTTTGAAAACCCTTTTGAAAAATATTCTCTATTAAAATAACATTAAAAAATATTTTATTAAAAAAAGTAACATTTTAAATATTCAGTGGATACTTCAATGAAATAACGGTGGGTAATGCTACACATTCCATATGAGCTAAAAAGACCAATATTTTATTAAGGTAAAAACATGAGAATAATTCATTGTTTATAAAGGAATGAAAATGTTTCATTGAAGAAATTAAAAAATTCAAAAATGAAAACAAATGTATTTATTGAATCAATTTAATGTGGATAAAAATATTTTTGAAAACATTTTAATAATATGTTGTCTTTTGAAGCAACCAAGTTGTTCAATTAAAGAGAGAAATGAAGTTAGGTTTTCTTAAAAAAAATCAAAAACATTTTGAATACCAAAGAGTTGAAAAATATTACTAATACTTGGATAAGGTTTTGAATAACATTAATAGAGGAAATGAAATGTTTTATTGAAAAATGGTCATATAATTTTGTTTAATGGAAAAACAAATGAAAGGCCATTAAAATTATTCTTATCGTAAATAATCATTAAACATTCCAAAGTGTCTCACACCATATTGAAACTTTTTGAATTATAAGACTAGTGAAGGAATAATATTAAAAGAATGTTTTAAATACCATTAATATTTAACAATTCATGAGATAATATATGAAAATGGGTTTCATATACACCAAATAATTGAAATAACTTAGGGGCATTACATTTATCTTATAGATGTAAAATATGTGATAAAAATAATTTACCTTTCTTCTTATTGTCTCATGTGTATTTATATTACTAAATAAAAGACACATATTCATTATTTACATTCATGATAAATTTTTTCGTGTTTATTATAACTATTACTTCACTTATTACTATTTCATGTAAAACTACATAAACAATTATGTTTACCTCAAGTGTTTTGACTAAATTCGATTTATGTGTCAAAAACAACATTTTAAGGTAAAATATGATCAAACAGTTTATTATATAAAATTGTTAGAATAATAATTTTAACATAATTATTATACTAATACATCAATTAAAATTTTAAAAACAATAATTAAATTTGGTTTTGAAATATGAACCATTGTTACAATCATGTAGATGGTATGTTTAACATACGGATGAGTGGTGTTCCCATTTTTCAATGATCTTATAGAATGAACTTATGTAACATTATATCATTGTATAATGATTAATTTATCATGAATTACATGTGATATAAACATATAAATTTGAATATATAATTATTTTGATGTAAAATAAATCACATCATGTTGAGGACGTGGTAGTCCACATATCCACGAGCAATTTTATAATTTTTTATTGTGTGAAAGGGTAATAAGGAAAATGGTATATATATATATATTATTTATAAAAAGGTAATTATTTAATGGATATCGTATATATCATTATTATTTCACAAATTTTTAATTAAAATCATTCTTTATATGTTCTATGTTTCCTGTGAATAAATCAAATCGCTTTTAGGAGGCGGTAGTCTACATTTTCACAAAAAAATGTTATTGTATTTACACAACATGTAAAGTATATTGGTATGTGTTATAAAATAAATAACGATGTATAATGAAATAATAAGTGTCATATATATCACACTTATATATATTCAATCATAATGACCACAGTAAGAGGTGGTAAAGGAAGAAAGAACAATCCTTGTTTCGTAAAGCAGTAGTTCATTGTTCACATAAATAGTATGTATTTTCTCCATTAGATAGAAATGTGTGTGAGTGTCATTATAACCCTAAGCCGAAAATAATTCTAGTATATTCACTTTATTGTTTTTTTGAAAAATGATTTATTAAGAAGATATTTGTGGGTGTATAATGTAAATAAAACTAATGATCTTAAAGAAAAATATTGTCTCTTAAGCAGGTAACTCCTTTTGGTTTGAATAAAAGGGAATACTTGGGTGCATTTTTGACCAAGGGGAGGCTTTTAGGACGTGGAGAAGAATTTTTAGGATATACTTGGGTAGATATTTTATGAGCCAAGGTTTCTTGATAGGTGAGAGGAGGTGGCAGGAGAGTAGGCCTTTTTATAATGGAGGAGAGTGACTCTTTTGTAAATTTTGGGAAAGGGAATTCCACCCATGTTTCTACCATTTTATGTGGATAAAATAATTCCCCAAATTATATAAAAAGAGATGATAGGGTTTAAATATGTCCAAAAATGGATTTTGGATATGTTTAGAGGTCATTTTGGTCGCTATGGTTAAGGCATAGTCCCATGATAAGCTTAATTTCACCTTAATATTTGTAATTAATTTTATTTACATTGAATTATATTTTTTTGTAAAAAAGGATAATGAAATATTTCTAAATTATAAATTTTTATGATTCCAAATATGGAATCTATTTTTCCAAAATTCAATCACATTATTTTCATAAATTAATTCTAATATAATCTTATATATGAGATGTCGATGTTGTTTTTTAAAGTAGAAAATTTTGAATGTTTTATATGTCTTTATAGTCCATATCAATGTGAAATTGATTAGAATGATCTAAATTTGATTAAATGATAATAATATTATGTGATTAAATTTTAAGACTAATTTAAAATATGATTAATCCTTAAAAATAAATTATAAGTAAAAGATGTTTTGATCTAAAATTTAGTATTTTTTAATACTCATTAAAACTTGTTGCTTCATAGAAAAATACCATAAATCAACTCTAAAAAAAAATTTATGTTTATATTTTAATGATTGAGTTTAATGTTTCATATATGATCTATAAAAGATCCAAAAATAGGATTTAATATAGTATCTCTACTGAAATACATTATAAATGTATTAATAAAAATATAGTATTTTATGCCTAGAATTGGGGTTTATATTTTATTATTTATATCCTATTTATTATATAGATTTCAAAACTATTATATTGAATATAACATAGATATTTTATGTTAATATCACTCCGATGTTGTAGTTAATTTAATTTATCATGATTTGATAGCTTTGTGAGCATAAAAATAGCTTTCTAGAAAAAATATTCCCAATTTATTGAATTGGTTCTTATATCTATTTATAAATAATTATCAAGAAATTAAATAATTTAATATTATTGAAAATAATATATTTTAATAAGTTATTAAATCCTATTCATATATGATAATTTAACTTCTAGGTATTGTAACACCCCGACCCCAGTTACCTTGAGTCGGTGCATTATTACAAAACATTGGTATAATACAAGGAATCTTGTATCGAACGACCGATCTGTTTAGTATTATTGAAACAAGATACATACATAAGTTCAACATTACAACATGAAAAGAAATAAAAAACTAATTTATTCCATTATAAACAACCAATCCTCTAGGATTATGCCTGCAAGTCAGTCATAACTAACTTTTTCAGATCTCGGGAAAATGAAACATAAGAAAGGGGTGAGCTCAAACGCTCAGTAATGGTAAGAAATATAGCATATGATAACATAAACATTAGGCATGGTGAATAATTAAAAACAAATTCCTTTTAAAATAATAATCATGAAAACTTTATGGTAGTAATATGAGCTGAGTAAATAATGTCATAATAAAACATAGTCATGGGTATTCTACTAGTCAAATAACAACATGAACCATCATTATTATTTTCATAATGAGGGAATGTATAATACTGGTCATTTTGAAACATCTTGTCAAGGCCACAACAAAGATATATAAAAATGATTTAGGCCTCATCCAAAACCATATATCAAATTGGGAAATACCTCTTCCAATTCCACATCTAATTGTCTCATGAGACATACAGATGCACCAAGGAACTATAGCAGGCTCCACCCATTAAATACTGAGTTCAATAAATTCTTCATATGAAAAATATAATACATAATATAAACATTTTTATTAAAACATGCATACAAAATGTCCATACATTAAACTTAAACATTGAATGGTATGAAAATAACACGTCCACAGTCAAACATATCACAAAACCATCAATACAACATTAAAGATTTGTATCAAAATAAATCATCTTCAATCATGTTTAAAATCCATCAAAGGGTGTTGACATAGATGAAATGAAAAATGTCTAAAAGAAATACCTTTTTCTATTTTGAAACCATTTATAAGTCACCTAATTATAATATAAACCCTTAATTTTGAAAGTATTCTAAAAATCTTGTATGGGATGTTTCAATGATGTTATAACAGCAGAAAATATCTACAACCGTTTTATAAGTGAAAAAACATTCATAACTTAATTTGTTTGAAAAGTTCATAAAGTACCTTGTTTGAAAAACAATGGAAAGATTCCTTTAAATATATCTAATTTAAAATAAGGGTATAAATGACTTTAACACATAGTCTTGTAAATAGTAATTTTTTTTTGAGATACACATTTAAGAAAACATGGATGTGGATGATAAAAAGGTCCCAGTAGATATTTATGTAAAACAACCTCGAATATGAAAGAGATTGTGAAATTAACCCTTACCTTGTAATTTTCTTTGGATGAGGGTGCATTAACATCCTGAATAATTTTTAAATCATTGTTATTAAATTATACAAGAAATATTTACTAAAATGTGATATTATATATGATCGTCTAATATATCTTTGTTAATAATAATTTAGTCGTATCGTCATTTTAGATGTTAACTGATTTGTTTTCCTTTTTAAGATTGGTTCTATAAGCCATGTTTATTATGGATTGGATGTATTTGATTCATATACATAATAATATTATGTTCATAAACATTATTTTTAGTCATGAAATGAAAATTATTCTTTAATGGTTATGATAGGGAAATGAATATAACCATGTTCAAGGAGACGGTAATCCGTATGTAAGTACAAGCGACAAGATGATTATATTTATGGTGAAATCATATGTAACTGGATTTTATATCATATATACAGATTAATTAACATTGTATATTTTTTTTACAATATTTATACTCATTATTATACCCATCAATATATTGAAGTGTTTGAATAACAAACTACACCACGACGTGGAGACGGTAAGCCGTACGTACGCATGTATGGTGACTTTTTAATTTATAGGATGGATAGAATAACAAATATGGTTGTACTATATTTATAATAACATAACATTATGTATAAGGAACTGGATTGATTATTTTTGGTATGGAAACAACAATTAAAGAGGAAGTGGAAGAAGAAAATAACATGAAAGAGGTGGTGAAATATTATCTCTTTTTCAAGATATTCCATTTGATATGATCAAAAGGGATCCATAAAATAGCTTTATGACCAATGGAATTCCTCTATGATGAAGGGAGGATATTTGGGAAGATTTTTGCCGAGACAAATGGATTTGGTGGGGTGATTTTGAGAGAAGGGGAAGTGCACTTTTATAAGAGTGGTGAGGGTCACATTAGGAAAAGATTGAAATATTATTTTATAATAAAATAATTTTTCATTTATAATGGATAAAATATAATTTATATAGAGGATAAGGTGGATATGGTCCTAAAAACATTCAACAAATATGTTTTATATAGGTTTAGGTCACCATATTATCATTATCTTTTATATTTAACTCTTAGTTTAATAGATTGACATTTATCACATCTCTCTGTATTTTTATATTATATGGTTAATAAACATACTCTAAACATCCTTTAAAACCCCAAGTGGTTCATTTTTAATATATATATCCTTTTATATTTCTTTCGGCAGAGACATAGATTTTTCTGATTACTATATCAATTAATCATATAGTATTTGTTTTAAAATCCAAATTATGTCAATTTTGACACTATTTAGTATTTGATTTTTTTTGAAAGCCTTAAAACATTATCACATTAAATAAACATTATTTAAAAAACACTAACATGTCACATTAACCTATAAAATTAGTTAAATTCATCAAAAGTCTCAATTTACATTTATTTGCATATTTATAATATCAATTATTTTAATATTTTATTAATAAGGTAATTACTGCATCATCATTCTATCACAATTAAATTAAATAATTTAATTCCTATAAATTAGAAATAAAATACCATTATTTAGAAAATTTTTTAATCTTTCTAATAAATATTTATAGTCTAATTTATAATTTGTTTAGCTCTATGTTAAAAATGGTTCAATTATTAAACATTGAATTTATCTCTTTTAACTCTTCTTTAAATAAAATAATAATAAATGTCCTAATCTGATACATGTGGACAAAAAGGGGTCATATTATATTAGGAAGGATTTTTTGGTTAAATTATACTTATCCAATAGAACTATTACATCTGTTAGGGTAATTATGAAATCATTTTTACCCTTAAATACCCTATTTACTTTTAACTGTGGTAAATAAAAGTCAAAAGTTACTATTCCCCCAAAGAAATTATTTCATCTTAATGAACCACATTTTACTTACTAATATTGACATTTTCTCTCGGATTTTTTAAATTCAAATCTCATAAGTGGTAAAATTATGTTTTAGGAATATTGGCAAATACTCCTAGGTGATAGGTAAAAGAGGGTAAAAGGTCCAATAAAATTTTATATATCTAAACTTATTATAAAATTACTACAATGAATTAAATTGAAAATATATAGGTATTATGTATCTACATTGACCTAAAATAAATTTAAAAAAATTAAAAATTATTTAAATAAAAATTCTATTTTAACCAATAACACAGTGTTTTTTCATTATTCATTAATAATTAAATTTTTTCTGAAAAATACCGAAAATTCACCGTAAGCTAATTTCGATATTCCAAATTAAAAAATGATCTCCATTTTGAAAAATAAAATTTATAAAATTTAAAAAAGTGGTTATTACTATTCATAACTGCTAGTTTGATTGGTCGCAATGTGCTAGAACCTTGATGTTGCATACAATGCAAGCTATTGCATTATTCAAAGGTAAAAGTATCATGCAAAATTGGGGTGTTACATTCTTCCCTCCTTAAAAAAGATCATCCTCAAAATTTATATAATACTACAACACAAGAAGATTCAAGTGGTTCTTCATCATAAGATCTTCTGGTTCCCACATTGCATCTTCCATCTTATGGTTTCTCTATTGAACATTTACCAGATGAGTCGTCCGGTTTCTCAGCACTTGTTCCTGAGTATCAAGAATATTAAAATGATCTTTACAATAAGACAGATCAGGTTTCAGTTTGATTTCCTCATATGTTAGTATATCTTTTGGTTCAGGGAGGTATTTTCTCAATAGTGATACGTGAAATAGATTATGATCTTTGGTGAGACATGGAGAAATTTCCAAATGATAATCTATAACTCCAATTCGTTCAATAATTTCAAAAGGTCCAATGTACCTGGGACTCAATTCACCCTTCTTACTGAAACATATAACACCCTTCCATGTAGAAACCTTCAAAAAAACATGGTGTCCTACTTGAAATTCCAAATCCTTCCTTTGGTTATCAACATAGCTTTTTTGAATACATTGGCCTACCTCATTGTGGGTTCGGATAATCTTCACTTTTTCCATTGTTTCCTCATCATGTTCTGGGTGTTCTAGTTTTCTTGCACCAACATCATCCCAACATGTTGTTGTGTGACATATCGTTCCATATAATTCTTCATATAGTGACATCTGAATTCTTGAATGGAAGCTATTGTTATAGGGGAATACTACTAGAGGTAAATGTTGATCCCATATACCATGTAAGTCATGTGATAAAGATCTCATCATGTATTCTAAGGTTTTAATATACCATTATTATTGTCCATCAATTTGAGTGTGGTAGGATGTGCTCCAACCGAGTTCAATATCCATGTCTTTTAGAAGACTTTTCTAGAATCTTGATGTAAATATGGGATCACAATATGAAACAATCAATTGGGGTACTCCATGAAGCCATAAAACTTCATTAATATAATGTCTTTCTAAATTTTCAAGAGGTAAATCATCTCTTATAGCACGAAAATGTGCTGACTTGGTAAGATGATCAATAATGATCCAAATTATATCATTCCTTCTAGGAGTCTTTGGTAGCCCCATGACAATTTACATCATAATATCATCCCATTTCAACTCAGGTATGGTAAGAGGTTTCATGACTCATCCGGTTTATTTCCTTCCAACACTCACTTGGTAACAAACAAAAAAACATGACACAAAATCAGCAATCTCCCTCTTTATGTTGTCCCACAAAAAATGTTCCTTCAAATCTCTATACATCATGGTGCACCATGGGTGTATAGAAAAATTGGATCTTTGAGAATCATCCATCAATTCCATTCTAGATCAGGTATATCTGGATCATAAAGTCTCTTCCTAAATTTTGAAATTACATCTTCATATACGATGTCACTCAATCTTCCATCATATACAACATTAATTTTCTTTTGTAACACCTCATCATCAATATGGGAACTCTTTATCCTTTCCAGTAACAATGGTTTGATGATATCCCGATCAAAATTCAATCTTTGTAAAATATTGAGCTCCATTAAGTAGGTCGATTAAATCATAAATGTGAGGTATATGATACTTGTTCGTTATTGTTATAGAAATGATATACATGTAGTCAATGCATAACCTCATAGATCTGTCATTCTTCTTAACAAAAAGGATAGGGGATCCCTGGGGAGAAACACTAGGGTGAATAAATCACTTATTACTCAATTCCCTTATTTGTTTCTTTAGTTCCTCTAATTTCACAGTATCCATTCTATAAGGGGTCTTTGATATAGCCCTTGAACTAGGAATTAAATCAATGGAAAAGTTAATTTCTCATTCTAGAGGATGTCCAGGTAATTTCTCTTGAAACACATAAACATATCCTTGTACAATAAGTATGTCCTCTATTCGAATATTCATTTCCTCACCCAAAATTATTTCATTCTCATCCTCCCCAATAATTAAATTTAGTATAGCTACAGGGGGTGGATCTAGATATGAATCAGATGGTGACATTTCTGCTCTAAAGACAAGTTACTCCTTTTCGTCATCTAGAATTTTAACCGCCTTATTAAAATAAATTTTCACTTCATTGTATGAAAGAAAATCTATACTGAGGATTGTATCAAATTCAATCATGGGTATGGTGATTAGATCAGCATATAAATATAATTTATTTTCCTTAAAGGGTATTGATTCAAAAAAATTGAATCAATGATAGTTCTCTTAGGAGTTTTTACTAAAACCTCCCTTGTTAAGTCAAATGGGAAATATCTAATTTTCTTTGAAAACCTAGACGATATGAAACAATGTGATTATGTAGAATCTAATAAACAATTTTCTAAACTTGAGTAAACCATTAAATTACCTACCACAATGTCTTTCAAAGCTTCAACCTCAGTAGTAGTGATCCCATAAGTTTGCCCTTGATCCCTTGGCCTCTTCTGAGGTATGTTTCCCTGATACTTAAAACATTAATTTTCATATTGTCCCATATCTAAGAAAATGTATCATTGACCATTGGTAGATTCTTAATTTCCCTAACAATTACTACCATTATAGTCTTTATGTCTACATTTTTAGCATAATCCATTTCTTTTTAGACAGGCACCAGGGTTTTTCCATTCACAATTATCACAAGGTGGAAATTCAACTCTTTACCACTTCCTTGTTTCCTTATATTCATTCCTATAGTGTTCAATATGTCTCTTCTTCTATTATGTTTCATTAATGTCTAATGGATTATAGAATTCCTCTTCTCTCTTGATAGCACACGAGACAATATCTTCATTTGATGTGAAGTATTGAGAGACTATTCCTCGATGGAGAAACAGTTTTAACCAATCAATGAAATGATGAATCTTTATTATAATGTTACGAATATAATATGCAACATTCCATTCTAACCATGTAATGTTAGCCTCGTAATTTGTGACATTCTCATCATCCTTTTTCCTTAGACTCAAAAATTATCTTTCTATATCTGATCGATGGTCACGAGGAAAGCATTTTTCTAAGAATTTTTTTTTAAATTCCCCCCATTACATGTTTGATACTTCTTCATCTTCCTTTATGTTTTAAATCAATGACCACCATTAATCTCCGTCTCCTGTAAGGCGATAAACTACATTGAAAACCTTTTTCATTTCACTACTCCACAAAGAATGAATATTTTCTCTAAGGAACTTATCCATTTCTCTATTACTAATGAATTTTTACTCCCATTGAATGTTGGAGGTAGTTTCATCCTGAAGTGGTCTAACCTTGATCATCCGCGTTATGTATTAGGGTGCTCCATATGAGTAAGGTTATTAGTCATAACCTGAGTAAGTTGTCCCAGTATGGTGATAAGCTAATCAGTACTACTTGTATCACCAGCTCCACTATAATTATCTTGAGTAGGAGGGAAATCCCTACATGGATTAGATGCATTGATATGGTTTCCATTCCTTCCGCTATGCACCATTTATAAACAATGGAATATAGTAAATTAGTTTATGAATCGCAATACATAATTAAAAACATGTAAAACACATAACATAAACTGAACAGTTTGTGGATATAATCCATAATAATAAATTTGTTTTCATTGAGGAGGTATATACTCATAAATCTTTAATAATGGTTTGTAAAGAAAATGAGTATTATCCTAAGAATATACCCCATGAGTGTTATAACAAATAGTGTCGCAAGGCCCGTTGTCATGAACTAGTCCCCGTTCCGATCTTGCTCAAAGCGTTGTTTTGGGGTTTTACCCATAGTTATATATGTTAGAGAGTTGCCTCAACCTAATCATATCTAGATAGTGATGTATTGTTTGGAAAATTCACAAAATATCTAAAGTTCAAAAAATCTAGTAAGTACCTCTATATTAATCCTCAAAGTCTATATTAAGGTAATATTCTCAAATCAGAGTTTTTCAAAATCTAGTTTCCAAGGTTTGTACTAATTTTTTTCTGATACAAACTGTAACTCCCTGACCCCAGATACCAAGAGTCGGTGCTTTATTACATTAATAGGAATTATACAAGGAATCATATCCCAAAAGACCGATCTGTTTATTATTATTGGAAACAAGATACATACATAAGTTCAAAATTAAAACTTGAAAAGAAATTCAACACTAATTTATTCCATTATAAACATCCATGACTCCTAGATTATGCCTACAAGTCACTCATAACTAAAATTTTCATATCCTATGAAAATGAAACATAATAAAGTGGTGAGATAAAATGATCAGTAAGGGAAAGAACTATAGTAGAACAAAACATAAAAATTAGGAATGAGTAATAATTAAAAACACATTATTTTATAAATAAGAAACATGAACACTTTATGATAGGAATATGAGCTCATAAAATAATTCCATAATAAAACATAGTCACGGGTATTCTACTAGTCGAATAACCATATGAACTATCATTTCTATTTTATTAATAAGGGAATTTATAATGCCAGACATTATGAAACATCTTGTCAAGGGCTTGGCCAAGATGTCTAAAAATAATTTATGCCTCAACCAAAACTATATATCAAATTGGGAAATTACTCATCCAATTCCACATCTAATTGTATCATGAGACCTACCGATTCATCGATGAGCTATAGTGGGCTTCACCTATCACATAATAAGTCCAATACATTCCTTATATGAAAAAGTTGAAACATAACATAAACATTCATATTAAAAATAGAATAATAAATTTCAATACTTTAACCATAAACCATTAATGGTATAGAAATAATTCATCCATAGTCATACATATCACAAAAACTTTAATACAATATGGAAGATTTGTATCATAATAAATCAAATTCAAACAAGTTTAAAATCCATCAAAGGATGTTGACATATAGGAAATGAAAACTATTTGAAAGAAATACCTATTTCTATTTTGAAACCATTTAAGAATAACATAATTATAAAAGAAAAAATTTATTTTGAAATTTTTCTTATAATATTGTAAGGGAACCTTCGATGATGTTATAATGGTAGAAAATATTTTCACCCACCATATAAGTTAAAAAATCCACTTAACCATAATTGTTTCGAAAATTTCATAATGTACCTTGTTTGGAAAACGACACAAAGATTCCTTTAAAATCATATAAGGTCAAATAAGGGTATAAATGACTTTAACCCATAGTCTAGTAAATAATAAAGATGTTTCAAAATAAATTATTTAGAAAACATAGATGTTAACGATAAAGAGGTCCCACTATATACTTACGTAAAAACAACCACAGATAACAAAGAGACTGTGATGTTAAACCTTACCTTATAATTTTCCTTTTTCGGGGGTAAATTAACCTCCTTTGTAATAGTTAAATAATTTTTTTTAAATTATAAAAGAACTATATTCATAAATATGATATCATATATGATCCTCTATTATTTTGTTGTTAATAATATTTCTGTAGTATCATTGTTTTGGGTGTTAACTAATTCGTTTTCATTTATATTCTTGGTTACATAAGCCATGTTTATTATTGATAGGATTTATTTGACTCTCATAAAAAATTATATAATTTTCATAAACATTATTTTTATTCATCAAATGAAAATTATTTTTGAATGGTTTTGATGGGTAAATGAATCTCATCGTGTTCTGGGAGAGGGTAATGCGTATGTACGCACGAGCGATAAGATCAATATATTGATGGAGAAATAATACGTTATTGGATGGTATATCATATATAAAAAATCATTAACACGCTAAATTTGTTATATACAATAGTTATAATCATTACTAAACCCATCTAAATAATGAAGTGTTTGAATAACAATCAACACCCCGACTCTGAGAAGGTAAGTCGTACGTACGCATGTATGGTGGATTTGTCATTTATTAGATGTATTGAATAACTAATATTGTTGTACCATATTTATAATATCATCATAGAATTTATAAGGTACTGGATTTATTATTTATGTATGGAAAAAACATAGAGGAAGTGGAAGAAGAAAAGAACTTGAAAGTGATGATAAAATATGTACCACTTCTTCGGGTTATTCTTTTTGATTTGATCAAAAGAGCACCATAGGTTCTATTTTTGTCCAATGAAAGGCCTCTAGGATGAATGGAGGAATGTATGGAGGATATTTGGGAATAGTTTGGCCGATAAAAATGGCATTGGGGATGTGATTTTGAGAGAAGGGGACGTGCCATTTTATAAGAGAGGTGAGGGTCACTTTAGGAAGAGCTTGAAATTTTATTTTATAATAAAATAATTTTTGGTATCTAATGTCTCAAAAATAATTTATTTAGAGTATAAGGTGGTTATGGGTAGAAAAAATCTCAAACAATAGGATTTAGATGGGATTAGGTCACCATATTAAGATTGTCTTTTAGAATTAACTCTTAGATAAATAGTTTGACATTTACCATGTCTCTTTGTATTTTTATGTTAAATGTTTAATAAACATACAATATACTTAAAAGAAAACCCATATGGTTCATTATTAATATATATTACTTTAACTATGTATTTTATCTTAATATTAGATATTTATGAATATTATATCCATTAATAATATAGTATTTTTTTTAAACTCAATTATGACAATTTTGACTCTATTCAGTATTTTAATTTTTTGAAAGCCATTGAATCTTTATCAATTAGAATAAAATTTTTTTAACCAACACTAAAAAGTCATATTAACCTATAAAATTACTTTAATTCATCAGAAGTCTCAATTTACATTTATTTGGATATTTAGAATATCAATGATTTTAATATTTCATTAATAAGGTAATTATTGCACCATAATTGTGTCACAAATATCATAAATTTTTTAAAGTTTAAAAATTATAAATCAAATAAAATCATGTGGGAAAAATTTTTATCTTTGTAATAAATATTTATAGTCAAATTTATATTTTGTGTAACCCTATATTAAAAATATTTTAGTTATTAAACATTTAATTTAACTCTTTTAAATATTCTTTAAATAAAATAATAATAAATGGCATAATCTAATTCAACTAGACCAAAATGGGTAATATTTTATTCCTGTGGTTTTTTAAATATACTTATCCAATAAAATTTGGGCATGTGTTAGGGTAATTATGATATCATTTTTATCCTTAATTACTCTATTTACTTTTAACCGTGAAAAATAAAAGTCAAAAGTTATTATTCCCCAAATATAATTTTCATATTATTGAACCAGATTTTACTTACTTATAATAACTGTGTCTCTCGTATTTTAGCAATTCAACTCACAGAAGAGGTAAAATTATGTTTTGTGCAAATTTTCAAATGCACTTTGGAGATTGGTAAAATACGGAAAAAAGTTCAATAAAATTTTTATATATCAAAACTTATTATAAAATGATTACAATGAATTACATTTAACTTATATAGGTATTATTTTTCTAGTTTTGAAAAAAAAAATTAAATAAAATAAATAATTATTTAAATAAAAAGTCAGTTTTAACCAATAACGCAATCTTTTTAACTATTCATCAAAAATTGAATGTCTTCAGAAAAATACCAAAAATTCATCCTAAGCTAATTTCGATATTCTGAATTAAAAATTAAAGTCCATTTTAAAAAAAAAATTATAAAATTTTAAAAAGTGGGTATTACTATTTATAATGGCTGGTTTGATTGGTCGCAGTGTGCTAGAACCATGAATTTGTATACAATGAAAGCTATTGAATTATTCATAGAGAAACATACTTTTGAAGCTTAGGGTGTTACCAGTATTATCCTACTATATTAAATAATAATATATTAATAATATAGTGTTTTTTGACAAAACTACACATTGCGTTTAATAAAATACATAGATGGAACTCATTTTTGTGCGAGATGTTTGATAGATCAGTGTCATGTGTATTTCATGCTATGAAATATATTTAATTTATTTAAAATATTAAATATATTATAAATTCTCATTATACTATATTCCCTTAACTTCTTAGTGTTGTGTGTCCTACAGAAAATTAAATATAATGTTCTTACATATAATTTTTTGATGGTACATTCTCCCTAACATATTTAAATTATGTCTTCATAATTTATACTCAATATTGGTGACATGTTATTTTATATTTCATATGATTAAATCCCACATAATGTAAAGTGTTTGTAAAAAATCCTCTAGAAAAGAATGAATGGTAAGTAAAAATTTCGCATGGACTAACATGTAACTACATTTATAATTGGAATAAAATTAATGGAATGTAGAGATACATACATGGAGGAAAAGAGTAAATATATATAGGTATTTATTGAGGTCATCAATAAAAGACAAGTGAATGATTGATAGAAAGTTTAGGACTTTAAATATAGAAATCAGGGATCATTCATAAGACTATAAGCTAAAAAACAAGTAAGACATTTGTACAAAAAAATTGAAGATATTTTTCATAATGTTGATATATTGAATTATTACCTAAGTGTATAAGGAAATATAATTATTTTATATATACCTATAAATATAATTTCATCGTTTGGTTGTGCCTCTATCAAATAATAATTCGTACTTCACTTAACTAAATAGATATCCCAAAATTATGTTTGATTCATGAACCACTAAAATTAACTTTTAACAGATATTAATGAAAATAAAAGAGTTAAAAATCCAACCATTTGTCTCAATATATTCTCCAAAGTCTATAGGGTTAACACTTGAATCTCAAAACCTAAAATTTTACACTTCTAGTTCATCATTAATATTTATTCAAAAAAATTTAAACTATAAAGAGTTAAATTTTAACCAGGAAATTCCTTGGGTCACTGGTTGGAATGAATCCATTAGCATCCCTCTATAATGTTCACAATACCCACATCTATCCTAATCTTGATTGGTAGTCACCTAACATATTGGGTATAATTTTCTAAAAAAATATTGATATAAATTCCAAAATAACTATGATAATAATTCATGAATTTTAATCATTAAATAGACTACAATTTTCCATAATACCATCAACCATAAAATCTTCATCAATATATTTTTATATAGGTCATTTCTTAGTCTATGTTTTATCCAAAATTTCATTTATAGTATTTCTAAATCATTACTCCTTATCTTAAATATATATAAAAAATTGGTTTAACCAATTTTATTCATTTACAAAACATTTCATAATGGTATGTAATGAAAATATGAATTATCATAAGCATATCCCCCGGGAGTGTCATACCAGGTGTGCAGTAAGGCACATTGTCAAGTACCATGTTACACCGAGTCAGGATTGACACACAATGTCAGAGTAGTTACTTCTAGGTACATCTATTCTAGAACCTTTTCCACTTGTAATCTTTAGAGAGGTTTTTATTTCTATGAAAACTAAATAATATCAATCTATCTGAATCATTATGATGTTCTTATATACATATCCATAAATTCAAAAATAGGGTTATGTTATAAAATATATGTTTTCCTAGATCTAGTTCCAATGATTATACTAAAAAACCTATAATACCTACTATAGCATACAATACCTATATAGACCAGAGAAGGTGTATGTTTTTCAATTAAATTGGCATGATTACAAGGAATCAATTCTTCAAAATACTGAGAGTTTAGTAGTCTTGTTATTCCAGATAAATACATGAGACTTGTTTTAAAAATTAATACACAAATTATGACATAATATTTTTCCTCAATTATTTAAAGGATCAATTTATTCTATCTAATATATCCTTACATATCTATCATATCATTCTTCTTGTATTTTTGGGGAAAGGAATCATAATAATGGTTTCTCAAATGCTTAGTAAGGCTAATGTATAGAGGAACAAAAAATGAATCAATTTGAATAAATCAATATGTGAATTAAAATAATTGAACAAACATGCCATGTTATTCATAGGATGATTAGTAATTGAATAAACTGTAAGTGAAGGAAAATGAGAACACATTTCATTTAAATAACTATATAAAAAACTAATATTCCAAGTTAAGAAGTTGAAATGAATGAAATTTAATCATTGAACTGAAAATGAAAAGTTTCCATAGATATATTGAAAAAGAATATCATGGAAAAAAACCAAATGAATTTGAATGTGGGAAATGAATAATTATTTTATTCCATGTTTCCTAGGTACATGGAACTAATACCATCAATCCAATTCATAAGACCATTTATAACATACTACATATAATCTAATTGGGTTTAGCCAACCTAATATCTATATTCAATACCTTTCACAAGATAATTTATAACATACTGGTGACAAACTCAAAGGGGTTTTCCACCCTAATTAAATCCCATGATTCTATCCATGTATTTATGGGATTTTATTAACTAGTACCCAACCCATGGGGCTTACATCAAATGGTCCCAAACCCAGGTCTTACCTATCTTAAACATTCTATATATAAAATACAAAATACGCCTTATCGAATATCTATATTAAATAAATTATAAGTATTTTTATATATTTACACAAATAATCAAATACATTTTATAGTAAACACTATATGAAAAATGGTATACTATTCAGGAAAACATCATATCCATTAAAAATGATAACATATTTACAATAAATTAAATTTTTGATGATCATATTAAATTGAATATATTAAGGGGATAAAATAAATAAAGGAAGTGAATGTGAATAATATCCTTAGAAAATGTTATTATAAACCATCCATCGGAAGATTAAAGATCATATAAACACAATATTTTCCAAGTGGAGTAAAATAATGGGTTGTTTTCATTGATGAATAATAATTTTATAAAAATTTCTTTTAAAAACCAAGGGAGTAAAATATCCTTTTTTAACTTTTTGTAAAACCATTTCATTGAAAATAAATTTTGAAAAATATTATTTTAAAAAAATAGAACTATTTATTTCTGGGAAGTAATATTCAGATAAATGATAGAGGGTAATTTTATACATACCATACAAGGTAAAAAATAAAATTCTATTTTCATGGTAAAAGGGTTAGAAAAATTACTTTTTGAGAATGTGAAAAATATATATAGAATAAGAAATTATAAAAAATTCATTCAATGATTGATTTTGAAAAGAATAAAAATGATTTTTGTTTTTCTAATATGGTTTGTAGATGAAAATTGATTCTCCGAATATGTTCAGAAATATTATTTAATTTTCATAAAAACATTTTCAAAAACCTTTTCAGTAGAAAATATTATAATAATTGTACTAATACTTGAAAAATTAAATGAATAACAATAATAGAGAAATATGAAGGGTTTAACTGAATAATGTTTGTATAATTTCATCGAATGCAAACACCAATTAATGATCATTCAAAGTATTCTTTAGGAAAACAATCATTAAACATTACAAAGTGCCTCCTACCATTTTGAAACATTTTAAATCATAATCCACATGAAGGAGTAATATTTAAATAATGTTTTAAATACCAAAATGGTAATGTAATTTCTGAAATTATATAAAAAATTTCAATTTATATACACAATACAAAATCTATACGTGGTGAACCTAACATTTATCTCACAGATCTAAAAAGTGATATGAAAATCCATTATATTTCGTCTAATTTGTTTCATTGGTCTTTGTATTATCAAATAAAAAAATAGGTTAATTTTTTAAATACTTGAGAATATTTTCATTTTTATCATAAATTTTATTTCGTTTATTACAATTACGTATAAAACAACTTAAACAATTATATTTATGTTAGGATTTTAGATAAAACTCATATAATGTGTCAAAAATAAATTTTATAAGTCAACTATGGTCAAAGGGGACATTATATAACATCTTAAAAAGTAATATTCACTGTATATTTTTTATATTTATAAATAATTTATACTTTTAAAAATAATAAATTAATTTGGTTATGAAAAATTAAGCAATGATACAATCATTGAAATAGTAGGTCGTACACACGAATCAGTAACGTTCCCATTTTTCAATAATCATTATGTAAATAGGGTAAGTAACACAATATATTTTCAGAATGATAATTATATCATAAATACCATTTTATATAATCATATATACAAATATATATAACTCTTCTGATGTAAAATGAATCTCATCATGTTTAGGAGGATGTAGTCCACATATCCATGACCGACATTATCACTTTTTAGTGAGTGAATGGGTAATAATGAAAGTCTTGTATAAATATATTGTATTTTTTAAAAATGTAATAATGTCATTAATATCATATATATATGTTTTTATTGTGAAATATTTTTAATTTAAACCATCTATTATACATTCCACATATCCTGTGAATAAATCACATCCCTTTTAGGAGGTGGTATTCCACAATTCCACAAACGACACTATAATATTTGAAAAAAATGGAAGGCAAAAGGGTATGTGTTATAAAAGAAAACAATAAGAATAAAGACAATATACTTATCATATATATCATATATAAATATATTTTCCATTATAATTTCTACTATTGGAGGTGGTAAATAATGAATGAACAATCCTTATTTCATAAGTCCATAGTTCATCATTTACATAAAAAATATATTTTTTATAAATAAGATAGAACTGTGTGTGATTATACAACAAAAAAGTTTCATAAAAACATCCTTTTACATCGATTATCCTTTTTTATATAATAATTTATTAATAAGAGTTTAAGGGGTGGATAATAAAAAAGACTAAAGAGCTTAAGGATAAAGGATAGCTCTTAATCTTGTAACTCCTTTTAGTTTGAATCAATGGGATTACATGGATGGATTCATGAAAAAGGGATGATTATAATAATTTTAATGGATTTATAGGATCTAAATTTGAATATATTTGTTTATATATAGTGTATTGAGAGTATTTTGGATGTGGGAGGAGTGGTGGTATTTTTATAGTGGATGATAACTGACACTCTTGTAAATTTTCAGAAAGGGAATTCCAATAGTGTTTTTCCCATTGAATATGAATCCAATAATTGTTAAAATAATAATAAAGGGATCATAGGGTCGAATTATGAATATAAAATTTTCTTCTTTAATAATTTATAAGTCATTTTGGAACTTATGTTTAAGATTTGGTCCCATGTTAATAATAATTTCCCCTTAATCATTGTAATTAATTTTAATTATTTTCACTAAAAATTTTAGTTAAAAACTAATTTGACATTATTAAAAAATAAAAATTATTCAAAATTAAAATATTAAACCCATTATAAATATTCCAATCACATAAGTGGCTGAAATTAATTTAAATTTAATCCCCTAATCGGGATGACAATTCATGAATTTAAATTAAAAATGATCGAATGATTGCAATGTTTTCATAGTTAATTTCTAAATGAAATCGATTCTAATAAAATAAATTAGATTAATTTATAAAAATATTATGTAATGAAACATTAAACCCAATTGAAAGTATTTTTTAACCGTATAAATATAATAAATAAAAAAGGGGGTTTTAACTAAAATTCAGTATTTTCACTATTCATTAAAAATTTAAACATCATATAAAAATATCATAAATTTACCTTTAGCTAATTTTTATGTGTCTCTTTCAAATATAATGTTTAATTTGGAATATACAACCTATAAAATTTAAAAAAAGGGATTTAAAGTCAGTTCCATATTTAAAGGCTGTAAAAAAGACTAAATAAAAATATAGCATTTTATGTGTAAAATTAGTTTTGTTCATATATTATGTCTATAAAATATTTTGAATGAATAAAAAATTATATTGAATATATATGAAATATATTACATTATTACCACTCATAACCATTAATTTTGTTACTTTTAATGATAAAACCACTTTTGGACCATCAAAACACGTTTCTTTAAAAATATTCCCTTTATATTCATTTGGTTATTATATCTATTTCAAGTAAATGTTTTACTAATAAATTAATTTTATATTGGTGTAAACAATATATTTTATTAATTTAGTTAATTATATTCATAAAATATAATTTAATATTATTTTATATCATATTATATAAAATAATTATATTTTAATAATATGTTGTTGTTTAGTAAAACTAAATGTTGCATGAAATGCATTGCACTAAAGAAACTTTTTTTTGCAAGATATGTACATTAACCGCGTGCTTCATGCATTAAAAGATTTAAAATAGTTTTAATTTATTTAAGATATTAAATATTTTATGAAGTCTCGGGATATTATATTCTCTTACAGGCATGGTGCTGTGTGTCATAGAATATATTGAATATAGTGTTTCTACATCAGTTTTTTGGGGTGTTAAAACAGCCATACCATTTCCTCTAACCACATAAAAGCTCTGAACCATTCACATTACACTAAAAATAATAAACAATGTTATTCCTTGGACATTAATTTTTTTTCCCAAACCATGCTCAACCCTTGCAAGTCAAACGTTACATGAAGAAAAACAACAAGAATCACCCATAACCTCATCAGGACACCATGTTTTTCATAAAACCTTGCACAAAAACTATGAAAATGCCAAAAATCCACCTAGGAACCCAAAAAATCAATAAAAAAATTTGGAACTCAACTGAAACCTCAACATAATGAAAAAACCATGAAAATAATAAAATAAAATAAAAACCATGGTCGGGATGCTACATGTGATTACATGAAAAGTAAATATGATTTACATGAAATTAATGGTATGTAAAACTCATGTTGGGTGATTGAAACATGGATTGAAAATATTTGGAACTGTTTTAAAATTAAAGGTGGTTTATTTTGAGAAATATCAAAGTACTATGTGTGGGATCATTGGTGACTATAAATACTGCCAAAACTCATCATTATATTTATCTATCATGATTAAGATCTGTGAAATCTATTTAATGATGAAAAGAAAAAATAATTAGTTATGTTTATATAGATAATCGAGTATTTTATGTTCCAAATATTATTTCTGTCGATGAACCACGAGAATGAAAACATAATATTCCTAAAAAAAAATTTAGAAGAAATTGAATGCTTATGATACCAGAATATAAAAAGAACGATCAACATTCTGTTCTAGTGCATTTAATTTTGATAATTGCATGTAAAAAATCACATGCATGAATTTAAATCCATAATTTTTCTCAAAAGGATGAAATAGATCACCATTATTAGATTCTCACAATTTTAATGTATCAAATCTATGAATCAGAAGCTTTACCCTAATCACCAAACTAAATTTCACTTACTCAGGAATGACTAATCTAACTCATACATACATGGAACAGTAAATGTGAATGAGAAATAAAATCATATAAAAGGACACGAAAAATTATTTATATGGTTTATACATTCATCTTACATCCATATACAGAATAATTACAAATATTCATTTTATTTTATGTAAAAAGTTATAGTCTTTGTAGAAAAATATCCATGTAGATAACTAACTCTTATCATAGATGAACACCTTAACAAATTTGTCTCCTTCCCTTTTATAGAGGATCCAACCTAATCATCCTACCACACTGACTTGATATAATTATATATATCCATCCATTTTTTAACTACAAACTCTCAATATATTTCTTTAGATATAAATCATATCATTGGTAGAGAAATAGTTTTCCCGGAACCTCATTCCATTGCCACACAACCATTTAATACGTTATTTAATTATTAAAACCTTCCATATTCCTATGAAATATTAAGCAGATGAACCTCCATTAGGATCTGACAAAAATGGTGAAAAACTATCCGATTTTCAGAAACTTCTTACTCCATAACTTCCACAAAAAAAATCATTCTTCCACTAAACTAATAATACCGAAGGTTTCTATAGAGTTTCTATTTCTAGTGAACATACTCCAAAATAGTAATATTTTTCAAAATCCTCACAGTATGTCAATTAAATACTACCACTTGTATTCATGGAATTATACCACACTTAAATAATCATAGCCCTATCAATTTATACCACATGAAATTACCCTTCTTCATTCCAATTCATTCAACCATGTCCAAATAAGGAATAATGATTCTTTATGCTCTCTTATACAAATGTTTTGGTGAAAATTTACCATTTATTTTTTTTGTTAAAATCGATAACCCCAACACTCCATCATCAATTTTATTAAATATATAATGTCCCTTTAGGACATTTTGCATCATCCTTTCATGGAACAAAGTATTTTTATCCAAATGTATCATAATAAAACTTTTATAGTAGAGATTTGAAATTTCCTAGATTTTTCTATGTTATTTAATTATTTACATCAACCAATACAATTCAACTCCTTCATCCATTTCCAAAAAATATTATCATTTTATTGTGGATAGTATAATAACCAGTTTCATCCTTATCATCTAGTTGATTATGGTTTCACTGAAGGTGGAGACGTACCCAATTATGCACTTTTTTTATTTTGATTTTCCCCCGTGTTCAATTTCAACATACCCAACCAATGTATTATCACATTGTAATAAAAGTATTGTATCTTCTAATTCATTTATATATCTCAGTATTCAATTCATAGTGTCCCAATTTTCATTCCCCTTGATTTACATGAATTGACATAAAACGCCCAATATGTGGAAAAAATATCCTATCGAGTGCACAATAAGAAATATATATGAAATCCTACTACCAATTCACATGTTATTATCAACATGATAATATCATCATCTTCCATTAATATAATTTATTCATTCTAGATTTTTAAGTGGTTGAAATGGAGGCAAAAAATAGTTTTCTATCTAGACATTGCATATTTTTTTGATAATCTGGACAAACACATTTAGATATGAAACCAGTATTTCCATCTATTGTCCTCACTCAATCCTCTTTCCATGTATATTCCTCTCTTTTAGGAGATCATCTATTCTAAACTTCTTTAACAAGTACTCCATTATCTCATGTATCTACTGAATTAATGGACGCAACAACAGAATGTCAACCACATGAAATCTTAGAATGATAAATTTCCCATCACCTTTCTCTATCTAATAACAAAAATGATCTATGTTTCTCCTCATGAAAAAAATTCTCTTTTATTAATGATTTAAACATCATGTTCCATTTCCTTGTAATTTATATCAATTAATAATTTCTTCTTTAGCTTACAAACTATGTCTTTATTCCATTCATCTATAAAACGAAAAAGTAGATTTATAAATATTTCCATCTCTAAATCTCCATCAATAAAAGTTATTTTCATGCCCATTTTCTCTAAATAAATTCCATCAAAATAAACCATGTTGAGAATAGTTAAAACCGTAGTTTTCTTAACTGCCGGACAAAAAATTATAGATTAAATAATGGACTCAAACAAAATACAATTTACCACCTTCTTATCCTTATATATATTACTTTCATTAAATATTTTTATAAACCAAATAACCCACTTGTTTCATGTTACATTTTTTTGGAGGTTAAATTCATTTTCTCATTGTTGTTATTCTCATAAGATCAATCCAACACTTTCTACATTATCATCATCATCTTATTGGATTAATTATTTGTAGACTCTCATTATGGGATTTATTCTCTTATATTTGTTAAAATTTTGAAATTGTATTCAACTCTATACCTTTCTATTGGCTATCTTAGCCATTCGAACCTCCGAAATTTTGTATATGGATATTCTATTTACAAAAATAAAATTTATAGAATCATTTTCATAAAAGCACTTGACTAAGACTCTATAGTTCAAATTATTTTATTTATTGCTTCTATAGGTCTAAATCTCAGTCATTTTGTGTTTCCTTATGAAATTCAATTTAGAATTTATGTACATCTAATAGAATCTGGGCCATCAAAATTCTCTATAAGTTGTGAAATTCTATTGACTCCATCCATATCAATTTCAAATGAATTTTATTAATTTAAATATAAATAATAAATATTTTAATTTCTTTCCTTCCATGTAACCTTCTCAATTGAAATCATATTTCTACATTTGATGACATTTTCATTCTTATCCTCCCAATATAAAAATGAAACAGTTTCATTTGCATAGCTTATACAGTACCAAGATTGAGATATCAAATACATATTATATATGTCATTATAATACACATCTGAGTTATGTATATGTATATATATATATATCAAACATACATTAGGTGAGACAAATATAACACCTTTTCTCATCCATGTGGTTCCATAAAATTTTATCCCACTAGCACGGAGGACCTCAGATCGATCAAGTAAGTTGTGGTACCTACAGATTCCACCAAAATAAAACATAATAATTCATGAAGGTAACTTAATAATTTGTTTCATTTTCAAAAATATATGATTTCTATCACGTTGAAAATTTAGTTTCAAGAAACTATTCTTGATGTCTTGTTTAACATGAAACATTGGGCATTATGTGAACTACGATACAGAATAAAAATATTATTCTTTAAAAGTGACCATTATAACATAGATGTTATGTTAGTGGTATGAATATAAATAACTATATTATAAAAAACATGTATAAAGGATTTAAACAATAAAAATTTATTTATTAATTCATGAAAAATATGTACTCAATTTTATATAAAAATATTTTATGCCACAAAAATAAATTTTCCTCACTAATAGTTTTTTTACATTTTCTAACAAAAATTAGAATTTATTTCTATAATTGTTATAAAATTTATTTAATTTAATTAATATAATATTTGAAATTATAATTTCAATATTATCTTAGGGATATTTTATTCAATAAATATTTACTTTTAAATGTATAGTGAAAATACTTAGTTTTGTAAAGCTGTCAGTTGTTTCCATTAAATAGTGTAATTTTGAAGTATCTGTGGGAACCAAAATAAGGGTAGAAGGAAAGGACACGATGAAGAAACCCTTCCCAATGGGGCTACCTAACATAGCCCATTCTTGGATCCCTTAGCACCACGTCCGTCAGAAAGGCCCCCATCACCGTGGCCTATGCGAAGCTGCAGAACTGTCTGTGGTTGCCACAGAGTAAAAAGGCAGGAGGCTACATAGTTACAACACATTGGACCAGAAGCATCTCACTTCATAGGGTTTTAAATCGACCTCTGTGAACCTTTATAACTTGACTGAATTCTTCACAGGCACTGTGTAGAGCTCCCAGTATAGTTCTGCACCAAGGTGGGGATGACAGTCGACTCCATGATTACGACGAACATAACCCAATCAACGGTTGATCGTGTAGCCCCATATGGTTTCACACCGAGGTATTCTTGCTTTGCACTGCCCCTCACCTATAAATGTTGGGATCCCCTCAAGACCAAATGTTGGATACTCCGACCATTCACCATATCCACTTTCACACCATAAAGAACCTTCATCCATGTGAAACAATGAGAAAAATGTTCTCTTCCAAGTACAAGGGCATTACGATGTACCCCTTCCCATAGCTCAAACCCAACACCATTTTGAGTAGGGATCCCCTTCGTGGATCCCACGGGCCACTGCGAAGGAGGGAGATCCTCAATGGGACTTGGTTCATCGTAAATAACTCAGGATTCGTGATGTACCATATATAAACATATCAATTTTATGCTAAGGTCGGGACATTGTGCTTCGGGAAGCACATTTCTTCACAGGGCCATGCTTTGCAAGGAACCCTTTCATAATGAAGTCTTACTCGGCAATAGAATTTTTTCTTCATGAAGCACCCTCTATATGCACTTAAGTCGTATTCCTAGTATAGGCCCTCACACTTCATGAAGAATACCCAGTCGTGAAGCCCCTCCATTATATGGTGAACCAGAGCTTCGCAAGGTCCATTCCTGTAAACCCCCTTTCATTATGAACCCTTCATTCGTAAGACCCTCCATGTTTATACAAAGTTATTTCAAGGTCCCATGGACGATGCTTTATATTGTTTTTCTTAGCATTACACTTCTTCACATCGACATGATAATGGATATTAAATCTTCGCGTAGCCATGCTAACGTGAGCCCCTCAGTAGATCACTCCACAAAAACCCCTCACCACTAAATTGTTGGTGGATTCACATCAACAAGGGTTAAATTAAGCTGTTTATGTATGTCCTAGGTGTTTGGAGTGAACCTAACTCATTTGAGCTATCATGAGTTTAATTTCCAAGAGCGATAGTCCCCACCACATGACATTAAATTGTGGTCTCGCCCCGTGTAACACAAGTGGGGTGCCCCTTATTAGGCATTCACTATGCCCACATGCCTGTACAAGTGTGAGAACATCCTCAGTTGGAATGAGATCTTCATGGATAGAGCGCCGCATGTCCACAAGGAAGGGAAACCATCTTGGGGTATGCCCCTATCCTTTCTTGTAGGTGGTAGCACCCATGCTCCCCCTTTCTTCTTCGGTTCCAAATACTAGAGGTAATAGGGGAACATGGACCTTCGTTATCCCATCCCTCGCCCTCTGGGATTTTCTCTAGCGGGACACCATCCGAGATTAAGTCTCAATATTCATCTCCATTGGCCACTAAACATGAATAATCTCTCATTTCCTCATTGGGATTCTAACCACGTTTAATCCTCATTCCAAAACCTACAAACACACCATTCACGACGTGGTCATTAGGACATTGTTGCCTCTTTTTTCTCACTCTGAGAATGAATCAGGTGGTTTTAGAGTAATCATCGCCCATGAAATACTCTATGGGACACATTAGCATGTAAGCACCAAATAATTCTGAACTATGTGGACTTTGATCCTTACCAAGGTAAGGTACGTAAGGAGCCTCCCTGAGGTTCAAGACCAACACCTACATATACCTAACCTTTAATGTTGGTTCACCTTTCACCCCACTTGATGTTAAACTATATTCAAAATTATGAAAAACATGGACATTGATCCTTGTCAAGGCAAGTTACATAGGAAGCCTCCCTGAGGTTCAATCCCTACACCCATCGGTTCTGGCCACTTCACGTTGGTCTATCCTCATCTAGCTTGATGTTAAACTGTACTACCCTCTTTCACCCTTCATGAAATTAAACTGCATCCACCATTCTAAAATATGTGGAAATTTATCCCTTCTTAGGAAAAATACATACAAATCCTCCCTAAGGTTCATGACAAACACCTAATTGTTCTGACCCCATCACATTGGTTCATCTATCATTCAGAAGGATGTTACACTATATCAACCATTCCAAACTATGTGAGCATTGATCCTTTCTAAGGGAATGTATTTAGGAAGCCTCCCTGAGGTTCAATCCGCACACCCATCAGTCTCGACAACTTCACTTCGGTCCATCCACATCCTATGTGACATTAAACTGTATGTCATACTTTTATTCTAGAGGATATTATATTGTATCCAACATTCTAACTACATGGTTTGTGATCCTTGTCTCCCAGACAAGGTACATTGGAATCCTTCATGAGGTCTAACGCCAACATTCATTAAACCGTTGTGTACGTCAACTAGTGGTAAGACGTTGTGTACCCCATCCAGTGGTAATCTGTTGTGTACCTCGACCATCGGTAAGCCGTTGTGTTCCCCGTCTAGTTGTAAACAGTTGTGTACCCCATCCACCAGTAAGTTGTTTCCATCCCCACATAACAGTATGTTTTTTTAGATGGACTGCATGGGTTTGGTTCCAATCTCCTAGACATGGTACGTATGAAGCCTCCATGTTGTTCAACAACAAACACTAGTAAAAATTGGTATCCCCCCTATTGGGACCCACATCTCTGGTCTTCTTTTTTAGGTGTCCCATAACCTTGTTGAACTATATAGACATTGATTCCCTTCCACGGGGATACGTAGGAAGTCTCATCGACGCTCAAGGCCAACATCACCATATCCCTCATGTCAGCCCCATCTCATTATCCATCCAATATCATAAATCCATATCCTTCCAGATTCTTACCTAGGTCGTCACATCTTGTTGAGATCATGTCACCCAATTTATCACTACTCCTAGCAGTAATCGGCTAACTAACCACGTGTTAGACCTAGCATCTGCGATCCCTTTTGTGTTTTCATGCATCTAATCCACTCATGTTAGTGTTATGATTAGTGAGATTTGTCTCTTCTATACATTAAACTCAGGGAATACCCTGTTTTAAACATGGTATGCTGAGGAAAACCTTAGATACATGACTATATAATAAAATTCCTTGCATTATACATTGGATGAGTCGGGCTTCCGCACCCTCGAGATTCCCTATCACAATGGGAAAAAACCCAGATGCATCAGTGTTCCAGTATCCAGACACAACAGTGATGTCCAACATGACTACTCCCTCGACCAAATGTTACTTCTTTAGCTAGAACCCTTGATATTTTTTGAAATATGCAGCATAATTAATTGGTGTCCATGAACACATGGCTCTATAAAGTGTTTCACATACAACATCTAAATTCTATGAGGGGTACCCGGACTAGGAAATAGGTTCTGAGAAGGAATCCAAGAAAAGAGGAAATGATATACCATCATTCCATTTTGATCAAGTAGAATGTTTCCTTGAATATGTGATGCATTCTGGCAGCCTTTGGAAAATAGGGATGAAGCAAAACAGCTGCATGTCCTCAAACAGACAAATGTGTGCCCCCGAGAAAGCATCAGAAACAGAAATGGTTAACCCGACATGAAATTATTATCCTCAATATGGAGATTAGTAGTGCTTGAGACGTAAGTGGATTAGCGTGTCACTAGATCAAGTTATCATGCACTAGGTCCACAATGAAAATAGTGGACAGGGCGTGATACTCACCATAAATTGAGGCATATGAACATTGGACATCCTGGTATGCGATAATGTCATCATGGACCCCTCTTACGGACCATGGAATACGTAATGGCATTGGGGAACTGAGTATCACTTTCTTTCTTTTAGCACTAATGGTTAAATCTCCATGCTTTGCAGTACCCAAGTTGTTATGATAGGAAACCAATCATCCCCCCCCACCGATGCAGGGCAAGGGAAACATCAATGAAAAATTCTCACATGGCATTATCTCCCATATGAAAACCTCCTCATCCACGGTTGTTGGGTGCCCATGCCCCATCTCCCCATCTAAAATTGTTCAGATAATGGTTATTAATGACCTTGATCGATGTTAAGTGGATGAGGGGATTATCCCAACTTGGGATATGGCCAGACAAGGCTTAGAGGCTTCTGCACCACATCACCACCTCCTCCCACAAGGGTCATGCAAGGAGCCACTGTTCTCCACTCCAATATATAATCGTTTCAGGAGCCTCTCTCTGGAAATCTTCGATGACACCGTCCCCTACTCCAATGATACAAGGGATGTCTGGGCCATCCTGGTAGGAATCTCATTCTAGAGGATCCCAGGGAAGGCTTCTAATAGGCCGCATCATCACCTCCACCTGGCCACACGGGTTGAGGAGCTGTTGAGCTATGCGCATGTGCCACCAACCTTGGTCTTATTAACCTGACACCAGTTTTCTGCACAGGTCGAGAAGGATGACTGTCAAGGAGCGTCAACATCAATAGCAACTATGGCCCATGCCACTGTTGATTCATACCACCATACCCCTATTTATTCTGAGAAGTGGAACTCATTTTCATCACACAGATTCTAGCCCCAACCACCCCACGGGCAGGCTGGGTCGACTCTCTTGGTCGCTAATGCAGGTGGATCCCACCACAGGCCAACTGATGACAATGAATCCAAATACAAAGGTCCTCCTCATACCATAACCAATGATATTTCAGTTCCTTCTTTCTCCAAATCCTGGTGTGGAGGTCCTCCGCTTTCCAACTTCAGTAGGAGTGATGGTCCTCTCCACTGCATTGACACCCAGTACAGATGCCTCTTCTGCACCCCTGAACACGGGTATAGAGCCATTTCACCAGTCACATGTCGCTAAAGTGAAGACGTTACCTGTGTGGTCAATCGTCAGTGTAGAAGAGGACTGATAATTTTTATAGAATAATTATGCCTTCATGATTCTCAGATTCCTAGGTGGAATGTGATTCTGAGATGGAACCCTCACCTCAATCCTTTTTGTCAAGTATTGGTGGAAGAATGCGATTTATCAGCCTCATCCTTCCGGATTTTGAGGTCCATTGGATTTAAAACTCCCTATACAGACACATCATGGAGGAGTGTGATTTGTCCCATCCCTAGTGTTTAATCATGCAATCAACCCTATCATCAACGCGGTCCTTCTCTACCTAAACCAGAGATCAGGGAGAGTTATTTTGGGGACCAGTAAAGGATGAAAAACTGAATGGTTTGCAATCAATGACCGCATCCCTTGTGCTAGAAGTTGTGGTTGCCAGTATTTCATATTTAGATTTGGTTGAAAGGTCATTTCCTTCCTCACTAGGAAGCCCGAGATGCAGTAGCTTGTTAGCACATTTGCCGTATTCTTCACCGGCCAGTCTACCGTCTCAGTGGGCTGATTCAGTGCTGTTATCGGTCCACCAGCCTCCTTGAGTTGATGAGTTGGGAATTGAACTTCTTTCTATATTAACAGTGTGTTGATAGTCCCAATATTCAAGCACAATATGAAGATATAGACTAGAAATGTTGTATTGTTGACTTTGTTTCACACCCTATGGCCTAGCACCCAAAGTCACTCGTCCGCCACCTAACCCTCCAGTAATGATGCATTATGAGATTTAAAGTGCCTGCCAGAATTATCAGGGAGGATTCCCCCTACAATCAGGTTCATGGTTGGGGGAAGTATGCTGCCCTCCATTTAAGTTCTATCTGGTGCATTCCCAACATTCTAAGTGATATCAATTATATGCCTCTAGGTAGAGTTGTAGTTTACATGGATGATCTATCAGAAGGGGAGAAAGAGATAGAGATCCTTGATGATAACTTTACCCTTGTAGGAGAACCACATCAATTGGATTCATTGGGATGTGTTACTCACAAGTAGAATAATATACTAGGTCTTCCCATGCCCATCAAGGCATTAGTCCTCTGCTAGAATCCTAATTAGGGAAAAGAGAACCTTCGATCTGTCAAACCCTTTGAATAATCTCTCTTAGTAAAGAAGATGGAGGATGATCTCTAAAAGGCCTCATTACATCAATAGCTCATGGAGAACATAAATTTTTTTAATTTCCTCCTTGCTAAACGCATCATGGAGTGGTGGCTAGACTACAAAAATACTCGGTCAGGGCAGTTAGGGTAGGTACAACTCCCCCACCCCCAGTGAGATTCCCCAAGGTGACCCCGACCATCCTTCCCACATAAAAAATATATAGGTTGGCACTTATGGAAATAGGGAATGGTATGTGTAACCAAATGCACTTAAGAGATGTTATAATTCCCAGAACCCGACTCAAGTTCCCCCAGTAACCCCACAGGTCATCCCACAAGCTGCTCCATGAGTCGTTGGGATTGCTTATCATGTTGAAAAAACAACCAATACACTGGTGTTTATGAATCCTCTTCAAGATAGGAACCCCCCACCAAGATGATCTGGCGGAGGAACTCATTTCTCACCTCAAGGCATTGGAAACATGAGAGGTGGAAATCCTGCCTGATGGCAAGCCATATCATGTGTTGGTGGATTATATGCCAGCACCCCTAGGTATCGAAAATCCAACATTCACCACTTTAATGGGATAGGAGAACCACTATAGTATATGGACCACTTCATCTCAAGGTGAAAGCCCATTTTGGGACCTAAATCACAGCAAGATGATGCCAAACTTTGGTGTTTTGTAAAAACATTAGAAGGGCCAACATTTGTCTTGTACAACTAGCTACCCCTTAGGACAGTCACCAGCTGATATGATCTCTATAGATAGATTCATTTCTAGTTAAGATCTACCTCCCAAAATACATTTGTTACAAACCTCATCATGTTTATGTAGTGGCTCGACGAGTGCATTTCGGACTTTATTGCCATGTGGAAAGGCGTAACCTACTTCATGGATATGTTGCTCACTCAGGAACAACTACTGAAAATCTATGTGGGGAATGTCAAGACTGAATGGGTACCCTCTCCCATTACATAGAATTACCCTGGGAGATTCAGAGACTTCTCTAATAAGGAACAATGTCTAATGGAATCCATAAAGCAAGCCAAACTGGTATGTCTGTCTCCTCCTACAATTCCCATAAAAAGAGCGTCTAAGGCTGAGCCCACCGTAGTGGACAAAATAGAGTCCCCCAAGCTACTGGAGATATTACTAGTGGAGACACCTCCACAGCCTCATAGTGTCCTACCACCTTAGTTGAAGCCTCCGACCCAGTAGTGCCCACCTAAGAATCCACATCCCCCCCCCCCCATAACGCTCTTCCACCACACAGGAAAGATAATCAGGTTCCACCTTCTTGATAGGCTCCTCTAGCCCCTCAATTGTGGTAGGCTCCGAGAACACCCTTCCAATATAGAAGAAACTAGAAATAATCATTCCATAAGGAACAATTCCCCAGTTATTTATGAAGCACCAGGGAATAGGGGTTTTTGTGTTTTCCTAAATGTAGGAGGCCCGAAGTGGCATATCTCACTAAACTCCCAAATTACTGTCCTTATAATTGGATCCAATGGAACACCCTCAAATAGTAATATGATTTAATGATTGTCTTCAATGTTGATTTGATAATAACATAGTCATGTTAGGACCACCTCTAGCATAATTATAATGTATATTTTTAAATCCAGACATCAGAAGTGATAGACAAGGTTAGTGGAATCAGGTTCCAAACCACAAGTCCAAGAAGTATGATGACAGGATGGCTCTTAAGGTAGTCTCCCATTCCCATGGTATTATCCATTCACATATAAATCTACTTGATCCTTTATGGGGCATTATGTCACCCATTACAAGTACATCTGCGTGATTGAAAAAACCTCCCTCTTACCAGAAGAGCAGGAATTGACCACGCAAGGGGAAACAAAGTCCCCCACTAATGTCATAATCATCCTAAAATATTAGTGACATCATGCTTCATGTGATGGTGATTTCCCCAAAATCCTTCTAAAAGTGAATTATTCTTCTGGTGAAGATCGATGGTATGCCTTAGTTAACACTATGGAGCTGATAAACCCCTACATGATTTCTGACGATGAAGAGCACCAGCCGGATCCTCTCAAAATTACTAGTCATTGCCAACATCAATGGAGATTTGTCTATATGGGACATTGGAGTACCATGGTTAGTACTTCTAGTAGGTTGTGCGTGCCACTAAATCCAGACAGCAGGCCTAGCGCAAAGCTCGTCATGCGCAACCTTCTCATTCGGTGTCATCAGGTTTGCCTTCAATATTGTTGGTGTTACATGATCTGGAAGAGCCACCCTAGACCTACCGTGATCTTCCAAGACCTATTATAGATGGGTCTCAGTCATCTGAGCCACATCTAGTAGTCTCTCAATGATTTTCGACTAGTGAAAAATGGGACATTCCCTGCACTAGTCTGTTGTCAGTTCGGCCAAAAGTTTTAGTCATTCCCCCTTCCATAGAAAGACCTCTTGTAAGAATAATATCACACTTGGAACAAATGTATTATTTCCTTAAGCATCTTCCCAACATTATTATGAGGCTCTTTATCCTTGATGAACTTTTCCTATCAGTGGATATGTGTACAACCCACAATGAAGCATTAAGAAGCCACATCTGGTTTGAAACGGAGGTAGCATCTTTCGAATCCATCCATGTTGAGGCAGTTGAGAGTTATATATGTTAGGACATTATCTATTTCTCTAGGAGATATGACGACTCTCCTATAGAGGGGAACATTTTCCCACTATATATCTCCATGTACTTCATTGGCGTGGAGGTTCGTCGATGCCTTGTCAATATAGGCTCTGGGATAAACCAAATCCCAACCTGGACACTTAAAAATTGGGCTGTTTGAGGATTATTTGATCCCCTCTAACCTAAAAATTCATGTTTATGGTAGGACGTAACATAAACTAGTCAGCAAGATCCTCATGAATATGTAGTTCGAAAGTCTGGTAGCCAACAAGGAGTTCAATGTTGTCTCCCAGGATGCTTCCTACAATGCATTAATGGGTAGGCCATGGATTCACCTGCAGTTGACGGTACCATTATCATATTACTACTGACTTATGTATTCCCTTAATTTTAAAGTGGGAGTACTCAATGGTGTCATGTCTACCTTTTCCTCTTATGAAGCCCACAACTTGGATGCCAACTATTACAAGAGTAAGGACAAGCAGATTCAGGCTAATGAGGTTGAACACACTAGGGTTGTGACCAACCCGTGGATAGATATGGATGATGCCTACATCTTTCCTATCCACCTATTAGAGGCTATGACCCTGGATATGGTACAATTCTTTGTATTCTTGAATCTATGGGATATCACATTCCCACATCTAAGAGACACCGAATGATCACCTCGTATTCCTACACAAATTTTGATCGGGTGATCCCAGAGCCCCAGACCCCCATAAGGTATCGGCGTGTCCACCCCATGGAAACTAAAATACACAATACATTTTTATTCCACTAGTCTAGGATAAAGAGTATCAATCCAACACATGATAGTTGCTTCGACATCATCAAGTGTGCCCTATTGGGCCGAAGACCAGATGGGATCGGGTTGATAGTCTCCATTGCTATGGTTTCGACAGTAAAGGTGTCCCCCAATTTAGTATCTACCACCACTCATGCAAGCACCAGCATACCATTAAGATATGTCAACTTAGATAAATATTCTCCCACAAAGCATATGTCCTCTATAAGGTGAGGAGATGATTCAGAAGATGAAACTTCAACTTTTGAAAAGGTTTTATCTACCACATTTGATTAATTAGTACAGGTGAACCTCGATAGCGAGACAGATCTGAAACCCACATTTATCAGTTCCACTATGTCCGTCGAAGAGAAATAGTAGTACAAGGACTTCCGGAAGCAACATCTTGTTGTATTCACCTGGTGTTATGATGGAATTCTAGGAATACATCCTCAGGTCGATATACACCACCTTGTCCATCCAAAAAATCATCAAGGGTTCAAGAAGCCTCCCTGGATGATGAAACCTTCTCACAATGCCATGGTCGTGGCCGAAGTAGATAATCTCATCAGATCCAATATCTTCATAGAGGTCCAGAACCATAGATGGTGAGTGAACAATTTCCCATTCTGGAAGAAGAACGAATATATCAATGTCTGAATCAACTTCTAGGATCTCAAATGTTACTTCCTGAAATATTATTTTCCCCGTCCTATGATGAAACTGTTGATTGACTCCATAGCTGGGTTTTTGGACTTCCCCCACATGGAAGGGTATTTAGGGTAGAACTAGATCTGAATGTACTCCGAGGATGAAGAGTCCACATCCTTTAGGAAACCAAATGGTACTTTTTTTATCAATTAATTCCCTTCATTCTAATGAATGAAGGAGACACATATCAACGTTCCATGCGCTGCATATTTATGCTGATTCCTGGGACATTGGTTGAATGCTACTTGGAAAATTTTGTTTTCAAATCTCACCAATGTCAGTACCATCGCAAAGATCTTGAGAAATTGTATGGCTTCCTCCGTTCTCACCACCTGAAGATGAATCCATTGAAGTGTACCATTGGTGTTAACTTTGGATAGTTTCATGGCATCATTTTTAGATAAATGTGAATTGAGATTGACCTGGAGAAGACCAAGGCCATTATCCATATGTCTCCCGTGAGAAACCATTGGGAGCTTCGAGGTATTCAAGGTCACAAGACCTATATACGCCAATTCATTGAAAAATTGGCTAGCATGTGTAAGAACGTTTCTCATCTCATGAAGAAATTGACTTTATATTAGTAGAATGAATAATGCCAGACATCTTTCTAGGAAATCATGCAGTATGTTCTCCAATCTCTGGTCCCAATGCCATTTATTTTCCGAATGACGCTCGTTATTTATGTGACTACCTTAGAATGATCTCTAGGTTCCCTTCTCGCCCAGATGAACAGTGAGGTAATAGAGAACAATCTCTACTATCTCAGCCGCATGTTCATCAACAGGGAGACTAGATACTCCCCTATCAAGAAGAGCTGGAAAGTACTTGTTTTCACAATACAAAAATTTTGACATTACTTGCAGCACTATAAGGAACATATAGTGTCTCAAGATGATCCACTAAAGAAAATCCGGAACCATCCCATGTTGATAGGTTGTCTAGCCTGGTGGGAAGTCATCCTCCAGCAGTTTGACAACAGGTTTGTCCCTTAGAAGGCTATTAAAGGGGCAAGAATTGGAAAACTTCCTTTCCCCCCATCCAGATCCCCCGGACCAGTCTTCAGGCTATGATTTATCCGATGATGTAATCCTCTCGGTAGACGAATCCATTCTATTTTGGAAAAATTAACTTTGATGGTACTTCCTGGATCCCTACCGGTAGAAGGCTCAATGACACTAGACACAATAGAGTGGTCCTTTATATCACCTCCATCACTCTAGAGCATGATGTTATTCAAAATTCATTCCTACTACCAGAAGGTTGTACTAACAATGAGGAAGAGTACAATGACCTCATCACTGTCGTTGAGGTGGCCCTCAAGATTGACATTCCCGACTTGCATGTTAATGGGGACTCCATACTAGTCATCAAGTATGTCAATGGAGACTTTTTCGTTAGAAATTCACCTCTCGTAGAATTGTTGGAACACACCCTCCAGCTAATGGCCCAGTTCCCATATTAGATAATAATTACCAATATCCCTCAATCCAGTAATGGTTGAGCTGATGCCTTGTATAACTTAGCTACATCTCTTGTGAAGCCTGATCAGGAGGATTTGATTATCTACATGGCACACTAGAGAGTCATCGCTCCCATCACTCTAGACAGTGATGATAGCATGTAGGTAAGCCATGTTACCATCAGCACCTCCATGTCCAGACCCCTATGTCCCCCTAAAGCAATGTTTGAAGTGACTCTTGACTGGATTACCCCCATTGTCAAGAACCTCCAGTATGTCAGCCTCCTAAAAGTTCAATCCGAGTGTTAGAGAATCTAACGTTGCACGATGCAATTTACACTCCAGAGTGGTATCAGCCTTGAGTAGATCCTCTGAAAGATCTATTTTTATGGGATTCTACTCTATATAAATCAAGGATTTTAGATTTCTCATGTCATGCTGGAGGTTCCTACTAGTTCTTGTGGGGCTCATCAGCTCGGGCCAAAATCATCTCACTAGATTCTAAGGTTGGGTTATTTTTGGCCCTCCATGATATGTGAATACATTGAGTTTTCTGAGATGTATCATGCATTCCAAATTCATGAAAACTATTTTCATCGGCCTCCAGAGCCTCTTTACACTACCACGTACTCTTGGACCATTGATTTCTGAGGACACGATTTCGTTGGACCATATCAACCAGAAACATCTCACTAGTGGAGGTTTGTCTGAATAGCTAAGGATTTCTTTTCCATGTGGGCAGATGAAATTCTGCTCAAGGAATCCAAGACCCGTTCTATTTTTGAATTTGTGATCTCAAACATCTTCTATTTATTTGGACTCTCTCTTTTTGTCCTCACTCATAATGACACCATCTTCTGGACAGCTGAGCTGAAGAAATTGTACACCAATTACAACAATTGTTTGAACCATACCTCCAGCTATCACGTATAAGAAAATGGAAAGTTCAATGAGTCTAATAAAACACCCTCTAACATTTTATTTTATATATCTGTTTAGAACATGAAGTGTTGGATGGAAAAACTCCCCAACACCATTTTGTCTTATCTGGAAAAAACTCGCAATTCAAAAAATGTGACCCCATATTCCCTATTGTATGGAAAAAATGTCATCTTTCCAATCCAGATTCAACATCCTTCATTACACATATCTATCTATGATCATCAAGAACAAAATAAGGTAGCTGAAATAATTTTGGCTGAATTGTAATCACTCAAAAAGAAATGGATTTGTGCCCTACACAATCTAGAAAGGTATTAGAACAAGATAGCCATAGCTTTCAACAAGAGAGTTCTCCTCTTCTCTTTATAACAAGGTGACATGGTGTTGGACCTGATAAAACCAATGATACCTTGTAGGAAAATACCCATGTTGGAGCACAAACGAGAAGGACCCTGCATCATTCACAAGGTTTACCCCAATGGACCTTACTCTTTGGTTATCATGGATAGAGAGCGTATAGCTCCTCCCACCAATTCCAAATTTGTCAAGAAGTACTTTTCTTCAGTCTGTTATGGTCTTACAAGACCTTAAATGGTTATGTCTTGCATGACATGAAACTCATTTACCATCCCACATGATGATAAACTGAAAAACAGTCGGAGATCTATGACCATAAACATAGATCTACACAGTCCAACTTGACCTTAAACTGTTTTTCCTTCTCCATGTGATGATAAAACATGTGATTCTTCCAGACTAAAGGAAGTAAAACTACCCAAAATTTTTCCTCACTACATGACCTTAAACTTCATGGAACCCCAAATAACAATGTATGGATTGATTCGTATACACATGGGATACATAGGAATGCTCAGACACATCATCTTGATTATAGCCCCATAACTCTTCTCTTTGACAATCCCCCTTGGTGTTGTTCTCTTTGAGGATCCCACATAGTATAGTGTAGGATTCATTGGCTCCCACTCAAATCGGGGGTCACGATGATCTCACCATGTGTTCCTCGTTGTTCTTATATCCCCCCATGTCCTCACTACATAATGTTAAACTACTTATCCCCTTAAGAACTACATGTGGATTAATTACCATCCTCATGGGTTACGTTGGAACCTCCAAATATTTCATCCATAGGCCTATCCCCAAACTTCTGGATCTATCCTTTGGTCGGAACATGTTAGGGTGTGTTCCCTTTCCCTTATTCTAGTTGATTTCATCATGAACGATCGATGTATCCATCTCTAAGGAGATATCCACCTCTTTCCTCATCCTACATGACAGTAAACTACATAGGCACATTCATGCTTCACACACTCCCGATATATGGGCCTTCATTATCATTCACATCCAAAAAGACGCATGAATGGAATGCATTCTCATCAAAAATACTCTCCTTCCATTTTGGTCTAACATCCTCGAGGATCTCAAAAGAAAAATTAATACAAGTCTTGCATTGTGTATGTGGTCAGAGTTCAATGCTCTTTTGTTGTACCCATTTATGGTTAACCAATATGGATGTAGTGTTTCTAACCCAGTCAACAGCCACCCTCCTCTGTTATAACCACCCCTAAATGCTCTAAATATTGGATTTTAGGGTTAATTCAGTATTGTTATCCCATCAAACGCCAATATTACTTGAGTAGTAGTGTTGTTCTAGTGGGGGTCAACCTCTCTTGACCTTCTTCCTTTATTGTCATAACTTAATATGTTGGGGAGAGCCTGGTCTTCATCGTTGTTTCTCACACTGATCATTGGTCAACTGGTCTTTGCAAATTTGGTAAGGAAGTACCCTCATAAAGTGTTACATATTTATGGTCACAGTCCTATGACCGTAAACTATGATCAACATAATCCTCACCACATAGAAATTAAACTACAAACTGGTCAGGACTTCATGTCTCAGGCCCCATGACATTTGTGGTCACCTGGCCCATGTTCTCATCTAGGATTGTTTGTTGTGGTGTTGACCCTTTTCCCTCATTAACAATAGGATATTTTAACCACACCACATACAACCCCTTGGGATGCCCCACCAACCATCGTCCTCACCTACAGACATTAAACTACAAACTTGTTGGTACTTCCTATCTTATATCCCTCAATATGTTTCCCCCTAGACCAATCCCTCATTTAGGGATTATACAGTGTGGTGTGGAATTATGTTCTCATTCATGTCAGGTTACTCGTCGTACCATACACATCCCAGTTGAGTTACCTTTCCCATATTTATGTCCTTTTCGCATGACATAAAACTCCACATCATCCTTCAGAACAATGTGTGGTTTTATTCCCATATATATAGGATACGTAGGACCACCCAGACATTTAGCCTTCGATCCATCCCCATTTTTTTTGAAACATATTTATCTCCCTAGCCCTAGGGCCAGAGTTCTCCTATGAGAGGTGAATGTAGTGTGGTATGGGATTGTGTCCTCATTCACGCCGGGTTTGTAAAAACTGTGCCACATACCTCTTACTCATCAGAGAAATTCATCCACCTGCGCTATACTCTTATTTTTTAGTTGGATGCTCTTGAGTTGGGCCCCACAACCCTCTTTGAAGGTTCACCAATGTGCCTAACAACACTCTGGTTTAAGACATATAGTGTCGGATTCTACAAGACTTTTTATCGTCCTTTTTGGGGCTTCATGTCTCCCTTCATTTGAGATCTCCTCAAATTTGATGTCTAGAAGGACCCTTGAATGGTACAGATGATCGACCTAAGGGATCTTCAATCATTTTGAGAAAACTTCCTTGAGGACCTAGAGTGAATAATAGATACATGTCCTACATTGTGAAAATGGTATGCGGTCGACACACATTTGTTGTTACCATTTATAATCACACAATATGGATACTATGTTTTGATCATGGTCAACAATTATCCACTATCGTCCCACAAACCCAATCAAGACCTAATTTTTGGTTGCATGATTCTCATCATTTTCCACTCCACGATGTCCATGAAGAATTTTGACACTCTTGGTACTATCCCTCAGTACGCATTTTCACGTTAGAAGGACAAGGCAACAGTGAGTCATCATTTGGGGCTCCTCACCGATTTTACCTTTGTGTGTAGTCTATGTGTTTTAAAGGCCTCATCCACCCTTGTTTCCCACATAAAGAGTATATCATGTGTTCTTAGGGATTTATTAGAGGTTTTCAACCATTTAGTTGATTTTCACATCTCGATGGTCTGATATCTAAGACCATAAACAAGGATGTTTCTAAATATTTTTCACAAGGATTAATAAAACGAACTTTTAGAACAACATATGGTTTGATCCCCATCCTCATGGGATACATATGAACACCTAGGAATCTCATCTTCATGTCCATCATCATATTCTCTGACCATTTAAGGCCCCTTGGTGCATAGTTTCTTCCCCAAAATTGCGCGTGGTGTGGTGTGGACCTCGTCCACATTCGCATCAGGTATTCTTTATCACACCATGCACATTCCCACCTAAAACATCATTTCTTATGTATGTGTCCAATCCATATGATAATAAACTATGATTATTGGTCCTACATGTCATTAAACTATTGATTCTTTATTTCATGATGTTGAAATTCATTGGCTTGTCCTATCATACAACCCTAAACTAGGACATATTCGTCCTGACTGCATGACCAAGATACAAACTACATTGTGATTTCCTCACTCGATGGGACATCATGTTTGGTAATGGATACACACAATACCATTTTCTAATACCCATATCTGGTTTGATTCATGTATTGGTGCCTTGATTATTTGAATTAGGATTATCTCTTCACAAAAAGAAAACTTATATCCTAATGAACAAAGAAGATCTATCAAATGACGAATCATTACGTTCATGGGCCACACTGGCATGACAGTATTGTCCCTCGAATTGGTACACTGCCATGAAACTTCTGGAAGTACATATGGATTGATCCCCATCATAATGAGGTTCATAGGAATGCTCAATCACTTTTCCTCGGGCCCATTACACCTTTCATTTTCGGTCCCTTGAGCTAAAACCTCCATAAGAGGCACACTGTGTGGTATGGACTTCTACAAACCTCATTCACATAATGTTTTGTAATGACTGCACCATCTTTATCCATCCCTCCTTTCAATCTATTGTCTGATCTATAACGCCCTTACACTATGATCTGACCACCCTTGTCACATGACATCAAATTTCAAGACATTATCCAGAACTACATGTGGCATGATTTCCAACGTATTAGAATATATAGGAACGCCCAGACCTTCCTTCTTTGTGTCTATCCTTATGAGTCATAAATCCTGCACTCTTTTTCGGCCACAAGGACCAAACTCCTTTGGAAGTATGTGGTGTGGAAAGCACCTATTAGGTTTTCATTTGTGTCGAGTTTTTTACAACCACACCATGTTTTTTCCTTGTCACTTCCCAGCCTGGTCCATGTTCTATGACCCTAAAATAAGATATACCTATGGAAAATAGCATTGGTTTTGTCTACTTCCCCACCCTGTGAGCATTTCATTAAATCAGGTCTCCACTTATTGAGACACCCTAAGACCTTATGTTAGGAGCGTGAGACCCTATGACCCTTGTCCTTAGAATGTGATTTGACTACCTCTATCTAAAGTGTCTTATTGTAATACTCAATTGTATCATGACAAAAAGCCCAAAGTGTGGAATATTCAAATGGACATTCCCTCATTTCATGTCCATGCTTCATGAACCCTTTATTTGTATCACCATCCTATTCCATGTCTAAAGGGTCCCCCTTTACAGTCTAGTCTCACGCCACAATGGCTCACCTACCATCTTAGTGCAACACCCCAGAAGATCATAGAAAACATGTTGCAATGGTTCCCATGTTTTGAACATTTCTAGAAGTTAACCTTCATTTTTCTTTCCCCATTTTTGGCTAACATGAAACATATACTGTGTTTTAAACATGGCCATTTTTTATTCTCTATCATCACTCTTCCATCATTTTGATCCAAAACATTCCCTCAATAATTTTGGGATGTCATTCACCTAGTATTCCACAACCCCTAATGTGTGCCTTCCTATACCAGGATAATCTCACCAATACTCCTTGTTTCCCACATCGAGAATGACCCATGTTGGCTTATCGGTTTCGATAGCATGTTTACTGGTGCAGAGACACAATGCATGCCTCTCATCCCACATGAAATGAAAATGAAATCTGATAAATATGTATGGATTAAATCGTATCATCATGGGGTATGTAGCAATGCTTGGGCACTTTGCCTTTGTCTCATCCCAACATTCACTTTCTATGCTTCGACCTAAAAAAATCCCTTGGGGATACATGGTGTTATATGGACTCCTACCATCCTCATTCAAATTGGGTTTATAGATACCACATTATGTACCTCTTTTTTGGGATCTACCCTTTCAGTCATCTTCCTACAGTATGGCATTGAACAAAAAAAGTCTTCATGTCCATGACACATGAAATTAAACTGCATTTCTACAATGAACAAGTTCAGGATGCCCCTTGTTTAACAAGGGATGCCTCATCATACATTCTAAAGAGTATTTCTCCACCACCCAAGTTTTCCTCTAACCACGCTATTCTTAAGAACTATGTTTTGATTGATTTTCATTTGCATGGGATATGTAGCAACATCTAGGCAATTCTCCATGGGCGCACCCCCAGGTCCTTTAAACTATGAGAACCTTCCTCACCATAGGAAATTTAAAATATGTGACTATATACCTCATTGGTATGACGTAAAACGAAGGAGAATTTCATGTCCTTATAGTAGAGTTCCTATTCGGAAGAGAGTTTGATACCTGATCAGACCGATGCATCCACCTATTTTGTTTTCACCACGGTGGCCTAATTTCAAGAGTGGTGGACTCCATTAGAACAACCCATCATTCCACCCTCAACACTTTTCATGTCCTTTAGGTGTACCCTCATCCTCTATCATTTCTAAAGGATCCCCATAACAGTACGTATGATCGGCCTATGGCTCGCCTACTATCCTGGGCCAATGTTCTGGAAGACTAATGAATGACATTTTGTGTCTAGCCTCATTTTTCAAACCTGGTCAGTGGTTGGAATTCCTTTTTCATCCCCATATCAGGCAAATAAAAAGGTATATTGTATTTTGAACATGGTAAGTAGTTATCCTTCATTGTCATTATTCTTCCATAGTGTTCTAAATTTTGGGTATCGTGATTCTCACATTCCACTCACATGTGTTCATATTTTTTCTAACTCCCTTGGTATTACTCTGCTCATGCAAAGGATAATATTGGGAAAATTTAAGTTCAACTTTTTTGAGAGCCTTATCCTCCAGTTAGGCCTCCCATATTCTTCCCAGAAATCTTGGTTGGTTTTTCAAACCCTAGATGCCCAATACTTGGTCAGCACCCTCATGTTTAGATGGAATAACAGTGCTGTCTTCCCTTTTTTCTCATATCGGGCATGACCAATGTGATCTTAGGTTTTGATTGCTAGATATTTCATGAATATTATGGAAATGTAGTAAACCAAAACAAATAAAGGAACCCATGCATGAATCCATCATAAATGATCAAAGCATGAATGTATGTTTAAATGTTTACATGCATTACAACAGCCATGGATCTACCACTACCATTGAAGGGTTGGCCTCTCTAATACAGCGTTCCATCTCCACCACTCACTAGAATGTGGCATCCAAGATCTGATGTCACCTGTTTAGCTCCTGATCCTCCTCAATAGTGATGGGGCGTAATTATTCATCCATTATCCGGGATATCTCTTCCTCGATTTGGATGATTTCCATCTCCTCGGAGGCTCGCTTCATCCATTCTTCAGCTTCCACCTGCAATGCCTTTAGGCGAGACAGAAGATCCGATTGTGCATTGAGAAAATTGTAATGCTCAATCACTTGTTCCCACAACTACTAAACACCAATTTTGGCATCCTAGAACATCATGTTGTTTACTGATTTCTTTTCTTGAATGCTCACACCGAGGCCACGATCATGATCCCTAATCTTCTCTTTCATGAGGTCTCGAATGAGCATATAAGGGTGTTAGGCATCCACTCACTAAGCACATAGATCACACGGCCGGGAACGAAGCCTCTCCATCTGGTATATCCATTTTTCATGAAGGGTCTCCCCAATTAAGCTCTTTATCATCTTCAATAATCGACGATGAATGATTTTTATATCCTCTTCATTAGATGTCTTCTCATCCGGGTTCGTGATGTTGGTGGGTTCATAGGCAGGGAATGACTGAGGAACTCGTTAGCAGGTTCTGCATCCAGTGTTTGATTGGGTAGGTTGGGACCCATGTTTTCTAATTAATCCTTGTTGTCGAACTCCACCTCGATGATTTCAGGATCAGTCCTGCTGATGGCCCCACCTGTGATCTAGAGTGCTACAGTTTGGTTAGCTCAGGCGTCTGCTACCACGACCACCGATGTTCCCTGGGGAAAGGAAGTGCCAGGAGATCCATCCAACCATGCCAAGGCCACCCACTCCATTTTATGAACTTCTCATATGATAGGTGCATACAAATCAGTTAATCTAATTGATGGATGATAGTTTCATATTCTCTGAAGAATACATGCATAGATCCAACAGTTGGTCTCTTTCTTGATTTTTTCCATCAGAACCCCCAGAAATGGTCCTTCTTATATTTTTAAGATGTATGAAGACTCCAGGAGGACCACCTAGGGTGTCGCGGCACCAGAAGGTACGATGATCGCCGTTGCCGCGGGCGCATGACCTAAATTTCTCATAGCTACATCTATTGTTGACCAGGAGCGGGTTTTGCATATGAGGCCCTCCTTCACTGGTTATATGTTAGCTGAAAAGTTCTAAAAAACCATTGTGAAGACTACATGGATGTGGTTTAGGGTTTATATCAAGTGCCTTTTCAAACTCGTCTAACTCCAGGTCTAGGTTGCTGACCTCACCCTCCTCTACAGTGCTCCCTCCACCAGCCTCTTCTGCCTAGGAGGACTCATCTAACTCATCCGTTAGAGGTATGTTCTCTCTCAATTCGGTAGCCGACAAATTTAGAGTGGTCGTTTGATTGAGAAACACCTTTACTTGATACTTTATTTGACATGGAGTACCCCAAGAGTGAAAAATGTACTCTATATTAGCAAGGTACTGCTCCCCCTCTGCTTGGGATACCTCAAAGCTAGCCCTAAAAGGACTGATCCCCACAAAATCCATCCCAACATGATTTAGATTTTTACAAATATCAGATAGGATGATGAATTTATTTTTGACATCCTATATGTCCCATGACTCTGAGAAGAAAGAATTATCAGGCAAGTATATGTGGCACAGCTGCTTCCCTGGTGCGGGGTTGGGTATCCTACGGAATCCCCTGGGTAGCCTCCCCTCTAAATAACATTTATTCACTAGGATCTCCGGGTCTGTAGCTATTTCATGCCTCATGTTCGATGCAGGTCTCACTGCCACTACTACCTCACTGCCCTGGGATTTACTTTCCATCTTCAAACCCTGACCTTGAGGTTGGGGAGGCACCCTGTGTCTATCACAGACGGTCTACTGCTTCAGCATCTCCCCTGTGTTTGCTGCCTCCGGGGTCTTAGTGTAATCCTTCCTCATCTCATAGATATATGTGGGTGGGGGCATCTTGTTCCACATATTCTCATCCTATTATGTGAACTTGATCCCCATATTCGTCATCAAACCTGAGATTTCCTTATGGAGCACTCCCAAGTAGACACTCTGAGTAATCCTTTTCATGAATTGAAACTTCCTTGTGAAGTGGTGGGATGAGTATGATTCGTGGAGAGGCTCACGGTCAACTCGTACCACCAGTACTCTACTCCAAAAGGCCAAGAGGTATGACTGATGCTACTCCATTCTCTGGTCTTCGTCAATGAACACGTCTATCAGGTATGGGAATGAGTTGAAGTTGAAATCTTCTACCTTCCAGATCTGGTTCTGCACCAACATTATTCTTATCTTGTTCCGGAAACTCCCCACAATGTTCAGAATGGATGGTTAGATGTTCAACACTAGAGGGAAAATGGGTTTCGGATATTCATAGACACCCCTAATATGTGCCGATATCAACCTATACAAATGATGGGTATACCCACATATCCTCTATGGATTCTTCACATTGATGATGTGCCACAACACCTTATAGAGCTTGAAGTGCATCAAGATTCCCATGTTGACCCTCTCCCCAGTTACCAATTATGAAGCCATGATGAACATGATTTGTCGCATGCCCATGTTTGTGTCCCTCACTAGTAGAATCCAGCCACAGATAAGTACCAAGATGAATGTAGCCAACCTAACCACCGGTAGTGCAGAAAACATTTTTTATGTCGGTTATTTTTCATTATTTACGTCGGTTTTTAGTCGACGTTAATATGGACGACGTTATAAATAACGTTTTTTACGTCGGTTATTTAAAACCCGACGTAACATCCCTAACATCACGGTGTTTATCACGTCGGTTCATTAATAACCGACGTGATAAATATGCGCGGGGGGGTTTATCACGCCGGTTATTTTCTAAACCGACGTGATAAACCCTTCCCCGGGCCTATTATGACGTTGGTTTCTTAAATAACCAACGTGATAAAAAGGCCTGGGAAACGTTTTAGCACGTCGGTTATCCAATAACCGACGCGGTAAATCGATTCCCAGGCCTTTTAGCACGTCGATTATATTAAGAACCGACGTGATAAAAGGCCCGGGAACGGTTTATCACGTCGGTTCTCGAAAAAACCGACGTGATAAACCCCTACCGATTTATTTACCACGTCGATTATAAAATAACCGACGTGAAAGAGATATTTTTTTTAAAACAATTGCACTGCACTCAACAAAAAGCAACCAGAAACCAAACAAAAATAACCATGCCAGCCCTCCCCCAAGCCCGAACTGAACCCACCCTCATCTATACCCACCTAACAACCTGTCCAGCCCTCCCCCACCACATTGGAGCCCCACCACAACCCTTGGACACCCCCACCCCTTGGACAGCCCCCCCCCCCCCCCACCCTCATTTACACCCCCACGACCCCTAGTACAGCCTCAAACACCCATTGGACACCCCTCCCATATCCCTTGTACACCCCCACCCCTTGGACACCCCCACCCCTTGGACAGCCCCCCCCCCCCACCCTCATTTACACCCCCAAGACCCCTAGTACAGCCTCAAACACCCATTGGACACCCCCCACACCTTGACAGCCCTCCCAGACCCCTTGGACACCCCCCGACCCCTGGACACCCCCCCCCCCCGAGCCCTTGGACAGCCCCAAACACCCCTTGGACACCCCTCCCATATCCCTTGGACACCCCCACCCCTTGGACACCCCCCACCCCTTGGACAGCCCCCCCACCCTCATTTACACCCAACCGGCCCCTTGGACAGAACTCCTAGACACCTTGGACACCACTCCCATATCCCTTGGACACCCCCACCCCTTGGACACCCCCCACCCCTTCGACAGCCCCCACCCTCATTTACACTCCCCGAACACTAGGACATCCCCAAACACCCCTTGGACACCCCTCCCATATCCCTTGGACACCCCCACCCCTTGGACACCCCCCACCCCTTCGACAGCCCCCACCCTCATTTACACCCCTCGAACACTAGGACAGCCCCAAACACCCCTTGGACACCCCTCCCATATCCCTTGGACACCCCCACCCCTTGGACACCCCCCACCCCTTGGACATCCCCCCCACCCCCTGGACACCCCCCCGACCCCTTGGAAACCCCCCCCCACCCCTTGGAAACCCCCCCATCCCCTTGGACAGCCCCAAACACCCCTTGGACACTCCTCCTATATCCCTTGGACACCCCCCCCCCCCACCACTTGGACACCCCCCCCACCCCTTGGACAGCCCCCCCCCCCCACCCTCATTTACACCCAACCGACTCCTTGGACAGCCCCAAACACACCTTGGACACCCCTCCCATATCCCTTGGACACCCCCCCAAACACCCACCCAACCCCTTGGAACCTCTCCCCCCATACCAAAATCCAGACCAGAAAAACCATAACAGTAGACCAAAACAAGAAGTAGAGAAAAATTAAACATTCACTTCTATAACATTCAAAACTTACACTGTCAACTTCAAAAAAAAACTAAATCCAACCTAAACGACTACGAAATACACAATTACATTGACAATATTAAAAATTACATTTTACATTACAAAAAACTAAATGTCAATCAAACCTGTAAAATAATTTGACCACTCCACTTGTAAGTGTTTGATATCTTCAGCAGTAATGGGTTGAGGGTCATCAAAAAGCTACAAAGGAAAAGGATAGTAGTCAACGTGTATAATGAATAAATCAAATTGAAATATTATGAGAAAGAGGGAATCTTACCAGGTCAAAACTCAGAACTGTCCCAGTTGTTATTATTTCATACATGAATCTTAACATGTAATATCTTCATTCGATGATGCCTTGTTGCTCATGACATTTCTGTTTGAATGAGTGTAAATTCAATATATTGTTTTTATGTAATAAATCAAAATGTACAAATTATAAATGGATATTTACCTTCGCATGTAGATATTTGATCTTGAAATTCCTTTTCTTTGCGCTGTTTCGAAAGTGGACCCATGCCCTGTTAGAAAATAATACGAATGGGGTAAATTTAAAATACATTATAATATATAAAACTATAGTGAAATTTAATCTTACGTTTCCAATATATTCTTAAAACTTTCTCGCACATCATCATGGAGAGAGCATATCCAATAAAGTGTTTTCTCCCTAGGGCAAAAAACCCCTAACATCCAATGATCCCTGATAAAAGGAAATTTAACGTTAGTGGTTTTTTATGTTAAAAGATAATTAACTCTTTGAGAGGGATGTGTTTAATACCTCTCACAAAAAGGCATCATCCAACACTGTGTGATTACATTCTTTTCAAATCTATCAGCAATATAAAGCATTCATTGTTCCTCATCCAATGCACATGCTTCAGGGGAAATCAATTGTGGGTCCACAAATCCATATACATCTGTCAGCTCATTCCTCTCACAAATTTTATACAGATACCTAATACAAAGCAGATATAAGTATACATTTTTAATAAATATAACGCAAGGAAAAGGTGTTAGGACTTACATGATAAAAATTTGCACCACGTTGATGCCCAACTTATCTCCAGTGACAAACTCCATGATATCATTTTTCATAATCCCCACACTTAGTTCACGTCCACAGACATGAGCTTCCATTGTAAAGTCATAATGATCCGCCAACAAATTTGAATATCTTGAAAATTTGTCAAGACTACTAGTATCTGCATCTGATGTCATAGCTATCTGTCTTTGTTGTTGTCTATACAGTATTTCTTTACCTTTGAAGTATTCCTGTAAAAATAAATTGAAAAATATATTAGTTTTCAAATAATAAAACATTAATAAAAATATAAAATAAAAGATATAACATCCATACCTCTATGGTAATGAGTCGAAGAAGTCTGGATGGCCAAAGTAAAAAATGGCTGATACTATGTCCAACTGTCGTCACCTCATCTGTAGGTAATGGTATCCGAGCTGATCTATCTATAATATCCTGTACAGTGACCCTCTGATTCTCTACCTCTAACTGTTGATGATGAACTGTATCTCCTATACAATATACCATCCCATATGCAACTATATGATGTTGAGGATCATCAATATACAACTCACAATAAGTAGGTAGCTGTGGCGGAGGAGGAGCATCAAAAATGGGGTCCGCAGGCTGAGGTGGGGGAGTGGGAGCTACTGGGAGAGGTGGAGTGGGAGCTGCACCCTGAAATTGTCTTTGCAAGTTTGCAAACATAAACTGCACTGATGCTCTAATCTTGTCCTCCATTGTCTCATTAATATTATGGACTTCGGCCTCCAAGGATTCTATTTTTTTTATAAACTCCCTCAACGTTAGAAGTTGAGGAACGTGGCAACACTTTTATATATACTAGAAACATTTAAAGAACAGTCAAACAATAGCAAAAGATCTTACCAAAATGGTCTCCCACAGCTGAGAAATTATCGCCTTATCCACACTTCTCCAATCATCATAGAGAATGCTTACTTTGCTCTTAGCCTGAGTTGCTACAAAACCCTTAAAATCTTTAGCATTTGGACCTCTAGGAAGATCATCATCATCAAACTCCACGACTATCCTCTCCTCCTTCGTACGGGCAAGGGATAATTTTGGTAAACGTGTGCACCCACGCTTACCAACCTTTGAACTCTTTTTCGTAATAGGAGCATGTGAATGTTCCTCCCCAGATGTATAACCAATATGCTCATCTCTAGAATCATGTGGCTGATCAACTGATTGATCTGTCATTTTCCTTCAAATCAAAAAAACAAACATTAGTTCACAAATATACAAATTCAAATATTGTAATACTACTTAATCAGAAAATAGAAAAGTGTACTAAATTACATAATAGTAAACATTGGTAATATGGTAAGCATGTTAAACAATGATAAACATGGTAAACACAGGAAAAAGGTTGCCAAGGAGTTGGCCCAAGAAAACTGAAAAGTGGACTCACTGAGTCCACTGGTCAGCCGGTGTGAGCTCCCCGACCAGCCGGAGGACCCAGGCAGTAGACTTGCCCACTGCCTGGTGCCACCGGCCGGCAGCTGGCTCACCACCGGCCGGCCGGTGGACCAGATAGAGCCTTCCTGTCTGGACCACCGGCCGGCCGCCGGATCACCACCGGCCGGCCGGTGGACCAGAAAGCCTTGCTCTGTCTGGACCACCGGCCGTCCACTGGATCACCACCAGCCGGCCGGTGGACCAGACAGAGAGCCTTCCTCTCTGTCTGGACCACCTGCCGGCCGCTGGATCACCACCGGCCGGCTGCTGGATCACCACCGGCCGGCCACTGGCTCATCACCGGTCGGCCGGTGGACCAGACAGAGCTTTGCTCTGGACCACCGGCCAACCGGTGATCCACCACCGGCCAGCCGGTGCGCCCAGGACTTCTCCTCTTTACAGTTTTTATTGTTTTATCATTTTGGTTTGATACATGTTTTAATAAGTAAAAAATTTACAATATCTAACATTATATAAAAAAACTAAATGTAAACAAGAAATAAACATGTGTTACCTGTAATTTTAGGAATGTACAGTTGGATTGTTTTCCCAAATTCCTTCGTCGTGATCGTTCCTTATGGCACAAACCATGTCTTCAACATACTCATCATTATGGTCTGTTAATCTTTCCATGGAAGTAGGGATCTCACATAAATCAGCATCTTCATCAAATTCATCCTCACCAACATATTTTTTTCCCTTGTAAAACAACAGCCCACTGCATATCTGATTGATCTACTATATAGAAAATTTGTTTGGCATGTGTTGCCATTATAAAAGAATCAGCTGTGTCTTCCAATCTATTCAAATTAACAAGTGTCATTCCAAATTCATCGTGTCTGACACTGTTGTTACCGATAAACCATTTACAGTTAAAAACAGGAACTTTAATTTTAAAGTAATCAGCCTCCCATATTTCTTCAATCACTCTATAATATGCACTTGATGCCGAAATTGGGTTTCTGTCCTTAGCACTCGAAAAATGCATTGCTTCTGCAAACACCAATACACCACTATTTTGAACTACACTTATGTTGTCCTGAGCTTTCGTATGAAATGTATATCCATTAATGTCATAAGAGGACCATGTTATCACATTTAAAGATGGACCACCCACTATCCATTTTAATGTCTCTGATATATCTGATCTACCAAGCAAGGTCTTTTTAAACCATGGAAAAAAAGTTTTTTTGTGCTCATTCAAAATCCACATTTCTTTCTTCTTTGGATGACATTGTTTCAACTCATTAATATGAAATGTGATATACGGTTAAACATCAGCTATGTTATTCAAGATGTATGATTCTAACTTCTTCATATGTTCAGCTGACCGTGATTTGACTTTCAAGCCACGAATTCCCTTTCCCTCATTATTAACCCGTTCATGGCGAGATGGAGGCAATCCTATGTGTTGCGCCGTAGCCAAGTAGCTCGTACAAAACTCTGCTACCTCCTCAGAAATATACTTTTCAATAATGGAGGCTTCAGGTCGATATGGATTTTTAACATATCCCTTTAATATTTTCATATACCTTTCAAAATGATACATCCAACGAAGATATACAGGTCCACAAAGCTTTATTTCTCGAACCAGATGAATCATTAAATGCACCATCATATCAAAAAAAGTTGGAGGAAAATACATTTCCAAATGACAAAGTATAAAAATTGCATCCTTTTCCAAAATGTTCAAAGCATTCACATCAATCACCTTGTTACAAATTGATTTGAAAAAATAACACAACCTCATTATAGTCTATCTGACACGGATGGGAAATATTCCACGCAGTGCAACTGGTAGAATTTGTTGCATCATGACGTGACAATCATGTGATTTCATACCTATCAACTTCAAGTCTTTCAATGAGACAAAATTTTTTACATTTGAAGAATAACCTTGAGGCACTTTGATATCATGAAGACACTGACAGAAGCTACTTTTCTCCCTCTTCGATAATGTATGACAAGCCGGGGGAAGAAATGTTCTTCTTCCTTTAGGAGTGGGAGCTAACTCCAAATGTATTCCCATTGATAGTAGGTCTAACCTTGCATTCAACCCATCTTTTGTGTTTCCTTTAATATCTAGCAATGTTCCGATCAAAGAATCACAGATATTCTTCTCCACGTGCATGACATCAATATTATGTTTGACTTCATGATACCTCCAATATGGTAGCTCAAAAAATATTGACCTTTTCTTCCAAATATGTCTATCATTACCAGATTTCTCTGTCTTTCCCAATGTCACATCAAGGTTTTTCACCCTCTCAAAATACAAATCTGGGGATAAAGGTTTTGGATCAGTATCAAATTCTTGTGAGCCATTGAATGCCTTTTTTAGTCTTCTATAAGGGTGATCCATAGGCAAAAACTTTCGATGACCCATGTACACTATTTTCCTCCCATGATGCAATTGACAATATGACGTCTGTTGTTCGCAAATTGGACATGCTTTATGCCCTTTAACACTGTATCCAGACAAATTTCCATATGCTGGGAAGTCATTTATAGTGAATAGAAGCACTGCATGCAGTTGAAAATATTCCATTTTATAAGAATCATACACCCTAATACCATCAGCTCATAACAGTTTCAAATCATCAATCAGCGGTGAAAAGTATACATCAATATCATTGCTGGGTTGCTTTGGACCAGAGATCATGATACTCAACATGACATATTTTCGCTTCAAACAAACTTCCGGAGAGAGGTTGTAAATTACCAATAAAACAGGCCATGAACTATGTGTGCTACTGAGGGTTCGGTATGGATTCATTCCATCTGTGCACAAGCCTAGTCTCAGATTTCTAATTTCATTTCCAAATGTAGGGTATTGGGCATCAATTTTCTTCCATTGTGGACAATCAGCTAGATGACGTATTTTTCCATCACATACCCGCTCATCAGTATGCCATCTTAACCTTTTTACATCATTTGAATTAGCAAATAAACGTTTGAAACGAAGAATTATAGAAAGATACCAAAATACCTTTGAAGGGAGATTTGTAATCTCTACATCAGCTTGTGATTTTTCTTTCACCTTATACCGTGATGTCCCACATTTAGGACACTCTTTCAGAAATTCATATTCCTTCCTATATATAATGCAGTCATTCGGACAGGCATGTATTTTCCTTTATCCCAATACCATCGGGAATAATATTTTTTTGGCCTTATAATGTGAATCTGGAAGATCGTTATCTTTTGGAAGAATGTCTTTCATCAATTGTAGCAGATCTGTAAAACTTCTGTCACTCCATCCATGTTTCGCCTTCAGGTTAATCAATCTTAACACCGCCGAAAAAACCGTAAAATCTGTACAACCAGGATATAATGGTTTTTCGGCATCACCATATAGACGTGCAACTGTCGGTTCTATCTCAATTTGTTCTGCTACAATATCGCGAATCATTTCTTCAATTCCATCGGAGTTACCATCTTGCGATTCATTATCATCAGTGACATTCTGTCCAGTTTCGCCATGCCAAATCCAAGGGTTGTAACTCGGATTGAAACCATGACAAATCAGATGATCTTTTATCTCTCTACTTATCAACTTCTTCATATTCAGACATTTCAGGCATGGACATAAAAAAATGTCACCACTTGGAACATTTCGTTTAGAAAATTCCAAAAAGGCATCAACACCTTCCTCATATTCATTGCTCATTCGATGTGCCGTAATCCAACTTCGACTCATTATTACCTATAACAAATAGCAAAAATATATATATTTTTTAGATAAGACAAATATATGTTTATATGAAAAAAATCATAATTTGAATGTAAACAATTTTGAAATATAAAACAAATCGATGTGTATTTAAATAAATATGCTTGAATATTATTTTTTAAACAAAATATAGTAAGATATAACACCCCCCCCCCCCCCTGGGCACCACCCCCACCCCCTACCCCCTTGGACACCCCCTTGGACACCCCCCAACACCCACCCACACCCTTGGACAGCCCCCCACACCCACCCACCCCCTTATAAACCCCCCTGGACACCCCCCGACCCCTCTGGACAGCCCCCCGCCCCTCCTGGACACCACCCCCACCCCCTACCCCCTTGGAAACCCCCCTGGACATCCCCCAACCCTCTGGACAGCCCCCCCCCCCCCACCCACCCGGACAACCCCAAATACCCTCTGGAGAGGCCGCCACCCACTTGGACATCCCCCCACACCCATCCAACCCCTTGGACACCCCCCTGGACACCCCACCGACCCCTCTGGACAGACCGCCACCCCCTTGGATAGCCCCCCACACCCACCCATCCCCTTGGACACCACCCTGGACACCCCCCGACCCCTCTGGACAGCCCCCGACCCCTCTAGAAAGCACCCCCACCCCTCCTGGACAGAACCCCCCACCCCCGACCTGCTTGGACACCCCCCTGGACACCCCCCAACCCTCTGGACAGCCCCCCACCCCTCCTAAACACCACCCCCACCCCCTACCCCCCTTTGACATCCCCCTGGACACCCCCAACACCCACCCACACCCTTGGACAACCCCCCACACCCACCCACCCCCTTGTAAACCCCCCTGGACACCCCCCAACCCCTCTGGACAGCCCCTCGCCCCTCCTGGACACCACCCCCCACCCCCTACCCCCTTGGACACCCCCCTGGACATCCCCCAACCCTCTGGACAGCCCCCCCCACCCACCCGGACAACCCCAAATACCCTCTGGAGAGGCCGCCACCCACTTGGACAGCCCCCCACACCCATCCAACCCCTTGGACACCCCCCTGGACACCCCACCGTCCCCTCTGGACAGGCCGCCACCCCCTTGGACAACCCCCCACACCCACCCATCCCCTTGGACACCATCCTGGACACCCCCCGACCCCTCTGGACAGCCCCCGACCCCTCTAGAAAGCACCCCCACCCCTCCTGGACACAACCCCCCACCCCCGACCTACTTGGACACCCCCCTGGACACCCCCAACCCTCTGGACAGCCCCCCACCCCTCCTAAACACCACCCCCACCCCCTACCACCCTTGGACACCCCCCTGGACACCCCCCAACACCCACCCACACCCTTGGACAGCCCCCCACACCCACCCACCCCCTTGTAAACCCCCCTGGACACGCCCCAACCCTCTCGGGGATTTATAGAAAATGATGAAAAATTAGTGAAATCATAAAATTAGATAATAATGCAAGTCGAAATAATAGATCTAGGGATGATAAATAAGATTATGGTGCCAAAATGAGTTAAAAGGGTTCGCAATCGAAGAATCTTAGCTAGTTTCAATAAAAAAATCACAACACATATATATATACTATCTGCGAAAAAAACGAACGAGTGAGAGGATTACCTGAGTGCTGCGAGTTTAGATGATTGATCCGAGGAGAGTAAATATGAGAAACAATGATCACAAAACGAATCTAAACCTACGAAATGGACGAGCCTATTCGGGTTTACGCGCGAGAGAGACGAGTCGCGACTGTCGAAGGTAAACTCGCGAATGACAATCCACGGGTCTGGGTAAATTTTTAAATGACTTATCACGTCGGTTATTCAATAACCGACGTTATAAATTTTTAAAAAACATTTATAACGTCGGTTATTCAATAACCGACGTAAAAACCTTCCTCCAATTCTTTTTTTACGTCGGTTATAAAATAACCGACGTTATAAAGGGCTCAAAATCCGCGTTTTATTACGTCGGTTATTCCATAACCGACGTCAAAAACATCTGCGGATTCTTTTTTTACGTCGGTTATTTTATAACCGACGTAAAAAGGCCTTCAAAAACCGCATTTTTTACGTCGGTTATTGAATAACCGATGTAATAAACGCCCCCCGCTTCTGTTTTTTACGGCGGTTAATGTATAACCGACGTAAAAAACGAAGCCGCGCGATTAATAACGTCAGTTATAAAAATAACCGACGTAAAGGTGTACTAAACACAGGTTTTTACGTCGGTTATTAAATAACCGACGTAAAAAACCTCGTTTTACATATTATGACGTCGGTTCTATATAACCGACGTAAAAAATGGTGACGTAAAAAACCTTTTCTGCACTAGTGGTTGGTTCTCATTACTGACACAAAATCCCCATGCCTTCCCCTGGCTGTCCTCTAGAAGTTGCGAATATGAGTTCTCTTTTCCATGATAAACCCCCTTCAGGAAGGTCCGAAGCCTCAGGGGAAAATATCTATCTTCATGGAAATTCAATAACATCTTGATCCAATGCTTAATGTGGGTGTCCCTCACCAACTGGTTGTCCTTCCCCAACACTAGATTCATCAATACCATTTCTAGCATCAGCATCTACTTCAGGACTTACCATGTATTTGTGGTAGGTAGGAACTCATTTTACATTCTCCCCAGTATCGGGACATCTGAGATCTAGTGAAATCCCCAGAAGTTGATACCCAAATCCCCATGGTGTGTATGGAAGGTATTGGTCATCGACAACCACTTACTCAATAACTCCTACCTCAGATGCTTCAGCTGGTTAATGTAGAATTGGAAAGCCCAAGCTTCCTCATATATTCCCACTCACCTCATCTCTTCCCCGAACTCCTAGCATTATGTTCGTACACAGTAGGCCCTTTCCCAGTCATAAATGATTTTTCCGCCCTTGCATAAATACCACTCATCAGTCCTCCCCTTCTCCGAGTTTTATAGGGTCTCCTTCAGAATGGTGTGGTATAGTGGAGTGGATGTCTCTAGCTGCAATTCCATTCCGTCCATGCTATTCACATGGTTGATTAGAAAATCAGCGTTGACTTGTATTTAACCCTTCCAAGTGTGGTCATCATCCTCCCAGAACCACTGGAATTGGGATGATATTTACATTAACTAGCAGGCCAACTCATCTCTAGTCACTTCAGGAATGAAAACATCATCTTGAAGACTGAAGCCATATAGATGAAACCTTTTACAAGTGGGTAGTTCTTATGACTCTCTGATAGTTTCCCCACTAGTGACTCATGGCCTGAATCGCTCCTTATATATTCACTGATACCAATTTTATTTTCCATTTCTTCTCTCTGGGAAGCATCAGCAAGGAACCCCTGGCAGCTTCCAGACAAACCATTTAGTCTTCAAAATATTTGAAATTTTTTCTTCGAATGCAAAGCTCAATCATGAAGCTCACTCACAAATCTCGATCACATATGTGGGTCACAAAACCCTGCCATAGATCTTGCAATCATAAGGCACAAAGTTAACACTGATAGAGTTGAATGACTTGTTGTGTGCCGCGAAGCTGAAAGGCCTGATTCAAAAAGAGAAATCACAAAGCGTGCAGAGATTTTAGAATTGAGAGACCAAAAACCCAAAACTCAATGTTGAGAAAGGAAAAAATAATGACCATCCTCCCCAATTTATAGGAGATAACCCCCTTTGAGTTGAGACGCATCTGGAAATGACAAGAAACACAATTCCCCCAACCCAAAAATCACTGCTCTAAAACACGACCCTTTATCCATATCTTTATTTGCAATTCACCTAATATTTTTGGCAATTTTTCCTCAAACATCAACCCTCATTTAGTCCTTGTATCTATGTCTAAGGGGGGAATTTTTTGGTACCAAAATATTCTAAAAAATAAAATACATAATGATTAAATAGTTCCCAGAGGGGATACCTCGTGAAGACCCTTCGTGGAGCCCCTTAAAAAGAACCCTTGGCAGATCCCTACAGCACCGCGATCGATGTGAATCTGAAGCACCCTCTGCAGTATCCGTGGAGTAAAAAGGAGGGAGGATCCATGGTTATGATGAACTGTACAGAGAGAATGGCGCCATAGAGGGAGCCAAATCGACCACCGCGAACCCGTTAAAATTGATAGAAGCCTTCGGGGGATCCACGCAGAGCACTTAGTAGAGCTCCACATTGAGGAGGGGATAACAGTCGAAAGAGTGGTTATGATAAACTTGATGCAATCTGAGTCTGATCACGGAGTACCACGTGGCATCGCACTGAGTTGTCCCTACATAGAACCACCCCTATAATATAAATATCAGGCTCCCCACAAGACAAAAGGATGGATAAATAGACATTTTTTCTTCTCCTCTCTCAAATCGCGAAGCACCTTCTTCTCTGAAAAACGATGAAAAAAATGAGCTCTTCTAGGTGATTCTACATTGTGAATTACCCTTCCCTTAGATCTATAACAAACCCTTTTCAAGTAGGGATGCCCTTCATAGAGCCCATGGGCCACCGTGAAGGGGGATATCTTCAAGGGGAATGAGGTATTTTCAAATCAATCATTCTTCACAAAGATCCCTCCATACAAATGTGAAATGTATTCTAAGGTCGGGTCACTATGCTTCATGAAGCACAATTCTTCGTAGTTCTATGATTTGTAATGTACCCTAGCATCATGAAGTCCTACTCCATGAAAGACTTTCCACTTCACTAATCACCATCCATATGCACCTATGCCCAATGATTAGGCTAGCCCACCACACATTGAAAATGGTAACCCTTCATGAAGCCCCTCTGTTATATGAAGCACCAGAGCTTTAGAGGGTCACTTCTTATGAACCCACTTGCTTATCAAACCCTTCTCTCATATGATCCTACATATTTTTATGAAGTTATTTCAAGGTCCCTTGGTCATTTCTTTATGTTTTTTTCTTAGACCTATGCTTCTTCGCATATTCATACTAATGGTTGTTACTTCATCACATAGCCACACTAACGTGGGCCCCTCAGTGGAACACTCCACAAAACCCCCTCACAATGACATTGTTGGTGCCTTCCCTTTACCAAGAGTTAAATCCTTCTGATTATGTATGTCCTAGTGGTGTAGAGTGGACCCAGCCAATATGATCTTCATGATGTTAAACTACCATGTGTTGTCATCCCCAACACATGACATTAAATTGTGGCCTCTCCCCAAAAACACACATGGGAATTCCCGTTACAAACATTATCTATTCCCACTCATATTCACGAGCATGAGATATTCCTCAAATGGAATGAGATCCTATTTGATGGAGCATCACCTGTCTATAGGGAATGGAAACCATCTTGGTGTAATCCACTATCCTTTCTTGTAGGAGGAATCACCCCTTCTCCCCCTTACTTCTTCATTTCTAAAGACTAGAGGTGACAGGGGCACATGGACCTTCGTTATCCCATCCCTCTCCCTATAAGCTTTGTCGCAATTGGGCCTCCAATATGGAGTAATTACCAATCATCGTCTCCCAAGGATGAAAACAATGCATAATCCCATGTTTCCTCTTTAGGCCGCTAACCACATGTAATCCCCATTCCTCTTTTCAGGGGCGCACCTTTCGTGATGTGATCGTTAGGTCATTGCTGCATCTGGTTTCTCACATTGAGAATAACTCACATGGGTTCAGAGTAAGCATCGACCATGACATCCTTCCTGAGATTCCTTAGCATGTAATCCCCAAATCATTCTGAACTATGTAGACTTTGATCCTTGCCAAGACAAGGTATATAATAATCCTCGCTGAGGTTCAAGCCCAACAACTAATTGTACAGACCCATTCACATGGGTTCACATTTCATCCCACATGACATTAAACATTATCCACCATTACAAACTATGTGGACTTTGATCCTTTCCAAGGAAAGGTATATAACAAGCCTCCCATAGGTTCAAGCCCCACACCCATCAGTCCCAACCACTTCACATCAATCTATCTTCATCATGCATGACGTTAAACTGTATTCCCCCCTTTAGTCCCACATGACGTTAAATTGTATCCATCTTTCCCAACTAAATGGACATTGATCCTTTACAATTAAAGGTACATAGAGAGCCTACCTAAGGAACAAGACCAAAACCTACTTCTCCCAACCCCTTCACGTTGGTTTAACTTTCATCCTGCAAGACGTTTAACTATATCAACCATTCCAAACATTGTGGACATTGATCCATAGCAAGGAAAGGTACGTAGGAAGCCTCCCTGAGGTTCCAGCACCACCCCCATCAGTCCTGACCCCTTCACATCATTCCATCCTCATCCTACACGATGTTAAACTGTACGACCCCTTTCTTCCTACAAGACTTTAAACTATATCCAAAATTCGAACTACGAGGGATTTAATCCTTGTCTCATAGACAAGGTATGTATAAATTTTACCTGAGATCCAACCTACACCAGCGGTAAGATGTTGTGTTCCCTGACCAGTGGTAAGCCATTGTGTACCCCATTAAGTGGTAAGTCATTGTGAACCCCTACCCACGGTAAGCTGTTGTGTACTCCATCCAGTGGTAAACCATGGTGTACCCCATCCAGCGGTAACATGTTGCCATCCACACACTATGGTAATCCATTGTAAGATAAACTATGTGGGTGTAATCCCTAACTCATAGACATGGTTCATAATAAGCCTCCATGAGGTTTGACTACAAACACTGGTAATCTTTGGTTCCCCCCCCCCTTGGGACTTACATCTCTGGTCTGCCTCCTCAGGTGTCCCATCACCTCACTAAACTATGTGGACATTGATTCCCTGCTATAGGGATACGTAGGAAGTCTCTTCGAGGCTCAATCCCAACATCATCATCATCCACGCATTGACTCCATCTCAATCTCCATCCACTCTCAACAATCCATATCCATCCTCATTCTTACTTGGGACAACACATCCAGGGGAGTTCGTGTCACCCGCATTCTCATTACTCTTAGAAGTAATCAGATTTCTAACCAGACATTAGCACCAGCATCAGTGACCCCTTTTGGGCTTCCACCCTTCTGATCCACCCCTATCAGTGTTCTGATTAGTTGGATCTGTCTCCTCTAGATGATAAACTCATGGAACACCCTATGTTAAACATGGGAAGCTAAGGAAAACGTCTGAGATATTCTAATGACATAAAATTCCCAGTATTCAATATGGGATTCCTTGGGAATCGACACCCTTGAGAAGCCCTATCATAGTGGGAAGAAACCCAGATGCATTATTGTTCTAGTGTCCAGACATTCCAGTGATGTCCCAAATGACTACTCTCATGACCGTAGTTTGCTGCCTTGATCGGACCCCTTGGATTGTCTAGATAGAAACATCGTAATTAACCGAATTCCAGGAATACATGCCACTGGGAAGACTTTCACGAACAACGTCTGAAGTCTATGAGGGAGACTTGGGCTTAGAAAAAATTTCTGGGGAGGAATCCACATAAGGATAAACCGATATCCCATCTTATCATTTCAATCCAGGAGAAATGTTCCTTGAATAAGTGATGAATTCCACCACCATTATAAATTGGGAATGTGGGGAAACAACTATATGCACTCCAACAAACGGATGTGCGCCCTAACTAAAGAATAAAAAATTGTATCATTCTATTTTTAATTTATTTTTAAAGTAGAAAAAGATTTATTTTATTTAAAATAATATAAAAATATCAATATGACTTAATATATTAATTTAATTTAGTAAATGTTCATTTTTATATTTAGAAACACAATTTTCAAAAAATTTCTTCTCATTTTGTTTTATGATTTTTTATCAAAATTGATTTATTTCAATTATAAAAATTTAATGTTAAAAATTTAATTCCATGTTTTGGATAATGATATTAACATTTGGAAAATAGTAACCATTAATGTTTTCATTAGTGATAGCAATCATGGTACTGATTTTTCACTATTATAATGTCAAAATAAATAAAATAGAGTTAAAATTATGGGATAATATCTAAAAATCAAGAATAATATTTAATTAACTTAATTGTATGTTATTAATTAGACCATATAATTTTTAATTATGAATGTATGAATGTTTTTTTTACATTTTACATTTATAATTAAATTTATATTACTTTATATAATGTATAAATAAAAAATGTCACTCTCTTAATTTTAATTTATCATTTTTTTTCATAGAGATAAGACAAATTAATGAATGATTATTAAATTTTATTTTGAACATAAATAAAAAATAATATGATGGAAATTTATTTATAATTATTGGTGTAGGAATAATTACAACAAATTCTTATGTATCATTGACTCAGTGGTTATGTAGACGGTAGGGCAAATATATTAAATAATTTTAAAAACAATAAAATAAATATATTTTGGATTAATTAATGTTTTACATGGATTTTAATGATTAATAAAACATTAAAATTGATGATAAGATATATTATATTTAATTCCCATTATAAACATGATGAATTTTAATTCAAATTAAATGAATAGTCCTAAGAATGACATTAATGACATTTTATGTTAAATAATGTTTTTTAAATGATTTAAAAATATAAAAAATACTGAAAATGGATGAGGGTAATAGGAAATGGTCTAGCATTTCAACCATTTACTATTTTTGGAAGACATTATACCTTATGTGTAAATTTAGGTGCCCTAAATTCAAAAAACATGATAATGTGGTTAATGATAAAAATTCTAATGAAAGGATTAAACCATAAGATATAGTCTAAAATGACACAAAATTATGTATAAATTTTATGGGATTGTTATATTTCGACCTTATAATCTCTTTATTTCAAATACTTTTCAATTTGGAATCATTTTACATGAGAAATTATTTACGTATATTTAAATATTTTAAGTAATTTCGATTGTGTCGTTTCTTCACTTATAAAAGGGAGAATCCTCTCTTCTCTTCCTCATACGTATTGAGAACTATATATTGGACCATAAATACAAAAATTATTTCTCAAAATTACTCTCCACTACCTATAGGCTCTAGTATCATAAAAACCCAACCTAAAAGGCTTAATATTTAAGTCAAGAGTGGTTTCTTGGATACCAAGTATAACTCTTATCCAAGCAGTTTCATTTTATTTCTTATACTACCTAATTAAAATGTTCTTAAATCATGTTGATATTAAAAAATATGTATCTATGAAATATTGAAATCTTATTCTGATCATGATATAACCATTTTTCATGTCCTTTTCCATTCTATGGGTAAGGAAAACATCGTTTCTGTATACCGATGGACTTTTGCCTCCTTGAAGCAGTGTAGTTTGTCTTAAATCACCACCTTAGAAGCATGGATATCATAAAGGATTTAATATAAATATATGATATTCAAAATATAGTTATAATTCTATTAATATAATATATTACTTACATTCTTTCCATCCAACCAATTAGAAAATGATATTATCACTGGTGTGTACACATGGACTACCTTCTCCATGAATATATGTGAACCAATTTTCATATCTATCTTTCATAGTTGATTATAAAATTATTTTTAATTTATAAAAATAACTATTATTGAATGGTTAATATTTTTTTATTATAGAACTATGACCATTTTAACTGTGGTTAACACACCAATGTTGTTTTATGATTAAGAACTGAACATCCTCAAAATTTCTGACATGAACATAACTGATTTAATAATAATATAAGGAATCATTATAAATGGTATAAAAAGGATAATGTTAATGGAATAAAAATTAAAATGGTTATTAATAATTTATTAGATTATTATTAATTTTTTATAAAGAAGATAAATTCTGTATGTGTCAATCCGTACTTAAGGTAATAGTTTTCATATCACAATTCCTTTTTATTGGATTATATTTCTTCTTAATTGTATATGTAAGGTGAAATTATTCTTGTAATGAAATATGAGTATTTTATGTTTTATTTACACTTGTTTTATTTGTATTTTCATTTGTTAAACTTAATCACTCCTTTGATTAATTCCCACATCATATTTATGATCTTTTAATGTATTTCATGTCTCGCTATTGTAAATATGAGACATAAGCCGTCTTCACCACTTTTTTCTTTCATTTGGGGTATATATTACCCCTCTAATATTTTATAAAATCAATATATTTATTTTCATGTTATTTAAATTTTCATTTAAAGTTATTTATTTCATGGGGTTTATGTTGCAAAATTTACCAAAGTATGAAGGGTAATATGATACAATCTTACATTTTTTTATGGTTATTTACGATTCAATTTATGGTATGTAAATTATATAATATATATTTTAAAAATATTATTTATATTATTATCCAATGGTAACCATATAAATTAAAAATTTTAAATCCATTTTCATCTCTTTAGATACTCGAAGGTATGAAAGAATGTTTTTAAGGAAATCCAATTCTGGTTTTCTATTCCGTAGATAATGTTTTTTATTTAGATCCGTATTTTTTTTAAAATGTTTCAATAGTTTTTAAAATATTATATGATAATTTATTAATTTTATTTTAAACTATGATTGGATATATATAAAAAGGTATTAAAAGAAAATTCAATTCATTTTCTGAATGAGGTACTATTTATGAATGCATTGACTAAAATCATTGTTAAAATGTTTTCCGCACGATCGAATTTTCCCACTATCTGGAATCTTCATTACGTAGATGATAAATTTACAATTTTCCATTATTATTTTAATATAAAATTTATTCCATAAATTTTTTTAAATATTTATATTTTAAATATTTTATTTCCAAATGAATGGGTATTTTCCTAAAAAATCCAGGTGATCATTTAAAAGTATTTTCATGTATAATTTTTTTAATGAATTATATGATTTAAAATGGATATTTTCCATTGTTCCAATCAAAAACTTTTCTCTAGATGGATTATGATTATTTTCACTATGGAAAGTATTGGAATTTCTATGCTAGTTCTTCTACTTAGAATAATTATTTATTTTAAAGGCATGTTGTTTCAGTTAAATTTTTTATTCATATGATTACTTCAATAAAAAAATTATTTCAAAAGAGGAAATCAATAATTAAAGATATAATTGATTAATATATAGTTATTATGATAATAAATATGTTTTTTTATATATGTCGTACCCATTTATTTGTGACGGCTTGGATCGAGGCCTCAATGGTATGTTTATCACGTACAACATTATGACTTCTTTTATTATGATAGAATTTTTTAATTTCCATGTGATTATTTTAATAGTTATGATATCCAATGATAAGTTTCTAGATCATGTGATTATTTATATGGAATTCATTGATCTTCATTTATTCCTTCTATATTATCAATTCCATATTTATTCGACGATAGTTTTCATGTCCTGCATTCCCTTACCAAGCATTTGGGCTCAATGTTTTAGTTTTATTCCATTCCAAAGGATTTTAGGAAGTGTACTATGATTAATATCCAAGGATATACTATAAGTAATAATAATTTCATCAAATAAAATGCTATGATATATTTTATATTTTCAAATTTAAAGTGAGATTCAAAATGAATCTTGTTTTCCAAGACTACTAAATTATTAAATCCATTAAGATGTGAGCCCTTGTATATTGTGTCAATGTAGTAAAATAACCATCGTCTCTGGGTTACTAGAGTATGTTTGACCCATTTCATATCAAATAATTTTAGTAGGACCCTTGGGATATGTATTTTGTAACACAATTATTTGATAACATAACCTTTTGATAGATTCTAGGGATAAGTATATGTATACAGTAACATCATAATGCTTTGTAAAATTATAGATTATGTGGATTTTCATGAAAATGTATCTCTTTCTAGATACTAAAATGTTGATATGAATATATAATAGTCTCACATAGGGGTAACAACTCTAAAATTGGTTTATTTGTAATTAACTCATTTTCCATTAGTGCATTATGAGTGGTCCTAATAAATTATATCAATGTATAAACTCTTATGGGGTATTCTTTGGTTAATTCACATTTTCTATGTGAACCATTATGATGAATGAGAGGATAGAACATTCTGATACCTATGATATGTCAAAGTGATATGGAAAAAACATAAAGTGTCTTTGGTTGATAATTATATGGTTTTTAATAAGATTAAAGTCATAGATACCCCTTATAAGATTTTATTTAATGAGTTTTTATGTTGTTTAAGGAAATTTTGGCCAAAATTTATTAGAATGAACAACTTGGGTTTTGTTCGTATTGTAGTAAACATTTACTTAAATGATTAATGATTTTATATTTTTTTATATCTGTAATGATATTGATAAAATTATGTGTTAATGAGATATTTTAAATTGAGGTAACACTGGTTTTTTAAATTTTTGGAACATATTTTATATCATATATATAATTATGGGATTAATAATATATTTGGTTATTTTGTGGCTAACATTATTTTTGAAAAAATTCATTAAACTATTCGGAAAAATGATATGATTAAGCTAAAAATATTATTTTATTTAATGAATAATAATTTTAGGAATAAATAGTTAGCAAACATGTGAATGTATATATTTTTTGTTGTGGTTTTATGATGATTGTAACATCCGAAACATGATGTCCATTACATCGAGTTCCCCATGTCTAGTCATCACATGACCTCAGATGCACCTCCTCATATGCTAGAGGATGCCGACTAGCAATGTGGGTCTATGGGTAAAATTAAGGGAGACCATTCCCCTTTATCAATGTAATGCCACAAAAAAATAACGTCAAAAGATAAAATATCCAGAATGAATAAATAAATGTACAACAAGAGAAAAATGAATATTAAACAATGAGGGCCTGATGCAACAATGATATGTATACTGTAAAATTATGCATTCCTTAAAATGAAATTGAAAAACAAAATATCCAAAATATCTCACACACAGACCCGAATCCCAAACTGGTGTTGACCTCCCATGATCCGTCCCGACATCCCATGCACAATCTGTCACCTGATCATTGTCTTAAACCTACACCATGAAACAAGTTGCATCTGCTTCAGTACCAAAGGGACATGGTTTCCCGAGGAGGGTGTGAGTACTACTCAGTAGGTCACCACTAATGGTAACAAAAGAAATGGACACTTTGTACAATAGTGTATATAGTAAAAAAATGCAACAAGTAAAGAATGAAATAATGAAACCATTTAATTATTTATCTAATAACCATTTTATACATTAACTCATCACGATTCCACCAATATACAAGACTGACTCTGGTCGCACTAGTGGTCATAGCATAAGCATTAGGTATTACACCAACTTATAATCACAAGGGGTGATCACTCATAAAAAACTATCACAAACCCATTAGTGATCAGTATTCACTCGATCAATCTCACCATTTGTCCCACAGGATAAAATTTTCATCATTTAAACTATGGCCTAAGCCAGTCTAATTCCATGTATATGTGGATATTTCAAGTTCCCTATATCACTAGGGAAAACAATCCACCACAATTATATATCATGTTCCATGGATCATTAATCTAGGTAGAATGTCTTAGTAACATGGAGTTTCATTCAATGTAGTCTCATACTAGTCATCCATTGGGGGTCGAGATCCTCAATATGATTCCATAAACCACACATTCTAGGGGTGGGGTTTAGAGACTTAGTAAAACTAGACTCATGGGAGGAGACATAGTACTTTATCCCTCAACACCAGGCCAAGTGTTCATGATTATTCAACTATTTAAAGCATATACCATATCAAGAACCATACATAGTCAATACACTTAACATTAACATTTCACATTTAATTCATCACATAAATCATCCTCATCCCTTAACCCATTAACACATTTAACATTCATTATTCCTAACCCATTAACAAATTTTAATTATACTAATAATTCCCTTATTCCATGTTTCCAATTATACAAAATTAACATTAATCAAATTTACAAGAAATTCATATTTACCAACACAAACCATAAAAATTAAACACATATTTCATTATTCCTAATACCCCCTTATTCTATGTCATTACCTATGTATATTCATCATTTAGTTTATTTCATAACAATATTATCATGCCAAAATAGTTTTCATGGATCATATTTCTCTAACCAATAAATCAATTCAATGACTATGGCCCCAACAGACCCTTAAAATCAAATCATGGTATAAAACACAATTATAATGAATCATTTGAAATCATATTGAAATCACCATTTAAAACAAGGGACTTTCATTTTGAAACTAAAACATGACCCATGGGTTTTTTCTGTTTCAAATATAAAAAACAACCGTTAAATCATTTTTATGAAAGGGAACCTTGCCCTCATTTTAAAAATCATTTTAAATATGTTTTTAAAACAAATCTTTGAATCACCTTGAGGTCAACACCTCATTACAAAAAATTTATCACAAAAAAAACATAATTTTCCATCAATAAGTCTATAATATAGTGGAAGCCCCAAAATTTACCATAAAAACCATTTCAAACACCCTTTAGAAAAAAAAATCATCTTATAAAAATATCAATTAACCTAAAAACTTTACCCACTTTCTATTTATACTCTTAAAATCCATTTTCTCTTGTAATTCCACAATATAAATTTTTAACAATTTTAATCACCATTTATAAGTTTTCATCTCACCCCATGGGTTGCCGCCCATGGTTTGGTCTCCCTCACCAACAGACCCAAATTCATTCATAAAGGGTTTCACACATGTATATATGGCCCAAATCACATTATATTGTAAAATTAATGAGAATTTAATAAGTTAACACATTGTCACAACCACATACACAAATAAAACATAAAGACAGTAGGGAAAATCATAATGACCACCTAACTCATGCTCGATGACATCTACTTGCCCAAACCCATCCATTGATTTGAATTCAAATAAAATTTAATTCCTAATCCTAAAATATTATAGAAATGTGATGGTTTTAAGAATTTATAAGAAAATCTTAGATTGAACAAGCCCTAATCTAGAAAATAAATAAAATATGTTGGTTAGACTCACCTGGATCTTCGATTCACACCCAAAAACTCTCCAAACAACAAATAATTGAAAGAGAACCATCAATGGATGAAGGAGGCATTGGATCATCACCTAAGATAGTGGGGTTAAAATGGGAGGTATAATAAAAGTGGATTTAAATAATATGGGAAGTGGAAACTGGAATTTCCCACCTTTTAATGGCCATAAACTTTAGCCGCATGATTAGCCAATCATTGTGCCAATAGTGTGGCTCCCTCTGTCAAAGACGTGACAAGACACAATATTTCCTTGGATCACCTTCATGCTTTAAACCTTGCAGTAACTGTGTGGTATAATTTTTCCAAAAGTGGTCCCCATGCTACACGGTTTTCAAATCCAATCACACAGTTTACACAAACGGTACGCTAAGCACACGTTATGCACTGTTTGGCCTATTTCCTCCAACATTTATTTCCCGAACCCCTCGAACACCCCCAAAACCTCTTGTATACCTCGAATCCTTTTCATTTGGAAAAAGAAGTTTATCCAAAATTTTAAACAAGGAAATTCCTTCGAGAATTCATGGGATCTTAAAACCTATCCACTTTATAACGGCTCATCATCGAGCTATACTTCCAAAACATACTGATATTCCAAGGAAAAAGGTTGGGACATTGGGCCCACCTTTCAACTTATGTTCCCAAAAATATCTCCCAGACATGGCCATTCCATAATAACTCTAAGAACATATATATATTTTTTCTAAAGGATAACCTTTTCCATCATAATACAAAAACATGAATTTAAGGCCCTAAAGGTTTCATCAACCTCAACCTCATCACTACTAACATCAACAACAAAAAATTCGGTAACATCAACGGTTATCCATGAAGAGGACACCATAAAAGCCATATATTACCCTTGGAGAGCTGATCAGAATTCCCTCAATCTGATCATATACAGATTTCATGGCCCAAAACACTTGGTTTTATCACACATGGTTTCAAAATTATAATTGTGACCAAAGATCAGCATCGATGAAGGAATACACTAACCCCAACCACACTCTCGGACATACATTGGTTTGAAAATCAGGGCCCAATTTCCACAACCATTTCTAAAATCTGAATTATACCCATGTAGAATCTTTATCTCATGGAAATTCCCCAGTCAAAAATTAGCCAATGAATGTTACCAACATTGCTTCACCTAAATGGATCCTTACAAAGTCCATCCAACTCATATTACCACTCACATCATCAACTAACCACATACCTACTATACTGCTCTACACCATATACATTAAATCATCACCACCATCACCAAGTGTTGGAACCTCCACCATCAACCAGAAAACTATAGAACCTCAACTTGACTTTCAACACATAGCTTGGGCATTTTTCAACTCACTGTACCCAAATATCCACATATACTCCACCCAACTCTAGAACTCATCCTTTATATTGAGACTACCTAGATGGGTCACACTTATTTCATCTACATCTCAATTATGGAAAAATGGATCTTTCTCAATACAAATACCCATTACCAGAACACTGTAAACATCACAACATAAACTTAAGGTGGCTCATTGCCGACAAAAATAATTAACTTTTACCCAAATTAGTTAGGCCACTCAAAGAGACTCACTCTATTGGTACAAAACTTCCACTATTGGAATGTTTTATTTTATTTGGAAGTGATTCCCTCTTATAGAAGGCATATCCCATCATCATCTGCATACACCATACGATGTTATCCCACATGTCTGGTAAAACTGAGTTGTCAAGACATTCATTACTCTTCAAACAGTTGTCCTGCTCAATAACACCACTCAACACATCCCGTACATGACCACTCTGATTTCATTTAGACCTATTCTAAGGCTGAATCAATTGCTTGTCTCGATTGACCAAAACATATAAGTCCAAATCTTTTTTCCAGTATAGAATTCTGAAAATGCATCTCACAGGTTCTTCATTGGCATCACGATTCCACCACATCCACTCCATATACTTCTACATTCATACATTATTGAAATACAACTCTCCACCATGGGAGTACCATTATCAACTCATTCATCAAGAAACTAAAAGTACCATAGATCATAATCCGATCAAAAGATGAGCCTCAACACTTGGATGAGGCCATCCAGCCTTCCTGGGAGAAACAAATCCAACATCAACCACTACCCACTATCAGCTTCTAAGAACATCACACAAAGAAATCTTTGACACTTAGTTCATCCAAAGGGAAATTCTCATAACCATTCGATAGTTTTCTCCCACACCACATGATTCAACATATTTTTCCCAAGACTGTAACCTCCAATATGACCCATATCTATCAAAAACCCACTCAAATCACTGGGCATAAATCTAGATCCCTCTTAATGAACCTAGGTTGATGTCAACATATTTGAAATGATTTTTACTAGAAAAATGTAATCCAAGAAGTCAACACACAATATCCATCACCAATATCAACCAGTACTAAGGGGTACCATGACCTTCCAAAAGCCTTTGTATTCCCTCCCTCTCATCACCTCATCATTTCTCAAATAGAAAACTGAAATGGGATTTTAATAAAAAACACACTTCCACTTCATGGACCTTTAACAAGCGGTCATGACCCAACATTTCATTTCTATACCAAATCTATTACCCACTTGAGTTCTTACCACACATCCCTAGTAACATACACATAAATACAATGACCACCTCACTAATCACTTACCCAATTGTCTCATGGATAATATGTGCTTCCCTATATGATTTCACAAAGTTCTTATAGTTTAATATTCTAAGTCACACATTAATCCATCCCAAAAGAATCATGTATTTCCAAATAAATATAATATTCATACCTTTGTAATTTATTCGTTGTCGTTCAAATTCCATTAACTCTGCATTAAACACAACTATAGGTCACATGGTTCATAAATCTCTAGAGATAATCCAAACAACAATTCACTCATCTGACAATGCATCCATGTCAATCAAAATCATTGAACTCTAGGAATTATAAAAAAATTATCATTCAAAAACCAACCATTAATACATGAAATCCAATCTCTATGACCATCACCACCCATGTGTGTCACTGTTATTCCAAAATTATGCATCCATTCTTTTTCACTCTTGTCTCGTTAGCCCCAATTTAACATTGGTTCATGAAATGAGCACCATCTAAGCCAAATGGAATGGCACATAATGAACATTCATGTTCCCTAAATGGAACTTATAATATACCAAAATCACTCAGATACCTCCTAATAAAGAAACTGAGGAATAACAATACACTTTTTCCACAATAGGTAGTTCAAAAAATGCATCGATTACACCTTTAAAGAATCCACATGTTATGAACATCATAAGGAACCTTCCACACTAGGCCAACCATCCTTGAAGCTACGATGGATTTCACAGTTATATCTACTCATAAACACCACTATGGTAACATTTCATAATCCATTAGCATTCCCACTTAGTCCTATTGTCTAGATCCTCCTGAGAAACACTATTTGTGTTCTATATTCATATTCTGAGATGTGTGAGTGTGTCCTACACATCCAAATTCACTATCAGCACAATCAAATTCCCTCATAGGTCATCATAAATTACCAAATGAAAATAAATTTCTAAAAATTATTCACAAAAAGAAAAAGTCATAGCTCTATATCTCCCTCTCTAAGACATATGCACCAATCCTTAATCAACGCACTACTCACGGCAGCACTCCAACTTCAAATCTATAACATACTATGTCCAACTCGTCCCAGTAGAAATTTACTCCAGGCTCTATACAAATACTACACACACACATACATTGACACCATGATCAAATAAAACACCATTTGGTACAAAACATGACATGAATGATCAAAAACCTAAAGATTCATTGTATTCACATTACTAGAAAATATATCATGACCATGGTCATAAACATATTGGGGAAAAAATAGGGATATCTCTTTTACCATGATACCCAAACCCAAAAAAGGTCACAACCCAATACTAAAGTCTCAACTAGGGCACTCTCACTACAAAAACCACCCATGCATAGATTCAACAACCAGAAATGGGATACCTACCAATTATATACTCATGTTCCCTCATTTATCCTTTTTCCACTTAATTATACATACCATATAACTCGACAATTTCACATTTCCAAACATTTAATTTTCAAAACCTAGTCATTTACCATTTCAAAATCATTTTTTCTAGTATATCCCTTAAAAAATCTCAGATTTATTGAAAATCACATTTTAAAACAATTACTATTTCTAAAAATGAAGGATTTTACATTTCCCAATATCTTTTTACCCTATATTTTTACATCCATAGATTTTAGTCAATTACAATTTTATTCCCATATAGTTCAACATCATGTCATTCAAAAGTCAATAACTGGAAACAAATATATGACCTATCTATCTTATGTTCCTATGATGATGCATGAACTCACACACCCTATCTTAATATAAATATCTAAGAGAAAAAATCTCATAAATCAAAAAAATAATATCCTAGTTCACCACACATTGTGAGAATAAAAATAAATCAAAAAAATCACAAAACTAAAAATTCACTCCTACCATTGGAAATGTAGATTTTTTCCTCATATGTGAGGCTGAAAGCACCCACAAAATAGCTCATAATGAATCCTAGACACCATCCTAGCATCATTTCTACTATTCCACAAATTGTTAGACAAAAGACTTACTTTGATACCACTTTTTAAACACACGAATCAGTGGCCACTATATCTAGTTCCCTGATTTGGGTCATCTCATGACCTCAAATGCGCCTCCTCATATGCTAGAGCCCAATGACTAGAAGCACAGATCTAGGGATAAATGTTAGGATGACTATAGCTTCTTATTATAGTAATTACACAAAAAAATTAATATCAACAGATATAAAACCCAATAGGATTAGATAAATGGATAACATGACACAAATTGCAACAAAGCAAAGAGGACCTGATTCAAAAAAGATATGTATACTCTACATTTCAGTCTATCATGAAAACAAAATGCAAAACCAAAAACGACTAAATACCCTGAACACAGATTCAATTATCAACCCAGTCATTACCACCCATGCTCCAACGCATTATCCCATGCACAACCAATTACCATGTCCCTAACTTAAATCTATACTAGAAACAAAGTATTACTGTCTTGGGTACCCAAGTGTCATCGTGGGATGATAAGGGTGTGAGTAAAACTCATTAGACCACCAATGGTTTAAAAAATATATTCATTCCATAAAATAGTGTATGTTGGAATTGAAGTGAAATAAGTAGTCAAGGAAATAAGGAAAACATTTACGTATTTGTCTAATATCCATTTTATACAATAAGTTATCAATATTCAACCAATCAACAAAACTAACTCGGATCACTGTAGGAGTTAATTTAAAAACATTAGGGGATACACACACTTTTAATCAAAAGGGGTGTTTTCTAATACAAAAAAAATATCCCTTATAATACAATATTAACTTGATTAATCTCATCATTTTTCCAATAGGTTAATCATTTGCATCATTCACACTATGACGTAATCACATAAATTTCTATGCATATAGGGATAGGTTAACTTCCATATCTCACTAGGTAAAACATTTCAAAACAATTACATTTCCCTCAACTTGTAGAATTAGTCAAGGTAGACTATAACACTTACCTTGGAGTATAAGTCTAGGTAGTCTCATCCAAGGAATAAGTTAGGGGCCTGGAGAACCAGTCCAACTCCCTATCCCTTGAATTCTATGAGTGGCGTTTAGAGCCTCAATCGATCACGACCTATGGGAGGATCCTATATCCTATATCACACAACCTAAATCCATGTTCATGTTCCTATTAAATTATTTACTACATATAAAACATAAAAAAATACATATTCAATACACATAACATTCTCATTTCAAATTTCATTTATAAAAAAATCACTATGTTGGATTAAACTATTAACACATTTATCATTTAATATTCACAACCCATTAACCAAATTTCATTATACCAAACTCCCCCTTATTCTATGTTGTCAATTATCAAAAAATAAAAAGAATTTTATTTTCCAACCATTTAACATTTACCAATAAAAAACATAAAAATTTAATACATGTATCATTAAGCTAACACCAATTATGATATGTCGTAATATTTGATAATTCATCACTCAGTTAATATAATAATCATATTATCATTCCAATATAATAATCATGGGAATTATTTCACAAACATGTAAATCAATTCAACGAATATGGTTACAACATACCCTTAACACCAGATCATAGTATAAAACATGATTCAAAATACTCATTTGAAATCAGCTTGAAATCATCCTTTAAAACATGGTTCTTTTTTTGAAAACCAAAACATTCCCATAGGATTTCATTTTTATTTCAATTATCCCAAACAATAATTAAATAATTTTCATGAAAAGTATCCTTTCCATCATTACAAAACTCATTTCAAATACAATATAAAATCCATTTTTTAATCACTATGTGGTTAAAACCTCTTTTTGAAGAATTTATCACTTTTTAACATCATAATCTATCAATAAATCTATAAATAGAACGAATCCCAAAAACATACCATAAAAAACATTTCCAAACTTCTTTAGCATTTATATGATAACACTTCTAATCCTTTCATGTAACCCATTAAACATGCCCAAAAATCCAATTATACTTTATAACACGTTAGTTATCATAATTCCCCTGTATAAATGTTTTCCAATTTTGATCACCATTTAAAAGGGTTATACATACCCACTGGGTAGCCCTATGTTCGGACTCAGTCATCAATAGACCCAACCTGATAAATAAAGAGTTTCACTCTTCAATTTAAGGCAAAATAACATTCCAAGATTAAAACAAAGAAATTTAATAAGGAAACACATTTTAACCACCACATACAAATATAAAACATCACAACAAGTGTTAGAATATTAAATACCACCTACCTCATTCTCAAAGAAGGTTACTTTCCCAAGTGCATCCTTTAATACCAACTCAAACACCCTTTGAATCCAAAAAATAGAATATGTTATAAAAGTGGAGGCCTGATGGTAAAAAAAAAGGAGTGATTCCAAAAGACCTAACCTAGAAAATAGGGCATAGAGGAGTTTTACACTCACCAGGATATTAGATTCGCACCCAAAATCTCTCCAAATGGGCTAGAATAGAAGGAGAACCGTTTATGGAGGGATATGGGGATATTGGTTAGGAACCTAGGATTGAGGGGGTCAAATTTGAGGATAAATTGGGGAGTAATGAAATAATATCAAATGGAAAATTGGAAATTTCTAACTTTTTAAGGGCTATATTGTTTGGCTGCACTGTTGGACAAACAGTAGGGAAACTATGCGACTCCATCTGTCCAAGAGGGGCTAAACCACATAGATTACTTTGAGCACCCTCGTGTGTAGGAAAACTATGTGGAATCAATGTAATAAATACTATCCAAAAGCGGTATCCAAGTCTAATGGTTTTCTAGGTCATGCGCATGGTTTAAAAAAACCATACCCTGACCACATTCTATACACTATTTGGCCTTTTTTCATTATTTTGTGTCCCAAACCACTAGAAATCCCCTGAAACGCCTAGTATACCTTGAAATCATTTATTTGTACAAAACAAAAGGAATGTAACCAAAGTTTTAAACAAGGAAAAACCATCATGAATGGTTGGGGTGTTATAGTGATTCATGTTATTTTTGGAAAATATTAAATTTTTTTGAGAATATATTATTAGGGTATATAAATTTTAGTATGTGAAAAATATTTTTTGAATATAAATTATATATTGATATTGATATAATTAGGGATGAAATAACTCTATTATTTCTTTCCAATTTAGTCAATAATATTTTTAAGAATTTAGTGTAGCACTATTTTTGAAAATATTTATGAGTAACCATTAGTGATATTGAAGTGAATTTAGATATTCATTTATGATTTAATCATATAAAGGATTATTCATATTTGGTATTATATTAACATGTGATTAAAAAAATTGCCTAGATTTAGGAGGTTTAACTTGTTATTCATTAATAGATATTATAATTCAATTAATTTTAATTTTAGTTCTTTACATATGAAAAATGAATCTTCAATATTAATTTCATGGAGTAATAAATGGGATAGAAGTGGAAATTTATCAAATAAAAATGAAATAAGAAAATTGTGATTATGAAATTGATAGAATAAAAATGTTTATTTTTTGGTTTTATATCATCGTAGTGATCTAATAACTCATCTACAAGAAAAGGATCATAAAATAAAAATATTTTGTTTTTTAGCTTTAATTATGGTGAATTTATTTTCTTAGTTATCCCTTATTAATTTATGGTTTTTTGGTAAATAACTTTCTTGTAATAATATGCTCTATCACTGCCAATTATTCAAATAAATTATTTTTCTCTTATATATCCATAACTTTACATCCGAGTACTTTTATAAATATTTGTGAACCCGATTATGTTTTATATTCATTAACCTTTATGTTTAGCAATTCCCCTTTTCAAAGGATGTATAAATATTCATTTTTAAGATGTGGATTTTCAATAAGTTATTTTGAAATATTCTTCATTTTTATAACAAGATAAAAATTATGAGGATAAAATTTATTTATATTATGAGAATTTAGAAACTCAAAAATATAGGTTAAAAGACTATTATTCATTGTAGCCTACTTACCAAACAACATTAATCATTACGTGAACATCAATATACTAATAAAATATTATTATTAAATCTGACCATTATTATAGATTCATTAAATGATAGGAATGAATTTGTATAAATACATAATGATAAATATGTATAATGGTATTAAAAAAATGAAAATATATTTATTAACTCATTATAAATATGACCCTATTTTTGGTAAATCATTATATGCATAAAAAATATGTCTCCATAAAAAATGGTTCTTATTGCATTTTGTGAACATATATTATAATTCATTGATGCTATATATAGTAATTTTATTTTAGAAAATTAATATTAATTTTAAAATCATCATTTAAATAATATCTTAGGATGAGTTTTTGGTATTTTATTTAAAAAATCCACTAAATTGTAATCAAATAACGATTTCTGTAATTCTATCTTATCATTTCATTAAATAATGTAATTTAAAAGTAAATTTTTTAGATTCAGGTTTAATATAACAAAATATGTTTTCTATTAATAAAAATATAAATTCTTTCATTAGAATCAAAAATATATTTTATTATTATATAAATTTTTATTTATACTTAAAAACAATTTTTTAAAAATTGTTATTCATCGTGTTTTACAATTTCATATTAAATTTATTACTTAACTTATATAAATATAATATAGAAAAATTTGTTACAAATTTTGATCCAAGATGGTTATGTCTAGAAATTATATTCCTTTTATTTTTTTCGTTATGAATAGTAACCACTGTAATGATTTATCACCATGGTAAGGGTAAAATAGAAACAAATTGGGTTAAAACATTAGAATAATGTCTCAAAATCCACCCAATACATGAATTTATTTCATTGTATGACATTAATACATTAATATACATCATAAAATCTAATATATGGTATTTCTATTCAATTTTCATTTGATAATGACATTTATATTATTTTATGTAAAGAATAAATACAAAATTTCACTATCTAAATTTTAATATATATTATATATTTTAATTAGTGTAAAATGTAGAAATGAATAAATATAAATTATTGTTTATAATATTTATAAAATAAATTCCTCACATTAATTTATTTATATTTTTTAGTGATGTTATAGTTATATTAAATTATTATCAAATGCTGACATAGTGCTTGTACAGACTCTTGAAAAAATATAGTAAATTATTATAAAAATATTAAAAGAACTATATAATTAGAATAATTAATGGTATTCCGTGTATTTTATGGTCAATAATAATTTATAATGTATTTAAAATGTTTTTATATTCTTAATAAAATATAATCTTCATGACTTTGAAAAAAATTAGACGAATATTCTCAAAATTTATTTTAATAGTATTTTATTTTAAATATAGTTTATTAAATGATTTAAAAATAAAAAATTATTTAAATAAGACATGTAAAGTTTTAAATTATATAAAATTTGATTCATAGACAATTTTTATGCCACATTTTAACTTATAACTAAATTTATGGCACTTAATGACAAAAAATGTAATATCACAGATAAACATAAAAAGGGATAACAAATGGATTAAACAAATATAAGGATAAAATTATAAAAAAACCCATCTATCTTTTATTTTATTATGATATGTAGAAATTATTTTATTTTAATAGTATGATATTTCAATATGGAATCATTTCTCATGAAAAATATATTAATTATATTTAAATCATTTAAATAATTCTAAGTGTGTCATTTCCTCACTTATAAAAGGTCACCACCTCTAATATATTACTTAAAAATATTGAGAACTATATACCATCATAGACCAACTAAAATCCATTAAAAATCGTATTACCCATAACTTAGATTCTTTGGTATCATCAAAATGTCAACATAAAGGGATTATGGTGTAAAACAAAGGTGTTTTCCCAAGAAGAGGTTTTACTCTCAACAGATAATATTCATTGTATTTGATCATCTAACTCCTTAAGATATTCTAAAAACTTATTATATGATAACATAGTTATATAAAATATACTAAAATTCTATTATGAATATGTTAAAACCATTTTTAATCTCCTTTTAAATTCTATGGGGTATGAAAACACCATTCATGTGTAAGTGTGGACTACCACCTCCACAAAGTGATATATATAAAATTTCCTCACCAACAAACTAGGATGGTATTTACAATCTATTTAATTATTTTATATATGTGGTATTATTGTAATGATTATGAGTTTTTAAAAATTATATATTTCTTACTCACATATCCTTCCACCCTTTAAAAATAGACAATGTCACATGTTTGTATGTGTGAACTACAACTTTAACAAAGAGATATGATTAATTTTTCATAAATTCATTTAATTAAAGATTTTAAAATTGTTTATAATCTATAAAATGATAATTATTTCTGGATTAATATTTTGTATATGATTTAACCTTGTCCTCTTTAACCATGATCAACCTATAGAAGTTGTTTTGGGATTTCGAACTGAACGTCCTCAAAACATTTGAAACGAAATTTACTACATTATCAACTATATAAGGAAAGGTAACAAATGAAATAAATGGGATAATAATAATTAAATATAAATTAAAAATGTTATTATGAAGCTATAAAATTAATATAAATTTGGTATAGAATAGATAAAGTATGTGCGTGGTTATTTGGACTCAATGTAAGGGGTATCTTAACTCAATTCATTTTCACTTGGTTATATTACATCATAATATTATATTTTATGTTAATATTTTGTTTTTAGTGAAATATAATTATTTGATATTTTATTAAAAAGAATTTATTTGTATCTACATTTTCTGAACTAAATCACTCAATTTATTAATTCTCACTACAATGTTATGATCATTTTATGGATTTCTCATCTCACTTTTGTATTTCTGATACTTATGCTATTTTCAACACTTGTTTCTTACTATTGGTGTATATTCTTCCCCATTAATTTGTTATGTAATGAATATATTTAACTTCATATTTTTTAATGTTACATTTGAAGTTATTTATTTCACGGGAATATGTTATAAACGATACCCAAGCGGTAAATGCTTTATGTAAGAATCTCTCTTTTTTACCAGGTTTGTTTATGATTAAATTTTTTATGATAAAATTATATTATATATATCTCAAATATCTTATGTTTTTTCTTTTCCTCTAGTAATTTATTCAAATTAAAAAAATCATTCATTTTCCTCACTCTTTATACACAAATTAATGAAATTATGGTTTTAATGTCATCAATAGGTTTTTCTTTTCAATCAAAAATAGTTTTTTTCCATGTGAATATTTTATTTAAATATTTTTTTTATATTTTTTAATTTTATAAAATGATTTATTAAATTAATTTTCAACCATGTTTGATGTTATATCCCCAAAATCCAATCCCATATTCTATGTTAAAAAAATAATTAATTTTACGGATTTCATGTCAAAAAATCATGACCTAATTTTATCCCTTCAAAACATATAAAATAAACTAAAATATTATATCAATTATATAACCATTGAACATTTTGGTATAGAGTTTTAGAAAATAATGAAAATACATTACATAAAAACATGGTCACATAATAAAATAGCTACATAAAAAATACACTATATTTGATTATGTTCTTTGCATCTAGTAATATTCATAGGTGTAACATTATTTCCAAAAATTCATGGATGGTTTGGCCTGAAGCTCGATTTTTGTGGGATGAGTGTCTCATAATAATCATTTTCATATGATTTACAATTTTATATATATTGGAAACTCTAAATGTTTAACATTACCATAATAAGTCATCTAACGTCCTTCCAAACTAGGTGGTCATTTAGGGTTTCAAAATGAACTATGCTTCAGAACTCACATTGGTCGAGAGGATGGGAGCTCAAACTCATCACATCATTTTTGGGGGTAACTATATCCTACTTTCTGACTCTATTATATATTTAAATTATTTTCATGAATTTTTTCTATGACCAATTATGAGACAAGATATGCCTTTGTTAATGACTTGATCAAGAACATGTGTTAATGAAAAAACTATATGTATCTTAGGATCTTTATTTCACTCTTTTATATCCATGGTGATTTAGTTTATATAATTGTTTTTCTCTTCGGAGTTTATTATCATCCCATGAGGTTATTGGTGTCTGGGAGATGATATTGAACCTCTACGAGGTGTCCATGTATCCTATTAAAATCGGAATAAAAACCCAAATAGTTTTTTTGGTATAGTTTAAGTTCATATGACTAAACTATACCATTTAGTTTAACAACATGAATTGATGACTTAAATATCGGTCTTAATCCTTGAGGGGGCCATCCTACGTATCCTGTTAATGAATGAATAAAATTATACATTGTTCAGTTATGGGTGTATGTATCATAAATAATGTGACAATAGAGGCCTTGAGTGGGACTTTTGATTGTAAGGATTCTCTAGATTTCATCATCAGAAGTATGACCCTTTAAGTTAAGATGGTATGTAATCAAGCATACATCCCGATGAATAGCACATGTTTTGGGTGTATTTATCACATTATAGGTATAATCATAACTAGTATATAAGCCTACATGATTAATTTTTAGTGTTAAAAACAATAGATAATGAAATATTTGACACACCACTTGAGAGAAAATTGGTATTTGGATTACACATAATGGATTATATTAATAGGTTTGATTATTAGTATCGTAGAGGATATGGTATGGAAATAAATACATTGGAAGGTATTATATCTATATTTTTTTGATTGGAATTAGATTCATCATATATAAGTTCACCTATAACCTCCTAATGGAATTATTCTTCTTTAGGGAATTTTCAGGACATACACCTATGAAGATTTTCATGTATAATACCACTTCATATTCATTGATTCACAATGAAGGGTGATAGAATCAGTTATTTTTTGGTTCCAATGAGTTAGTCTATTTGGGATATGGTTGGACTTAAACCAAGGTGGATTCCTAGGGGAGCTCGGTCCTTAAGAAGGTGTCCAACATATCCTTCATATAATAGGAATTATAGCCCTCATAGTTCAGGTAACTATTATCCCTCTGATGAATTAGGATATGTGATCACATTCTGGGGTATTATTATTATCCTTAAATATGAAGAAATATAAGTACTTATACTAGGATGGTTACATATGTTATAATTTATTCTCTATCCTCTGATGGATAATGATATATGATAGTAATAAAAGGTTCACCAAATATTTTTGGTATAAAATAGAGACACATTCAAGAACATGACATGAATAGGGGAAGCATGAGAGTGTAACCCTAACACAATGAGAACACTCCACTAGTAAAATGGGGTAATTGAATAATGAATAATGGGTGTGTATTTATATGGAGTATGTACACAAGTGTCGGGTTGACATGGTTGACCTGTCCCAGGGTGTGTCATAATTTTCTTGGGTTTCTTCCAAACATGTATTGGGAGTTGGTACAACATGTCCAAGGTGTTCTCTTGACATGTCCTTGGTGAGATCCAATCATTTCGTTGGTGTCTTACTTATATATCCAGGGTGTCTTTCTAACATGTCGCTTATGGCCTCTTAACATGTTTAGGGTATCTGCCTGAAATGTCATAGTTGTTCGCCTAACATGTCATGGGTGTCAACCTGACACGTCCTTGGTGTCTTCATGACATTTCATGGGTGTCTTCTTGACATGTCAAGGTGGTTCTCATGAATGAAGATGAAATGTTCAAGTTTCATCAAATGATAAAAGCATACATCTCTAAGGACTTCCACATGATCAAGGATTACATGTCAAGGGTACACAACAAGATCAAGAATAAATGTCGAAGTCCTTTTATGTGATAAAATCATCCATGTACAAGACTTACTGAGAGAATCACGAGACCAGTGAGGATTAATTTTATCACATTATCTCTAATAGATTTTTATGATTGGGTCTCTTGAAAATTTCTAGGATCATATTCATGAAAAAGATCACACACCCAATGTTTTATGTTTCAAGTCAAAGGGGTCATGTAATGCCTGCATGGGCAATAATATCCATGTTAGTAGGTGATCATGCCAAAGGTTCATGTCAAGGGCGCACATCCTATGGTTTTAATGGTTATAGAAAGGAATTTCCATGGGTTAACAAGTATGTAAGGGCTTCATTTTGATGGGTTTTAGCATTCCACAGGTTCATGTGATCACATGATACTAAGGCAGTAATGTGATGAGGCTACCTAACGGTTTCATATCAAATCTGCATGAACACCCTACTAAACATAGGCTCCTAGGATATTATATCAGGATTATAATATCATTACTTAATTTTATTACCTCAAAATAATCATGTGAGGGTTTCTCATGGATGGTCCATGCAATTACCTATATGATTTTTTGGAAGGAAAAAACCATCACATATCTTCTACCCAAATCAAAATTTATCCGTTTGTCCCTCTTTCTCTCATCTCATAAAGATTTTTTCAAGTGGAGTAGTAGTTTATATTGTAAAATATTGATTTAATATCGTTTCTCATTACATAATAAAATCTCTGTGTGAACAGGCTTGAGGCATCAAAGAGATTCAAATGAAAAACAAATATGGATGGTTCTCATGATGGGGAGATATGTTCATTTTTATGTTAAGTGGTTTGTGTTTATAAAGATTCATATGAGAATAATATCTTGATATAGTGACTCGTATAAACTCTTATAGTAAATTCATATAATTATGTGATCATCTTCATCTAAAAATTTTGTGGCAGTATCATAGCCTTTAGAAAATCACATGGTGTCTTAATGACAATTCAAAATGAGTGGTGTGGGGCTAGGAGGTCTAAGTACACATGTGTCTAATCCTAGGAATTTTTTTCCATAAATTACTTCATATAATGGAAACAAATAATTTCATCCCCACCCCGCACATAATAATATTATGGTCTTTTATGTACTAAGAAAATGATTCTTATAATTATTAAAGTGTTGTATTTTACTCATTCGTAATTGTAGTGGCGTGGAGAAGTACGGATAATCCATAACTAGATTTTCAAGGGATGTTATGGATATTGTTTATGGGTAAATGGTGGAATATGGATCTAATGTGGTGGTGAACAGTTCAGATGAAAATTAGGTGAGCGATCAGTGAGGGGATGTGAATAGAACTGTTGGTAGTGTGGTGATGAGAATTGTTTGAACAATGAATAAATGAAAACACTCTAGGAAAAAATTAGTTTCTTAGGAGGTGGTTAGGGTTACCATGATTACATTTTCTATTTTCATAAAAATAAAATAAATTTAAATAATAAATATATTACATTAACAGATTTTTTATTGTAATAATACTTTTAGAATTGATTCCATGTGCAGGGGAGATAACATCAATTTTTTGAGAGGATAGATGAAGAAACATAGGAATATGATCAGTAATTAATATATAAATATTATAATATTATATTACAAAAATATATATATACACATATTTAAAATTTACATTTGACTAAATAGTGAATTAGTAAGACCATTATAAGGAGAAGTTATATGTCTAGGTTTAATCATATTTTTCTATAAAAAAACTGAAATATTTAAGATTCATATACTATTAAAATAATATTATTTTTTAAACTAGGAATATGAGTAGAACTACAACAAAATATGCTCAACCTACCTTATCCCACACCTGTGCAGTCATATCCCTCATTGGTATGTTCTCTTATTGGTCAAAATTTCTAGGCCCTCCCCAACCGTCATTCACACCATATCCATGAATCCCACAGTCTATAGGCCTATATTTCATTACATTGTCTAGAGATCACATGAAGCAATCCATTCAAATGATCAATGTTGAATCAATGTTATTTTTTTATGACATGACTGTTTAGTGATCATGGTAGTGGATACATTATTTTATTGATCTTTTGTGCATCTCATGATAGTGAAAAGTGTTTATGCGATTTCACCATTGATTGTCGGCATGTCTCTCTACAAAATTTCATGTTACCAATATGTCTTCGAGATTGTCACAATTTAATGGAAAGATTTTCATTAAATATTATAATAGTTTAATGTGATGGATTGATTGACATCATGAAAAAGGTTTTGATCATCATGGTAACAGCTTTGAAGTGAAGCGATGTCACATGTGTGGCTTTGAGACATTGAGGAAAATTCAATTGTCTCATGATTGATCATTGGATATGGATTTCCATGGTAAATGGTTAGTGATATATTCTATGATGTGAGTGTCATGTCTTGGAATAAGTGGTGTCAAGGTGAGTGATTGAAAAGAATATATTTTATATAGATCAAGTGATTTATTTAATAGTTAAGGTTCATGGGATTTAATATGTCAGATTATATCCATTTTAATCACGTGAATAGTCTTGTACATGATGAAATCCAACAAAATACTTCTAGATGGATGTGTGTAATTTAATAAATGTATCAATGTTCTCTAAATTTTTTAGAAATCTCATGTGTTCAACATCCATCACACTGTTCCCATTCACTCATTGGCCATTACATGCCATTGTGAAACTTACATACGAACCACATACATGCACCATGCTTGCTCAAAATGATTTTTATGGTCTCCCACACATCACCACTCTATTGGATGGTCATAATGGCTCTTGAGCATGATTTATGTGACTCCAACATACTCCATAATTTTTTGGATAGGCTGGTTAGAATAGTTGTATTTTTTTGGAAAACAGAATTTAAAAATACTTAAATTAATTTTTTTACTAAATTTTTTTTGAAATAGTATCCGTAAAAATGTTCTCCTATAAAATTAATCCCTATACCGAGACTTTCTGTGAAATATTTACTTATTTTATATACTATCATCACATTTCTCAAATATCTGAAGGTATATTTCCTGGTTCAAATTAATGCAGTCCAAAAACCCCCAAACTAGAACTGGATTTATTCCGAATGTAATTAATTTTATTCTAATGTAAACATATATAACATTGTAGCCTACATTAATAGTCAATGTGCTTCAATATTGAACCATATATGGAGATTTTTATAGAGTTTGTTGATTGACTAGTTTTGAGTACCACTATTACTTTTTGGCTACATAGAAAATAATGAACTTGGACATTGCAATGTGTCCCAAAGTAATTTGAATCAAGTCATACATAGATCTAGGAATATATACTTCTACGAATATTAGGATCATGGATTGGGGACATATAATAATTTATGATGAATTTTACGATTACATATTCTACATAGATCTATTAGTTAAGTAGAAAAGGTGTTGTCATCACCTTATGAAAAAACCTCGGATGGGACACATGTTTTGGTGAAGAGGTTACACAGATATGACTCTCATAACACATTTCAGGCCACACGATGTTGGACACTCTGATATGGTTAATTTCCATCAGGATAGACCATGTATAATCATGTTTTAAGATATAATATGATTAGGTACAAATATAATGGTCACCAAAAAAAGATATGTGCTCTAATTATTTCCTATTTTAGTTGACCCAGTGACATAGGTTGATTTACTCTTACGATAGACAATAGTTCCTTCCATCATTAAAATCTTTTTTATTTCATCACTAACAATTTCCTAAGAATGATCTGGGGAAATCATAGCTGGGTAGGGTTGGATTTCACTCAATACAACCTTTATCGGTTTTCATCTTGGGAATTCATGTTCCGTTTCCATTTCCTTATTGCTCAATGTTTCTCGATTCACACAAAGTTTTTGTCCAGCAAGTAAAGACTCAAAATATTCCTAGGGTTCCATTTTAGATTTTTCAACCAGGTGAACAATTTGTAATAGGAAATTGGATATATAAGGTGTCTCCAACATGACCATTACTGCAGTTTTGGCTCTTCTACGTCATATCATCTGTTGTTATAGTTTATGACCTTTTTTCACAAACAATATATTGTTGTAGATTATAGACATTTAGCATGAACCATTTATTTAATTATATTAGTATATTTTAGATTAGAACATATTTTGATGTTTTTGGTTATTTTTTATCTTGAACCACTTATTGTTGTAGTTTAGTATCTTTTAGTTCAGAACATCTATTGTTGTAGTTTAGGTCATTTTAGTCAATACCATCAATTATAGTAGTTTATGGTTTTCTATATAACACCATTTATTGCTTTATAAGGTCGTATATCTTGGAAAATTTGTTTCTAATTATTAGTGTCATTTAGCTTGGACCATATGTATTTGTAGTTGAGGTTCTTATAAATTTTACCATCTACTATTGTAGTTTATAGTCTTCCATATTAGACTATCTACTATCGTAGTTTATGTTATTTTAGTACACACAATCTCTTGGCACCCCAATGGTAGTTCTATTTTATGGGTTTTATTTTTAGGCCCTAAATCAATTTTTTTAGGTCATGTGTTGAGGTCCATCAATAAGTTTGAGAATGAAATATCAAATTCATGCTCTGGTAATGGAAACCATACATGGTTATGTAACATCAAGGATATCAAATACACTTTCATAATCAAATTATGGGGATTAAAAATCATGTTTCAGAATATATGAGTCAAATGAAAATTGATGCTATTGTGGATAGGTCAACCATTAATAATGGTGGTAACCAATTCAACTTATAGTTATGGAAATATCTCATGAATTTAATGGGGAGAATTACTATGTGAAAAAATAATAATCTAGTTCTATGATTTTTGGTATTTGTTTATTCACTATTGAATCCTAGTATGGACTGTTTAGATCATCTACTCTATGTTACCAATATATTGATGGGGAGAACATAGAGAAATGACTCAAGGATATGGGAATCTAGGAAAAGTGTATCAACTCAAGGAATTTATGACTATCACGTTATAATTCAAAGAAATGAGGATTATTTGTGGGAAAAATATTATTCAAGAAGGGTTAAAGAACCATAATTGTTTATTTATTAATGAATATGTAATTGCAATGAGAAGATTTGAAAAATCATTACACTATCATTTTTCCTAGATTTGGGTGGCCAATAGAGCATTTCATATATTTTACTATAGAAATAAGATGGGTCCCATAATTATTGTTAATATTTATTTATTTATGGTCATTCACTTTCCTAAACACTGGATATGAAATTTTTATAGAGTGGATACATGATTTTTGTTCAAACCTCCATTTATTGGTTTCCCAGCTGAAAAGTTTTATATCTATTTCATTAGTAGTTTAGGGTCTTGGGATTTAGAATAGTAGAGGATACATTTAAATTTTATATATCATTGACCAATGTTAATACAATTTGAGGTCATGATTCATGTAGACCTGATATTATGGTATTTTTATATAATAAACAAATTAGGATTCCATTTTTCAAGGGAACTCCAAAATTCATTTGATATGGAGATGAAAATATTTTTAATCGGGATCATGTTTCTCAAGTCCGGAGTAAAGATATCAGAAAATCATGTTGAGGATGATGTTGAATCACTCTATAGTGATGATATCTACTATGATTATGCCATGTCCTGTAATGATTGTAGGTCCATTACCAAATGGAGTAGACACCTCTAGTTTATGGGTCACAAGATCATATACATTAAACAATAGGGATCACATGCATGGTCAAGAATTGAGGGCCCCACTACTATACATGGTCTAAGAAAGAATTGAAGAATCTTGAGACACTAAATACCTGATGAGTGTTTTATGGTTTTAGGTGCTTAGAAAGAATATGGAGTCAGCACAAACATTGGTTTCAATAAGTCAGGTTCTTGTGTTCCTTTGATAATGAGCATAGATGTGGGATGTTCTGGATAGTTTAATGTCACATAGTAAGAGTGTTCTTATCATGAAATCTAATATCATGTGATGAGGATGTGGTTTTCTAAAACTTCAATGTCATGTGACTAGGATTTCATCATTGTTGTTTGAAATCATGATGTAAGGAAATGTGAACCAATGTGAAATTCTGCCATATGACCTTAAAGACATTGTTCAGTAGTTGGGTGGTATTTAGATATGGGATGCATAATTTATCCATGCACATGCTTAATAGAATTTATAAATATGTCGGACCCTTTCCTATGAAAATATATCTAATGCATAAGAATCCCATACATTGAACTAGGTCATACATAGAGAAATTGAGTTTTTATAACTCCTCCACCCATAAGTATAATTATTTTCAATTTTTAAAGATGGAATTCCATTGGGTTAGCTATAAATATTATTAGGTAATAAATTATTGCATATTCATGTATTTTAAGGGTATCCCTCTACACATATTTGAATCATATGCCGGGGATAAGGGAAAGTTTTTTTCTTCACTTAGCCAGTCTCTACATAATGGTTAGAAAAGGGATCCCCTATATAGATCAAGATCATTCATAGGGAAACTTAATTTCTATAATTCATTCTATTATGGAGTTAAATGATTCATCTGTATCATATATTCATGAAAGAGATTATTAGTTCTTATGAATTTTATTTCTTGAATGATGGACCATATTTCTTGGTAGATTAATGTCTTGTGACTATGATGTTTTCACAAAGTTTAACATCATGTTTCTAAGATGTATCACTGATAGGAATATCTGAATTTGGGAAAAATATTCTTCACTAGAGAATCATACACCATAATGTATAGGCTACATGAATTTTAGTATCATATTATTTCATTAAAAATGGGTACAATGCAAAGATGTGTAATGTAGAGGCTGTCTAAATCCACAAGAGTAGTTTGGTTATGAAAGAGTAAATTATGGAACAATAATATAAGAGTTAATTAGAGGAGGTTATTAGTTGGTACATGTCACCCATTTCCAATGGAAGAGAGACGATATCCCATGCATTCAGGAGGTTAACTCCTGGATTTAAGGGGGCCTCTCTTCTTGTACCGAAACACCTACTAGGTATAAGATCATATAAATTTCATTATTCACCATAAAATCCTAGTGGTTTTCCATTAGATTTAATTGTCCTTGTTTCCATTTTTCTAGAGGGTGAACCAAGATCCAGGATACCCAATAACTATGGGGTTCCATGAAATGGATATCAACACATGGAAGTCATTGGTATCGACTCATATATCGAATATACAGATTTGGTTCACATAAAACATAATATTGTAGAATGGTTAGATCACCCTAACGTATACAGCAATGTTCACTTTACATGTTTCGAGGAATATGGATTAATCATTTTATTCATGAATACAAAGTCATTAGGGGAAAATTTATTTAATTTGAATTACTATTTTCATGTAGTTTAATTGAATGCCCAAGGATATTATTCTATAGTACAACTTTACGAAACTGAGATGTGGTTCCATATATTTGGATATAATTCACCCTGGTCATTCTAGTTTGAGTGACATTCCATTTTTCCAATTATCACGTGAATCATGCTTGGTGTGGGAAAAAAGATACCACTAGATAGTTTATTGCGATGTAAAAGAGTTCAATATAATGAATATGTAGGGGTATTAAATTTTTTGGACAATAGTTCATTAAAAAATCATTTCACCTATGGATATATCTAGGGGTGGTGATAATTCATGGATTTAATTAGAATGGAGGATCCAGATATCACTACGAATCCCACATAATATGAATTAATACATCATAGTTCTTATTTTAGACAATACCTTGAAAAGGTCCAACTCAAATCAAAGGGATGAAACATTTTTAAACTTTGTATTGTGTTTGGAACAATGATAGAAGATTTGGGCATCACTACATCACCTGTAAGTGCATGAATCAAGCCACATGAATGTCTAATATAAATGTTATATAGTTTAGAGTCCTTTCAATATTATCACGACATTAAATTTATATATCATTAATAATAGTTTGCTGATTGGTGTGATAGGTGACACACAATTGGATAAATTTCTCAAGGTATTAAGGGGGACCTCTCTAATGGGACTAAAATATCCTTTGGTAACATTTTCATTGAAATTGTTTTATTAGCATTGGAATATTAAATTATACCTTCTATAACCTAAACAACCCCTAGGCCTTAGCTTTTTGGTTTTGTGTAATTTTACACTGAATCTTAGTGAGGTCCCATTTGGATTAGCCATCCCATATTAATGATTTCATGTAGAATTATAGATGAATACGTGATCAAGTTTTTAGGAATATTGGACATGGGAAAGTGGGTCATTAATTTTTTTTGGTTGGAAAATGGGTGTACCTAAAGGGATTATTAATCTGAAGGAAGTTATGTCTATAAAGAAGATGTTAAACCTGGAATGGAATTAGTCCAACAATGTGATTTCATAATTGTTCTACAAAAAATCTTAAGATGAACATATGACTAACTTTTGGGTCTCGAAATCTACTTGAATATTTGGTTTATGGAATGTGTAAATCCTAATCCATGAATATTTGAGTTATCTATTTTGGGAAACCAGTGGTTATGGGTTCATCTTTAGTAATGGAAGAATATTGTATTCCACACAGTTAGGAGAAAAACTCATGGATTTAAGGGGTGTATCTCCTATTGAAAAAAACCCCACAATGATCAAGCTCATATGATTTTTGTTAATAAACATCAAATTTCAATGATTCCTCATTTGATTAAGTAGTACTTTTCACTAGATTTTTAATAGGTAGAACTAGGATCAGGGGAGCCAAAAGTTTATGCTATTCTATTTGAAGGATATCAACTCAAGGAATTGGTTTTTATTAAAATTTATATCAAAGATATAATGTTTTTTCAAAGGGAATGTAAAGTTAAGGAAGGGTTTAATCACCCTAAAAGATACAAAAACATTTATTGAACACATTTTTAAAGAAAAGGGATAATACATAAAATTATGGAATACAAAATCCTTAGGGGGCGATCTAGTTGGCTTAAAGACCTATTTTTATTCATTTTAATATCACATGACTTGTAAATTTCCTTTTATATTTTTTTTCAAGTGACTAGGATATTGTCTTTCATTTTATCATAATGTGACATAGATTTATTCTAGTAATTAAATTTCATTTTACATGTATCTGGTCATACAGTTTAATGTTATGTGACTATAATGAAATTCTATATCAAGAACCTGTCTGTGTCACACTAACCAGAGTGGTTATCAATATTCCCAAAGCTCACAGGAGTAATGATCAATGTGATGAAAAAGGGATAACTGTGGAGTGGATTAAACTATGTGAGAGTGTGTAGAAGTTATATGTGATGGTGTTTATAATTTAATTTTTACATGAACCTATACATGGATCTAAATCTAATGGAGGGGCATGATTTGGTGTGGTAGAAACTTATTTCAAGGATTGGAATGGAGGATCTAAGAATAACTACATCTCTTGTGATGTCATGAATAAATACAAATTTAGTTCATAGATGTAAAATTCCCCACACAGCTCGAGTTCTAGTTTGGGGAGAGGTAATTTTTCAAATACTATGGATGGGCCCGGAATTTGGGATTTGGGAATCACTACACATCTTGTGATAATTGGAATCAAGCCACACATAGATCATGAGTGTGTTCCCTACATTGGTTTAATCCATATGATATGAGGGGTAAATTTTTATACATCTTGTTGCTGGATTCAAGATTTAGGTTCTAGGAATCATTGCATATCATTTTATAACACGAAAAAATACACAAGTAGTTCTTGAATTGAAAATTCCCTATGTAGGGTTGACCCATACACAGGGAGGGGACTTTGTTTCCATTTTATATATTGTGTTTGGACATAGGATTTGGGATCTTTTAGTCACTATGTATCCTATATAAATAGCAATCATTCCACATGTAGTTCATGAATGGAAACAATTCTATGAACTTATGACCCATACATTGGGGGAAATATTTTTTTCAGTTTTATATTGTAGTTAGAACTAGGATTGAAGATCCGATAATCACTATGTATCTTGTGTAAACATATATCATTCCACTCATAGTCCTTATAATGGAAATTTATCTATATAGGTCTCACCAATATGTATAGAGGGAGAATTTAATTGATCCATATCACAGTTGGACCCAATATTGGAGATTCAAGAAACACTATATATACTATAATAATTTGAATCAATCCACATGTAGTTCTTGTATTAAAATTATTTTCATAGGTCCGACCAATACGTTGGGAGAGAATACATTTTTATATTATAAATGAACACATTATTATATATCTAAGTACTGCTATGTATCCTATAGTAATTGGAATCAAGAAGCACATAGTTGTTAAAATGTAATGTTCCTGGCATTGGATAGAACTATATGTAGAGAGGGGGAATTATTTTCATTTATATAGTTTTTGGACCTAATTTTGGAGATCTGGTTGTAACTACATATCATTTAATGATATAATTCAAGAAACACATAGCAATTGAATGGAAAATCCACCTATAAAGTATTCTCTCAAACATAGGGATGTGATCATTTCATTCTGAGGAATATATCAAACTCACATACAGTGCATTTCCAGGGAAAAAAATCCTTGATCATGAATGAAGTAATCCATTCAGGATTGATTTTATTTGGTCTTAATTAATGGTGAAAAAAATCCCACATATATATAGGTGGGGATTTGATTTGGAGCAATGACTCACACTCTATAATCCTATTTTTGATGATCCAATTATACATATCAAGGTGACTGATATAGTAAATTCCCCATACATTTTGGCTTGGGTTTTCTTGGAGATACTAATTACTTAAATGGTACCATCATAGGTTATTAGGACCATGGGGGTGGTGATGATGGAAAAAGTCCCACATCCCAATGGGTTGTGTTTGCTGTCTGATGGACATTATGGAAGATTCTATTTTGATTCTCCTAATTTGGAAGAACTTATTTTGTTCAACAGATGAGTGCAATAAATTCTTGTAATGGGATTTACATACTATGAGAAGTCATTGGGTAATCCATGAAATAAAATTCTATATTTGATATCTCTTATAATTCATTTTAGAGGCTAGATTTTTCATCTGTCGGCATTATGCCCAAATTATTCCCAACATCATTGCATCCTTTAAGAGGTGGGGCTTCACTAAATTGACTAACTAGACCATGCATTAACTGGTCCCCTAATCTCTCCCATTTCTGTGAAATTATATGATTCCCCATCTGGGGTGCTTTTCTTCCCAAGGGATAGGGTAAATCCTAATACTCCATATGTTTCTTGTTCTCATTATTGAACATCTGATGATTCATTGGAAATCAACATCCGGATATTTTTTATGATTCAATAGAAAACACACCATAGGATATTATTATACTCTTATAATATTGTTTGTCATTACATAGATAATGTGGCTATGTCTGGATAGAAATAGTGTATTTATGTTATAGAGGTTATGCTCTATTCATTGATTAGGGATTTTTAGAGCCTTTAATCACCGATGAGTCACCCACATATTCAGGAATATGTAAAGAATGAACTCCACTTTTTACTATTTTGGGATCTCATAGTTGGATGTGGCAATTGGACAAAACATGGTGGGGAGGTTTTTTTGGATAACTCTGTCTATATATCCATGTTTTCCCCCTATTTATCAGTGTTGTATGCCTACACCTATATATACCACAATTTATTGTTCTCTACATTGCCTTCTAACCTAGCTGAGGAGTTGTTGATATTTTTTGGGGTACTATATATGGATAACCTTGGTTTCAAGAACATATATATATATGTGTGTGTGTGTGAATGTGTATAAGAATGGTGATAATTAAGTTATTTGAGAGAGATATTACCATGGGGTGGTTTTCCTAAGAGGATATTTGGAGTGGAGTCCCTTTGATGCATCTCTACACTACCGTGAGTAGGATTATCAAGTTAGTGATCACCTTCTACTTTGAATGATGATTTGATAGAACCTTGAAATGTTGTTGAAATGAATTATACATACTCAATGACATGCCAATTTTTCAATGGAATCATGTTAGCCTCATTATACATCATATCAAATATTTTTTGATCTTCTATAAAGGATTCAGTGGGAATGTGATTATGCTACATGATGGTTTCCAAAATATGTTAATAACCATATAGTTATATGGGGGTATAATCACATTACATAGAATCTACTAGAGCATGCAAGTGATCTTCTATTATTTTTGGTAGGAATGTGAACCTTCATATCAGTAAACCTTGGATGAAGTGGGAGAATGGACCTGGTTCAAATGCGATTTTCCCATTTGTATATGCCATCATACATTTGTAATGGAGGAATGGGTTTGGGCCTCATCCTTTATAACATATGAAGGATTATAATGAATTTATTCATCAGTCGCAAACTGGTTGTTATCCTGGTCCTATAAGCTATTGGAATATTTTGGAGTGGCTTCATTTGTTGTGATGTGATCCTACCCAGATATAATTAACATACTATGCTAATGGACCTCAATTTGAGTGGGGTATCAACCCAGTCATATTCCTTTTTTGTATGTGACTATTTTAATTTTATAGGAATACACGTCTATAGAAAGGAATTTTCCAAACTAGGTTACTGATCCCCAATTTGAATGGTAATATTTTCATGGTCCTATTCCGCATAATTTACTTGAATATGCCTATGATCCTATTAAATAGGTGAAAAATTGTGATCTTTCCCGAAATAATCCACTTATTCATACCAATCACTATGATATGTGACTCTAAATATTGGGATAAGAATGTGGGCCTATCATGTATCATCACTGAAATATAAAATAGTTCTCTTCTATTTAAATATATGGATATTGTCACATAAAATGGTATGATCATGGATGTATTACTACATGATCTTGGATTCTATGATATTATTGATGATTTATTTTATTCAAGATGATATATTTACCACTATTTTCCACCACATTCCATTAAAATATGTTGATGGGATTTATGTTAGGGTTCGTGGATCTATTCCTTCCCCATGATTGCTACCCAGGTATAATAGAAAACATTGAAATATGAGTAAGGATATGATCCATATCAATGGTTTCCGCCTGAATATATTGGAGGGATTTTGAAAAATTGGAAATGGTGTGCTTCCACACCCTCTCGTACACAACCATCAATATTCATTGACATTTCCTAGATGCCTAGATTTATGTGTCTTGGGTAGTGAAATGTCAATCAACACCCCCAGAAGAAGGCTAAGGATTACTGTTCATTTTGTGATGTTGAGGGGATCAATATTTTTCTATATTGGTGGTATATATATGGAAACTATAATTTCTTCCTGATACTAATGATATCTTCAAGATATTAATATTATTCATAGTTTATCGTCATGTGACTGAGACTTGATCTTTTTATTTTCACATCATGTGTTGAGGAAATTTTATTAGAGTTTATGTTCATATGAATGGGATGTTATCATGCAGTTTAATGTCAAATAACTAAGAGATCGTTGTCAAATTTAACACCATTAAACTTGGACATTATTGTGAAGCATAATCTGTTGTGACTTGGAAATTGTCATTATAAGGACTCAACCTTAAACATTACGTAATTATGAATTAAATTAATAATTCACATTGAAGATATTTTCAGGTTTATAGTTTTAGATTATTAGGACATAACTATTACATTACATCTCGAAAATTATAAGGTAGACACTTCTACTCAGTTTCAATTTTTTCATAAAATAAAAACTCGTGAAAAAAAGAGTCATTTCTATTAATATGTTTTAGAGAGAACAAATTTTTCATGATCCCATCCATGACCCAATTCATCTTTTGGTCCTATGAATAGAATTTCAAAACGTGGGATAATAATAAAAATCTCAGTAAGGGTCATAAAACAAAGAAATAAAACATTATTCCATCATTACATACATAATAAAATATCTTTAACATACCTCATGTAATCATAATCTTTATGAATAAAACATAGAAAAAAATAAATCATAAAGGAATCCTGTGTCATTTATATCATAATACATTGTAGCCATCCTAGATATGTAGGGAGTCACATTTTGAATACCCATCATTGTATATTCCCTAAATCACCTAGAAAGAACATTCAGGTTTACCTACGTTGTATTACCCAATGCACTGGACAACTATCTCGGGATCACCCACCCTAGGATTATCATGAAACCACCGGTATATGTAACAATGCCCAAGAACCATAACATATTCATAACACAAAAAACGTACATAAAGGAAAGAAAACATTTCCACAGTTCAATCACAATATATCATTTTTATATATTGACATAACAAATCCATTATCAAAACCAATTTTTAATACCAAACTAATTAATGAGTATGTGGTATTTATATTCCATTTAAAAATAGTACGACTTGTTATGGAATCCAAAGATCAAATAATACTCACGGCAATGGAATGGTCATTGTCACCACGTATGTTAAATGAAACACTCTTTATTGTCATTTAGTAAAAATATTCATAGAAAAAGACTCCATTTGAAGAAAATCAATAGAGAAATTGGTTCATATAGTGCATAAAAGAAAATCGTGTATTAAAACAAAATATTCCTCAATGAAAGGAGATTGAGACGAAGTCCCTTACCTCTTGTCTGACTTGACCCATTCAATATTTAATATCCTGAATAATAAACTAAAGATAATTTATACTTCCCTAGGAACCTTTTCAAGTTTATTATTCCTTTTATATCACTTATTAAAATTTTATAAACATTTTATATCATTTATGTTAATACTGGTTTTTTGTTGATATTTGGAAATGAGTCAGAAATTGACTTTTTATAATTACATGTTGTTCAAGTGGTCCAAATTTTATTATATCCAGACTGATATTCATGATTTAGATATCATGTATATCATATATATCCATTATATACTTGTATTTTTAATAGTACATAACATTTGGAGATAAGATTAGAAATGCACCGTTCATGGAGACGGTAATCCGTACGTATGCATTAACACTACATTCATTTATATTTCTTATTTTAATGGAATTAAAACATAATTATACATATTTATATTGTAATTCCAGTATAATATCATTAACTCCATCCTTTATATGTCCCACATATGGAATAAACGAGTCATATCACTTTGAGAGGGTGGTAGTCCACACATCCTCAAATGAAATTATTGCGTTTATCCATAATGGAAACCATAAAAGTATGATATAAATTAAATTTAAATTAAAAAAAATAAAAAAATAAACATAATATATATCATATATAAGTACGGATCCATCTCAATGGCCACCATGAGAGGCGGTAATAGATAATCGAAAAATCATTATTGTGTGATGTGTTAGTTTTCAATCCACAGAAACAATATGTTATTCACCCATTAGATAGAGGAGTGTGTAATTTTAGTTCTAATACGTCCCATAAAAACATTCTAGTATCTTTAGAATACAGATGTTGTTATAAAATAATGGACTAAAAAGAGTTTTGGGGTTGGAGAATTAAAATAAAATAAAAGTAGTTAAGAGAAACTGTTACATTTAATTTTAGTAACTCTCTTTGGTTTGAACCAAAATGACTTCTTGAAGGGACTTATATAAGGAACCTATCCTTTTACACATAAAATTTCATGATTTTAATCATAAATCATAATCAGAGTACAAGCCATGGATCGTTAGGTCTAGTTCCTTGGAAGACTATGTACATATAACAGAAAACATGGGCTAAAAAACACTTCTTTATTTAATCTTCATAATGAGCTCCTAACTTCCTTTGAGCCCTTACATCTTCATAGGGTACCCTGGGGAACACATGAACAATGGCATGAGCTAAAAATCCCAGTAAGTGAAAGAACATAAGAATAAACTTTAAGCACATGAGTTAGGAGGCTTGACATAATGATATTGGAAGCATGGAACTTATGTATCATAACATATAAACATGGGATCATAAAAACATGGAAGAAAATAATCATGGGAACATATAAGCATGAGATTATATAAGAATAGTTCATATAGAGGTGGCAGCAACTTTAAACATGACTTTAGTACAAGTCAAGGCTAACAGCCAATCTCGTTTCCCATAGTAGCACAAGCCAAGGCTAACCGCCCGGACCGTTTTCCCATAATATTCTCATGAGACATTAACATTACCCAATTCATTGGAGAAATATCTGGGCACACCCATCTAATCTTATTCATGTATATACTTACCACATAAAGAACCTCAATCATATATAAACATAAGAGTACCCAAGGAAAGAAATGGGCACACAATCACGTCATAAAGAATAATAAAAAGGGGTGTAACATACAAGCATCCATGATAGAAAGGAATTAAATCATGAATAGACATTAATAATGTATAAAGTCGTAAATCCGGATAAGAGATAACAAACAGAAGTGATAACACGTAAAAATAGCTTTTAGGAATATTTGAGTCAAAACATTTTACTGCGGTTTAAGAAAACAACGAATATCTCTTAAAATGAAAGGCGACATAATATTTTTTATAAACCCAGAAGTAAACCAGGAGGGTTTTCATAATAAAAGGACTGATTTTATAATTATAAAGGTGACTTAAGACAACGGATATAGTACACTTGATAATAGGAAATAATTCAGGAAGTTCCCTTAGAATAGGTTCACTTATCAGGAAGTAATGAGGACAGAATCACTTAAAATCATGCATATACACAAAATAAAGTGATGATAGAGTCTTGATAAATATACTTGGAACATTTAAACAAAATTTATAGTATGCACAAGAAAAGATAAGATAACATCATTATGGTAGAAAGGTATATAAGACAACCTGAAGGAATAAAAGTGGTTCGGGTAGAATTCTTTACGGATTATTGGCATGGTATCGGGAGTACTTGGGAGGGATTTGTGAGAGAGGAAAGGGAATTATCATCACTTATAAATAAATAGGGTATTATGGGGGAGGTGCAAAATAATACCCCATAATTAATAATTACACACAAAAAGTCTTAACATAGTGAACAGTCTTTAATAAGAGTGAAATTGAGAGGATCCCATACCTTAGGCCCGTTGGTGTTCTCCACTTGATATTAATGACATGAATGGTCAAATTAGGTTTATTAATAAATAGTTACAGAACCATATCTATAAGGAAAAGATTCTGTATAACCTTTTTATGTTCATTTATACCCATCTTGGTTGATTACGAGGTTCAATTTCATTGTTCAGGTCCGTTTGTTTCATTTGTTTTCATGATTGGTTTAATTGTATTTAGGTTTGAATAAATTGTAAGATGAACATGGTTGTCCATAATTTAAGTTATAACATTAGTGGACATACAGTAGGTTACAAAATTCATTTTCTTAATTAGAGTGAAATAGAACCTTTACATTAAACATTAATGATAAACACTTGAATTAATATTAACTATTTTCCAATAATTGACTTGTTTTGTATTATTGTTTTATACAATGGGAGTATGAGGATTTATGAAACATAAATAGTACATATAACATATATAATAATCTGGTTCAAACATAACATAAATGGTTTCATTACCATAACCAAAATGATAAGAGAATTTGAAAACACGTTATCTGTGATGTCGGTAATTTGACCCATCACGGATGATGTTTAATTCTAGAACGTGAGGGAGAGGAGGAGACGTATGATGCTTGAAATTTTCCATAAACATGATTAGAATCCAGAATAAATGAGATTCTGGAGCTTTTATGCCTTTTGGATAAGAGAATGGGAAGAGGGTATAAGGAAAGAATGAAAATGAAAACAAAACACTTGAAAAAAAGAGGGTTCTTACCCTTTGATCTCCTCTCTTTGAGACTCCTCTAAGAGGTTTTGGTTTTGGTATTTTGGAAAGACCATCACACCTTCGACGTGGGGAAGGATCTTGGGAGGGTATTTGGGAAGAAATTTTCCTAGGAAAAAGGCTTCAGAGGTGTGAGAGAAAGAGGCAAGGAGAGAGGGTATTTATAGTGGAGGAGAGAGGGGTTTCCTTAATATATAATTCATTAGTTTATTATTTCCCCACAAGACAAGGAATAGTGAGTCTTGAATGAACATGTATATTAATTTTATATTTTAATCCTGAATCAAGTGGTCTTACATCAGTAGAATATCACACATGACTCTATAATTAGCTTATTTAGGTTATTTTTTTAAATTACTGTATTTCACTATTCATAAAAAATTCAAGTATTTCAGAAAAATCCCAAAAATTTACCCCAACCATTTTTTTGAAATTTATAAACCAAAAATGAAGTCCATTTTTCAAAAATAATTTTCTAAATATTTTTATTTTAATATTTAAATAAAATAACAATTTATTATCAAAACCAGTTTTAAAGCATTCATTAACTCATTCTAAACTGTTGGTATATCGAACTTCCAACATGAATATTATTTTTATACCACCATAAGTAAGGTTACTATTCATTAGGGTATATCACTATTCATAAGGGTATGTTACTATTCATTAAGGTAGGTTACTATTCACCATTTTTTTAAGGCTCAAAAAAACATCTTGGACACAACCGTGTATGTCAGATTTTCGAAATTCCAAACACAGAAGTGGAAAATTTATGTTTAAAGGTCACTTATCGCTTATTAGTTCATTATTATGAGATTAAATGGAATATTTATAATAAGGTAATTTCCATTAAAAGCATTGGGTCGTTACATTCTTCCCCCCTTAAGAAATTTCTCCCTCGAAATTTCATTTTACATTCTAGGCCAAAAAAAGATGTGGGTACTTTTCTTTCATTGATTCCTCCAGCTCCCATGTTGCTTCCTCAAACTTATGGTTCCTCCACAAAACTTTTACAAGATGCATTGTATTGTTGTGTAGAACCTTATCTCTCTGATCCAGAATCTTTACTGGCTGCTCCTCATAGGAGAGATCATCTTCCAGTTGCACGACCTCTGAGTTTATTTCATGCGAGGGATCAGGTATGTACTTCCTCAAGAGTGATACATGAAAAGCATCATGAACTCGATCCATATTCGGTAGAAGTGCAAGCCAATAAGCCATAGCTCCTATGCGGTCAAGGATCTCAAAAGGGCCAATATACCTTGGTCTTAACTTCCATTTCTTCCCTAATTGCATGACTCTCTTCCATGGAGATATTCAAAGGAAGACTTTATATCAAACGTTGAACTCCAAATCCCTTCAACGCTTGTCATCATAGCTATTTTTCCGAAATTGAGCAGCTTGGATGTGTTTCTGGATGACTTAAACTCTCTCTTTCATCTCTTGAACATGATCGGGTCCAGGTAGCTCTCTTTCTCCAACTTCATCCCAACACGTTGGAGTTATACATCGCTTTCCATACAGAGCTTCATATGGAGCCATTTGAATACTCGAGTGGAAGCTATTGTTGTATGAGAACTAAAACAATGGGAGATGCTGATCCTATCCACCATTGAATTCTAAAGAGCAGGCTCTCAGCATATCTTCAAGAATCTGAATAGTGCTTTTAGATTGGCCATCAGTTTGGGGGTGATAGGCCGTGCCGAAATTTAATTAAGTAACCAAAGCAAATTGAAGACTTTTCCAGAATTTAGATGTGAACCTTGGATCGCAGTCAGAGACAGTTGAGAGTGGAACACTGTGAAGTCTCACCACTTCCTTCACATATATCTTTGAAAGTTTTTCAAGCAAGAGATCTTCCCGAATAGAAAATAAATGGGATGTCTTGGTGAGTCGGTCAACTACAATCCATATCGCTTTATTTCCCTTTGACGTCTTCGGAAGACCCGTGACAAAGTCCATAGTAACATTTTCCCATTTCCACATGGGTATAGGAAATGGATGCATCATACCTTTGGACTTTTGTCACTCAGCTTTAACTTGCTGATATACCAAGAACCTTGATATATATTCCGCAATCTCCTTCTTCATGTTATCCCACCATAAGTGTTTTCAGAGATCACTGTACATTTTGGTACTCCCAGGATGGATAGAGAAGGTCGGTCTATGTTCATCATTCAATATATCCTTCTTTATTTTTGGATCGGATGCTACACACAATCGTGTCCCAAATCTTACAACTCCTTCCTCATCAATTTTGAAATTAGAGGATTTCCCATTTTTAAGAGCTTACACCCTTTTCTGAATTTCCACATCCTTTCGTTGAGAAACCTAAATTATCTCCAAGAGGGATGGTTGAGAAATCATTTGAAAAGGGATTTATCATGTTCCTCCCTTAATGATTACCATGTCCATCCTTTGCAAATCTAAGAATATCGGATCCCTTTCAATTCTCATCATTGATAAAGATGCAGGATCCTTTCTACTTAGAGCCTCTTCCACCTTGTTTTCCTTACCAGGATGGTAGTGGATTGAGCAGTCATAATCCTTGATGAGCTATATCCATCATCGCTAGCGCATATTAAGATCTTTCTGTGTGAATATATACATGAGACTCTTGTGGTCAGTATATATTTCACATTTCTTCCCATAGAGATAATGCCGCTAGATTTCCAAGGCAAAGATCACAACCACTAACTCTAGATCATGTGTTGCATAGTTTTGCTAATGAATTTTCAGTTGTCTTGAGGCATATGCTATCACATTATCATTTTGCATCATCACACAACCTAAGCCCTTCTTAGAATCATCACTATACACCACAAAGAGTTCCCCACTTGAAGGGAGTGTGAGTATTGGCGCAGTGTTAAGCCTTTTTTGCAACTCCTTGAAACAGTCTTCACACTCCTGTGTCTAGAAAAACTTTACTCCCTTCCATGTCCGCTTGGTCATTAGGTTTTACAATCATGTAAAGTTCTTCATGAATCGCCAATAATACCCAGCTAGCCCCAAAAAGCTGTGGATCTCTATTACAGAAGTTGGTCTAGGCCACTCTTCAATTGCCTTTGTCTTGGAAGAGTCCACAGATATCCCTTTGTTGGTGATAACATGCCCCAATAATTATACTTCCTCCATCCAGAACTCACATTTACTGTACATTGCATACAACTTCTCCCTTCACATTGTTTTTAACACAGTTTCCAAATGCCCCTCATGTTCCTCCTTGCTCTTGGAGTATATAAGAATATCATCAATAAAGACCACCACAAAATTTTCAAGGTAACATCTAAAGACTCTATTCATTAAATACGTGAAAATTTCTAGATCATTAGTGAGTCCGAAGGGAATCACTATGAACTCATATTGTCCATACCTTGATAGAAATGTTTTCTTGGGAATATCTTCCTTCCTCACCTTTAGTTGGTGATATCCCATCCGAAGGTCCACCTTAGAGAAATAACTGGCCCCACATAGCTGATCGAACAAGTCATCTATTTGTGGAAGGGGGTACTTGTTCTTTATCGTGAATTTATTGAGCTCACGATAATCAATGCAGAGGCGCATTGATCTATCCTTCTTCATGACCAAGAGAACTGGAGGACCCCACGGTGAAGAACTCGGGCATATAAAACCCTTCTCTATATTCTCCTCTAACTGCTTATTCAACTCTTCTAGATCTACGGTGTCAATTCTGTAAGGTGTCTTTGAGATTGGCAGAGATCCAGGGATAAGTTCAATTGAGAACTCAACCTCTCGGTCTGGAGGAAGACCAGGTAACTCTTCGGGGAATACAACAGTGTAATCCCTCCCAATGGGCATGTCTTCAAGCATGATTCTCTCCATTGTCTCAATAATTTGATTTAGATATGCTTTCTCACAAGGAATAAATATCCAAACATGAGAAGAAGATTTTAAGGAGAATAATATTCCTCATTTCACTTGTAAATAATCCGAGGATGCTTCGGGATGTGAAGAGTAATCTCCCTTTCCGGGCAGTTGATGTTGGCCTTGTACAAAGATAGCCAATCCATTCCCAAGATAGCATCAAATTCCAATAAAGGAAGTATGAAAAGATTTTCTGGGAGGTTCAGTCCACATACATTAACCAGGGAGGAGTTATAAACCATGGATGCTATAATTGCCCCATTCGATGTTCTCACGGATAACTTTTCCTCCAAATTTTTAGGCAATGTTTGAATAGTTCTACTAAACTTGCAAGATATGAAAGAATGCGTAGAACCAGAATCAAGTAGTACGTTCACTATTCTTGAATTAATAACAAGAATACCTGTCACCACATCTTTTTCTGGATCTACCTCAGCAGTAGTGATAGCATAATCCCTTCTTGTTCCTTGGAGGTTGTTGCTGATTGCCTCTGACAACCCTCAGCTTAGGGAAATTGTTTGCATAATTCCCAAGCTCCATACATTTATAACACTGCATTGTAGGCTGAGTGTTGATATGAACCTTCCTTTCTTCTTCAAAATTAGAGGGATTTTTCATATCCCTTCGGCAGTTCTTGTCCAGATGACCAAACTTTCCGCATTTGAAGCAATTCTTGGTTCCCTTCAGACAGATACCAGGATGCTTCTTCCCACAATTTTTGAAAAGGGGAAAGTTGAGATTATTCCAATCATGTGATTTGTTTGATGGACCACCCATGTTTTTTCCATCTTCCGCTTCTTGTCACTAGGCCCATGAGACCACTGAGAGTCTCCACTCTCCATTTCAACCTTGAGGGCACAACGGAAAATCACCTCATAGTTGTCGATGTCTCGAATCGCCAACACTTTTTGAAGACTCGGATTTAGTCCGCTAAAGAATCAATCCACCTTTCTTTCGGTGTTCATGACAAATCCAGAGGCATACCTTGCAAGCCTGGTAAATACTTCTTCATATGCCCCGATGGACTCATCTTCCTTCTACATGAGTCCGAGGAATTATCTTTCCATCATGAGATGGAGGGTTAGAGGAAAATATTTGTTGAAAAACATCCTCTTGAATTCCTTCCAATCTATGGATTCAATTTCCTCTTGGGACTTTGTATTCTTGATCAGTGTCCACTATTGATCAGCTTCCCCGTCAAAATGATAGACTACCAGTACCACCTTCTCTTCATCCGAGCACTGGAGGACGGTGAATATCTTTTCAATGGAGTTAATCCACTATTCTGTGAGGAGGGGATCAGAAGATCCGCTAAACATGGGAGGACATTTCTGAATGAAGGATTACATGGAAACATTCTCTTTCCTTGGAGGAGGAGGACGTTCCACCTTATTCATGTTATTATTCATAACTTGAGCCATTTGAGCAAGTACTGCCATGATTTTTTGAGCACCCTCTTCCATCAAATCAGGCATGTCATTATGGAAATCAACACATTGCCTATTACATTTGTTATTGGAACACGTTCTTCTATTTCCCACCATTAACTAAGAAAAAGAACGTATAATTATCGGACTTGAATACTTAGCTATTTAGCATAGAAAGGAAACTTTGAACATAAAAGGATAAACTTATAAAGAATATGTACATCCTGACTTGTGATTCCTTAGATTTATATATAGGTTATCCTTAATCTATTTCGTGACTTATATTCTTATGGTCTTTTTCCCATAATAATGGTTTTTACTAAGCTCAGGAATCTACCAAAGCATATCCCCCGGGGGTGTCGTAACCAAGAGTGCAGGAAGGCCCGTTGTCGTGCACTTGTTCCCATTCGAGTCTAGCTTAAAGCGGTGTTTTCGGGTTTTACCCCTAGGATATATCTGTTCCAGAGCCGCCTCTACCTGCTCGTATCTAGACATGGATGTATTTTCTTGATAAACCACTTATTCAATACTCACCAAAATTTGGGAATGTTTTCTAATACTTAGTCTCAACATTAAGGTTCTCAATAAGGTGCTCTATTCCTAATCTCCAAAAATAACTAGACCATCCTCTGATACCAACTATAGAGACCCTATACTTTTACACATAACATTTCATGATTTTAAACATAAATAATTATCAGAGTACAAGCCAAGGATCATTAAGTCTAGTGTCATGGAAGACTAGGTAAATATAACATAAAACATGGGCTAAAAACAATTCTTTATTTAATCTTCATAATGAGATCCTAACTTCCTTTGCGCCCTTACATCTTCATAGGGTACCCTGGGGAACACATGAACAAAGGGATGAGTTAAAAAGCCTAGTAAGGGAAAGTACATAAGAATAATCATTAAGCACGTGAGTTAGGAGGCTCGACATAATGATATTGGAAGCATGGAACATATGGAATCAAAACATATAAACATGGGATCATAAAAACATGTAATAAAATAATCATGGGATCATATAAGCATGATATTATATAATCATAGTTCATAGAGTGGTGGAAGAAACTTTAATCATGACTTTAGTACGATTCAAGGCTAACCGCCAATCTCGTTTCCCATAGTAGCATAAGCCAAGGCTATCCTCCTGGACCGTTTGCCCGTAATCTTCTCATGAGACATTAAAATTACCCAATGCATTGGAGCACTATCTAGGCTCACCCATCTAATCTTATCCATTTATATTCTTGCACACATAAAGAACCTCAATCATACATAAACATAAGATTACCCAAGGAAAGAAATGAGCAGACAATCACGTCATGAAGCATAATAAAAAGGGAGATAAAATACAATCATCCATGAAATAAAGGAATTAAATCATGAATAGACATTAATAATGTATAAAGGCATAAATCATGATAAGAGATAACAACCATAAGTGATAACATGTAAAAATAGCTTTTAGGAATCTTTGAGTCAAAACATTTTAGTGCGGTTTAAGAAAACAACGAATATCTCTTAAAACGAAAGGAGGAATTTTTTTTTTTAAAACCAGAAGTAAACCAGAAGGATTTTCATAATAAAATTAATTATTTTATAAGGACATTTTTTACTTCAAATACAGGATAGAGTACACTTGATAATAGGAAAGAATTCGGGAAGTTCCCTTAAAACGGGTTCACTTATCGGGAAGTATTGAGAATAGAATCACTTTAAATCATGCATATCCCCAAAATAAAGTTATGAAAGAGTCTTGATAAATATACTTGGAACATTTAAACAACATTTATAGTATGAAAAAAGAAAAAATATGATAACATCATTTTGGTAGAAAGGTAGATAAAGCAACCCGAAGGAATAAAAGAGGTTCAGTTATATTTCTTTACGGATTAATGGCATGGTATAAGGAGTACTTGAGAGGGATTAGTGAGAGAGGAAAGGTAATTCTCATCAATTATAAATAAATAGAGAAATATGGGGGAGGTGCGAAATCAAACCCCATAATTAGTAATTACACACAACAAGTCTTAACATAGTGAACAATCTTTAAAAAGAGTGAAATTGAGAGGATCACATACCTTAGGCCCGTTGGTGTTCCCCACTTGATATTAATGACCTGAAAAGTCAAATTAGGTTTATTAATAAATAGTTACAGAACCATATATATAACTAAACGTTTCAGTATAACCTTATTAAGCTCATTTATACCCTTCTTGGTTGATTATGAGGTTCAATTTCATTGTTCGGGTCTGTTAGTTTCACTTGTTTTAATGATTGGTTCAATTGTATTTAGGTTCAAATAAATTGTAAGATGAAAGTGGTTGTCCAGAATTGAAGTTATTAAATTAGTGGACATCCAGTAGGTTACAAAATTCATTTGGTTAATTAGAGTGAAAGAGAAACTTTACATTAAACATTAATGATAAACACTTGAATTAATTTTAACGATTTTTACTATAATTGACTTGTTCTGTATTATTGTTTCATATCATGGGTTTATGAGGATTTCAGAACCTTAAATATGACATATAACATATATAATAATCTGGTTCAACCATAACATAAATGGTTTCATGAACAGAATCAAAATGATAAGAGAATTTGAAAACACATTATCCATGATGTCGGTAATTTGACCCATCACGGACGATGTTTAATTCTAGAATTTGAGGGAGAGGAGGAGAAGTATGATGCTTGAAATTTTCCATAAACATGATTAGAATCCAGAATATATGAGATTATGGAGATTTCATACCTTTTGGATAAGTTAATGGGAAGAGGGTATAAGGAAAGAAAGAAAATGAAAACAAACACTTGAAAACAAAAGAGGGTTCTTACCCTTTGATCTCCTCCCTTTGAGACTCCTCTTAGGGGATTTGGTTTTGGAATTTTGGAAAGACCAGAAACCCTCGGACGTGGGGAAGGATCTTGGGAGGGTATTTGGGAAGAAATTTTGCTAGGCACAGGTCTTGAGAGGTGTGAGAGAAATAGGTAAAGAGAGAGGATATTTATAGTGGAGGAGAGATGGGTTTCCTTAATATATAATTCATTAGTTTATTATTTCCCCAGAAGAAAAGAAATAGTGAGTCTTGCATGACCATGTATATTAATTTTATAATGTAATCCCGAATCAAGTGTGCTTACATCAGCAAAACATCACACGTGACTTTATAATTATCTTATTTAGCTTATTTTTGTAAATTACAGTATTTCACTATTCATCAAAAATTCAAGTACTTCAGAAAAATCCCAAAATTTTAACCCAACCATTTTTCAACGTGTAGAAACCAAAAATGAATTCCATTTTTCAAAAGTAATTTTCTAATTATGATTATATTAATATTTAAATAAAATAATAATTTATTATCAAAACCAGTTTTAAAGCATTCATTAACTCATTCTAAACTATTGGTATATCGAACTTCCACCATTAATATTTTTTCTATACCACCATAGGTAAGGTTACTATTCATTAGGGTATATCACTATTCATAATGGTATGTTACTATTAATTATTGTAGGTAACTATTCACCCAGAAATATTTTTTTTAGACTCTAAAAAACATATTGGACACAACCGTGTATGCCGGATTTTCGAAATTCCAAACACAGAAGTGACAAAATTTTGTTTAAAGGTCACTTATCGCTTAGTAGTTCATTATTATGTGATTTTATGGAATATTTATAAGAATGGAATTTCCATTAAAAAAATTGTGTTGTTACAACTTATGCCTATGTTAAGGCTTTAAGATAAAAGAGAGGGATCATGAGAGATTATTTGGGCAAGGGTTGGATGATCCGAGGGGCTTGAATGGTGTGACTAATGGGTTAAAAGTGAGGGATTTTTATAAGGGGGAGGAGGTTCTATTTAGTAATGTGTGAAAATAACATTTTATTATAAAATGATATTTGGTTTCTAAAGGTAAAAAACTAATTAAAGTTAAATATAATAGAAATAATGGTCTAAATAAAATCACACAATAATAATTTGACAGGTTTGGGATATTGTTTTCATATTTATAATCTTATTTATTTAAACCATTTATTAATGAGGTAAATACTACATCATTATTGTGTCATAAATAATTTAATTTATTTAATGTCAAAAAATTATAAAAAAATACCATGATGTTGGAAGTTTTTTTATATTTCCAACAAATATTAAGTCTAAACGATGACTTATATAACCCCATGTAAAAATTAATTTAGAAAAAGATATTTATTTATGTCAATTTTTCCTTTAGTTTAAGTTAATTAAAATAATGTGTCATTAACACTCCCATGTGGAAGCATGGGGTCCCAAAATCGACCTAAGTATGATCATGGTAGGATTGTTATCAACCAATAGAACTAGGCAACATGTTAGTGTAATTTTTTTTATTATCGTCATATTTGTTTACCCTTATTTAACATATTTACCCTTTAACCATGTTAAATAAAATATTTACTAAATTAAATATTCATAATGTATAAAAATTAAAGCTACCTATTTACACAATTTGTACCACTTGATTCTAAATAGGGAATCCATTTTTCCAAATTCAAATCACAGAATTGGAAGAAATTAATTTAAAATTAATTCCCGATGTTAAATTAAAAGACCTATTTTTAAGAAATCATAACTTTAAAAATATTGACAGTTGTTTATGTCCAATTTCAAATTGAAATTTATTCTGATAACCTATATTTGATTAAATAGTATAAATATAATATAATTACACTTTAAAAACATTTAAAAATATAATCTAACCATATAAATAAATTATATTAAAAGGAAATTTTGAAATAAAGCACAACATTTTTCACTTTTAATTATAAATTGAATTCTATTAGAAAAATACTAAATATTTAACCAAATTAAATTTTGATGTCTTGAGTCTAAAGAATAATGCTATTTTGTCAAATAGAAAATATATAAGCGACCATAACTATATTTAAATAGGGTTCTCCATTAAAAGGTGGAAAACCAAACCTTTAATGTAAATTATGGTCAAAATTAGATTCATTAACATTTTAAGACTCTAAATTTTATTGGATAAATGTAAAAACATTTAACAAAAATATATAATTATCTTGTAGTAAGTTCTATTAATTCCCACCAATACAATTTCTAGGCGTAAACTACATTTAATATAACATTATTATATTATTAGTGTGCAACATAAGATTTCAATGAAACCAGTTGTTTCATATCGGGTACACCATCGAGCATATCAAACCCTTTAAAGTAAAGTTAATATTTATTTCTAAAAAATGAATAATTATGAAAATATATTATTTCATTATTTACTTGGGATGTTATATCCTTCCCCCATTTGGAAATTTCAACCTCGCAATTTTATTCACTTATCAAAAAAATGGGGGTATTTATCCTTCATAGAATTTTCAGATTCCCATGCTTCCTCTTTAACCATATGGTCTTTCTAAAAAACATTACCTAGAGAATTACCTTATTATGAAACACCTACTCTCTTCAGTCAAGAATCTATATTGGTTGTTCCTCATAAGAGATATTATCTTCCAACTGAACTATCTCAAGAATTAAAACATGAGGTGGATCTTCCATACAGTTTTTCAACATTGAAACATGAAAAACATTATGTACCTGGTATAAATATATAGGTAGATCCACACAATAAGTAACTGATCCAACTATATCCAGGATTTCATAGGGTTCAATGAAATCTCAAACTCAACTTTCCTTTCTTACAAAAATGGATCACAGTATTCCCTGGAGAATGTTTTAGAAAGACATTATCACCTACCTCAAATGAAAGATCCTACTTTCGATTATCTGCATAACATTTCTGCCTGCTTTGAGATATTCTCATGTTATTCTAAATCAACTAAACCTTTTCTGCCATCTCTTCTACCAATTTTGGTCCAATCAACTTCCTTTCACCTACTTTATCATTGTAATTCCTCAAATGGATCCATCTATATACTGGAATGAAAACTTCTAAAGAAAGATTTTGGTCCCAACTTCCCTTGTTATCCAGTGAACATGCATGTAGCCTATCCTCCATGGTCTGAATTGTTCATTCTAGATACCCATCAGATTGTGGATAAAAAGCTGTAAAAAAGTTTAATTCAGTACCCAATGACTACTTAGGACCTTTCCAAAAGTTATAAGTAAAATTGGGATCATGAACAGATACAATGGTGAGGGGAACTCAATGCAAACTGCCTATATTTTTAACATACAACCGAGAAATTAAATCAGGAGAAAAAGTTTCTCAAATACATAGGAATTGAACAAATTTAGTCAACGGATCAATAATAACCAAAATTGCATTATTTCCTCGAGATGTCTTTGGTAATCCCACAATGAAGTCCATGGATATTTTTATATTTCCACTCTGGCATCAGTAAAGACTGAAGCATCACTTTAATTAACTGCCACTCTACTTTAACCTAATGACAATTCAAACACTTCATAGTAAAATCAGCAATATCTCTTTTCATTCCATCCCACCAGTAATACTCCTGAAGATCTATGTACATCTATGTACTTCCAGGATTAATAGAATTCAAGGGACTATGACCATCACATAACAATCCATTCATCAACTATGAAACACAATGCACAGATAATCTATTACCATACTTCCAAACACAATAATTATCAACATTATACTCAGGAAACATACCATTCTGAACCAATTATACCTTTTTCTGTAACTCTCTGTCTTCCTTCAGTGATTTCTCAATTGTGTCTGATAGAGTTGATTTCAGTGACACCGGAAAAAAAATAGAATAATTTACTGCACCAACAACTTCTATGCCAAAGTTCATCAAATGAAAAACCAAAGGATATTGTTCCAAACATAGCATGTTCAATGAAGAATTACTTTTTTTACTCAAATCATCAGCCACTTTATTTTCCTTTCCTTGGTGAAAATGAATCGTGAAATCATAATCCTTGATTAATTCCAACTATCTCCTCCATCTCATGATCAATTCATTCTGAGTGAATATATACTTCAAATTTTTGTGGTCATTATATATTTCACATTTTATTCCATAAAAATGATGTCTCAAATGTTTTAATGAAAAAACAACAACATCTAATTCCAATTAATGGTTAGAGTAGTTTAACTCACGAGGTTTCAACTGAAGTGAAGCATAAGTAATTACAAAATCATTTTTCATATGGAAGCAGCTAAATCCTTTCATAGAAGTATCACTGTTGATAACAAACTCACCATTTCTATAAGGTAGTTAAAAAATTGAAGCATTCACTAAAAGTATTTTCAATTCCTTAAAACAATCATCACATTATTTTGTCCAAATGAACTTAACACCTTTTTGAGTTAACATATTCATTGGAATAGATAATCATGAAAAATTATTGGCAAATGACTGGTAATAACCTGCAACCAAAAAATCTATCAATACTAGTAATATTTTTGGGTCTTGGCTATTGTTCAACAAATATTTTTTAGAAGGATCAACAGTTATTCCATTTTATGGAACAATCTGACCACGGAAAGAAATTTGTTGTAACCAAAACTCACAATTCCGGAATTTCCCAAATAGTTTATTTTCTTTTTAGGTTTGAAATACAACCCTTAAATGACATTCATGATGCTCTTTAATTTAAGAATAAAAAAATATATCATCAATGAACACAACCATATAATTATCCAAGAACTCACTAAAAATTCTATTCTTATGATCCATGAATATAGCAGGTGCATTGGTTAACCCATAAAGCATAACAAAAAATTCATATTGGCCATATCTAGTATGAAACATGGTCTTCAAAATGTATGTTTCCTTTACATTCAACTAATGATACTCTGACATCATGCCAATCATCAAAAAACACTGAGCTCCTAGGAGCTGATTAAACAAATCATTGATACGAGGAAAATAATACTTGTTCTCAATAGTGATGTTATTCAATGCTCTATAATCAATTCAAAGTCTCATTGAATCATCTTTATTTTTAAGAAACAAGAAAATATCACCCTGTGGTGATATGCTAGGTAGAATTAAGCCATTATCTAATAACTCTTGAAATTCCTTCTTTAACTCTAAAAGATCAATTTGAGTCATTTGATAAGCGGGGTTTTTTAAATTGGATTAGAATCAAGAACTAATTCAACTGTAAATTCAGAATCGTGATCATGTATAATACCAGAAAGCTCATCAGGAAAAACATCAAGGTACTCATTTATCATAGGCACGTCATTAATTTCAACAGATTCTTTATTTTCAACAATATGTTCAAGGTAATATTCATTTCCATATTTTACCAGTTTCTCAGATTCTTAATAAGTTATCAAAAGAAAGGGCTCATTATTTTACATAAACAAAAAATATTTTTTAAAGGAAACCTAATTAGCTATTTAGTCAATCTTATCATGATAAATAGAAAGCCAATCCATACCCATTATAACATCAAACTCTACTAGAGGCAAAACAATAAAGTTTGTAGGAAGATTATTTCCACGCACAAGGACATGAAGGTTCATATAATTTCTTTTTGTTTCATCATTTCCTCCTAGTGTTTTACCATACGTTCAGGATTCATATATTGATATGGAATTCCCAATTTATGATAAAACTTCTCAGAAATGAATGAATTTCTAGACCCCAAATCAAACAACACATTCGTATAATCTGAAGAAACAAACAGTGTACCTGATACTACTTCATTTGATGGCCGAAAAAATGTTGAAGTAGTTGTGAAGGACTTCACCACCCCTTTCTGTTTTTAGTTTGATGGATTTCCCTCATTTGCGTTCTTCATTGGACACTCATTTGCATAATCACCCATTTCATTTCACTTAAAACATTTTACTGATTGTAAATCAGATTTTTTCTTACCATTACCCTGCTCTTTTTTAGTGCAATTACGAGCCTTATGTCCAATTTTACCACATCGGTAACACTTACCCGAATTCAAAATAAATTCCCCATCATGATTTGTACCACAATTTTCACAAACTATAAACTTAGGTTTCTTACCATAAAACTTTTTTGAAGAGATCTTCCCTTTCGGCGGCCCCCTTGACCTCTAATTCTGTTGTTTCTCAAAGAACATATGATCATTGAAAAAATACATTTCCACCTTCTCTTCACATCAAACAAGTTTTTCATAACTTTTGAACTCATGAGAAGCTAAATACGTTTGATACATTGGATTTAATCCTAAGTAAAAATGGATGATTTTACTATCAATATATCTTATGAAATTTGGAGCATACATTTCCCATCGAGTAAATTTTTCTTAATATGAAACCACTAAGTCATCCTCCTACCTCAATTGTAGGATTTTCCATCCATCCTATGATGAACCAACTTAGGAAAATATTTCTCAAGAAACATACCTTTGAATTCATCCCAATCATGAAAATCACACTCCTCATTATCCCTGATATTTTTCACCATCAACCACCACTGATCAGCTCCCCCTTCAAAATTATAAACAACAAGACTAACCATTTGATGTTCTGGACACCCCATGTTATCAAAAATTTTCTCCAATGATTTAATCCAAACTTTAGCAAGCATAGGGTCAGATGATCCTCTGAATGATGGGGGATGTTTCTTCATGAAATGTTGTACTACTGACTTGATCCTATATGGTTGATCTAGCTGATCTCGTGCGTGGATACCACCACCATTTAGAGCCTGATACAAATGTTCCATCATTGCAACAAACCGTTCAGTTCCGATGTCGACCATATCAGGTTGTTGATTTGGAAGGTTGACTTCCTCATAATGTATTCCAAACATAACTTCCCTATTTCGTCTATTGAAAACCATTTTGAACATAGAAATGTTTTAGGCGAAGAAACATGGTGATTTTTAAATTATATATCATTTCAATATTAACATAACGTAATTTATGGGTATTAATTTTACAATACCCTAACTCATAAATTTATCTAAACTGACCTCTGATAAAAACTATAAGGTCCCAGCCTTAAACATTACATAACATTGAATTAAATGAATAATTCACATTGAGGATATTTTCAGGTTTAGTGTTTTATTGAATTAGGCCATAATTATTACATTACATCTCAAAAATTACAAGGTAGAAACTTCTATTCAGTTTCAATTTTTTTCATAAAATAAAAACTCTTCAAAAAAAGATTAATGTATAGTTCCATGTTTTAGATGGCATGATTTTTCTATGATCCCATCATTGACCCTATTCATCTTTATCTCCAATTAAAAAAATTTCAAAACTTTTTATGAGAATAAAAAGCTCAGTAAGGGATATAAAACAGAGAAAGAAAAAAATTAGTCCATCATAACATACATAACATAAGCTATTTGACATTACTCATGAATTCATAATATTTAGGAATAACATGTAGAAAACATAAATCGTAAAGGAAACTTGAGGCATCCATATCATACTTACATTGTTGATATCTCAAATATTTAGGGAGTGAATTTTTGAATACCCATCATCATATATTCCATAAATCACTTTGGAGGAACATTCACGTCTACCTCTGTCACATTACCCAATGCTTTGGAAATCTATCTCGGTCTCACCCACCTGAGGATTATCATGGAACCACCCATATATGTAACAATGCCCAAGAACTATAACATATTCGAAACACATAAAAAACATTAAAGAATGATAATATTTACACATTTCAATCAAAATATATAATTTATAAACATTGAAATAACAAATCCATTATCAAAACCAATTTTAAATACCAAAATACGGAAATGATTATATGGTATATATTTTTATTTTAAAAACAATATGTCTTGTTAAGGAATCCAAAGATCAAATAATACTCGCGTTGGCAGAAAGGTGGTTGTCACCTCATATGTTAAAAGAAACAATATTTTATTATCGTTTAGTAAAATGATTCATAGAAAAATATTCCATTTGAATGTAATGAAATTTCAAATGTGTTTAAACACCGTATAAATGAAAATCGTGTATTAAAACAATATATGACTCAATGAAAGGAGATTGAGATGAAGTCCCTTACCTCATGTCCGACTTGACTCGTTAATTATTTAATCTCTAGAATAATAAACTCATGTTAATTTCTACTTTCTTAAGAACCATTTAAAGTTTATTATTCCATTTATATCACTTATTACCATTTTATAAACATTTTTTAATCATTTTAGTTAATAATCGTCATTTTGTTGATATTTGGTACTTGAGTCCGAAATGGACTTCTAATAATTAAAAGATGTTCATGTGGTCAAATGTTCATTATATCTATAATGATATTTATTATATAGATAACATATATATTATCTATATCCAGTATATAAATGTATTTATAATAGTACATAACATTGGGAGATAAGATATGAAATGCACAGTTCATGGAGACGGTAAGTCGTACGTTCACATGAATTCTACTTTCATTTCAATTTATTATTTTCTTGGAATTATTATATAATGATACATAGTTATATTATAATTCCAGTATAATATCATATTTAATATCACTAACTCCATCCATTACACATCCCACATATGGAATTAACAAGTCATATCACTTTGAGGGGGCGGTAGTCCGCACTTCCTCAAATGAAATTATCGCGTTTACCCATAATAAAAAACATAATGTTTTTCTATAAATAAAAAATACAGAAGCATAAATAAAATTAAACATAATATATATCAAATATAAATATAGTTCCCTCTTAATGGCCACCATGAGAGGTGGTAGGAGATAATCGAACAAACATAATTTCATGAGGTATTAGTTTTCCATCCACAGAAACAGTATGTTCTTTACCCATTATATAAAGGTGTGTGTTAGTGTAGTTCTAATACTTCTCATAACCACATAATAGTATATTTAGGATATTTTTTTGGTTATAAAATAAAGTAATAAAAAGTGTTTATGGGTAGTAGAAGTAAAATAAAAGAAAATAAGTTAAGAGAAACGGTTACCTTTAATTTGGGTAACTCCCTTTTGTTTGAAGCAAAAGTACTTATTGAAATTTCTTCCACATAATGTAAAGCATCTAGGTGGAATAGAGGGATCTTGAGAGATTATTTGGATAGGTATTGGATGAGACAAGGGGCTTTAGTGTTGTGAGGAATGGGATATAAGTGAGGGATTTTTATAAGGGTGTGGAGGGGCTCTTTAGAAATGTGTGAAAATATTATTTTATTATATAATGATATTCTCTTAATAAAGGTACAGAACTATTTAAAGTCAAAGATAATATGACTTATGGTAAAAATTAAATAATCCAATAAGAATTGGAATATTTTTTGGTTTTTTTTAAATACTTGTAATCTAATTTATTTAAATTATTTATTAATGAGGTAAATAACACATCATTATTGCATCATAATCAATTTAATTTATTTGAGGTACAAAAATTATAAAAAAAATACCATGATGTAGGAAATTATATTATCTTTCAAATTAATATTTATATAATAAAATATTATTTATATAACCCCATGTAATAACTAATTTACAAAAATATATTTATTTACATCATCTTTGCCTTTATTTTAAGTTAATTAAATTAATTTTCCATTATCGCTCCCATGTGGCCCCATGGGTTCCTGAAATCGACCCAAGGATTCTCATGGTTGGATGTGAATCAACCAATAGGATTAAGACACATGTTTTGGTAATTTTATAATATTATAGTAATATTTTTTTACCCTTATTTACTATATTTACCCTTAAACCATGGTAAATAAAATATTTACTCAAATAAATATTCATAATGTGTAAAAATTAAAGATTCCTATTTAAACCATTTATACCTCCTAATTTAAAATATGGAATCCATTTTTCCAAATTCAAATCATAGAAGTGGCAAAAAAATAATTTAAAATTAATTCCTTTTTGTCAAAATGGAAGGCATTCGTTTAATAAATAACAACTTTCAAAAGATTATCACTTGTTTATGTACAATTTCAAAGTGAAATTAATTAAAATAACTAACATTAGATTAAATGGTAAAAATATAATCTAATTACCATTTAAAAACAATTAAAATAATAATATAACCATATTAATAAATAAGATTAAAAGCTATTTTTGAATTAAAATACAACATTTTTCACATTTCATTAAAAATTTAATTTTATCAGAAAAATTCTAAAAATTTACCAAAAGTAAAATTTGATGTCCCGATAATAAAGAATAATTTTATTTGTTCAAATAGAAAATATAAAAGTGACCAAAACTAGATTTGAAGAGGGTTCTACATTAAACCACGTAAATCAACCTTTTAAAGTAAATTATGCTTAAAATTAGATTCAATAACATTTTAAGCCTCTAATTTTTTTTGGATAAATGTAAAAAAATTGAAAAAACATTTATAATCCTATTTTAGTTAGTTTTATTCATTCCCTCTAATACAATGGCTTGGTGTTAACTAAATTTAAAATAATAAAATTATATTATTAGTGTGCAATGTAAGATTTCAAATAAACTCGTTGTTGTGTATCAGGTATGTAGAGAACCATAATTTAAATACATAGACATTACATTACTTTTGAGGAATATTTAATACATTACAAAAACAGATGCCTAAAGACAGTATTGGTTTAGTGTCTTTCGAAACTCAGAACATAATCTTCTAATCATGGTGAAAGATCTTCAAGATCTCCCAAAATGATCTTCCCCTTTGGTTTTCTTACCTAAAACCTTAATTTATATCCTGGGGAAAAGAAAACATAAAAAGTGTGAGCTGAAATTCTCATTAAGGGTAAACATGGAGAACATAAAACAATCCCTAAACATTTTTGCATAAGAACATGAACATTAAACATAAAAATCATGAGTAATGACATAAATCATGGTAGTGCATAAGGAATAGATCAAAAATGAACATTAACCGTGATAAAATAGCATGGGAATAAAACATGTAATTGTGGAAACCATTAATCACATGTTATGATTTCCATAGTAGCCAAGGCATTGCTTCCAAGACCATCTTAGTGGACAATGTCCCTTACTGAATAGAGTTCACTCCTCGTTCCAGCCCTGTATCATTGAACCGGATTAACATGTCATTCCAGCCATGTCCATCTCATGAGATATAAATCTTTACCAAATAAATTGGACAGATATATAGGTCCCACCCATCTCATAATGAAATCATTCTTACGTGTTCCACAACATAATCATAAATCATTCATCATAACCCAAAGAATAAAATGGGATTCATAAACATCATCCCATCCCAACATAATCCATATAAAACTAATGGATATCATTTCATCATAAGAAAAGTGAAAACATGTAAATCATAGAGACATTATACTTGAAACATAGACATATGAAAATAATGTCATCTTAGATGGAAAATTGTTTTGATAAAACAATTGAAATAAATTCTAGAGAAAAACATCCTTTCTTCTTAAAAATCATTTTTGTTTCACAAAATGCCATTCAATTTTAAAAGAAAAGGATTTTGTTGAAAATATTCTTGAAATATTGTAGAGTAAGATTCATGAAAATAAGGCATTATAAAACTGTAAAAATCCAATCATGCTGTATAAGTTAAAAAAACATTCTTCTTGTACTTGTGCCGGAAATGTCAAAAAGTACCTCGTATGGAAAAAAAATGAAATATTCCTTCCATACAACATTTTAAAAATCATAAATAAGAAAAAATTACTTTAAACATACATTAAAGAATATTAAACACTCTATGTATAACATTTTATGGACATGGATGAAAAATATACCCCAATAAATACTTACGTATAAGCAATCTCGGATAAAAATGAGATTGAAAAATTATCCCTTACCTTAGGTCCAGTTTCGTCCATACATGTTAGAAACACTTATATAGTGGGTTTAAACATATTATTAACTTGTAACCTAACCATAATAATATTTATTATATCACATATGATTCACATATGACTTTATATTACCCGTTCTTTTGTCAATTCCATGTTAAAGCAGTGTTTCGGGTAAAATCGTTTCATTTATCGTACGTGTTTGGACTTGTTGTTATTGATATTATTATTACTTATATCATGATTTACGTACTTCAAGAATGTAAAAAATGGTTTATATATCATATATATTCAGTATATTTATATATATATAATATATAGATAAATGAAATGAAACATAATGCTCATGGAGACGGTAGGTCGTACGTATGCATGAATGCTGTTTTCATTTCCTTATTGACTTGAATTGAAGTAGATGACATATATATATACATAAATCCAGTATCATTATTAAGTCATATATATCATTATTATGAATACATTATAATCATTTTTTAATGGTTAATATGGATAATGAATCTCATCATGTTGTGGAAAAGGTAATCCGTACGTACGCACGAGCGATGACATCATTCCCATAATTATTGAATGGAATTGGATTGGATGATATAAAATCTCAGAATCAGTAAAATGTTATAATAACCATATATTGTTATTATTTACACCATTTTACCCATCCAAGTTAGGTGGTGGTGAAAAAATAGATTACACCATGGCATGGAGACAGTTTTCTGTACATACGCACGCGCGGTGATTTCTCTTTCTATAGGATAGATAGAAGGTGAAATGAGGTTGTTTCATATTTATAATAACATATAATTATATTATTTATACTTATGTCATTATTTTATAATGAAACGAATAAAGAAGAGGAAGTAGAAGAATAATGAAACTTGAAAGAATCGGTAGAAGAGATTATCTCTTCTTCGACGCGCCTCCTCTTAACCTCCCCTTAGGAAACTAAAGATAGTCTTTGAAAAAAACCAAGACCTCTAGTAGGTTTTTATGGAAGTGTAGATGTGAAATGTTAAGGGTTTTTCTGAGCTTGAAGGCTCAAATTTTTGTGAAGATGAGAGGGAGGAGGATCTCTTTTAAAAGGGAGGAGAGGGGGTCCTTATGAAAAATATAAAATATTTTTTTATAATAAAGTCATATTCGGTTAATAATGGCTCCAAAGTGACTTATTTAGTAGCTATGGTGGGGATGGGTCGAAATACTCTCAACCACTAGGTTTTAGATAGGTTTAGGTTACCATTTTAACCTTATCATTTATATTTAACTCTAAGTTAAATAATTTAACTTTTACCGCGTCTTCTTGTATTCTTATACTATATAATTAATAAACATACTATAAACTTACATTGGAACCCCAATTGATTCATTAGTGTCATATATATTATTATATATGTCTTTTGGCCTAACCTTAGATTTTTAGGAATAGAATAACAATTAATAATATAATATTTTCTTAAAAAACACTTTAATGTCAATTTTGACACTATTTGGTATTTTGTTTTTGTTAAATTCAAAACAGCATTATTACTTAAAAAAATTCATCTAACTAACCCCAATATGTTATATTAACCTAGAAAATTATTTTAATTCATATAATGTCTAAAATTATATTTTTTTGGGTATTTATAACATCAATTAAGTAAATATTTAATTAATAAGGTAATTACTTCATCATCATTGTGTAATAAATAACATAAATTATGTAATATCTAAAAATTATAAATAAAATATAATTATTTAGGAAATCTGTTTATGTTTCTAATGAATATTTATAGTCGAATTTATCTTATGTATAACCCTATATTATAAATGTTTTAGTTAGTAAACTTTGATTTTAACTCCTTTAACTCTTCTTTGAATTAAATAATAATAAATGTCCTAATCTAATCCAAGTGGACCTAAGGGGTCATATTTTATTCCTAAAGTTTTTTTTGGTCGAATTACACTTATCCAATAGAATTAGGACACGTGTTAGGGTAATAATAATATCATTTTTACCCTTAATTTCCCTATTTACTTTTAACCGTGGTAAATAAAACATAAAAGTTACTATTCAACAAAATTATTTTTATCTTATTGAACCTCATTTTACTCCTTGATAATAACTGTGTCTCTATGATTTTTGAAATTCCACTCACATAAGCAGTAAAATTATGTTTTATGTAAATTTCCTAATTCTCTTCGAGGTGGGTAAAAGACGGTGAAATGTTCAATAAACTTTTTATATATCTAAAATTATTTTAAAATGACTCCAATGAATTACATTGAACTTATATATGTATTATGTATCAATTATGACCAAAAATAAATTTCAATAAAATAAATAATTTTTTTAATAAAAAAAGTTTGTTTTAAACTATAACTATGTGTTTTTCACTATTCATAAAAATTGAATGTTTTCAGAAAAATACCAAAAATTCACACAAGGTGAATTTCGATATTCTAAATCCAAAAAATGAACTCCATTTTGAAAGATAAAATTTATAAAATTTCAAAAAGTGGGTGTTACTATTCATAATGGATAGTTTATATAATATTTTAATAACATATCTTTGTTTAGTGAAACTCGGTATTGCGTGCAACGCAAGCTATCGAGGAAGGTTGCTCTTACGCGTAACACAAGCCAAGAACAGTGTTGCGTATACTACATGCTAATACGGTGTTGCGTATAGAGAAATATAATCTTGGTGTAGTGTACAACACAAGACATCAAAGAAATTAAAAATAATATTTCTCATAAAATCTAGGAGTGTTACAGGGTACGCCGTCGATCACATCAACCCCTTTATGGTAAAGTTAATATTTAATTATAAACTATGAATACTTGTGAAAAGTTATTATTTCTTTATTTTCTTGGGATGTTATATTCATTCTGCTAAAATGATGCGTTTAGGATATTTTCTTACAGTTTTATGTGATGAGACTATAAAGATATTGTGTAGGTTAACATGATGAAACTATGTTGTTGTCATTAAATTTAATATCATATGACTCAGATGTTGTTGTTCCACAACCTATAAAGAGAGAGTATTTTCCAATGGAGCTAAGATAAATCTTATTCTTGTTTCATAAATTTCAAAATTATCTAACTCTACAAAGTCATAATTTGCTGATTCATCTAACCAATATTTAATTATAAAAAAATTCATATTGTGTACCTAAGACATTAAAGGTAGGGGTTGTGATTGTTATGTCCCATCAAATTTTCCTCACTCGAATTCTTCATTATTGTGAGTTCCATCAAATCATTCACCATGGAATAGACAAATAACTTATGGGCTTATTTTGACTATAAGGAATAGGATTGTTTTTTCAATAATTGAGAGATAGTCATCCATCACTGGGAGATCTGTGGACAAACAATTTTCTCCAAATATTGTATTTTTTATTAAGAGTGATCACATGACTATTGTGGGGATCTAGGTGTTGGTTCTTCTAACATCCCCTCATCAATCTCATTCTAAATCCAATCCTTAATGATAAAAAATATATATATTATATTCCTGATACACTAGTGGTAGGGAAAAAGACTTTTATGTCATACCAACTCTTCCTCAATCAAATGCTTTATTATTTGGAGTTTAATCAAATAATTCTCCACATAATAGTCAAAGTACCTATGGACATACTTTTGCGGGATGGAATATACCATTCCTCATCTGTCCTAAAGAGATGCGGGACCATGGTGTTTCCATAGGATGTTAGATATACTTTTTTTCATTGGAGCATGGTTGAGATTAGATCTTAAGACAAGGATCCCTTGTCCTAGTCTGTTTTGGAGTGGGTGTTAAAGCATTTGGGGCCTTGGATGGTATGGAATATTCCTTTGAATTAGAATAACATGAGTCTCCTATAGGCTCTATGGAAATTTCTATTTTCAAATGGTTTCAAGATTACCTCATATGATAGGGTGGAAGATATATAAATGCACCCAACCTTATGGTATATGGGACTTAAGAATAAGAAAATGACCCATTCCGATTGGATGAGGTGAGGTGGAACAATTCAAGGGTTTCACACGATCATGGGCTAAGGAATATAAAGATTCCCCATCCTAGTGGGGTCCATCACTTCACATAAAGGAGGGAATTTGTAGGAAGGTATTACTAAACAAATCCTTGAAAGATATCCTAATAGAATTCACTCAATTACTTCTCATCTATTCTAATTCTATCATTGGAGAATATCAATCTTCTCCTCCACAAAAATTACCTCATCTTATTTATGGGTATTAATTGAATGAGTAATGAAAATAACATTTCTTATGTAATGGTATGGAGAGTGGATAATAATAGGAGTCTAGTATGTGGACCAAAGAGACAAAATCTTGTAGTTCAATCAGCCATGTTATCCCTCAATGATTAAATTTTAGGCATTAATAGGGTTGGTAGTTCCCACTATAGATTCATTAAATATTCCACAAAACCCTTCTTATCTACCATTATATAATTAAGGTGGGTCATCCTACCTTGTCATTGATAACTTCAGAAAGGAAAATTATGATCGTCAAGAGTGTTCTCTTCTGGTTCCAATGAAAATTCATAATATTTGGTTGATATCATATTAAGGGAGAAATAGGTAGGATGTTTCTCACCTTCAATTAAGAATATCATTTTATGGATCTGTTCTCAATTTTCCTTTTGGTTAGACGATTACCTCTATACAATTTTTTTCTTATTGTGACAATATTAAAGACGATATTGGGAGAAAATTGGAAAAATTTATCCATCCATATGGTCTGGGTTTCTCTCTAGGATTACACAGTCACCAAGGATAGTTGATATGATTTTTGAGGCTTGTAGATAGTGATGATATGGGATTGATTATGGAAGACTATCATGATAAATCTGTGGGCATCAGATACATTGGAATTAATAAGGATATAAAACCACTCTAGAGGTCAACTATTTAGTTATCCTTGGTGGGATCTCCTATTAGATTCCCCCATTTCATAGGTTGGGGTTGGAACATCATCCCCTACAGCTCCTTATGGAATTGTGGTCATACATTGATTAGGTTGACTATAATCAATCAGATCCCTCCTTGGTATGTTTTAAGTGGTTTATTTGACGTAGTTATTATCCTTATCCACCACTTTGAGATAGGGAAGTTGTTTTTTCTATGAACTTGGGATAAACACCCATAGGAGTTGAAGGTTGAAACAAGTACCACCTTCTCTTCTACGACCAGTCTAGAGAAATATATCATATAGAGAATCATCTTCTAAGGGAATTTTTATGCTGTTTCCAAAGGTGGGATGTATCCAATGATACGATACTTTTAGAATAATAATTTTATCAACTAACACTAGAGGTGTTGTGTTGGTGAAAACATACGATAGATCCTTGGGAATAAAGATTCTATGTCAGATGGTGTATATGATTGTTGTGATAGCTGGTTGTTCAAAAAATCTTGAGTTTTTCTACATGCATTTCCAGCTTTTCGGGTGATCTCAGAATATATTGAATCATTTGATGATACAATTTGGATTTTCACTAATATGATAATTATTTGAAAAAAATACAATCCTTATTATGGTAACATCATATATAAAATCACATGTTCAAGAATTTACTTTCACTTTTAAATGATAAAATGGTAGTCCATTTATTTTCCATTTTTGTGAGAGGTGTGAAATAGTTAAAATATTTCATGTTGAGTTTCCAATTATGTTTGTGTGGTAGACAAAAAAATTCTAATGGGAACTAGAAAATAAATCCTTTTATACTTAGTGAAGTGTTGATCTCGTTAATGGATTTCACATCAGGATCACCATTTTTTTTCATGACAATCACATATGGTATAGGCTAACACTCGATTATGGGTTATTTAGTTTGATTGAAAAATAATAGGAATAAATTTTACCAATTAGTCATTAAATGAAATTCTTAAGGGTTCCCACATCCATAATCATATGCATACCTAATTTCTAAAAGAAAGAATTAATTTGGGTTTTCAAACCCAACTATTCTTAAGAACTCACAATGGTTAAGAGGATCATAAATTAGGTTCATAAAACCCTTTAGTGGAAAATTATTTTCTACTCGGATACATTATTTTAAATTTTAGAAATGTTCATGGATCCTCCCCAAGCACTGATACGAGAATGGTTACCCTCATTTAAATGAGTTGATCAAGAGCACGTGTTGATGAAGAAAATATTATTATCACAGGTTACCAGTTACTCTCTTATCTATTCATGATGATTTAGTTTATAGAAATGCTATGGATCTTTTTAGTTTATCACATTTTTGTTAGTTGACTTTTGTTAGATAGATGTCACTAAACCATTATGATTCATCCCACATATCCTATTAGAATTTGAATCAAAACCCATTTAGTTTTTTTGATATATTGTAATTTAATATAAGAAAACTTTATCATTAAATTAAAAATCATGTAGTAAGGAAATAAATATTGGAATCAATCCTTAATGAGGAGTCCTAAATATCATATTAAGGGTGTAATGAAAGTAAAAAGTAAAGGGTTATCAGAATATATATTTTAAATAGTGTTATAATGGAGGCCTTGAGTGGGACTTATGCTTATAAGGCTTCCGTAATTAACCTCATTAGTAGTATAAAACATTGATTGATGACGAGATGTAATTTGGATTATATCCCAATTAAGGGCCCACATTTGGTTCATCCTCATCATGTTATTAGTTTAATCATCATCAGTATCTATGACCATGTCAATCATGATCAGTGAAAGAAATTTGATATAGATGAATATTTGACATTTCAAATTAGAGAAAATTATTATCAAACTAACACAACAAGGATTCCTATTAGAGGAACGATTACCAATATTATGGAGAATATAGTATATATCTTAGGCCTTATGAATACATCCTACATATTATGTTTGGATATGAATCAGATTCATCATAGTTTAGTTTATCCATAAACTACTTGTGGGTTTATGGTGCTATAAGATATGGTCGGGGAATAATCCTAATTGGATTTTTACATATAATCCGACTTCTTATTAGTTGATATACTAGGATGGGTGATATATTAAATAGAGAGTTTGGGTCCCATGAGACAGAGTGTATGGGATGAGGAGGGATTTACACCATCATATATTCCCATTGGATCTTGGTCCTTAGGAAAACAACATACATATCTTTTATATAATAGTAATTTGATTCCTAGTAGTTTAGTTAAATAATATGTTCTGTATGGATTGGGATAGGTGATCACACACTAGTGGATTAGAATTATCCCTGAGTTTTAGGAAATTAAGGGGCATTTAGTAGGATACAAACCTATGTTAGATAATCATTATATATCCTTTGATGGATAAAGTGAGATAATGATCATAAAAGGTCGATCATGTTTTTTCGGTAGGACCCAAAGACCCTTTAAATAGCTTAACATGAATAGGGTGTAATGGGTGCATAACCCTAAACCATTGAGTAAACTCCACTTGAAATTTAATGGACTCATTTAGTGTTTCATAGAAGGGTATTTACAGGGAATATCTTTACGTATGTCTTTTGTAAATGTTTGAAATGTCATTGGGAGTCTGCCTAATATGTACTGAAAGTATGTATGAAATTTCTTGGGTATCATCCTGATATTTCTTGGGATTCCACCTAAAATGTCATGGGTGTCTTCCTGACATGTTTTGGGTGTCTTCTTGTCAAGTATGGAGTTTCTTCCAAACACGTCCTCATGGTCTACCAAACAAACCCACAGTTTTTGCACATCATGTACTGAGTGTGTGACTGACATGTCATGGGTGTCTGCCAAAAATGATTGAGATGTCTGCCTAACATGTCCCAACTGTTTTCCGTATGTTTCTACGAGTTTTTCATGATTAAAACTACAATTCAAAAAGATATTCATGTGATCAATGAAGATAATTCCAAGTCTATATGTATTCTTAAGGAAATCATTGGATGTGTACTTTGCATTATCAAAACAAACATGTGAAGCACCTTTTCTGTGATCAAGTATGAAATTTACATGGACATAGGAGGGAATTATGAGAAAAATGATGATTCATGTTATTGTTTTATATTTAAAAGATTCATGACACACGGTCTCAAAAACATTTCCAGTATCACACACAAAAGAAAGATTACAAACCCAATGGTTGAAGTTTCATTTCTAAGTGGTTCATTCCATGATCACATGGGAAACAATTTGCAAGTTGGGTGGAGTGTGTTCCAAGGGTTCCTGTCGAGGGTGTGGATTATTTGGTTTTTATAGAGAGGGGAGGAATTTCAGTGAATTCACATTTATGTAGAGGTCGCATGTCAATGGGTGTTCACATGATAAGGGTTTGTGTAATCTCATGATACAATAAGATTCATGTGATGATGTTTTCCAAGTTTTTCTTATCAAAGATGATTTCACACACCTCTCAATAGAGTCTTGAATGATAGTAGAGCATGATGTTCATGTAATCTTGAGATCACCTAACCATAAAGGGTATGGTGTTCTTGTGGCAGGGTCTCTTGATTACCTTGAAGATTTCTCTAAATGAAATATCCCACCCTTATCATCTTCCCCACTCCTATATATATCTTTTTCTCCCAATACCTCTCATATAATGTGAATTTTTCAAATTTATCATTGGATTACACAGTAAAATTTCATTCATTGATGGTTCCTCTATTTCTATTGAAAGCATTACATGCACCGACTTGGGGTGGTTGAAAGATGTACATGAAAAAAATATGTTGGGGTTATCCTGAAAGGAAGCTACCATATTTTTTCCATAAATCATGTTATATTAGTATAGTTTCATAATATAATCATATATTAATAACATGACCCTTAGAAACTCTCATTATGGATTCATGTTATCAGTTTCAGCTGATCATGCCATGGTAGTATCGAAGCCTTTAGACAATTGCATGGTGTAATGTGCCCATGCACAACAATAGATTTGAATGAAAAAGGTTAAATTAAATGTATCTTATTAATACCTAATTGATAAATGATCAAAAGGGTGATATATGATTCATGTGATCTATATTTCACACACATCTTCTTAATTCTGAAGAGCATTGTGTTCATGTGATGTCATCAGTGATTTATGACATGTCTCTATACAAATTTTAGTGTTCCCATGATAGATTAGCTATCATTTCTATTTGATGAAACTATATATTGATAATATTATAATGTATTCATGCGATTTATTCACATTATTATACAATTTACTTTTTGTGATTAATTTTTTTCTTCAATGTAAAAACATGCATGTGAAACAAATCTGCATGAATAAGTCTGAGATGTCAGGGATGATTTGGCTATCTCAGAATTGATTTTTAGAGATGGATGGTTATAGAGATTGGGGAGAACTAGATTTAATGATTGGATTCTCATAGCCTCAAACTAGCAGACTCTAGGACACAAATTGAAGATCCAAGGTTGATGACATATCATGCGAGTAATAAAATGACTAATGTTCACAAGATCGTACATTTTTTATTATATACACCTTTTTAATCACATGAAAAATAATTTAAATGATGAAATACCACAAAATAATTCAATATGTATTAATGGAACATATTAAGTGTCTTATCGTCCTCTGATTTTTCGAGATAGCCCATAGGTTTGGCACCGGAGACACTACACCCACACCCTCACCAGCCGCACCATACCATTGTGCATCCAGATTATGCATGAAATATGATATCACAGAGAGAACTATACTCGGCCACATGTTACTACCTAGTTGTCTAGATGTGATGGCTCCCAGGGACGATTGAGGTGACTCTTGAATGTGGATTGTTTGAGTTGGTCGATTGAATAGCATAGTTGTCACATTTTTTGGATAAGGGTGCACATAAAAACATATAATAATTATCTATGTAAAAATGACTTAAATAAGGGCCATAATATGATTCCATTATAATATTAATACCATTAAAATGACTCTATGAACAATAAAAGCATTTTATCAATGATATTCACACTTCTAAAATACATGAAGTCCATTTATTAATACATAATTATGGGTTCCAACAATCATACATAAACAATTTCTTCCAAACATAGGTAAATAATATTCATAAGAAGTGCGAGGTAAAATCCTAAATAAGAACTACATAAATATGGAATAATATTATGGACAAGTGAATAATCAATACATGATCTATTTCATCAATTACATGTGAATGAAGATTAACCATGGATGAAAATAATAACAAGGAAAATAATAACTAAATTCTATGTGGAGGAAATTCATAATATTCAGTATTCAAGATCTTTTCCTCGAAGACTTATTCCAAAAAATATTTAATTTAATCATATGTTACTTTTACAAAGTTTCATTCATTAATGGTAATTTATGCATAATATATCAAACATTTATAACATGACCTTACAACTTTATCATTAATATCAGGTTATCCTATTTCCCCCCATGAGTATATAGATTAATCAAAGCGATATATGATTCTAGGACCCTTAAATTCGTTAAATGTTTCCAATTTATTCTTCATATGTTTAATTATCAATACAATGTATAATAAGTATAAAATATCAATCAAAATGATTCCTTATTAAATCATGAATAAAATAATAATAATTCCGCATCAAATTGAATAAATTTTGTAGAATGTTTCTTCAAATTAAATCATATGTAGAAATGATATTTGGTTTTTAAAAAACTCTATCCAATATAAAATAAATAAATATGGGGTAATAATACAATATATATATAATGATGGACATTGTTAGAGAAATGATCTGAAGAATGTTATCTATCATGAGATATTCAATGACCACAAAACCTTGAATTGATAAGAGATAAAAAAAGACCATAAATTTTTCATAAATATACATTTCAAGTCAATTTATTTATTCTATAAAAAATATAAGATAATTTAATGAAAATTTTTAACCTAATATTTCATCAATCATTTGTAACATTGTACAAATATGAAGTTATAAATTTCATCCAAATATAGATGTCATACTTTTAGAGAGAAATTAATTTTATTATAAATTTAATAAAATTATAGACAAATTATTTTAAATGAAATAAATATTTAAAAAATATAAAATAATTTGAAAAATGAAATTATGTTCATGTTGTCGGGAAGAGACGTTCATTTAGTAAATGTAAAAACAAATATTCATTTACATTTTTGGTTGAAGGTAAAAAGTAACATTTTTAAAAAATAAAAAGAATATTCCTTTAAGATAATTGAAATAAATATAAAATATAGTTGAAAATGATGTTAAAAAAATATTTTTTGAATATTATAAACATTATTTAAAACATTTCAAAAAATATTGATATTGAAGTAGAATTTGATCGACTAAAAAATAAGGTCATCATTTCTTTAAAAAAAATCATGATTGTGGTAACTCGAAAGGAAGTTAAAAATAGAAATAATATTTGAAAACCCAAGTAAGAACCATATTAGAATAAATTATATGTTTTTTAATAGGGAAATCATATAATTTCATCACTTGAAATTTAATCATAAATAATTTCTAGAAAAATGGATCTTGTAACATATAGTTTTTTTAACTTGGATAGCTTTTGAATCTTAACCCCTTAATTGAATTAATTTGAAATGTAACATTATATATCATTAAATAATATAAAGTAATGAAATTAAATTATATTTGGGTATTATATACACCATATAATGTAAAATTGGATCATAATATAAATTTTCTCTTTATAGAGTGAAATTGAGATAAAATTATCTTCCAAAGATCATATCATATTTGTGATAATTAATCAATGAAGTAATTATGAAAGAAAAATGTATATAAATTAAATAAAATTTGAAATAATACATATATAAATTAAATGTTACATCTCATGTAATCCTATTTTAACAAAATGAATGAAGAAATTATATAACACAATGAATGGAAATTGTTATACGAAATCCCTTACTTAACTCTTTGGTTTCTCCCGTTTAAATTGATCATATAGAATATTGAAGAAAGTTTTTTGATCACCCTAGTGGGTAGGGAATGTGAGAAAGGATTTTTGTAGAGTTATTTGGTTACCTTATAGATAAAAAAATTGAATATGACTTTTGTGAATAATGTTTTAGTGACACCCTTTTTAATGTAGAAAATCAATGGTGTTCTCACAATTTTCCAATCATTAATGGTCATAAAGGTAATTCTAAAAATTAAAAGTGGAATCCATAACTAAAAATAATGTAATTATCATAAATTTCATATCTATATGAGTAATTATGGTTTTTTTGTAAATTTTATAATTATTTATATATATTTGTTAGACATTAAATAATATTTAAGGTCTATTTCATCACTATTCATTATAATTGACATTAAAAACATTATGAAAACTATCAATTTCAAATATAATCTATTATATTATTAATTATCATTTGAATATATGTATTAAATTAATAGGATACTAAAACTCATCTAAATATATACATTTTTATTATTTTTAAAATTATTTGTTTAATTATTTTACTATTTTCATATATATTACATCATCACGACATAAGAGTTTTAGAAAATTTTTATATTAGAAAAAAATAAAAATAGATTATTGATAAATGAAATTATTATAAATCATTTTTATCATTTGGATTCGTTCATAATGAATATATATATTCTCATTCATATCATGAAAAAATATTTAATAGGTTATTTTGACATTATACACCTTGACTAAGACTTTCAACAACATTTGGATAAGATTCTTGTTATATATCACAAAATTTCAAAATTATAAAAAAATAATTCATTTAAACATAATATGGAAAATACAAGTCATGAGAATAATTTTCCTTTCTCAATTATTATCATTGGGACACCAAATCTCACTTTTCCAGTGTTCTGTAAGCACTGCATCAACACTGTAACTAGTTTTCATATTTATCATGAAATAATTTTTTTTTATTATTTTCAACTTTTTTGTATAGTATTATTATTATACTATCTTTCATGATTTATTCCATATGTTTCATAAATTTAGATATCATATATAGATTTTGTTAATGTTATAAAATATTATCTATATCATTAAATATATATTTTAACACTATTCATAAAAATTTGGCATTAAACACTTCAATAAAATAATGAAATGAAATTTAAATTATTAGACAATTATTTCCATTCATTAAGATCCATTAAAATAATCCAATGTATTATCTTATCAAAAACAAATAATATTTAATACTTTTAAATCAATTTACTATCATTGTTTAACATGGTTACTATGCATAATGAATAAAAACAAAAGAGACCTATTTACCAACTATGAACCTATTGATCCCATATATAGAATACATTTTTCATGATTCATTTCACATAGGTATAAATAATAAATTTTATATCAATAAATAAAATACTTTGGAAAATGTTTTTTTGAAAAATATGTTCTTAAAACCAAAAATGAACTTATTCCAAAATCTGGTATAATATTGCTTAAATTTTAATTAATTCTACTATATATAATTAAATTATACTTTGGTTACTTTTATATGAAATTCAAATCATAAAAGTAATTTTTAATGAAATATTGATAATTTTACTAAAATAGTCATTTTTCTCAATTCATAGAAAAATCAATCATTTGATAAAAAAGCAAAAATTTTACCCTAAATTTTTTTTATATGAATATCAAAAAATTTAAATGTGTTAGAAATTATAATTTTTTAATGTTCCAAAAATTTAAATATATAATTATAAATAAAATAAAATAAAAAATCTTAAAAACATATTTTTGAAAAAAATATACATTATATAATATTAAATGCTTATTTTATTAATATTTAAATATATGTTTATTAAGTGAGAACCTTATATATATTTTATAGTGTGGTTATTCTTATTCATCATTTCCATTTCAGTGGTTATTTTATAATTGTCATAGTAAAATAATAATATATTCGGGTTCATTTAAGCTTGATGTTGAAAGTTGTATACGCTATCAAACAATGTGCCTTTTATAATCCAAAGGTGATGGATTTTAGTTCATAATAAATATTTTAAATGTTTTTTTTCTAAATGTAGTAATTTTTTATAAAATGTGGGAACATAATCCATGTTTTAACACTTTCTCCACAATTGATGCACCCCAAACGAGCATAGAAAAATCTAAAAGGGATGAAATACCTGAAGCATGAGTGATATTTTGTCCACAAAAATGAAGGGAAGGAGTTCAAACAACATGGATCACATAACCATTAGAGGAGAAATGATCACAAGACCTTTAGAAGGTCATATGAATGTATTATGTAAAGCACATAATCTATTTATGATCAGGAAAATCCTATTTGACAAGTACTTCAGTTCTTGTTAAGGAATCTTAACAAGAACTGATAATCATGTGGGAGATTCTAGACCGGTCCCTCCAAATCATGCGAATTTTCAACTTAAAGTCTCTTAAAAATCATCTAAAATACCTTATAAAATAATGGTGAAGAAGGGAGAAATCCTTATTTGAAATATAGTTATGTTGATATCCATGAAATATACTCATGCAATACACAAGACCTCACGAATCCCCAAGATAGAAGTTGAACATTCCTTGTGAATGTATATTAGTGTTCCACCTCCATTATATGAAGGACATAAACACGTGCATTTGATTATATGATCCCCCTTCAACACCACTTCAAAAAAGAAGGATTGTCTGTGTCAAATTTTACATAGTATCATGAGTCCAATCATCGACCATGTGACACATTACAGGAAAGGATAGTGATTTCCCCAATAACACTCACCCTGCATTTCAAGTTCTCATGTACATGTATAATAAATAATTAAATAAAATAGAAAGGATGTAATCATATCTTGAAGGTATGGTGTGATCATATTCATGAAAAGGTGACCATATTCCCTATGATATAAATATTGATCTCTCGAATCACCCTCAATAAGACATCATGATATCACAAGGTCCCCTTGAAAAGCAACAACTGTGTTATCGAGGCTCCCCTGACAAGAATCCTTGGACTCATGAGGAACCCCAAGAAATCTATTTTCGAGCATGAGAAATACCTTCGAGGAATTTTCTGATATCTTGAATACTCTTAATCATGTCGAACCTACTTTATTAAGGATATTTTATATGTCCAAGTGGTTAGGTGAAAACCATTTGATTGGATGGGGTATAATAATCATGGTGATGGAGGAACATTATCAGGTTCATTATCATCCATATGTGCTATGGATGACCGATGATAGAATCGTCTGAATCACGAGATAAAAAAATCCCTCCAACTCAATCACATATTAGTGATATACACGCCATGAAATTCAGTGTATAAATGGGGTGGTGAGTTATATAAATCATTCCCCTACATCACAAAAAACACAAAATGGTTTTCTGCTACAAAAGTGAACAGGGGCATAATTCTCAATGCAGTCATTCACCCAATCGAAAAGGTCATATTCTAGGTAAAACCCAACGAACGACCTAACGGATCACAGGACAGTAATATATGCTTCACCTGGTCACTCTATATATCACACGATGATCTTATGAGGTGTCATACAAATTATGTGAGAAAGCTCATGCATGTTGAATGGGTTGAATGAAACCTAAAATAACCTCACACTTGAAAAACCCATGAGGTAGATATGAAATAAAATCTATAAAACATAAAAAAACCAGAAACTTTTTCAAAGATAGATATGGTGATCTTTATAAATTTCATGTGAAATACCCAGATCATGGGATGAAAACAAGACATGACACCCAATTCATGAGGAAATATCTAAATATTCAATTTAGATCAGTATATGTCCCTTGGACATTTCAAGAATGTCACGTTTAACCCTTCGGCCTGGACACCCAAGTCATGCAATGTCCTCCAGAATTTCCATCCAACTCTTTCGATGTTATCCAAAAATGTTGTACAATTTATGACATGACACCAGGGAAATTCATAAATGTCTTGTGATGTACTCATGACATGCCTTCTAGGTCATGAGACACCATCTATTCATGCATGAACGGTCATTTGGCATGTTCCATACATGTCATCAAGTTGACTTGATACCATCCAAACCCACCAGTCTGGTCAGGATACACCCACTATAGAAGTCATCTAGGTCAGGTGACACCCACCAAACATGTCATCCTTGCTAATATGACACCCTCAATATGTTTTATCCTTTATCATGTGATATACTCTAGATATTCCATTAATATTATAAGACACCATTTGGACAAGCCAACTGTATCAAGCGATTATCATTCACCATGTCAGTTATGAGACTAGAAATGTATGTAAATACTCAAATGTGATATAGAAGAACCCAAAACATGGAAGGTGGATGATGAGGATACCAAAATAATGTAATTGGAACATTTTATAAAGACTTCATGGAGAATGATAACCTTGTCCAATGAATATATTTGGAAATACCCCCAACAGGACAATGAAAACTCTAATTACTATCCAAAGAGGATTTGTAGGATTCCTTCCTAAGTCCCAAACTCCAATGGGAACCCCAATAAGTGTAGCCCCTCCATGATTCAAACATTATTTCTGTCAGGACCCAATCTATCCCTAGGGAATATCATGCTTCTTTATTCATCAGCGGAATGAGAAGACAACTAAAATAGGATGACTATGACTCCTACCAAAACCTAGATACATTGTAGTACTTCCAATGTCTGGAGCCCTATATTAAACATCCAATAATGGACTTTCCAAGGCATAATTCCCACATCCATATACAATGAGACCAATAACTTGAACATGTGGGCTTAGGTACTTTTAATGATTGTATCATTGGAATCATGAATCTCTCTCTTACATGGGAAACCCAATTTTTATGCCCCATTTAGTGGCATGATATATATTCCCCCATTCGAGATAATATACCTCATGGTATGTCCTAAGGGTGAGATCAAACTATGATGACTCTAATTCCTTTTATATGTAGGGACATGGGATGTCATCCTATTTCTTGATTTCGATACCTCGGGACAAGAATACCATATCATATATGACATTTCCACATGACGTTAAACATCATTGGATCGATAATCTATGTGGGTTTTGAATCATATTATAAATAGGAAATGTATCACTTTTCATAAAGGTTGAATCCCATCTTTGAAATATTTTCCACCACCTGAAATGGATGTAAAACCTAATAGTTCCCAATCACATGGATTATAAATATAAGTAAATTACCATGATAGGAAATTGATGAAAACACTTATATACATACATATCTACTCATCATTGTAAACCACTTTACACATGGATGGCTTCAACCCTTGATCAATTTTTAGTGTAATATTTACCATATTAAGATAAGAAAAAGATTCATAAACATATCTTAAATCAATAATATGGTCCTTGAGTAGGAAATATCACCCTCTAAAAGGTTTTTATGATCCAAACATCCCATCCTCTTTACGAATGTGAGTTCCCAAAATATATATTTCTTGAAAACCCAATTAAATGACAACCATTGGAAAGCACATATTTACTCACATGTGGAAGGTAAACCATTGGGATTATTTTATTAAGAACAAGAATTATAAACCCAATGTGAATGATTGTAAATGAAATTGAACCCACCCCCACCCACACACAAACACACACAATAAACCATTATGTGAAACTATATAATGTCATGTTGTGTTTTCTCTATACTAAAAATGGTGAACCTAATGGGAATGATTGTATATGAAAAATAATTACACCCCCCACAATCGACCATCAGATGAAACTACATGTAGTCATGTTGTCACTATTGGAATAGAAGGGTACATGAATATTTTATATCCCTTGGTATAGGATAGATAACCATTGGTATAGCCCATACCAACAGTTCTCCACATCATTTTCTATAGTGACATTGGGAAAAGCCTATACAAACAGTTCTTAGTGAACCATAGGTATAGAGTGGTATAAACTTCATGTTAACCAGAATGTTATAGTGAAAAATTATTATATACATATCCCTACAATTATTAACCATTTGGATAAACATATATTATTTTTTAAAACTATTTGGACGCCTCTATCCCATTGGTTCATAGTCAGCCATTGGTTTAACTCTATACAACGCTTTTAGAACTATTGGTATGGACCCAAAATAATTACCTGAAAATAGTTACCCCAAAATTTACCAAAAAAATATAACTAACATAAAACATATCATACAACAAATAAAAACAAATAATCATCTACAAACAACATTTTATAGAATAGAACCTACAAATAGAAACTGTACTAAAAACAGTAGGAAATCAAAGATCCACAATCTAATGAAAAAAAAATATCCAAACAAACCGAAACTGAATTAAAACCAACAGAATATACTCAAGAAATCGATGATGAAATAAAACTAACATAGTATCCTAAAAAGTAACAAAACCCAATACACAAATAATTATAACACATGAAATCAGTTGAGTAGTTTAACAAAGGATAACAAACACATAAAACGTCACAGAACCAATCATCAAACTTAAAATGTAATAAATATTTGTAAAAAATGTAAAGGATCAATATTTATGTCATCACCACAATTATTTTCACCATAATCCTTATCCTCATCAGTATCCTCATACATGGAATCATCCTCATCCTCATCCTCATCCCCATCCTTAACCTTTGCATTAGTCTTTGACTCGACCTCTTCTTCTCTATCACCCTCACCATCAACCTCACGGTCATCCTCTCCATCACCATCACTAGGAACATCATAACAATAAAAACTTGTAGGAATACTAATTGGTGCAGTATATAATGTATACATCATCGACATATATAAACTACATGTTTTGGTATTCTATGGTTGAATATATTGACATAAAAAATTCACCAGTTTCATAAATTCATCGTTTTTATTTTGATTCCATTCTTCAACTTATATGGTCTGTTTTTGAAAATTTTTCCTTATGCTAAGCTATTGTTTCCCATTGATGAGATTTTCCATCTCTATGTTACTATAAACATTATCTAAAATAGGCCAATAACTCAATGGGAGAGTACTCTTCCCTAGTCGGCATCATACTCCACCATGGTGCTCATCTCCCAAAATGTATTGTAAGTTATCATTTTACCAATGCTATCAGCATCCTAGGAATCAAGGTAATTAAAAGAAGAATATTACAAATATTAATATACTATTATTTATTAATATTGATATTAGATTTATAAATAAACAAAGTAAACCATACAATCTACTGCTCTATTAGGTCATTTACAATGGTTTGGTCTTTTTTCATTCTACTTGAGAAAAATATTTTTCACCTGTAACACAAAATTAAATATTATAAAACTCCCTCTAAAATGAAATCGAATTTATGGATCCCTAATTTTAATTATGTTATAAATAATTAAATTGTTAAATAAGTAAAATGGATAAAAATTCTAAATGAAGTTGAAATGAAAAAAAAATATGGTAGATGAATTATAACTGAAAATTAATGGATGTGTAATCAATAGATATAACATATATAAAAGTGAAAAGGTCATCAGTGTAATAAATAACAATATGGTTGTGTGATCAACAAATTTAATGATAATATAAACATGTATTTCTATGACATAATGAAATATGTATGAATTGGTTATTGACATGCACGTACTTTCTATAACATAAGAGAATTTTGTTTTTGTATGATTTAATAATATACACTGAATTCCTTAAATTTTAATTTTTTATATTTTATATTTATTACTAATTTTTTTAATTTATGATATAGGTGAAATTTTTTTTCTCCATCACATGAGGTCTTAGTTTTCTTTTGAACCCCTCTTTCTATTGTTGTGATTTTAATCATGACTAATAGAATTATTTTTAATTATTTTTCAAATATTTTTATAAATTAAGATTATTTTGATTCAATTTCTGGTATTATTGTATATTTGATTTCTAATAATATTCTATTATAATATATTAATACAATTTTACTATGATTTATTTATTTTAGTTTCATTTGTTTGAATTTGATTCTATTTAGTTTAATTTATTTTGGATATGGTTGGTTCAAGCCATTTCAATTCATTATTGATCATCTTGATTCTATTTATTTAGATTGACATAGTATTTTTAGTGCTCTACCATTTTGTTTGATTAACATCATTACAAAATTGTTTTATTTTGTTTGAAACAATTTAATTTAGTTATATTTTGGTTAATTAATTTTTGTTTTATTTGATATAGTTTCATTTCCATCAGATTCAGATGGTTGAATCCTATCAGTTTTGGCTAAAGATACTTTTTTAAAGACTTGGATGGGTTAATTCATATGGTTATAATAAAATTTGATTTTATAATGATTGGAATACTTTATTTTATTTAATTTTATTTAGTTTAATATTGTTAAATTTGCCTCTAATGTGGTTGAGTCTATTTAGGATAAGTTAGTTTAGTTTGGTTGAATTCAATTGATATTTATTTGGTTATATTTTAGTTGTTCCAATTATATTATATAAAATCCATTTTATATTTATGTACAATATTATTTTATTGGATATAATTTGGATTAGTGTGGTTTTTTTAGACAGTATTCGATTCTATAAGGTTTTAGTACATTTTAGTGTTTTTAATATAATACATATGTTCATGGTCAATTTCATTTTACATACCTCTACTTAAAATAGTGTAGAATTGTTTTATTGTTTACCTATGTTTATGTATTCGTAGGATAGTGAGTGTAGTTAGGTTTTATTTCATTTGATTCTATTTAATTCAACATTAGTTAGATCTAGTTAATTCGTTTTGATTGATTTATGTGTCATTCAGTAGTATTTATATCAAGTTATTTCTAATAAATTATTTTCAAATATATATGATTTAGTTACATTTTTTAAAATTATATACAGTTCATTCAGTTTAGTGCGGACTGAGTTCATTTGGTTCCTTTTACGTTAGTGAATTTTTATTTTTTATACCTTTATATGGATCAATTCTATTATGTTCTCATATTATTATTTTAGTTTGATTCAATTTGATAAAGTTTAGTTAAATTTGTTTTCAAGTGATTGATTAAGTTTTTATAATTTCTACTAATTTCACATGGTTAAACATGAATAAGGAAAAGATAGTTTAGTTTATTTTTAGTTATTTCATTTTGGTTTGGCTTGTGTTTGTTTGGTGTTGATAAAGTAATTATAGTAATATTTTGTTTTAGTCAGGTTAGCCTTGTTTGATTTAGGTAATATTATACAATGTTAATTTTGTTCTGCTATTTTTACTTATTTCATTTCATTTAAGTTTAATTCTATTTGGTTTGAGTTTTGTTATGTTATGTTTGTTTTTTACTCAGTTTAGTAATGGTTAGTATAGTTTAGGTTTTTTCTATTTGATTCCATTTGGTTTGTTCTTTTTCAAGGCATCATCGATTTAATATTTATCATTCTTTTTTATTTTCATCATTTTTTAGGGAATTATAACATGATGCAATAACTCCATAAGGACTATAAAAAATATAACCTATATAAAAAAATAAAAATAAATCTATCCCAATCATGAAAGGATAAAATATTATTTTTTTGTTAATTCTCTAGAAGGGAAAAATCACTCACTTTAACTGATTTTCTAGAAAGGTAATTTGTCAAAAGATTATGCCCCATATTTTAATGATATATAAAAAATTAATATCATATAAGAAATTTAACATTCTATAAAATTATATGATAAAAATCATAGATGTTTTGGGATCCAAATTTTAATGATTTTTACTTGGAAAAATTACCACATATTGATTCATAATTGATTATAACCATCTTTCATCTCATATAAAAAAAAATAAACCTAACCAATTAATATTCCATCACCAATACTCTACCAAACCAATTGATTCAATGAATAGAATCACTCAATAATAAAATAATGAATAAAGCATCATTTATCTATCCATATCGGAAATGGAATGAAATATAAAAGAAACAAAATAAAGTGAAAGTCATAAGAAAAAATTATCAATGAGTGGCGTACCTACTTCATCTCATGGTCCGTCATTGCAATTCGACTCCAAATTATGGAATAATTTCTTTGAATAATTTTTTTTCATCCTAAAGATTCCTAAAAAACAATTTTCAAAAATAAAACAGAAATTATTAATGAAAGTAAATATAATAATCCTTTAAAAACTAAAATTTTATTAATACCTTGAACTGGTTACTCATCAAATGGGAAATAATTTGTCGGTAAATTTTTACATGGCAATCATCCCTGATAGGTGTGGCCCTTAAATATGTTCCAAATCTATCATTCTAGACAATATATAACTCATGCTTATAGAGACTCCACATCTCACCTAATTCTATGATCCATGTTGGCCTTGCAGCCAAACAATCAGGAAAATTTAAATAAATATATCACCAAAATATTGTTTCGAACAAATAAATTCATAATATAAAATTAATTCCAATGATTTATTTCCTTGTATTTCTTCCAAAGAATTATCCTTTACATTATTATGATGGTGTCTCGAGGAGAGTGGACAGACATGAATGATGTCAGAGTATTTTAAAAGCATCACTAAAAAACTCATACATTGAAATCTTATTTTATCAACCATTTGGTTGACTTCATTTCAATACACCATCGGTTACATGTTTTTGTTCGATACCAAATGCATGCGTTTACACCCATGTTGCTAATCAGAAGATCCAACTATTGGAAAAAAATTATTACAATAATTATTATAATGATAATAAATTATAGTAAATTTTTTACTATGGTTGTATATATATAACTAATTTAGGATGATCATTGGGAATCACTATATCCCATGGAACTGATGAAACAACATCTTGTACAGATGGAGTGGGTTTTAATGTAAGCTCTTTAGGTTTAGAATGTGTTGGTGTATGATTCGGAGAAGTAGGAATGTAGTAGCTCATGGTAATGAAGAAGAAGGAAAATAAGATGGAATATATGGTTATGAAAATTCATAATACAGATGGGGAGTAGGAATCAACATCAGATATGAGAAGGATAGGTGAAGTGGTTTAGATGAAAATGGTGGTGCAAACATGGGTGGCCTAAATATCATGGGTGTAAATAAAGACCCTATAAGATTAGAAGTTGTGGTAGATTGTATATCGGGTGAAGGTACAGTGAGTGGTCAGGTATGCTGACTAGAGCTCCTAGATATAGTACCACCCCCATCATATATTCCCAATTATTATTGGAACCACTAGGCTATAAGGTGAATAACTAGGACCTTGGTGGTGGACCTTCATTAAAAATTAGAAACGAATTTTTTTCCTAGGACATTATATGTTGTTGATAAATATATTGGAAATAAAATACACACAATAGGAACTAAACGAGGGATTCCCATCTCACTCATTTAGTGATTGTTCCTATCATCCTTTTCTACATATATCATTGATATTTTATATTTTCTGTATATGAAAACAAATATGTAATTAATTACAATTCCATAACTTCTGTGTAAGTCAAACAAGAAATAAGATGAGGCCTGACTTAATTATGAAATACCACTTTTCAAAATAAATACATGATACATAGTGATATAAAAACATTTTATATCTAGTAAGAATAATATCAAAACATAGAATAAGTCGCAGAAAAATAAATATGTTCAAATTATCATGTCAATCATTTGGATGATATTGTTTTCTTTTATATTCAACTTAATAAAATTCTATTTTTGTTAGGTCATTTATTTCATTATGGTCAATTGATTATGTCATTTTCCCATTTTTACTTTGTAGTAGGGATGTGTCACAAGGTTGAACCATGAATATAATTCTATTCCCGTTTAGAGGGGGGGTTTCTCTGGTTGTAATAATAATGTGAGGTGCTCAAACACACTTATGAATGGGACAAATAATGTGTGGCTGGTCTTGGGTGTTTTCATTGGAACCGAGTTATGGTATGTATTTTATTTGTATATTTTAAGTGGTTTCTTTCTTTACATCTGAATTTCACATGGAAAAACAATTCATTATTTAGACATGCATTGGACACCGTTGGTGGTGCCCAATTTAATCATACTAAAATAATTCTTAGGTGGTCAAGAAAACCGGGTATCCATGATTCCCCAACACATTATAAGATTAGTTTGGAATGAGGATGATACTACATGATTAATCTATATTGTTGAAATGAGAATAAGTACACTGATGAGATGAGGCTCAGTGATTGTAGTAAAGCCATCCTTTTTTCATTAAGATTTTATTTTTAATGTGATTGGTATGGTGGTTTATTTTATTTTAATGACTATAATATAAATTTTTACATGCTAATTTTTATATCATTATTGTTGAATATTTAATTTCTATACTCAAATGGTAATTACGATTATTTATTTTTGGTTTATTTATCAATTATTACATAATATTATATGATAGTATAGTCTCCACAAGATATTACCATGTACCATGATACTAATCAGAAGCCATTAGCATATATGGAGACAAGCCTAGGGAAATGTGGATATCAGTTCTAGTTACTATTTATATTTAGTCATGTTATGATGTTATAGTCTAGAAAATGAAATGAGGAATAGTTTCAAAAAGAAATTTATAAACAACTAGTAGTGTGATGATCAAAAAAGAAATCAGAAAAGTAATACTCATCCAATTCTTAATACATCATATATTATAGTATTTGAGTAATAAAATAAATGATATATCTAATTGGACCTCAAAATAATATATAATGAATTAATGTGGGAAATGATAAAAAAAAGTAAAAATAAAAATGAATTAGCTGCATGATAGAACTGTACTAATGAATTTTATTCTAATGATGAATCTTCAATAATGTACGAATCAACGAATGCATTCTTCATAGAATATAAAAATTGAGGATGGATAATTGCGTTTGGATTTTGTATTTGATATTATTATTTAATTTATTTTTTATTAACATATTACCAATGAAATTATGGAATAATTTGAATAATTACAATTAGATCATTATACTTTAAGAGTTAAATAAAAAACTAAAAAGAATCAACAATAATTTTTTTAGGAAAATATGGATATTTCACATTATAATGAGAAACTATAGAACAATACATATATATTAAATGAAATTTCATATTAATACATGTTGGATTTTCAGATTCAAAATGATAACCTCAAGAATGAAGTATAAAGTTTGATGAAAATATTTTATACTTCAATTTTCTATATTTTTTGTCCATAATGTTCCTATAAAAAATTATATAATGTAAAAAACATAATTTTTTGCAATGAGAAACTATAAAAAATTTAAAAAAATTAACTTTGAAAAAGGTTTGATAGGTTCCATCTCAACTAATATGCGACTAAAATATGCAATGTAAGAATGGAATGTAAGTAAATTCTCACTTAAGTATCAAAAATATTTTAGACACAAAAAAGGCTATAGTTTTATATCAATATCATTTATAATTTTGATAAGTAATTGGTAAAAAACTATATGGGTTTCAAAATCTAGCTTAAAAATTGTATTTGAATCAATGTGGCTTGGGTAACAAATATTCATATTAATTTATTTTATTAGAAATAAATCCTTTCATGTATAAATAAATATTTATAGGATAAATAATTCTTGGTGCTCTTGGAATATGATGACACACCCATCGATATGATATTCCTAAAACAGATGATTCTGGGGACCCAAAACCTACTCATAGAATATGACTAACAAAACATATATTGGACCCTTTCACCAGAAATCAAGGAAAAATATTTTTCCCATCACGAATCTACACATAGTGGTCTATTGTTTTATTGAAACCAAACAAAAATACTGTGAAAATATATATGGAAAAAAGTACATATTGGAAGTAGAACTCATCGATTTGATATGTTAGAAAAAATAAATAAAGATAGAAGCTTAGGGATGGGTTTTCACAGATATGGAATATTATTGAAGTTCTACAAGGGATCTATGTTAGTAGAAATTGCAGGGGAGGGGCACATGCCACTATAAGGGGAGCGCTCGGGATGGGGGAGGGGGTCACATCATTGGATGGTGGTAGGGAAATGATTCTATGGTTAATGATGGGAGAACTGCTTGGGCTCAGGATGGGAGGAAGGGAACGCTCATTATCGGATCAAGATGGGAGAAGGGGAGGAAGGCTTGTCTTAAAATTTGGGGAAAACTTGTGATAATTATTGTAAAAACCCATTAGCATAGGTAGGATCTCCCCATGGTATTTAAAAACTATTGGGATATCCTTTAGTAAAACACCATATCCCAAAGGTTTTTTCCAACCATTTGGATATGGCTGTGGGTATAAGCCACATTTTTTATAATTTGTTTATTTTCATAGAAACAAAAATACTAAACCCGTTATGAGTATCTAAAATTATTGAAATGATCATTTGACCATAAGTCAAGATAGTTCAATTTGTGACTCCTAAAAGAAATATAATTTCATTCACAATGTTAAATCCTATGAAATTGAGGCACTCATGAATTATTTTATTCTCTACATGAAATATTTTTGGAATAAAAATTGACAAAACATACATAAGAAATGAAAAATTATGTTTCATGAACATATCTAATTAAGCTTGTATCATGCATTCAATGATTTACTAATTAGTGTAATTTTTTATTGTTTCCATTGTGGCTATAGAAAATTCTCTCACCAACCACACCCTTACCTAATCGAATATCTTCATCCAGCGGCTATTTTGGAAAATTAACTATAGTTTCAACTTCTGCAAATAAATGAATGACCTCACTTTACTAAAACCTTCAACATAATGTGGAAATCACAATGGTTTTGGAATAACATCTACAAGGTATGATCTTACCCCTTGAGGCTTCACATAAGGGCCTCTATACATGGAATCCAATGAGTTCGTTTCTTCCAAAAATTCTATAGTGAAACTAGTGGTGCTCATATCAACTAATAATTGAATAATGATATTAACTAAAAATAATTATAGTTAGCATCTCCATTATCTAATGATATTTAATATAATAGTCAACTATGATTCCCTTTTGATTTCGGATCCAATGTGGAGTTCTCTTGCCAAATTCATTCATTGGTTCCATCCTGTCGGTTCCCATCAACCTCCTGGTGAGGGTAAACATAGCACATTTCAACCTCTGTTGACCAGGAATGGGAATCATGGGTGTCAGATTAGGTGTGAAAATCTATGTAAAACAACGATTTGACTCATATACATTCTTTTAAAGGAAAATACCAATGGAATATTCAACCTGTCACCATTGAGTTGGATCATATCCCTGCTCACTCAAATCAAGACTATAAGAATATTCCTATAGAATGAATGGGGGATACACATATCTAATCCCCTCAAGGACGATTCAAATCAAAAAAATTGTGGAATAATGAGGAAATAATTGGTCACATATCCTCACAAAAATAAAATATAACATATAGTACATATTGGACATAGAAAATCAGCATGCATATATTTCTTCACACTTTTCAAAAAATGTCACTAGGTTATTGAAATTTTTGAAGAAATCCACTAGAAAATTCCAACACTAGAATAGATATAGTAACATTAATATATTATTATTCCTATATTCAAGGAAACAAAACAATTTGATCATTACATACTATTGGATTCTTCATAGTAAGATTGCATTCTTATGCCCATCCATGAGGTTTATAATCATATTTCAGTAAAGGATGTGGCATCAGACCGGATCATATTCCCCTTTTCAATAGGGATCACCGAGTGAGAGTGATACATATATTGGGATTGGTGAACATGCCTATCAAAAAAGACTAGTTTCATACTCCAATGGCACCATAACAAGATCATATTTCATTCCTAACTGGGGATCACCAAGTGAGAGAGACACATGCCTTAGGACATACTCATATCCATATCAAAAAAATACTTGTTAAATACTCCAAAACACCATTAATGGGCTCGTATTCTCATTCCAGCCGAGGATCACCATTCTGAGTGCAACACAAGTCTCGAGATGTGATCATATCCATGCAAAAAAATACGTGCAACATTCTCTGAAGGCACATGACTATTCTTATATTCCCATTCCACATAGGACTCACAATTATAGAATGGAACATACCAATGTATATGATTATATTCCTATCAGTGAATTTTTGTGTCATATTCCACCAGATCACAGAATCCATAAATGTAATCCAACTTTCACTAATGAATGACTTCACTATCATCCTTCATTTACTATAATAGAGGATTATCATATACCTTCACACATTTTTGAGGTTTGTCAGCATATTCTGATGGAAAATGGATATCTTGACTGGGATTATATCCCTTTTTTAGAGAAGTTTTACTGGCATATTCTGGAAACCACCCATGGATAGGTTTATATTCCTGAAAATAAAAAAGAAGGTTTGTCGGCATACTCATGAATCTTCTCAAATGTTGGATCATATTCCAGCAGCACCATATCACCATTAATAAATTTCAATTGATGTCATATATAAGGATACTAACCCTTCATGACCCCAAAAGGCTAGTGGACATATTCTAGCCACAATGGAGAATGATCCTCATATCCCTGGCCAGCTTTATTCCAGTTTCCTTAAGGCATATTGACACATATCAGCAACCCCACAAGGGTCCTTTAACTCATTAAACAATGAAAATGGTGAACATTGACATGATATTACTCCTCATGGAAGTGTGGATATGGATCGTTTGGAATCTACACCTGACATCTATTGTGTTCAACCTCCCCATGGTGATATCTCCCTCGAATAAGAAAATCCACCCTTTCCAACACACCAATTTATAAAAAGGTTTTCAAAACACAGATTCCTTTATAGAGAGATGTTCTAGAAACACTAGGTTCAATCATATAATGTTCCCCCTCATATACCAACAACACTTCACCACAGTCATAAGGTGACCAAATGAATAAACTTCTATTGTCTGACTAAGTGGTGGCATGTTAGTCTCATGAAGAGGAAGTTGACATTGTTATATGGAGAGAGTGTACTGAAAACAACCTCCCATCTAGGTTATTTCCCCTAGAACTTTTAACTATGACATCCTCAATGAGCTATATAAGGATTGAATTCTTTACCTATTGCAAAATGCATGGTAAAATCATCCACGGTTATATGAAATTAATCTACCATATCCATTATATGAGGGTAATATTCAAACCATCAATATACATGGTTTTCATCTAGAAATGGATTCTATCTCCATGGCCTATGACTCAAAAATAAAAAAGTAAAACACAAATATATTACATGATTTCTACCATTTCACCAAAACTCTTAAGAAGCTAATCACTAAATGCACTATATCAATTAAAATTCAATTATGTAAAATTTGTGGAGAAACAAACATCACCACACCCATTGAAAAATATAAATCCAAAAATAAATTTTACTATAATGTCATATCCTCCAATAAAATCAATGGACTGGGAAACACCAAAACCAGTTTCACAATATTGTGTAATTTCTCTGCATAAATGATTCTAAAAAATAAAAAACAGACAGAAAAGACTACCAGAAGATATTTTAATGAGGCCCCTAAAAACAATGAGAATAAATTTCTGGCGTGTATGTCTATGGTTTGTGTGAACCAAAAACATCCCTCAAAAAATGACTCCCATCATGCGATACAATTGAAACTAGATCATATACATACCCAACATCCCCAAATAAAATAGTTTTCAATAATAGCTACCACAATAATTGTCCAAGATCTACCCTTCCCATAAGGCTTGGGGAATATTTTCCACCACCTCCACCCCTCATAACAGAAATTCTAGAGTGGATTTATGATATTTTTACATAAGATCAAAATATACCCCATCCCAATTGACTGGGGAAATTTTTATCACAGTCACCGTCAATAGGTCAAACACACCCCACTAAGGTCAAATATTAATCAACAGTGGTTCCTGATCAACCCATTCCTGTCAGGATGGGGAAATTTATATTTGAATTCCCATTGCGTCATCAAATCCATGACTAGAATCATCATGTCCTCAATAATATGAAAAAAATCCAAATTTCGGTGATGACTTGTCCTCTACCCAAAGGGCTAGGGTAATTTTAATCATAGTGACCATGAAGGGAATCTTTCTTCTCTAGTTTTGGAGGAGAAAATCAATGTTCTATATACCATTCTTTCCACCCATCAAAATATGAATTTTTTTTATTTAGGGTATGTTCAACAAGTATGACCAAAAATTATGTTACTATCACAACTCATAAGACAATATAGGAGGAACATACAACAAAGGAAATAAACCCATATTGAGTTTATATGCTAAAAAAATAAAATATGACCAGTGGCTTCAAAAATGACTCTGATTTATGAAGTGAAAAATCTCTCTAGGTTATTGATAGTAATGGGGAAACTACCATTTATTAGTATAAATCTATGAATCTTACAACGATAAACAAAAAAACATTGTAAATAATGATGAACATTTAGAGATACTCAATATTGAAATTATACCCAGGAGTATGGAGAAATAGATTTACCAATTTAGGTTGTATGTACTTCGGACCATTGGAGAATACAAATCCCAGATCTTCTCAATATTGACTTGTCACCACTTTGACGGAACACTATCAAGAATAATGTGAAAGATGTGGTATTATCCCAGTCATGAACCATAAGAGTTTAAATTCCTTCCATAGGTGAGTAGTTGGAATAATATGAGAATGTGATAAAAATGTCAGACAACTCAACTATGAGATACTTAAGGGTAAAATTCATATTAGGTTCCATCCTATGACTGAGATAAATATACATTCTCCAATACATCCAGAAAGATTTAATCCACCTTCATGTTCTATATCTGAGTGTCACACTAACTCTTAATCAACAAATCCAATTTTCATAAATGAGGAATTCAATGATAATCATGTCGTCCCTCCATTATACTGACAACATCTTCGCAATAGGGAAAAAATAAATCTTCGAATAGATCATGAATCCGAAAATTATGAAAATTTGGCGACCTCATTAATCCATTCCTACTCCCTCTTGGAATGAGATGACCCAAATAATCATATATCTAGAGCATCTCAAAGCCATTGAGTCCATTCAAGCTTAAAAGAAGCCATATAAGGGAGATGTTCACATGTGTATCCTATAAAGAATCCATATCACGAATGGTGGATGGAAATTCTCCCCAACCAAAGTTTAAAAATCCTAGTTTCTCCACTTTTGATGGAATGGGAGTCCTAGAACAGTATCTCACATGATTTTTGACCAAATGTGTTTTGATGATGGGCCCTCAAGATCATAAAAAGGTGACTAAGATGACAAGTTTTGTATAATATTTAATAGGGCTTTCCTTTTTTTGGTACAACAAACATCCATCAGGATCCGTTGAATGATGGGAAGACCTTCATCGACAATTTATTTATCTTTTCTGCTATACATTAATGAAAAAAGAAACTTTAGAGTAGATAAAAATCATGAAACATTAAAATGAGTTGGTGTTGAACATCCTCTCCATATGTAATGTATTAACCTATTCACTCAATATCCTTATCTCTTTTGAGAAATTTCTAGAACTCAATGCTAAAAATTTCCTAGATGGCTTGTAAGAACCCATGAACCATATAAAATATCATGGAGTATTTCATGAATTTACATAAATATCATACATTTTGGAAGATTCCATTGAGTGGACCTGTGATAAATATCATAACATTCCCTTAAAATAGGGGGAATGTCTTGACAAAGAATAGACAATGTTGTACCAATTAAACTAGTTATAATGTACATTAATGCACCAAAGGAGGGCACGATCCACCCAAAACCTCATACCAAGTTGTAGAAACAACAGAAGATCCATTTTCCAGAAGTGAAAATTGATAATGGTTTCCCAACAAATGAGGAATGGATGAATAAATCAGACTCATTCTAGAATGAGAATGTCCCGAGTTATTTCCTTACATCCATGGAAACTATCCTACACAAACACTTTTGTCCCATGAAAACTGACATGGTCAACCTCACTGATCACCACAACTAATTCCATAAACATGGAAGGATATTCCACACCATCTGGGATTTATTCATCATCAAATATGTGCTCAAAATGATTCTCAATTCCAAAAAAGTGATAATGGTAAATTCCTTGGCATAGGTAACTTGTGTGACAGTTACCATGTGATAAGGAAAATGTGATTGGAAAGAGATTTTGGGAAGGCATGGTTAGAAGATCAAAAAATGAATGAATTGAAATGTAGTCAACCTAGATTATGTTACCTGGAGAGAATAATTTCTCATACCCATAATGGTAGCATAATCTAGTGAGGTGACATTGAATAAGCCTCCACGAGGTAAAAATATCCATTTGATACTTGAAGAAACATAAGAGGACATTACACAATAGTGGAATAACCTTAGATACATACAAATTGAATTTATAATAGACCCATATTTTCATAAAAAGTATTCAACAAGTTATCATTTTTAGGGTTACCATTCTTGAATCGAGATTATAAAGAGATTCAAGAACATTTATCAAATCTATAAGAGAATCCGGTAGTAGGAAACAATTCCTCCCAAAAGGGTATAATGATCCTGACCTCCCATATTCATGAAAAATGTTATTTCCAAATATCTATTGGGTCTAAAACACCAATTTACCACCTAACTTTTGAAATATTTCCATTATTCAGCTATGGATGTAGGAACCATTGTGATATTCCATTAAGAAAAAAAATGATGAACCAAATGTGAATGATTGTACAAGGCATTGAACCCCCATTCATGTATTGGGTGAAAATGATTGAAATCTTGCTATTCATTATTCTGTCAGAAAAAATGGTGATCCCAATGTGACTGATTGTATAAGACATTTAACCACAATAAATAAACCATCGAGAAAATTCATAAGCAGTCATGTTGTTATTTTTTTCATCGAAAACAACCATGAATGAATTTTACTACGATTATGACAATTATTTTCCATGAATAAAACATTTCATGTTTTCAAGGTTATTTTCACTAAAAATGGTTCTTCTAATACATTATAAATTTCTTGATTTTAAATATGTTATTTCTAAATGAAAGTTTATTTTACTCAAGAAATTTTTTGATTACCCTCTAAAAGTATTTTCATCTATATCAATATCCTTTATTTAATATTAGGATTTATTGGGGTAGGATCTAATATTACCACCCACCCTTATAAAATAGATGGAATAAAATCACTTTTACAAGGTAATGTATTGAAATTATATATACTAGTTCTTCTAAAAAACTAGTTATTTATTATTAATGCATGTTGGTTATGTTGTGTTGTCTATTCATATGATGAATACATTGGACATTTTATTTTAGGGATTGGGCCCAATGTTATATGTCCACATTATTTATTGGTATATCATATGAACGAAAACATTTTGGGTATTTTAAATATGACATAACCATTAATATATGATGTCTTGGCATGTGGCCTTGATGGTATGTTTAAGATATCTAGCATTATGAATTCCAATATTATGAAATAATTTATTAATTTCCATGTGATTAGTTGAATTGTTTTGAAATTCATGGAAAAATTTCAAGTCTATGTTATTATTTATATGGATTTTTTTATCATAATTTATTCCTTAAATATTTTTCCGGCCCTATTTATTCTTTGATAGTTTTCACTATAATTAATCCCTCACTGATCATTTAAGTTCACAACATTGTTTTTTTATTTTCACTAGTATTTCAGTGTGTTTACAATTATTCATATAAAGGATATTCTAAAAGGAATGGTAATGTTATAAAAGATAATACTATGATATATTTTACATTTCAAATATAAAATGGAATTCATGCATGTATCTAGTTTTCAAAGAATACTAAGAAATTCAATCCTTCAGGATGTGATCTATGGTATCCTATTATAATATAACAAAGTAAAAACAGACAATTCGTTACTAGATTTAGTTTTTTACATGATTCATCCATTTAGATATGCAGTTGGTCTCAATCATTCTAGGTACAATGTTATTATGCCTAATTCATCTCTATTTTGATTTTTTTGACAACCTCTTATGGTATAATCATTCAAAATATATTATCTTAATAATTTTTGATTACATATAGTTTACTTATAAAATATATATTTTCATTTTAAGTACACTATAAACACTTAATATTTTTTTCTTTAGGAGTTAATTACATTCTTTTTTCAAACATTCTTCAATAAAAATCAATAAAATATTATTATCGTCCGAGTGATTTCACTTTGACAAGCCCCCAAACATATATATGTACATTTTCATGAATCTAGATCTTCGGTATTCATTTTTAAGACTAAGGATCGCATTTCCATTCTTACGGAGAATAAAACTGATGAATATTTGGGTGTATGATTGTTCCATCATTAGAATTTTGTTTTCAGCTAGATTCTTCATACTTAACTCACTATTGTTCCTAACCTGACATAACCAAAGATCTATCCATCTAATATATTATGTTCCAGAAATTTTTCATCCCAATTTGTGTTTTAGAAATATTTTTTCATATATTATAACATTATATAGTCAAATATATCATCAAGGGTCTTTACAAAATTCATCATCAATGTTTTCCATATCATGTATCATCTAACTAAAAAACATAAATCAAGTTCTTTTGCAGATATAGATTATGGAAAAATTCCTTCATCAAAATAAAATTTGCATTCATCAATTGAAATTTAACATATCCCTTCCCTATGATATTAGGAGCATCATCATACTCTAGATTCACTCACCCCATCAATTTTAATACATAATTATTAATTCATCCATTTTCACTAGTGGAGTGGTAAGACGCTCAATACTCAATGATACAAGAATAAATTGGACTTTTGAAACATATAAGTATATTTTTACTATAAATTCAAATTGATACAATGAAAATAATTACTGAATAAGTAATTCATCATGAATTTTCATTCACTATTAGTAATAATTCTTTATGTGACCCATTTTACACTAGTTTCAACATATGGGGATGGTTTTAGTAGATTTTCCTCAACTCATCTCCCCCGACATATCTTAAAATTATCATTGACTTCATCAATTAGGTTAGTTCCATCCAACAACTAAACTAAATTCTATTTTGGAAGGTTTTTGTGTCTCCCTCTTATTAAACTCTTTATTAATAATCATGTTCCATACATCTTCGAATATGAAGGTTTCCTTTCTAGTAAAGTAACGTACTTCTTTACCTTTTCATTCCATGATTCTAGAAATGATTAAAATAATAATATCACCCAGACATAATCTTAATATGTTTCCTTTGAGAGGTGTTTGATCTGGATCAAATTTAAATCATTCACATGATCTACTATATATATTCATTCTTGTAGTCATTTACTAAACATGTTTCTCATTAAAAACAAATTTTTTAGTGTTGTAGACTTCTTATGTTATACCTATCTCTCTCTCGGGATGTTTTTGTGATTAAAAACACTCATTTTCTTATTAAAAATATGATTCAAGTACATGGTTATTTCATTAATTAAGGTATTTGAATTGGGATTAATTAAAAATTTAAGGTATGTTATAGAACATTATGAATTAGGATAATCATTCAAATAAAATTATCGGAATGTATTTTATGTATCGTTAAAGTTTTAATAGTTTTTTGATATCATGGAAGGAATACCATTGTGGTATGGTAGTTAATTGATTGGACATGGTGGTTTTTGGATAGAATCATGAAGTTCTATCTCATCTATGATGATATATAGATTTCCAAACATGTAGGAAGCCCAACGGCCAACCAAGAAAAGATAAATAGCTACTTGGTTAAATAATATAGTGGTAGGTATACTTCATTATGTGCACTTGAAAGGTAGTTTCATCAGGAAACTATATGATAACATTAGGTGGACGACCTATTGATTCATTCTATAAATTTATGAAGAGTGTTAAATGATGGTAACAAATATTTAAGGAGGATCACTAAAGTATAAAACATACCTCAGAATCATCTCTCACCTATGAGGCCTATAAATAGAGACAAAAGGAATAATGAATTGGAATTATAATGATCTCAGATGACACATCATCTATAAATGATTCAATGGTCTATCCATGCTGTTATAAAGAGATATTATCTAAAGTCCTCTCGAGGTCCAATTTAAATTTTTCCATTATTAAAGGATATCTTATCCATTTCCTCTATATATTCTACTCAATTTTTGAATATCTATCATGAAAGATAAAGGATCTATATTGTAATTGATTTGTGTTAATCGATACCTTTTCTAATTCTCACCTACCTTCTACAGTGGTTTTTTGGCTATAAGTTGTGAAAAGAAATGGATGTAGGTGTTTACTATCATTAAAGTAAGGTAGGAGTTTTAATTCTATAAAAAATGGAAAATCAATGGGATAAGGATTTTTAAGTCATAGTTAAAATCAAGGTACTAATATACAAACCTCTAAACATGAGGGTAGAAGACGCATGGTGTCACACTGATCAATTTTCAAACACCTTAATCAAATCACTATATCTCTATATCCCCTTTTATATTCCACATTACATCATCTTTTTTCATCTACATTTTTATTTATTAATTTTGATACACTAATCATTATAATATTAATTCTATTACAATTTTCATTGTTTTTTAATCATATGGAATTTATCATGATCTCATAATTGAATTAATAGATAATATCGGGCTCTATCGTATCATAATATCAATTTAATTATTGTGTGAATTTACCAAAAAATTTCATCATCACTTTATCATTATTTATTTTTAGTTTTCTTGTTTCACTGTAATTTTAAATTTAATTATTTTACTATTTTGTGATTCTCATCACAATTTATTTCTTAAAATTTAATTAATACAATTCACCCCCACCCCTCTTCCAATACTACGGGGAATGTAATTTGGTATTATATCCATATTTGAACGAAGAATTAACCAACTTCATAGTATGATTTAACAGGATGCAATCCTACATATATTTTAACACGATCTTAATGGAAATCCTTCTGGATAAGCACCATTCTTTAATAGTTCAAATTACTCTTGTTGGAAAAATTCACATGCATAACATTATTATTACCATAGGATATCTGGTTTGTAAAATTGTTATGCATGGATACACTCTTATAAAATAATTAGGAAATAATTTGACACCACAATATATTATAGATTCTAAACATAATGTAAAATCATTGAACTTCCTTCCTTATGGTATTAACCAATATGAATTTAATCGTGTATATACATTTAATAATTGTCCATAAGATATAGAAATTAATTGATGATGAATATTAAGGCATGAATGTTATTAAATATAAAAGATTTAATATGATTAGATATGATTTTTAGAAATTTAATTTTTGTGAAAATGAATCTATTACTCATATAATTATTTTTTTAATATTTTCAATGATCTAATGTCTCTTGGTGATTATATTTCTAAAAAAACATTAGTAAAGAAAATTATTTGGGTATTACCAAGCTCTAGGGTACCCATGTTCATGACTACATAAGATTCAGATGACATTAAAATTATGTAACTTTATGAACATATAGCCTCCCCCTTGATATATGTAATTACGATTAATCGTCAATTTCAATTGGATGATAACAATATTAAGGAATACAAAGAATCCAAAAAAAACATTTTCCTTGAATGATATTTTTGGGTAATATTCATCTTAAAGAGAGACCAAAGTTGAAAATGATCCATGAAGTTTAACAAAATAATGAAGATGAAGTAGTTAACTCATGATAGAAATGAAAAAATTCAACTTCATATTTTTGAAGTGACATGCTGAAAATGGATATAATATATTTACATCAAACCAAATTAACCCATTTACATAAAGAAGTTGAATGTGAATAATAATGTAAATAAAACCCTTAAAGAATATATTTGGATATAAGTTATGACTCTATGAACTAAATCTTCACTGCCTAATAATGTTATTCATTTATAAAATTCCATATAGAACATCTCGAGGGGTGTAATGACGTTGCTTATCTTATTTCTTATTCTACCCCATCATATCACTCTTAATAATCGTATTTCTCCTCTAATAAATAAATTAACGGGATAATTTATATGAAGAACCTTTTTTAAAATAGAAATAACGTATAAATAAGTAAAATCAATTTAATAATATAGAAGATAAATTTTTTAATTAAAATTATCTTCTTTTTATATAAAAAGATGATTTGGTTCAAAAATTAAAATATCCAAAAAAAATTGTTCATTTAGAACCCCAAATTATTGAGATCAAAAACAATATTTATCAATTGAACTAATGTTAAAACATTCTAAATAATTATTTGGTCCCTCAATGTTATACCAAAGGATAATTTAGAATTGGTTTTTAAAAATAATATTATTCTAAAAAAGCATATTTATGAATGGATACTCCTAAATAAATTGAAAATACATCTAGAAATTTCGGAGTATTATTTAAGAGTTTGATTAAAAAAACTTAAAATATATGAAACTTTAATATTTTCATAATTCATCCCACATTTCATCTGAAAACAAATACCATACAATTTTGGGTAATTAAACCCTTAATAAATAATACTTATAGACAAACAATTTATATAGGCACCAAAAAGAAATTGAAATTTATTTTTTTAGGACATTACCACTATGAATCATCATTATATCAAGTGGTGGATAATTAATAAATGAGTAAATCAATTATATTGTGTTTTGAGAAAGATCCACCAATAGCTAAATGTTTTTCATTTATTTTTTATAGTTTTAAATTTTTTTCAAAATCAATATCTATATTATGATTAGGATTTTCAAGAAAATATCATATTATATTTTAGGAGTAATATAACAATGTTATATTTCATATTCCTCATTTTAAATTTTTCTTATGATAATTTAATTTATTATAATATCTATTTTCTTATCATGTACTTAAAATGTCATATTCCTTAGAGAGACTCAAAAATCATACTTTTTGATGTTTCTTTCCAAAAAAGTCATGACTCCATTATTTAATTTTTGTAATGTAGGTGTTCATCATTTTCTAAAAAAATAATCAATTTCTTAATATTTTCAAATTTTTGTTGTTGTATATTTTATTTTCCGTCTTCACTCATTTTTAAAATCATTTTTCAATCATTTTGATTGAATTTTTTACTAATTATAATTTAATATAAATGGTAGATTTATATATTGTTATTTCATTTTACATTCTTGTTTAATTAATTTATTTTCTTATTACTCTAGCTCTCTTTTATTGATTAGTCTCATATTCTTTATTAATTTCACCGATTAAATAGAATTGTTATTTCTTAATGCTTAGTCAGATCAACTACTTTATGGTGAAAAAGTAATTCTTGATTTCAAATTCACAAAAATATTATTTCTAAATTATGAAGAAATGTGATGATCTACATGGGGATAGGTTTTTTTCCACTTTAATGATTATTTATCTATTGATCCTAAATTCTATATCTTGTATCTCTCTCTCTCTCATATCAATGTATTCTTATTCCATAAATGTTGAAAAGTATTGACGGATTAATTTTTAAAAAATAATATAATCTGAAAGGGGTTGAAATGACTGATATATATATATATTGAGATGGTATTACACGCCACTATTGTTTTACCATATGAAAAAGTTTCATATTATTATAGTCTTATTATTTTCATTCCAAGATTTTATTTTGATAATCCTAAAGCTGGATAAATTTTTTTAAAGGGAGAAGTTTGAGTTTTTGGAGAGTTTACCATATTTTTGGAGAAACTGATTTCACTATTTTACAAAAGGGTGTTTTTAATATTTAATAATCTTATATAAATTTCTAGATAAAATTTTTTATATTATTTTATGTACCATGAATATATTTATACATGTTTTAATATTTATTTAAACTTAAAATATCATTCTATGTATGGTGTTTGTGATCATAAAAATGGATATATTGTTTCAACTCTCTCTTTTATGGTGTTTTCATGGTAAACAACACCCAATTTTGTATCTAATTATTTAATTTTATTTGATGTAAAATTTCATTATAATGAACTTTTTATTTAACTTAATGGAATAAAGGAAGGAACCATAATAAACCTTCTGGACCATGTCCGAAATTTATTTGAAACAATTATAAAATCATTGAGGTATCCCTATATACATAATAGAATAATTTAAACTATGCAAGGAAGATCATGATGGGATGAAATGAGTTTTATATCTCATTGAGTTGACTATAGAGTATTAGAAATCACTTTGTATCCAATGTAGAGCCATAGGTTAACCGATAGTGGTTGACAAATTTCCTATAAATAAGAAATTAAATCTGTAAACTGGTGGAGGAGCACCAACTTCCCAATGAAAGTAGATAGTGTTAGGTATCCATCATCTTGTGTGGTAGCTAATCAGTGTAATTCTGTATTTTGTAAGTGGATTCATACAAAATTCATTTTAAGAGTATTAAATGATGATGAAAACCCATGACCAAGCTCATTAATGTATTGTATTTACTATAGAATTTCATATATCCTATGAATCCTATACTAAGGGAGGATTGGATTTGAATAAAGAATATCTATAATGAATTTTTCCTATGAAAATTCCATGATCCATCCATTAAATTACAAAGATATCTTCCCCACAGTTCCCTCTATATCTAATTTTCATTTTTCCATTCACAAATACCCACTTCTCTATTTCTTCTTTATCTTTATACATAATTTTTATACATCCATATAGAGATATAGTATAGTTGTATTGAAATTTATTTTTTGTCAATAAATATATTTCTCTTTTTTCTCACATGCCTTATATTTTTGGATTCAGTTCTATAAATGATGAAAAGTGTGGGATAAAGTTGTTTACTACTATTTCATTAATAGAGGTAGGTTTATTTCTAAAACCATATAAAAATAATGAGGTATATGTTTCTATATCACTATTAAAATCAATGTAGTAATATAAAACCGTAATAAAATTAGGGTAGGATACATGTGGTCTCACACAATGTTATTTCCAAACTACTTTATCATGTATTTATCTCTCTCCTTTTACTTTCCACTTTGTATTTTCATTTTCCATTTATACACAAAATTATATATTTTTATACATAAATGATTATAATATCAATTTTCTTACATTATTAATTATATTATTTGAATAACATTGAATTTATCAGTATCTCTAAATTGATTTAATTAAAAAAAATTCAGTCACTCTTATCAAAATCACAAATTAATTACTAACCTAATTTTTCAATTGAATATCATAAAAACTTTATCCTTCATTATTTATAATACTCATACTATACATATACTCTCTATTCTTATTATTTTTTTATTTTTTGATTTCCATAACCATTTATTGTTTTAATTTTATAATAGATAGTCACCCCCATCAAGAAATACTAATCATCCAAAAATTTCATATATATCAAATATGGATGACATCGACCCAATTATCATCTTCTAATATTTGATATTTCGAGCCATACTCGAGGATAATTTTATCCAAAATACGCCTAAAACATTTTTGTCATACCATTCTCATTCAGTTTTATCCATTTTCTATGGATTCCAATTTTCTAGTGTAATTTCCAGATATTTCTAGATGAAAAACTCCTCCAACCACATCCTCTAATAACTAAAACACTCCCCAAATAATTGTTAGATCAATATCCTTATATATTATGAAATCATTCATTTTTGATAAAACAATTATTAAAAAATAAAAAAACACCCAAGCAAGATGAGAAGGTTAACTTAGTTTTTTATGAAAAACCACAAATCCTCTATGATAAAAAATCATCTTGTGTCATTGATACCAGTTGTTGAGAATACAACAGAAAACATCAAAAACTATAATTTGAGCCACCAAATGGCCACAAATATGTTTTTATGAACCACTATAAATGGATCCATTAAATTCCAATATACTATAACTATGAAGGTGAAGGTTCCCCCGATTCATTATATAGACATTTACTTACTCAAAAAGGTTAATTCCAAATCATGAACATATAAATATATAAATTTTAAACCGAAATAAAAGCTTTTAAAAGGATATAATAATGTTTCTAAATTGTTTATAATGATCTTTTATTTCGACAAAGCGAAGTAAAAAAATATTTATATAGATAAAATAAAAAAACTTTTTCTGTCACAAAGCATCCACATAAATCAGCAACATGTATCATATCTTTACAACTGATTAAATTATCCCCATCCCCTTTTATTGACAGTCTCAATGTATCATCCAGTAAAATTGTATCTCTACATTTTTTGTGCCTAATATATTTCATTTTATAACTACCAACTCCATGTATCTTCCCCCATTTTATCTATCTATCATTAGTAAAGAAACAATATTCCAAATAACTCACTCTTCGGTAAATCAAAACATGAATTAATTTATTCGAATTATAATAATTTCAATATTTTTATTAGAGAAACACTTGATGAACCACTCAGTGGTTCTTACTACTATACTAATAATTCATTAAAAGTTTATAAACATCTAACCACTGCACTAGTATCCACTTAATCATGACATTTCAAAACTAATAAAAAAAGGGTTATTTGTATTTTATACTTCCAGTAAACATAGTCTATCACTTGAATAGTTTTAACCATCAAAATATTTAATCCCTAAATATTAAATAATGTGAAATAGTTGAGACTCTAGTATTTAAATAAATTGAAATTAGACAACATGGAAAACTACTCACATCTTCGAAAAGGTTAGGATGTTATGAAACAATAATTATTTTTAGAAAAATTAAATTTCAAGTATACATAGTATTCATAAATTTGAGGGAGAATAAAAATTGAATAATCTTATATATTATTGAGTTGATAAATAAAATGTGAGAGAGAAAAGAGACAACATTATTAGGGATTAACTTATTCACTAAATAGTGTAATAAGACCGAATTTTCTAGAATAAGATCATACATTTTGATTTTAAAACATCTTTTAATTTATAGAAGATATTATTTAAACGAAATGACACTATTGAAAGGAATGAGAATGTATAAATAACCATTTGAGAGATAGACAAGCTATCGATAGCTAAATATTAAATATTTGGACTATTATGATATAAATCCAAGGGTTAAATATTATAAAATCATATTTTATATACACTAATATTTAATACTAAGTGAAAATTTAATTCATAGACTGGTCTTGAACAACAAAAAGAGTATATTCACACATTAGTGTCAAAACATGTAAGAATATTTTCTATTATGATTCCTTTAAATTCTTTTGGTATGAGTTGTAATTGTGTTTTTCAACACCCATTCCACCCAAATATTATATATTAATGAATAAAAAATGTTATAAATAATAAAATATAATGTAATTCCATAAAATGTTTTTATACTGATTAACCCCCACAATTCAGTGTAATCATAAGATCCACTTGAAAATATAAATTCATTATAGAATAAGATTAATGAATGAAAATTATTAAATTGGACTAATTTCCTAGTAATACTTATACATCAAGAATAAAAATATTATTTGTTAAAGAATACCATTCTTATAAATCCTACTATTGATTTTATTCACCCAATTAATATATATGATTATATGTTGAACAAAATGATTCACATAAAGTTGTAAGGGAATTAAATAAAATATGACCAAAGGTATTTTAGTCTCTGATCAAATATTCAATAAAATTGGATGTGTTAAATACATTTTGATAATTGATTTTTAAATTAATTATTATTCAAGTTTTTTAATGCATTCTGAAATAATCTATGTAATTTATCTGATATTATGTAGGATTTCCAGAAATGTTTACCATTTTTATCAAAGTGATGAGGAAAGATGAAATGGGTTTGGGATGTCAAAATTATAAAACTATATTTACAATAAAAGTTGGTAAAATTTCAAACTAAAAGAAGAAAATTTAGTTGGATATTCCAAAAATTGTTCTTTGAGTATTTAATCATGGTTATTAAAACATAAAGGAAATGTTGTAAAGGAAATAACATTTTTCAATATGATGGGATTTTAATGGATACATGAAGGGGTTTTGGATACCTAATGAATATTCTATGAATCAAATTATTGTAAGATAAATAAATTATTTTATTTTTATGACTATATGATACCAAATGTATATTTTATGAATGCAGTAAGTGGATAGGAGTTCAAAATCTAGTAAAATGGAGCCTTTAGATTGCAATGAAATTATTAAATAAATAGTTCTAGAACCTACCAGTGTCAGGATACACAATGAATGTTGGTAGGATGGGGTATTAAAAACATTCATCACTATAGTGAAGAAGCATCTTTGTGTCTTGTGATCTGAGCCCCGGTAGAGGGATGATCATCTTGAGTGAGTTAATTGAGGATAAAAATTATGTATATGAGTTCATCATTAGGATTATATTTCCATTAATATATCCCATATTGTGAGTGGCCATTTCATGAAGGATCCTATCTCTAACCCCTATATATCATCCACACATTCTTTTAGATTATTTGAATATATCGATCATCAAATTTTTGGTGCTATTGCAGATTCTGATGATTCCTTTTACGTCGTGACGATCACCTCGATTTTTTTCCTTAAATATGAAAATGTGATCGTTGAATGTTCCCTCAAACATATCCTGCATATCTCCAGGATACTATAGGATTGAATATCTCTCAATATATTTGAATTAATTGTCTTCCTGAAATGTTCTCCTCCTAACTTTTGTATTGGATGTCAAAAAATAACCGGATAGGGTTCCCTTGACCTAGTATGTTTAATGTCTACTAAATAATAAATTAATTAATTGTTATGAAAAAATAACTACCTTATAAATATTATTTATATTTTATCATAGATTAATATATATATTAAAATATTTTTTGTGATAAATTTGATTCATTAAGTTGAATCTTAATTCCCAATTATATTAAATGATCTATAAACATTAAAATAATATTTGTTCATATAATAATATTTCGTGTCTTCACATAATAAATTTTTAATAAATTTAATAAATAGATTCAAGAAAATTATTTTCTACATGAATGATAAAGAATTTATTTTTTCATCAGTTAATCGATTACATTTGGAAAATTCATGGACCCCTTGGTTGGCCCCACCATATCTTATACACTAATTCTCCATAAATAGGAAGACTCTTCAATAAACTATTGTTTGTGAACCTCTAGGACCTTTTCATGGGAGTTTTTAATACTATTCAAATACTAATATTGGAGTCTATCATCCCTTCTAGGCCCCTCAAGAGACAAGGAATAGTCATAACAATGAAAATAATATCACGAATTCAAATTATGTAATATAATCTCTTTGTATCTCAATATCTCTAAAAGAATGATGCACTCATGTTTCAGTATCCATTATTTCTCTATTATTTTTTATCTAATGTAATGGAATTACCATTTACTACCATGGACAAGGATTTATGAAGGCATTACTATCCCAATCAACTAGTCCTGAGATATAACATCCATGATCGAAAGTGACATAACATATCATCATCACAAAAAATAATTGAATACAACCATTGTTGAACACCAAACAAGTTATCTCATGATAAATTCAATATTAGGGTTTCTTTATTCAATAAAAAAACATGATAAAATAGAACATATTAATAATTATCTCATGTTAGGAGACCAATACAATTGTTTGTAGATAGAAACCACCAATGACCCTAGACACATGTATTATTGTTATTGGTGGTTTTGTCCACAAAGTATCATCTATTCATGATCCCCAAGTAAAACCATCATGATATTAATTCTCAATGATTATGAGACCCCAGAACCTGACGGGTAAACATATTCCATGTCTTGGTAGTATGATATATCTGGACCATAGGACATAACATTATGATTATTATCATTGTATCTCTGGTTTCTCATTTTATACGAGGAACTGCTAAAAAAATTTGATATGACATGTGTCCTAAAGAAATTACAAGAAATATAGTGGTCACAGAATTATCAACTCAAGTACATTAATATAAACACATGTATATATATCAAATTGTATACATGTAATTGTAATCAATGTATATATAGTAGTTGGGACAAGTGAATTCAGGTTCAACACTTGCACTTATACTCTATTCAACTACTAAAAGACCTCAATATATTATCTCTCACATGAGAATCATGATTCATTTGTTATATATATATAGTCAAGGGGTATTCCATGTTATCCTCCATAGATACTCTCCAAAATATGACTTAATCTCTCTATGTAAACTCCATCAAGATATGAATCCTCTGATGAATATTATTTTTTCTCTATTATGACCTAGGCTCCATGGAAAGAACCACTACTAAAGTATTATCAAAATAAACTAGAATAGGGTATGCACTATTAGGAAGATCACAAATGTCCAAGATAAATTGGCATATTTATACTACCTCCTTTTCTACATTGTATGATGTTATATACTTGGATTCTACAATAAAATTGGTGAACTCATGTTTCTTTGAGATTATCTTCATCACTGCACTACCATTCATGAAACATACTTAGCCAAACTCTGATTTGGCAGCATCATTGTCAATCTAGAAACAAAAAATAGTCTATCCTCTCACTATTAGATCCTCATCACTTCCATACACTAGGAACACAGCCTTTTTCAGAAATAATTTACATAGTATTTTGTATAGATACCCAATGATTATATCGTATATTATCTTGATATCTACCCTCCATGCATAAATAAAAAGTAATATTAAACATAGTACATATAATTTCATACATGACATCCCTCACTGTAGAGACATAAGGGATTCTACTCATTATTTCAATCTCCTCATTTTTCTTTATGAAAATTTTCATTGAGATATTGATACCATGATACATATGAATAACCCTCTCTTGGATTTTTATATAATATAAATTTTAGGTTCCTTCTAAATATACATTCTTTGGCTTGGTCCAAGTAGGATATGAGATTTATCTCGACAGATCTTTATCTCAAGAATGTAGCCTGATTCACCTATGTATTCATTGAGAAAAATTTATTTAACAAGGTATTAACTGACTGTAAGACTTTCAATTTATTTCCCATAATTACAATGACATGAACATATAATATAAGTAAAATGAGGGAATTCCCATTAACATTATTATAGAAAGATGGACCACATTCATTCTTGAAAAAACCGAATTCTCTTCTAGAATCATCTAAACAAATATTCCAGGATCATGAATCCTTCTTCAACCCATAAATGGATCTCCAAAACATGAAAACGTTATTGGAATTATTTGACTAAAAAACTATTTTGGTTGTGTCATATAGATGTCTTCAATGAATATACCATTTAGAAAATAATTCTTCACATCAATTTTACAAATCTCATATCCATGGAAGGATACTTTTATGATTATTATTATAATGGATTTAAGAATTTCTACTAATGATAAGGTTTCTTCATACTCTACGCCTTAGCTTTTATGGAAACCCTTCATTACCAGTCATTATTTATAGGTATTGACCATACAAAGAATATCCATGCTTTTATTGAATACCCATTTGAACTAAATGGGTTTAACACTAGTTTGAGAGTGTACCATATTCAAAAATTTATTTTGGTACAAGGAATCCATCTATGAATTCATGGAATCATTCTTTATAGTACCATAATTTCCTTTTATTACATCCATGAAGGTTATATGTTTATAATTCTCTAGGATTGATATTTCACCAAACATATTAACAACAAAACATTAACACTCTGGTTCTCTTCTATAAAGAGTTGAATTATTTAGACCTTTTGTATAGATAACTTATTCATCTTGCACTTCATCTTTTGGAGATTGTTCCAATACAAAAACTTGTACATCTATATAATTAACATAATTGAACTGAGTATTTTTCCCTCTATATATATTCAAAAAAATACCATTCTCAATATATAGAATATCTTACCAAAATCACATTTTTATCTAATTGTTTATATAGGTAATATCCTTAATATTCATTATAATGACCTATAAAAATGAACTTCATTCTTTGGGATTCCATTTTTTCACTAGGTATATTCTTATAAAAACATACATCCTCATACATGAATGAGTGACATAATGGGTTTATTTTTCATATAATAAATCGTATTGTATCACATATATATTATTAATTATTAGTTAGTTAGGAATTTATATCAATGTCTACAAGGTGTATCCCTCATAGGATAATGGAATATTTTCCTAACTCATCATTGATTTGACCATATTGATTAAGGTCATATTACATCTTTCACAGTCACTATTCCACTGTGTTGTATTAGGAGGAGTGAGTTGTGATACTATTCTAGATTTCATCAAGTGATCAGTAATATCATGGTTAAGATAATCTCCACATCGATCTGAGTGAAGTGGATTAATAATCTTACCAAGATTTTATTGTAATTCACACTGACATTTCTAACACCTAAATTGAATTCAACGAGTACTTCATTATGTATATATATCCATACCTAATATAGTCATCAGTAATATAATGAAGTATAAAAAATCACTCTTGGAATCTACTATAATTGGACCACATATATCTATATGAATTAATTCTAGTAATTCAATGTATATTTCTCCCTTCTCATAGAGGGGTTCTTTGGTCATTTCCTATTATAAACTATCAGGACATTTATCCGGGGGATTTAACATAGTTGATTCTAAAATGATTTATTGGTGTAATTTCATTAATAGATTTTAATTAACATTACCATGATTTATGTTCCATTTGTTGGTGTTATATGAATCATACTCTCTATATTATTCATTTAATTCCATTATAGGGTTCTCATGTCCAAGTTTATATAATATACTGTTAAGATACACCATACCATAACACATGTTATCCTTATAAGGGAAACATCATTTATCATAAAAAATGAAATAAAATACAATTGTATCTATACCTGATAGTGAGATTTTTATTTTTTTGTTACTAAAGGTATATAATAATAATAAGTAAATAAAAAAATAATACCACTATGAAAATTTAGGTTATAATATCCCATCAACATGGCTTCTAGACTCACACCATTTTCAACCCAATGGTCCACATAACCTTTTGAATTATTCATGATGATACATTTTTCATATATATGAATACAAATGTGTGAGCCACAAGATATATTAAAAACCTAACATGTAGGTTACAAATGATTTTATTTAGTGATAAAAATACATATAGAGGAATTGTCACCTTGATTCTCTTCTACTCTATGTGATTCTTCATAGAATGGCCTTTCATTCCACATGAAAATCAGATAGCCTCATACTCATTTCCCACTCTCTATATCTTTGGATTCTTGGAAGGATGGTGCATCATTATATTTGGATACGTTTTAACCTTACCCTTTCGCTTACTCATCTTATTCACCAACATAAATCTAGAGTTTTTTATTTTTTATATCTTTATCTTCTTGGAAATCTAAATAAAAAATATTCAGAAGTGTATTTATGATGATAAATGTGTTTTAATTAATAATAAATGTTTGAATTCATGGTTCTAATGAGGAATGAATATGATAGATCACTAGTTCATAGTTTATCTTGATCTCAAGGTATTAAATTCTCTCAATGTACTTGATCATCTTGAGTACATGACTTCTTACTTGATTTCCTTTTACTAGGATACACCTATATAGTGCACTGGATATCTCATACATTTTTTCCCACAGTGTCTCCTGATTAAATTCTTATTGATGAGTTAATAACATGTAATCACCTTCATCCTCATGCATTTTATGAAACTGACTCGAAATATAAGAAAATGTGATACATTGTACATCTAGTGAATCATCGATATAATTTTACCATTTATTTTTATCAGTCTAAATTTCTCTTTGAGGATCCTTAGTAGGAAGTGAGTACTCCATGTCAATAATTTAAAGTAGCACAGAATTTATATAAATTTAATGAATTATTTAAATTCAAAAAAATTATTCTCATTCAGTCCTGGAATGTATTAAACATTTATTTCTAAAATCGTTTTCAAAATACAAAATCATGTAAATTTTAACACATATGAAATATATGTTTTGTATATTTTTAATATTTGAAAACCAAAAAATAACCTGCATCAAAAATTTAGATGGCCATAACGGGGTCATACAATATTGGATCGACGAGTGATATTTTTTTGTTGGGACCTATTTAAATCCATCTATATAAATATAATGAAATATAATTGTTCTTTTCACATAAATCCCCTTTTTCCCTTTGATTCAAATCACTACTACTATAGTGCACAACATAAGATGGTGGGTTGGGGTTTTAAAAACATTCATTACTAGGGTGATGAAAATGCATCATCTGTAGTGATCTAATCCCAAATAGAGGTCTCAGGATCTCACATGAATTTATTGATCACAAAAATTAAGCATACACATTCCTCATTTGGATGAATTTCATGACTATCTATCACAAAAATGTAGTAGTAGTTTCTCAATGGATTTGGACTCAAACCCCTCCACATCATCCCCACATGATTTAAGAGTTTATATGTACAATGATTGATGAAGTATGGGTGCTATCTTGATGTATGGAATATTCATTCGATGTCGCGATGATCACCATGATCTCATACCTCCAATCTACAAATTTATTCATAAATCCTTCACCCAGATAGATCATTTATGTCTCTTGTATGAGAGAGAAAAGAGTATCTCTCAATCCATTGGAATTAAAAGTTTTCTATAATGAGAACCTCCCCACTAAAAGTTTACATATTTAAAAAATACCTCGATAGGGTTCCATGGACACCGTATATTTAATATCCACCAAATAAAAAATACACTAATAGTAATGATGGACTAAATAAGTCATAAATATCATTTATATTTTATCAAATACTAGTAATATATAATGAAATATATTACCGGACAAATTTGAGTCATTAAATCAACACGTAATTCTTGCTAAAATTAAATGAACCTTGATTAGTAAAATAATATTCATTTGTATAAAATAATTCCATGTATTCACTTAATACCTTCCGAATACTTTTAATAAATAAATTCATTCCTATTAATTTATACTCAAAGAATAATGAATTTATTTTTTGTTTGTGATAGATAAAACAAGGAAAACTCTTAGACCCCATTATGGGTCCCACCATGTAAGAACCCGGTTCTTATTTTTGAGGTATGGGTGTCTTCTTTTCTCTTTTCCTTAAGTGTTTTTGAGAAATAATGAAAATGGGGGAAAATCCCAAATTTTGGGACTACACGCCGTGTACTTTTCCACACACCGTGTACTTTGGCCCTGTGGGATGAGTACACAGGGTGTGTATCCATGCTGGCAATGAAAGGTGTAAAAACTGACTACACGCCATGTAGAGGGTATTTATACGCAGTATAGTCAGTCGGCATGAAAATAGTAAGGAGGTGGAAGCTGCCGCTAGATGGGCATCAATACACACCGTGTAATCATGTATTACATGTCGTGTACTCATGTCGACTGACAAACAATGCCACGCTGGTGAGAAGACACCAGAATAATAGTTAAAAAATGGAAAGTACACACCATGTACTTAAGTAGTACACGCCGTGTAGTTTGTTTTTTTGCATAAAAGGGGCAGTAGCCTCCCCAGTTCACAAGGAAGGCTTAGAACTAGAGGGGGAGTCGGGAGAGATGGCCGGACCTTTGGAGATCCCCCGATTGAGTACATGGAATCTGTTTTTTTCTTTGTCGATCTCTCTAGAACCACGCGGGTGAGTTCTTCCTCCTCGCGTAGTTCTTTCCAATTCTTCCTCTAAGATAAGTTATTTTAGTTTTAACGATGTTTTATTTTATGTCAGATCTATATCGTTCTTGGAAGATTCAAGGATCGTCATTCACCTATATCGTTCATGGGAATTTAAGGTAGGTGGCTTGGTTTTTAAATTCAAACTGTTGTGCATTTTTGTTTACCGTTATGCTATGAACCCATGTCAAGGCATCATGTGGATGAGGCCATAGCAGTTTTGAATACCTAGAACTGTAAAGGTAATTAAATTTGATAATAAACTATTGTTTGGATCACTTCGTGGATCCTGGACCACCCCTGGGGTGCGTTCCTCTGTTTATCCATTTAGCCAGGATACTCAAGAGTATTCCATGATTAACTTATGCATTACTTTTGACTTGAGAGGAATTGTAAATAATTGCATGTTTAAATGTTGGGCATGGCCTGGATATTTTCTAGCAAGAGGGTTTGGTTACATTATATCCTGAGGGCATGGTTACATTATGTCCTTAGGGCGTGGTTACATTATAGCCTGAGGGTGTGGATATTTTATATCCTAAGGGCATGGATATTTTATAGCGTAAGGGCATGATTACTTTATATGCTTGAGGGCATGGTTACTATATTGGATTGAGGGCATGGTTATATTATATTAGCATGAGGGCATGGTTCTAATGAGCATATAAACTATTTAAATTGAAAGGATGAATGAATAAAAAAATGGCAATATAACTGGTAAAGTTAGTTACTTTTGAGTATTCAATAGTTTATTGCATTATATTACTGCACACTGTTGTTTAATATTTTCACACAGTTGGGAACGAGCCTTTGGTGGGTGCCTACTATGATTTATTTCTCACAACTTGTTTGGGTCATGTCTTCGGCCCAAGAAGATTACGTTTCTGTAGGTGTGGATAAGGGAAAGGGTCCGTATACAGGTACATGATTGTTGGTGATGAGTAGGGGAGCATTGGACCAATCATAGGCTTCCGATGATGCCGGATGATTTGTTTTTTTCTGTTATACCTGCACTTTCTATTGTGTCTTATTGTACTACTGTGTATCATGTTCTATCTATTTTTGTATAACTTGATACATGTTGCATCATTATCTATATAACCGTTGGTTATATTTTACTGCAGTTGTTTATTAAAAATGTGTATCATTTATTGCTTCTGTTGTTGTTGTATGTTTTATTTAGTATTCCACTGCGCTAAACTTTGAAAAACGAGGGCATAGTTTAGCCACTATTAGACCTGGTCCCTCGCTGCTAGTCGGTAGCCTCTGGAGTTTGGGGAAATGCGCTTGTGGTCATGTGACCAACCGGGTTCAGGTTACCCGTTGAGTGGCACCCGAATCTGGGATGTTACAGAGTGGTATCAGAGGGCAGGTTCTTTTCTTTAACATATTTCTTTGATCCTTAGTCAGGGATAGGACCAAAATGGTAGTTGGTAATAAGTTGTGCCAGGGATTAGCTAACCCATATACAGGGAAAATCCAATCTACCTCAAAATTTTTAAGTATTCTAATTTTGAAAATTTTACAGTTGATTTGATTTTCACTGTTGGGTGACACAGTTGTTGTGTGTTGTTATGTTTTTATACTGGGTTCTACTTAGTTGCAACCTGATGAGATGAGGGTATGCTATTGCATGCATCATTTAAGCACATGCTAGAAATCACATTCCATGCATGGTTTTATTCCATGTAGGCGCATTAGAAATTGCATGCTATTGTGATAGTCGTAGTGCTAGAAAAGCATGCTGTTGTGATAGTTACTTTGATAAATATCTATTATGTGATAGGGTATGTTTTTATGAGGCCTTGATTGAATGAATTCCAAACTTGTTTTAATGGGGAGTATGGGCCCTCATTGACCAGAATTTGGTGGATAATTGGATGTTTACCACATTTATAAGACATATAAGAAGCCATGTTTTGATTCACGGGGAGTATCGGCCCTCACAGATCAAAATTTGGCACTTAGGTGTTGTTTTTTAGTATTTTCTGGGGTCCGGAGTAGTTTCAGAGGCCTATTTTCCGGAAAACCCAGGATACACACTGTGTAGTTCCTTAGACACACGCTGTGTGTTCTTCTATTTTGGAAGAAAAGAAAACTTTTTTAGGAGCACGTCGTGTACCCTCCGTACACACCATGTAGATTCTTCCTGTGTCATAGACCATGTGGGTAGGGACACGGGGAAGGGAGCTTCATGGGGCTAACACTTCGTGTACCTGATGTACATGCCATGTAGTGTTGACCGAGAGTCCGGCCGTGTATCAAACAACACGGGTCGGCGGAATATTTTTGTACACATCGTGTCAATGATGAACACTCTCTGTAGTCTGACATGGGGACTTGGCCGTGTAACAATCAAACATGGATTGGTGTTACCTATTCTTTAACATGCCGTGTACCCATGGGACACGCCATGTAGTTTTGACCGATGACAGACTGTGTGGAACTGACCGTGTGGCTGGGAAAATGGGGTGGTGTACACGTCATGTTTGGGTGTAACACGCCATGTAGTTTTAGACGAGTAGTCGGCCATTTCACAAATGACTCCGGCAGTTGTAATGTTACACCATACACACCGTGTAGTTAATATACATTCCGTGTTGTTTTGTTCAACGGGAGTTGTGTGGCTTAGACATGTAGAAGGGCTCGAGAAGGGGAAGAGAATTCAGGTACACGCCGTGTAGTCAGTATACACACCTTCTAGTCTTGTTGTGAAATCTTTAATTCCTTCCTCCTCTTGTTCCCCTTTAGTCCCTTCGTTCTCATACTATGATAATCTTGATCTAAGGTGTGCATTTGACCTTGTAGAGTCATGTCGCCGAGACGAGCACCAGTTGTTCACCAGGAGAGCGGAAACGATTATACTCTAGAGATAGTAGGCCATGGGCTACCAGTGTTTCCTATAGTAAATCCAGATGTGGAAAAAGCTGTTATACTAGACACAGGAGCGGAGGTGTAGTTCCGTGAAGGCTTTGTGCAGTTAATGCAGATCTTTCAAGGAGCACCGCCGGCTGCCACATCTATAGATGAGCTGACTTGTATATTCGAGTAGCAGAATCCGCCTACATTTTCTAGGGATGGCGGACCACAGGCTACGGAGTCTTGTATGGAGTCTATGAAGACTATTTCGGAGCATCTGTAGAGGCCTCCAGGGTGTTGGGTCAAGCTCACGACTTATATGCTACGTGATTCCGCCAAGAGGAGGGGGGATCATACCACTCAGACAGGGATACAGAGAGACATGGCATGTGAATATTTTCAGATAGCTTTCTATGACATCTTATTCCCAGAGACGCTGAGGGTAGATAGAGCTTGAGAGTTCATTAATTTTCAGCAGGGCACTATATCGGTGATGGACTATTCTGCTCGTTTCACCGAGCTTCAGCGTTTTGCACCCGTTTTGGTGGGTGATGAGATGTTGAGGGCCATACGCTTCGACAATGGTCTTCGTTATGACATTCGAGCACTGGTGAATGTTTTCAGGCTGCCTATAATACATGATATTGTGAACCAGTAACTGATTATAGAGAGGAACCTTCGGTAAGCTAGTAGTACATGCCAGGGCAGTTCAGCACCAGTTTCTGGTAATAATTATGCCGGTAAGAGGAAGCGACAGATGATTTTCTATCAGGGTGGAAGTACTAGACATAAAATTACTTTAGGTGTCGCGGTCATGTGCTACCGGTGTGGTAAATAAGGGAACAAGAGACCGTAGTTTCCATATTACCAAGTTGATGCCCGAGCTTGCGGCAAGATTGGTCATCTGCAATACTTTTGCAGGACTTTTATACTAGTGGCTAGTGAGAGGGGATCTATGCAGACTCCGCGTGTGGGAGCAAGACCAGAAGCTTCTTACCAGTCGGGGAACTGGGATACATCAGGAAGTATAGGTAGAGGTGGTGGTTGTGGCCATGGTAGCCAGACAGCAGGATCTCAAAGGCAGCAGGGCAGGACAGTTCATGGTAACCAGGATGTGTTGCAAGGCCGTGGCAATGGCCAAGCATATGCAATGCAACATACCCAACATAAGAAGGATCCCCGACCATCTACTTTCAGAGGTATGATTCTAGTAGCTTCTGTCTTATCTTCTGTACTTTTTGATATGGGTGCTACACATAGTTTCATATCTGTGCCCGTTGTGGAGAGCCTTGGGCTCTGTGTTTCTTCTTCTTCTGCTGCTATGAGGTTTGCCACTCTGTTGGGGGCTAGAATGGGTGGTGTGCATCAGTTCAAGGAGTACCCCCTTGAAGTTGGAGGGTGTCACTTTCTTTGGTACCTCTATGTCTTAGAGATGACAAGCTATGATGTCATTATTGGAATGGACTGTATGGTTCCCTTTCAATCCTTTGTAGATTTCTGTCCTCGTAGGGTGAGTTTCACGTCACCAGAGGGCAGAGAGTTTCTATACAAGGGAAAATGGGATGTTTAGGTTAGTCGAGTTGGACCAGAGCAATGTGGGTGGGGTGGAGTCATAGCCCAGATTGTGAGTTTATATCTGGATGATCGGGGGACTTGTTATGAGGAAATCCCTCAAGTGGTTTATTGTTTTGGGGATGTCTTCTAGGACGACTTTCCGGGTCTACCTCCGGAGCATGAGGTGTATTTCTCTATTCAGCTAGTTCTAGGAGTAGCACAGGTGTCCATCCCTCCTTATAGGATAGCTACACCAGAGTTGCTGGAGATCTAGAGGCAGTTAGAGGAGTTACAGTCAAAGGGTTTTATCTGACCCAATACTTCTCCTTGAGGTTTACCGGTCCTCTTTGCGAAGAAGGCATATGGTACCCTCAGACTCTCTGTGGATTATCAGAAGTTGAACTAGTAGATGGTCAAGAACTGATATCCCTTTCTGAGGATTGATGACTTATTTGATCAACTTTGTGGAGAACAAGTGTTCTCGATGATTGACTTGAGATCCAGATATCATTAGTTACGTGTTAGAACATCTGATATACCTCTCACAGCCTTCAAGAGTAGGTATGGTCTATAAGAGTACTTGGTTATGCCGTTCAGACTCATGAATGTGCCACCAGTTTTCATGGCACTGATGAATCATGTGTTCCATCCTTATTTAGATTCTTTCACGGTAGTATTTGAGGATGATATCTTGGTGTAATCTCACAATCGACATGACAATGCCACATATCTTGAAATCATATTGAGTACACTAAGAGAGCATAAGTTATATGATAAGATCCCAAAGTGCCACTTTTGGATGGACCAGATTCACTAACTGGGTCATATCATCTCCGAGGCAGGAGTTGCAGTAGACCCAGAGAAGGTGGGAGCAGTAGTTTCCCCGGAGCAGCCTAAGAACGTGTTTGATATACAGAGTTGTAGGGGGCTGGATGGTTACTATATATGATTCATATATGACTTATCCCACATAGCAGCACAGTTGATTGGTCTGACTAAGAAGGGTGTGAAGTTCATTTGGTTGGAATCATGCGAGAGAACCTTTCAGGACCTGAAATGAAGGTTGACATCAGCACCAGTCCTGATACATACAAAGAAAGGGAAAATCAATATAGTTTACTGTGATGCATTGGGCATTGGGCTGGGAGTAGTGTTGATGTAGGGCGACCGAGTTGTTGTGTAAAGTTATCGGTAGTTGAGGCCACATGAGAGGAATTAACCGACACGTGATTTCGAGTTGGCTAAAGGTTTTCATGCATTACACTGTTGGAGACACTATCTCTTGGGAATGCATTTTGTGGTTTTCACCGACCAGAAAATCCTCAAGTACATCTTTACTCAACGTGACATGAATATGAGATATCGAAGGTTGGTCGAATACCTTCAGTACTACGACTTTGAGCTTTCATATACACTTGGTAAAGGTAATGCAGTAGCTGATGCAATGAGCAGGAGGACTCAGATACATGCAGTGCAGGAGGCCAGTGGTGAGTGGAAACATATGGATTTGTTCTCAATGATGAATATGGAGGTACAAAATAGTAAGGGGAAGACCTATCTTTCATCATTAGCTATGAGTTCTACCCTCCGGGATAGAGTGAGGATTAGACAACTATTTGATTCTGAATTCCTATTTCTACAAGAGTTTGTGTTAAGTGAGCACCCTCCTTCTGGTTGGATGATAGGAGATGATGAGGTATTGTGTTTCCATGGAAGAGTATGGGTTGTAGGGGATATACATGAGGTGGTAATGCAGGAGTTTCATGCTTCAGCTTGGGTAGTTCATCCCAGAGTTACCAAGATGTACCGGGACATGGGATGTTAGTATGGGTGGCCGGGTATGAAGAGAGAAGTATCTGGTTTTGTTAAGAGATGTTCCACCTATCAGTAGATGAAGGCGGAGCATCAAAGGCTACACAGACTGTTACAGAAGCTATGCTTCCCAGAGTGGAAATGGGATGATGTCACGATGGACATTGTGACTGGATTGTCGAGGTCACCTTGAGGCAATGATGTCGTGTGGGTTGTTGTGGACAGACTCATGAAGGTAGATCACTTTTTGCCGATCAAGGAGACCTTCGGCGTTGACGAGCTCAGAAAGATGTATATTTAATAGGTCGTATGTCTTCATAGGGTTCCTCGTTCTATCATTTTAGATAGGGACTCCCATTTTACATCTCGTTTCAGGTAGAGTTTTCTGAGGGCACTGGGTACACAGGTGCTTCTGAGTACAGCCTACCACCCTCAGACCGATGGTCAGTCAGAGCGTACGATACATGTGCTTGAGGGCATGTTTTGTTTATTCATCCTAGAATTTGGGGGCTCTTGGGGGAAACATATACCCTTATTCGAGTTTTCCAATAATAATAGTTTTCAAGAAACTATTGAGATGGACCCATATGGTTCTTGATATGGTAGGCCATTCCGATCACCCTTGTGCTAGTTAGCAGTAGGTGAGGCAGCTTTACTGATACCATGTCTCGTGCATGAGACTTCTGAGCAGGTTCAGCTGATTCGGAAGTAGATGGCTACCGCATAATCTCAGCAAAAATCTTAAGTTGATCTCCGCAGTTGACCCTTAGAGTTTTTGGTTGGGGATCAGGTTTTCTTACTTGTTTCGCCGAGGATGGGACACAAGTGGAACGTGAGAAATGGTAAACATTCACCGAGGTATGCGAGGCCATTTGAGATTCTGGAGAGAGTCAGTCTGGTTGCCTATCAGTTTTAGATACCATAGAGGTATCGAGCCATGCACGACGTCTTCCATGTACCTCAGTTGTGCTGCTATCATTCAGACTTGTCTCACGTCTTTCAGCTCGGGGAGGTCGAGCTTCATATCAATGTGTCCTTTGACGAGCATCTGATTCGTATCGTTGATAGGAGCATGAAGGTTCTCTGAGGCTACTCAGTTCCTCTCGTACGGGTGCTATGGAAGCATGGACAAGTGCAGGACGAAACATGGTAGTGGGAAACCGACGTACGTTCTCAGTGGATAGAGCTATTTAGAGCTTTATCTTCACCACCCTTGGAAGGAAAATTTGCTGACGAATTTCTTTAAGGGGGAATGTTTGTAGGAACCCGGTTATTATTTTTGAGGTACGGGTTTCTTAATTTCTATTTTCCTTATGTGTTTTTGTGAAGTAAATAATAATGGGGGAAAACCCCAAATTTTGGGACTACACACAGTGTACTTTTCCACACTCCGTGTACTTTGGCTGTGTGGGATGAGTACACAGGTTGTGTAGCCATGCTGGCTATGAAAGGTGTAAAAACCAACTACATGCCCTGTAGAGGGTATTTACACACCATGTAGTCAGTCGGCATGAAAATTGTAAGGTGGTGGAAGTAGCCGCCAGCTGAGGGTCAGTACACGCCGTGTACTCATGTCGACTGATGAATAGAGCCGCACTGGCGAGAAGCCGCCAGAGGAATAGTTAAAAATGGAAAGTACACACTATGTTCTTAAGTACTACACAACGTGTAGTTTGATTTTTTTCGCTTAAAATGGATGTACCCTCCCATGTTCACAATGAAGTCTTAGAACTGGAGGAGGAGTCGGGATAGAAGGATAGACCTTTTTAGATCCCCCGATCGAGTACCAGGAATCTGTTTTCTGCACCGTTGATCTCCCAGGAACTGCACGGGTGAGTTATTCCTCCCCCTTGTGTAATTCTTGCCAATTATTCAACTAAGGGAAGTTATTTATATTTGAACGAGGTTTTCTTTTATGTCATATTTATGTCATTCTTGGATGATTCTAGGATAATCGTTCGTGTATATCGTTCAGGGGAATTTAAGGTAGGTGTATTGGTGTTTAAATTCCAACTATTGTGCATTTTTGTGTATCGTTGTGCTACGAACCCTTGTTGGGGTATCGTGTTGCTGAGGTCATGGCTGTTTTGAATACCTAGAACTATAAATGTAATTAAATTTTATAATAAACTATTGTTTGGGATCACTACTTGGAACCAGGACCACCGCTGGGGTGTGTTCCTCTGTTTAGCCATTTGGCCAGGATACCTGAGGGTATGCCAAGTTTACCTTATGAATTAATTTTTCCTTGAGAGGAATTGTAAATAATATCATGCTTAAATGTTTGGAATGACCCGATTATTTTCTAGCCTGAGGGTGTGGTTAAATTATATCCTGAGGGCATGGTTACATTATGGCCTGAGGGCGTGGTTACTTTATATCCTGAGGGCGTGGATATTTTATAGCCTGAGGGTGTGGATATTGTATAGCCTAAGGGAACGATAACTTTATATGCTTGAGGGCGTGGTAACTATATTGGCATGGGGGTGTGGTTATATTTTATTAGCCTGAGGGAATTGTCCTGATGAGCACAAAACGGTATTAAATTGAAAGGATAAATGAATAATAAAAATGGCAATATAATTGGTAAAGTTAGTTATTTTGTAGTACTACTTAGTTTATTACATTTTATTACTGCACACTGTTGTTGCATATTTTCACATAGTTGGGCACTAGCCTTTGGTGGGTGCCTATAGGGATTTATTTCTCACACCCTGTTTGGGTCATGTCTTCGCCCCAAACTGATTACGTTTTTGTAGGTGTGGATAAGGGCAAGGGTCCCTATATATGTACATGATTATTATTGAGGAGTAGGGGAGCATGGGACCAAGCTTAGGCTTGCGATGCCACATACTTCTATGTTTTGTTCTATTGTACCTTCACTTTCTATTTTATATTATTGTACTGTTGTGTAACATGATCTGGCTGTTTTCATAGAACTTGAGACTTGTTTCATCATTATCGATATAACTGTTGGTTATCTTTTAATGTAGTTGTTTCTTTAAAATGGGTATGGTTTATTTCTTCCGCTGTTGTTGTATGTTTTATTTAGTATTCCATTGTGCTACACTTTGACAAATGAGGGCATAGTTTCCCCACTATCAGACCTAGGCCCTCGCTTTTAGTCGGCAGCATCTGGCATTTGGAAAATGTGCTTGAGGTCATGTGACCAACTAGGTTCGGGGCTCCCGTTGAGTGGCACCCAGATCTGGGAAGTTACACGCCATGTCCTATACACCAATTCACAAAAAATGGGAAAAATCATAAATAAAATATTGTGTATGAACCTCTAAGACCAAATCTCAATAGTAGTGAATACTATTCACAGACTAAGAGTAGGGTCTAGCAACCCATAACGTCTCTTAATGAGGTAAACAATAATCATAGAAAACACAACCATCCTATATACACACACTGTCCAATATAATCTCTTTTTTTATCAAAATCTCATAATGTTGGATACACACTTGTGTCATGATCCATTATTGATTTATTATTTGATGATAAAACATGAATAATGTTACATTGATGACCAAAAACCTGTATATATTAAGGTACGACCATCGTAATCAATTAGGATAAATATTTCACTTACTCAAATAAGAACTGAACAATTCTATCGTGATCATTCATACAATTTCATACCACATTTGACAAACCCAACACAATATAACTCAACATAACATAAATTTCATGGTTTTTTCCCATTCATCTAAATATGCAATAAAAGGAATTATGTGGATATTTTTTTCAATTTATGATATCAATGCCCCAATTTGAAGTTATAAAGAACTATTGACACAAAAAACTTGTTTTGTTCCTATTTTCAGGTCTATAATCATGGTATTATTTAGTCAATATCACCATGTGTGAACATAATGAGATGAATTATCAATGCTTATGATCCCCCAACATCTTAGTTTCACAGATCATCAGTTTCATGTCAGTCTGACATTTCTTAACCACAACACATAACAACAATATTATTTTCATGGTATCAATAGGTTATAATTATACTCTAGAAACTTTTATAACCTTTTCATACTATATGAAACTTAAGAAAATTACCATAAGTATAATATATTCCTATGTACCAACATTATTATGGTATGAAAACACATGTACATATATCAAACTATAAACATGTAATGGTAATAAATGTACAAAATAAAGCTAGGTCATGGGAACCCACTATTAATAGAATCATAGATTTATATATAGACGAATATATAACGATTATACAGATTTATATAAGGGATTAATATTTTCATCTTATTTACCATATTTGATAAGACAATCTTTTTTTAATAATAATTAGTTATAAAACTTTGATATGATAATTTTAATATATATGGTTTATTATTTAAAAAATTATATAACATGGTAGAAAAGAAGGAACTGGTAAAAGGAGTCCAACCCAAGATAATGAGTTTATCATATATATATATGTTAAAATATGATGAATTGAGATTCCAACAATCATAAGAGGTATGTTTTAAAGAATCAAATATTAATTTTTTTAATAATTATCTAAATAAAATGAATAGCATACAATATATGGATATAAAATTTTATTTGTTAAATATTTCCATTAAAAGGAAATAATAATAATATTCTACTGAAAAAGAAGTGTGTGCATCATAGAAATGTATTCTATATAGAATATGGCTTATAAGTGGCTATTGAGATTATATTTAGTCTTGGAGAATTTTAGTAATAAAAAATAAAATATTAGACAAGTAAAATAAAAGTGAATATCAGTTAAATATCCTAATGTTTTTGATGTATTGGTGATGGAAAATGTATGAGTTGAATATCATCAGCAAAGGAATATCAAATAAAAACTAGAATTAAATAGGTTACCTGGATGATAATGATAATTACTATAGAATGAGTTAAGTGTATGCAAAAGAAATGAGCATCCTAACATTAGATGTTGTGAAGTTGATGAGTTTGAATACTTTTTTCAAAGAGTTATGCACTGGGAATATTATTCCATAATATCAAAATTATTTAAAATAGTATTACATAATATAGATTACTAATTTATATTTTTGGTGAGAGTGTTTTATATAATGGTCACATAGAGTACTATCCAGAATTAAAAAAGATTTTGTCCTCTTAGCAATCCTGAAAACTAAAAAAAATAATACTTATTTGGTATTCAATTATATAAGATATTTAGTGCTATGGAATGATTTTTCCATTAAGAGGGTGTGAATTGATGGCTCTTTTGGAATTATATTTATTTTAATTAAACCGATATAACTTCCTAACTTTTCTAATAATCTCATTTTATCATATAACCTTACATCATGTGCGGTATTAAAAATAAGAAGATCAAAAAATTTCATTTTGATAGTTTGGTACTAAGAACTACACCTATCCATGTTTTTTATATGCCCCAAAATTGATTCGATACTATAATATTATCATAATGTATAGAATAAAGGGTAGAAAAATTTTATACCCCCTATAATTTGATCCTCTAATTGATCTGGGTTCTATACCACATCTATAAGACTCTTCCACGACTCGTAATACACCCCAGTTACAAGATCCTCTTCTTCTATATTGATCCAATAATACAATGATCTTCTTCTTCCCATGATACTCCTACTTAATTAAATAAAATCAATCATTCTCATTTGTACCTTAATTATATTCAAAATCTTTTTAGAATAGGTTTGATTGTCTTGACACTCCTTCACACCAGATGTGGAATAATCTAGTAATTCTCAACCTTCAAATACATAGGTTTCTTACCTTCTGGGACTCCTGGATATAGCTCAAATTCTTTTATCTCATTGATGAAAGTATTTATTGGCATCTCAATTCTAGGGGTGAATAGAGTTTTAAGAATAATTTCAACATTAAAAGACTATCACTCCTTTATTAATCCTATATGAATATATACACAAAGAATATCATTTATATAATATATCCTTAATTGAATAATTAATTATCAATAATCCAGAATAAATTGTTGGACATCAATTCTTCATATTTAGAATAAATATATATATATAGTATAAAATTACATTCATAACTCATAAAAACCACTTATTATTATCCTTAATTTAGTACCCAATGGTGTCAAGTATTCTACACCTTCATTATATGGTTTATAAATAACCTAGACCATATATAAAGACCTGAAGGACTCAATCACTAATTATTACCATTATATATCTAAAATCATGTGAATTCAATACTAAATCTTGAATGAAGTATCTATTTTTTATTCATAAATGATTGATTTTATGTATATCACGTGCAATAGATATATATGAAACTTAATATCTTTAAATTTTGTATAGATGTTTGCATGAATTTATCGTGCATCTTGATATTATCTTACATAGAAGAAAACTAAACTAGTTTGAACTCAACATATATGTATTCACCATGGAATACATATACGCATTATAATATTCATTCGTGTACACTTTCATGATTTATCTCATGAATTCACACATATCCTTTTGTACTCTGTTTTCTTAATATTTTCTTTATTGGAACATAAACACTGACTTTGTAGTAAAACCAAAGCATGAAATAACATCTCCATGAAGATTGACACTTAGAATCAATAAAGTAAATGTCTAATCCTAAAACTATAGTGTTATATGACCTTCTTCATTGCATCTTTAGACATAACATTCATAGTAGGTTCATGTTTTACATGTCTTATCCCCTTATACCATGCATTGTTATATGGTAGGTTCATCTCATGGTAGATCTATCTACCATAGTACCATTTGTGTGGTCTATAATGAAATGGTCATGCAATAGCTTCCGTTACACAAGATAATTCTGGTTTATTATTCTTTTGAATTTAGACATTACGTTGTTAGTCATACACATTTGGTATCTTGAGTTACTCATGTGGTTTGTTACAATCATTCCACTTGATATGTCAAACACTTTTCACATGGTAGGTTTTGACATATTATGGTATACCCTATTTCATCTTGAAATCCATGTTCAAATCATATGGTAGATCAATTTCTTGCATGTGGTCAGCTTAGTGAATGTATAGGAACCTGATGCCAAAAACTCTCAATGGTTGAATGTTGAAGATGGGTCACGTACTGTCGCCTCATTATTTTTATATGAATTAATGGAGGAGGAACAATTTGCATAACACATTTATCCCGCATCAATGTTCTGTACTTCTATACACCACTTAATTGAAATTGATGTGATGAAAAATAGTTGGCCATAACACTAGGGACATCCTAAAGAACACTCACACAAACATATCCATAGTTTTCACCTCCATACATGCACTATAATCTTCATGTGTTATCCAGGTACACCACATATGCACCCACATATTCCATAAATAGGATATTCCTCCTCCATGCCCCAAATATGATTCCATGGATGGATAGGCGTGGTTAAGCTATTTCCCAAAGTTATACACTTTTTGAATGTAACCCCATAAAAGGAATTATCCTAATTTCTCAAATGCCTCATATGGTAGGAAACCTTCTCAGTTATTATTTTCTATTTAATGTGGCCTCCTTCTATAATATTTATGAAACTAAAAATTAACATCACCACAACCTCATATTTTTTACCCTTATAGACATGAAATAAAATATATCCATTTGGTACTATAGATTATAGGATATATAAACATACATTTGGTTTTATAGTTAAAATTGAAGAAATTTAAAAATTTAAAATTTATCATGTTATAAAATTTAAATATCTACTATATCATTTTTTTCATATTGGATTTATATTCCCATGATGTGAAATGAGAATTAGCCTCTCAATGTATGGATTTGAATTGTCCCTAAATAATGTTTTTTAGGGAGTGTTATATGTATTAAAAAATTGAAGTTAAAATGATTAGTATTCCATATAGTGACACTAAATATTCCCATGATGAAAAAGGAGACATTTATCTGCAAGAAGATCCAAGAAGTATGCCACATAAAGTGTCAGCCACTATGTCTTTGGTATAATAGGGATGAATTTTTTATATTTATTCCCTCCAAAACTATGGGTTTTCAGATACCTAGCATTATAACATTCAATATCCGTTTCCTTTCATACACAAACCATAATTATTAATTAATTAGGTGATGGTCATGTATGTTTACTATCATCTCATCATTTTGAGATTAACCAGGATGGAAGTTTTCCTCCTCTATGACATGTATAATATATAATTCCTGTTTTGGGACAGGAAAAAGAAATTTTAATTCATACCTAGATAATAATTTTCATGTTATTATGTATTAGATGAGGGGATTGGGACGTGATCTTCCTTAAGGGTGAATGAAATGTGATGTATTCATTGACATTGTCAGTATATAATTGATGAATTGATAAAATATGTGTTGATATAAAGGGTTGAGATAATTTGTGTCTTATGGTTACTCAATGTATCAGGCTAAGGGATCATATGAAAATGAATCTTCTTATATAATACAACTTGTGGACAAGTTATAAAGATACATGTGTTTAATGGAAATAACTCCATATATCATTATAGAATTATTATCATTAATGATTTTATAAATGAGTATCTATTCTTACATTTATGAATTTTGGAATATATATTTGTTTTCAAAACAATAAAGCCATGTGGGGTCACACATTATGGATGACTTAAAAGTGAATGAGTATTAAAAAAGGTAGAGATACACTATAAATGTGTTTTATGGAATATTCAAAATTATTTTTTGATAGATATTTGATGAGTCCTTAAATTTACATATTTTCTATATTTTTATTTAAATTTAATTCATTTGATTAATTAATATCATACTTTCCTAATAATTAAATTTTTTTAATTATATTATTAAATTTATTATTTAATCATATATTATAATTTATTTTTTATTTCAAGCCTTGAAAATCATTAATTTTTTCATTAGTTATTTTATTGATAAGTATTTAATTTTTCATATGTTAAATAATTTTATTCTTGTATCTCTTTTAAAACTAATCAATTTAGAACTTTATTTAACTAACTGACAAATTTATTTAATTCTTCATTTTTTATATTTTAAAATTTAAACTTATGAATTTATGTTTTTTTATTTAATCACTAATAATTAATTTTTATAGATTAAATTTCTTTAATCTTTTAAAATCAAATATCAAACACGTTATTTGATCTTCACTTATATTATAAAGTTTTGATTGGTTATTATTTTTAGAATAATGTTTTTTTATTAATTAATTATTAAATATTTAATTTTATATCGAGGTACTTAATTAAATAAATAAATAAATTCTTGTTTTATTGGTTTGTGTTTTATATTTATTTTCTGTATAATTTTTTTCATCTAGAGTTTAGATGCCATCAACAAAGGTTGGTGGTGTCTTATTAACACATTGTCATAGTGAACAGTGACTCACAAGACATCATTACAACTTGAAATTGTGCTACAATTGAGAAATCTAGACACCGTCATGTTGCGTTGGTGAGTACATGACTCACCATTACAACCTCACATCGCCACCGTTCACCCCTGGGAGGTACTGCTGAAGTTCATGACTCACCAACATTGCCCAATCCCAAAATACACCAATCACAACTCCCCTTTTTTCATCACCTTTCTTCCACTTCTATTCATCAATAAATGACACCTCATATCTTGTATCACCATCATCCTCTCATGTGCCTCTCCTTCCATTGTTCCCTTTCATCCACCTTTATTGCCTCGCTCCCTTCAACGGTAACTCAATGTCACCATTCTACACAATATCACTTCCAGTGTTCTGCCATATATCTTTCCTTCATCATATATTTCAACTCCAAACTAAACTAAAATAATTACCAACAAATATAAATCTAGTAGTTGCCTTGCCGTTGAGGGAGAGTCGGATGCCTCACTGCCATAGATCTGATATTACCCTTCTCTTTTTCACTAGATACACTAACAGTCCTCTTATGCTACTTTTAAGAGAATCCATGCCACAAAATAAAAAAACAGATCTTCGGTTCCCCTATAATCCAGCATTAGAAGAGATTCCACTATAGAAGACGAGGTCACACCACATAAAGGGACTAAACTGCTACTTTCGGAGGTGAAGAACTGTCGCAACGCTACTGAGCTGGAGGAGAACACCAAGATACAAGTAGGTGTTGAGTTTCCATCCAGGTTCATCCTAACTAATTGGATGGTATTTAGTTAGAGATGTTTTGATAATGTCACCTGGGTTGAAACAAAAAAACAAAGGTGTGTTGTGACATGGGGATAAACAAGTCCAGTTGGAGGAAATTGGTGTGGACAATGAAGTAGTTGGAAGAGGATTTAAAAATAGAGCATTAGAATAGGAAGTGAGTATTCAATTCATCTCATATGCATCACATTCATTCCTCACACTGCATTTTTTCATACAACAGTAGAAGTTGATGGGGATTTTCATAAGACTCTTCATAGATGGAAGACCGAAAATCTGGTAAAGCAACAAAAAATAAAGAGGGATTTTATTTCTCATATATTTTTAAATAAAAATACATTGTTATTGAATTATATAAACTCTTGATATTAACATAATTTTTTCTAGAATCCTCGTTCATGGGAATTTCTTTTTTGACTAGTTATCTTCGTTTTTTCACTTTTTCAGATTATTGATTTCAGAATAGATTAGTGAGATTAATTTTTAATTCATTAGATTTCTTCATTCCACATACATTAAAATTTCAATTCCATGATCATCCCATGAATTTGATCATTTTTGAATTTTTTTCTATGATTTTAAATCATGAATAAAACATCATTACATTGTGAAAGATTTTCTCTATTGACTTCTTCAAATTTAGTACATTTATGAGATTCTTTCTTGGAGTTCTGAACCCCAATATTGTTTAATCTATGTGATTTATCTATTGAAGAAGTAAGTAAATCATTTATATTATGTGGTTATGTTTTATTTTAAATTATATGACAAGAGGTCCCAATTTAGACCAGTGGAATAGATTATTTAGGTCATTTTATCTTGTTTGTGAATTCCTTATCACTTCTTTCCCTATTGGTCACTGCATGATCATAACTTAATTTCATCGTAGTTATTTAAAAAAATCATAAATATATGACTATTTCATTGATACTTTTTTAAAAAGTGAATATTTAAAAGAATCGTCCACAGCTGACAGCAGTGGGTATGTTATAAAATACTTGGTTTCTCCACCTTCCTGATGGGTTCGACCCTACTTTCCACTCTATAATGAAGTTAGTAAGTTATATAAATAATAAAAAATTGAAATAATTCCAAAGAAAACATTGTCATGTTTTTTGGGCCATTTTCCAGGAAGTCATGTGTGACAGTGTCAAAAAAAATTAATACAAAAAAAATAAAAAAAATGAAAAAGATAAAACTATAAAAAATATTAAAAACTCAAAAAACCTTAAAAAAATAATTAATTTTTTTTTCCAAAATTAGATTATCACAAGGTCATCTAATTACGAACTGGAAACTCCAATTTGAGAAATCAATTAGAATTATTCTAAACATAGAAAACACAGTAAAACTTCAATAGATAATTAGGATAATAGAGATGATAATCAAAATTTGAATGTGTCACAGCCCATAGTTCTAGCCCCTAAGATACCCAAACATATGGACATTCAAATTTCAATAGTGTCATGAAACACATCATTTATTTGTTTTTCCCCTAGGTATAGGAACTATGAGATCAAACTGTATCATTTGTCATAGATAACATCATTCAGTGGCATGCCAGTAGACGATTCACTTAAGTTCATCAAGAATATATATTGGTCTATCAAGAAATTACCTATTTGAGATCTGTGTGAGGAGGATCCTATGTTGAGAGTGTTCTCATTTTTTATTAAGGGACATGATATGGCTTGGTTTCAAAATGTATGTGGGTAAATATTTGAGATCATGGTAGATGTTTTTAATTCCTTTGTATCAAAATTTTATCCCTATAACACCAACATTAAGGATAAGCACAAAATCACCATGATTTTTCAGGATTAGGGAGTTTTATTTCATGAATCTTGAGATTGGTTCATAGGTATTATCAGGAAATGTACCAATCACCAGTTGGATATCAATATACTCATGTATACCTTTTACAATGAACTCACTCTTTACAAGTAGAATCAAGTTGACCGATCCTATTGGGGAGAATTATCTGAATCCACTATAGATGAGATGAAACACTTGTATGAAATATATTACCAAATATCGCAGAATAATTTCTCTAATAATAGCATCATCCATTAGGCTGAAAATATCCCCATTCTACTCTAGTTGATTATTATTTTCTATGGGAGAAATGTTTCTATTTTTCGATGTTTGCTCACACTAAAAAATGTTTTGATAATTTTGATATCCCTATCCAATTTGGATAATGTTTCATGTTTTTATATTTTAGGGCTATAAACCAATGTTTTCATTACCCCTATTCTAATCAATACAATTATAGTTATCATATTCACCCCAAGACTTCATGGAGAACACAATAAGTGATCCAATAGACAACTCCATAAAACTACCAATGTCATCCAAAATCTAGTAACTCAAATCAATTTGTGTTTGAGTCATCACATTCCCTAGGGTGTTTAAAGGTGTTATTGTAGCATGATTTGGGTGAGATTAGCTCACTAAGGAAGGACATAGATGCTAGGATTCAGAATTTAGAACTATAAATGGGTCAAATAGATAGATAATAAGTTTTTGTCGAAAAGGGAATGTTTCCCAGCACTTCAATTCCTAATAAAAGTGAGAATTTTGTAGTCGTGACCACCATATCTCAGATTAAATCCCATGAAAAAGTAAAATAAAACCTTGGAAAACAAAAAATGATTAAAAAATGAATATGAATATGAAAATCCAGAAAATTGAAAATCTATAAATCAATAAATATTTTTCCATCCTGAACAGAATGTTGTACCCACTCCTGAAAAAGATTAATAACCATGGAAAATGAAGTGTGAGTTGATTAAATAAGAAAGAAATAATGCTGGGATTTAGTAGAAGGTTAAAAATCAACCTATTCTAAAACATATTTCCCTTCCAATTCATTTTCAAAAATGAGTGAAAAAGAGTGATGAACCTAACTATTTTTGGTACTTTAAAATTATTCTATGCTTCATCATCCACATTCCATTCTTAGAATCCTTGGATAAAATCCATTAAAATATTACATTCACAAAATATTTCCTAAGAAACAAAAATTATTGGATGATTTTGGATAAAATTAATCTCAATGAGGAGTGTAGTTCTTTTCTTTTGAGGAATTTTCTTCCCAAACTGAAAAATGTTGTTAGCATTATTATTCTATTCCAAATATGAGGAAGTGGGAAACTAAATTTTCTATATGGCTCTAGATATATTATCAATCTTATGCCTTTCTCTTATTTAGAAAAATCATTAATAGGGATGTGAAACCACCAAATGTTTCTCTTCTACTGGATGATAGGTCCCTCACACAAAATTATAAATGGGTGGACGAACTTCTAGTTAGTGTAGGAAAAGTTACCCTAACCATAGAATCCACGATCCATGATATTTAATGTGATGAAAAGGTCTTAATTGTCCTTCATAGACCATTTATATCTATCAGTTGTTCCATCATTGGTGTGTCCAATGTTAAACTCACCCTTGATGTTATTGATGACCAGGACAAGACTTTGTTTTTTGAAAATCCCCAACAAGAGGTTTGTGGAGATTTTATTGATGTAACTAAGAATGAATGTTTTAAAATTAATATTTGAGCTGAGTGTGGTTTTTTCCCTAATGAGGTCATTAATATTTGAATTCCCCAACCTATTGAAATATTTTTGTGAATGTTGCTCCTTCCCCAAACCATCATATTGATGAGAATATTATTTCATTAGAACCCAATTTGGATTGTGAGTCATAAATTTTTTTGGAACTCTTTCAACCTATTTTGTAAAGATTCTCATAGGAAGTGGATTGTTTGAATGTTCTTAAATATTTAGAAATATAAAGGTTTGGTCCTATAGAAAATCATGATTGTACCCCTTATGAATTCGTGTTTTCACCTCAAAACATCTTTCCTATTCAGTTTTTTCCGGGGTGTGATTACCTCCATATTGAATATGAATGGTTAATAAAATTTGAGTCCTCTATGGACATTGGGAAGTAACACTTGGAAGATGATTATAATTTCTTATTTTCAATTATTATGAGTTTTATGCTTTACAATATGATCTAGGATCATTTTTTTAGAAATCTGTAGGCTTATTTTGTTCTGTCCAATTTTGATTCTAGGATTTTGCATGCATATAGGAGTGGGGGTGGCTACAAAAGAATTCACGACACGTTATGAAATTTTCATGTGATACTATAGAAAATTATATGAGTTTAGATAGTGTGTTTTAGAGGCCATGCTATCCTGGACAACATGAATCCAACTATTTTTCTAGATGATTTTTTGGTAATAATTCTTACTAAGGAAGATGAGAATGTCTCCAGTGATCCTGATTTTAATCCCATATACAATTTTTATTCCCAACCGACCAATAAATCATACTCATTGAATGATCATGGTTAGTAATATTTAGGTGAATAATATCTAGATGGGGACATTAAACCAAGTGTTCCATGCATGGAAACCCATGAATTTACAAATTTCAATAAATTTGTATTTTTTGTTTTGTTGGTTTTAATAATTTCAATAAAGTCTAACCAGAGACTTTAAAGTCAGTGCTTCATTTTGGTCAACCCTAGATTTGTCTTCGTCTTCACATTTATTCTTTTAATATTTTTTAATAATGTACTATTTACTATGTCTCTTGTCTAATTTCTACTGGATTAAGTCCGTGGTGGTCTTTTTGTAATCATTAAGATGGTTTCTACTACAGGTGTCAATAAGGGAGAATCATTCCCAATATACTAAAATTAAAAAAATCATTAATTAGGAGCCTAACTAGATTAAAAAATAATTCAATCATACCATTAGTTTTTAATTGAATTTCAGTTTGATGTGTCAAATTTATATTCTAATAATTTTCTTTTTTTAGAAATTGGAATTAAATATCTAAAAGGATCTCCTTCTGCTGATGAGGAGGAATTAATTTTATATTTACTATGAAGATAATGATTCTTAAAATAGGATATTTTCATTTTTCTCATCTTTTACTATTCTTCAATTTATTTTAACTATCTTTGTTGCATGTGTTGATTGATGGGAAAAAAATTAACGCACTTGATTATTGCAACATGGTAATTTAAAGCTTTTAAATTCATTCAATTTATGTAATTATGTGTGGGGTAAATTACACCTAACATCTTTCTCATCAATTATGGTGTTCGGTATAAATTTATCTTCACAATTATATAACTTTTGGTAACATACCTTTTATTGATTTTTTGCCCTATTCACTGTGCACTCACTTGTTTCGCGTGTATTTTTTGGAGTTTAAATGGAATATATATTCACCAGAATTCAGGAAAATGCATTTAAACAAGGATTAAAATATTTTTCTTGCAAACACCTAATTTTAACCATCACTGAGAGCCTTTTCCATGTCATTATTCTACTGAATTAAAAATCTATATTGTTCTTTAAAATTTAAATTTTTCATCCCTATCATTGAATTCAACATTGGTGATAAATTTGAGTTTTATATTTGGGGGAGGGGGCCGTACTTTTATTGAAATAATCTATTCTATAAAGGAATCCCATAAAATCCATCTTCCTTTAATTTTTGTTTGAAAAAAATGATCAAATTGTTTCGAAAAATATTATCAATCTTAGGGTCATTAGGCTTCATAGTACATATCAAAATAGTCATTCCTATGGAAAATTACTTATTTGTAGTTAAGTGTTTCCAGGAATCTAAATTTTTTTAAGATGAATTATATACGAGTGATTTAGCTTAATTATTTTATGATTATTCAGTTTAGGAACTATGTTTGAGAGTGATATAGTATATTTTTTGGGAGTTATGACCATAACCATAGGAAACTGTAGGTTTGAATTTCATCCTAGGGGACTCTTTTTTTAAATGTTAATAGTAATCAACTTAGTGAGTCAATTTTAATGGTATTCATACAAATCATTTGAAATAGGAGTAAAATTGAAATTTTTGAACCCATAGTGATCCTATAAGAAAGTAGGCACTAATTGTATGTGATTAATCCCTATTTACTTTATTGAATAAGTTCATATGCATAGTTCTAATCACAATTTACACGGAATGAGAAAAATTAAAAAAAATGACATGTCAATTGTAAAATATCAGTTCATTAATGTGATGGTAATAATGAACTTTTCATGAAAAAGGGGACAATCGATTAAAATGAAATCATTTAAATTTTACCAATAAGGTGATTCAAAAAAATATATTAATTATTGTATTTTGGAAACTATTGGAATGTCAAAGTATATAGTGATTAGGTATATGTTCTTAATTTCATTGATATTTAATCATTTATAACTATTTAATATTGAAATTTAATTTTAATAGATGTAAGTCAGTATGAGGTTTCATATATGAGGCATGACATCCTCAGAACTTGACAATTCTTCAGTTTCTTGATCCACTACTGAGTATTTGAATTTAGGAATGTATTTTTTTATTCTCATGACAAATATCGTATTTAACAACTTCTTTCCCACTATATTCTAAAATTTTGTACATGATTCAACTTGAGTTAATTAATAAAAACAACTTTCTATTTTAAAATGATAATAAAACACTAAATTGATTGAAGATAATCAATGTTTTCGTGTGGGTGAATTTGATGTGCCCTTAAATTTACCTAATTTTCCTCACAATTATATTATATTTTTATTCATATAATTAATTAATTAATTTTTTTTATTAAATAATTATATATTTTTTATTTGACAATTCATTTTATTATTTAACCATATTTTATATTTATTTTTTTATTTTATGCCTTTAAAATATTTAATTTTTTATTTTTTATTATAAATATTCTTATTAAATTATTTTTATGATTAATAATTTTATTCTTGTATCTAATTAATAACTAATCTATTTATCATTTTATTTAATTGAATGATACATTGATTTAATTTTTCATATGTTAATTTTTTATAATTTAACATTTATAATTGGTTTTATTTATTTAATCTAAAATAATTAATTTCTATATTTTAACCTCTTATAATCATTTCAAATCCAGTATCAAATAAATAATTTGATCTTAACCATAATTGTAATGTTTAGTTTAGTTTTTTTATATTGTTTTTTTAATTACTTAATTTTTAAATCATTAATTTGAAATCCATGAACTAAATTAGTTAATTAATTAGATTATCATTTTATGGTTTCAATATTTAACATTATTTTCTATTTAATTTTTAATTTCATATATAGTTTTCAAACTATCAATAATGGTTTGTGGTGTCTTATTAACACACTATCAGAATGAACCGTGTATCACAATACACCATTATAGTTTGACACACCACCATCATTGAGAAATTGAGATACTATCATATTGTAATGGTGAATCTTTGACCCACTGTTTCTTCTTCACATCGCTATCATTCACCCTTAGGCGGAACTGTCAAAGTTCAGAATTCATCAATACTTCCCAATCTCAAACCACACTAGTCATTTCTCCCCTTCTTTCTTCCCCATTCTACCACCACCATCCTTCAAGAAATGACACACCGTAGCATATCGCAACACTAAACTCTCATGTTCCTCTCTTGCCACAATTCCCTTTCATCAACCATCTTTGCCTCTATTACTTCAATTCTGACTCAAAATCATCATTCACAATACATCGCCACTATTGTTCCACCAAACATCAATCCATTTACACATATTTTACCTCTAACCTCGACTGAATCATACTACCAACAAATCTAAATCGATCAGTCATGTTTCCGCCAAGGGAGCTTCGGAAGCCTCGTAGCCACATATCTAAGACGCCACTTCTTTTTTTCAATAAACCCGCTAGGAGCTCTCCACATCTGAATTGAGGAGAATCCATGCCACTAGAGCACAATATAGATGTGGAGTTCTCCCGTGAGAAAGAATCTTAGGAGATTCTAGTGATGTGGCTAAGGCCTCGCCACTTAGAGGGATGAAAATATAGATACTAGAGATGGAGAGTCATCACACCACTCCTGAATAGAAGGAGAATAATGATATAAATATAGGATCTGAGTATCCACCGATCTTCATGGTAACTAATAGTATTGTATTATTTAAGAAACATTTTGATAATGTTGTGAGATTTATAACCACAAAACCCATGTGTATAGTGACTTGGGGATCACCAAGTCGTGTTGGGGTAAATTACTAGTGACAAAATAGCAGATGATGGGGGATTTAAAATCAGAGTAGAAGCAAATGGAGGTAGGAATCAATTCATCTCATAGACATATCATTCATATCTCACACTACATTTTTTTCATAAAACACTCGATGTAGTAGTGGATTTCTATGAGACTCCTCAGAGATAGAAACCTATAGATCTGACATAGTAGTGAAAATCTAGAGGGGTAATGTTTCTCATTTTTTTTAAATTTATTTAATTTTTAATTGAATTTTTTCAACTATTAATATGATCATAATTTTTATCTAAAATCATAGTTTGGTGGAATTTCATGTTCTACTGGGTATATTCATTCATTCTTTTCAGTTTTTCATATTAATGTTTTTATAATTGATCAGCAAGATAAATTCTGAATTCAATCGATCACTTCTATCGACATGAGCTAAAATATAAATTTCACGATCACTTTTTGATTTTGATCATGGATGAATTTTTTATAATCATTTAATTCAAAAAAAACTTATGTACAATCAGTGAGATTTCCTATATTGTCTTTGTCAAATTTAGTACTTATATTCGAACATATCATGGGGTGGTGAACTCCAGATTGTTCAATTTGTGCGATTTATCTCTTGGAGAGGGAAATAAATCATTCATTTTCATTGGTTACATCTCATTTCAAATAATATAAAATGTATCTGTATTTAGACTAGTATAATATATTTTTTTTCAAATAAATTTTGTCTTGTTGGTTCATTACTTAACATTTCTTTCTCTACTGCTTACAATTTTATCATATCCCAATTTAATATTTATTCATTAAAAACAACACTTGTGTCTCCTTGATACGTATATAAAAAAATACACAAAATCAAAAAATAAAATTTGAATGTTAAAAAAATATTTTCACACACTATATATCATAGTGAGTATGTTTTGAAATATTTGGTTACTCCAAATTCCCTTTGGGTTCGACAATACTTTTCACTATACATTATTTTTAGTAGGTTATATAAATAATTAAAATTTGAAAAAAATTCAATAATTATCGGAAAATTTTTTTAGTTCCATTTTTTGAATTCCATTATACCATTTGTAGCATTGATGATTTTTTAAGGTACACATTTTCTTAAATTTTGTGAATTTTGGAATTTTAATCTGTTTTCAACATTATAAATGAACCTGGGGTCACACAATGTGCTTGACTGAAAATTTATTACGATTTGAAAATTTTATATAGTTATTCAAGAAGTTTTTTAATTTCTATCCAAAATTATTTTTGTATTGATACTCATATGTAATTTTATATGATTTGATACAATGGTTAGTTTGATGATAAATATCCATTTATCTAAATATACCAAATTAGTTTAATATATTATTACACAACTTTTTTTGTATGATACATTATAAAGTGAAATGGAACAGCATTTATAAGGATATAGTGAATCTGGGAGATTAACAGAAATATAAACCACATCCTAAACCAATATGATGAGTTTGGTTATTCGATATGGTATGATATAGGTGTATCACAATGTATGAATTATTAAAATCATTCTACATCATATATATATATATATATATATATCATATATTATGATTTAATTATATCATAAGTGTTGTGATATTGTTTAATAAATTTAAATGATTAATGAGGCAATTGAATTTTTATTAGTTAATTATCATAATTCCTCCTCATTTTTTTACCATTAATAATACATTTCATAAACTCAAATAGTCATGATAGTTGGATAGTTGAAGGGTTATAAGTATTTTAGCCATATGAATTACTCGAACATTTCCCAATGTTTGAGTAAATTCAGAGAGGATTAGGGATTATCCCCAAGGAATATAAAAGGAAATAATACCATTGAGATATGGGTAGTTCAATCCTACCTTTCTTCATGCCATTTCTCCATCTCCTGGAATCACGATTTATTGTCATCCCTTTTCTGTATAGGCAATATGTAACACCCTTTAATTTATGAATATATTTTTTAACATAAATGATTTAATTAATAGCTATATTCAGATGCAAAATTGGACTTTTTATTAAGAAAATATATGATGAATAATGCCTCTATTTCAAAAAAAAATTATTCAATTAAAATTTCATACGGTTAGAGGGAAAATATTTAATATGATTTTATCTAAAAAAGGATTTTTCTATCTCCAACAATTGTTTAAACTATTAAAAAATTAAATAGAACAAGTTATAATTATTATTATGATAATATATGATTCTAAAATATATTCACTAATATATTAACATTCATTAAATTAAACATTGATATGGAATAATATTGAGAATGCATAATGGTGAAAATGATGTTATTAAATAAAAGTAGTTTATTTTATATTTTTCATTTTCATTTAAAAATAAATTTATAAATTTTATAAATTTTATTAACAAAAGTGAATATAATATTTAAATTTAAAATTTTAAAATTATCTTATAATGAGTTTGTGTAGTTTTTCTGAAATAATTTATTTTATGATGAATAATAAAAAATATGTTTTTACAAAAAAATATATCATTAATGACAATATCAATAAGTGTGACAATAAAACATATAATTATTTTTTCATATGGAAACATTTATTATGGTGTAAATTCATACATAAGAAAATATTATTATAAATTTGGGAAACACATGTTTAACAAATTGAGTGATTTTTATAATAAACAAAAAAAATATTCTTATCTTTAATTATATAATATTTAAAAAAATTATTTTAGACATGTTGTGATGGACACATAACATTTGCTTATTTTATGAGAAAAAAATTGTAATCATTAAAATAAAATACAATAATAATTTTTTCTTAGACATATTTTTTATACATGAAAGTATAATTTTTCTAAAAACTGATTTTTAAGTGTTACATGCACTGATGTTAAAATTAATCTTTATTAAAAAAATTAATTTTTTCAAATAAAATAAATTTGATATTTTTAATTAGTAGTTAAATTTTTTTTATTTATCATTTTATTTTTATTATTTATAATTAAATTACATAATTATAAATTTGTTAGTACGGTAAACCCAAAAAATGTTAAAGTAAAAATTTGAGGAATAAAATACATTAAACTTGTTTAAAACATGTGTTAAAATTAAGTGATGAGTTATTCATGACCCTATCTCCTCCCCTACTCTATTATTTTCAATTTTTTAATCCACATGAAATTTTAAACATGTTATCTATTTATGTTAAGAATAAATATTTACAAAAAAACTATTATCACAACATAGAAGTAGGACATCTCACCACTAATTCAATTATACAAAAAGAATTTATTTTCCCCTTGAAACAATTCTATTTTAATTAAACTATAATCCATTTTAAATTATTTTATATTATATTCCCAATAATGTATCCTAATCTATCAATTATAAAGGAGTCTACTAATAGAAAACTCACCTCCTCATGGAGATTCTAGCACTATAGTGGAAGTCGCCAATTATGTTAATGTTTTATTTGTCTTAAATAAAATTTCATGACATATATTTCTATTTTTGAACCATTAAATCTTTAATATAGCTTTATTACATCCTAATTATATTTTTATCCGTATTGATGAGATTTTTTGGGTTTTAAGATACTTATCATGTTCTTTCTTTAAATTTCCATCAATTCAAAAGATAATAAATGTTAAGGGGTTTTTGTTAAGTTGACTAACTTTTGAGTTATAATACTTATTCTTGGGCCTCTTTTTCCAAGATTGTTTTCATTTACCAAAAGATATTTTTCCATTGTACATTCTCTTTCTCTCAATGTCAAATAAATTATTTTATTCCAATCTTCTTTATTGATAAATTTATTCTTCAAAAAAAGTATATCATTATTTAGAATAATATTCATCCTCATTAACGACGATTTCCCCTCATTGTTGATATTTTCAATTTATGCCAATTTTCATCTTTTAATTTTGAAATACAATTATTTGTAATCTCTTATGACCATCTGATTTTCTTTACCCCTTTTTTCCAAATGAATTTTTGGTACTCTTTTGAAAATGTGGGTATTAAATAATGGTAATTTAATGAATTTTTAAATCCTCTCAAAATAAATCACTTTACCATCCACAGAATATTTATTTTATATTATTTATTCATTGATGGAATATATTATTGATTATATTATTCAAAATTTGGTTTCCTGTAAAATTTTCAATTCAATTTTATGAAACAGTTATATCCTTTTCAAGGATCCTTTTTTAAAGATTCTTTTCAAAAGTAAATGTTTTCAAAATATATTTATATCACATTTTTCAATCCTTTATTTATTTTCTCATGGATAAACTACTACGGTTTTTTTCCTAATAATGTTCTGTGAAATTATTATTTTCAATTTATCAAAAGTGGCATTTTTCAAAATAATATTTAATGTAATGTTGTAGGATAGAAATAAAGAATTTAGATGCTCTATTACAAGTAGGGGGTTATTTTATGTGTAAAAACATTCGGTTTTACCCTTAAGGAATACAATATTAATCAAAGTCAAAAAAAAGTTAATTTACACACACTAAAATAGTTCTATGTGAAAAACTATCATTGGTTTAGGAAATATGGTTTCAGAAATGAAACATAAGAAAAGATTACCTTGGATGATATTCTATCTTAAAGCACATATAATCTTACTTATCAGATTTAACAAAGTTATAAAAATGTATAGAAAGTTATAATTTATTCCTTTACCAAAATACTATAGAAATAAAATATGAAACAAAATAATTAACAAGTAGGAACCCTTTTATCCCAATGAGTAGGGTATTCAACAACCTTGGATAAATTTCCCTTGATTTATACATTCAAGAAAGTATGTCTTACCCACACCAGGGAAACCCCTAGATAGAAAAATTGAAATCTATCTTTCTATCCCCGGAATCCCTCAATCATTAATCTAATTGGCACCATTGTCTTCCTATCCTCAGAATTCCTCGATCGTACATAGTCCCAATAAGAATCACATGAAGCAAGTTGAACACGATGTTCAAATACACACAGAGAATGATAGTCTATCTCTCTAGAAATCAACTAACATATTGTATTATCTAGATTGATGGAAAAGTAATGATATCTTCCAAAGGAGCTCCTATGTTTGGGAAAATCTCAAAAGGCAGGCCCCTTCCCCCAACGATCATATTTTTCCATGCATCTTGTAGGGACCTATACATGTGTTACTCAGCCAATGGTTAGTTAGAAATAGATTTGACAACATCATTTCATAACAATACCTTGTGTAAGGAAAAATGATGTTACTTAAACAAATCTATTTTTCAGATTCTATGGAAAATTTCTAATTCACAGTCTAACCGCATAAACATTCAGAGTCTATATGACATGAATATTTCGTTTCTGTTGGTCAAGGTATTTAAAATTTGAATACTATATATTCAAGAGTCTGAATTCCAATGAATTTAGAGTCTGAATTCTGAGGAATCTAGAGTCTAAATTAAGATAAATTCGGAGTCTGAGTTCGGAGGAATTTAGAGTCTAAAATAAGAGTAATTCAGAGTTTGAATACTAATGAATTATGTGTCTGAATTTGGTGGAATTAAGTTTCAAATTAAGAGGAATTCCGAGTCAATTATGAGGAATTCAAATTCTGAATTATTAAGAATTATGAGTCTGGCTTTTGATAGATTTGGAATCTGAATTTCCATGAATTCAGAATCTGAATTTCCAAGAATTGGGAATCAAAATTTAAAGGAATTCAGTGTCTAAAATTAATAGAATTCAAATTCTGAATTTCACAGAGTTATGAATATAAATTTCATAGAATTCAGAATCTGAATTTTAAAGAATTCAAGAATTTTAATTGTAGGTAATTTGGAGTCAAAGATTCAATGAATTCAGAATCTGAATTTCAGAGAATTTGTTGTGTGAATTTCATAGAATTCGGAATCTGAATTTCATATAATACAGAGTCAAAATTACTTATAAATTAGATTATGAATTTCCTAAAATTCGTAGTCTAAAAATGTAACACTCTATATCCATGTAATTATAAGATTCTGAGGTTTTACATAAGAATCGACATTTTATATTTAATAATAAAAAGTGTTTTATTTTATAGGGATTATAAAATTAAACAATGACTACAAGGATAATGATAAAAATTTCCTTACCCAGAAAACAATTCCTTATGAAAATATTCCTTATGGAAAAATAATTTTCCGTAGAATAAACTGTCATTGATTTTCAAAACATAATGGAATGGAAAAGTCATAAGGAAACCTTAGTAACTCAACAATGCCACCATTTTTTGAAAGAAAAAGAATCCTTACAAAAAATAATATAATAAATTATAATTTATCTTTATGATCTTTAAAGAAAAAAGTATCTCCCATTACATATAAATCTTTGTGAATATAAATCACTTCCTTTTAGTTTTGGAAATATCTAAGGATCATATTCATTACTTCCATGAAGAGATTTTTATTTTTCAGGCATAATGAAATATTTTTTAAGTGGACCCCCCATAGATAGACTCCCCCTTACATATGTCATTCCTTTCATTACATAGAATTATTTTTTATCATTCCTTTCTCCCCATTTTTGATTTATAAAATGTAATAGAGATGTTTGAAAAAAAAATTAGGGTACTTGAAGGATCAGAGCTATATAAAACAACCAAATGAAGAACAAAAATAATTATCATTAAGATATGAAATACCGATTCAAGGAAGGTAGAAAAAAATATCATATTTGAATGGGAAAAAATATTCATCCTTATTTTCTTCCTTTAGAATTAATTTCTTCACGATGGTGTTTAGCTTCTTAAGATCCTTATGATCTTCTTCAAATCACTTGAGTAGCTGTTCTTGATCCTCAATTTTCTTCTCCAGAGATTTGACCCTTTTATCTTGAGACCTTACGATTTCTTCCTAAACCATCAAAATCACTTATTAGTTAATAAAAATTTTCTCAAACACTATTCTAAGATCTTTTTCCCTCTTAAAAATCAATGAACTTAAATTTATTTTCCCATTTCGATCTTTTACATCTTTCTACCAGGGTGCTTTTTCTCGGTTCATCTTTTTGGAAATACTTTCTGTTAGCTCCTTTATTCTCTTATTTTCTCTATCAAAATAATCATTTATATAGTCTTGAAAGCTATCAATATTTCTCATATCTTCAATCACTTTCTTGTAATAAATTGTGATTTACGTGCATGACCTTCTATGAGAATCATAACTAATGTAGAAATATTGGAAATTTGACTCAAGATTTATGAATTTTTTCATGATCATGATTACAGAATATGACTTCATATTGAATGATAGTTGATGAAACATACACCTCGATTCAATACTATGAATTAGGGGAATGGTGTTTACTAATTTATTCTGTGACTAAACCATAATGTTCTGACCCATGGAAGAGGATTCAAAATCTGATTCCCTTACAAGTGAATATTATTTCTATATATCAACAACATTTATTTTTGATGAACTACCAAAATCATTCTTTACTACCACAAATTTCATAGGCATATTGATTTTCACATGTTTTCCTTTATCAGCCCTAGAAATTTTCTCTACAACTTTTGGGGATTCATGTTCACTATCAGATACATGAATGAATCTATCTTAATAAACCTTTTTCTTCTCATCATTTTTCTTAATATCATCTGGTTCAAAAATATATGGATTTATGATATCATTATCATATGGTTTATTAACACCTTCTTGACCCTTGTCTTCTTTTCCTAAGGAAAAAAGTTTTGTAGATTCATCCTGGGAAGTCTGGATCGACAAATTTTCAGAAGGGATTTCCTTACCATGATATTATTCTAAATTCCTTATCACAAAATCAGTGTGATTTCCTTCTTCCTCTTATTATTCTTCCTATTACTCTTCCTGAAAAATCTCTTATTCTTATTCAGGTTCTTGAATTACCACATTAGTTCCTAGAGTTACTAGATCAGAATATTGTAAAATGGATTTCGGTACCTGTATTTGTTCGGATTCTTTCTTAGTATCCTTGAAAATATCATGAAAAATTTCTACCTCTAACATCTTATTATTTTTCTTCTTTTGCATTTCCATATTTTTCATAGTCTTCAGAAACCTTAATCTCCTTTGATTTTTCCTCAACAACATCCAAGAAAAATCTTTGATCTCCTTCATTCTTATTATTCTTCTCTTCCCTCCACATGACTACCAATTCATTAGGGTAGGCTTTTTTTTCTTATTACACATTGGGAGTGAAGATTGAGTTTCCTAAACTATAGGTTTTTTTATGACTTCTGGTTCCTTATGAATTATAATGTTTGTTAGTTTCAAGTAATACTATACTACATCCACATTCAATTCCAAGGTCTCAATTTCAATTTCTGAAATGTCATTAAATTTTTCGGATTTTTTCTTGAAACCAACCTTCACCATCTTCAAAGTGTCATCAGTTAACAAAATAAATCTTGAAATTTCATAGCTTAGAGATGTAAGGGACCTTAAACTATTCATGGAATAACACAATGATCATGGATAGGATGGGTAGATACCTAATAATTATCGACTTGAGGGTCCCATTTTTGATATTTTCAATAGTCAATAATATATACTATACCAAATTTACCTTCCACAAGTTCACTAGAAAATGAATAACATAGATATCACTTTTATTCAAGGTGTCCTTATCACCTTTTCTGAGAATGAGATATCCTTTACCCCAAAATTCTATTATCATGATATTCATAGAAATATTATTGATTTCTGGTATCTTTACACCTATCAAACCAAGGCATTCCATATCTTTCTCCTTCTAAAAACTTCTTGATTAATCCGGAAATTTATGGGTGTAAAAAATTGCTTAACCCTCATGTAGAATTCCAATGATACTTGCAGCCAAACTAAAATAATGGGAATAGGTTTTCCCCAAACTTTTTAAAGAAAAGTTATATCCCCATCTTCATTAAAAAAAATATGGTTTCATAAAACTGAACAAGATTTTGAGGGTAAACTAGATCTTTTCCTTTTGTTTTGGGAACGCGGAGACTCCACTAGCTATTCAACTTGATATATTTCATAATGAGAGAATTATACATCACAATTATTTTCAGATCTACTTACTATTCACTATTGATTTCCCACTATGTGATCTCCTTTGTTGGAGAAATTTGTTTCTGAGGAGATGCTTTCGAAGACATCCGTTGTTAAGCAATCCATAATTGTTGAATGGTCCTTTTGAATAAATGCATAGCTTTGGCACACAAACACTTGAAAACAGTTATGGAAAAAAGAATAGGGGGATTTATATAGGGATTGGATTGATAGTTCATATTCTAAAATTTATACATTGATTGAATCAATCACAGTTTGATCTGTAGTTTGAGATAAAATCTAAAGAATTATTTGGTAGTTTCTAATCATTTGAAGTTTATAAGGTAAAAAATTCGGATTTAAAGAAATGGAATACTAAATGTTTTCATAAAATAAGATAAAATACCAACAAGTTAAAATTCAATTAAAAAATTTATGTAAGGAAAAATACCATTTATATTGCTAAGAAGACTGTAAGTTAGGTAGAGTATTCTTCTGGATAAGTTTTAGAATCTAGAAATTATTATTATGGAAAAATTAGAAATTAGGAAATACTGTATGTAAAAAATGAGTTCTAGAATTTGAGTTATGGAAAATTTTGATTAACAAATTTTTATTATGAACGAAAAATTAATTAAGAAAAAAATTATTAAGAAAAAAAATTATTAAGAAAAATTTTGATTATAAAAAAAATTGATTAATGAAATTTTTTAATTACGCAAGAAAATATACTACCCCTATCAAAAGGAGTTACTTAATATAAGGTGGAAGGTTTCAACAAAGGGTTAATTTGGAATATTACCTTTTATTTATCACTCCTAATGTTTTTATTAATCTCTTAAAATATATCAGAGGGTAAATATTTTATAATGATATTAGCAATTTGATATTCCATTCCGATAAATTGGAGAATGATATCTCTTTTAAGTGTGTGATCCCCAAGAATGTGATGCCTATTAACTATGTATTATAAATGTGGGTTATGTTTTGGGTTTTTTATTATGTAAATGGCACTAGTATTATCCCACAATATCTTTATTTTGGTAAAACTTGTGCCAAAATCTCTTAGTGTGTGTTGTATACACAACACTTGAACAAAAAAACTTCCAACTGCAACATATTCAGCTACAGCAGTGCAAAGTGATATTGAGTGTTTCTTCATGCATCACCAAGAAACTAAGTAATCTCTTATTAAATGATATTTTCCAAATGTAATTTTGATTTCCATTCTATATCCACCAAAATCAGCATCTGAAAAAAATTTAAAACACGCTTATTTCTTGAAGTACGAAAATGTCCTAAATCTATCATTCCATTAAAATAGTATAAAATTATTATCACTTATTTTAAATGAGATTCATTTTTATTATATTTATATCTTTTACAAAATCATACTGCAAACAAAAAATATATTTGACTAGTTTACATTTATAATAAACTTCCTATCATACCTATAAATGATGTTTGATCTACTAGTTTCCCAGATTCATTAAGATCAAGAAATTTGATGTATAAATTGGAGTACTTATACTTTTATTGTTGACATATCCATAAATTTTAATATTATCTTTAATTTACTTATGTTGAGATATATATGTTCCTTCTAGTTTTTGAGAAATTTGAAATCTTATGAAAAAAGTTTACACACCCATTGTACTAATTTAAAATTCATATTTTATTTGATTTTCAAACGAATTAGTTAAACATTACAATGTTGAACCAAATATAATGTATTCAACATAAATTTTAACAATCCAAATTTTTTTATCATTCTTTATAGACAATATTTGGATCAGCAGTTCCCTTAAAATAATTTTTTTGCAACAAAATACATGTAAGTGTATCATACCCACCTCTAGGGGATTGTTTAAGTTAATATAAAGAATTGGTAAGTTTAAGGAAAATACTAAAGAAGATTTGTGTCTTCAAAACCAGGAGGCTATTCAACAAAAACATCCTCTTGAACATATCTGTCAAGAAAATCACACTTTAAAACCATTTGAAATTGTTTGAAATTAAAGAATGCTGCAAAGGAAAGTAGAATGCAAATCGATTCAAGTCTAGAAATAAGATAATATTTTTCCTCATAGTATATTCTTTCTTGTTCATTATACCATTTAGAAACAAATATAGATTTATTTTTTACTATGATTCCATTTCCATCACACTGATTTTTTACGACCCGTTTTACACGAATTATAAATTTTTCCATAGTCCAATCAACCAAGGTCTAGACATTGTTCGTTTCAAATTAATTTAACTCATCTTACATGTTTGTAATCCAATAATCATCACCTAATGAATCATCAGTTATTTTTAGGTTCTAGTGGCGAAAGGAATTCTAGATTTTCTATATTATTTAATAAGGAACCACTTGTTTTTATAGGGTGATTTTCATCACCAATGATAATATCATTTGGATGATTCTTAAAAAACATTTGATTTGGGTTTTGTATAACATTTTGATCAACATATGGTTGGAAAAATCCTAGGCTAAATGCTTCATAAATATTTTCATGAACATTTTCATTATCAGAAGAATATTCTATTAATGTTTGGTTATCAGTTTTTGAAAACACATTTGAAGATGCAGATTTAAATTGTTTAAAAAACAATGTTCTTCTTTAAATTTAACATGCACTATTTCTTAAAAAGTACAAGTGTTTTTATTAAAAACTCTATATGCCTTAGAAGTGGTGGAGTATCCTAGATTAATTCTTTCTTCACACATGGGTGAAAATTTATGTAAATTATCTTTTGTTTTTAATATAAATATGTTGTATCAAAATACATTTATGTAAGAAAGTCTACATTTTCTACCATTCTATAATTCATAGGTTTTTTTATTAAGAATAGTTTTGATTAAGACTCATTTTATAATATAACAAGAATTACTAACAACAAAAGCCAAAAAGTGTTTCGCTATAGAATATTCACTCAACACGGTTCTTGTTATCTCTTGATTAATTATATTCCTTTATTCAACAACAGTATTTTTTAAGGAGTTCTTAGAGATGAGATGTTATGAGTAATACCTTTCTTACCATTTGTTTCTGAAAATATGAATTTTGGAATTCTCTTCCATGATCACTATATATAGTTATCAATGGAAGGTTTTTCTCATCATTAAATTGGTCTCTAAATGTTTTAGAATAAGAAAATTCTCCAGATTCAATTAATAGAAAATAGAACCATCTAAATATAGTGTAATTATCAACTAGGACAAATAGATAATACTTGCTTCATATACTTCCAGCTTTTGTTCGAATGAAAAGACCCATATGATGTAAATGTAATGCATCATATTTTAATAATTCATTGATTGATTTAAAACATGATTTATGTTGCTTTCCATATAGACTAAGCTCACAACTTTAAAAGAATCAAATATATTCTCCAGAAGATCCTTAACAACTATTTTCATTGAGAGTTTTCATAGGTTCATAAGGTTGGAATGTCCTAACCAACTATGCCATTACCAATATTGATCTTCCATTGAAAAAATTCAAGGTATATCTTAGCTCCTAAGGTGTTTAATGTTTAGTGTGAATAAATTATATTTCTTTTGGGTAGAATGAATGAACACTTCCTTAGATTTGTGTAAAAATAACGTATCATTCCTAAAATTCACAAGTAACCTTCATTAGATAATTGAATTATGCTAATTATGTTTTGATTAAGACCCTTACCAAATAAAACATTTGAAATCAATGTTTTTTTAAGAAAAAAAATTTTACTTATACCAATAATTTCTCCCTGAGCATTATCCTCGAATGATAATTTTTCTCAATTCATATAGATAGTCATTTCAAAGAAATTTTTGTTTCCAGTCATATTCTAGAATCATCCATTATCCATGTACCATGTATTATTTTTGGAACTATCATTTGTATCCTGAAAATAAATGATTCAGGATTTCAAAATCCAAACATTCATGGATCTGGAAATTATAAAATGTAAGATTTTAGGAATCAACATTTTCATAGAAAAATAAGCTTTATGAAAACATAATGATTGGGTTTTGATTAAAGAACCATTTTCTCCCAATGTTCACCACAGTGTCATTTAGTAAAAAATAGAGAAATTTGGGGGACAAATTAATTGTGACTAAAAACATGTTTCGATTGAGTATAACCAAATCCAGAATGATTCCCTAAAGAACGAATTTGGGAATACATCTTTTCATAGATTTACTTACCAGAGGTAAATTATAAAAGGCATTTATTTAAGGAAAACATTTCATATTTTATATTAATAACCATGTTTTTATCCCCAGGTTTATTAGTTTTATAACTATAGTTAGCCTCTAAAATATTTCTCTTATAAATAAAATCTTCAAGATCCTTAATATTTTTATCCTAAAATGAATTAACTTTCTTAATATTTTTAGAAATACGTTTAGTGTCATATAATTTTGATCAAGATCTTTATAAAGATTTGATCCTTCTATAGTTGAAATAGAATGTCGAGAATTTTCATTCTCTAACTTCTTTTTTATCTTAAAATTTTCATTTTCAATATGTTTGGAAATTCTAGACACTTTTTCATAAGAAGGTAAAGAATTATCTTTTTATATAAAATATTCTACATCTGTTGACAAATAATATTTATCATTAGTATTATTTGCATTCAATGTTACAATATTAATTGATTCATCATTGTGTACCTTGGTAATTAGAAAATGATTTTCAATGGGTTGTTTGGAAAGTAGTCCAAAAATAAACTAACTAGAATTTTCATATTGTGAATATTCATCTGAAGTGTTACCACCATTTAAATTCCACATATCAGTAGCCTTCAAGACATTTTTTCCTTATTCTTATAATAATTCTTCATGTTTCTCTCATAATGTTATTCTTTCCTGCCTTTTCTTTTTATCATGGTTAAATCTATCCGGATGTTTCCATCCCATTTATATTCATAAAGGTTACTTCACAATATTTCTTTTCTTTTTTTTCCATTCATCTTATATCTATTTTGAAATCATTTATTTCCCACTGTCTTGTTCATCCTTCTAGAATGATTAAATAGATCATTTTCAGAATGTTAACTTTTACATGATTCAGATAAAATAGTGACCTTCTTAGACTTATATACTGTAACTCTTTCTGGAGTCTTAAATTTAGTATTAGTAAATTCTAAAAATCCGTTTCTATTCGTATTATTATTAATATCATCTTATATTTTCATTCTTTTCTCTGGTTGAAGAAGAGTTCCAAAAATATCATTTAGAGTGATTTGAGATAATTTTATATTATCATAAATATCTGTTCTTTTATATTCTCAAACATTTGGCATGATATCAATTATCTTTTCCACAAGAGTCTCATCATATAATACTTTCTCTCCCATTCATTATATACTTTAGACAATGGTCATAAATCATCATTGTATAATGCAAATAGGTTCTCCATAAGTAAATAGAAATCCCTGATGTTCAACTCAAATCATAATTATTCTAGTTTCTATAGATTTGGATGTACCATAATGTGTAACCTCAAATTTTATCCAAATGTAGTTGTAAGATTTATAAAAAGATATTTGACTATATATATTTCTTTTTGTAGAACAAAACAATGTATTGTATACCTTGTAATTTAATTGATATTCTAATTTTTCTTGATTGGTGAAGGTTTACACTTCAAAATCCTGAATTTTGTAATTTCCAATAAGAATTAAAAAAATATCTACTATAGTGTTAATGAGAAGTCTTCATTATATCTCTCTAGTATTCATAATAATTACCTTAAAAAATAGGTGGTTTGGTTGGTTTTATATTTTCAATTGAATCAACATTTATTCCTACCATTCTATAACAAAATATATTTCAACAAAACTTGTAAGTAGTAAATGATTATAAACATAGAAAAAACATTAAGAAAAACATAATAAATAAAAGTAAATAAATTTTATTTAGAATAAGGAAAAAACATGAGAAATAAAACATATAAGTGAGTATAGGTATTTTAAATATCTCCTTTGACACCAACTATAGTATCAAAAAAAAGAATGTAGATGCTCAATTACAATATGAGGGTGAACTGTATGTTTAAAAACATTCATTTTTTATCCCTATGGAAAACTATATATTATAGTGTTAAACAAGGTAAATTTACAAACCCTAAAAACGTTCTATTATAAATACTTTCTTAGAATCATGAAATATTTTTACAGAAATGAAATTTAAGAAAAGATTACTGAATAAAATATTCTACCTCGAAATGAGTATAATCTTACTTATCAGAGTAAATAAAAGTATAATAAACTGTAAGAATGTTATACATTCTTCATTTATCAAAATACAGTGGAAATAAAACATGAAACAATATAAGTAACAAGTATGAAATATTTTAACCCAATGAGTAGGTTATCCAACAACATTAGATAACGGTCCCTTGATTTATAATTTCAAGAATGTATGTCTTACCCACACCATGGTTAGCCCATGATAGAAATATCAGAATCTATCATGTTATCCCTGCAAGCCCTAGATATTTAAGGTAGCCTAAAAAACTATCTACCTATCCCTAGAAGTACTTAATTAAATGCATCATTAATTAGAATCACACAAAAAAACTGAACAAGATGCTTAGATCCACATAAAGAATTAGAGTATCTCTCTATAGAAATCACTTCACATAATATAATATCTAGATTTAAGGAATAGTAATGAGCTTATTCAAATGAGATACTATTTATAGGAAACACTCTATATGTAGGCTCCCTCCTTCAATGGTAATTTGTTTCCTTTAATCATAAAGTTACCTATAAACGTGTCACTCAAAAAACTGATAATTTTAAACATGATTAATTAAATAATTTTGTAAAAATAGAATTTGTAATGAAAAATGATGTTACATAACAAATTCAATTTTTCAGAGTCTATGGAATAAATTGAATTTATAGTCTGACTAAATAAACATTCAGTGTCTATAAGATGTGAATATTCAGTATCTGTTTTACATGGAATTTGGAATCTGATTTATATAGATTCTGGGGTCTGAATTATAAGGAATTCAAAGTTCGAATTTTGAGGAATTCATAGTCTGAATTTAATGAAATTATGAGAATGAATTCTGAGGAATCCAAAATCTGAATTCTGATAAATCTAGAGTCTGAATTTTAAATAATGTGGAGTCAAAATTCTAGGGATTTCATAGTATCTATTCTGAGGAATTTAGAGTCTTAATTCTTTGAAATTCATAGTGTATAATTTAGAGAATTCAAAATATGAATTTCAGAGAATTCAGAATCAGAGTTTTAGAGAATTCAGAGTCTGAATTATAGAGAATTTGGAGTCTGAATTTCTGAGAATTCAGAATATAATTTCACAGAATTCAATGTCACAATTTCAAAGAAGGTGGAATCAAACATATAGAGAATTATGAGTTTAAATTTCATAGAATTTTGCATCTGAATTTCCTAGAATTTGGAGTCTGAATTTTAGAGAATTCAGAATCAGTGTTTCAGGGTATTTGGAGTCATAATTTCAGAGAATTCAGAATCTGCATTTCAGAGAATCCATAATCTGAAAATAAAACACTCTCTATCTAAGAAATTATAAGATACTGAGGTTTTCATAAGAATCTGAATTTTATTCTTAGTAATAAAATTAGTTTTATTCTATAGAGATTATAAAATTAAACAATGAAAACAAAGTTAAGGATAAAAATTTCCTTAGAGAAAGGAAATTTTAATTTTTAAAATAATCTATATGGAACAATAATTTTCCTTAGAATAAAGTGTTTTTGGTTTTCCAAACATAGTGGAATGGAAACTTCACAAGGAATCCTTAAGGAATAAACAAATGTAACATCATATTTTATTAAAAAGATATAAATTATTTCAAAAAATGATTTTATGATTCCATTATCGATTCTTTTATATCTCTAAAAGATTCATTTTCTTGGAAATTACATTTCATAGAAGACCCACTATATCTTCTTAGGAAATAATATTTTATGATGATTGACTTGGGGGTATTAACCATTTACACCCTTGAGTTCCATTTGGGTGATACAATTAATAAATGTTATGAAACTGGTTCTGCTATTATAAGCCTTCCAAAATTAGTCCTCCTACCCAACAAACTAGACATCTATTGAAAGTATAGGTCAATAACAAAGAGGAAAAATGAGGTGAAATAATATATGAAAGTTAGTGATAATAATACAATTATCTATAAAAGTAAATTATAGTGAATACATGAATAGAATGAATGAAATTAAAAAGAAAAATAAAATAAAAAAGGACTAAAAAATAAAAAAACTGTGTTGGAGTTTCAATTTGAGCATATTTTATTCCAAAAGTAATTCCTTTTTATTAAAATTATTTATTAAATATTTTACACTTGAGATTCAATTCTTTTACAGTTTCATGATCTTATACAACATTATTATTTATTTTAAAATTTTAATCACTTGGTATAGAGATAGATTGAGGAGAAACATATTTATAAACATACCCCTAAAAATTTTAAATCGACTCACCAAATATTAATGGGTTCACTTATTGTAACTCCATTAGTTTTTACAAATTATTTTTCTCCTGTTATAATATGACAACACTAGTAGATTTTTGATTTGATTCATTAAAGGGTATTTTAAAAAAATATCACAATTTAGGAAAACATAATAGAATTAAAATATAAAATAATCCAAAAAATTTCTACAACACAAACATGAAGAACATTCCATAATATGGAAATGGTCATGGTGTAGGGATTGAGTAAAAAACCCCTCAACCATGGATAAAAGGGGAATGAAGGGGAGATATTACAAACAAAAAATATAAATTAAAACCAAGAAAAAACACCTATTATCTTTAGGGGTGGATCATGTCATCAGATTGGTAGAACATCCCCCCTAATGGAAAAAAATTAATTTAGAGGCATGGCACTATTTTTACAAAACAAATTACATGTATTGTACTTGGTTTAATCATATTATTCAATTTTTTTCTCCACCAGTAGTTGTCAAACCATGCATCCCATTGATGTCTTTACAGAGGCAATCAGTTGGTGGAATTATATGGAATATAGTGGCTATATATATGGTGTGTATCCTTACATTTATCAAAAAATTGCATCAATATTGGGCATTTTCCATATGTGTCATAAAGTACATGGAATGTGGGTTATTATCCATGACATGGGAATCTGTATGGGATGGTTGACCCTTTACTCTTACATAAGTGCCTGGCAATTTATTATTAATTACGCACAATTTTTTTCAAATTTTACAAAGAATCGTCCTTGATATGATAAATTAACTAGAAACCCCTAAAAATAAACCATAAAAACTTTATTGAATCCTTTGATAACAAAAATATTGAAAATATATGAATGTAATTTTCATATTAAATGATTTTTCATGAATTATTATACACATATCAGACAAATCAAACTCCCTCACAAGTAGTCATTAAATAAGCATAAACAATTTCAAATATAATAAAAAAATCATTCTCTAAAAGGAATGAAATTATTGATTTATACTTATATACATAATATTCATAGTAGATTATTTTCAACAAGCACTAAAAAATACAGTTTCAAAAACATTTCCATCATTCCATATATATAATATAATTAAAGACATTCATCATCTTTTATTCCCATTTCTAATATTCTCATAAATAAATTTGTCTCTTGATGATTTAAATTACCTGGAAAATTATTCACTCATAATACAAGATCCTGTAATTAGATTTATTCTCAATCGCAAGTATATTCACACTATCAATAGTATTTAATGTGATATAAATAATCACTAAAAATTTAAATCTCATGAATCTGGAGGTATTTCATTATGATTCTAATGAATATGAAGAAAATTTTAGTTATTTAATGATGTGAAAATAATGTTAGAGGCTAAAAAATGGAGGAAAATTTATTTATAAACAAAGCTCTATATTTAATGAAAAATATTAATGAAAATAAATCCCTTAAAAATATATAAAAAATTAAATATGACCATTCTATTACCTTTATAACATATGTTCAAAAACCAATTGTTAGTGTAAAGAGTGAATTTTTTGCTCTTTTATTTTTCGATATTTTTCATTATTTAGCGGTATACCACATTAAATCACTGTGAATTGTGGTTTTAGAACATTTTCACTATAGGGATAGAAATATTCTCCCGCAGACATAATTTCATGGTATCTCAAAAAATGTATTAGATATTATCCAAACTAACCCTTTAAAGATAAAGTTAGAAAAAATGAGATATAATCTAATAATTAGGGTATGATATATCATTTTTCTTATAAGATTGATTTTTATTATGGAAATTTTGGGTTTCTATAGGTTTCATAGAGATATAATGATGGGTGGGTCTCAAAGTAAAAAAGGAAATGAAAAATTCAATAGAATACATAAATAATATTAATTTGATTCAGAATATTACTTTTTTAGGCAAGAAACACTTTAATTTTCTATTAGTTTTACATATCTTAATAATCTCTCTAATAATAGGGAATAAGAAACAATTTATCAGAAAAAATTATTTCACCTCTAATAAATGATGTTGAAAATTGGGTCAATAAAACATGAAATGAATATAAATAATGTAACACCCTGACCCTAGTTACCCAGAGTCGGGGCATTATTACATAAAATTGGCATGATCACAAGGAAATCATTTCTCGAATGACCGATAAGTTTAGTATTATTGGAAATAAGATTTATACATAAGTTTAACTTTAACGCTTGAAAAGAAATACAACGCGAATATATTCCATTAGAAACATCAAATCGTCCTAGATTATGCCTACTAGTCACTCATAAATAACTTCTTCATATACTGGGAACGTGAAACCTAAGAAAGGGGTGAGCTCAAATGCCTTGTAAGGGTAAGAAATACAGCGGAAGATAACATAAATATTAAGAATGGTGAATAATTGAAACCACTTACCTTAACAATAATTAACACAAATAATTTTATGGCAGGAATTTGAGTGGAGTAAAAAATTACATAATAAAACATAATCAGGTGTATTCTATTAGTCGAATGACCACATGAACTATCAAAGGTATTTTCATAATGTGGGAATGTATAATGCCGGACATTCTGAAATATTTTGTCAAGGCCTCGGCCAAGACGTATAAAAATGATTAAGGCCTCATCCAAAACCATATATCAAATTGGGAAAGACCTCAGCCAATTCCACTTCAAGTTGAATCCTGAGACCTATCGATGCATCGACGAGCTATAGCGGGCTCCACCCATCACTTACTAAGTCCAATACATTCTTCATATGAAATGGTTGAAATATAACAAAAACAGTCATATTAAAACTAGCACACAAAATGAAAATACATTATCCATAAAACATGAATGCTATAAAAATAGCACATACACTATCAAAATTATCCCAAATCTTTCAATATAATATGAAAGTTTGGTATTATAATAAATCAACTTCAAATAAACTTGAAATCCATCAAAGGATTCAAAATTTTTGTTAGAGAAATATCTCTTTCTATTTTGAAATCGTTTAAGAGTCACATAATTATATAGAAAAATTTGTTTTAAAAATATTCTTATAAGCTTGTTTGGGAAGATTTTATGATGTTATAATGACGTAATATAGCTGCACCCTCCGTATAAGTTAAAAAATTCTTACCTTAATTTTGTCAAAAAGGTCACAATGTTACTTGTTTGGAACAGAAGAAAAGATTCCTTTATAAACATCTTATAAAAGTAAATCAAGGGTATAAATTACTTTAACTCATAGTCTATAAAATAGTAATAATGTTTTGAAATACATTTTTTAAGAAACATGGATGTGCATGATAAAGAGGTCATAGTATATAATTACGTATATACAACCTCGGATAATAATGAGATTGTGAAATTAACACTTACCTTGTACTTTTCCTTTGTCGAGGGTAGTTTAACCTCCTATATAATGGTTAAATATTTGTCATTAAATTATAAATGAATCATATACATTAATATGATATTATATATTATCTTTTAATATTACATTGTTAATAATATCTTAGTATTATCGTCATTTCGGGTGTTAACTGATTCATTTTTCATTATATGCTTTGTTACGTAAGTAATGTTTTTTATGGATAATATATATATTATTCATATTCAGAATGATATTAAGTATTTAAACATTATTTTTAGTCATCTAATGAATGTTATTCTTGAATGGATAAGATGGGGATTGAATCGCATCGCGTTCGTGGAGATGGTAATCTGTACGTACACATGAGCGACAATATCATTCTTTTGATATTAAAATAATATATAATTGGATAGTATATCATATATACAGAATCAATATTATGTTATATTTATTATTCACAGAAATTACACATCATTATTATACCCATCCAAAAAAATAATGTATTGAATAACAATTACACGACGGCGTAGAGATGGTAAGTCGTACGTACGCGCGTATGGTGACATGTCAGTCAAAGTATAAATAGAATAATGAATTTGGTTGTACCATATTTATAATAACATAATAGTATATAGAAGATACTATTTTTATTATTTTTGAATGGAAACAACAAAGAAAAAGGCAGTGGAAGAAGAAAGGAACTTGAATGGGGTGGTGAGATATTTACCTCTTCTTCGAGTTCTTCCTTTTGATTTGATCAAAAGGTCTCAATAGGTTGGATTTATGATAATGTAAGGCCTCTAGGATTAAGGTAGTATAGTTTAGAGGCTATTTGGGTAGGGTTTGTCCGAGCCAAATGGCTTTGAATGTGTTAAATAGATAGAAGGGGGGAGTGCCCTTTTATAAGAGGTGTGAGGAGCACTTTAGGAAAAGCTAGAAATATTATTTTATAATATAATCATTATCGATTTCTAATGGCTCCAAAATAGATTATTTAACGGATATAGATGGTATGGGTCAAAAACCACTCATAAAATAGGTTTTAGATATTTTTGGGTCATTATATTATCATTATCTTTTAGATTAAAGTCTTAGTTAAATAGTTTGACATTTACCATGTCTCTTTGTATTTTTATATTTTATGGTTAATAAACTTACTAAATACCATCAAGAGATTCTCAAATGATTCATTAATGTTTCACGTATCTATATATAAGTCTTTTTACTGAACCATAGATTTTTAGGAATAAAATATCAATTAATAATATAATATATTTTTTAAAAACACTTTTATGACAATTTTGACACTATTTGGTATTTTGTTTTTTATAAATTCATAACAGCATTATTACATCGAAAAAAATTCATCTAACGAACCCTAGAAGGTCATATTAACATGTAAAATTAGTGTAATTCATAAAATGTTTTAAATTACATTTATTTGGATATTTATAATATCAATTATTTTAATAATTCATTATTTAGGTAATTACTGCATCATCATTGTGTCATAAAGAAATTAAATTACTTAATGTCTAAAAAATATAAAAAAATACCATTATTTATTAAATATTTTTATATTTACAATGAATATTTATAGTCGAATTTATCTTATCTATAACCCTATATTAAAAAAGTTTTTGTTATTAAACTTTGATTTATAATTTTTTCACTCTTATTTAAATAAAATAATAATAAGTTTCCTAATCTAATACATGTGGAAAAAAGAGGATAATATTTTATTACTAAGGTTTTTTTATTCGAATTATACTTATACAAAAGAATTGTAACATGTTTATGGTGATTGTAATATCATTTTTACCCTTAATTACCATATTTAGTTTTAACTGTGGTAAATAAAAGTAAAAAGATACTATTCACCGAAAATTATTTTCATCTTATTGGACACATTTTACATATTGATATCAAATGTGTCTCTCAGATTTCTGAAATTTTACTCACAGAAGAGGTAATATTAAGTTTTATGTTAATTTTCATATTCTCCTAGGAGGTGGGTAAAAGACGGTGAAATGTTCAATAAAATTTATTTATATCTAAAATTATTATAGACTTACTCGAATGAGTTACATTGAACTTATATAGGTATTATGTATTTTTTTTACTTAAAATAAATTTAAATAAAATAAATAATTATTTAAATAAATATTCGGTTTTAAACTATAACTTATTGTTTTTCACTATTTATCAAAAATTGAATGTTTTTATAAAAATACCAAATATTCACCTTAAGCTAATTTGGATATTTCAAATCCAAAAATGAATTCCATTTTGAATGATAAAATTTAAAAATTTCAAAAAGTGGGTATTACTATTCATAACGGCTACTTTGATTGGTTGCAGTGTGTTAGAATCTAGAAGTTGGGAACAATGTTAGCTGTTGCATTATTCAAAGAGAAACGTACCATGGAAGAATGGGGTGTTACATTATCCCCTCCTTTAAATAATTTCATCATTGAAATTTCTAGAATACTACCACATGAAAAGTCTCAGGATGTTCTTCAACATAAGTTACTCGGGTTCCCACGTTGCCTCTTTCATCTTATGGTTTCTCCATATAAACTTTTACCAGACTAGTCGTCCAGTTTCTCAGCACTTGTTCTCTTATATAAAAAATCTTGATAGACTTTTCGCAGTAAGATAGATCGGGTTCCAGTTATAATTTCTTATAGGTTAGTACATGCATTGGGTCAGGCATATATTTTCTCAAAAGTGATACGTGGAACACATCGTGAACTTTGGAGAGACTTGGCGGCATTGCCAAACGGTAAGCTACAACCCCAATTCATTCTAGAATTTAGAAAGGTCCGATGTAACTGGGACTCAATTTACCTTTCCTGCCGAAACTTATACCACCCTTACATGGAGAAACCATCAAGAAAACATGATCTCCTACCTGAAATTCCAAATCCTTTCTTCGGTTATCAGCACAACTCTTCTACCTACTTTGAGCTTCCATGATTTGGTTTTGGATTACCTTCAAATTTTCCATGATTTCCTCCACATGTTCTGGGCCTACAAGTTTTCTTTATCCAACATCATCCCAGCAGATTGGTGTACAAAATATCTTTCTGTGTATCATTTCATATGATGCCATCTGAATACATGAATGGAAGCTATTGTTATAGAAAAATTATTCCAGAGGTAAATATTGATCCTACATACCTCTAAATTCTTTTGGGCATGATCTCAACATGTCTTCTATGGTATGAGTAGTCCATTCTGATTGTCCAACAGTTTGAGGGTGGTAGGCAGTGCTCAAACGAAGCTCAGTATCCAGGGAATTCTAAAGACTTTTCTAGAATAATGATGTAAAATAGGGATCACGATCATAAACAATCTATAATGGCACTCCATGAAGTCTTACAACTTCATTAATATATAGTCTTACTAATCATTCAAGTGGTAAATCATCTTTTATATCATGAAAATGTGTTGACCTGGTCAAACAATCATCAATGACCCATATTGCATTGTTCATTCTATGAGTATTTGGTAGTGTCCTGAAAAATCCCATCATAATATTATCCCATTTCCACTTAGGTATTGGAAGAGGTTTCAAGACTACTCCTGGTTGTTTCCTTCCAACTTTCACTTGTTGACAAACCATACATCCTGACACGAAATCAGCAATCATCCTCTCCATGTTGTCCCACCAAAAATTTTCCTTCCAATTTCTAAACATCTCAATGCTACCAGGGAGTTTAGAGTAATTGAAAAAATGAGCATCATCCAAAAATTCCCTTTTTTTGATCGGGTATATCGGAAACACAATGTTTCTTCCCAAATTTCAATATTCCATCTTCTTACATAAAGTCACTCAATCTCCCATCATTCACAGCTTTATTCATCTTTTGAAATACTTCATCATTGGTATGAGAACTCTTTATCCTTTTTAGTAAAGATGGTTTGACATCCATTTGAAAAACTATTGATGTTTCACCTTCCATGGTGATTCCCATATCCATCTTTACTAGATCCATGTATATAGGATCCTTTTCAACTCTCATCTTGTTCAAAACTCCATGGTACTTTCTGGTCAAGGCATCTGCCACCTTATTGGCCTTCCCGGGGTGGTAGTGTATCTTGCAATCATAATCCTTTAGTTGTTCAAGACTTCTCCTTTTCCTCGTGTTGAGTTATTTCATTGAGAAAATATACTTCAAACTCTTATGATTAGTATAGATATCACATTTTTTACCATAGAGACGGTGTCTCCAAATTGTAAAAGCAAAGATTGAAGATAATAACTCAAGATCATGAGTAGGATAGTTTGGTCATGAAATTTCAGCTGTAGTGATGCATAGACATTAAATCTATCATTTTTTATAAGGAAACAACCATTTCCTATCTTTGATGCATCACTATAAATAACAAACCGATCATTCCCCGATGGTATAGTCAAGATATGAGAATTTAATAATCTTCCCTTCGGTTCTTCAAAACATTATTCACACAATTTTGTCCAAAAAAATTAACCCCTTTTCGTGTCAGATTAATTAATGGGTTAGAAAACTGGGAAACATTCTAGGTGAAACGTCGATAATAACCCGCTAAACCAATAAAACTACATACCTCATTTATAATCGGCGGTTCTGGCCATTCATGGATTGACTTGGCCTTAGAAGGATCAACAAAGATTCCATCCTTGGAGACAAATGGCCAAGAAAAGAAATCTCATGATGCCAGAACTCACAATTGCTAAACTTCCCATATAATTCATGTCTTCTTAGAGTCTCTAGGATAATGCACAAGTGATTTTCATGATCTTAGTAACATTTGGCGTAAACCAGGATATCATCAATAAATTCCACTACAAAGTCATTGATATATTCCTTGAAAAATCTATTCACTATATCCGTGAAGATAGAGGGTGCATTAGTCAATCCAAAATGCATTATTGTAAACTTGTAATGCCCGTACCTGATTCGAAATGCTATTTTCAGATTGTATTCCTTCTTCACACACAACTGATGATATCCAGATTGAAGTTCAATCATTGAAAATTACTGATCTCCATGAAGTTGGTTGAATAAATCATCAATCCGAGGTAGGGGATATTTGTTCTTTATTGTTATATCATTGATATACCTGTAGCCAATGCACAACCATATAGATCCATCTTTATTCTTAACAAAAAGAATAGGGGCTCCCCATATAGGAACACTATGGTGAATAAATCCCTTATTACTCAATTAATCTAGTTGTTTCTTTAGTTCCACTAATTCAACAGTGGCCATTCTATAATGGCTCTTCGATATGGGCCTTGAACCAAGAATTAAATCATTGGAAAACATAATTCCTCATTCTGGATGATGTCTGGGTAAATCTTATGGAAACACATAAACATATTCTTTCACAATAGGTACATACTCTATTTTAACATTCCATTCCTCACCCACAGTTATTTCATTCTCTTCTTCCCCAATAATTAAATTTAGATGAGCTACTGGGGTGGATTTAAATAAGAATTAGGGGGTGACGATTCTGCTCAAAAGATAAGGTGTTCTTTGTCACCATCATCAAAATTAGTATCCTCATTTTTCTTACAATAAAATTTTGCATCATGGTCTGAAAGACAATCCATATCGATGATTATATCAAATTCAATCATGGGTATGATGATGAGATCGATAGATAAAGAACATTTATATGCCCTAATGGGGAAGAATTCACAAAACTTTATTGCAATGATACATCCTTTAGGAGTTTTAACTGAAAAATACCTTGTTAAATCAAATTGGAAATATAAAATTGTCTAAGAAAACATGGAAGAAATGAAATAATTCAATGATACAGAATCAAATAAATCATTTGCTAAACTTGTAAAAACCATTAAATTACCTTCCACCATGTCTTTTGTGGCTTCAACCTCAGTAGTAGTGATCGCATAAGCTTGGCCTTGATCCCTTGGCCTTTTCTTAGGTAAGTTTCCCTGAAGCATAGGACATTAATTTGCATAATGTCCCATCTCTCTGCAATTTTATCATTGAAAAATGGTAGCGTCTTTCTTTCCCTTACAATCACCAGCAAGATGGATTTTCTGTCCACATTTGAAATATACTTCTTTACCTTTTAGACATGAACCCAGGTGCTTCCTTCCGAAATTATAAAAGGGTGGAAAATCAATTCTCCCCTTCTTCCCTGTTTCATTATTTCCTTTCCTAGAGTGTTCGACAGATCTCTTCTTCTCTTTATTTTCTTTAAAGTCATAAGACTTATAGAATTTATTTTCTGTCTTGATAGCACACAAGATAATATCTTCATATGATGATAAGGATTATGATACTAATGCTCGACGGAGAAATGGTTTTAAACCATAAAAAATGATGAGTATTACTTCTTGGGTTACGTATATAATATGATGCATGCCTCTCTAGACATGTTATGTTAGCTTCATACATTGTGATATTATCATCCTCCTTTTGCCTCAGACTCAGAAATTGTCTTTCCATATATGGTCGATGGTCATGAAGAAAGTATTTTTCACAGAAAATATATTTTAACTCCCTGCATTCCATATTTGATACTTCACAATCTTCCTTTGTTTTTTGAATCAACGAACACCATTGATTAGAATCTCCAGTGAGGCGGTAAACGGCCATGACATCTTTTTCCATTTTTATACTCCACAAGGCGTGGAATATTTTCTCTACAGAATTTATCCATTTCTCTGCTACTAATGTATTTATACCCCCATTCAATGCTGGTGGTTATTAACTCATGAAGAGGTCTAACATTGATCCTCCACGATGTGGATCTGGGTGCTCCATACGAGTAAGGTTATTATTCATAACCTGTGTGAGTTGTCCCAGTATGGTGAAAAGCTGATAAGCACCAGTTGTATCACCATATCCACTATATTTATCTTCATCATGAGGTAAATCCCTACATGGATTGCGTTCATTGATACGGTTTCCATTCCTTACACTAGGTTCCATTTCTAAACAATGGCATACACTAGATTAGTTTATGAATCGAAATACATAAATCCAAACTTGTAAAACACTTAATATAAATTGAACAGTTTATGGATATATTCCCTATTCATAAAAATGTTTTCGTTGAGAAAGTATATACTCATAAACCCTTCATAATGTTTTGAAATTAAAATGAGAATTATCTTAATCATTTCCCTTGGGAGTGTCGTAAGTAAGAGTGTAGCAAGGCCCATTGTTGTTCACTATTTCTCATTCGAGTCTAGCTCAAAGCGGTGTATTCAGGTTTTACCCCTAGGTACATCTGTGCTAGAGATGCCTCTAAGTGCTCGTATCCAGACAGGGATGTATTGCTTTGAAAACTCACAAAATATCTACATTACCAAAATTCTAGAAAGTTTTTCTTTGATAATCCTTAAAGTCTATCTTAGGGTAATGTGCTCAAATTAGGTATTATTTAAATCAACTTTCCAAAGATTGTACTAAACTTTCTATGATTCCAAAATTAATTCCCTGGCCCTAGTTACCCAGTGTCGGTGCATTATTACATTACATTTTCATGATCACATGGAAATCATGTCTCGAAAGGCAGATCCATTTAGTATTATTGGAATCAAGATTCATACATACGTTCAACTTTAAAGCTTGAAAATAAATACAACACGAATATATTCCATTAGAAACATCCTAGCCTCCTATATTTTTCCTGAAGGTCACTCAAAACTAACTTCTTAATATCCTATGAAAATTAAACATAAGAAAAAGGTGAGCTTACACGCTGAGTAAGGGTTATAAATACAGTGGAAGATAACATAAATATTAAGAATGGTGAATAATTTAAACCACATGCCTTTATCAATAATAAACACACAAACTTTTATGGAAGGAATATGAGATGAGTAAATAATTCCATAAAAAATCATAATCATGGGTATTCAATTTGTCAAATGACCACATGAACCATCAATATAATTTTCATAATGAGGAAATGTTTAATGCCCGACATTCTGAAACATTTTTTCAAGGCCTCGGCGAAGACATCTAAAAATGATTAAGGCCTCAACGAAAACAATATATTAAATTCGGAAAGGCCTCAACCAATTCCACATCTAGTTGTCTCATGAGACCAACTGATGCATCGAGGAACTATAGCGGGCTCCATCTGTCACCTACTAAGTCCAATACATTCCTTATAGGAAAAGGATGAAATGTAACATAAACATTCGTATTAAAACAAGAATATGAAATGTCGATACTTTATCCATAAACCATGAATGGAATACAAATAGAATATCCACAGTCAAAAATATCACAAAACCTTCAATACAATATGTATTTTTTGTATCAAAATAAATCAACTTCAAATAAACTTAAAATCCATCAAATGATGTTGACATAGATGAAATCAAAACCTTTTTTAAAGAAATATTTCTTTTGATTTTGAAATCAATTATGAGCCTCATAATTATCAAGAAAACATTCATTTTGAAAATATTCTTATAGTATTGTAAGGGAAGCTTCAACGATGTTATAATGACGTAATATAGGTGCACCTACCGTATAAGTTAAAAAAATATTCTTATATTAATTTTGTCGAAAAGTTCCCAAAGTACCTTGTTTGGAAGACGACGAACAGATTCCTTTATAAACATATTATAAAAATCAAAAAAGGGTATAAATTACTTTAACCTATATTCTATAAAATAGTAAGAATGTTTTGAAATATGTTTTTAAGAAACATGGATGTGGATGATAAAGAGGTCCAAGTAGATAATTACGTATAAACAACTTCGGATAAAAATAAAATTGTTAAATTAACCCATACCCTGTACTTTACCTTGGTAGAATGTTTCTTAACCTTCTGTATAATGATGAAATTATTGTTTTTAAATTATAAAAGAATCATATACCTTAATATGATATCATATATGATCTTTTAATATTGTTTTGTTTATAATATCTTAGTATTATCGTCATTTCAATTGTTAACTGGTTCGTTTTCCTTTATATTCTTTGTTACGTACGTAATGTTTTTTATTGGTAGTATGTATATTATTTATATTCTGAATGATATTAAGTCTTTAAACATTATTTTTAATCATCTAATTAAAATTAGTTTTGAATGGATACGATGGGAAATGAATCTCATCGCGTTCGTGGATACGGTAATCCGTACTTATGCACGAGTGACTATATCATTATTATGATATTAAAATAATATATAATTGGATGGTATATCATATATATATATAATATTTAACATTTTATATTTATTATTTAAATCAATTACCTATCATTGTTATACCCATCAAAATAATAATTTATTGAATGATAATTACACCACGACGTGGAAACTGTAAGCCGTACGTACGCACATAAGGTGACATGTCATTCAAAGGATGGATAGAATAATAAATTTAGTTGTACCATATTTATAATAGCATCAAATTATATAGAATATAATTGAATTTTTATTTTAAAATGCAAACAACAAATAAAAAAGAAGTGGAAGAATAAAAGAACATTAAAGAGGTAGTGAGATATTTAACTCTTCTTTAGGCTCTTCCTTTCGATTTGATAAAAATGGCTCCATAGGTTCACTTTCGGACTAAAGGAAGGCCTCTAGGATTGATTTAGGACATTTTAGAGGGTATTTGGGCTGGTTTTGGCTAAGCCAAATGGCTTTGAAGGTGTTAATTAGAGAGAAGGGGGAATGCCCTTTTATAAGAGGGGTAAGAGGGACCATAGGAAAAGCAAGAAATATTATTTTATAATAAAATTTTATTTGGTTTCTAATGGATCAAATATAGATTATTTGAAGGTTAATTTGGGTATGGGTCTAAAACAACTCAAACAACTTCTTTTATACGGGTTTGGGTCATTATATTAACTATATCTTTTAGATATAACTCTTAGTTAAATAGTTTTACATTTACCATGTCACATTGCATTTTTATATTATATGGTTAATAAACATACTATATAGCTCTAAGATAACCTCAAGTGGTTCATTAATGATAAACCTATAATTATATAATTCCTTTGGTTGAACATTATATTTTTATTAATAGAATATCAATTAATAAAATAATATTTTTTTAAAAAACTCTTTTATTTTAAAATGACTCTATTTGGTATTTTGTTTTTTCTAAATTCATAACAGCATTATTACTTAGAAAAAAATTCATCTAACCAACCATATCATGTAATATTAACCTAAAAAATTAGTTTAATTCATTAAAATTCTCAAATTACATTTATTTCGATATTTATAATATCAATTATTTTAATATTTCATAAATTAGGTAATTACCACATCATCATTATTTCATAAATAAATTAAATTATATAATGTCTAAAAAATATAAATAAAATACCATTATTAGGAAATATTTTTGTAATTCTAATTAATATTTATAGTCGAATTAATCTTATGTATAACCCTATATTAATTTTTTTTATTTAATAAACAATGATTTTAACTATTTTAACCCTTCTTTAAATAAAATAATAATAAGGGTCCTAATCTAATTTAAGTGGACCAAAGAGGTTCATATTTTATTCCTACAGTTGTTTCTGGTCGAATTATACTAATCCAATAGAATTAGGGCATGTGTTAAGGTAAAAACAATATCATTTTTACCCTTAATTACCCTATTTACTTTGAACAGTGGTAAATTAAAGTTAAAAGTTACTATTCATACAAAATTATTTTCATCTTATTGAACCACATTTTATATACTGATATCAACCGTGTCTCTCATATTTTTGAATTCCACTCACATAAGCGGTAAAATTATATTTTATGTGAATGATCAAATTCTCCTAGGAGGGGGTGGGGGTGGTAAACGACGGTGAAAAGTTCAATAAATTTTTTATATATCTAAAATTATTATAAACTGACTCAAATGAACTACATTGTACTTATATAATTATTATGTATCTATTTTGACCTAGAATAAATTTAAATTAAATAAATAAATATTTAAATAAATATTCGGTTATAAACTATAACTTAGTGTTTTTCACTATTCATAAAAAATTGAATGTTTTCAGAAAAATACCAAAAACTCACCCTATGATAATTTCGATATTCCGAATACAAAAATGAAGTCAGTTTTAAAAGATAAAATTTATAGAATTTTAAAAAGTGGGTACTACTATTCATAATGGCTACTTTGAATGGTCACGGTATGTTAGAGTCACAAAGTTTCATACAATGTAAGCTATTGCATTATTCTAAGGGAAACATATCATGGAAGCTTGGGGTATTACAAATAATCAGTATAATAAATAAAAATTAAAAACAATTAATATCAACAACCTTTAATATATCATTAATCATTTTAAAAAACATTCAAAACAAAAAAATAAACATGTAACTTTAAAATTTATCATCTATGTCTTTATTTGTTTATAATTATAATTATTAAAAACCCATATTCTAAAATATTACATCTAATTAATGATTTATTTTATATTATTCTATAGGAAAATATACTAGTGAAGAATAGAGACTCTCCAACACAATTAATAGATCTCTGGGACCTTCAATTAAAACACCATGTAGGAGGCGAAAATGTATAATTATATAAAACTAGATCAAAACAAGGGAGAAGTGAAAGAAGTATTCCAAATAAATATAATGAAAATATATTAAAAACAACACTCCCCTAGAAAAATATCAAAATCATTTAATAATTCAAATGTTGAATGCCCCGAATGCTCATACGTACCTATGACTATCAATGTAATGAAAATCATAGTATGCATGCATCAATTGAATCACACTGAATAAATAACAAAAATAAACACACACACACAAACACACACACATGTATATAAAAAACATGTGTGGTGGAAATAGTAACTTAGTATCTTTTTTAGAGGAAATTTCTGAATTCAGGGGATCTGGGATAGTGGAGGATGTTATAGTGGATGCAAACGTGATATGTATTGTGGATAGATCTATTTACAAGAATGAAAGATCGATTTTATAAAGCTCCATTGTCTTTCCCACATTGTTAAATTAATAAATAACAAGATTGGTGGTTTGTTCTAATGATAATTCTTGTGTGGTTGATGGCTAGGGGTTGGGCTAAGGAGAGGGTTCTGGTAGAGGTGGTTCTGCAATTGGATAAGTATGTGTAATGGTGGAAGAGTAAGGGTCTACATATTAAGTTGGAATGAGTGATTTTTAGGGAATTTCTACTAGTAGAGGTGGATGTATAGGAAATATTATAATAGGATCACCCTTCAGGGTAGGTGGGTCCTCTATTGCTTCCACTGGTGCGGGATGATGATGTATGAGTACATAAAAGGTATTTATCTTCTAGACCATTCCCATTAAAATAATCCTAACATAGTCCATTCATAGGGTAGAACCTAAGTGGTCATTATTGGGAGGGTGATCAAACACCCCCCAACCAGTGCGAAGACTGAGTGGTATAAAACCCACCATTTTGGTTACCCTAACAATTGGTAAACATGGAATAGACTTAGGAGATGTTGAAATAGTGGATTCAAGGGTAGTTTTGTTATACAATGTAGGTAATAATGTCTATATCACATTGGGGAACAATTCCCTTGTATTTATGCTGTGGAAATAGGATGTAATTAAAGAATCGGTGGATGAAACGAACTTTCAGAAAGATAATTAGTTCCCTTCTATGGAATAAAATCATATTTTATATTAGATACAACAATTCCCTTCCATATAAGAGCTGGTATAATTAGACTAAGTTGGAAGGTTAAAAAAGGTTGTGGAATGTATATATGATCATAAAAACTACACCATTAGATGAAATCATATGTGGTAAGTAAAAATAATATATCTCCCAATCATAATAATACCAAGGTAGCTATTTCTACTAGGGTATCATAGTAATATAGCCTATAAAATCAATGCTACTGGGAAAATTGAAAAATAAATATCAAAATTTAGAAGTGATGGGCTGTAGAACAGAAATCAGGTGGTTGTTCCTGAGATTTCATCAATCATTTACTTGAGTCCCAGTCGCTATAGGATATTTGTTTCATATAATTGATTGATAATATGGATCATAATTTGGGAGAGGCGTCACATTTGGTAATTATTTTGGAGACACTCATTGAAAATTGGAAATGGTCGGGGCTAAAGTTGTGTAGCAGTGGGCGTAGGTCATGTTCACTCACTAACTACTAAAGTAAAAGGATCTACTGATATGGAAACTGGGGGTGTTTGTGTTGATAAAATTTTCATGACATGTCAAATTTATTATGTTTTTAATGTTTTTTTATAGTCTATGACATATCCTAGGTAATATCTCAGGGAGAATTTATGGGCTTATAGTTTTTATATATAAGAAAAATTACTAAAAGGTGACAACGGTTTTGAAGAATTTTTTTAAAAAAAAATACTTAATTAAATAGTATAATAGTTAAAAAATAAAGGTAGTTTTTACTTTTATGAGATAAGGAGACCATTTAATGTTCACTACTTAGCTTGGATTGGTAATTTTTAGGAATATTTCACATGGGTTAATGGAATTATTTGGTTGAGGGTTGTCAAGATCTTGATTCCCCTTTTTCTCTCAAAAAAATGCATAAAGAACAAACCCTTGACCCTATAATTATGTATTCTATTTCTGAACCAGAATCATAGAAAAAGGGCTACCAAATCATAATGAAATATCAAATATGTGAATGATAAAAAGGTTTCTTATGCTGACCAATCAGATCAACCCAAGATTCCAATATTAAATCTCAACCCTATTAGCGTTGACATAAAAAGTGTTTCCCATGATTAAACCAAAAAAATGAATTAAAAGAAGAATCATGTAAAGATAATTCTAAAATGAATTGTTTCACATAAAAATTAAACAAAACCAATAGCAAAAAAAGTGCTAAAACTCCCTCCCAAGTGTTTGTAGCTCTATCAAAATTCTCATCAACTATTTATCCCTCGATCGATAGAAGTAAAAGGCCGAGGTGGAAATTAACCTTAATCTATTATCACCCTATGAGGATAGAGAACTCCACAACATATAGAATGATGAGGGTACTCACATTGGACTCCAAAATAGATGCATCATGCCTCCTGTACAAACATAGAAATGCGATGCCCAATGTTCAAATTTATAGGAAAAGTGGAAGGTGGTTTTCAGGTACCAGATTTCAGAATTCCTCTTAGTCCATGGTTTTCACCATAGATAAATTTTTATCTATATTTTAAGGAAACTAAAAATATTTTCCACACCTCTTGAATATATTCACCAAAAAATTTAAATCATGCAGCGGTGGATATCTCTAGATATGAAAAAAATATAGAACACTACATTTGGCTTCGACCAGATTCCATTTATTTGAATTATCAGTTCAGATGGGTACCTTAATTGATGAATTGGAATATGTCGGATTCACAAGGTATGTATCCCACTAAAATATAGACTATTAGACAAAATTTAATCTCAATTTAATTCACATATTCTTTGAAAGGTATGTTTTATTTCAAAATAGGTTTTGGGCTCTTGAGTAGTTTGGACCGCATTCCATGATCTTTATTATGAGTCCTCAAAATAAACATCAGCTACAATGAAATAATAAAAAACTAAAATTCACCTTTTTAAAAATTATAAAAAAATTGACTAAAAAATTAAGTGATTTTTTAAATTAGTTATTTATAATAAAAAATCACATAGCAATTCACTATTTATTTCATGCAAATTTTTCCTTTTTCTATCCAGTAAATATAAGCTATTATGAAAAATTTTGGTAAAATGATTTTCTCCATCGAACCATCCCAACATTCGTTGCAATAAAATTTCAATACCCACTCAACTAATCATTCCTGGAAGACATACCTTGAACATCAAACCAATATATCCCATATATTGTACAAATCACTACTCATATATTTTATTTCTATTATTTTTTTTGTTTTTCAAAAGATTCACATGGAACAAATCTAACGCTCATCTCTCAACCCTTGTTTGATCTCCTTGAAACCCTAATTTCAATATTTATAAAAATATAACAGGATGAGGAAGAGTGTTTTCTGACCTTTCAAAGACACTGGCCATATTTTTTTTATCTTTTAGTTTGTACAATAGTCTAATAATAGGTAGATGAGAATTGGTCAATGCAATATAATAATGATATTGATCATATATGGAACAGATGAATGGAGAAATAATTTTAAAAAGATGATAAATATTAACCTAACTTATACATACCTTCTACATGGTAATAAAAATTCACACTTCATGGTTTTAGGAAAAGCTGTGTGGATATATTAAGTGACATAAATTTCCGATAAACTACTCATAGTAAGGGTACCATTATTCAAAATGGTTTCAAAATGATTCAACAATTTATGTCATTAAAAAATAACTAAATGACTATAAAAGGCACACGTCAATGTTAAATTTTTTCCAAAACAAACATTCTATTAGTGGTTTTTTTATAAATTTTAAAACAATATTAAATATGGATATTCCACATGAATTCTCAAAAACTTCCATAATTAAGTGGGCATCATAAATGAATATTCCAACACAAAAGTGTGAAGGGAGAGGGGGAGTAACAAAATTTTTTAGAAATCAAAAAAAAAATAAAAAAATTAAAGATCATAAAAATATAAATATAACCCTGGAATGAACCTAGTAAAAGGGGGTAGGTAAAAATATTATACAACAAGGAAAAAAGGGAGAAAAAAATATAGATTATTAGAATTACTATCTAACCTAAGAATATACCCATCCCCCACACCTAGAGTACAAAGTGGCCTCACTATTATAAAAGATATTGTGGGAAGGACAGATAAAACCTACTGGTCGCATTCATAGGATTCCTCCAGAAACTAGATTTCCTACATTAAGAATAATTGATTCAGTATCGAACGACATCAACAACCCATTTATGGAGAAGATTTATTTGTTTCTTAATTTTTAACATTGACAACACCAAATGGATAAACACTAGTAACTGTGTGTAGGCCAAACTAGTGAGAATGAATCATACATGGATTAAACATTAGCCTTGAATTGAAAAGGAGAACCTTAGAATTGATATTTAAGGATGATATAGTCATGGGTATCCTTTTTCACTCATTATAAATCTAGAATTTATCATATAAATATCAACACATTTCGTTCCAATCATGATTATATATCTTACTTTGAGAACATGTTCCATAAATTTGATAATTTCAATTTTTTAGTGTACTAATTGGTATGGTGTTGTATCTATATAGGTAGGTAAAAATTGTTATAAAAACTAGTTGATATGGTAACATGACAATGGGAGTTTTAAAGGGAGTACAATTAGTGCATAATGAACCATCAAGTCTAAGATTGCAATATTTTTTTTTTATGTTGAATTGTTCTTTCATGATTTATTTTACCTCCCTATTCAACACCTTTCCTTAACCATCATTTTGCGGGTGATATGTTGTAAACATTCGATGCCCAACCCCATATAGACAAAATAGTGATTGCATTTTTTGGTTGTAAAAATGTGAACTCATGTAAGTGATGCTGAACCTAATTAATCAAAAAATACCAAATATTTGGGTAATAAAAAATTCCACAACATTATTTTAATAATTATTCCTCATAGATTTGTGACTCAAACAACTTTGAAACATAATAAACTACCTAAATAATGTAAAAGTTTCCAATGGAAATGGGAAATGGGCCTATAATTTGAATGCCACAAGCATAAAAAAATTCCTCTAATAGAATGGTTTGTTGTATAATTTAATTTTATTTATAGAAATTTTTGTGTTAATAAGGTTTTGGTATGAAATTTTCCTTCCTTTATGTTTTGAAAATCTCAAAAACACTACCTCAATGCAAATTTTATTTTTAAAATGATTTATCTTAATTAGGAAATTTTCCTTTCCCATGTAAATTTCCCCTTAACTTCATTTTCATGGTTCATGTTATAGTTTCTCTAAATATAACTCTTCTTATTTCTAAGTGTAGAATTCAGTTTCATATCAAAAACCTCAAAATGCTATAAATATTTAAATGTAGAGTATTCTATTTTCAGGTTCCAAATTCAGATTCAAAATTCTCTGAATTCAAAAACCGAATTCCCTAAAATTCAGATTGTGAATTCTCTAAAAATCAGACTCGGAATTATCCTAAATACAGATTCAAAATTCATTGATATTCAGATTCTAAATTCTCTAAAATTCGGATTCTAAAATCCTAAGAATTCAGGTTCCAGGTTCTTTATAATTCAGATTCCGAATTTATTGGAATTCAGCCTCCGAAGTCTATAGAATTTTGATTCTGAATTCCTTGAAAAAAGAATCTGAATATTTATGTAATATAGAATTTAAATGTTTATTTTATTAGACTCTAAAATTTATTTTTCCTAAAACCCAGAATATTTGGATTTGGTTAAGCAACTTTACTTTCCTTACCCTTGTTTTAATTATAGAATGTTTTTGTTCATTCTCTTTCTAATTAACCATTACTTGAGTGACATATGTACAGGTCCCTTCTTGATTCAAGGAAAAATATGACCATTGGAAGAGGGAGTCAACGGTTTAAGAGATGCTTATAAATTAGAACTCATTTGAAAAAGCTAATAACAACCGCGAGCCGATCCATCAATCTAGAGATAACATGATGCTGAAGTGATTTCTAGAGAGAGAGAGAGACTGTCATGCATTGGGCATACTGAACATCTTGTTCAGCTTGCTTTATGCTACTCTAATTGTTCATTTGTCCAATTTAGTGCTATAGAGGATTGGAAGACAGAGGTTCCTACTACATTAATGTTTGATGGATTTCGGGGATAAGAAGCCAGAGTTGCCGACTACCTTAATGTCTGAGGACATACTTGTTTAAAATGATAGAGGTGTCGACTACATTAAATTTTGAGGGCTTTTATGGATATCAAAACATGTTCTAATATTCCTATCGAGGTATTACCCTAGAGTGGTTGTGAAAAATATTATTTAATGTATAAATTAAGGGACCATTATCCAAGGTTGTTGGATAGCCTTCAATTTCGGTTAAAATATTTCATACATGTTACTTGTATTATTTCATGTTTATTCTCCCCTGAATTTTGATTAATAAGGAAAGTATAACAATTTTATACTTTCTTGTAATTGTATACTTTGATTAGCAATATTCTATATTCTTTATGGTAGAATGTTTTTCCTTATTAACTTTTTTTATGATTCATTTATGGAACCAATTTTCCGAAACCTAGCATGTTTGTAGAATGAAGAGTTATTGTGAATTTACCTTCTTTAACATTCTTAAACATTTTTTTCCACATTGTTGAAAATGAATGTTTTATACCATCTTTAATTGTTACAATGGAATTTTTAAAGTATAAAAATCACCCCCCCCCCCTCTGGTATATCGTGCATCTACATTCATACTTTGATCCTACAATTTGTATTAGATTAGGTATCTGAAATACTTATATTTAAATATAAGTTTTCTTTATCAAGTTTTCATTGTTCTAAAAATTTTATTTTCATAGGATTCTTATCCAAGTTTACAAACTATTACCATTAACAATTTTTTGTGGAAATGAATTTTCTTTTAGATGGTATGAATGAATGTTGGTTTGATTAACAATATAAATCATAATATACCACCTATATTTGATGGGAATTATTATGAATATTTGAGAGATTATATAAAGGCTTTTTTTATTAATACTGGAGTGGGAGACTTCATTATAATTATAAGAGATTACCAAATTCCTGATAAGGAAGTCAGAAGTTTTACTAATCAAGAATATTCAGGTTGTCAACTAAACTATATGGTACAAAATGCAGGTTGTGTTCCATGACGAGGGATATATATAGTCAAGTTTCTTCTTCTGAACCTAGAAATTTTTTTTGGATGAAATTGGAGGTTACTCATTTTGGAACATCCATGGTTACATAAATAGAAGATATATTCAAAGAGTAGAATATCATGGATTTATATTTCCTTATGGAGAACTAGTGTGCTAGGTACAACACAGAGTTATGACTGTTGTTACTAACTTACTATCTATGGGTGATAATGGTTTAGATGATAAGGCACATTTGGAGAAGATTATCAACATCATGCCTAATGATTGGGAATCTAAGAGAACAACTTTTGATGACAATCGGAAGGTATCTTAGATTACTCTTCATGAGATTTTGGGAACTCTTCTTCAACATGAGACAAGAATGAAAAGAGATGATGATTTGAATAAAAATATTAATGGAAATGGAAGTTTAGCCTTTACCACTACAAAAAGAATGAATCCTAAATGGGTTACAAGATCCAAGTCAAATAATGTCACAGTTTTTTCAGATTCAAGTAAATGTGAACATTTTTGGAATGAGCTAGCTAATCTTGCTCGAAGGATAAACAAGATAGTTAGGAAAAAAGTCTTGCATTTAGATTTAAGAAAAAATAAAGAAATTACAAGAATGAAAATGAAGTTTCTTGTAATGAATGCAAAAGAACAGGGTAAATATGGATGGATTGTCCAATGATTAAGAAAATGGATAGAAAGGAAAATCATTCTAAGAGAAATAGAAATATGTACTACAAAGCTTAAACTAAGAATGTTTTGATTGCTAATGACTCCTAGAGTTCCATTGGTGGAGTCTCTTCTGATGATACATCATTTTATAAATCTTCATATCAAATGAATCATGGTTTACTAGCCAGATTACCCATCTAATATCATATTCTAATGTCCAAGGTACACAATACTGAATCTATTACCAATGTATCCCTATATAAAAATTTTAGTGATAATAAATATTATGAATATTCTGATGAAAAATATTCTTCTAATGAAGATAATGCATTACCATATTATGAATATGTTTCTATGTTTTCTAAGAATATGAAGAATAAAGATTATAATGTGACAGAAAAGACTGATAAGAAAAATTCTATAATTTATGTTCTTACTAAAGAACTGTCAGACCTTTCAAAAGATCTTGATAAGAAAATGGAAGTTTTTTAATTTATTTCAAAAACCCTTTTGGAAGTTATTTCTAAGATGAATAAACATTCTAATGATCTAGAAAAAGTAATTACTAAGAAATATGTATTAGAGAAAAACTCTAGTGGTAAAACTGATGTTTGTAAGGATTAAAACTTAGTTATTTGAGTGAAGTCATAAATAATTTTCTTGAGGAAGTGTTTGGAAAACGTTACCAAAGGTAAAGAAAAAATTTATATGATTTATTCACACATTCGACCTCTATGGAATAATTCTATTTTTGGTTATACTCATTCAAAAAATGTTTTTAGGAACAATTATTTTGTTCCTCAATGTGCTCTATTTTGCAGTAAATGTCAGTGTGGTGGAAATTGGGTGAAAATAGATCTTTAAAGAAAACTAAGTCTCTAGGTTTTCATAAAGTGTATTTTTCTATGAAAATGTGGATTTCTAAAATTTTTCTTTCTGATGTTTCCCGATCCAAGAATGTTTGGGTTCCAAAAGCATAACACTCTTATTTTTAGGAAAATTAAGATATTACCAACTACATTATTTTTTACATGGATAGTTGATGTTCTCGGCACATTACCGGTAACAAAAACATATGTGAAATGATTATCGAGACAAAAGGAGGAAAAATATCTTTTAGAGATAACGATATGCGAGATATTATTTGTATAGGTAACACTGTTCTTCATGGAAAAGCATTGATTTGAAATTTTTTATTTGAAAAGTACATATCATTCTTCAACATATCAGAATGAAAGATCAACTTGCTGATATTTTTATGAAATGTTTAACCTTCGATTGATTTGAATATATTAAAATAGAAGGAATGATAACCGTTAGGTAATATTCATTATTAACATACTATATCCTAACAGTAATAAACTCTTTTTCATAGGTGGAGTAAATTTACTTCGTAATCAAATTTTTTTGTTTCTGAACTTTTCTTAATCAATGTTTTTCATAGTCAACTTTTTAGTACTATAAATTTTTCATAATCTAAATTTTTTGTAGTCAAAATTTTCATAATAAAATTTTTGTAATCATATTTTTTTTAAGCATGTATTTAATTTTATTAAATCTGGGGTTCTTTAAGAATAATCTTTCTCATTACGAATAGTCTTCCTAGTATTTCAAAAGATATGTTTCCTTTCCTATGTTTTTGTAATCATCTTTTTACTTGTTGTTATTTTAATTTTGTTTTAAAATTTTTGAATTTACATTTACTTAAATATGAATATATATCATAAAAAACCTCAAAATATCGGGACATATCATAATTCTTCATTGGTTATCATCTTAACCATCAAATTTGATCATACATTTATTCAATCATTGGACCAACCAAATAATCTGTGCCGTATCTTTACTTGCCTATATAAATCCCCCCTAATAGTTGTCCCACATCTGTTTCTCAAGATTTCACGTGCGGAAGCTCTGCCTCTATACTTATGTTTGTTCTGAATCTTCAATGTTTCCCATGTTCTGAATGTATGATAAATATTCTCCACAGAAAGATTTTTCGACTGTTAAAGAGATCTCTGAATGGAAGATATACCGAGAAAGGTTAGTTGATCCAAAATTCTTCGACAAATATGATTCTATCATATGTATGAATGTTAAGTTGAATGGCTGGGAAATTATTTGTGTTTCAAAGCTGAAGGAACATGATCTGGTGTATCCAGACTTGTTGATTGAGTTCTATGAGACTAAAAGATTCTTTATGGAAGAAGGTAGAGACATATTCTATTTCAATTATTATGGAAAGGCTTACTCTATTTCTTTTAGCCAAGGAACAAGTCTTGTTGGGATTCTTTACGAAGGAGAAGTAGAATTCTGTACAAACAAATTACCTGATGTATCAGGAAATTTTGATAAGGAATGTTCTATAGAGTCTCCTCTCACGAAAGGAATGAAGAATATGAAGATTGTTCATCTATATATGAACATACGTATTCTTGAATTATGTGTTTAAGCCATTATAATTCCAAAGAAAGGGGATATGTATACATTGAAAAAGATTGATATCTATATATTGGAAATCTTGGTGAACCTCAGGAAGATAAGCTTGGTTAAATATATCAGGGTGAAGATTAAAAATATCAAGAATGGAGATATAAAATATGAAATTATTATATATTTGGCTATTCTCTCAAAGATTATTTTTCTTTTGTTTAGAATCATTCAAAGTTCAATACAATTCCAATCGAAAATAATTACAAGTAAATGTTGTTGAGTGATGATACCTTATAGAGGATGAAGGCTGGCTTCTCAAATGAATCTATAGAATTTTATGATCTATATGTAGAAGAAGTTGAATCCTCAAAAAAAATCTGGAAGTGGCTGGAACTTCTAATAAAGGCAGAAAGAATAAAAATTCTAAGGAACCATATGAGAAAAGAAAAACCCTTGCAGCTAAAGAATCTCAATCGGCACCACCAAATCCGATGAAGAAACAAGCTTATCTTGATGAAGTAGTGGATAAGTAGAGAGAGGATAAGAAAATCATGAAGGAAGTGGAGCCTATGTTTGTCTTCGATCATGATGAGGAAAAATCCTTAAAAATAAATGTTGTTGAAGAACTTGTGATGTAATAGAAACAGAAGATGCAAATGAAGAAGATGTATAAGGCTGAGATAGTACAATCTCACCTCATTTCTGAGAAAGAAATTGAACAAATCCCTGTTCCAGAATCATTTTTCCTAGAATCACATCATGTTACTCTAGGAAAGAAAGTGTCCATTCTAGAATCACCTCTTGAAGAAGAAATTGTTAAAGAAGAAGAATTGGATGAAGAATGACAAGAATAAGGTAGTGGTGATACTCAGGATGTGATGAGTCAAGTAGATGATTATCATGAAAAAAAGCATTTCTGATAAATTATCAATCTGAACTTCTAAATCCATGCCTTCAATACTATATACTCTAAAAAATGATGAGACGGGTGGGGAAGAACTGAATAAAATGTCTGAAGAGGAATGTATGAGTAATTATATTATCTAGCTAGAGGATATTGAGTCTGGAGTCGAGAATGAAGAAGTAGATGAAGATAAGTTTTTTCAACCATCAGATAGTGAACATGAATCTCCCAATGCTCAAGAAATCATTCTTATAGCTAATAAGTGAATGCATGTGGTAGTAGATACACCAAATAAATTTGGGGTGAAGAAGAAAGATGTTGGTCCTCCATCAAAGAGGAAAACTGAGGACATAGAAAAACAATTCTCATCAACTAAACACTCAGATTCAGAATTGTCTTCCCTTGGACATGATTTTGGTGTTCTTCCATTGAAAAATCTAGTTAGTACTATTAAATTATTTCCATGAATAGACTCAATATGCCTGATGCTTTCGAATACAATTAATCATAAATCAGATTTAGTTCCCTTGGTAATGGACAAATGTGTCGGACTGGAGGCAGATTTCAAATCCATCCTCATTGGTTATTAGGCTCATAAAAGATCTAGAAAGAAGATTACATGCTGGTCAATGAAGACAATAGAAGAGATGAGAATTTTCATCCAATTTCATTATAATATCAAGGATGCTTTTGACACCAAAGATAGGAAGATCAGGGATCATGAAAATATTTTTGAGGAAAATTTAATCCTAGAACAGACTACTTAGAAGAAGAAAGTTAAGGATCTAAATGTATAGCTTAATTCTGTGTCCATGAATTACAAGAGGGAAAGGGATCTAAGAATTTAGATTAAAGAGAATCATGTTAATCATGATGATGTGTGGAAAGATAAGGAAGAATGTCTTAAGGCTTAGGAAATAAAATTAATGCCTTACAGAAGAAAATTTAATAACATGATTAGTTGCTTAAACATGCAGAAGAGGATTAAAAGGAGCTCAAGAAGCTAAAAACCATTGTGAGGAAGTTTATACCAAAATATATAGAAGGATAATTTCTTTGCATTACAATATTCCGTTTTACTTTTCCTTGTATATATTCATTAAAACATTAATGAAATGATGGTTGTTCTTTATATTTTTTATTTATGTTTAGTAATACTTTTTCAGGTACCATTCTATATCATTCCATACACTCAATTTCTTATATCAAATCACAAAGGTGGAGAAATGAATTATAAAATGAATACAGAGTAAAGAAGATATTTCCCAATGTAAGGTGGAGTTCATCTAGAGGGATGTTCTTATCAATGATGATTTTCTTATGCAAGATAATGTAAAATATAATTCAGGTAATCAAAAATACGATCCTTAGTGATTCGAAAGCCTAAAAGGGATTTAATCGTATTCACTATGATCCATAAGTAAATGGAGACATGTTTTTATTTTCAAGTCTATAAAATATTTAAGTCCTTATATTATAATTAGTAAAGATGTTTGTGCTTTCCAAAAATGTGGATATTGTTTAGTCAATAAGGTTTCCTTATAAATTTTTCATTACATTATGTTTTGAAAATCACAAACACTCGATCTCAAGGAAAATTTTATTTTCCCAAAGATTTATCATAATAAGAAAATTTTCTTTTCCCAAGGAAATTTTCTCCATAACTTATTTTTCATTATTCATGTTATAGTTTCTATAAAGCTGACTCCTTTTATTTCTAAATTTAAGATTTAGTTTCATATTTAAAACCTTAGAATCTTATAAATACATAGATATAGAGTATTCTGTTTTATGTTTTTGAATTCAGAATCTGAATTCTCTGAATTCAGACTCCAAATTCTCTGAAATTCAGATTCCAAGTTCTTTGAAACACAGACTCGGAATTATTTGAAATTCAGATTCTGAATTCTCTGAAATATAGATTCTGAGTTTTCTAAAATTCTGATTCTGAATTCTAAGAATTTATATTCTGAATTCATTCGAATTCAGACTCAAGAGTCTATAGATTTATGATTCCAAATTCCATGAAAAACAGAATATGAATATCCCGGTAATATAGACTCAAAATTTCTATTTTCCCTGAATCGAAACATTATTTTTTGTTAGTATTCGGAAAATTGGGTTTTTAAAGCCATCATATTTTGGTTACCCTTGTTTTAATTATGAAACATTGTTGATTATTCTATTTATAATTAACCATTGTCTGAGTGAAACATGTACAGGTCCCTCCGAGATTCAAGAAAAAATATGATTTTTAGAGGAGGGAGCTGATCATTGAATAAATTCATATATATATGAGCTCATATGAACGAGATAATAACAAATAAGAACTGAACCATCAATCAAGAGATTACATACATATTAAGTGATTTCTAGAGAGAGGTACTCTTCTTCTTTGTGATAAATGAACATCTTGTTTAGCTTGCTTCACAAAACTACGATTGTTCATGTGTACAATCGAGGGCTGCCGAGGATTGAAAGACAGAGGTTCTAACCACTTTAAATTTATAGGGCTTCATAGGATATGGAAAAAAAGGTTTTTACTACCTTAATGATTGAGAACATCCTTATTTATGAAGACATAGTTGCCGACTACCTTTATGTTTGAGGGATTGTAGGGATAGAAAGAAAGATTCCAATATTCCTATCGAGGGATTACCCTAGTGTGGGAAACATAGAATTTCATGAAAATGAAAGTCAAGGGGCCTTTATCCATGGTGGTTGGATACCCCACTCTTTGGGTAAAAATATTTAATAATTTTTATTTTTATTGTTTCAATTTTATTTTCTGTTGCATTTTGATTAATAAAGAAAGTATAACATTCTTATAAATTCCAGTATGTGTATACTCTGATTAGAAATATTATATACTATTTAAGTTAAAATCTTATTCCTTGTAGAATTTTCTTATGTTTCATTTCCGGAACCATTTTTCTAAAACCTAGAATGTCTGTAGAACTAAAAGGTCTTGTAAATTAACATTGTTTACCTTTTTGAAACACAATATTCCTCAAGCTTAAAAACCAATTTTTTATAACAACTTTAATGGTTATAATGAAATTTTTTATGTTTACAATTTACCCCCTCACCCCCCCCCTTTGTATATTGAGCATCAACATTCCTACTTCGATAATACAGATATTCCCAATTATTTGACAGTAAATACAAGAATTATAGAAATCATGGGCATCTGGAAATAATGTTTTCCAAAAGAGACTAGAATTGAGGAATTTGTTAGCTATCTATGTAGCACCAATGATTCTACCATATGAAAAAGTGAGGAAGAACCTTAGGAAAGACTAAAACTCTCTTTGAAGAGCATAAAAACTGAGGACACATTTTTGAAAAATAAACTGAGGACTTAATCACTACATGCACACTAATGTTACTCATCTTCCAAAATTTACCAAAAATACACATGTTTAGATGGTAATCTTGTTTTTTATTGAAATTAGTAGGAATTCCTGATGGTACCAAAAAAAATTCAATTTCAACATTCCAATGAATAAAATCTTCCACTAGGAACAACTAGTCATCAGAAAACAATTATTTTATGGGAATATAGGTGAATGAGGGAATGACTGACAATGGGATGATCCTACTGATATTCTCTGCCACCAAATTATAATCTCCTTTATTATCCCTAATTTATAAATTAATTTCATTAAGTATGAGCTTCCATTGAATGAGAGGTGTTTTGGATTCTTGTTTTATAAGGAGATGTTTTTTAGCTTCATGATCTAAGAACATAATAACATTGGACCCTAAATGTTATGACCTGAATTTATAAAATGAAAAAACAATGGAATGGAATTATTTTTTGGTTTTGGTGTAGTTTTCATGGGTAGGTTCTAGTGTAAGTGAGTCATAGGCTATGACATGTGGAGCTCAATTATCCCTGTGGGATATGACTACCCCAACATCATAGTTAGAGGCATCATAGATGATCTAAAAATGGTACATCTCACTGAGGTGTTTTGATTACTAGGATTGACGTGAGACTGTCTGTGAAATATTTATAAATTAAAAAATTAAATGATGATAAAATCCAACACAACCTACTAAATATGAAAAAACTATAATTTTTTGGGTAATGGCAAGGAAGAAATGGTATTCACATTTGATGAATCCAAATGGATACTATCCCCAAAAATTACATTTCAAATAAATAGAAATTTTCTATACATCAAATTACATTTATCATTATTTTACAAGGAGATTATTTTAAATACATTGATGTATTAAGGAACCCATACTACACAAACATTGATCAAATGATAAACCATAGATGGTGAAATATTCCATGAATACTTTCATTCAATCTTTTGGGTAATCAAAAATAATACTAACCATATATTACTACAATATAACTGAAGAATTAAATATAATAAATGGATTCCTACTCTATGTAAATGTTCCAAATGGGAAAGTTAATGTCATATTTTCATGATTATTATGAGAAATATAGAAATAAAAGAATCCAGAATATCAATCATGGAAATAAAAGTGGGGCTTCCCTGCTGTCCTCTCTATAATTTGGCCAGTGAACATAAATTGAAAAATGTCCTTCCATATTTGTGGGTTTAATTAGAAATAGTCTAAATAGAAATTAAAACTATTCATCAAAAGGGTTGGAAAAAATTCATTACATTAGTTTTTAACTATAGTAGGAAGAGTTTTCTTGGGAACTACCCTCAACGAATTCCCCCATTGGTTGTTAGAGATGGGGTAAATTATTCCTCAGCTAATAATTTTGTATCCTCCATTTTAAAAACATATAGGAGGTTTGGATTCAATGGATGTTATTCCAGACTCATTGGTTTATCCTCATCATTTAATAAAATATGATGTATGAAAATTGATGGGCTAATACTGATAATGTAAGCATGTTTTTAAACCAATTCATGTTTGTATTCCCTAAAAATTATATGAATTCATAATTAATGTTATGGAGGGAGTGAACTACAAATGGTGACAATAATATTTAATCTATTCTCATGAAAAGACTATTTCAAATTCCATGTTAGTGGTTTATCTTCCAATTCTAGGGGATTTTGGTTTGATGGGAGGGAATTTGAAAGTGAGAGTTCATTGATCTCATCTAATAGATCAATTGTAATATCCTATGATGATTAATGAGTGGTATATATAATATTTGTGTCATTTATTGACATGGAATCGTTAGTTATCAAGAAATAATCAATTAAATATCATGGAAGACATTTTTATTGAACACTACAACATTCAATGTATGATTTATTACCTAGAATTTCTATTAATGATGAAGATATATAAAGGGGGTCCAGGGTATGAAATGATTCTTTTTAATGGATGGGAGTACGTCAATATAATTATCTAAACATGGGGAACGTTCTTCTGAGGGGTTCCTTATGTAATCATGTACATTGAAGTGGACAATTTCACCACCAAACTCCATATATAATGTACCTTTTTGGAAATTAATTATGTTTTTGGAGGTTTTCAAGATAGTGCTTTCTAATATAATTAGTTCATGTCCATTCATCCTATCATTATCCATTTTATGATCCAAAGAGTTGGTAGAGAAAATTACATTTTCAACCCCACATTAACTTCCTCTAAAACATCAGTGGGGTGTGATGTACTATAATTTTCTAATTCAACAACAATTCATGTGGTATTTAATTACCCAAACCTTGAAGTTTTATTTCCCCCACTGATTTGGTGAGTTAGCCTAATTGGTTTTTCAAGTATTGTATGATGACTTGTGTGGTTTTTTAGAATTGGATATTATTCTCACCCATTTGAATCATCATTTTTTATAGGCTATACTATACTCATGGAGGGTTTTCTAAAAAGTACTTTATTATTGCTGAGGATTTCTGGGGTGGTAGTGGATGACTACTCTACCCTAGTTGGTCCCATGGATGTTGAGGTTTGTTTAATCACCCCCTTTACTATATTCTTGGTTGACTTTCCACCAAGGTTTGGATTGATAGTATGGTTCTAGACTAACGTGATGGTTATAGGTGATTCCTAGAAATGATGCATCACAAATCTCAAAAGGTTGTCTCATTTGAAAGAAATAGTCGAAATAGTGAGTTTCATTTGAATAAAATATCATAATGAATGTTGGGAGGGTTTTGGAAATTACCTTGGGAATGAAATTTTTTTCGTATAATTGTATTTACAACTTTAAACATCTATTCCACTTTCTTCTAAAGCGCAGAACATTGTACATCATAGACACCTCCAATGGGTACACTAGACATTATACAAAATTATTGAGTCTCTTACTTCATGTTCTCAATGAGGTTACATGCATTAATTGAGGTTTTCTCAACTTGTCAACCACCTGTATTAGCATCGATCACATTTCAATTAATAGGAATTAATTCTTCATTAAAATACCATAATAAAATTTGATCACAGATTTGGTTGTGTGGGAAACTAGAACATCACCTCTTAAATCATTCCCAATATTCATTAAGTGTCTCTCCTAGTGATTTCCTTATTAGAAATATTTCACTCCCTATAAATGTAGTTTGAGAGTCTCAAAAATATTTTTAATGAAAAAAATTTATTTCATGATTAAGTAGCCTTGCATTTGGTAATTCAAATAATAAAACCAATATTTTTATGTTTCTTTAAATGAAAACGGTAATTCCATATTATTTATTTTTTCATGAACCAAATTAGAATGTTTTAATGTTTAACACACATTGTGAAATTATTCTCTGTTATTTTGTGGGTCTTCCCCCAAGTGTCCATGGAATGACGGTAATAAGTGAATTAAACTAGATTTTAGTTTGAAATTAGGTACACCACCTTGTATTTAAATTTTTGTGGGATAAATATATATATCATAAGTTATTTTAATATTTGATTATTTTCATCCATATGATGCATGTTTAATTCAGCCTGGATGTTCTTTTTTGAAGAAGAATAAGAAATATTATTACGGGTGTTGTTTTTTGGCACAACCTCTTTCAAGGGATCTTTTGGTTATTCTTAGGGTCGATGATGAAAGATCCTCTTTAGTGTGTGTTTGATTGTAAGTAGTTCTTCTGATGAAGATTGTTTCATGTACACGTCCTATACAAGGAATATTTTAGTAATAAACTAAAAACATAAAGTAAGAAAATAATTTAACAATTTATTACATATTACATATTTTATTCTAAAAAAATCACACTAAAACAAATTTACACCTCATAAATGACTCAACAACTTGGTCACATTTTCAGGAAATATCAAATTGATTATGCCATTAATGTTGTTTTATATACTAGGGTAGACATTATGTCATCTCCCAAGTTTTGTTGATAAGATTATAATTTTTATTTTTTAATAATAATTAATAAATTAGGATGGTGTTTTTTAAAATAGTTTTAAAAATAGAATGAATTCATTAAAAATAGTTTATTAGTTGAAGAATTAAGGTTGTATTTTTAGAATTATGATATTAGGATTTAATTTAATGTTCACTACCCAACTTTTATACGTAATTGTTCTAAAAAATCCACACGCATTAATGTAATTTTTTTGTTGAGGGTTGTGAAGATTTTGAGTACCCTCTTACCTCTTAAATGGATGCACAAAGAAACAAACCATGGCACAAAAAAACATGTTATCAAGGTTTGTAACTCATGAATTGAACAAGGGCAACCAAATAATAATCACATAACATGCACATGAATGTGGAAAATAATTATTGTGATTTCAAAATGGATCATCCTAAGATTTACAATGGAAATCTCAACCAAATTAGTGTTAAGATAAAAAGTGTTTCAAATGACTAAACCAAAAAATGAATTTAATGAAGAATAATGTTAAGAAAAAACATAAATAAAATGTTTCACACAAAAATTACATAAAACATGTACCATAAAATGTTCATGTACTCCCCCTCCCTTGTGTGTAGCACCCTCAAAATGACCATCCAACATTTAGCTTTCCATTAAGAGTATAAGAAGGGTCGTGTGGAACTTCTCCTTTATACATGATGTCCTTATGAGGATATGGGCTTCCAGTAAATCTTTTATATAGAGAGTAACTCTATAAGGCTCAAAAATAGTATATCCTTTTTTCTTAGCAGAACATAAAAATGGGGTGCCCAGTGTGACGATTTATAGGTAATGAGGAAGGTGGTTTTTAGAAGCCAGATTTTATAAAATCACTAGGACCATGGATTTTAGCTTTCGAAAAGTATTATATGTCTTTCAAATAAAACTGAAAACATATTTCCCCACATATTTAATTTCTCACAGAAAATGTGGCATAATTTAGAGGATAAAATATTGAGATATGGGGAAAATATATAATAACACTTTTGACTTCGAGGAGATTATTTTTCTTAGACAGATCAGTTCATATGAGAACCTTAATGGATGAATTTGGATTGGGTGTCTTCATATGATCTGTATTGCACTAAATATTCTATATTCCAAAAACATTACAGCCCAATTGAATTAAGGGATTATTTTCATTGTGTGTTAGGGTCTTCAAGTGTTCATATGATCTGGTATATTATGTGTCTCTTTGCCTAAACATCATTTTGGATCCTCCAAATCATTGTCACCTATATTGAAATAATCAAAACAAGTGAAATTTTCTTTATTATCAATTATTAAAAAAATAATAGAATAAAAAATAGAGGGAAATTTAATATTGAATTTAGAATTAATTATTCAAAATCATTTTAACATAGAGTTATAGGAGAGGAAATGAATAGTGAATCACGACACTATTAGGTTGTGTGGTTGTTGTAGTGCTTTTTGGAATTATAGAAGTTTTTTTAGGTATAAGGGGACTAATATTAGATAAATTCAGTTTTTTTGTGATCAGGAAATCAATTTTTTTGATTCTCTACTAACATCCTCATAAATAATCTATGTGTAGTGGGAAGATCCTCTGTATAAGATATCATGGGATGCTTTCCACATGAGAAATCCTTGTCACCCATGATCTAAAAAAAGTGAAGGTTAAAATAAATAAAACAATAGAAATTGAGGAAAATAAGAAAATAATAACTATATATTTTTTCAAAGTACATGTATTGTTTTTTGTTATGGTGGAAACCCGTGTTCTCCAAAAAAACACCCATGTTCTTTCTATGTCATCCAAAAATATATACAACATGTACCAAACATACACACCATGTGTGTGTAAATGGGCGTACAATCTGTGTGTGACCTATGACAAGTCCTCTTCTAAGTGGACGTGGTAAATGTTTTCTTCCAATTAAACACATCATGTGTTTGTAATTGGGAATGTAGGCTATGTATGATTCAAGACATGAATCACCATATAAAGGGAAGAGTCATTTCCACATGGCATGTACTGGATATGCACTCTGTGTATTTTCACATGGGTATCCAGGCTATGGGTATTTCAAGACATAGTATCTCCTAGTTAGGGTAGAGACATGGTTACATGGTGTGTGTTGAACTAACATGCCATGTGTCTTCAAATTTTGTGTAGAAATAAATTACCATCCTTGTACAAGGTTTACATGATGTGTGTTCTTCATGCGTGCTAGGGTCCCCCTATATTAAGGCTAAATGATTCCGAAATTTCTAAAATGACCTAAAAAGTGTGAAAATAGTAAAATGAAGGGATTAAAGGTTATTACCTAGATCTTGGAGTGAAATATAGGATGAATCTAAATATAAACCACCTTAAAATGATATAATAGTGTTTTGTCGATTGAAGTTTCCTAACGATGACATGAGAAGAAGGGGTGTTAGTAGAGGTACCTCCGATGTTTGGGCTCTAAAATTTTAAAACCATTCTACATGGTGTTTATTTTCTCAGTAAACAACATGTATATAATTGTATATATTTGTTTAAGATTTATTTACATTTTTTGGTCAGTATAATAATTATTACTATTTATTCATTATTATATAAAATTATAAAATTATAAAATATATATATAGAAAAATAAATCAATACATGATGTCAATTGAAAAAAAAATGTCTTGTTTTATATAAAATGAAACACCAAAATATAAACATTATTCTAGTGCTTAGAGGATCTTTGATCCACCAATCGATTTGATCGATGTGTGATCCAACAACTAGTGGATAAAAGTTTATAGTAATTTATGTTATATTAACTTTTGAAATTTTATTAACATTATATGCATTGACACATTTAATGAAAGGACATATGGTTATTGATTTTATTTTTGAAAATGTTATGATTCTAGAGAGTTTTGAGATATTCAAACTCTTGTCTTTTAGACCCTATGTTACGACTCTTCCCATCAACCTAACACCACTCTATGTTTTATTCTTATTATAAATAATAATTTGAAAAATATTAAAATAATATATACCAAAAACAATTCATTTATTAAAATACATATTGTTTTGATTAATTTATGTGAAAATAATGGATTTTTTTGGCTAAATGTACTCGATCTCGGGAATTTTTAGACCCAGGGTTACAAACCAACCATATGATTCAACCCCAAAACCAGTTTTTATTTTATTTTTAAATGAATAAATAAATAAATTAAAATATCACAAGATTATTTTTGTAAAACAGGGGTTGATAAAGAATGATCCTTTCACAAAAAGTTGGCGTAAAGGTGTTCGAACTGGTGGAAACTCGGATACCTTCTATGGACCAATATATAATAATTGGATTCATTCCCATTAATTTAAAAAATATGTTTTTATTGAAATAAATACACTATTATAATATATACTAAATAGTAAGTTCATATCATTTATTATGGTGACACAAAGTGTACCCTAATTTCATTCACACACAATAGTGTTTGGAAGAAAAGGGTGAGAAAAGAAGATGCATGATATGTTGATAATTAAACACTATGTATTTATTAATAATATGAGATATATATATATATACAAACACACATATAAATATATATATATATTCTAGGTTACCTCATAGAAAGTTATTTAGATTTAGGAATTTGGATCGACATAGGTTAGGGTACATACGTGTAATCCAATCATAGATGTGGCTTCTATTGTGCGAACCATCACATGTGTTTGGAGACCTCTCTATTTAAAATAATTATTTGAACATGAAGTGGTTTTAGAAGTATCCTTAATTAAAATTCCACTATGTCCATCATATGTTTATGGTGTCCTTATATTTTGGTTATATCATTTATCACCTCCTCCTACATGGGTTCTTTCTCTGAAATATAGAAACAAACTGGAGAGAATTGCATGAATACCATGGAGTAGGTAACAAGTAAACTTCATAATCAAAAATAAATTACTAATCAAATTACATACAAGAATAAAATTTAGTATTTCCATTTTCAATTTTGTTATTTCAAAAATAATATTAATAAACATTAAATTCGAAATAATTTGGTCCTACAACATTACACACATCCTCATTTGAAAAAGAATAATAACATGTATCTTTGCACTCAACAAAATAAACCATATTATTAATTTTCATGGAATGTATCCTATCCCATTTCCAAGTCATCCCATATTTTTTTGGTCTAGGTGATGGGTTGTATAGGTTTCCACCATCGATAATAATTTGTTGGTGTTATTTGAGCTTGGTTATATAAAAGAAGATGTCAGATGGTATAGAATATGTTCTGGTAATCCTCATAGGGTTATGTAACATCCATGTATAGATAGTATAATTTCACAATAGTGTATAAAAATAATACATCGTATGGATAAATATATCTCCATGAAAATAATACTGCCCTTTGATTGAATACACATCCATTCATAAGTCAGATTGAGAAATCTGACAAAATAAATGAGAAATGAAAAATAAAAAACATGAAATATGTAAAATTTTCCCAAAACTCATCATGATACTTTCCATTGATTCACTAGCAACAAAACCAGAATTTGAAATTTCGATCATAATATGTGAAAAATTATTTTCCTAAACCAACTAACGAGGTAACTATTGGAATTTAGGGTTAATCCCATAGTTAGAAAACAATAGTCCTTATTTGAAACAAGTGTGTGATTATGAACTTATATCCCAACACATAAATTATGGTGTAGAAATTAGTGGATTGAAATAAATTATAAAAAAAATTAAATACAAAATTGAAAATTGATATTATAAAGTATATATTTAACAGTTAGAGTTCAATAAGAGTTTGTTAAAAAAATTCATTCAATAGTATTAAAATTACCACGATGATCCAATTATGTTACTATTTCATGGTTCAATAATAGGTAATGGTTTATTTTAAAAATTCAATCCCTTTTTCTGGTGATTAGTTAATCAAAAATATATTTATTGAAATACCACAAAATAGGTGAAACCTGCTCATCTAATGGTCAAGGGTTCTCCTATTATAACTCTTTTAGTATTAACCAGTGGTGTTATTCTTTTTCTGATATAACGCCACTGCTAGATTTTGAATTAAATCATTCACTTATTTATAAATAAAATATCATAATTATAAAAAACTCAATATAATTTCAATTAAAACACACCAAATATAAAACTAATACCCCAACATGAAGAACAATCCCTCATATCACTATCATCACAATGTAAATTTAGAGGTAAATCAAAACCCCTACCATTGATACAATAGGAAATGTTGGTTGAGAATATAAAAAAAATAGAATGAAAAATAAAAGAATAAACTACTATTGGCACTGGGAGAGATAGACTAGTTAAAGTGGAAGCACCTCCCACCTTGAATAGACAAAAATTATTTTGGAGGTCAGGTTCTATTTTATATAAAACAACTAAAATTTTGTGTAAACCTATGTACCTGGTGTATACTCTGGTCGACCATATTTTTCATGGTTTTCGCAATCTATATGTGTAAAAACATTCCTCACTCAATTCTGAACATTGTTGGTCAGTAAGAGAATGTACATGGTGTTTGGAGCCTATATATGTGTTATGTATCCATGATTTCATCCACCAAACACATTTAGAATAGGCATACATGGAATGTCTCATATAGAACATAGAATCTAGGTTCTGGTTCGGGACATGGTCATGTACTGAGGCTGGTCGAGACATTTCTCTTTTATAAGTAAATATTATGTTTTATTAAGTATAGACCGTGTATTTTGAAATTGTACTAAGAATAATCCCTCATATGTGAAATGAATTGGAATTCCTATAAAATCTTAGATAAATACTGAATTGTAAGAACTGATTCCTAAAACAAGGTATATCGGATGAAAATATGTTTTATAATTAATAAATGTATATTAATTAGTATGCACATATCAGGATCATTAAGGACCCTTGTACATAGTTGTTTTCTTTCCCACAAGAAAAATCCTATCATTGAATTAAAAACAATCCACACTCTCAAAGGGAATTCTTCTTTTATTTATAATTATAAATATAATATTCATAATAGTGGATTTTCAAAAGGTAAAAAACATAAACAATTTAAATAAAATCCAATCATTCCTATTATATAATTTTATTCATGGAATTCACGCTCCTTTATTTATATTACCCATTTTCATATATAAACATTCCACTTGATGATTTACCTCACTTTAAAATGATAAACTCATTAATAAAGATCATATATTCTTTATTATGTTAAATATCCAAAAATAACACTTTCCATCAGCTTTCAAGTGATCTATATATCGACATCGAAATTAAATCAATAAAATAATGAGGCCTTCCATTACAGTTTTGATGAATTTTTCGCTAAGGGTAGGTAGGTAATGATGTGAATATAATCTCAAAGCCTTTCAAAATAAGGTTTAATTATTTTAGAAAAATGAATTATATTGAATTAAAAGGCTCCATAAAAATTTGAACCTATAAAAATCTATCAAAATTTTAGCATGATAGTTCTCTCCCATTTCCAACATCAGTTCATAAATAAATTATGAGTGTAATGAATGAATTTTTTTCTCCTTTTATATTTATTTTTATTCTTTTTAGAGATATTCCCCATAGAAATAGAAGGTATTGTGGTTTTTCAAAACTGGTTTCCTAAATGAAACAAAATATAATATCTCTCGCACATAATTTCATTGAAGCTCACCCAAATTTACCATGAATTTTTTGAACTCTCCCATTAACTATCATTTGAAAAATCATGGAATGTAATACTAAAATATGGAAAGGAATGATGATTAATCTCATATTATGTCTTCCTATCAGGTCAATTAATGTTTTTTTTTGTTTTTAAAGTGATAGAAGGAAAGGTTGGTTTCAAATTTAATTGGTAATAAAAAATACCAATAAAATAGATTATAAATTTTAATGTGATTCAGAAGAATCATGTTTACATAAGAAAAGCTCACTAATTATATTAGTTTTAAATATCACACGAATCTATCCGGAAAGGGCGTATAATAAATAACATGAAAACAATTATTAGACTACATCTTTGGAATGAGGATGGACATTTCATCAGTGACTTCATGGCATAAATATAAATATTTTTTCTAATAAATTATAATTACTATAATTATTATCAAGAATGATAACAATATTATCAAACATTTTAAAATATATTAGAAATTTAAAACAAGCATATAACATTAAAATTCTCACAAATGAAATTAATTATTTATAATTCATATTAATCAAAAAATTCCCCATTTTAAAATATAATATCAAATTAACGATGTATACAATATTGGTTTATGGGAAAAATACTAATATAGTAGAGACACTGTCAACCAAACTTAAAATCACATTAGGTCCTCCAAGTGATACACTATGAAATAGAAGATTATGTGCAATGAAATACAACCAGACCATATTAAGAGAATTCATAAAGAAGTTATATGATGAAATATAATAAAAAGAGATTAGATAATAATACTCTAGTAGTTCCAAGATAAAAAATTTGGAAGAAGTCAAATTTAAATAGCCCAGAATGATCCAGAGTACCTATCATTATCACTAACAAGGAAAAAGTTGTTGGTGTGCACAAAATGCATCCCATCGAATAACTAGAAAAACAAATTTGTATATTTGTTTGTGTGTGTGTGTGTGAAAAACCATTTGGTAGAAATAGTAACTCAGTGGGCTCAAGAGAGGCAATGTCTTACTCTTGGGGATGTAAGAGAGAGGGGAAACTATAGTGGAGGTCAAAATGAATTGGAATTCAGTAGGATATACTATTTTCAATGAAATATTGGTATCCCTAGTTATCGGAGAAGTGATAACACCGTAAAAATAAATAATGGAAAAATTATTGGTCAATTTTGACTATTATTCTATGAGTCTAATGGCTTAGGGATGGTCCAAGGATCACATGTATGTAGAAATTCAATACCTAAGTGTTGTATTATAATTCCCAAAATTCTGAATATCTATCTATTTAATTTATGTGGTGGTTCATTGAGTCGAAGAATAATAATTGGAGTTTATATGGGATGAATCGTGGGGTAGGTGAGGGTATCAGTGGAGGTGCAGTTGTGAATGGATAAGTAGTTGTGATGGTGGAAATTATGTATCAACATAATAAGTGGGAATGGCTAAAGTGGAGGGAAGGTTAACGGGTGGAGGTGGTGGTGGTGGTTCTACTAAAGCAGCAGAACCCTTATGGGTAGGTTGGTCCTCCCTCACCACTGCTAGTGTAATATGATATTGTTGGATCATGTAGTTTATCCCCCCTTTTGGATTATTCTCATGTGAATAATCATGAGATATTTCATTTGTTGGGGGGAACCTAAGGGATTGCGAGGGAGAGAGGGCTCAAAACCCCCATGTGGTGTGTCATATTAGTGGTATAGATCCCTCTTTTCAGGTTACGCAGATAGGTAGTAAACAAGGAATATATGTAGGAGGTGTATAAATTTGGGTGTTTTGGGTACTCATGTCAGATAATAAAGGTATGAAACTATATATCATGTATTGACACAATGCTTTTATCCTAATGAAAGGGTAAGGGGATGGAACTAAAGTGTTGATGAATACAATATATGTTTGAGGAGATAATTATAACTCTCTTTGATTAGGTGGTAGTGTATTGGACACTTTTTCCAGCAATATACCTCCACACAGTGAGGACGTATGATTATTTTTGATGGGTAAGTGTAACAACATGTGCTTGGGTGGATGGATGATGTAGAAACAACACCCTCAACTAAACTCATCCTTATTAAGTGAAAATAATCGACCACCTTACCAGAATAGGACTAGGATTGTTGTCTTCATAAATTCCTCCCTACTGGTCATCCCATTGAAGTCAAATGTAACATCAAAATCAAAAATAAATATTAAAATGTTGGAATGTTGATTCGGGGAATTGAAATAATGTTGGTGAACAATATGGGAAACTAAATCTACCCCATGAGATTCCTCTGCTCTGAGATAATTTTGTAAATGATGCGGCTGCTAAGAAAAATTGTCTATCAACATAGGAATTTCATGTAACTCACTAAAATTTTCTGATATATTTATTTTTTAATAAACCTAATATCTTTTATAACTTGTGATACATGAAACTTTGAGTAAAAAGGAACTATAATATAGCATGCCATTATATCTTAGTAATCCAATTGGTGTGTATGAATATGATTAACTAATTTATGAAAAATTTATATTCTAAAAATGTGAAAAATAAATTATTTTATTATAAACTTATTATGAAAAAAATTAATGAAATCATTTTAATGTAAATGATTTGTTTTCAAAATAATTTTTTTAGAACATAATGTATTTTTATATTAATAAATTTAATTAATCAATATTAGGGAATTATTTTAAATAAATATTTATATTATATAATCAATCAAATGTCTATCCATTGATCAAATATTTTATCTATACAAGGGATAAGAATAAATATAGTTTTGTTCCTAAAAATTGTATCTTTTGCTAAATATTTTGTTTCATAATGTTTAATGAAATTATTTTAAATTTAATTTCTACTAACTATAGGTATTGAAGTTTATAAAATATATTCCATATTTAGAATCATGAGGATCAAATTTGGTAAATAGATCCATTTTATTTGTGTAATTTTGAATAGAAAGCATGGTAAAAATTATCACATTTTTAAGGGGTAAATCTGGTTAATCAAGTTTACAAATACATTTTAAGGTCAAATATTTTTATCTAAATTATTATTTTATGAATATTATATTACTATTATCACCTTCAGATCCAAATATAATAATTTAATAGATTATTGGATAGAAAAAGGGCTAATAATGTATTTAAATCAACTAAAGTTACAAAATATCACTCTCTTAGTTTTAAATATCTCTTATCTTTTCACATATGCGAAGAAGAATGTTGTGATTTAAAATAAATAGTAATTTTCTAAATAATAAAAATATATTAATAATGGTAATTTCTTTTTACCTTTTCAGGATATAATAGTAACATTAAATTCTCGTGTAACATTAATACAGTATTTATTCTAATAATAACAAAATTAATTTAAAAATATTTTAAATTTATATGATTTGATTGATTTGAATTGTTCCATTAATTTTTTAGATAATTATAAAATATTATTGAAGTTTGAGAGAATATGTGACTAATTTAATTTTGTTTTGTTGTATTTAAAAATAAAAATAAATAAATAGTTCCAAAATTATCAATAATGTTTTTTATAATAAATAATATTTTATTAAGTGATTTAAAATTCAAAAACATATTATATTTGGGTATTTTAAGGGAATATGGTAGAAAATATCATCCATATTTAATTTTTTATTCACTTTTCCATTTATGGTAAAATTCTTAACACATTATAATTAAAACATTTGTTATCGTGGTTAAGGTCAAAAATAATTAACAATGGAATTTATGAAAAATATGAGGTTTAAAATGACACCAAAACATGTCTACATTTCATTGGATGATTTTATTTTGACCCTATTATTTTGTTATTCTAATTCATGGGAATTTGGAATAATTTTTATAGAGAATGAATTTATTATATTTTAATCTTTTAAAAATTACACGTTTGTCCTCTCCCTCCCTTATAAAAGGGTTCTCATCCTTTATCTTACATACAACCCTTGTATATATCTATATTGACCATAAACTACCAAAACCTCTTATAAAATCATTAGAAACATTCTATAGTTTTTGGTTTTCAAAAAATGGCAACCATGGGACCCTTAATTAGAGATCTAAATGTTTTCTTTCAATGAAGAGGTAATCACCTTAACTAATCACATTCTATTCCATTCCAAATTATCTATTTTAAATATATATAATTTGTCATAAAATATATTTATTTCCATAAAAATAATATTATTTTATTATTTTTTTGAAATCCCAATTATACAACCTCTTTCCCCGCAAATTGGAAATGAAAGTACCGCCCATTCATACACACATAATACAGTCTACAAATATAAATTCCACTCATTTCCACCATCATATATCATGGATTTTTATTATAATGGATTAAAAATTTATATATGATACTAATGAAATAATTATACTTTTTAAATTTTAATATCAAATATTCTTTCTTATCATTAGATGGATGCAAGAGGTTTTTTTGAGCCGTGGATTATGTTTTTCATGAGTTGTAGACGGTTCGAACATTTGGAGGTTGTTTGCCGTAGGGGAGGGTTAGATTCTTATCCTCAAGGGATGGATGGACACAGTGGGGATGGTTGCGGTGTGCGTGCTGCTGTGAGTTCGACTCAGTTGGCAATGAAGGATATCCCTGTGGAAGTGGATTTGTCTTCCAAACCTAGAGTTTCAGCTGGGCAAGGGGATCAACTGGACTATGTTTGCTTTGAAGGTGAGCTGGGCATAGTGCAACCTGCTGGACATGCAAACTGGGTGACGAGGCAGGTTCATTTGGATGATGTGACGGGCCTTGCAAGTGGTTTGAAGACATTGCAGGCGTCTATGAACCCATCAGTATTGCAAGTGTTTGGCATAATGAAATGTGATCTTGGATTTCAGTCACAATCTTTGGATGACGATATGGACACTTTGGAGGGTGCTCGGGAAAATATGAGCAGGGGTCCTACTAATGATGGTCAAACAATGGAAGATGTTGTCTTGCAAGATGCAGTCATCATCAGTGCAAGTGCTATGGAAGATGTGATAGAGAAAGAGCCATCTGTTGATCATGGGTCTGCACAGCAGGTTTCCGATAGGAGTAGTGTACAGGTGGAGAAGAATGGGATTGATTTTGATCTTAGCAATCTCTTTGTTGGTTTGGTGATGGATGAAATGGTGCTGGACCATGATGGAGGTGTGTCTATGGGTGAAAAAGATTCGGAGGGGCAAGGAGTCGTGGATTCATATGGTTATCTTGGATCATTACAAGAGCATGAGGATGTTGTTAATGTTCCTGATCTTGAATCCACTAAAATTTGTCTGCATGAGTTGGAGAATGGGAAGGTCTCTAACACTGAGGGTGATGTTTCAGTCAGTGCAGATGGAATCACTTCGCATGAGGCTGTTGCTGGTTCTATTCTTATGAAGTAGGGGAAAAATGATGGTTGTGAGCTTGTGGGTAATTCGCAGTGTCTTGACTTCCTTGATTCTAATATTCAATCTTAGCAGGGATGAGGTGTGGATAAGGGATACCATGTAGTGCACATTTCTGGAAATTGGTGGGATTGTCTTGACAGTGATTAGGAAAATGAAGGTGGTATGATCCGGGCTTCTTACAGTGATGTTGTCCAGGGTGAGAAAAAAAAGGTGTCTTGGAATGAAAAAGTGATGACTGCCCCACTACAGAGAAGGCCAAGGAGGGATTATTCTTATCTTCCAAAGCCAATGGCTACCAGATCCTTCATTGGGGGGAAGGCTCGGCTGCGCGGTATTCTATGGAATTTCTCTCTTGGGAGAAGTTAAACCTTAGTAGTAAGTATGCCAATATTTTGCAACATTATGACAGCTCAGAATGGGAGTTGACTAATACAAGGAAAGAAATATATCATAGGGATGGGGATGGGTCAAACTAATATGATCTGTAATTGTTATTTCACTTTGGTGTACTAGATTGTTGGTTTTTCTTTTATTTAATAAATGTTCTGAGGCTTGCCTCTGACAGAGTTTTCTGGTTATGTCAAAGATTTATTTAGAGGAATTATTGTATCTTTATTTGATAAAACAAATATATTTTCATATCATCTAATTATTTAGTGAAATTACATCTTTTCTTCTCATTTCCCATTATTTATGTAATCAGGATACTGAAACCCTATTTTTTTTAAAGAAAACCCACTTTTTCAACTTGTTCGATATCATTTTCTTCCATATCCATATTTTCATTAAAAACATTAAGTATTATTTTTACTATTATGAAATGATTTATTAAATATAATTTTTCTAATAAGTTAATTTTAAAAAAATGCGTTAAATTAATCATACTATCATTTTTTGGATAAGGTACATTTTTAATTATCTTTTAAAATTGTTAATGGAATGTATTTTAACTTATATTAAATGAAAATAATTTCACATAATCATGAATGATTATGGTTTTGAAGCTTCGATTATAATTTTACTGTTACAAGACAATGAAAATAATTTCCTTAATATTTGGAAATTTTTTATTTCAATATGAAAAAGATATCTTCCATAATAAATATTTCAATTATTTTTTAACGTATCTTCTTATATTTAAACATTATTTGGTGAATATTGTTATTTAATGGGAATGTAATATTTTGAAAACAATCATCATATTACTCATAATGAATTATTATTACATTTATTTATTGAGTATGATATTAACATTTCATATTCTAGTTTTTCAATATGAATGTTTTCGTTGATTATATTTCACCTAATTCAAGTGATAAATGAATTTTACATAGTATGTAATGGGAGGGGAACAATATAACCCTTTGATGAATCATTAGGTCACATGTGAAAAACTATTTTGGGTCTTTGCATATTCCATACAAAGTTATGTTAGTTTTCTTGGCATAATCCCTAGATGGTATGATTGTGGTGTACAATATTATGAATTCGGTTATTAAGAATCAAATTATTATAATATTTTTTACTATTTATATTGTTATGTTATCTATGGATTTAGTATACTCTTTACGGTTTTAGTTATATGTAATATTTTATTATTGTTTATCATGATCATATTATTTATGTTTTATATTATTTCTATTAGCTACTGTTGTACACATGCCTATAGTAAGAATTTGATCTCACTGATTTCTAGTATTTCTATTCACAAGGATTGTAGGGAGTGTATTATTATTTCTATGAAGGTATATACTAGATCGAATAATGGTGTTCTCAAATATAATACTTTTTTTTTATTTTTAGTTTTCAAAAGTAATTGAGATTCAAGTATGTATCTTCTTTTCAAAGAAAAATAAACCACTTGATCCATTGGGATGTGAAGGCTTGTATATAGTTGTAATGTTAAAATGAAACCAACAAACCATGGATTTTAGCTTTAGAGAATTACAATTGGTATCAATGAAATTTTTGTAAAAATATTGGAAATCGGATTTAGGATAACATATATTAGGGAATATAACCCTATGAGAGACTTTGAGAATACTCTCAAAGGAACCTAGATTATGGTTTCCAGATTAGTTAAACACAAATTTTTAATTTATGTTAACAGTTTCACTAGACATGAAATTATACATTATTATTCATAATGTTATGATTTAATCTAATATATGACATTGTTTATAAATAACACCTAGCGAAAGGAATGGATATTTTTTCAATTCTTGTAATCCATGTAGGGATATCATTCATATGAATGATAAGGAATAGGTAGATAGAGTATGAGGGGGAGAAGAAAAATTTATAACTATTTTGATTAATATGACTCTGGTAGTAAAAAATAACTCACAACCTATATGTCTCCCCATAAATCCATAATGTTGTTTAACTATATTATTGTACTTTATCCCCAACAACTGCCATTATTAAATGTAACTATAAATCCATTTGTATATGAGAACTTGATAAGATCGTTAGAGAAGTAATTTATTTCTTTGGTACTTAATGGAATGGAGATGGTTTTCGTGGATATTTTCCATCTCTTAGGGGAAACAGATCAATGGTGGTAATTGATTGAAACAACTATGGATGAGGAAGAAATAATAAAGAGTATATGACAGTAATTAAAGGAAATTTTCATGGAAAAATATTTTCATCATTAACAATGAGGGGATATTAAGAAGAAATTCACGAATCTGAGACAATAAGAAGTGGAAAATATTAATAAGGATAAAAACTAAAATAAAATTGTTATAAAGGAATGTTGTGGATGATTTAAATAATCCAAAAAGTTTATTCAACATTTCATTGATGGGAAAAACATATCCTTTGAATAGATCAATTTTACTAATCATTATCATCATATGAGGACATAGTTTCATGTGATATCAAGAAATAGAATTAATTCTCAACTTCTTATGACATAAAAGTAATGAAATATAATAAAATATTGTAACATCAATCTAGGGAAGGATATATGTAAAAATAGAAGAACGAAAGGGTTCGTGATGTCCTAGCCCCATGTGCCACTTAACAGGTGCATCGACCCTTGTGGGCCACATTGTCTCAAGTGAATCACAAAAAATGCAAGAGGATGATGACTTGCAGCGAGGCCCTCGAGTGTGTATGTGTGGAGACTATTCCCTCATTAATGGAGTGTATAAAAACTAATAAAAATAAATTGAGGTAAATAGAAGAAGACATATATATAAATAGTTTAACTAGAAAAAAGTACCAATATCTATTATAACTAGAATGACATGAAATAACTGATGATGATATGTCATGTATTTAGAAAACTAGGAAACATGGATAATGATAGTAGGAATTACATGTTTCAAAAAAATGTATAAATGAAAAAATAGTCTATCCTAAGCATCCTGAACTCCAACTCGGCCATCTTCTATCAAGATCCTTCCTAAAAAACATTTAATCAACTGTTCAAGGTCATATGATTCCCTTTATCAACACCTTCATTAATGAAATCTTCCTCGTTTACTAAACGGTGCCCAAATAGTGGGTGAGACAAATCTAAATGGGCCACCACCAAAGGTGTCTATAATATTTGGGCTCTGTAATAAAATGTAAAAGTGTGATGGAATGTATATATAATGTAAAAAAGTTCAGAGTATCTGAATACTGACGTACCAACTACATCCATTGGCCACTGTCTAAACATGTATCAAGTTCATTAATTTATTTTTACCAGCTTATAAATAATACACATGTTAACAATAGTAAGGTTTTCAAGATGTAATAAGGCAACCTATAATGATATTTGACAATGAATTTCCTAGGTAATAACAAAGGAAATGTAGACCACAACAGTTGCTGACTTGGTAGTAACTATAGCCTGAATAAGAGTTAGTGAGTAATCTAAGGAAAAAAGTCCAAGTAATTCCACAATAAGATGACTACCGTGTCTAAGTGGTTCCTCTAATGTAAAATGGGATCAATCAGTGACTAGGATTGTTGAGATTTAACCATGAAACCTACATTTTAATGATTGATCCAAGGAGTTTATCCATGGAATCCTGTAATAATACAAGAGGGGTTCTATGGTGTTATATCAATCATCCATGTTTAGGCAAGAATCAAGTTCGAGGGGTGTTTCAACCAATGAAAGATGAATCCTTGAATAAAAATGGAGTTCCTGATTGCTCTGGGCATTCATAGATAATAATCCAAGGTGATATCAAGTAAGTACACTCCCACATGATAATAAATTTATATAATATGTCATCTGGTTCAAGAATTTACTTTCGTTATTGTGATTAGGCCATGTATCATGCAGCCCTTTAATTAGTTCATAATTTATCAATAAGTAAATTTGGTACAATCCTTTAGATTCATTATTGTGATAAGGGGAAGTAGAATGAAACGATTCATTTAATTAATTTAAGGAATTTTCAATAATAATGGTTCACCCTTCTACCTTACATCACCATGGAAGGGGTTCTACAGACATGAAATCAAACATTCATTTACAAATAATAAAGAAAATTCGTACTCCAATTTTACTTGTTGGTTTTCATTTAACATTTATTTATCAAATTGAAGTGCTTTCCATAGATAGGTCAAGTGGTGAGAATTCAAAGCTCTCTCTATTATTCCATTCACAATTTAACTCAATCCATTTAATATAGAAAATCAAATCGTTATGAAGGTTAAGCAAAGGCACACCCGAATGGTGACTCTATTGTTTAAAAAAATAAAATGAAAAGTATGGGAAAAAATCTTTCATGGGATGGACATATTTGTGGGTGTAACCCTGAATAGGTATTCACATGCTTGGGAAGATAATAAATGTATGGTTCAAATAATTATAATAATGACATATAAATTCATTAAATGGATCTTGATAAAATCTGTGAGCCCTGCACTATAATTCCAAAATCAATGCACTTGAGGGATAAGTTCTAAACCATGAACCTTTGGCGCGTACAACCCTCCTCTTCCAGTATTAGCATATGATATGGATAGGATCAGAGTATATCTGAGAAAAAGTAAAATTTGTCACACCTTGATAAATATTTTGAGAGAAATACAGAAGAAGAACAGTTCAAATGTACTCAAGTACAAACCATTGGGCATCAAACCTGATTAAAAGATACTTAAATGGATCTTGGATGACTTATATCTCTTGATCCCAGTCTTAGGCATTAAAAATGAATCAAAATGATATAAAAGGCGGATAATCTTCTTAGAAATTAGATTAGGAAGGAAGGGGGATCTCAATTAGATCATTAAGGACAAAATGGTAAAATTCCCAATTTTTTTGACTGTGCAAAGTTTGTTTAAACAGTTTAACAAAACATGAACAAACCCTACATGAGTACCTGGGAAAAAGGGGCACTACCACAGTAAGGTCGCATGGTTAGGTAAAAAGTGCACCAATTGTTCGAGATGGCTCTACCGAAAAATAAAGACCATCTGCACTATTAGATCTAACCATACACCCTACCCACAAGGGTTAGTCTAACTGTGTGACAAGGAATGCTTTCCCAAAAAATTGTGTTTTGGGCTCTGAGAAATCCTCAATCAGCCCTAAGACCTTTTCTAACTCATTAAGCATCCATATTCAGTCCAAAATAATGAATTAGATTTAAATTTAAAAGATCTATAACTGATTGAAAATCTGGTTCTTATAGTCTTCCCCCCCCCACAAAATAACTCATCCATGAGTTCACCTTACAAGGGTGGTTAAACAATATTTGAGAAAAACTCTATCCACTGATAATATATGAAATACACATGCTCCCATGTCTCATCCTACATGTGGTTTTTCTTCTATAGAACTCGTATTGAGGGATATCCCCACCATAAAGATCCTTCATCCTCCGATCAATGATGTTTAGTATATACCCTTCAAAAGAAGCCTCATCTACTAACTCAACATCCTTAGGAAAAAAAATACGTGATGGGTCGACATGATAATGGTGATGTTTTGAAACATAGAAGACGTCATGAATGGCATGGAACCTTTGAAGTTGTAGATACCAACATGCTATTGTACCGACTCTTTCAAACATCTCAAATGACCCAATATAATGATGATATAGCTTCCCATACATTCATAACCATATAGTCCATATCTTAGGTGATACCAAAAAGAAAAAAATTATCCATGACCATGAACTCTCAAGGATGTTGATAGAGATCATCATTATATTTATGTCTAGACTGAGCAGTAGTCATATTCTTTCTGACTAGTTGACCCTTCTCTAAAGACTCTTGAATGAGATAAGGAACTTGCAGTGTGGTCTCACCTACCCCTAGCCTGCATTGGGGTGAAAAAAATGGCCAAACATCTAATTACTCAAAAGGATCCATTTGAATTGTTTCCTGAAAGATTTTATTATAGGAGAACTCAACAAGAGGGATATGTCTCTCCCATGAACAACTAAAATCAAGGATACTTTTTCAGAGTATATCATATAGAACCTATATTGTCTTTTCAAATTATCCAACCGCCTGAGGGTGAAATGTTGTTCTTAAAAGAACCAGTGTTCCCATGGCCTTCTCTAATACCCACCACAACTGTGAAGTGAAACGAGCATCCCTTTCAGAAACGATAGTATGTGGGACTCCCATGTATTGGTATGATCTCAGAGACATACAATATTCCTAGCTCTTCAACAAAAATATTATCCTAAATAAGAATTAAATGGGATAAATTAGTGTTTTGGTAGATGAAAACCCATACATCATTGAAACCTCTAACAGACCTAGGTATCCCGAATACAAAATTCATGGCAACATCTTTCCATTTCCATTCATGGAATGGAAGCACCTCTTATAGGATAAAACGTCTTTGTTTCTCCTCTTTCACCTATTAAAAAGAGGAACACCTAGTGATAAATACTACTATCTGATGCTTCATCCTAGGCCACCAACACTGTCCCTACATATCTGAATAAATCATGGAGATACCTTGTAAATACTCAGAAATACCATGTAATTTTTTTAATTATATGGGTATTTTATGAGTCCACTAAAATTGATGACGCGTGATTCTGAGGCCCAGTGTGCCCGAAATGAATTTTTTAACTTTTTTAATTACGTTCAGTAAATGTTCAAGTGGGATTCTGTAACTTTTGAACCGGTGCTCAGAATTGAACTATGAGGGCACCGAAAAACTCACAATGCCATTATTATCTTAAATATAACTTCACCTCAACCACAGTAGGTTGAGGGTGAAAATTATATTTCGTGTATTATGTGGGAATTAAAATAAAATAAAGAACTAGTTTTATTTTATTTTTAATGAAACCTCACAATTTGATTGTTTAGTGGTAGGGATCAATCATGCATGAAAAACTTCCTTTTTGAAACATAAATGTGGGGACCACATAATGGTGGTTTGGTATTTAATACTGGGCATTAAATACCCGGTTACCCAAAATGTGTAACCCCAATCCACCATAATTAATAGGATCCATTAATTTAGAATTAATGAATCAACTTTAATATTTTGGTTTCCTCTAAATTACTTGTGCCAACATAAAGATAATAAATGGAATACTCTTATTAAATTATTAAAACATAATTTAATTAGTGTGAGATTACTATTTGGTTGGATTTGAGAGAAGTGATGGGAAATGGGATAAGATTGGGATAGTTGAGGAGAAAATCTTCCTCTCCAGCGAAGAACGGGGAAACGAACCCGATCCTGGAACGGAAAAACCTTACAGAGGAAATGAACGCTGAAGTTCTTCTCTGGATTAGACTTCATCCCTATGAATTCTTCCATCAAATGAAATTGTAGGGTTTTTTGTTTTGAATATCACCTTACCCATTCTTGACGTTATTCATGATTCAAGAAATAATAAACATCTTTCTACCGCTCTAACACGGAGGGTACAGGCCAAACAAACATGCCCCAACCTCCCAGAAATCCATTGTGGTTTTTGATGTGTTCTTAGAGATGGAGGAAGATGGAGACCAATGCCGAATATTGGCACCGGTGGGACTCGAGAGCGGCTGTCGACACTCTGGCCCACCGCACAGAGGGCACAACGGCGCGCGTCCGCGCTGTCTGGTGAGACATGTCCAGATCAATGACAGTCATTGGTGATGGCGTGGTGCATGGACACACTGTGTGGGGAAGGCTGGAAATCCGGCCAGTCAGGTAGGTGAGCGGTCCGCACTAGGGGACCGCATCGTGGGCCGGGTCGGAAGGGACCCAGGCCAACTTTAACCATTTTCGTTCTTTCGGCCATATCTTGAGCTACAACCGTGCGTTTGATGAACCGTCTACGGTGCTAGAAGCCTTGGATTGATATGGTCCTTTTGATATACCCCAAATTAGTTTTGGACAAATTTGGGGTACGTCCAGGTTGGATCGGACATGAATCGAACCATGCCCTTTGTACAAAAGGCAAATAACATACAGACCGAGTGTCCGATTGACGCACCTTCTGTTGTGTTGAGACCCATATCATGTGGATGTACATTAGGATACATATTATTGGGACATCATGGTAGCTATATTATAGAAATGTGTCATGTGGAGAGGACCCTCCCAGAATCAAGTAGGCTCAGTGCGGGAACCATGTACCTGGCTGTAACATGAGAAAGGAATACTATGTGGCTCTATGCTTTGGGATCCTTTGTGGGTCTGTGTTTGAGTGTCTCACTTGGATCTTCTCTAGGAATCCATGTGGGACTACTCTAGAATCCTACATGGGTCTTCTGTACTAGAATCCAATGTAGATATGATGATGTACAAGGATCCTATGTGGGTCTGATGATTTAGGATCCTATGTGGGACTAAAGATTAAGGGTCCTACGTGAGTATGCCTCTAAACAAAGTAAAACGATTTAGTAGTTATATCTAATAATATTTACTATCATACCTAATTTATACATGGTGTGATCTGAGTATTTTCCTTTGTTGTAATCTTATGTGTGTCGTACCTTTGTGGTACTTACATTCGTGGTGATACCTTTGACATATTCTTTTGTGTGGCATACCTATGTGGTACTTACCATCATGATGATACCTTTTTCGTATTGTTCAGTGTGGCATATATGTGTGGTACATTCCATTGTAGGGATGCCTTTGTGGTATCCTTCTATGAGGTGTTACCTTTTTGGTACTTATCTTTGTGGTGTTACCTTCATGGTAATCTTTCCGTCGTGGAACAGTTGTACTTTGGCTAATGGTTTGGGCCTTGTGTTTCCTCATGAATTAGATGTGTAATATTTAATAACTTAGGTATATGTATGGGCATATACCTAAGTAGGGTTGTCATTAGTTTACATGATTTTTTGTTTCTCTTTATTGTATTTTGTGAGACCTTGAGGGTCTCGGGGTCCATAAGAAGTATCGTTTTACTCACCCCTGCACAAGATATTCAATCACCTTGTTGTGTTTGGGGAATATGATGGATATCAATGACTGAGGACGAGGGTACCGAGACTAGAGGTAGCTCAGAGGTGGACCTTATATGAGGAATACTTCCGGGATGACCATTCGAGTATTGTACCTACCCTTCAGGTAGGATCCTTGGCGGGTGTTCACTGCAACTGTTCAGCTTACATGTACTTTCCAGTTTTCTTGTACTTTCCAGTTGGGCATGTATTTTGGCCCCTTTTACTTATAGTACATACTCTTTTTACTATTCAGTTTAATCGTGTATGTATCATGAAGTGTGCTTGGTTGCATGATTTTACAAGTTATAAAGGCAATGCCTTCCAAGATTTCGGGAATAAGACTTTGGTGCTAGTCAACAACCCCTATCAAATAGAAGGTGGGCTTGGGGTAGTCATGGAATGGGCCCTAGGGGACAGGTCATGACAAATTAGTATTAGAGGAGTTGTATCTACTTTAGAACATCGGACTCTGGTCTTTTAATGGTAATAGTGTTATGTGTATTGAGTGTGGTTATTAGTTTAGGGAATCCATTGTGGGTGCGACAGCTAACGTCTCCATATACGAGGACCCTGACTTCTAATTCCTGACTCAGTGCATGAAAAAACTGATTGCGTGTGTGTTTTGAAAAGTATTATTTGAGAACTCTTTGAGTCAACTCACAAGGAATAACTTATTGACCGTTGAACACCTGTTTCTTTTCAAGATGCCTCCATGAAGACAAGGAGATAGGGTTACGAGTATAGTACGTGATGATAGCCTACCAAGGGATGAGGCCTCGGTGAAAGGCCTTTTATCTGTAGAGGCACCAGTGGAACCATAACTTTTTGGGCCACCGATGCCACCAGCCATAGTAGCCATGGGTGCATGCCACTTGATCACGTTTCATGAGTTCCAGCACTAGTCGAAACCGATGATCCGGTGCAATACAGTCCCACAGGTGGATGAGGATTGGTTAAAGGTCATGGTGAGAGTCTTCAGACTGGTAGGGAAACAAGTTGATCTCATGGTAATCCTTACTGCGAGTCTTCTATAGGAAGCAGTAGGAAGATGGTGTATCATGATTCTCTAGTTTCACGATGAGGTGACACTTCTCTGTGGCATATTTGGGAGCCTGTTTCAGATAGAGTTTGTCCCAACGAGCCTTCGCGCAGTGCGCATTCAAGAGCTTATTCATCTGTAGCTGGGTAGCATAATTATGGTGCAATACTCAGCAAGGTTCACTGACCTCTTACAGTACTCCAATGATATGGTGGGTGACCCATTCTTCAGGGCCCAGACCTTCAAGCAGGGACTCAGGCATGATAATAGGGCTTCGATGATTTTTCTCGGCATCCTAACGTGGATAGGGGTGTTAGATTGAACCCTCTTAGTGGAGAGTTTTTTTGCTGAGTAGTTTCCAGCAGTGAGACCCACCATCGGGCTTCACATAGCAGAGTCTTTAACAGTTGGTAGCATATAGATGTCACATAGGTCCAAGAGGAACAGACCTACAGGTGGAAAACTACAGGATTAAGGGTCAGTTGTGTGGGGAACCAGAGACAGAGCCAGTCATGCCAGGAGTATGCACTGTTAAACAAGCGTCAAGCAGGGTCACGTGGATTTTGACTGCCTGACCCGTCGTGCGGAGGATTAGAAGATGGTCGAAAACCACCCTGGCAGAGACAAATGTTCTATTGAGGAGGTCCATAGGGATAGTCGTACATGGAAGAGGAGCTGGTCCTGTAGCTGGTGATGGTGATGATTCGAGATGTTACTGGAACCACAACAAGGTGGTCCAGCCAGACCATAAGGAGTAGGTGTACAAGGTTGATCTCAACTCTAGGTAGCTGAGGCCTATGACCATAGTGCTCTATAGATGATCTGAGGTACGATATGTGTCTACTACACCATAGCTATAGTACATATATTCACAGTTTCCGATCATTCTTTTATTTCCACTACCCTCGTTCAGAGATCAGAGATTCCGATGGAGTCATTGGCTCGATCCTTCCGGCTATAGACTTCTATAGGAGAGGATTCGATGATAACACACTAGAGTCAGTACTGTGAGCTTACTCTAGGAGGTGGGAGCTTTGGAGAGAATCTCCAAGTAGTGGCGTCGATGCCTTACGACGACATCTTGGGTATGGACGGGTTATCTACAACTCATTCTTAGATTGACAGTATTAAGCGCAAAATGTGGTGTGTCTTCATATATGGAAATAGGTTTACCTTCACTGGTGAGAAGGGTTATTTTTTAGCATAATATTTACTTACCCGGAGGATATTGCAGGTGGTCACTCATCAGTTGGTAGGCCTTACCCTCAGAGTGGTTGATGTGGAGAGTATGAGCTATCTTGTAGTGGTGGAATAGAATGTGGTTGTTTTCCCTGATGATGTTCTGAGTCTACCTCCTTGAAGAGAGGTGGAATTTTTCATCGACTTGTACCCTGGGATGTCACTGATATCTATACCAGTGTATCGCATGGATCTGGCGGAGCATCATGAGCTGTGGGTACATGTGGAGGAGTTACAGTGGAAGGGGTTCATCCAGCCCAGTGTTTCCCCATGGGCATCCCCAATTTTGTTTTCCAAGAAGGTGGGTGGGAGATTGAGACTATGTGTTGACTATAGTTTCCTACACCAGGTGACAATGAAGAACAAGTAACCACTCCCGATGATTGTCGATCTCTTTGATCAGGTGAAGGGTGCCCGATGGTTCTAGGAGATAGACCTCATATCAGGCTATCACCAGCTCAGATTGTTAGAGGAGGATGTGCAAAAAATGGCTTTCATATGTCGGTATGACCATTATGATTTATTAGTTATGCCGTTCAGTGTGACCAACACTACAAAAATGTTCATGGGACTCATGAAAATTATATTTCATCTATATCTTGAGCTCTTTGTGGTGTTCTTCATTGATGACATTCTGATCTACTCGGATACTGAGGGAGAGAATGCCTATCATTTTCAGATAGTTCCAGACTCACTCCAAGAGCATCAGCTATATGGTAAGCTCTCGAAGTGCCAGTTTTGGATCCGAGAGGTTAATTTCCTAGGACATGTGATCTCAAAGGCCTAAGTTGTAGTGGATCTAGAGAAGATTGAGGCGATACTTGCGTGGGAGACACCCGGGAGTGTGACGGAGGTACGGAGTTTCCCGAATTTGGCCGGATACTACCAAAGAGTTGAGCCAAATTTCACTAGAGTTGCAACACATTTATCATCATTAACGATGAAGGGGAAACCCTTTGTGTGGTCGGAGTGATTCCATCGGAGTTTTCAAGAGCTGAGGTAGAGGCTGACTAGTGCACCCATCTTGAGGAAACTGGAGAAAGGCATTGGGTACGTAGTCTACTGTAACACATCAAGTACCAGGCTCGGGTGTGTCGTGATGCAGGAGAAAATAGTTATTGCATATGGTTCTCGATAGTTGAGATAGCATGAAAAGTACTATGCGACCCATTACCTAGAGTTAGCAGTAGTGTTCTTCAGCTTAAATTTATGGCAAAATCACTTGATTGGTGAACATTTTATAGTCTACTATGATCATAATAGTATCAGGTAAATCTTCTCAAAGAAGGAACAGAATATGAGGCAGTGATGTTGGCTTGAGTTCTTCCAGGACTATGACTTTGAGATTTTCTATACTAATGGGAAGGGGAATGTAGTAGTAGATGCACTCAACAAAAGATCTACTGTACAGTTTCTAGGTGAGGTGACGTGCAGCTGGCTGCTTTGCATATATCCTTTGGGGATCGAGATGGAGATGCTTTTCTTTAGCCTCTTACAGTCGCTCCCCCCACTTCTTCAGTGAGTCAGGGGGAGCAGCGTGGTGACACTGACATCGAGGCTCGACGTTCTTAGATATCCATATGACATGCACCTGATTGATTTTAAAAAGGTGGGGAGCATGTCATCCGCTTCAGAGGATATACCATGGTTCTTGTGTCGCTTCAGGAGGATGATTTGTGGGAGCTTCACATTTCCCCTCTAGCAGTGCATCTAGAAGTGGATATGATGTACCAGGATCTCCGACGACAACTCTGGTGGCTGGGAATGAAGAATGCAGTAGAAGATTTTGTCTCTTTGTGCCTCACTTTTCAGCAAGTGAAGGAAGAGCATTAGGTACTAACAGTATTGGTTCATTCTTTTAGAGGTCCCATAGTGGAAGTGGGATGGGATATCCAAAGACTTCGTGACAGGACATCCACCTAAATTGAGGGGTCATGATACTGTCAAGGTGATCGTTAACCGACTCACCATGTCAGCCCACTTCCTACCGATCAGAGAGTAGGGTTCAGTAGAGAACATGGAATGCCTCTATTTGTAGTAGATTGTGTGGATACATGGAGTACCCTCGATGATTGTCTCTGATTGTGATGCACGTTTCACTTACTAGCTACGGAAGGGGTTGTAGGAGTCTTTTGGGACACAACTTCATTTGAGAACTACCTTCTATCCTCATGCGGATTACCGAACTGTGCGGACCAATCAGACCCTCGAGGATACGTTGTTTTCTTTCATCCTCGATGTCAGTTGCCTCTGGGAGGATCAATTTCCCTTGGTTGGGTTTTTATACAACAACAACTACAACTCTACCATTGGGATGACACCTTTCAGGGCGTTGTATGGAAGACCTTGCAGATCGCCTTTGTGCTAGACTAACATAGGGGAGTCAGCACTCATTGGACCAGTTATGGTACGTGCTACCACAAAGATGTTGCATATTATCCAGGATTGGATGAAGAATTCACATTGCAGGAGGAAGTCTTATGTCAATAAGAGGCAGAGACCTCTGCAGTTAAAGGATGGTGACCACGCCTTTCTACCGGTCTCACCTAGATGAGGTTTATGGAGATTTGGTTGGGGAGGAAAGTTATCATTGAGGTTCATTGGACCCATCCAGGTCATTAGTAGAGTTGGTGAGGTGGATTACCACATAGAACTTCCCCCTCAGTTGCACCAGTTGCACAGAATCTTCCATGTATCCCAGCTAAAGAGATATGTGCACGACCATTCTCATATCATCGACCACGGTGATATGGACATCGATGATGGGGCGACGTTTACAAAAGTTCTAGTGGTGCGTGAAGACTGACAGGACAGTTTCTTTTGTGGGAGATCAATACCATTGGTGCATGTACTTTGGTATCATGGGACCCTCTTGGAGAGCACATGAAAGAGGGAGGCTCAGATACGCGCTCAGTACCACCACATGTACCATTATTTTGAGTTATGGGTTATGGGGACACACATCCTTGAGGTGGTTAGAATGTAAAGGCCTGAAAATTTAATGAATTTTTTATTATATGTGAATTTTATGAGACTGTGAAAATTGACTTCGGGTGATTCAGAGGCTCGGTGTGCCTGGAATAAGTTTCTGAACTTTTTTTACAAAGATTAGTAAACCTCTAAGTGGGTTTTTTTATCTTTTGAATTGGTTTTCAGAATTGAAATATGAGGGCACCGTTGAAATTGCAGCACCGATATTCGCTTAAAGAGACCTTCACCTCGACCGCAGTAGGTTTATGTTAAAAGTTAGTTATCATGTTTTAAGTGGAAATAAAACAAAAATAAAGAACAATCCATTTTAATTAAACCTACCAATTTGATTGCTTGGTGGTGGGGACCACCCGGGCTTGAAAACCTCCCTTTTTGAAAATTAATGGTGGGGACCATATGAGGGTGGTCGGGAATTTAATGTTAGGAATTAAATTCCCAGTTACACAAAATGTGTAACCACAATCCACCTTAATTAATATGATTCATTAATTCGGAATTAATGAATCAACTTTAAACTTTTTGTTTCCTCTAAATTAAGTATGCCAACATCCATATAATTAACGGCGAACTATTAATTAAAATTTTAAAACATAATTTAATAAGTGGGATATTTCTTTTTTGGTGGTATTTTGGAGATGTTTTGAAAAAATGGGGAAGCTTGGGATAATTGTGGAGAAACTCTTCCTCTCCAATGAAGAACGAGGAACCGAACCCGAGCCCGGATTAGAATCACCTTTCGGAGGAAATGAATGCCAAAAATCTCTAAAGTCTTTGACTTCTTCCTCATGAAATCCTTCAGTGAACGACACGGTAGGGTTTTTTGTTCTGAATACCCCCTTACCCATTCTTGATGTTTTTCATGAATCAAGAAATAATAAGACGCTTGCTACCGCTCTAACGTGGAGGGTACGAGCCAAACGAAATTGGCCTGACCTCCAAACAATCCTTTGTGGTTTATGATGTTTTTTTCGTAATGGAGGTGGATGGAGACCAGTGCTGGTGATTGGAACTGGAGGGACTCGAGTGCGGCGGCCGACACCCTGCTTGAAAGTGAACACGGCGACAATGAAATCGCACCGTTGGAGATGAATCCCGGCCTGTTGTCCACGGCGGAGCAAGTGCGGCAGCCGATACTCAGGCTGGCCACACAGAGGGGATGAAGGTACACATCCATGCCGCTCGACAGAGAGGAGTCACGACCTTCTTCTGCGGCGAAGAGGAAAGGTCCGGCCGACTTGATGATGGCCTCCAGTGATGGCGCGGCGTGTGATCGCGCTGTGCGGGGAAGGTCGGCCATCTAACCTACCAGGGAGACAGGCGGTCCACCCTAGAAGACCACACCATAGTCCAGGCCAGACCCAATGGGCTGGTTTGGATCCCACAGGTATGTTTTGACCTACGGCTAGACCCAGGTCGGTCCAACAGGGTAAGACAGGACCTAGACCAACTTTGACCATTTCATTCAATCGGCCATATCATGAGTTGTGGGCATCGGTTTAAGGAGCAGTATATGGTTCCGTAATAATTTAATTGATATGATCCTTTTTGTATAACGTACTTTAGTTTTTAGTAATGTTCGGGTATGGTCGGGTTCGATCGGACAAGAGTCCAACCGGGACCTCGGGATTAAAAGTACAATAACTTTCAGACCATATGTCCAATTGATGTACCATCTATTTCATTGAAACATAAATCACTTGATGGACCTTTGGGATACATCATCATGGGACATTGTGGCAATTGGAGTATGGAACTGTGGATTGAGGAGAAAACCCTCTTGGAATCATGTGATCATTGTGTGAGAACCCTGTAGCTGGCTGTAACATGAGAAAGGGATACTATGTGGGTCTTTTATTTGGTATCATTTGTGGGTTTTGTTCAAGAGTCTCACTTGGATCTGCTTTAGGAATCCCCATGGGACTACTCTAGGATTCTATGTGGGTCATTTATACTAGGATCCTATGTGGGTTTGATGACATACAAGGATCCTGTGTGGGTTTGATTATTTAAGAACCTATGTGCATATAATGATTTAGGATCCTATGTGGGTCTGCCTCTTAATATAGTAAGATGATTTAGTAGTTATATCTAATAATATTTTCTATCGTACCTAAGTTATACCGAGTCTGAGCTGAGTCTTTATCTTTGTGGTAATCTTCTGTGTGGCGTACCTCTATGGTATTTACTTTCATGGGGATACCTTTGAGGTATTCTTCTTTGTGGTGAACCTATGTGGTACTTACATTCATGGTGAAACCATTGTAGTATTTCTTAGTGTGGGGTACTTGTGTGGTACTTACCTTCATGGGGATGCCTTTGTGGTATCCTTTTCTGAGGTGTTACCTTTGTGGTATGTACCTTTGTTGGGTTACCTTCGTGGTAATCATTACTTCGTGGAATATTTGTACTTTGGATAAGGAGTTGGGTCTTGTTTTTCCTCATGAATGAGATGGGTAATATTTTATCACTGATGTTTAAGTATGGGAATATACCTAAGTAGGGTTGTCACTAGTTTTCATGTTTTTTGTTTTATCCCTTGTGGATTTTATGAGACATTGAGGGTGTCGATATCCATACTGAGTATCATTATACTCACCCTTGCGCGGTCTATGCCTACACCTTGGTGTGTTTGGTGCAGAAGACAGACAATGCTAACCAAGGATGAGGGTACCAGGACTGGAGGTAGCTCGGACGTGGACCTTAGACAAGGCGTACTACCGAGACGACCATTAGAGAGCTGTACCTACCCTTTAGGTAGGATCCTTGGTGGGTGTTCACTGGATTTGTTCAACATACTTTTACATTCCATTATTCTTGTAATTTCTAGTTGGTCTTGTATTCTAGCCCCTTTTACTTACAGTACACACTCTTTTTACTAATCGGTTTAATCATGTTCATATCTATTTGTGTTCTCGGTTGCGTGAGTTTATAGGTTATAAAGGCAAATTCTTCCCTGATTAGGGAATACACCATCGGTCCTAGTCGCCAGCCCCTGGCCTATGGAAGGCGGGCTTGGGGTAGTCACTAAACTAGCCCTGGGGGACGAGTCGTGAAATACCTAGATAAAAATCCCACTGAGAATCATGGGACTCGCACATCATCTCATCTCTCCTATCTGTAGGAACCCAGATACGTCCATGAATACTCCAGAGGTCGTGTATGTCTACAAGCCAATCTAGAGGCGGGTTGTCTCCTGATATAATCTCACATTGAACCAGGCCCTCAGGATCCAAATATTTTCTACCCTTCAACTTTTCAAGGAGTGGAGAGGTGGCTGTCAAGGCAGAGAGGTAAGGCTTCTGATGAAATTTACGAAACATCAAATTCAACTCAAAAAATAGGTCCATTAACATTGATTCATCATTGGATTCATGTATGAAATGTTCTTGAGTTTTCAATGTTAATGAATTTGCGAACACATTACTTATCCCATGCATATAGGAAAGATCAAAATTAAAGTAGTGTAGATACTTGAATCATCTCTGATGTCATAGGTTCAATTCATGATGTGGAAAAATATATTTGTGGCTTTTGTGATCTGAGTACACCAAATTGCACTCACCTAATAGATAGAGTCTCCTACAACATACAACATGGAAAACTTCTACTAGATCACGTTGGTGAATTTGGTAATTTCATTAATGAGGCTTCAACTATTGCGATCCATATGCAAGGGATCTACCATAATTCATAAAAACTACTCCAAGGATGATGATTAATGCATTATAAAAGATTGTATAACCCTTTAATGGTTCTAGTATAATTAGAATATGTGTTCAGACTAGTCTCCCTCTCATCTCCTGAATGTATTTCTCGCATTCTTCTAAACACAAGAAAATAACACCCTTCATTTATGGCTAGTAAGCGATGAAGAAAGATGTGATAACACCGTTATCAAATTCTAATAATATCCATACAGGCCCAATAAACTCTATATATAAAACAAATTATTGGGTTTCTCTTAGGAAACTACATCACTAACCTTTTCTAGATCAACAGAGACACCAAATCATGATATGGTGTGACCAAATATGTGAACATTGTTGATCCAGTAGTGTAACTTAGAAATCCTGGCATAAAGCTAAACCTCAATCAGTGTACTCAAGAACTATCTCAATGTGTTTTCCATTGACTCTATGAGTATGAGAATACACCATGATGTCCTCAACAAATACCACGACATAACTGTTGTGTAATTCATATCAATACATATTCATTAGATACCTGGAAAATATTATGTGTGTTCGTAAGACCGAACAGAATAACACGGTATTCATACAGAGCATACCAATTATGGAATACTGTATGGGGTATGTTTTATGGCCTTACTAGAAACTGATGATATCTCAATCTCAGGTCAATCTTTGAGAATACCCTATCTCCACGAAGTTGGAAAAAGAGTCCATCTATTCTAGTAATTTGATACCAATTCTTGACCCGAAGTTGTCTCAACTGTCTTTAATAAATTCCTAGATGTAAGGTTCCATCTTCCTTGTTAGAAAAAATCATAGGGGAACTCCAATATGGTGTACTAATCCATATAAAGAATTTGACTAGAAAATCATCTATCTAACACATGATCTCCTGAAGCTCTATAGGTTACATTCGGTATGGAGGAATAGACACTTGGGATTCTCTAGGAACAAGCTTGATTGTAAACTTTACATCTCTCATATAAGTTAATCAAGAAAAATTGACCAAAATAACATCCCTAAAATGATCCACTACTAGAGGGAAATCAGCTTCTCATAGACCCTGATACTCTATGAAGTGATTTTCAATTTGGGTAATCACTCTAGCTAGCCTATGATGGTATGGCCCCAATATACGAGCCTATACATACCAATCACACTTATGTGGATAAATAATTCACTACGGTGATGTAAATGATACCTTGTGTTGATAGAAGTATACAAAATCATGATACAAAACCAACCAATTCATCTTAATAATTCTATCAGAGCCTATCATCTCAGGAAAAATGAGGTTCCATAGGAATGGATAACTACCTACCTTAAGTGGAAAATCCCTACATTTACATATTTCTTCTAACCACACTGCAAATGGTGTATCAGTGGTCATTACACCACAGTAATATTGTATCTCTATTATTGGAATCTCTAAGATTGATACATGGATAAAATATTTTGAAGAATCCATCTCAAATAAAGAAGAATATATATTAGATGCCAAAATAATAGTAGCTTGTACCGAAGATGGACCCACAACATGATCATCGATTATCTGATGTACGACATGTAACTTGCCTGATCCACCGACCAGTGTAACAACTGGAATTCCATGATCAAAACTGAATTGATGGAACTACTAGTGCCAAGAAATCCAAATACATCAGCTGCTAATTCCTACTCATCTCTCCCTATCTGTGTTATTGAAACTCCCTTCCATATGTGGTGAAAATGAACCTGCTCCGAATAGTGGAGTAGGAATAGATCATTTTTCGCATGAATCTAGTGGAAGGGTCCAACAAAAATTCTATAGATTCCCCATACGATTGAAATACCGGTACACAATTAGAACAATATCACACTGAGCCTTTATATTCCACCATCATACACATTGATGACACACTATAGAGTTACCAACACAAATGATATGGTTATCACTGCCAATTGAGAACCATCGAGGGAACATTTCCTTCCATTGGGAGAACAATTTTCCTACCATGTTACTGCTCCTCTATTCCGAGTACTATTTCAATCCCCAAGGTTGTACTCAATGATAATATCTTGAAAAAATATTTCAAAAAAATGTAAGGTAAAAGACATCCACCTCTGTATGGATATCATACACAAGGCCATTCTTGAAGGATCAAGAGAGTAAAATCTCATCATGAACTAGAAGTGGTGAAAAGTGTTACAACTCCGTGAAACAAGATGATTATTCCATAACTTATCTAGAACCCTGATTGGGATGCATGATCTTTTAAGCTATATCACCTCTCAATATCTGAGGAAAGAACTTATCAAAGAAATCAATCTAGAAATCAACCAATAACAAGCAATGTTAATGACCAGCCTGAGTAATCACATCCCACAAATTCTTGGACGAGTCTCATAGCATGTAAGTAGCATGTTTGACCCACCACCCTCGAGGAATCTCCAGATACTAAAATATTTACATGGTGTCCTCTCACCAAGACTTAGCAACCTGTGGGCCACCATCCTATGAGAAAGTAGGATGATACAGCTTATGGAACTCATGTGTCAAATCATCCATCATATGGGGAACTCTTTGATAACTATTCATAGACTTCATCACACATATAAAACTATCACCAACTAGGTCATCGGTGTTATGATCATGTACAACATGGAGTTCCTCAAGTAGAACTTCTAAAGGATGGAATGGTGGCTAAGGCCCACCATATCTAGTGAATGGTCGTCAATACCCTCCAGGCATACGAAAGTAGGACATTGTAGTGGAATTGGTCTATAATTTCTCAGAACATCCCTTCTAACAATATTTATGTAGATCGATAGAAACATTTATGGAATCTAACACTGAATAAATCACTACCCAGTGAATACTACCCCAACTACAAAATTAGACAGCCATGTATAGATATGTTATTAACTATAAGTTTCATTTAATATTTAATTTCTATGTTCATTACTTTACGCTTCATAAACATGATAATAATGGATAAAAACATGCACCCATTTCATTTTAGAAGTCATGTTTTACATTATAATGGATATTCATTCCCATTGAATTGATTCACATACACATTATTACTAAACACATGTTTATTTATATCATAATTGGTTGACTCAATAAATTACTCATACTAACCCATGAGGGCCCATACACCACATGAATTGAGACAAGAAATAACTAAATTACAACCAAAAGTAATAAATGTAATAGTTTACTATCACTGTATCACTCAACAATCATAGACATAATCAACCAATTCAATGTTGTTAAATGTACCTATATGGCACCAAATATGCATTAAATGTGAATCATAGGTGTCTATACCGATTCATTAAACAATACTACTTTCCCACATGTCATCTGGCCCAGAATAAAATAGATTCTCTATCAGAATAATAATTAAGAACACCACACAACATGTGTGTTACCCAATAGTGAAATAATATAAATTATAATAGGAAAAAACAATTATATTTTGGGTAACTTGTAATTTACCCTAATAATGGGTTCATGAGGATCTGTAATGATTTATGAAAAAATCCCAAGAGTTCCTAATCTCTTGAATATAATCTCCAAATATTAATGAATGAAATGAAAAATCATTTTATACTGATTTGTGACGTCCTGAACATTGATGTCATTTAATTGGTGGCCCATTTCTAGTGGGCCACATGGCCTCATGTGCATCTCCCTAAACACTGATGGCTTCTGAAAAGCAGTGACGACCGTGCATGTGTCTATGGGAAGAATATTCCATCATTAACAAAGTGTAACATAATAGATAAATTTTAGAAGTGTTAAACAGAAGAAGCAATATAAGTGAATAACGCAAACATAACAAAAGTACCAATAACATACACAACTATAATAACACACAAAAACTAGTAATGATATGCCACTTTTCATGAAACTGGATAAAAGGGATACAAGAAATCAGCCAGAAAATTTTCCAAAAAATTATAAAGGATATTAAAAGACTATGGTAAGCACATCGAGCTTAGTATCAGTCAAATACTATCATGATCCATCCTAAATATATATAAATCTAGTGTTCGAATTCATATGATTCTCTTTAACAAAACTTTAATTCATGTAATATACTATGGATACCAAATGATTCTCAAAGGGGGTGTGAGATAAATCTTTGTGGGACACCCCCAAAAATTTTTATAACAATTTCCCAATGTAATTTAAATGTAATAATGTGAAAGAATGTTTATATAAATTATATTAGAACAATGTAACTAAATGCCCATGTACCTGCATCATCCCTTAGCTAGTGTCTGAACATGTAACCATTTCATTAATTTATTATTACTAGTTTATAATTTAGACACATGTTAACAATAGTAACGGTTCCATGGTGTAACAAGGAAACCAATAATGATATTTAATAATGATGTTCCAAGGTAATAGCCCAGGGAACCTACACCTTGTGCTTCCCCAAATCCACAGTATGTATAGTCTAGCTACGGTTAAAAATGTAATACAATGAGCATAGTACAAGGAATTCAACAATAATATTCCTAATGAGTCCATGGAGTTCCTACAAGGTAAAATGGGTCTAAGAAATGACTCATCCTAATGGGATTCAACCATGGAACCTACTTTTCAATCCTGAATCCAAGGAGTGTATCCAAGGAATCTGGTAATAATACATGAGGGATCCACTAGTGACATACCAGGCATCCGAGGTTAGAATCCAAGGTGACCTCATGTTAGTCCATTCCTATATGATAATAAATTCATATAATATATCATTTGGTTTAATAATTTCCTTTAATTATTGTGATAAGTCTATGTTGCATGCAACCCATTAATCAATTCCAAATATATCAATAAGTCCATTTGGTGAAATCCTTTCCTTTTATTATTGTAAAAATGCCATCTGGAATTAAACCACTAATCCAATCCAGTTATGTAATTTCCAATAATCAGTTTTCACTCTGATACCTACCATAAACCTGGAAGGGGCACTTCATACATGATTCAAAACAATCATTCACGTCTAATAAGGAAAAGTCATACACCAAGTATACTTTCGAGTTTCCATTTGACATTTATTTATAAAACTGATGTGCTTACCATATATGGGTCAAGTGGTAATCTTACATGGTACTTTCCATTACGAAATTCAAAATTTAAATCAATTCATTTGATATATAAAATCTCCCCCTTCATATGTTCAAGAAAAGGCACACCCGAACAAAGGCTCATACATGTCAATACACTACATGACAATTTTATAAAAAAAATCCTACATGGGATGACCGAAGTTAAGGGTGTAACCACCAACAACTAATCACATATTTTGAATTATCACAACCATACTATTAAAATTATTATACGAATGGCATATAAATTTCATAAATAGAACCCGATGGAATTGGTGGGGCCCACACAACAATTTCCTAATCAATGATCTTAAGGGATGAGTTATAGTCCAAACAAATTAGACTTGTAAGACTCTCCTCCTATATTAGCCTTTCATTTGGACTAGAAAATAGTAAATCTATGTAAAAGATAAAAATTCTCAAACCATGATATCTAGGTTGAGAGAATGTGAGAAGTGGAATAGCTCAAAAAGACTCAATTATATACCATTGTCCATCAAACATAATGAATGGGGGCTCGAATAGATCCCATATTAAGGAGACATCATGATCCCTAGATTATTCCTTAAATATTATTCAAAATAATTGGAATGGAGGGTAATTCTACTATTAATTTGATTAGGGAGGAAGGAGAAGCATAATTAGATCAATAAGGTTAAAATGGTAAAGTTACCCAAAATTTATCATATGCACGGGTTTTCTGCACTGTTTTAATAACTATAAACAAACCTTGCACAAGTAAAAATAAAAAAGGGTAAAATTTATTTTTAGGTCGCAAAGTTCAGGAAACCATGCAACAACCATGTGAGATGGATCTCCCCAAAAATGCATAACATTCACACTTTCTATTCCAACTATGTGCTTGACCCACACAATTTACTCTAATTGTGTGATAGGTTTAGTTTTCCCAATAATATGTGTTCTATGATAAAAAACATAATACCTTTTCTAACACATTAGATATCCATATTATGTCCAAAATAATAAACTAGAACATCATTTCAGGGATCCATACCTGAGTGAAAATCAAGGTTCTTACCTGGTGTAATTTTCATCTTGTAATAAATGTGGATGAAAAAAATGTGTAACATACTTGTTGGTAATGTGAGTTAGCTTCATGTATAGAGATAAATGATACCAAGCCCATGATTGAAAGGAAACGAAAGAAGAGGAAAATGATCAATGCTTCAATATTAGGGAGACAGGGCACTATATAAATAATTTTTCCTATCGTTAAGATAATTTTCACTAGAAAATTCTGACGGAGTAAGGAAAATTCTAAGAAATCAAAGAAGGTAATGCTGATTTTCCTAAAGATATAATTGTAGGTACTCTATTAGTAGCTTCAAATTTATTTAATGTTACTTTTTATTCTGTTACATTACACTAGTTTATATATTCCATATTTTCCATGAAAATATATATATCCATAGAATATTAAATATGGTGTTATAAGTTAATACTTGTAGTGGAAGTCTCACAACAATGAGTATGTATCAGTCAATTCCCATTATAACACTTAAAAAAGAACAATTTAATAACTTTAATATTATACCAATGGTGGATTTTGTTATAATACTTATTATGGATTGGATTTCAAAATATGATACAAAGATATATTATTAAGAGAATGAAATTATGACTGGTCATAAAGATATAGAATTCAATAGATTTAGAGGGGATAATTCTTTATTGTATTCATGTTTATATTCACCTAAAATCTATCTTATAAATGAAATTATTGGGGAAGTAGAGTGAAGAAAACCTATGTATGGACAAGGTAATCTTCAAATTGAGAATGTACCAAATTTAAAATAATACATTGATGTATTAACAAAGGAATTAAATTGAAATACAATAGAGCATGAGGTTGTTTTTAACGTTGATTTAATCCCTTATCGAAGAACTATATCAAACAATCCCAATTGACATAATATTATATAATTAGTGGAATTGAATAATCAACTAGAGGTATTATGTGATAAATGATTTATAGGTCCTAGTATTCCACCTTGGGGATCCACTATTATTTTTCTCAAGAATAATGATTCATATATGATGTTGCACATTGATTATAGGGAAATCATTTCTATTATGATAAAAAAACTTGTCTCCTCCACCGCTCATTGTTGTCTCATTTGACTGTCTTCATGGAGCCCAATATTTTTCAATTATTGACATTGGTTCTAGGAATCACCAATTCTATATAACAAAACAAATATTCCAAATACTTCATTTCAAATGAAGTATTAAAATTATGATAATATATAAATTACATTTAGATTCACAAATGAACCCTAATTTATATTGATATAATGAATTCGGTTTTCAAGAAATATCATTATATTTTATCTATGGAATTTATGATGATATATTTATTTACACTAAGTGGTATGAGAACAATGAGAATCAGTTGTGAATCATTCTTGTCCCTATAAAAAAAATTTATATGGTAAACTTATCTAATCTTATTTTTTGATTTATAAAGATTTTTTATTGGGAATAATATCTCTAAGGATGGAATCTTAGTTGATATTGTTAAGGAAAAGTTAGTCCAAGAATGTTTTACACAAGTGAACATATAAAAGGTATATAGTTTCATTGGTTTCGTAGGTTACTATTGATTATTTATTCAAAAATTGTCATAATTTGATAACACATTAACAGAGATAACTCATAAGGGGATTATGTTCATGTAGGCAAACAATTGTGAGTAATTTTTTTAATAATTGAATAAAATATTGGTGAATCTTCCTATATTGACTCTATAAAATGCAAATGATGTATTTTTGGTATATAGTGATGCATCAAAAAAGGGACTTGGTTGCATCAGTGTGTAAAATAATGAATTTATTTTTCCTGCATCAAGGTGTTAAAATATTCATTAAAAAACAATCTAAATCATGATATTTAATTTAAAATTTTCATATTTAAACTCAATATATGTGGAAATTTTAATTTTGGAAAATTATGTGAAATATACATAGACCACAAGAGTCATAATTACAACTTTTCATTGAAATATTTTAGCATGAGGGAATTGTGATGAATCAAGCTACTCAAAGATTATGATTTCTCAATACACTACCTCCCAATGAAGGTAAATAAGTTAGTGGATTCATTAAGCCTGAAACATCAAGGAGTTATGAACAAAATGAGGATTGATAATGATCCTATGTTCATTGATTTAGTAAAGATGGATATGATATTTATTATGGAAGGGGAAACATCACTCATTTTTCAAATTAATTTTAAAATGTCTATAAGAAAAGATAAATTGCTCTCAATCTGATGATGATAATTTTTGAAAGAAGATTTAATCCATGAATGATTGGAAATTAGACAATTTTATATATTAATATGGATTTCTAAAATTTGAGAAGAGACTATTTTTTCTATCTATATCGGAGTTAAAAATAAAATTTTTAGAAGATTCTCAAAGATCAAATTTCTATAATCCCCTTGATTTCTTCACGATTTATAGTCATTTGATGGAACATTTATGGTGCGATAATAAAAAGAAGTAAATTGTGTATTATGTGGAAATATATTTTCTATATCAATATTTAATGGCCAAGAGATAGAATCTTATAACATTGATTTATTCTCTTCATATTTCAATGTGTAAATTGAATGAATTACTTTTGAGTTTTTCACTAGATTTAGAAAAAGATATAGAAATAATGATGCAATATAAAAAATTATACATACTTCCACACAACTAGATATGGTTTACCTTTGGAAATTCATACAAAAATCTACATTAAAAATGTTGTATGAAATTATAGTGATCCCATTTCAATTGAGTAATATAATCATCCACTGTTTACATAAAAAATCATGAAAATTATTTATAATCCTCTTGACATTGACCTCTATTTGAGAACCACATATCATCCTTAAATTTATTGTCAGACCCAAAAGACAATCCCAATATTATAATACAATTTTTTGGTCATTATCACATTAATTAAAATTCATGTTAGATTATTATTTTTCATTGGTAAATTTATAATATAGTAATATTTTCCATTCAAGAATTTAAATATAACCATATAAAAATTATATAGTAATAGATTACAAGACCTAAAAATTTGGGATGAATTTAGTGAAAGGAATATTATAGGACTAGAACAAGATGAGAATACAACAAAAAAGTTAAAGACTACATAAACACATATTAGATAATCTCAAAAAAGGATAAAGTTTTCTGTCAATAACTGGAGGAGATATTTTTAATTTCATGGGAGAGATCACATTTTCTTGAAAGTATCACCATAAATTGGCATTATAAAGTTCATTTTGAAAGAAAAACTGATCTTTATGCACACCAATATATTTAAAATAATGAAAGGAATCAGCGTTTCTTATTACTATTGGAATATGCAAGCAATTCTATCTAGATACATGATATTTCCATTTATAATTATTAAAAAAAGTAAATTCTATATCCAAATAATGATCTCACCTCAATAGAAACAAAAATAAAACGTAGTATATCTATCTCAGAAGAGTATATATAGATTGTTGACCGTAAAGAAGAAGAGTTAAGAAATTAGACTATATGGCTAGTAATGGTAATTTGGATAGAACATAAGATATATTATTTTTTTGGGATCCTAAATAAATTATGATGAAGAACTACTCAAATCAATTAACGAGGTAACATTTTGAAAATTTAAAGGATGAGTTTTTTGGAAGGAATACAGTATGTATCGCCCTATGATTCTATGATATTTTTCATTTTAAATAAATATAATATATAATATATCTTGTTTTACATAAATCCCTATGTCCAAATAAACTGTATTATAGTATTCCATTATAACATACCTTTTAAATTGGTGGGTATGAAAAAGGATTCAAACTTTAAAAAAATCATGGTTTAAAAATTTGTAAAATAAATTTATTATATATCAATTAGATTAAAAAAATGAAATAATTAAAATTTAAAAGATTTTTTCTTTATAAGTTTTTTTAATAAATATAATATAATTTTAAATTAACAAATTTAATTAATCACTATTAGTGAATGATTATAATGAAAATTAAATATTATCTTTTAAATATTTTTTTTTACCATTAATCTAGTTTTTTTTTTGTTCAGGGAATACGAATAAATGCACTTTTATACATAAAACCATGTTTCATTCTAAATGGTGTTATCCTTGTTTTCTACGGACATATTTTAAGATTAATTTCTTCCACTTATAGGTAATCTATTTACTAAAGTGTATTACATATTTTGAATATTGAGTTTAATTTTTTTTAAATAGATATGTTTTATTTTTATATAATATAAATAGTGACAATGTTAATGATTATCACGGTGGTAAATGGTAAATCGGGATAATCTAGGTTAATAATAAGAATTAAGGTCATTATTTTTAATTTAAATTATTAGTGAATGAATGGAGTTACAAACGTATAAAATTATGAAAAAAATATTTATTTAAGAGACACATGTTTATGTAAATGACATATATATTATTTAAAATAATAATAGTTACAAAAAGTCACTATCTTAGTTTTTTGTTTCTATTATGCGCTCACATTGGGAAAAAGAACATTATAAATGAATATTAATATTAATTTTGTGAAGAATAAAATTATATTCATAATGGTAATTAATTTCTAATTTTGGATATCATATAATTACCTTAATTGTAGGCACAATAATAATAAAATAATTATTCAATCAAATAAATATTAAATTAAATGATTAAAAAAATTAATAATATTATAATTTGAGAGATATATAATTTTAAAAAAATATTTTAGAATAAAATAACACAATTTTAATGTTAAAAATTATTTTATTTTAATTTTATATCTTTTTTAATGTCTTCAATGTAAATTTAAATTAAAAGATCCAAAATTTACATTATTGATATTTTATAATAAATAATATTTTTAGAAATTATATAAAATTATTTAAAATATTATATTTAACCATGTGAATAGAATATTGTTAAAAATATAATCAATGTTCTATCTATTAATCATGTTACCACTTATAGTAACATTTAATAACATTTTATAATTAAAATATTTGTTACCATAGTTAAGGTAAAAAATAATTAAAAAATGTATTAATAAATAAGATAATGTATAAAATTACACCAAAACTAGTCTCAACTTCATTGAATGATTTTATTTATATCATATAATCTTTTTCTTTGAATTCATGGATATTGTAATCATTTTATAGATAATGAATATATAATATTTTTATCTTTTAATAAATTTCAAGTCTGTCGTCTCCCTCCTTTATCAATGGAAACCCCACCCTTCTCTTCCTTACTAAACATTACATAATCTATCTCAAACATAACCTAAAAATCCATTCTAAACAACCTTTTACACAATATAGATGTGATGGTATTCTAAATGGTACATCCCAATGACCCTTATGTAGAGTTTTAAAGACGTTATTTCAATAAAGAGGTAATCACCTTAACCAATCAATTTATTTTCAATTCCTATTTACCTCCACTAAATGATTTTAATTTATCATAAAATAATAACATTATTTTACAATATATAATTAAATGTTATTATTATTTAAAAATCACAAATATCAATCCCATTCCCTATCAAATGGTAAGTGAATATATTTCTCTTATGTATGTACGATTTACCATCTCCACGTAGCGATACAATTCAATTTAAACCACCATATTTCATTGATAGTTATTATTATTTGTTTAGTTTTTATATATGAGACTTATGAAGTAAATATACATATATAATTATAACACCCCATCAATGATCATACTAAAAATTCATTGGAAAAGATAACGTCACTCGCGCGTACATGTGCACTACCACCTCCACAAATTGATTAGAATTTTTTTTAATTTCAATTTTACATAGATGGTAATAAGGATATGTTCAATTAATATACATGATGTGTAAAATATAATAATTATTTTTGGAAATGTTAATTATTAGTCAACATTAATTTTTTTTTATATTTCAAAAAGTGAAAAAAAATTGTTCATGGGTACGTACGACCTATCATCTTCATGAAGTGTGTTATAAATTTATATATCCTTTTGGAATGAATATAAATATATATAAAAGGAATATATATTTACATAACTATTAGAAATTTACATTTACTGAAAAGACGATTAATCTAAAAGGACATAAATAACCAAACCAAAACAAATATGATAAACAAAGCACATATTATCCAGAATAATGGTTCTGACAAAGAATTATTTATAAAATTGGGAAAAAATATTATAAATAAAAAATATATGGGATTATATATATAAATAAAACTAATCCATTTACACAAATTATTACATTATGTTTCTATAAATATGTATTAAATATAGTTGAAATATCCTTAGGTCGGGTGTCTTTGGAAGGCTAGGATAATAAAACATTATAGGAAACTAAAAATTGAATCCTTATTTTTTCCCTTTCCTTAGTGATATCATAAATCCATTTGATATCCTAAAAAATATAATAACCTAGGGAATAAAAAAAGGGTGAGCTCAAATTTTATGTAAGTAAATAAAAATGACAATGAAGCATAACATGTGAGTCGAAGAAATATCATGATATCATAAAAAGATAAGGATCATGAGTAATCAGACGGATGAATAACACAATGAAAAAGGTATCATAAGATCATTGATTCATAATAAAATATCATATCAACATAAAACATGACATAAAAAGAAGTTAATTCTAACATCCAAGACATCATCACATTGTGGGTAAAGCCACACAATGGATTATGTTCACTCCCTAATCCCATATATTATGTCAAATGTGGCTAAAACACTACCCCATAAAATGGGATACTATATTTTTATCGGTCCAAAATTCACAGTTAATTATTGTACATCAATATTTGTTCCACATAAGGAAATAAATTTTATTGAATAACATTTTCATTATGATTAGAAAATGCGGTTTTATAATCATTCATCATATCATAATTGATAAAAATTTCACAATAAATGATTCTGAGAAATGAGAATATGGAATGTATTTCCCTATAAAAGCAAGGTATAATAATCTTGGTATATTTTTGAGATACATAAATAATTAATTTAAAACATTACGTAACATTAAAAGTTTGTTTTATTGACCAATATATATACTTTTAAATTGATTAAAAACATTCTTGAGGAAAATAACCATTAAAAATTAGAAATTACACGAGAAAAACTAATATTTATAGAATATTTGTAAAACCATTTTATTTAAAATTAAAATTTTATTCTTTAAATGTAATATTCAAATAAATTATTTTTCATGATATTCTAAGGTTCTATTCATGTCATACAAGTTAGATGAATGATTCCGTTTATATTTTGTAAGAAATGTCAACATGTACCATGTTCATAAAAAACATTCTTTTTATTAATTTCATAAAATAAAATTATTGGAAAAAAATTTAAGAAATATTAATTCCTCACATAATTTTAAGAAAACATAGATTTTTAAGAAGAAGGATTTTTGACTTATGGGAGAAAGGAAGTCAAATTTTCTTTGAAATTTTTTTTCTCTAACATTATGTTTAGAATAAAAAAAACTTGTACTAAACATTAAATATTCTTGAATAAATAGAGGGGAATAAAATTAATGGGTTTTATTGTAAAATTATAAAATAATTCAATTAAATGTAAATTCAACCATAAGAAGTACCGATTGAAATGATATTGAATAAAACCATAACACTTTCGTAAATTTTGAATCATAACGTACCATAAATTAAGTAGATGAATTGGAACATAAAAACTTTTGATTTATTAAGAATTAATTATATAAAATTTTAATGGATATTATATACATAATTAATTCAAAATTTGGGTTATTAAAGATCATATGTCTCAAAGAAGGAATTCTGATATGAAACCCTTAAAATGCTTATATCATTGAAGTGGGATTTAATCAATGAAGTGATTATGTATCAGAAATGTAAATAAAAACAATTAAAAGTTGAAATATAATCTTAAATCAGTCATATTTCATTTAAATAATAATCATTTCATAATATAATCAATCAAGTATGCATATAACCCAACGAATAAAAAATGTGTTAAGAAACCCCTTAGCTAAAACATCGATTTAGTGGATCACTCTTTAAACTACTATATTGTGGCCTTAAACAAGTTATTAACATATAATAAAATAATTTCATTATTTATAATGTCATATATAATCCCTTTTATAACATCTTATCACCAGTTCTTTAACAATCATTCATTATCATTAAGGGTTTGGGTGTTAATTTCCTTGTTTTATCATACATCTAAAATCATAAAAGATATGGATATCGAATATAGGATATAGTCACATCACCCCAAAATATATATTAATTTTGTAAATATAAATTTCTTTCATTATATAAATAATTATAATCATTATTATAATTTTAACATAGATAATGAGTCTCATCACTTCGTTGAGATGGTAGATCAAACATACGCAAGAGGGATGTTATCATTTCTTCAATGGATGAAAGGGTAAGGAATTTGATTATATATTAATTTTAAATAATCGATATCTTGTAATATATACCTCATTTATTCAATTAACATATCTGTTTTAACATCCATGTAAGGCGTTTGTGATAAATAAATCACATCCCTTTGTGAGATGGTAGTTCACCATACATACAAAGACATTATCATTTATTCAATGTATAGTAAGGTTAGATATTATATAAACTATATGTTTTCCATAATGATTTATATTTCATTAATATCATATATCTACATAAAATAAATCCTTATTACCTTCAATGAAAATATTAAGTGATAAATGATTCACATAACCTCCTGAAGTCGTTGTGCGACGTACATATGAGGGATGCTATTATATTCTCTTCACACTGGAATGTAAGAACTATTTGATATTATAAATCCAAATGTATAATTTCATCATAAAAATTATATATAACACTTATATATATCTCTATATTGACCATTATAAGTAGTGATGTAAAACCAATTAGATCGGGTCACAAGGTGGTAGTCCGCCCTACTCACAATCAACACGTTTGTTTCCCATTTTAGGGGTGTGGAGATGGTCACGGGTCATGACCATAACCAGACAACATTTTAATATATTAAAGATTCAATTTTTATTATATGATCATTATTTAATAATATTTTAATGAGTTTTAAGAATAAATAAACTAAAACACTTTGTTAATGACGTTGTCGATACTTCATAAAACTTCTTTATGTTTAAATCAAAAGAATTTTTAGGTTGGAATTATGATCATTAAAATTTTCTAGAATTAGTGGAGGTAATAAACGTAGTAATTTATTATAGAATTTATTAATCCAATTGTCTTTGGAATATAAACATTAGAGTATAAGATGTGGCATTTTATAGGTGGGGAGTGGACACACATGGATTTTTTTAAATAAACAATTACACCCATGTTTTTCTCATTATGTATGTCACCAAAATGATCCATTTGTTAAAATTATAATAGATATGGTCAAAATATTAACAATAATTTAGAACTATACTTGTTTTGGGTCATTTATGCCCATATAATTTATTTTATCCCCCAGAAAACTCATTTTACATTAATGGTGGTCAATAATTTTTACGCTTTTCACTATTCATTATGGTAAGAAGTTAAGTTGAACTAGTGATAAAATATAAAATATACTGATTACAAATATATAATATATTTTTACAAATTCATCCAACATAAGTGGTATAAGTTAATATTAAATTAAACCCACAGATTTATTGAAATAATAGTTTTCAAGAAATGTGTTTTTAATGGAATACATGATCTCAAATTAACTATATCAAAAAGTAACCGTAATTAAAATTCATTAAAAATAAAGGTTAATAACTATATAATTTATATTAATTAAATTTTATACTAATAAATAATAGAAATATTACTTTTTCAAAATAAAATAAAAAATAATGGGCATTACCTTATTAATAATTGATGTAAGTTTTATTATAAATTTTATTTTTCACATTTCACAGAAAAAATAATATTTTTAAAAACATATGAAAATTTAACATAAGTTAACATAGTAGTTTTATTTTTAAAAAAATTAAAATAAATTTTATTAAATACCTAAAAATGACTTTTAAATTACATCCATAAAGAGTCACTAAACCACCTTTTTGAAAAATAAAGTTTTTCCAAAAAAATATTTTTCATTGAAGCGGTTATTCATTAATTTATAATCAATAGATTACAATTGAATTTATTTAACAAAATTTTATAAAATTTATTTTATGAAATATTTCTATTCCTATTTATACTCACCATTTTAATGACTATGTCCTTACAATATACGATATTATCATTCATTTAGATTCGGGGTTGAATGTTCTGAAAGCTATCGAAGGGATAAAGTTTATTTAAAAATAAATATAACCTAAAGTCTTAGGGTGTTACATTTCCTTCAAAACATTGTGATTCATGTCATCGATTATTTCTAACATTGTGTTCATATTTTAAAATATCATGGTGTTACAATATATATGAGTATAGTTCTTGAATAGATATATAATAAATCTATATTTATTATACAATAGGCTAATAGCGCATAAAACACATGTTGGGCCTAATATAAGGGTTTATTCCACAATCTCATAATTATTCATGACTGTCTATGTTATAGTATCAACTAAAGGAATTATTTTATATTTTTATCATAAAACCAATAGATTTTATTCTCCTCAAGTTATTTATTAAAAATATATGTTTTCCATTCAATATCCACTCTTTAAGTACTCATGATTATAAAACCAAGTATTTTAAAGAAAAATTACATAGTTTTTCTACTTATTTTGGATTATAATCTTATATATCCATTTTTCACTTAAAATGTTTTAAATAATTTATTTATTATCATCCAATTATTTATTACCCTTCTTGACTTTTTCAAAAATGGGTTTAATTAAATTTTCTTTTTGTTTTATGAATTAGGAGATTATTAAATTTTATAACAAATGTTTTAGAGGAATATTTTTTAAACATATATGACATGACTAAAATTTTCTCCATCATGAAAACTTAATGCTTCAATGATTCTTTTCTATATTTACATGGTTTTTTCAAATAGTTATTTTTCATGTTATTTTGGAAATTTTTATTTCAAAATCAAAAGGATATCATCCTCATGAAATCTTCCAGTGATCTATCTAAAGTATGTTAATATATCTCAAAATTCACAAGTGAGTATTATTCATTACTAGGGATGTACTATTTTTATACCACTATATTTATTACACTAGAGAAAATATGAATATGTTTTTTGATTTGTAAAACTATTAACATTTCATATGTTAGTTTATTAATACAAATTTTAACATTTATTATGTTCAACCCCATTCATATGATAAATCCATTAGACATAGTTTGTGATTTTTGCAGACCTCTATAGCACCTTAATACATCGGTAGGTCTCACCAGACAAATGAGTTTGGTTATTTTTCATAATCCTAACCTATTTATGTATGTGGTCTTGGCATAAGGCCTTCATAGTTAGATTATTATGTCCAATATTATTCAACGAACAATAAATAAAGTACTTTTTATTATCTAAGTGATTGAAAATATTGTTAGTTTATCCATCGATTCTGTCACCTATTTTATGGTATTAGAAAAATGTAATATTTCATTATTTTTTTCGCAACAATATTATTCATATTGTATTTACTTTTTATTAGATTCCATTTTACACATACCATTTCTAATAATATTATACCACCCCTTTCTTATATTTCCTTTACCTAGAATTACATAAAGTGTATTGTGATTGATATTCATAGATATTTTAAATTTAATAATGGTGTTTTCAATGAAAATATTATGATTTATTTGATGTTTTCAAATTTAATGTGAGAATTGAGTACGTATATAGTTTTCCAAGACTAATAATCTACTTGAACCTTTAGGATATGAATTATTTTATCAGACACTAGTGTAATAAAGAAACCACTAAACCTAGTATAATAGGGTTTGGGCATTACGTCATTGATAACCACTAACTGGATGAAAGTCTTAGAAAATCAAACATGGGAGGGGATGAGGTTATGTAGTTGTGAGCACCAATCATGGTCATTCACCAGCTGATAAAGTGAACGACTCTATTTAACTAGTAGATAAGGTTTATGGTTTCATAACTACCACAAAACATGGTGTTATCAATGATTATAGAGCTGGTATAAGAGGAGGTAGAATCACCAAAGTAGGCAGATTGGTGATTGGAAAATTTATCCTTGGACTCTTCATCAAGGTCCTCATATAAAATCTATGTGCAATGGGATTCTCATTATTGGGGTTAATCATGGGTTGATTCTTATGAAAATGGTACACAATATCCATGGTCAAAAAAATTATAAAAGAAGAAGAAAAAACTAAAATAAAAAGAATAAAAATGAATAAAATAATAAAATAATAAGTATATTGTATGTATTTTCAATATACTAAATGTGTAGTGAGTTTTAGTTAAAACTATGTTCTCTGGAACCACGCCCATGTATTCGATGTGTTGACTAAAAAACTAAACATCATATACCAAACAAAAATGAACTGTGTATATAAATGGGTATGTAGGCCTTGTTTGAGATGTGACATGATCTCTCCTAATAAGCATGAGTAAACAGTCTGTACTGAATAGACACAATATGTTTTGGAAAATGGACATTCATCCCTTGTGTGATTAATAACAAACCTCATCCAAGTCATGGTAGTTGAAATAGTACAGGTATTGTACCTAACTCACATGGCATGTCCATTGACATGGAATCCAATATTTGTGTTTCTAAGGACATGACTTATCAAAGCTGTCGTAGAGGAATGGTTACACAGCATGTGTCGAACACATATTCCTTGTTTTTTCAAATACAGTGCATAAATAAATGACTAGTTATGTAGATGGTTTAAACACTTTTTTTCTTTGTGTGTTCTTGTTTATATATTATGTTTCAACCAAATTTAGCCAAAGTTCCTAAAATCATGTAAAAATCATGTAAAATAGTGATATAAAGGGTGTAAATTTACCTACCAAGATCTTAGAGTAAAATTTAAGAGGAATCTGAAGATTATGACTCCACAAATTGAGGAATTATAGGTTGGTTTGTTGGAGAATTCATGGAAAACCCTCAGAATAAAGGGTTTTTGAATGGGTATTTTCTTATTTTTGGCTCCCATATTTTAAAGTTTTTCCACACATTGTCAATTTTTTGGGCACATGGCATGTATATAATTATTTAGTTGTTTTAGGATATGTTTACATTTAATTGTTATTATAATTATTATTAATATTTTTTTATTATATATAATTATAAATATATTTTAAAAATCATTACATTTTGGTCGTTGTCAAATTCACATCGTGTTTCTTAAACCCTGAAAAATAGAATTACAAACATTGTTCTAGTGCTTGTGGTTTGGTTCATTCTGATGACCATTTTGTTATAGGTGTGCATCCTCAACTAATAAAAAATATATAGTAATACAATTTTTATTATATATTAGAATTTTTATTAAAAATTTATAAATATACATAGTGAATGAAATAATTTTTGACATGTGGTTTTATTTTTCAAAATTGGAAGATGTAGGGAAGACAGGATGTATTTGATCCCAAGAATTTTGGATCCTATGTTATAACTCATCCCATCAACCTAATACCACCTTTAGGTGTATTCATATTTTAACAAGTTTTAAAAATATTTATGTATATATTATACATAAAACACACCTCATATATATAAATAGGAATCATTTTTATTAAATTCATTGAATAAAAGGGTGGAATTGAATAAACTAGAATTACATAAATCAGGGTATTTTGGTCCCTTCGATACGACGCTTCCATCCAATTTAACACCACTATTGATTTTGTTTTATTTTTAAATAGATTTTAATATATATATATATATTAAAATAAAACACACACCATTTTGTAAAACAAGATTAAAAAACAATGAACCACACACCAATTAAGGGAGAAAATCCATTTGAAATGTTAATTCATTGGATACCCACTAGTGATCGAATCATTGACAAAGGTTACATTCATATTTATTTAGCAAATGAGTATTTTTTATAATAAAATAAATATTATAATATAAAAAAAATCTAAACTGAACGCCATGTATTAAAGAGACATGGATATTTTCTATATTTCATTCCCAAACAATAATGTTTTGATGAAAAGGGAAGGAAAATAAGATACAATGTGTGTTGAGAAGAAGAAAATTCCATGTATTTATATAAAAGAGGTGATATATCTATACATAGAGATATTGGAAAGAGGGAATCTATGTTTCCTCTTATAAAGAGCCCATATATTTAGTCTTTAGTTTTACTTGAGTAAGGGTAGCTAACCGTAATTTGATATAGGATATTGATTTCAATGTGTGAACCACCATATATATCTGGTACACCACTCTTTAGAAAACATTCATTGACCTTTAGGTGGTGTGGGTGGTGGCTTGTATTAACCTTTCTATATTTCCATCAGATTCTGGAGGTGTAATTGTGTATTGGTTATATATTTTATTTAGTACACCTCCTTTGGTTTTTTCTCTAGAATAATTAAAACCTTAAGAGATCCACAAAAATAATTTGTAGAAGTTAATAAGTTAACTAGAAAAATAAATAAATAATTGATATAATTCCATACTATCATGACATGATGTATTCCTATATTCAATTTCAGTATTTTAAAATGTATTTTTAGATACATTTAATTAAAAAGTATTTGGATCTATGTCATTATATACATCCTTGGTACAAAAAGAATCATAAAACATGGATTCTCACTCAACCAAATAATCTATATTATTAATTATCTTGTAATTGTTTTGACAGCATTTCCATAAAATCTCATTCTTTTTGTTTGGTCCAATATTTTGGTGGTAAATCATTCTGTCATTAATAATAATTTTTTTATGTTATCTATGAATGGTTTAGGAAAATTAGAAGATGTTAAGGGTAGAATATTCATTGGTAATCCACATATTTGAAGTCATAATCAATTTATGGATATTACTACTTTGGATCAATGTATAGAATCATTGGATCATACAAAAAAATATCGTCTCTAAGTGAATCATATCAAACACTAATTGAATACACATATATTTAAATTCGATATTGATTAATCTAGAAATAAAAATAAAAATGCAGAAGAACAAGCCTGAATTAATTAAACATATTCCAATACTCATGCATATAATTTTCAATGTTTCCCCAACATCAATTACAAAAATGAACATAAATAAAAATATGTGACAAATTAGTTCCCTAAACCAACTATCAAGGTATCTAGTGGAAGTCCAAGTTGATCCCATAGGGATCAAACAAAGAGAGGTCATGGATGCAAGTAGATGTGTATTGAAATATTATATAGAGATTGATATGATATTGAAGAAACAAATTGAGTGAAATAAATTAAGAAATAAAATTAATGTAGAAATAATTAATAAAAAAATGTGATGGGGTTTCAATTCGATTATTGTTAATTTTAAAATTCATCACATAATAATACATTATTTATGAAATAGTATACCGTATAGATTCAACTAAGTTTTTATTTTATATTCTAATAGTAGATAATAGTGTATTTTTAAAATTCAATTTCATGGTATGATGACTAATTATTCATAAACTAATTTATAGAAACAATCATATAACAATGGAAACAGTATCACCCAAAGGTCGTATGTTAACCTATCATAACCCCTTTATTTTTCATCACTTGATTTGTTCTTATTCTGATAGAACACAACTATTATATTTAGAATAAATACATTAAAATATTTATTAATAAAAAAATCATAATTAACAAACCACATAATAATTGCATCTAAAAAACAACTAAAATATTATTACAACATCAACACAAAGGAAATACCCACATTTAAAAATTATAATGGTGTGGGGATTGATTAATCGTCAAACCCAAACACTGTTATGAATCAAATAGATGGGAGTGAAGAGAAACACAAAAAAAATCATGAAAAATAATGATAATCATACTTGATTTAGGGGTGTATCGAGTCGTCAGAGTAGAAGAAACACCCCCTACAACGGATTACCCATAATTCATAATTATGGATCTTTTTTAGAAAATATATATTACATATATTTTATTCAAAATTACATATCATGTACTTAGTTGAACCTTCATTTCCCCTATTTTCACTATTGGTAGGTGGCTATGTGTTCCTCCCCATGAATTCAATGTGTCAACGGTTATTAGGTGTAAGTACAACAGGTGTGTTTCCAAAGTATAAGGAATGCATCCTCACTTTCAACCACTAAGTACTTATGTAATAGAAATACATGAATTGTTTTATTAATTACAAAATTTTTGGGTTATAGTTTTTTATGTGGATGTGTACTCAGGCTATTGAATTTATGGCTCTTCCATATGTGCGTGACATGTTCTTATTAATTAAAATCTGTGTAGTTTCATTTTTTACTTAAAATGATAACTGATATTAAAATTAACAATAAAACCTGAAAATCATCCCTAAACATCATAATGAAGCATTTAATTCCTAAAAAACATAAATTATATGAAAATGGGCTTCATAATCAATAAATATGAAGGAATTATTATGCACATTCTGGGATCATCTGAACCCCATTTTCCATGGGTTATTTAGGATGTGTTTAATGACTGTTTTCATGTGGAACAAATATGTAAGGTCAATGGATTTTGGGGTCTAATTATCCCTCTAATCATTTTTTAAGGATTTATATCTCATTAGATAATTATGGGAATCAAGAATAGATTCATTGTTGTCTATGGGAATCATAATGTGATTCTTACTCGACTATGTTAATGGGATAAAATATGATGCCTACTCCCCTATATTTATACTGATTAGGTAGTTATGTATGCCCCTCGTTAATAATTTGTTATTTATTCTAACTCTTCCATGTAATGGGAAATTGGTAATGATTTTTTGTTCCACAATTTTATTATTTCTACACATTTTTTATGGATATAGTTTACTTTTATTCTTCATTTACATGGCATATAATATATTTATTCTAATGGTTATGCTCCATGTTTCATGTTTATTATCTCATGTTTCTACACCTGTATATCATTTTATAATTTTCCACTTATTTGATTAAATGGATTATAATCATGGATTGTGAAAAACTCTTATTAGTCCATGATCTATTTAATAAGATATTTAACCCTTATGATATTTTCCATATGATTATAATATAACCCTTAATTACATGTTCATAGGTTTTTCTATAACTGGGAATTCAAGATCCCCACTTTTTATTTTTTCCATTCACCATGTAATAAATATTTGTTTAAAATATATAATGTCTATAAGGGAGTCTATTATGGTAAAATTATAGATAAATGTTCACAAAAATTGGAAAAAAAATATTTTTTTTAATATTCCACAGCACTAAACTTTGGTTCTCGAGTTTGTGTTTTAATTTTATAATGGAAATATTATTCATGTAAAACAATGAAATAATTCTGTTTATTTGTCTTGTGTATCAATAATAGATATTGATGGATAGTTAATTTATTTTTGGGATTAGTTTCTAGAAAATTATTGAAAACAATTTGTATAAGTATATGAGACAAGTATAAGTATAGTATAAAATCAATTTTTTTAATCTAGATATTTGTTGGTTTTCCTAGAAAAAAATCCATATCTGAATACTATAAGTGGGTATAAGAGCCATCATATATTTACCTTGAGGTAGTAACCTTGAAAAGGGTGTTTTGATGTTTTAACTCCATCATCACATGGTGAGTGACAAAGAATCCTAACTATACTTTTTTTTGACACTTCCACAGGATATTAATTAGTTAATCACATTATCATTACAAGACATTATCAATGATTTTTTATTATATGGAATATGAGAAAACCCAACATAAAGAAACTTAGATTTATATTAGAGTAGTTTAGGTTTAACTAAATGTAAACGTGATGGTTCTAAGGAGTAATACATTTTTTGGTTGACTTTTCTAAAATATTATTTGTGGAAATTTTATTATAATGTTAATTTTTCATCCCCCATGTCAATCTCATTCTATTTTATAAATTGTTAGAGTTTGTAGAAATTGAGTTAACAATGGTTGTGCTGAGAAATGAGGTGATTAACCCAATGATAAACCAAATGATATGGGAGTATGAGTGTTGAATATTGTGTAGATTCTTACTCAAATTGTTGAGGATATGAATAAAAACAATGACCATGTCGATCTCATAAATAAAATAAGGAATGACCATCTTGTTTCTGAGTCTTTCTTGCGGAAACATCAACACATATCCAATTTCTCTTCCAATAGACTTATTACTATGAAATGGATCAACATTATGGAAAATATATTTTATGTTCTATATTACCTAGAACATGAGAATATTGTTTTGAAAATTTATGATATGGATTATGAAGATTGATAATGGAAGACTATCAGTAATTATACAATGTTAAAGTAGGTAGTATACTATATGAAATGGGAGGAGTTCAAGAAAATATTCTAAACAAAATATTTTCTCTTCACAGTTCATAGAAAAATAGAGTAACAATTTTTAGATCTAAAATAGATGAATGTTGAATCCTTTGGAACTTATGAAAAAAAATCACGATGATCACAAGGTATGCCCTTTATTTTTTTACTAACCATGAGAGTAAGATCAAGTTATTTATTAATTTTCTAATGTTAGTTATTTGATTGAAATTATATATTAGAGATTTTAGTAGATATGAAGAAATATTTCGATGTGAGCTTAAGGTGGAAATATATGTTGGAGACACTTATTGTTATTGAGATACGGAAATGAATATGGGAAATTATGAAAATATGTAGAAAAAATATAACATAGGAAAGAAAGTCCAATTACATATATGAAATGAATTTGGTAAAAATGGCATGAGAAATTATTTGAATAGAATGGGAAGATGTTTCTAGTGTGGTAGTGTTGGAAATATTTTACACAACTGGTGAGGGAATTAAAATACTAAATAAAACTAAAAAGGAATATAAGCTCCCACAAATCACTAAAACCACACTCCAATTATTTAATTTCAATGGGTTTCATAATTATGAATATATATGACCATGACTAAGGGATAATGAAGAGTGTTGGCCTCCGAAAACATCTAATCCATCGGAGTAAGGTAAATCCTATTTTATCACTATCACTGACGTTTATTCTAATAATTATGTCATAAATTTCCTCTACTACATGTTATGAATATTTTTTTGTTTTTTTGTTATAATAATACTAGTATATATATAATGTTTTTTAAGAGATTTAAATCGCCACCCTGTTGATTTGAATATCAAATAATACTTCTCTTCGTATAATTATTGTATTTTGAGTAATTTTTTATGTGACTATTCATTGTGACAATATTATTATCCTCACCTTAGATGAATTTAATTTGATTGGTTATCTCCACATAAGGGAAAAAATATACAGAACACGGGGATCAACTTTCAAATCACTTATGGTAATAATTAGATAAAAATATTATTATGAGAACCCATAAAATAAAATTATATAATTTGGGTCTCTATGCTGAATAATGATAGATTCATAGATCAAATGGTTAAAGGGAAACTCAATGATGGGAATAAACATATTCTAAAGAAAATGATATATTTAATAAGATTTTCATGTATATATATCTATTTAAATTATATATTAAGTCAGATATATGATTTAAATACATTTATATATTTTTATTAGTATATGATAATTAAAATTTCTTTGTTGTAATTTTTTAAAATGGGGATAATATAACATCCCAATATTTTGGATTACATTTTTTGTTAAATAATTACTTTGTTCAATAGCATATTGTATGTATAACACCATACCGAAACATGATATGAAATATTTTATAAACATTATTAACAAATAATAAATGAATAAACATATAATAAATTAAAATATAATATAAAATTAAAATTTATTACATTTAGAGCATAAAATATGAATATGATTTAAAATTAAAAAGTGATTATTCATTCGCAAATAATAGTTTAAAGTGTTAATAAATTAAAAAATATGATGAATTAATAAAAACTACGTTTTACAACATAAATAGTATTTTCATATAAAATAAACTATTTTAAATTGTTCTCTTGGTTATATATATATTTTTTAAAATTTATTTTCAGAATGCTGTGAAAGACACTCAAAAATATATTATTTTATATGAAAACTATTTACATCATGAAAATAAAATACATAGATAATTTTTTCTAACAAATATAAATTATGTTTAAGAATAATATATTTTTTAAGAAATTGTGATTTTACATGTTATCTAAGCTAATGTTAATATTATATGTCACTACACATATAAATTCTTTCTAATAAAATTCATATAAAATTTAGAATTGGGTTTCAAAATTCTTTAATATGGGGAATTTTATTTTATGCATTCAATTTAATTTAGATATTTAAAAATTATTTACCAAAGTGGTACCCAAAAAGGTAAAAATGAAAATTCCATGATTAAAGGACATTAAAACATGTTTAAAACAAGTCTGAAAATTAATGGGTTAGGGGTTATAGACTTTATCTAATCCCTCAATCTATTATTACCTATTTTTTGTGCAATATGACATGTGAAACTTGTACCCTCTATATATTAATTACAAATTCATTCATTCTCAACAGTTATAAAAGGGTCCTATCACCACCCCTTTAATACTACTCAAAACAATTAATATCCCATTTAAAATCTACTCATTTTTACCTACCCTAGAATCCCATTTCACTTTCATTTTCATGTTGTCACAAAAAGTTAGTCTAATACTATATTGAACTTCTTCGCACATTAAGTAATCTTAAGTTTTAAATCAATAAATCACTCTCCTACACTTCAATATCATTCATATTTAGAGTTTTGTTAATTAGAAAAAAATACATTGTAAATCCTTTCAATAAATTTTTACACATATATAGAGTATATATTTTTTCTATTAAAAATCCATTAACATTATTTTTTTCATGAAACGTTTCTCAAAATTCATCATGGATTCTTCTCCTCTCTTAACAATCCTTAAAACCATTGATTATTTTTAAACATGGTATAATCAAAAAAATCTCAGTAAGATATATAAAATGATAGAAATAAATTAGTTTTCCACGAGTAATTATACACATGAGGTCATTTTAAAAAATATATACTTCTCACCCTAAAAATAATATATACTTTCTATAATAACTTTCTTTATTAAAACAAGTGGTTTCAATTAAAAATAGAAATCATAAATATACCATTTTGTTAACTTGTAGAATAATTTATCTATCATACATAATTATGATGTAACCCTCACAACTACTATATTATCGGAACCATATCAAATTCCATAAAATAACCCTCATTGTTTTACATAGATGTATCCATCACAATTACACTTGGAATAAATGTCATGATAAAAATATAACAAAACCAATTTATTGGAGGGACAACATAGATGAAACCGTGTTTTTTTATAACATAAACGCATGTTATCATAAAAAATCCCCATGAACCATAACATAATAATAAAACATTAATACTTTCATTAATAATAATTGAGGAAAAAAACTTATTTAAAGTTAATACTCTATAAATTCAAAGAATTACAATTTCTCAAAAATAAACCATGTAATATTGTGAAGGAGGATTCGAAAAATTAATTCATAATGAAATGTGGAAAATAATCTCTTTTTGTATTTGATATTAAAAATTTTATTTTTATTTTTTAAAAAAGGGACATTAAAGAGAATTTTTAATGGAAAATATGTTACATAAATCCTAAAATACATACCTTTTTGGAAGAAACTGAGAAAAATTAAAAAATTATTATTTTTGATACATTAATTTCAATTTATATTAATTCATAAAAAAATTATTAACAAGTACATAAAAGAAAAATATTTAGAAAATAAATCTTCAAAACATTTAAAAATTACGATTTTTAGATAAAGAGTTTTAACTGATTTCTGAATGTGTTCCGATGTTAAATATAATTTCATTGATAATCTAATTAGATTCATTAATTAAATAATTAAGAATATATTACACATTTATTTTTTCTATTATAATTTTATTATGTTCATTTAAGGCCATTTTAATTAGTTATAAAGATACCTTTTTCCATTATGGGAGAATTCGTTTCATGGTTTCATAGTTAGTTATCTTTTTTATATTTATGGATATTCTTTTCAAATTAGAATAATAATAAAAAAGACATATTATAATTTATTTATGAACCTAAATAATTTTAAATTCCCTAATATATCATTTTTCATTATGAAATAAAGATGATTCATTTGATAAAACAATAATGACAATTATTTAGTTTTTTATGGTGGTTTTTCCAACCATCCTGAATAAGATTAATTTTATTTATAAAAATTTCTATATATTAGTTATAGAATAGGGAGTAAGTTAAAATATAATTATTAATGTTTTATTTCACATTAATTATTCTTTTATGATCAGTCTTGATGGTGGAAATTGTGCAAATAAAAAACTCATTATCCCCAGAGACAATTAACCACTATTATTTAGATAGTGGATTTAATTCATTTAATAAGAGGACATAAAAAGAAGAATGGATTGGAAATATTAAATTATAAATATAAAATTATAGTATATACATGATAATAGATTTATTATTCCTTTATTGATGAATTATTTGAGTATACCTTTCCCCCATTAACTTATTAAACAAGTGAGGATACATTTCCCTCATGGAAGTTTTATACTCTCATGTTGATTCCTCAACCATTTGGGCTTCCACAAAACCTTAACTTAGGGAACTACCTTGTTCTACAATACATGATCTATATGGTCAAGAATATTAATAGGATTTTACTGTTTTAGATAGTTATATTTCAATTGAAATACATTATAGCTCAAAATATGAGATGAATTAGACATATACATTCTTCACATTGAAACATTGAAATAATTGTGTACATTGGATAAAAAATATGGAAAGGATACTTGATTAGAAACTTTTAAAATTTTATCTATGATTTCATGTGATCGAATAAACCAGGCACATAACTTTCACTTCTTACCAAAATAAATTACACTTTTCCATGGAGATATTTTAATAAAAACATGACCACCTATCTTGAAATAATGGTCTTTCCTCCTGTTATCTACCTAACATTCATTGCTACTCAAAGATTCCCTCATCTGTTTTGTATTAATTTTCACCTTCTCATCCACATCCTCTATAAATTATGTTCCCATAAACTTATTTTCACCCACTTAATCACATAATTCTAGAGTTCGACATCACATTACATATAATGACTCAAAGGGTGTCATCTATATAATGGAATGAAAAAAAGTATTATATGAGAACTCAAATAATGAAAATTTTGGATCCCAACATACCTATTAATTCATGAAAAATGAATATATCATGTATTCCGGATTCTATATAGTTTGTTATGACTATACAATAGACTATGGATGAAAGGTAGTGCTAGAATTTAATTCGGCTCCCAATGACATTAGATGGCCTTCCCAAAACATAGAAGTGTACCTAGGACCACGGTCAGATACAATGGATAGAGGAACTCGATGTCACAGGAATTTATCCTTATATAAATTTGGGAATGTAGATCTTAAGGTAGAGTATTGTGAATATGATGGAAATGTGATGTTTTATTCTATCGATCAATAACAACCCAAATTACATTATTACATTGGGATGTCATTGGAAGTCCCTCCATGAAATTCATGGATGTATATTTCCTCATCTACTCTTGAACCATAAAAGGTAAAAGAATAAAATTTGGTTATTATAATTCTTCTTTAACCTGATGACAAGTCAAAAAATACCTTAAAAAATTAGTAATATATCTTTTCATTTCATCCCACCATCAATACACCGAATAGTCTATCTAAATATTATTGTTTGAAATAAAAACTGAAAATGGAGAACTATAAGCTTCAAATAACAGCTCTTTGTTCAACTAGGCATCTCAATACAATGATATATCTTTAAAAAAATCAAAATAGATTCTTTATCACCATTAAATTCATAAAAATTACCTTTATTCACAAATTCTATATTTTTATGTAACTTTCACTATTCTTTATGATAATTCTTAATTGATTATAAGAGAGATGATTGCACTAGAACATTTAAGAAAATAATGGAATTTCCAAAACACACAACTTCAAAAAAACATTAAATAATTAACCAAATAGTCTTGTTCCAAATGTAACATGGTTAATATATCATTAATTTTAAGTCTCCAAGCACTTTCCACTTTATTTGATTTTATAGGATAATATTAAATTGTGAAATAAAAATCCTTAATCAATTGCTACTATATTCTATACCTCAGTTTCACCTCTTTATTAGTAAATATATAATTTAAAATTTTATGATTAGTACATATTGAACAATTTTTTTCCATATAGATGATGCCACCAACTTTTTAAATAAAAAATAATAGAACCTAATTCAAGATCTTATGTATGATAATTTAACTAATGATGTTTCATTTTTCTTGATGTATAAACAATACGTTGATCATTTTGTATCATAAATAAACTAGATCCCTTAATGTAAATATCAGTTTTGCAAAATGAATCACCCCTTCATGAGGGGGGGAGAAACGTGATCATTCTACAGTCTCTTTTTCAATTCCTATAAACAAAAATAATTTTATAGATACATTTAACACAATTTTCATGTTAACTTAGTTACTGGTCTAGATAACAATTAAATTTTTTCAAGAAACCATAAGTAACATACTAATAATCAAACAAAACATTTAATATCAATAACATTTGTTAGTCTTGGCCATTCTATAAATAAAATTTGTAGGGCAAACAATAATTAAATATTTACAAATAATTTTACAAAGAAAATTAATCCTTTATATCCAAAAATAGGATTTTTAAAATTTCCATTAAAACATACTTTCTTTAAGGGTTTTTGTAACAATAAGAACCTCATAACTTTTTGAATAAACAAGAACATCATCTAGAAAAAAATAAACATTTCCTAATATTCATGAATGATCATAAACATAATATTCATAAATAAATATGGTGAATTTTTCAAACCACAGTGAAAAAAAACAACTAATATTTCTATTATCTAGTCTGTAACACTATTTTCAGAATTTAACCTATTTATTTTTTAGTAGATGGTACCCAGATCTCATGTCGATCATGAAAAAATATTGATCTCCCAAGATTTGATCAAACAGTTTATTGATATTAGGAACCAAATTCTTATTCTTAAAAGTATTGTTATAAGAATCAATAAAATATTTGAAAACCCTTATGGAACACTCACTATTTTTAGAAAACTGAATTGGATCGCACCATGTTGAAGTACTCATACAAATGAAATCATTGTCTAGAAACTCATTCAATTACTTTTTTCGGAAATAAAATGTTCTATTTTATCCATTTGGTAAGGGGTTTCGAAAAACTATTTTCACTAATGACTAAATCAATAATAAACTCAGCCACCCAATCAGGACTTCCACTAATAAAATCATCAATAAAAAACATGTATTCAATCACTAATAGAGAATAATTTGTCTAATTAGTTCTATTTATGTCTATAATATGTGATTGAAAAAATTTATTTCCATATATTATCTTTTTCTTAGTTTCCTGATATGTAATAAATAGTATAGTATCATTAATTTATACAAACATAGATTATTCCATTAAACCCACATATTTTTCTTGGAAATCAGTCTTATCATGATAAATAAATAGTTAATCCAAACATATAATAACAAAAATCTCTTACAGGGAAAGGAAACCTTTTTTTGCAGGTAACGTCCTTCCACATATAATAAATTGATGGTCTTTATAATTTTTTTTCCTATAATACATCCCATGTTGTTTTTAGCATAAAATATAGTTCCTTTAATTAATCTAAAACATCCAATTTACCAAAAACATATATAAATGACTGTGTAGACCTTAATTCAGAAATGAAATTTGTCATAATTTTAACAAAAAATTAATTTACTTGATACCACTTCATTTGATGACCCAAAATCTAATGAAGTAGTTGTGAAGGATTTTACCACACTTTTTTATGTACACATCGACTACATCCCATCATCCAAGTCCTTCATCTGGAATGTATGTTCATAATTTCCTATCTCCCCATAAATAAAATAATTTATATCTTTCTTTTCAAATTTGATATTACCACTACTAATATATTTTTAATTATAATATAGAGACATATGTCCATAATTATCTCATGAGAAGAACTTCCCATGTTTGAAAATACATTCCCCATGGTACATGTAACCACACCTTCCACAAAGTAGAATCTTTATTTTATTATATTCGAATTTATTTGATAGGTTCTTATCTATTTCCTTCCATCCATAAACATTCTTGTTGTTGTTTCTATAAAAAATGATCATAAAAAACTCCATTTATTCCTTCACATAACATCTTACAAGTTTATAAATTTTTTTGAATACACAGGAATACAATTCCCTTTGATATCATGACATCAAAAATGAGTAAAAATGAGTAATTTTTCTATGAAGTCTGAAGAAAAAATTTGTAGTGTTCCTTGCCAATTTATTGAAGGTTTCTTTGTACGTGACCACTGAATCATACACACATTAATTAAATTCCATCAATTTATTTTATATCCTCATTCGAAATGATTTATTAAACATTTTCCCAATAAAAATATTCTAAAATTCAACCCATTACAAGGTATCAATATCATCTCTTTCCCTAATATTTTTTATCATTAACCTACACTGGTCGACTTTACCATAGTACTATTTTTTGAAATACTAGCCTTTTGAGGATATAATCACCACATGACATCAAAAATCTTTTTCATCATGATTAAATCACACCACATCTTCCCTGTTTCCACTATAGAAAAACATTCTAAAAAGACATAGTTTAAATGAATATCCATAGTAATATTTACATTCCATGTCCTCTTAATAATAAATTAAAACATTTTAAGGGTATTCTATTAACATTATCCTAACATATAAAGCTATGTATATCGTCCTACAATACCGGCTATAAGGTCCTAGCCTTATACAATACACCATGTTGAGTTCTAAATCAACAAACAATTCCCATAATTTTCAGGATATTTTTAGTTTTAGAGTTTTAGAAAACTATAACAAACTTATATATAGTAAATATATACAATACTAGTAGAAAAATCAACATAGTATCCCTTTAACTCATTAAAAAAATGTTTTAGCATGATTTATTTTCATGAAAAATATTCACAACATCCATCTAGGCATATACTTTTCTTTTACCCATCGATAAACCCGATGAAAAATATTTTAAAAAATGGGATGAGTAAAAATGTTTATTATGGTAAATAAAATTAAGGAAAAGTAATTGTGCCCATCAATACTTATAAACACATGATTTCATTTCCATAATGATATACCTATCACCTTTAAAAACGTATACTTTTGTCAATAAAAAAAATTCTAAAAACATAATATTTTCATAAAACATAGCATGCATAAATATAATATTTAGGATTCTTGGGGCATAATTTTTTTATCATAACTACTTATGATATAACCCGCAAAAATATCATAAAATAACCCTAATGATTATACATGGATGTAACTATTGCACATAAACTTTTAATAACAAACATGATCAACCCCAAACATACTCAATTTATAGAAGGGATATCACAGTACCAACCATATTAGTCTTATAATGGAAACATATATCATAAATAAAATAACATGAACCTTAAAAATCATAATACATGATAACATTCATCATAAAAACCTTCGTATGGGATAACACTTAATTTAATGGAATATTTCACACATACACAGAAAAAAATTTCATTTAAAAATAAACATGTAATCCCATAAAGGAGGAATCAAAATAGTATGGAATCATGAAATCAGAGAAATCCAAATATTCCATATAAGTTTAAAAATAGTAATTTTTAATTTTATAAAAAGAAACAGTAATGATGATTTTTAAAAGAAATTCACATATATAAAACCATAAATAAATTTATTTTTGAAAGAATTTGGGAGAATATTGAAATTTATTTTTTGTAGATTCATGTATATTCAAATAAATTAATAAAAACTATTTCAAAATTTTTTGAAATTAAAAATAAATATATGAAAAAGAAATCATGATAACATTTAAAACAAATGTTTTTTCGTTAAAGGGTCTCTTACCATTTATATGAATGTGTTCTGTACATACACAAATATACTTGGATAATCAAATTAGATTCATTATTTACATAATTTAGATCTGCATACACATATATATTATATATTATAATGTTATTAAGTTTAGTTACAGTCATTTGAAGAGTAATGAATATAATTTTCACCTTTCTGGGAGTGTTTGTTTCATGGTTCGTTAACTGTGCTCTATTTATGGATGTTCTATTCAAATGAGAATAGTAATACCATAGTGAAATTATATGGTATCCCTTCACATCCATATGTCTAAATGATTTCATATATCATTTTTGTTTCTGACATGGTGATGATTCATTTAATAAAACATTAATGATAATTCTTTAGTTTTTATGGCGGTTTATTGGACCATCCAAAATTAATTTCAGGTATATATATTAGTTACCGAACATGAAATAAGTTATAATATTATTATATAAATCTTATTTAATCATAATAATTGTTTTATGACCATAATTTATGGTGGTATTAAAAAAACTCATTATCCACAGTGATGGTTAACCACCATAATTTGGACAGAGGCTCTGTTTCATTGAATTATAGGATATGAGAAAATGTGTGAATATAATATATTTCCCTAGAAATATTAAATTATATTATATACAATATATTTGAGCTATTATTCATTAATTGATTTATGAGAAGAGGATAATGGAGAAGAATAAAATAAATTATGAGATGTGGTTTAAGAAAGTTACCCTTTGAATATCTCCTCATAGAAGGATCCCATAAGATAACTAAATTTGTTTTTTTGGTGAGACCAAAACATCTATAATGTTTACACAGAAGTGGATAAGAGAATATTGTTTAATATTTTCCAAATAGAAGTATTAAGGTGGTGATCTGATTTTAAGGAAGTGGTTCACTTTTATAAATGAGGTGGGGGGCGCTTTGACAATTTTTTCAAAATATTGAAATATATTAAGTCTATTCTAGATCAAAATAATTCCAAATATCCATTAATTTCCCAGGGAACTAAATTTTATACCATATATTATCATTTATTTATTTATTTAATATTTTCATTAAATTTTAATATTTTAATAAAATATAATATTCAGGAAATATCATTATTGTCAAATTTAATATAATTCATTAATATGACTTGAAAAACAACAAAAAAGAGTAAAATTAATGGAAAATATTTTTTATGTCCTATATATTAATATATATCATATTTTCATTATAAATCATGGATCACAAATAATATCTCATATTATATTTATAATTCTTTTTTAAATAACATCAATATGAATTTTACAATAATTTAGTAATTACAAGGTCATCGTTGTGGAATCCCTTAAGGTGATTTTTTGTTACATAAAAACTAAAAATAAATCCGCATGAAATAGATAATTATTTTAAAATTTTAAAAAAATTATAATAGATTTTATATTCTAGTTAACTCAATATTAAAAATATTATAATTATTAAAAATTAAGGTGTCAGAATTTCTCATTTTATTTTATTTAAATAATATCTAATTCCATTTAAATTTTTTTTGCATAAAATAAATATATTTAGAAGAATATACTATAATGTTTAACTAACTTCATCCAATTAAATTTGTAATGAAAAATTATGGTTTGGTCATTTATTTTTAATCTAAATTAACACATTTCACCCTTAACCTAGGTAATATATTTTACCATAATCACTATACATATCAACAGAAAATTAAAATAAAATAATTAAAAACATTAACCTCATCATTTTTAAATTTCAATTTATTTTTACTAATTCAAAACATATATCTTTTCTAATTTAATATATAATTAAAATGAAAAAATCCAACTGAAATTTTTTTCCATAAAAAAGTCCCATCCATAAATTTATATTATTTATATTAAATTCAACTATAAAATAAATTTCAAAACCATAACTGGATTATAATAATTTAAATTGATCTAATGAAAATTTAAATCTTTTTTAAAAAATTATTTGACCATTAAAAATATAGTTTTAAAAAAAGCATTATTTTCACAATTCAGGGAAAATTTTTTATTTTAGAAAATTCTAAAAACAATATTATAAGAATATATTTACTTATTGATACAACTAATGTAAGTAATTTTTTAAAATTAAAATTCTGAAATTCTAAAATAAAAAATTAGTTTAATAAATCTAGTTCCCTTTTTATTTTAAGAATTACATAACATATTTATAATGAATCTAACTATTTAATTCCAAATTAAAAATAAATATAAAATTACCTAGGTTGTAAAAAAAATTACATCTCCCATGATTCCTCTAAGGTAAAACTCAAGTACCTAAAAATATTCATGTGATTTAGTGGAATTTTGGAATTAATTTTAGGGTGTTATTTGACTCAAATATAATATCTTGTGAAATACTTCTTTCTGTAAACCAATAAATCATTGATATGGTGTGATTATTTACTAATTTATATATTTTATGACATTTAGGTAATTCATGGTGTTTATACATATCATGTGAATTTTTTGAATGGACATTAATTCAAAAGATACCAATGTTGTAAGGGTTTTTGTTAACTCCACTCCACTAATAATGATTCTTCTAGAACATCATTATTTCAAGATTGTTTTATTCCTCCCTATGATTTTATATCAGGATAATTTATCTTTAGATCTAGAAAAAATGATAATTTTGATTCAAATATTTCTCCTCAATGAACTTCTACTAACTAAAAATGTATTTCATTGTTAAGAATTATTATCATCATCCTTAATGATGTTTTACCATCTTTGTCTTTATTTTCCTTTTCAACCAATGTTTTTATTTATAATTAAATATCAAATTATATGTTACATCATGTGACATTCATATTTAAATTTTCCTCTATCCAAAATAATGTTTTATTTCTCTTTTTATGATGTGGTTGTTCACCAATGTTATTTCAAAACATTATTTCATCATCCAAAATCAAATTTTTTATATTCTATTCCACTTTTTTTGATAAATATTTTGTTATTTCAATGTTATATTATTGAATTTATTTTTAAATTTAATTATTCTCCAATGTTCTAACTTAATATTTTTTAAACTTTTATATATTTTTTAAGGATCTATTATTAAATATAAATTTTAAAAGTAAAATTTATCAAAATGTTTTCATATAAATTTTTTAATCTTTATAAATTTTATCCAGGATTCATTATCAATATTTATTTTTATATATTTTATTTGGAGAATTCATTTTTCAAATTCATATAAGTTTCCTTTTTGAATCATGTATTAATTCTCAATCTTCTATGGTTTTTGGAATGTGATACCCATGCCACTCTGTTATGGGAATTAAGTCAAATTTTCTAGTCTATTATGTTTGTGGATATCAGGTAGTAATTCCTACTCTACTATGGGAATCTAGTTGTGATACCTACTCCACATTGTTATAATAAATCGGTAATGATTCCCACTATATTATTTTATGATTTACACACAAATTTAATTCCATAATTTACTTTTTCAAATCATTTTCATGATATGCTATATCTGTATGCATATGATTATTCTCCATGGATCATGTTTTCTATCTCATGTATCCGTACCTCTATGTCCTGGTATATTTTTTAACATATGATACTACATTTATATTTATCATGGACTATGGAAAACTCTTAGTATTCTATTTTCCTTTAGATATGATATATCACTATGCTCATGTAGTTTCATATGCTTATAATCTGACCCTTAATGACATGTTGATGAGATTTTCCCTTAATAGGTATTAAATCACATCCATTTCTTATATTTCTATTACTCATGATATGAATATTATTATAATATATAATAAGTCTATAGGGGAGTCTACAATGGATCCATTATAGATAAATGTTAACAAGTTTGTAAATATATTTTGTATATGTGGGTAATATTCTATGACCATAAACCATCAACTATCTATTTTTTGTAGCAATTGGTGATTGGAATTATTAATCATCTAAAACAAATAAATAAGATCATTTACCAATCGTCGGTCTCCTCATACTATCATATATGAATTTGATGTAAAATATCAACTATGTTTCAGGTGATTCATATCAACTGATGGATACACCATGCATATGGTAGTCTGATGAATTTCTCTAAGTGATCTATATCAAGCATGTGCATGAATTTGAAAACCCAACCACTTATATTGTAAGGTACACAATGTGTACTTTTTTTATTTATATACATTATTTCACTTTCATATATGGTGATCATGGGATTTATGGTTTCAAATTTTTTCTCCTTTGTTTAATTTATAACATTTAATCCTTAAAAAATCAATTATTATTATTATTTATTATTGATTATTTATTTATTTAGTATTTTTAATTATATATTTTTACCATTTAATTAATAATAGTAAACCTTATCAATACAGAAACACATACACATATAAAATTTTATGTATATATAAATATTAATATAAATTTTATTTCAAATTAATGTTTATTAAGATTTTATATATTTTAAGATATGTATGTATGCGTGTGTTAAAGTTTTAATTTTTCATATAAATATATATATATATATATATCTTTAATAAATTTTATTTTTATTTAATTTATACATTTTTTCAATTGTGGCTAAAATTAAAATTAACCATGTTTTAAAATCCTTCCTAAAAACAATGTTAAATGTAATTTACCCATGTCTAAAAAATAAAGCTAAACAACAAGGGTAAATTAAAATTCATTTAAGATAACATTTTTATTTACCAATTTTGTAGTGGAATATGTAAATAGATAAAAATATAATTAAAAAAAATTCTAAAAAATTATCAAAATATAAAGATACACTATGAAAAAAAAATAAAATTTTTCATAAATTTCTTATCATAAAATGAAATACAATGCCATAGGTTTTATGAAAAAATTTCATTTTATAAAAAAATGTTAATCACTATTAAATATATTTTAATATTATTTTTATGGAATTGAACATGAGTGAAAAATAATTCATATGGGATAAAAATCTAAATAACAACAATTTAATCATTCATCGAAAGCATTACTAAAAAATTATAGGAAAAAATATATTACATTCCATGGATTATTACATTCCATGTATAATTAAATAACTAAAAAATTTAACAAATTAAAATGTGATAATAAATTAAAAACTAAAAATTATACAGGTAGAAAATACCCTAGGCTATCTTCATTCTTGACAATCACTATTATCCAAAAAGACCTATAATAATACAAACAACATTAAATAAAAATTCATTTTAAAAATCCAAATTGAAAACTATAGTAATGTTAACTTTTTTATGTTGATATTTAATGAGATAAATTTATAGAATTTAATTATTAGCGAATAAGAATTCAAACCTATGAGAAAAATATAATTTGATTAAATAGAACCAGGATCCATTGATTCAAAAAAATGTCAACCTCCTAATGTCACATGTATCAGAACCCAAACCTCATCACCAATATTAGTGTATCAGAACATAAGAATAAGAAAGAACACAAAATCCCTACATGAAGTATACCATTATTTAGTACACACACACAAACCAAAAAAACACATGAAAATAGGTAATTTAATAGATAAATTTTGTTTACATGATTTGGGCATTACGATATACATCAATAAATGAACACTATCGTATTTTATTACATCTCTAGAAAATATAAGTGACTGTAATTACATGTGACCTTTCCACTAAATGTATCACTAAATATCAAATATTCACATTCTTGTTATTTCTATGGTCTCAGCTAACATTTAATGAGAGGTTCAACTAGTCAATTTGTAGCACCAACCCTTAAATTTCATGGGGGTCATTCTCTTGAATATTGATAACCATCAATCTCCAATAACATTCCTAACCAAAATAATGAAATATTGTATTATAAAATTCCACCCATTATATTCAAATAATCCACTTGAAAAACCATGATTTCTAGTTAAAGAACCTGTTTATAAACCACCATTTAAATTAAAAAACATTTGACTTACCACCTGCTTCTTAGAGTTCAGAAACCATTGACTAAAACCAGTAATGATTATTAATATTTTAATTAATGTCCATATTGTGATTCAATTTGAATATGAAAATAGAATTTATAAATCCTAGAAATCTCCCTCTTGAATATTGTTTTCCCAGAATTTGGGAATCCTCTACAACTTTAGTAAAATGAAAATCCACTCTCCTTCCATATTATTCTCATCTCTCCACCACCATCCATTAAGGCCAATAACAGAGAGGCATAGTGTTTCCCTAGGTTATCTTGGATAATGAACATGGTGCAAATATTTTCTCAGATATATTTATCAGCTATCTTCTATAGCTATAACACTCTATTCTTTAACAACTTTTTAGTGTAATGTTATTTCAGGTCGATATGTTTAGTCCTTGAATGAAAAATTAGAATTTTTCTCCAAGTGAAATACACACTTATTATTACAGTAGAGTGTTCCATTTTCTTGTCAGTTACCTATTTCAACTAATATAAACTTCAATATTACGAACTCATTTAATACTTCCATATAAAACATATTTACCTTTTAGAGAAAATGAAACTGCTTCCAATAACCTTATCATCTAATTGATATTTCTCCATCTAAATATTTACATTTCATTGGTATGCTGAAGGGTATCAAAATAAACCCCATGTAACATTCTAAAAATATATGAAATGAATTTGAAAACCTAAATCATAAGGTTGTATCTTTTTTTCCTTTGATACATTTTTTGATCCATTTTATGGAATCATAGTTATCCCCCCCCCCCACGGTCTGATATGTACCAGATGTTGACTCAAATTTAATAAGAAATGTCTAGGCTAGTGAATACGATGGTATATATTGACCATCAACAATCAAATGAAAATGGATATTTATCCATGTATCTCACCTCATATTTGGATCTTGGTGCTTCCCCTTTGATAAATTAAATTGTTCGACCAAAATAATTGTAAACACTTTATATATTGTCATTAATAACTACTCAATGACCTTCTAGAAGAAATAACATTAATGAAAAAACTAAACAACCATCTTTTATATCTCATTTAATCCTCATTCTATGAATTTCATTGATAGTTATGTGATCTTTAAATTTGAAATTTTCAGACAACTCAAATTTCAACCACGAAATGCACTGATTGTATAAATCTACCATAAGAATTTCATCAACAGAAAGGAGTAGGTTGATAAATATTTCATTATTAAACAAATTCTAGTATCAATAATAGTAATATATTATCTATGTGAAACTGTTTTCAACAAATATTTAATCTAATTTATGATTCTATTATCTTGGTTCTTATTTCAATCCATAATCATCCTTTTTTTCTTACTCATTATGTTCTTGGTTATATAAACATTGAAACCATATGGTCAGTTCATGTAAAATTATTCCTCTAAATTACCATAATCCTATACAGATTTTAAATACATTTATTCTAGATACAAATCATCAGTAGAAAATATTCAAAAAAATATCGATTGTAGTTATTTTACTATCGATGAAAATATTTTCAAGAAAATTTTTCCTAATTTTTATTAGATATTATTCTCCATTATCCTAGCCTTATTCGTTTTACATTCATCAATTTATTCTTTTAACCAGATGTACCACTTATTCTCTAGTTCTTTCTTCCAATGTGGTAATTATGTTAGCCATCAAGTTTTAATGGAATAAAATGAATCCAGTTGTTATTTCTTTTATAAACAACACATTTAAGAATCGATAATTGTAGTTGTTGCTTCCTTGCTTTCATGTTCTGCCTCATTCATTAAAATTAAGTAGTGAAAGTCCTGACCAAAATTTTGTACTGATTGTCAGACTCTAGAATATCATCATAAATAAAACATTAATTATACTATTTCAAGTAATAAATATTTTGGTAATCTTTATTACGGATTCGAACCTTCTGTAAACTACCTCTCACCTCTATAGAAATTTAGATTCTAGGTACATCATCAACTGGATTAATATTCAGACAACCTATGCCAACATCTACAACTTGAAAAAAATGCTTTGTTATATAGATTCTTTCCAGATAAAATTTAACAAGGATTGTTGTGTATCTATTATCAACATCCACCTCTAGCATTTAATGGTCCTTTGAAAATTCAATATAATTGAATAAAAGAATCAATACCCTATCTATCCTCTCATGAAAAATTTTATAGGACTATAAGATAAAATTATCATCTCTTTAGCTCCCAAGTAATATTACCTAGGATATTAATTGAATATATTTTCTTTATTTACCATCTATGTTGATAAATTATAGACATATGAAAAATTTCATGTGGTTAATTTCTATGAGATTATCAGGCCCAAATGACCTAAGAATATCTTTACCCACTGTTGATTATGGGAATTGTTATACTATATATGTTGTATAATTTAGAGATTCATAAAACATTTATTTAGACATTTTGAGGTGAAATATCATGCTATATGACCCCTTCATTGACATTATGTTCACACATCCATCCATACTATTTTTTTCTGGGGTTCTGGGTACTATATTTTCTTTTTTTTTTTAAATTCATATATTATTAGTTCTTAAAGTACCTTTTAATGTATTCGCCATTGTTATTAGACCATATCAATTTTATCATCTATCTTGGATCCCTTTCCACCATGGACTACCACTGAATGAATACACCAAACACTTGTTACTTGTGTTTCATTAAGTATACCGTAAAAATAATTGTTTAATAATAAATAAATTTTATCATTTATAGGGATTATTTGTAATATTAAATGAGGTTGATCTGCATATTTTTGAATAAATAGGTTCAAATTTTTATATCTGAGGCTTCCTGAAATTTAATATAAATGAAAAATTATTTATATTCTTAAGCATACACCTTTCTAACCCATTTATATTCAAATTATCAATCATCATTACACACCTATCGTCAAAGTCCTTTATATTCTTGTAACTAAGAAGACCATATCGATAATAATGCAACTATATAGATAAAATATGTCATTTCATCAATTATATAACCATATAATATTCCATTAAAATATAATGGATCACCAATTAAACCTATTTCCACAACCATATATCCACAAGTAACTTTATATACTTCATTAGAAACTATTATTATATAACCTTCTTTGTTTAAATTTCAAATGGAAATAATACTTTGTAATAAACCTATAATCTCTCTAACTTTATTCAATATCAAGAAACTCGTATTTTTCATTGTGATATTAGAATCTCACATTATAATAAATTAAAGAACTTTTTTATCCCCTATGTGAACCTTGAGGATTCTTCCAGGTAAATAATTCACTATGAAACTTTTATCTAATGAGGAATGAAATGACATACCAAATAAAACACCCATGATTCCATCATAACATTGACAGTTAAATAAAATTTGTTACCCAGTTATGTTGAATTTATAAAACATTATGTTACATAATATTCCTTTATAGTTTTCACAATGTGATCCTTATAACCCTTAATGAGATTCCCATTTGTCTCAAAATTTGATTAAATAGATACAGGCTCGGTAAATTTACCTCCTCTTCTATCTTTATACTTTTCTCCTTCTTCCTTCCAACTTGCCTTATATTTGGGTGATTGTCCTACCCCTTTTTAGTCATATAAAATATTTTCCTGTTCTTATACTTAAAATTATCAGAGATACACAGTTAGAATTTTGTTCCTTCCATCCTCAGACAATAAGTTAGTTTTTATCCAAGAAATATTACACCAATTACCATCACCTCATGTCCCTCTGATAATGATGAAATTAAAATAAATTCATAGTCATGCTTTAAGAAATTTCTATTAACTAACACAAAATAGATTTGAATCATGTTGAAATCATTATCAGTACCATTTTAATTATTCTTTATAACAAACGATTTCTAAAAAATATTGGAATCATTCAAACATTATTCAAGGATGTGTATTTCTTATACATATCTTCTATAGAATCCATAAACTTGGATATTTTTTTTACATGATTTTGAATTAAATATGTCTTTACAATTAAATTTGAATCAGTCTAAGATCTTTATGATCTAGAAATTCAGAATTTATTTATTTATCATCTATAGATTGACTCTAATCAACAGAACATTCAGGATCATTTGGATGAGATAATGAACCATCAGCATCCTCCAAAAACCAATTTTTATTCTATTAAAATTATAAACACAAACATTTCTATCTTATGATATAATTCAATTAACTTATAATAAAATCCCATTGAAAAATAAAATAAAACTAAGAAAATATTCAGTAAAGATACATGAGTATGTTTTATTTATACACTATTCGTAAATCAAAGCTTCGATACCTCTATTTATGGAGTGAGAACACTATATCATGAGACCACCTGAAGTTAATTCATTGTATGGAAAAAAATTATACAAAGAAACATAGAAATTTGGATGTAATTTAGATTATATTATGAACGTACTCCATCGAGGTCAATGTATCAATTCTGTGGAAGATTAAATAACCCTAAATAACTGATCAAAATTTTTCAACATCCCATATACATACAAAAAAAATAATGAAAAAAATAGTAAACGGTGATTAGATTTTATGTGTTTCAAATAATATTCCATATATCCAAGGGAGTAAATATTTGTTTTTTATTTATTCATTATAACATACAATATTTTATAATAACATGTGAAATTACTTTAACATAGATCACTAAATATTCAATACTTAAACAACTTTTAGTAGGTGGTATCACCTCAATTTTTTGGATAGGTTCATTCTGTAAAATGGCAGAACTGACCTCTAACTATCATATGGGTACTTCTGTTGAACACAAATGACTGTTAATCTCTTATATAATTCCGCAACACAATAGCTAACAATAGGTAGAATAATATTTTACCTATTTTATTCAAATAATTTTTTCATATGACCCCAACTTCAGATGAACCAACATGTAGCACAAAACAATCAGAAGTTACTAACTTCTAACCATCCTGATAAAGCCTTCAATTTCATAACCACTTACTAAAACCTTCAATGTTGAATGTTATTATAGATCCTATCATTTTATATTAAATCAAAATGTGAAAATATTATTCACAACTATTAATATTAAGGAATGTAATAAGGTCATTATATGACAATTATAAAATGGTATATAGTCATTCGGCATACTTCTAGTAAACATCCTACCAATTTAGAATAATTTCTATGTAGTTAGCTTAAATAAAGTTGATATAGATATTGAAAATATATATTTTAATTATAAATAGCTGATTTGGAATAAATTAAATAAATTTGGAATAGAATTAAAATATATTGATTCTATTGAGGAAAATATCCTCCATTTTAACGAATTTTTTTACTAATTACATATTATTCTTTAACTTATTAATTTTAATGTTTGATTTCAATAAAATGGTATGATAAAAAATGAATGCTCAATAAATTATATAAATATTATCCATGAAATTATTTAGGTTCGTTAAAATATATAAATTTAATTATTCAGGGTCTATAATATATGATTTATTGGAAAATATTATATATATATATATATATATTATATTGTCTTATTTAAAAGTTAAATTTATCTAATTTGGTGTTTGAAAGTTAATAAAATTATATATATATATATATATATAAAATTACTAATCATTCATGGAATTAATATTAATTGCTTGGAAATTATTATAATATCATTTAATAATAAAAGTGGATATTATTAAAAGAAATGTTTTTAACAATTAATATATATTTTTACCAATATATATTAAATTAATCACTTTTAGATGATAATTATATTACAATTTTATTTTTTGTAAAAAATATATTAATAAATATTTAATTAGTAATTTTTAAAATATTTATATAAGAATAAATTTTTTTTTGATAAAATGGTTTTTATATATGTTTTATGTTTAAATTTGGAAATTATATTTCTTATATTTTAAAATTAAATTAGATTAGATTTATTTTATATTTTTATGTAGCATGGTAGAATTAGTTAAGGTGTTTTATGTCATTTTTAGGGAAAAAATAAGTTACGAATGTAAAAAATGAGTAATCATGATAAAGGTAAAAATGCAATAAAAAATAGCTAAAATAAGTTGAAAAGACAAAAAATATCATGAAAATTTATCCTAAAATTTTGTGAAGTAGGGGATTCATGACCTATATCCATTATTTTACATTTTTTTCCCACATTAATTTTAATGTGAATAATTTATACATTATAGACTGAATATTTGTTTAAATTTCACTCAAATATGACTTTAAGAAACCCCTCCCCTACAAATTAAAAAACACTATTTTAGATATAAATCACTAAAATACCTAACCATTTTTTATCATTAAAGAAGAAAAAACACTTTCAATCCAATGGAACCCATATCAAGAAGGATATAATTCATCAAAGTACCTCGTTCTCACCATATTTTATAATAACCTTCTTATATAAAATATTATTAAATATAAATATCCACTATAATTCTATTATATTAATATCTTTATGGATCTATTAAAATGAAATTACTATTATATATCTCTATACTCTTACACATTGGTTAGTATAACATGTTCTTATTTGGGATAGTTCAACCACCAAAATGGACAATTCAATAATATATATTCAATTAACAAAAGTTAATGAGTTTAATTATATTTATTCTACTAATATATTATGTTAATTAGTAATTGATTTTATGAATATTTTTTTAATTTTAATAAAAAACATTAATGAACAATTTCTTGAAAAAATTTTTATCAGTAAATTACTTGAAACAAGATCTCCATGGATTCCATGTCTTAGACCATACCCCTAACATCCATTAAGTAAAAATAATATCACTTAATTAATTTTACCATAATGACCACAAAACCATTTAATATATGGGAATGATGAATTTTTATCAATGAAAGAGTAATGACATCACTATTATTAAACTTGTACAAAACAATCAATACTTCAAACTTGAGATAATACAAATAAAAAATAAGTAATATATATATATAATCAATAAATATAAAAATATATATAAAAGTTAACAGAAATTAATAAGGTTATTTAATTAGTGATTAATATTGTTATGTTTATTTTATTGAGGATTAAGAAGCTTCCATTGAAATCCGAGGTAAATATAAGGGTATCTCGCCTCAATTTTCCTTTCAACAAGATATGATATGTATTAACAATATATCTTATTTCCTATAGTTTTATACTAAATAAGGATTTTAAATTATTTTAATTTAATTCAAGTTATTTACAAGTCCATATGATGTTTACTCATTCAATTGGTGTGGATTCAATATCTACCAACATCGTCAGGGATTCTTTACCAATCTCTTTTTGAAATCTAGATTATCTATTAAAAAATTCACATTTAGTCAAATTGTATATTATTTTACACTAAAATTATGAATATATTATTCTATTATGTTTATTCATAGAATTTACACTAATTCATGCTTTTTTGGTTCAAAATTTGATTATATTATTGCTCATAATTGGGATCAGACTTATCTCTATATTTTTTTTTGATTCATTCACTTCTATATACATATTATATATATTATTTTATGAATGTCCTTATTTATACATATAATATTTATTATGTTTATATTATATTAAAATTTTATTTCTTTATAAAATTTATAATATAATATTTTGAAATGGTTTATCCCTAGGTCATTTTAAATTGACATCCATTTCATTAAAATGTGTGAAAAGATTTCTTATTACTATTATCTTTTGCATGAACTAATTTTCCTACCATATTTAGTTTTATTTACAAAAAATACGTTCCAAATTTCATGACTTGGAAAAGTAATTTCATTTCCATTTTATTTTATTTTAAAATAAAAAAATATCTGAAATTTAAAGGTTATTTCCTATTATGTCCCAATGTTATTTTTTATGATCTTAAAATGTTTTTTTAAAATGAAAAAAATCATTAAATGATTCATGTGTTTTAATGGGGATATATTTTAATTATATAGTACGCCTTATTCCACCTCTTGGATTTTTAACAAGTCATGATAAAATTTTCATGAATCCCATTTTATTCCCATGGGTTAATTATGTTATGATAGAATTATTAATTTTTTCATGTGGTGAATACATTTATGGGTTCACATTGTGTAGTGAGTGGGACTAGTATTTCCCTCAAATTAATTGGGTAATTTTTTATATCTCATGTCACACACCAACCTTTTAATTTTTCTTATTTTTTTAATTCATGGTTTCGGTCAACCTCTTCGACGTGCAGGTTGATATTGGGTATAAATTTTTTGATGTTTAACATTTTTAGCGAGTCTCTGACCCATGTGTGGTCACTATGCGGTGGGCGGTAGCCGCGTGATCAGCTCAGTTTCCTTGTAGGTGTCTATAATCCAAAATAAATGATGTATTACAAAAATGAAATATGTAAAAAAATAAAAATGTAATATTATTAATAATAGAAAATTATAGCGGAAATTATAATGTTATTATCAAGAATGGTTAGTAATATTTCTATTATTTATAATTTACAATTAATATAATTAATAAAAAATTGTTATTAAATTGTAATTGTTATTGTTATTATTCATATGGTTATTTGATTATTATTATTATTACTATTACTATTTCTATTATTTTTGTTATTTTATTATAATTATTTTTGGTTTTATTATTATTATTACTATTACTATTACTATTATTATTTCTATAAATATAAATAATATTCTGATTAATATAATTAAATGAAAATAAAAAAAATAACAAACCCTAACCCTAATTATACCCCACCGCGCCCCTTCCACATTCGCACTACATGATCCCACACCCCCTCTTGGATTCTCCCTTCACATAGACACACTGGTTCTGCACCACAGCCTCCACACCACCCTTCATCGGTGCCCCCTCAGGGCACCCTAGTTGTCCTCCTACTTTTTCCTTGGGCTATGCACTGCCGCTCTGACCCCCGGCCACCCACGGACTACCGCTCCAGCTACCTTCGACCACTCTGACCCCTTCAGTCTGCCATGCCACCCCGGTCTCGCCCTCACATGACGACACCGGCCTCGTCTCCCTCCCGTATCCAAATCTACCTCAACCTCGTTATCTCCAACCACCTGCACTCCTGCCAAAATGTCGTCTCTAGTGAACCTGACCTTTCAAAGATATCCCTTTCTGAAGCATGCCGCAGCTCGACACCCTCGACATCGGTTTATTCAATTCTCATCCCTCTTTGGGTTTGTTTATTCATGTTGGAAAAACCCTAACATCTCAGGTGTTGTGTTCGCACATCCTTACTATTATTTTAGGGGTGTGGTTCATCCGTAGGGATTTGTTTTTTCTTCTATATAAGTTCTATTGCGTTTGCGATTGATTTGAGGTAGGAGCATCTAAGTTTGCCCTTTCTGATTCATTCCATTAACACATGCATTCTTCAAATTATTTTATTTTATTTGAAGCACATTATTAGTTAACATAAAATTGACCTTCTTTGGTGTTTATGATAATTTTTAGAAGTTGTTAAAATTATTTTCTTATACATATAAATAGGGGATCCTTGATCAAGTGTACATGGTGTATTTTATAAAATACTATATTTCTTCAAACTGGAATTATGGGTTTCTATGAAATGATTAGCATTGATTATGTTGTATATTGGTATTTTTTATTTGTGAACTGATTTTGGTGTATAATTTTGGTATTGGGGTAGCTTGATAATTGTGTTAAGGTGTTATAAAAAGGGGTTTCTTTGGTTTTTAATGTGGTAGTGTGTTCTTTTCAAATAAATTAAGTGTTTGGTTTTAGTTTCAAAGAAGGTGATAGTTTTATGGAAATATTGTAGGTTGTTTTCTTGAACTATATGTGCATCATTGGATGTTGACACATCCATGGGTGCACTAGCTACAGACAGAGATGCACCTTCAAATAAAAATGACATTTAATATATTTGTTTTCATAAATATTGGTCTTTTAAATGGTTTTTTTCATTCTAAATATGATTTGGTTCTTTCTATGGCTTTTATGAGAGGGATGAAATTATATCTCAAAGGTTGTGCCCATTTCTCCTTTGGTGTCTGTTTTGGAAAATTTTAGGGTCGAGAGGCCCTTTGGTCATTTTGTGTTTTTTCAATAAATGTATGAAAGGTTTTACAAAAAATTCCTGGGAGATTTTGGAAATAAAGGCCCTTTTGTCTCTTTTAACTCATTTATGAATTTTGTATTATATTTTAGAATGTGTTCTGTTGGAATGTTGTGTGTGTTCTTGGTTGGAGTTTTAAAGGGTTTTTTAGAAAATTGTTTAGATATGTATATGATGTGATAGCTCGTTGGGACCTTTCTTTAATGTGAATGGTTGAACAAGATTATGAGGCACTCTAGTCTAGTGAAACCTTTTACGGGTGAATGCATCAGGAGCGTCCATGTTTGGGGATGTTAAGTGTGGTGAGATGAGTCACACGTTTGAGGGTCTTCCTACGTACTTAGAATTATTATAATCACCATTGGTTCCTATGAAACTTTTATATGATCGAGTGATGGTTACTGATCAACCCCGATTAGAAGTGTTGGTACCCCTGGATTAGTTGTGATACCAGACATGCATTGCCACTAGATGAGTCTGTTATAGGGAAACAAGTTGGTTATAGGCTAATGGGATTAACCATACGCCGGAATGTGGTTCCGAACAGAGTACGAACATGGGTATTCTAGGTATGTTTAGGATTACCCATGGTTATTGGATTATTTTCATTGTTTGTTTACTATCAATCGCACTAGTTTATTTTTAGTTTACACTTTTTACTTATTTTACTCTATCCAGGATTTGGTATATTCTATTTTGGATATTATATATATATAATGAAAACTGATTTTTACAATGGATATAGTGTATATTGGGGTTTTAAATGCGAAAAACCTTTTTCTTATTTTAAAATTGGAAAACCCTACTTTTATATTTGTATATCAAACCTGTGTCATTGGAATATTTGGTAAATGGAATACTAGGATTCTTTGGTTATAATTGGAAACCCTTCTGAGCATCTTGGTGCTTATACCTATCATATTCATTCAGTTTCTCGTTATTTTCTTGTTTAGGATCCTAGTTCTACTGCTCAGTGTTGCAGAACACTTGAGTTTGAGTTGGGTGGTGACCTTGAAGGTCACATGAGGGTATGCTCAGTTTTATTTTCTTTCTCGTACTAGGTTTTTATTTTTACTGCCAGATTTATTTATCTCTTTATCTAATTTTTCTGGGTCAAATCATTCCCAGTTGCTAAATTTTGATACTCAGTATGGGTTTCCTACCCATGTGGATTGACAATGCCCTTCGGGCCTTGTCGCAGACTCGATTGAAAGACCAGTTTTGGGTCAACCAGGGTTGCTTCGTGACATCTCTTGAGATTTTATAGAATGGGGTGTGAACCCAAACTCATAAGTTACATAGTCCACTATATCATAAATAGGTTCAAAATTTTATAGTTATCAAATGCATTTGGTAAATGATTATATCTTACAAGATTACATGTCATAGATTTGGGGGGAAACCCAATCAATTATGAAACTGTATCCACTATGTGATGATATTATAGGTAGTGAGAATCAACATAATTAGTGATTTTTTAGGCCTTTGTTTTTTTTATATTTTCATCCCTATTTTAGATTTCATGGATCATGATTATTGCTGAATGTTTTGACTTCCATATATTTCATTTATAAATTCATCAAAAAATACTTATTCCATGATTCTTATTTTATGATCTATGTTTTATTGAGTATGATTATATTATGATGTGACCATATACCATGATTATGTTATCATACCCACACGATCATCTTATTCTAACTTATGATATATTATTGATATCTCTTATATTATTAAATATTTAGGATCTACTCTCACTCTTTTTTATGTTTACATTACCCAAGTTCTCATGAAGTGTATGATGTATAATATCTTTCAAAGGGAATCACATGAGGGAACTTTTTTTAGATTTTCAAAATATTTTTATATAATTTTTTCTATATATCTATTATAAACAGACAATAAACCTTTGGAATATATGATTATATTATTAATTATATATAATTTTTAAATTATCGAAATGATGTAAAATATAAGTGTTTTATGAATGGGTCATATCAGTTTGTATAAAATCAGTTTTTAAAGTTTTTATTTTTACACAAAATATTGGTGTACAGGTCTAGAGGATTTAGTTTGTATTAGAGAGGGTGTTAGTTATTTTTGTGTATTAGTTTATTAGAAACCAAAGGATATAAGAGAAATATCTACATTGATCACAAAGTGATATAATATGAACCTAAAATATCATAGGTTGGAATGTAGGTTTCATAATTTAGGTCATTATATGATTGATTTCCCTTAACATATGATAAACTACATTGATTAATGTTTCTCATTACTTATTGTATTCTATTTTGTTTTAGTAAATGGTAGGAATTAAGAGGAATCTATTTCATATTGGGTATGATTGATAGTGAAATGACTCTCTGAATGAGAAACCAAATGGGATACGAGGATATTATAGAAGAATAGATGTTAAACATAACTAAAAATATATAGTTATGGTAAAAAATTGAAACTTATCAATCTCCAAAAAACCACAAATATGATAAAAATGGAATTTCATGGAATTTCTGGTGAATAATTACTTGTAGCAAAGAAAATTAAATCTCATTAATGTAAAAAATGTTGAAATAAGATTGAATAGAATTTGTCAATTAATTGGATAATGTTTTCGGTTTGTAAAACATGGAATAAATGAATAACATTCTAAGGAAAAATTAATAGTTTAGTTAACATGATGGTGGAAAATAAATATTCTCCTAAGTTACAAATAAGAATTTTCTTTTTTAATATAAGTAATTTGGTAATTATGAAAACTAGTGCACCGTATATGGGTCAGTGATAATAATTATCATCATAAACCTCCAAGGATAAGAGGAAAATGGAAATACTATGAAATCAAAAATATTAAAGTGGGTCATGAAAAAGATGTGGTATTGGTTACACTCATTATCTATTCAAGAACAATAAATGTATTTGTTTTGTTTGGATTAAAAAAAATACATATATGTAAAGTGTTGTAATATCATCCAATTACCACCCAAATGGCTGGATATTGAATTATTAGTAAAAATTACTAGTGTTGTGATGATTTTATCCCACGTCAACTACTCTTATCAGATTTATTTTTGTGATATTGTGCTTATAGAAAATATTTGTGATCTTTATTTAGTTGAATTTTATTGGATTTGAGAATGAATGGGATCTCTCCTCATAGAGGTGATATTAATTTTTTGGATGAGTAATTTAAATTTCATATCCTAAATATACACATGATCATCTATTATGTTAAAGTTTCATATGAACTCCTGAAGCAAATTAATCCCATTATATGGGTCTTAATACCAAATCATGATGGGTATATAGCTCAGATGGTTGGGGAGAAACTAAATATTATTAATATTTCAATTATTCTGGAAAATATGAGTTTTATATCCTTTCATAAGATAGTGAGGTTGATATCTCTTTTGAATCTATTTTTTTGAGTCATGTTTATCTTATGGACACCCTCAACTACAATCATCATTGATGAATAACAAAAATTGTGAGCTCAAAATTTATTTAAGGAGGGGAAAATGTGAAAACTTGGGTTTTAGGAAACATTTAATTTTCATGAAATATTTTTATATCATTCTTAAATATTATTACTAGTTTGTTAGTATAACATGTTCTTATTTTCATTGGTTTAACCACCTACATGAATGACGTTGTGACATATGAACCATTTACAACAGGATGGAGTATCATAAAATTAAAACTAGTAATATATGAAACTGTAGAGTAATTATTTTTATGAATATGTATTTTTATGGGTGAAACGGAATTATCAATGTAACGTAACTTTTTATAATCGTTAAACTACCTAAAACATGCAGCCATTGGATTCCATTATCGTAAACCATACCCATAGCATCTATTTAGTGACTAGGGGACCATATAAATAGTGGAATGAAAATAATTACACTAACATGAATAATATATAAATTATGATCTTGGTATCTATTAATGAGGAACAACAACTTTATTATTAAAATTGAATAAAAAATAAAAATTCAAACCATCAGGTGATGAAAATAAATAATAACTAACTCATATATGTATAACGAATAAAAATATATTAACAGTATAAAATGTAATATATATGAATAATGTATGAAAATAATTGATATATATGGTTATGTGTATTATATACCATTTTATGGTTTTTTCATGGAAGCATGGTGTAATGGAAAGGGATTCTCATCTAAATTTCCCTATCATTTAGATATATTTCATATTCTTCACCAATATTTTTTCTTGTGGCATATGTACTCAAAATTTGTGTTTTCTGTTAGGATTTTAATGAAATTTAATTAATTTAAAATTCTATATAATGTTTTCCCTTTCATGATATTTTGATTCAAAACTCAACTAATCCGTATGGGTTTCATTACCAAACTCATTTTAAAATCAAAATTGGTTATAAATAAAGATCTATCTTGGGAGACTAAATGTTTTTTCTCTCAAAACACCATCATGTTTATTATCCTCTAGTTATTCTTGGTGTTTACAAATAATACTTACTTTTTGGGGTTCATAATTAGACTAAAATAAGTCCCACAAATGGGACCAACATTATCTCCTTTTTTGGGATTAATTCTTATTTATGTCTATATTATCGATATTTTTATACAGATTTCATTATATAAATATAAATGATTTCATAATGTCATTTTATAATAACATTATATTTATTTGCAATACTTTGAATGATATATTTCAAAAAAATTGAACGGTTGAATTATTATTTACATGATCTTATTTATAAAAGATTAAAAGAATTATTATTTTTAATATATTCCACATTAACGAATTTTACTATCATATTATTTAATATTATTTATAGATATTACATTATATGTTTTGATGATTTTCCATTGTAATTTATTTCCTTTTTTTATAAATTATTTTCATTTAAAATAGTAGTTATTCAAAATTGAAAGGTTATTTCACTATAATTAACAATGTAATTTATAATGATCTAAAAATTTATTTTTCACCTTTTTCAATATACTTTTATGCTTCTTATGTGTAGTTTAGGATATGATTTAATGATATCAGAAAAAAATTTCCTTATAAGCCCTTATGACCAGGTCTTGTTAAAATTTTTATGAAACTAATTACATTTACCTGGTTAATTAATATATTATGGAATTTTGAATGATTTTATATGGAAAAAATATGTTTCATTTTTTATTATGTGAAAAGAGTGTGTGATATATCCCTCCAATGATTTGGTGAAGTTGTATATCTCATGAGATGATAGATAATGGGGAGTAAACTCAATCCTCAAATGGAATTTCCCCACTATGTGACAGGTGGCCCAAAAATTTTATAGTCCATTAATTTGGTGGGTAATAAATTATATCTCATGAGCTCAAATGGATGTTATTGGGGAGAAAACTAAATAAACTATGGGACATTTTCCACTCTATGGTGATATCCTTAGTAGTGTGTCTGGACTTAAGGAATAATTTCTTATGCTTATGAATATGACAGCTTCTTATGCATATGTTTTGTTTTCATAGATCATGATTATTGACTCATGTTTCCACTTCCACAAATCCAAATTATGAAGTTATACAAAATCCTTATGATATGACTCATGTTTTAATACTGATTTTTTATTGGGTAGGATTATCTTATTTCATTACCATGTACCTTGATGGTGTTATCATACCCAAATGATTGTCATATTGTGACTTATGTTCTTTGATTGATATCGCATATGTTTACTCTTACTTAGAATCTATTCTCACCCTTTAATCTATTTCCATTACCTGGGCTATGAAGAATTGTATTATATATGATTCTTCTAAATTAGTGTAATTTTAGAGGACTATTTTTCATTCATATTGAAATTATAAGTAAATAAGTTGTTTTTGTATCTAATCTCTAATGATAATAAACATTTGGGATATGGTATTTTTTGATTTTATTAGATTAAATGTTTTAATTATGGAAATTATTTAAAATTTATGTGTTTTATGGTTGGTTTAACTCAGTTTGTATCCGATAATAAGGGTAAATTTTATATATTTGCATCAAATCTTGGAGTGTAGGTCTAGGGATATTTCTAGATGGTTAAGGATAGATACGTAACGAAATGTTCATAAAAATGTATTAAATTTCTGGTTGAACACATTTTTATAAATATAATATGAAAACACATCATGCATTTACATATAAAATAGTTTTTGAAAAATAATGACTATTTTCGTAGACAAATATTCATAAATTAGTTTTGATACATTTATTAATAAGTTTTCATAAATGAATTGAAAAAATTATATAAAGGGTAAATATATTAAAAAAATTACTGGTTGATACTATGTAAATATATGTGAAAAGAAAATTTAAACTATTGGTTTGATAAAAACATATTAGACTATAATTAAATCAATTGGACTAAAATCTAATCTTAAATTATTTCGTGAACTCTTATATAGTTTATTATATATTTATGAAATTGATCAATAGACAAAATTCAATGAATGTAATGTACGTTGTATGAATATATCATTCGTATTCATATTAGATAATATATATTAGTCAAGAATGTATTTTTATTTTTTTATTTAATGATTCACCATAGTTAGGTTCCAATATGTTTTAAAAAAATTTAAAATTATATTTGAAGATTTAAAATTTCACACGGTGTTATACGAAAATAAATCATTTATTTTATAAGAATATTCTTCACATTAAAAAATATAATCTACACAAATTATCATGAATATTAAATACACATATATATATTTTTGAAAATAATTATACGTAAATAAAGTCGAACTTAGTTCTTTTAATTTTATTGATTTTTTAACTTAAAAAACAAAGAAATAAAAAAATGATAGAAGAAAAATTGTAATTTCAAATTCATAACCTCTTATCATCACAAATAATTTTTTATTCCAATATCATAATGTCAAATAAATAAATAGAATTGTTCAAGAAAAATATGAATGAATGAATTTGAACCAAAAATAAAATTTAAGTAGAGATCCATCATACAAAAACACCAAAAATATAAAATAATTCAAAATAAAACTATCCCTATAGTTTTATCAGAATGGATTTAAAATTCCTTTTAAAATATTATTTATATTTTAAATCATAATCACAATTTTATTCAATTATAATATTATGAAAAAATTATTATTACAAAACAAGAAAGTTGAATAAAAAAATATAACAGTGAACTGAAAATCCTAAAAGATATCAAAAAAATGCTATTTCACAATCATCATAAAAAACATAGACAGTAATAGTCAATAATAAATTGTGACAACTATGATGAAAACAAAATTCATCCATGGAATTACATTCTAGACTAATCAAATTGGGTATGAAATTTTTCAAATAATGACTGATGATGTAGTGAAATTAGAGAAGGACTCCTAACCAATTCGGGATTAAAGATCATAGGTGATAGAGATATTTTGTAACGAGATGTGAATCAAAAAATATATGAGATGATATAGGGAAGAGAGGTTATATAGTTGGATTAAAAGAATTTATTTTAGGAATTAAAAATAATTATAAGCACGATGGGAGGAAATAGTGGTGAGAAGGAAGTTGGAACAAGGAAGGAGGTGGATTCAAGGACCTGTGATAGTTTGAAGTAGGTATCGAGCAAAACAGGTTAAGTAAAATTTATGAAGGGAAATAAGTTGAGAGATTAAAACATGTATATAAGGGTTTAATATCTTTATATGAGTATAAATATTAATGAAGATGTAAATAAAAAAAACTCATATATCAATTTTAGTTTTATATGGATAAAACATTGAACTATTATGTTATTATTCCATGTCTTAGTATCGACCACCTATCTGAAAACCCTTAAATGGCATACCACATTCTCGTGGAAACTCGTTATACCTCATAGTCCATTTGAATCAATTACCAAATTCTTATTCCACCACTCACATAACCATGGTTTACTTTAATCATTCATCTCCTCATCATTTTCTACAGAGTTATCGAAAACCCAAAATCACATGATCTTATCCATTAGCCAATGTAATTTTCTCGACTAGTGCCATATATATTTAGGGTTTAACAAGTGCAGAATGAAAAGGTACAATTAATGAAAATTGAAACCCTTATAGATAAGACCGCTAAATCTTTATTGGTCTGGTTATGCCCATAATATTAATAATAACTATCTTACACCCAAATTAAAAATAAATGAATCATATGCATGTATAATTTTAATAAATGAAGGTATAATATATTTGAAATTAACACATTACTATTAGGTAATGACACACAGAAACACCCAATGTTGTTTTTATTTCATAAAATTATTTAGAGAAACTCCGCTTGGTTCAAATTATGTAATATTATTATAGGTATAATTTAACATTTTCCACCACACCACTCCAAGGTGCTGAGTCAATTCCAAAAAATATATTTTTCACATTTTTGGAATATATTGGTATTTTATTTTGACATTATATATATATGTGTGTGTTTTGAAATTTATTGACAGGTTAATTTTTAATTATTAGTTATCAATTTTAAGACATAAAAATATTTTTATTGGATATTCTTTTTTATCTTTGAATGTTGATTCATGAGTGCCGAGTATCCCATGTAAAAGTGAAACTAAATCGCATATTAAATTTATATATATTTTTAATGTTTACTATCAAAATATGTTTTACCTATTTTTATATTATTATTATTATTATATAATTATTTTAATGCTGCGATTGTAAAATTAAATCCAATAATAAAAATAATGATTTATTTCAATGTCTCTTCCCGTATAAAGTGGATTCATGCATTTTTTTAGTTATTTCTTAAAATTACATAAATATCGGTAATTTGGAATAAAAAATCATTATTTAAAATATTGTTTACAATTTTACATTATATATAAAAAAAATTATGTATTGAAATAAAAAATAATATTAATTTTTTTGAATAAACTAAGAGTGTCAAATGAAATAAAACTCTTGGTCAGAATTGTGGAGTGTTTGTCATTGGCCAGGGACTAGTTCCATTCATGGTTTTTCTTCTATATTCTTTCCACCATGTTCTCATTTTCCCATAGTCCATTATTTAACATTTTTATCACTTCATCATGTATGAACCCATCCAATTTATACTGTTTATCATTCATGGTGGATGAGATTGTGTTGGTAGATAAAGGGGTGGAAGATCCCTATCAAGGGATTGTTGTGGTTTATTTGGGGGTGCCGCATCTCTCAATGGTGTTGGTTTCCCTCACTGGCATGATTCGAGTTTCATTCTCATAGGGTGGACATCAGCGATGTGAATTAATGTGACATGACCACAGGGATGATGATGGACATGATTTTTTTGGTGATGTTCATTTGTGGTGATTGGCGAAGTCAATGACTATTGATGGAAAGTGGATTGATATTCATGATAGAATGTCTTTTAAAAATATGAGAATTAGGATTCATGTACAATGTAGAGGTTTTAGTCACAATGTTGTGTGTTTTTGGATATTTATGCACATATTCCCGAGGATAGTTGTTATCAGGAGTAGACTCGAGTTAGAGACTCGTTCTCCCACCCACACCTCATTTATGATTGTATTTTGAATATTGTGGTGTGTTTTGGTATTGTTTATCTGGTTTGTGTGTTTTGTTTATCCCCAAATCTCTATATATGTGATTTAATAGTTCTATAAATATCTGTCATTACTAATAAGTAAACATTAATGTGGTATGCTCCTTTAAAAGATAATTTATTTTATCAACATTATTTTTAGTGCATATAAAAGAGTCCTTCGTCAGTGCTAAAAACATTGATAAAAGGGATCCTATATTAACAGTAGTATAAAAAAGATAAATGGGACCCTTTAAAAGTTATTTTTCTGTGGTAATGATAAAGTGGAAACTTTATCAGTACCATTTTATAGTTGAAAAGGTGTTCTTTTATCAGTGTTATTCCTAGTGCTGATAAAATCCAAACACCAGTAGTGTACTGTTGGAATTATTGTGCACTTCCAAAAAAATAGAAATTTTAATTTTAATTAAATATAAAATGAATATTAAATAAAAAACTATATTACATAACATTTATAGATTTTTTTTATTATTCTTTTTGTGTGTAAAATTTTTCAAAAGCATCATAAATTTCAAAAAAAATTATTTTTTTAATGTCTCCAAACCCCTAACCCCACCCAAATGAACATTATCATGCTACCAGTTTCTGAATTAACAACCCCAAATCAATAAAAAGAGTAAACCTCTATAAAATAATATTATGTTATTAATATTATAAATAAATTAATTAAACATTATCATGAAATAATAGATGAATAAAATGTAAATTTTAAATTGAAAACATACTATTTGAGTCAAACCATTCACACCATGTGTTGAATTAATGTGTAGTTAATTTCGACATGTTAGAAACGATTTATGGATAATTTTCATAATGTATCTAGATAATTTTATTTAATTACATCATTATTATTTATGTGAAATTTTTTTACCTAAAATGACAATTTTAAACTAAAAACATCCACTTCAAGTTATATAGGGAATATTGTGTATTGGATTAATGTGTGGTTGATGTATGCAAATACCAAATAATTTAAAGATCATCTTCCAAATGTTATAATATGAACCTAGTGAATTTTCATGGTTTTTAGTATGTGGTGTGTGTGTTGGGTTAAAATGTCAATTTGAAATAAAATCATACACTTTGAGTAATATAAGTCACACTATGGTTTGATGGATTTATAGTTGATTACTACATATCAAAAATGACATAAGTATTATTTTCATAATGTATCAACACATTATGAATGTTTTCTTTGGGTTTCAGTGAGTGAAATATGTTTTTAACTAAGATGGAATTTTGAAACTAAAAAACACTTTGAGTCATACCTTCAACAATGTATTTATGATTTTTGTAAGTTTGATTCATACACCTAAAAATTACAAAGGGATCATTTTTATAAAGAATAAAGATAATTTGAGTGTGTTTCCTAATAATTTACTGAGTTGAACACCTTTTTCACTAAAATATTATTTTTAAATGAAAAACATATAATTTTTATTATACTAGTCACTTAGTGCATATGATTAGTGTATAGATGATTCCTACAAATCAAAAATGAGTTATATAAAATTTTTCTAAAGTATCAAAAAATATAATTTTTTTTAGGGTTTTAAGTATGTCTGCTGCTTTTTAAACAAAAATTCTATCTTTAAAATGAAAAAACGAATTACATGTTATACAGGTCACACCATTTATCATATTGAGGAACATATGATTCCAACACATCACAAATTACCTCTAGATTTTTTCCTTAATGTATCAAAATAATATGAATGTTTCTTCTTGGTTTTGAGTATGTAACTTTTTGGAACTAAAATGTCTTTTTTAAATAAAAAGACACTATTTTTGTCATACTAGTCACACTATGTGTTTTACAGACATTAGGTAGATTCCTATACATTATAAATGACTTTAAAATATTTTTAATAAAGTATCAAGACAATATTAGGTGTATTTCTTTGTTTCTTTTTATTAGTGCACATTTATTTACGAGAATTTCATTTTTAAAATGAAAACACACACTTTTAGTCATACATATCACATCATAAGCCATATTTTTAAAAAAAAGAATCCTACACAACTCAAATGGATTACATATAATCTTCCTAAATAATCATCAAAATATGAGTTATTTTTGGGGTTTTAGTGAGTAACACTCATTTTTAACTATAATGTCATTTTTAAATTGAATACACACATTTAAAGTCATACTTATTACACTGTGTGTCAGATTGAGATACAAATAAATAAATATTTGTCACAAATGATATAAGGATCATTGTCATAAATTATAAAAATAATCTGAATTTGTTTTCTCAGTTTGGAATATGTGATGGGTGTTTTGTTATAAAATATCAATTTAAAATAAAATCATACACTTTGTGTATTAAAGGTCACACCATGTGTTTCATTGATATGTAGTTACATCTAACCGGTCAAAAATTACATAGGGATATTTTTTTAAAATTATGAAGACAATGTGAATATGTTTAATATGTTTCCAGTGAGTAATATTTTTTTTAACTAATATGTCAATTTTAAAATCAATACACACACTTTGAGAAATACTGGTCTCATCATGTGTTTGATTGATATGTGTTTAATTACTACACATTTGAAAATGACGTATGGATCATTTTCATAAATTATCTACACAACCCAAGGGTTTTGTTCATGGTTTTTATTGTGTGAGAATGTTTTTAACTAAAATGGAATTTTTAAAATAAAAACACACATTTCATGTCATACAGGTCACATCGTGTATTAGACTATGGTATAGTTGATTCCAAAATGTAACAAATGACATACAGATCATTTCATTAAACAATAAATGTAATATTAATGTGTTTTGTTAGTTTTGAGTATTTCACATTTATTTTAAATTAAATTTTATTTTTAAACTAAAAACACACATATCATGTCAAACCAAGAACACCATTTATGGGATTTATATATAAATTATTATAACACATTAGAAACAAATTATCGATAATTTTCATAAAATATAAAAAATATATGATATTTTCTATTATTTTGACAAAGTGTCGTTTGATTTGAACTAAAATTTCAATTTTAAATGAAAATGTATATTTGAGTCATATCAGTCACACCATGTGTTGGATAAATGTAAAGTTAATTACTGGATATAAACGATTACTTAAGGATCATTTTTTAAAGTATCAAAACAAAATAAATATTTTTTATAGGTTTTTAATTAGTGACATGTGTTTTTAGTAAAAATGTCATTTTTAAACTGAAAACACACACATTGAGTCATACCGATCAAACCATGTGTCGGATTAACACGTGCCTAATTCATACACGGAAAAAATGAATTATGGTTCAATTTATAAATTTTACAGAAAATATAATCATGTTTACTTAGTTTTAAGTGAGTGACACAAAATTTTAATTTCATTTTCATTTTTAAACTAAGAACACACATTTCATGTCATGTCGAGCACACCGTGTATCTAATTTTAGTACAGTTCATTACTACATGTCAAAAATCACTTATAAATAATATTTAATTTTTTTTAATATATATATATATATAATATGTTATTAGTTTATATTTTGTAACGAATGTTTTCATGAAAATTACATTTTTTATCTCAAAACACACCTTTTGAGTCATATCAATCACATCATGTATAATATTGAGGTATGGTGGATTCTCACACATCACAAATGAAATACAGTTCATTTTCTTAAAGAATCAAAATAATGTGAATTTATTTCTTTTTTTTTGAGTATGTGACACGATTTTTGAACTAAAATGACAAATTTAAATATAAACACTCATATTGAGTCATACAAGTCAAAAAATGAATTGGATTTATGTTTGTTAGATTTGTACACATCAAAAATTAAATAAGAATAATTTTATCAAATTATTAGTATAATATGGATATGTTTTATTAGTCTTCAGTTATTGACACTCATTCTTATCATAAATTCCAATTTATACTTCAAACATTCACATAAGGTCATTTGTAAATTTTAAAAACAAAAAATTGAATATAAACAGGTAAAATAAAGAAAAAATAGCTATATAAAGAGAAAAAATAGTACATTAATGTCCTAAACCAACACAGATACCCTAATACACTCATACATAAGCATGTCATAAAATATCCCAAAGGGAGTTACCGATCCCCATGGGTTTGAGTCTAGTAAATATTATGATATAAAACATTTAGGGGATGGTTTTTCCATGGTAAGAAACTAGTGACACATAATAGTTGAAGAAAAAATAAGCAATAGTTTTCATGATAGACAATCCTCAAAGAGGAATGTACCACTAGAAGAAAGATAGTAATCCCATGGTAAATCATAAACAAAAGGACAACATAATATCCATCAAGAAAAATTCTAAAAAACCATCTAAAACAGGAGGACCATAGCTCTACCAGTAACCATCATCACTCAAGAGTATAACAAATCATGTACACCCACCACCTCTATGTGGTTATTTCCCTTTAACTAGACCTACAATAAAAAAATATACAATAACTTGATTGAAACAGTAGGGTCTGAAAAAATATATTATTAGAGACTAACCATGCCTTCAATAATTAATTCCATAACAATAAACCATTTTTGATGTCAACATAAATAAAACGAGGCATATAAATTTATTTACATGTTTCAATCCAAAGCATTCATTTAAATCAAGTTGATATATAATATATTATAAAAGTAGTAAATAAAAATTTTATATAGAACATTTATATATAAAACCTATAATGAATGAATCATTTCTTTATATAATGTCATGTATAATCAGTTCAAAAAATAACTATTTTCATATACCCTGAGTCATGTTAGTTCTAGGCTATTGAATCCACTCAAAACAAAATAAAAAATAAAATCTTAATTATTTTGGTACACAACCGATTTCATAGGACAATTTAACTTATCAATCAATTTACCATCGGTTATATTCATGAAATACTATGTTTAGTTAGAGTTTCCATAGTTAGTCCATTTCATGGGAGTTAGATTCCTATAGATTTTGTCCTAATAACCAACTAACTAATAAATATTGATTGTTCATGAATTCATATATCAATCAATCATTGAATTATTGATGATTTAAACTGAATTCATCATTTATAGTTTAACTTCCTAATATTATGTTCCACATGCATTTTAAACTTCAAAAAATGAAAATAAGGATTTTCATCAAAATCATTTCTTTAAAATCATATTTTATTTGAGGAAAAAATTATCAAAAATCCAAATTAAATAATTTATTTATATATGTTCTCATTTAATTCTATAATTATTCTCAAAACCTACCAAAAAATTTCAATACCATTGAAATTGGAATTTTTCAAATTTTTGAGGTGTTATTTAAATCAACCATTAAATAATAAAAATGCAAGGTTTTATAAATCAAATTGTATAATAATTTAAGTTCGATAATGAAATTTAGGGTTTTAATTATTTGGTAAATCATTATAAAACAACAAATCATTAATCACTTGACAAAATTATAAATCAAAAACCAAGTTTGGGAACCACCAATGGAGACTCGAAGTTGTGGAAGATCAAGAACGAATTCCTAAAACTGGGATCTGTAAAAATTACAATCCAATCCATCTACAACTTTATGAAAAAACTATCTCATATATAGAGAGAAATATATAAAATAGGGGATTCTAGAAGAATGTAGTTTACTGAAATTTGAGAGGTATCGAACGTCTCCACCTTTGTTATATTTTGGGAAAGATAGTTGTTTGGGGAACTAAAAAACTTTTGAGAACATTAAAAATGAAAATATTTTAATAATACAAATGTGAGAGAAATTTGGAATTAAAATATGGTTAGGTATTTTACATATGTAAAACTACTATCCAAGCTACATCCCACACATCCATGGTGTTATTCTTCTAAAAATGACGAGACCACGACATATGCACTCCTAGCCAACTAGACTCTGGAATCCATAGAATAATTTTCACGCAATTCTTCTTTAACATGGGCAATGATATGATGAAAACTAAGAACCACACTATAACCACCCCTGAAATTACATTGGCTATAAAAACCCTCCACGTCATTGCTGAATCACCCTCCATCGTAGTGCCAACCAACCAAATGAGGTCTACTTAATACCTCATTTTCTATTTTGATGCAATGCTGAAATTATTAATAGATCTGGAAAATCATCCCCAAAGCTCCATGTTGTAGCTAAACTCCCATGCAAGAGTTCTTCCTGAATTAGAAGAGGCCTCAAAATTAGTTTCTCTATATCTAGAGAGACCACATTATAACCTCTCGCTCAATGGTACATCCCTGAACTCCGTGGTCAAACCTACTATATGCTATTTCTGAAATTTTCAATATAGAAAAAACACCCCCAAATGGACCTAAAAAACCTTCAAAAAAGACTATCAAAACCAAATAATAAGTAGTTACTAAAATACGTAATGGGTTTTTATTATCTCCCCAACTAAATATCACTATACCACTAGAAATAATATCAATAAGACTCTATGTAAAATAGATGAGCTCATTACTCCCTCATCAGTGCTTCATGATCCAAAGTCTCATGTGAATTAGAAAGGTGATGACCTATCACTCAAACCAAAGGTATAAAATTCCCATGGAAAATTATTTATTTGAATCAACAACCTAAACATGGTTCCCAGTTCTAGATAAATCATGTTCCACATCAATTTCTTCCTATCTCAAGACATGAGAAGGTTCAGAAATATACTTCCTTAGAAATTATGTAAGAAAAATGTTGTGTACCTACCTTAACTGTACTAGAAAATCCATGTGGTAATCCAGCATTCCAATATTATCAAGGAAATCAAATTTTCTCATAAACCTAGGTGATATATTTCTATATTTTCCCTGATACTGACGTCCCAACAAAGGTGAAACTTTCAAAAACACCTTGTGACCTTTTGAAAACTTGAAACGGTGTACATGACAGTCAATGTAAAATTTTTATCATCTCAATTTCATTATTATCCTATAACGTATGAACTGATATATTATTACTGACTCTTGGAAGGAACTAGTTCCTACCACGGAAGCTTCACCAATCTCTAAAAAATAGCATATATTTACATGTGTGCTAATACAAGGCCCAAAAAGGTTCCATATGGATGGATGATGGGTAATTATTATTTAATAAGTACTCAACTTGCACCATATGGCTAACCAAAGATCCACTAAAGCTGAGAATGCTATAATAATGAATTTATTTAATGATTTTTATTTCTCATTCCATTTTCCCATCCATATGTAGATGATAATTCTTTCTCAAACTCACAGGGGATCCCAACACCACCTACAGACCTCTCACAAAAAATATATGAACAAGGTATCTGTATTAGAAAAAATAGTGGAAAGAACTCCATGAAACCCTACAGTATCTATCATCTACATATCTATCATTTCCTCCACTTTAGTTTTTCTAGTTATCAGTAGAAACTGAGACTATTTGGTAAGATGATCAATCATTTCCCATATTGTATTCTTTCGTCGTAGGGTTCTTAGCAATCGTTCCACAAAGTCTATAACAATCTCATCTCAGTTCCAAGTAATTATCTAAAGTGCGTGAAGAAATCATGATGGATTTTGTTGCTCCATCTGGCCTACTATGATTTATAACAATTATAAAAAAAGTCTCCAATGTATCTCCTCATACCTAACCACTAGAATCATTGGTAGATATCATAGAACATATTCATGATAATCTGGGGCACATCCCACTGGGAACTATATAAATCCTCTATCATATATTCTCTAACTGTAAATGGTACATTGTACTACTTTTGATAACATAGGACACCCTGATAAGAGAATGACCACTCACCAATGGTCTCACCACCATTAACCTCAAACCAATGGACTACCCATAATAAATAGAGTCCATAATTTCCTAGATTTAATTATCAATCTCTTTCACTTAATGTATCATCTCATAAAAGGGGTAAATCATGTGAATGGTAATTAGAACAATCTCAATCACCCTCTATTAGACACCCAAATGCAACTAAGAAAATAGATCAATGAAACTCAACTCTTATGTTGATTCTTTCATAACATGGGTCAGAAGATTCCTAGTCAATGCATCAATAATGAAATTCTCTTTACCAGGGGTTTAGGAAATATTAAAATTGGAGGACAATTTGTAGTCCACCCAACACCTCTAACGGTGTTTCCAATATTTTTAAAAGAATATATAACTCATAATTTTATAGTCTGAATAAAAGATATATCATTCTATAAAAGGTGATTATGATTAATCATAATATAATTCATCATAGAATCAAGAAAAAGTTGGTGGTTTGGATAGTTCTTCTCATTCATCTTAAGATTTCCAGAACCATAGGTTATCATCTAATCACCCTGTTTAATAACACTTCTAAAACCCAAACCTGATGCATAATAGAATGAAAAATATGTCTGCCTAGCCTCTAGGGTATTGAAATATAGAGAAACAGTCAAAGGATGCTTCCATAATATAATGAACAAGGATATTTTGGAATACCATAAGAAATATAAACCTTTAGAATTGATATTGGTCATTAGAGAACATTGTTCTGAGAAATATCTAGAAAACTTATAATAATACCCCACCCATCTAGAGAAGATCTAAATCAGACAATTATTATTTAGTTTTTCCTATTTCATAACTTCCTTCACCTTCTAATAATTGACTAGAAACACCAAATTTTGAGACAAAATGTCCCAAGAGTTCACTTTTTAAATGAATAAATTATATAATTAAATATTTTTGTAATGTCTGTGATCTATCCAGATTTATAAAACTAATCTCATATGATTCACATGGCTATCTTTAGTTTTGGAGTTAACAAAAATGTTATCCACAATAATCTCCCTGAATGAATCTAGATACACAAGAAATATTCTATTCATAAATTCCTTAAAAATAATAAATGATTTGTTTATAACAAGGGGTATACAAATATACTAATTGTTTCAATAATTACTCTTGAAGTCTATCTTCAGGATGATAGATTCTTTAATTATAAGATTAATGCAACAAAACTAAAAATCAATCTTCAATAACCAATTTTCCCCTTTCAAATAATCAAAAATATTATATATATTTGGAAATGAAAACTTGTTCTTCACCACACCATGATTTAATTTTTCATATTAAACACAATGGTGATGTTTCTTATCACATTTCCTTATAAAAAGAACCAACGCTTCCAAAGGTGGATCACTCATGAATATAAATCCTTTTTCCATTAAATAAAATACATTATTTTTCAATTTTTTCAATTATTTTGGTTCCATAAGGTAATAAGGTGTATACAATTGCAGAGTACTATATACTAAATCAATGAAAAATTTCACCTCCCATACTAGTAGAAAGTTATAAAATTTATAACCAAACACATCTGAAAACTCAATAAAAATTTGTGGGAGATCAATACTCAATGATTAATTCTATATATCAAAAGAAAAAAAGATATTAACCAAGACTACTTTATAAAAAAAATCTAACTCTACTCAACCTTGGGTCCCATTCAACATGAAAAACATAAAACACCCCTTCCGGTGTAGCAAAAGAGAGCCACTGAAAAAAAAATCAATTTGAGCCTTATCATCCATCATATAATCCATCCAGATAATGTAATGAAGAGGATTAATATTGAGAACCAAAAAAATTCATGTGATCTCAATCTCTATTAGAAAGGAAACATAGGATAACCATTGGAGACACAACACTCTCTTCATTTCAAGCGGCATAGTAATGTATATCACCTATGAAATGAGATCTATAAGAAGGTATAGAAAAATCAAGACATGATTTGATATTAATGTATTACATGGACCGATATAAAATAAATTAGTTACTAATGATGTGGTGATAGTGATGGAATATAACAATATATTTGGATCCACATGACCATACTCTAGTGACTCTTACACTCTTTGAAAAATATTTATTCATGATATATGTGGCAGGAACCCCTTTTTTATGAATAATTTTATTATAATGGATTATTTTTATGTGTTGGTGAGGCCATACCACTACATGGGGTAGAGAATATTTATAAAAACTTATAGAAGAATCCAAAATGATAAAAAAAACTATAGATCTTTGGTGGCTCAGTAAAAAATAATTTTTAATTCTCAACATTTCCACACTAGAATTAAATCTAATGGACACTTCCAGACACTATATAATGACTGGATGAATTATATTTTCAAATCCCACTAAGGGACACATCATGATTCATCTTTCCTTCAAATTAAACAACTTAACTACCACTCATAGTAATAGGTAATCCTATCAACGTTAACATAGTAGCAGGTCATGTTAAGACATCAATGGTCTATTTAAAACATCTATATAATTTATGTTCTTCAACATGAAAATATTCGATCAAATATAAAATCCAATATCCCCCTGAAATATTCAATCCATAAACGTTTCATTTGTAATTACCTCTTGGGATAACATGTCAATTTGGGTAAATCAGTTCTGAAACTGTGTCACAAATCCTATCACCCAACTTGAGGATAACAAACTCTATAGGATTTACCAATACCATAAATTCTAGTTTTTACAACTCAGTAAAAATAATTTTAAAGTATTTCCACTCTAATCCTTAATGTTTTTCACTATAACCATATAATTCCACCTTCACCTACAAGAAACATCAAGCATAAAAATAAATCACATTACCATTATTGAATTAGATGTTTCCAAGAAATCAAAAATCATTTAAATATTTTTCAACCAAACATAATCCTCTTTGGGATTATTTGTGCCTTTGATATCGTGGGGTCTCTATCGAAGAAACTCTTGAGCATGATCTCTATTTTCATCTCATCGGGGTAAAACCCTTGAATCATGATTTTTAATGGGTGGATATATCTGTCTTAGTTCTTAGAAAAAATTCACCACTCTCCCAATAATATTATGGTCAATTATAGGATTATATTATTGTGGTTCATTGGTATCTTCCTCCTATAGCATGCTCAAATGACTTATAAGAGGCCTGATTCTATATAACTTCAATTAGAAATGTTATTACATTATAAAATGTTCTTAAAACAACAACTCAATATTGGTATATATAAATATTGATTCAATTTAATATAATTCATATTTATAGGATCCCAAGACACCTATATCAAAATTTGGGATAAGATTAGAAAAAAATGAAAATATTCCTTTATGACAGCTTTCCCAAACACATAAAGTGATATAAGGATTTATAATACGATATTTCTTTAGGATTATTCTCATAAATACCCATAACATTCAAATAATCCCACCACCTATTTATCAGGATATCCCATATATCATACTGACATCATGGAAAGTCACTCAACCTCCAGATGATGTAATTTTCTCACAAACCACCATGAATACCTTGGTACACAAAATCCTAATCTGATCATGACATTAATCAAAATTATTTTTTGATCCCCATGAGTTGGAAACTATCTCCTAGGATCCTATAAAACATCCAGGGAATGGTTTTATAGTAATAAAAAAACCAGTGACACATAATAGTGGAATGAAAAAAATTATAGTATTTATTCAAAACACCCATCAAGGGGAAAAGTACTACTAAAATATAGATAAACATTCCAAGATAAAATATAAACCAAAGGGAAACAAAACATCCATCAATAAAAAGTCTCATAGACCCTGTGAAATAGGTGTACCATAGCATCACCAGTCACTAACATCACTCCAAAATCCCACATATCATATACACCCAATGAATCTAGGTTTGTGTGTGATCCAAACATTTTAAAGGGTCCTACCGGGTGTTACATAAGAAATTTCAAAAAAAACCATTTATACTATCAATTTAAATAAAAAATGAATTTAAATTAATTTAAATATTTTAATCCAAATAATTCTTTCAAATCAGTTAGATTGCAGATATATAAAAATATTCATAAATGAACATTTTATATATAACATTTATATGAAAAAACTATCACAAATGAATCATTTCTCTATACAATTTCATTTATAATAATTTCAAATACACCAAAGAACTATAGTCATATACCCTATGTCACATTAGTTCCTGGATCTCGGATGCCTACACAACTAAATAATCAATCAAAACTGAAGTTTTTGTTCCCCCATCGCAAAGATCATGCCAATGGCAGAAATCAATAAATATCCCAATAGGAATAACCATACCAAACTAGGTTTAGTCAGATTTTTCATCATCAATCCATTTTTAGGGACTTTGAGTATTAGGGTTCTTGTACTAATCCCCCACTAACTACAGAGGAACCCATATTATTCCTTCAATAATTCTATCAATCAGATAAAATTCAACCATTTCAAATCAAATCATCATTTATAGTTCCAATTCAAAATTTCAACTTCAACGTCTGATTTAAATTTCAAAAAATAAAACATGGGTTTTTATAAAATTCATGCATTACATATCATCATTCATTTAAATTCAATTTTCTCAAAACCAACCAAATAATTATTCAGGCCATAATTATCTATCCTGTTAAATAATTTTACATTTAAGGCTATAATTATTCTCAGAAGCTACCCAATAATTTCAAAACCATTAAATTTGGAATTTTCCATAATTTCCATCCATACTTTAAATCATCCTTTAAATCAACTATAAAAATGGTTTTATAAATCAATTAAAAATTAATTTTAAATTATTCAATAAATTTTTGTTTTCAATTTTATTTTAATGTATTATGGAACCACATAACATTAATCACAAGATCAAATAATCAGTCAAGCACTTAGATTGGGAACATCCAATAGACACTCAAAGTCAAGGAAGATAAAAGAGGAATTAAAAATTCACGATCCAGAAAAATAATGATATAATCCATCAAATATTGAGTAAAAGTAACTCTCAATGAGAGAGAAAATGCAAAAATGGATTCCAGGTGAGTGGACGTTGCAATTATTAAAGAGAGGCAAAATGCATCCACTGATTTTATGGTCTGAGAATCGTAAATATTGGAGGATCTAAAAAACCCTTCAGAACCTTCAAAATAAAATAGGTAAAATATTGATCGAATAAGAGAAGATGTGATTTAAAATAAGGTTTGGTATTTTAAAATTTTAAAAACATATACAATGTCGTATACCATTTAGATAGGGAATAGTTCTACTAAAAATGGCTAAACCAAAGTGTAGCTAACCTAGACCATGTCATACCCACCCCCAACCAACGTTCCTCTATAATCTACTATGTTGTCTATTAACAAATCAGCATTTCATTCATTAATATTGTGGTGAATCCCATTAAACATTCCATATCCATGCATGAATTAGAGATTCTATAAAAAACTCCACAATAATCTTACTCCTCTTATACCGTAGTGACAATCTTCCAAAAAAGGGCTAAACTGTAGCCCTGTCTCCATGGAAATGAAATGAAATTTTTTTGGATGATTTAAAAACTCATACACAGGGATCCATAAAATTATCAACGGCCAACATCTTATCAGTTTCATTAATGGGAAGAGGCCTCAAAATCATTCACACCATAGTGAGAGAGACTACAGTGTAGCCTCCCACTCCACCGTGTTTCCCTCACCTTCATGATATAGCATACTATATGTTATTTCTAAATTTTTTTAAAATGAAATTAACACCCCCAATGGCCTAAAAACCCAAACAACGTGTGATCAATAGAAATGGAATAAATGGTACATAAAAGTCATAACATGATGTCAGACATAGTGCATCATCCTTGTCAACAACATGGTCAATAATTACTTTTTCTCATCATTTTATGATATTTATAGATAATAAAATGGTTTGGTAAAATTCAATTTTTGATTAATTAAATTCTACAAGATTTATATAAAAATATCTAAAAATATATTATGTATAAAATTTTAATTAAATTAAATAACAAAGTAAATAAAATGATGTAGAAATAAACTAAATAATTAGTAGGAAGCCACCTACTCGTGATGCTTGTTTGTTGATGAAATTTTCAATCTATCATATATTTTAAAATTTGATAACCAATTTTTCTTCCATTATATTGTTTCAAAAATTAAAAAGTATTGATTAAAAGAACAAACATTTTTTTATATATGTTATTATAGTTAAATATTATTTTATATACCCTAATACTTATCCAATTGTAAAATTAAATAGGCTTCTTCTACTCATGGACCATCCTCATACCATGATTTTGAAGATATTTAATGTAATGCCCTAACCCCTATAAAATGGGACCATTGCATTAATAATTACATTGTCATGGTTAAAAGGAATAAATATCATGAAACAATGATCATTTTAGTATGATTTAAGAAAATAGATACATAGATGTAACTCAAATTATATTGTAAAATGTTACCAATAAAATACATAATGAAAACTAAAAGCTGCATCTAGAGGAACTCAATAAATGATCTCCTCTTAATCACCTATTAAAGGTGAACAATGAAAGGGGTTATCTCAATGGATCAGTAAGTCTTATGAAAAGTGGAAGCATGAAATCAAAAATAAGTGAATCATAAAACATTTGACAAAGTCAATATGGTATGTGAATAAATGAAAAACTCGAACCATTAATAAACTAAGAATGAAACTGCATACATCAATTTTTTCATAGGGAAACACACATGGATAGTAATAACAAATAATTAAAAAAGATATTGAATATTAAATGGATGTAATGTATCTATAACACGATACCATAATACCATTAAAACAATTTAGTGCTGTGGGTAGAAACCTGTATGATTTTGGGAAACAAACTCGAAGGGTTTGTCTCCAACTAATTTGTCTCGTGAGACATGTCGATACATTGAGGGGCTATAGAGGATCCCCCCCTCCCCTGAAAGTCCAAATAATTATTTATAAATATATTTAATACATGTTCAATATGACTTCTCAATATCCATATAGAATAGATAATACATCTTCACCAATATTTCCATAGTTAAAACATATTTCCAAATTAATAAATTATGTGAAATGGTATACAACTTATAGAAATAGTAATATAAATGCTAAAATAAATTGGATATTTATACAATTATAATTTCAAATTAAATATGATATCAGATGGTAAGTATATAAGCTACATAAGTAATATTAGGTCCACAATACCATGTTGGTCACAATGAAATGGAAATTCTGACAAAGTCACATACCACATTGTAATCAATGGAATCATATGACAAAAATTAAATAATAAATAAATGAATCAGATAATACCATGAATATAAAAAATCATGATATTAAATATAAAATCTAAGTACACATAAAACACATACAAGAAATAAGTGGAGAATAATGGAAATCTCACGGAATTAAAAGTGAGATGAGAAACCCCTTTCCTTATGCTCGAGTGTGTTCTTCACTTGTTTTAAAGACCTGAAAAATAAAATTTAGAATCAAGAAATAATAATTCAAGAACCTCCTATACAGGTAATTTATTTATTATAACCTTATTATGTTCATTAATGGACCTTTTTATAGTATTAAAAGGATAAATTTTATTGTTTTGGAAGCATTTTATTCCTTCGTTTTCATGACTCATTTACTTGTATTCATGAATGACATTTCAATTGAAATTGTGTGAAACATACAAAATTTTTGATATATATTATTAGTGAAATAATATAGAAATAAATTATCTTATAATTATTATTGGTTATATACTTAAGAATGAATCATTAGTTAAATTTTATTGATAAACTCTTAGATTTATCTGGATAGTTTTGTGCACAATGAACTTGGTTTGTATTATTATAACATATTATGAGTGTGTAGGAATTCAGGAAAATTAATGAGATGAAATAAATATATTATGATCTGTTTCAACCATAAAAATTGTTTCAGGACCAGAATTTAATATGGAAATGAAAATTGAGAACCAATCATCCTTGAATGTGATAAATTAACACATCTCAGATGGAGTTTTCATTTTTTTAGTATAAGATTTGGGGGAACGAGAGGTGATGATGAAATATTACATTAGAATACTATAATTATTGTTCATTTATGGTACTTTAATTATTAAATAATTTTGATGAGGAGAGATGATAAAATAATTAGAAAAGAAATAACCACAAAATAGAAGAAAAATTATAGAAATTTGTCCCAAAAATTCAGTAGCCTAACGACGTCACATAAAATTTCATAAAATAGTTTTATGAGAGATAAGGGGTATATAATCACTCATAAATAATATTAGAAGTATTTATAATATGGAATTACATATCCCAACATAATATAATTGAAAATAAAATATAATACATAAATGAATGCTTTTAGAAAGGATAAGGGTGGTCGATATTCTTACCATGTATAGTAAGTCCAAAAACATAAAGGTTGGGACCACAAAGATTTGAGGACACCATTGGATGACTCCTAGGGAGGTAATACTACCAGATCATATAGGAAAATGAGTTTTTAATGAAAAAATAAGGGGGTGAGTGGGAATTTATAGTTATTAATATGTAGGTTTTTATTAATTAAATGGGACACTCATTTGTGGTTTTTACAAAACCATGGGTTTTCCCATGGTATTTTTTCATGGTTTCATCCACATGGGAAACCTCATGCAATATGTTACTATAAAAAAGTCTACCAGCCTTTTATATTAATTATTATAAAATTGTCCTGTCATTGAACAAACAAAAACTCAAAACATTATTTTTACAATTCACAAAAAATTCATGTTTTTAGAAAAATCCCAAAAATTCAGCCTAACCATTTTATTATGTGTAGAATTCAAAACTGACTTATATTTTTTGAATATTAATTTCTATGTATTTTTAATTTAATTTTTAAAAAAAAATCTTATGTAATTCAAAAAACTAACAATTTTAAAGTATAACTTGTTTTGTATCACATCTAAAAATTAATTAAGATTATATTATCTTATTACCATAAGAAAATAAAATATTATCATTATTTACTATTCATAAGGTTCATATTTCTATTCATAGTGGTATGCTACTATTCATCAAAAAATAATTTTGGTTATATCATACTCCAAATAACTTACTAGTCATAACTCTATATGCCTATTTTTTGAAATTCAGAACATAGAAAAGGAAAATTTATGTTTAATGGAACAGTTATGACTATCTCTCAAATAACCAAGGGTTATTTGAATGGAACCCAATGATTTATGAAGTATATGATATGAATAAATTTTATTTAAGATTAGAATACCATAAAATTTTTGGGGTGTTATATTATTCCTTCCTTTGGAAATTTCACCCTTGAAATTTTTTGTTTATAGACCACCAAAAAGATATGGGTGGTTCTTCTTCATAACATCCTCATTTTCCCATGTTGCTTCTTCTATATTCAAGTTTTTTCAAATAAACTTTAGTAGACTATTTGTTTAATTTCTAAATACATTCTCACTTGTGTGAATAATCTTGATAGGCTCTTTACAATAATACAAATCGGGTTCCAGTTATATTTCTTCATAAGTGAGTACATTCATTGGGTCTAGCATGTATTTCTTCTACAATGACACATGGAACACATCATGGACTTTGGAGAGAGTTGGAAGAATTGATAAATAGTAAGTTATATCTATGATTCATTCTAGAATTTCAAATTGTCCGATGTTCCTGGGGATTAGTTTCCCTTTCTTACTGATCCTTAAGACCCCCTTCCATTGAGATACATTCAAAAAGACATGATCTCCCACTTGGAATTACAAATCCTTTCTTCGGTTGTTAGCATAACTCTTCTACCTACATTGGGATTCTTTTATATGATCTTGGATTGTCTTCACCTTTACCGTGGTCTATTCAATATGTTTTGGGCCATTTAGTTTCGTCTCACCAACTTCGTACAAATATGTTGTAGTTTGACATTTTTTTCTATATAGTGCTTCTAATGGATACATTTGAATACTAGAATGGAAACTATTGTTGTAGGATAATTCCAAAAAAGGAATATATTGATTCTACATACCTTGAATGTAAACAGAGTATGATATCATCATGTCTTCCAGAGTTTCAATGGTCCTTTCAGACTATACATCAGTTTGGGGGTGATAAGCAATACCCATAAAAATCTCATAATTCAAATCCTTTTGGATTATTTTCTAGATTTTTGATTTAAAAGGGGGATCTCAACTGGAAAAAATAGATATTAGTCCACCATTATGTCTTAAAACGTCACTAATATAAATTATTACTAGGCTATCAAGTGGAAAATATTCTCTTATAGAAAGGAAATGTTCTGATTTTTTGAGGAAATCGAAAATTACCCATCATTCATCGTTCCTTCTCGTTTTCCTCGATAGTGTGGTGAAAAAATACATAGCAATGTTATCCCTCTTCCACATAAGAATAGGTAGAGGTTGCATCACTCTTCTAGGATGTTTTCTCTATGCCATTACTTGTTGAAAAACTAGATACCTCGACAAGTAGTCAGCAATTTCTTTATTCATATAATCCCACCAAAATATTCTTTCAGATATCTATACATCATTGTGCTACCCGAGTTTAGGGAGAAATTTGAGATATGAGCATCATCTAATAGTTACCTTTTTTTCTCAAGTACTGATGGGAAGCATAACCTCTTCCCAAACATCAGAACTCCTTCCTCACACATGAAGTCTTCCAATATCCCATCTTTAATAGAAATAATTTTCTTGTATAGATTTTCATCATTAGATTGAGATATTTCTATATTCTATAGTAAATATGGTTTTTAAATATTTTAAAAGAGGAAATATGTTTCAACTTCCATAACTATTCCCATATCTATCTTTAGTAGTTTTAAGAATATATCATAACTCTAAATCCTCATATGAGTCAAAAGTACATGATTGTTCCTGCTTAATTCATCTTCCACCTTATTTTCCTATCATAGGTGGCAGTGTATTTAACAATCATAATCTTTGAGTAATTTGAGTCATCTCTTTTGCCTCGTGTTGAGTTCATTACGTGAGAAATTGATTTTTTTGAAACTCTTGTGAAAAATTTATATCTTATATTTTTTATCGTAATGATATTGTGTCAATATTTTCAGAGCATTGATTAGAGATTCTATTTAAAGATCATGTATTGGATAATTTTGATCAAGAGTATTCAACTTCCTTAATGCAAAAGAAATAACATTACAATTTTTCATAAGGACGCAACCCATCCAATTCTTTGATGCATTACTATATATTACAAATCCATCACTTCCAGATGGAAGAGTCAAAATTTGTGCATTGACCAATGTTCTTATCAATTCATTGAAAAATTTGGTATATTCTTTTTTCCACACAAACAGAACTCCTTTATGTTTGTTCTTGGTTAATGGGTTAGCCAGTCAGGAAAAATTCTAAACGAAACGCCGATAGTGATCTGAAAAGCCAATAAAACCGCGTACCTTGGTTATGTTTTCTTGGCATGGTCCAATCATGGATTTCCTTTTTTTTGGATCATCTAGTATTCCATCCTTTGTGAAAATATCTCCATAAAAATAGAATGAAGCCAGAATTATCACATACTAAACTTCCCATATAATTCATTTCTTCTATGATTTTTCAGAATAATCTTCATGTGACCCTCATGATCTTCATATCTTTTTGTGTATGCCAGGATATCATTGATGAATACCACAACAAAGTTATCAAGATATTCCTTGAAAAATCTATTCATTAAATCCATGATAACAGAGGGTGCATTAGTCATTCAAAAAGGAATCACTATAATTTTGAAATGCCCATACCTAGTTCCAAATGATATCTTATAAATATTTTCCTTCCTCACATTTAGCTGATGATATCTAGATCGAAGGTCATTCTTTGAAAAGTGTTGAACCCCCTAAATTTTATCAAATAAATCATTAATCTGAGGAAAATGAAACATATTATTTATTGTAATAGGAATTATTTCCCTATAATCAATGCATATCCTCTTGAATCAAACTATCTTCTTGACAAATAGGGCAGAGGATCCCCCTGGAGAAACACTTGGTTTAATAAATCCTTTATCACTGAACTCCTCTAGTTTTTTTATAGCTCCATAAACTCCATGTTTTCCATTATATAGGGGGTCTTTTATATAGGAATTGCACCAAGAATTAAGTCAATGGAATACTCAATTTCTCTATTTGGAGGATTTCCATGTAAATCCTCTGAATATACATCAATGTATTATTGCACTATATGCACATATTCTATTTTTTAATTTCTTTCCTCACCCATAGACATTGGGTTCTCTTCCTATCTAGGATTTTAATTCAATAGATCTACTAGAGGAGGGTCTAGATAATAATCATATGGGGAGGTCTATCCTCGAAATATTAGACATTATACCCGGTTTTCAAAAATTGTTACATCTTTTTTCTTACAATAAATCATTACATCATAGATTGACAACCAATTCATACTGAAAATTATATCAAATTCAGACATTGGTATAATTATAAGGTTATAAATTGAAGAACGTTTATGTGTCGCGAGGGGGAACTAGTTGACATTACTTTGTTGTAATGATGCATCCCCTAAGATTTTTGACTGATAACACCTTTATTAAATCAAATTGGTCATTTCCAGTTTTCATTGAAAACCAAGAATATATAAATTAATACGATGATCCAGAATCCAATAAAGTGTTGGCTATGTTTGAGGAAACAATTAATTTACCTACCACAACATCATTAGGAACTTCAAATTCTATGGTTATAATGTAATAAGATCTCACTTGTTCTCTTGGCCTTTTATAAGGGATGTTTCCTTATTGCATAGGATGCTCATTTGCTTAATGTCCCAAATCCCTAAAATTGTACCATTTAACATCATCAACTTGTTTCTTCCCTTTGATTTCATTAGTTATATGACCCTTTTCTCCGCACTTATTGCACACTCCCACGCCTTTCAAGCATTTCTCTAGATGATTCTTTCCACAGTTCTCACATAATGAGAATTTCTTCATTTACTTTTTCTTATTTTGTGCTTAACCTTTCCCATGGTTACTAGAGTATCACTTTTTATCTTTGTTTTCCTTGAAGAAATTTGATCTAGAACATTCTTTCTCTGTTTTAGTGGCTCTTGATAAAATTTCATTATATGATGAAAATTTTTGAGAAGCCAGTTTTCTTTGAAGACATGGATTAATACTTGCAAAGAAATGATAAATATTATCTTCTGAGTCATTTATGTAATCTACAGTATACCTGGATAGCCTTGTGAAGGCAGCCTCATACTCTGCAACACTGTCTTCTTCCATTTTCTTTATACTAAGTAATTTATTTATAATTTTGGTTCTTTGCTCATCAGTGAAGTATTTTTTGAAGAATATTTCCTTAAAATTCCTCCATGGTATTCTAAATCAAGGATCATCACTGATCATTGTCTCCCTTGAGACAATATATTTCTAATACTACCATTTCATTTTCATTGCATCTTAATTTCATGAATATCTTTTAAAGATACTTGATCCATAACTCAACAACCACTATATTAGTAGTCCCACTGAAATATGGGGGCTTTCACAGCATGAAATGATCCAACAGAAGCATGGAATGGTTATTTATTTCAAACTGTGTAATTTTTTCCAATATGGTGATTATCTAATCTGCTCCAACTTTGACTGTGTTGACTTGATCAATGGAGAGATCCATACATTTCCCATGAGTAATGATTCCCCTTCTTCCATTAAATTCCATTTCAAAGTAATGTAATATACTAGTTTAGGTTATTAATATCAAATAGAAAATAATATAACATAGACTGAAATTCTAGGTATAACTAATCTCATAAAAATGGATTCTCTGAGGAAAATTTACATTAAAATAATTCATAATGGCTTGGAAACAAAATTTAAATTATCCTAAGCATATCTATCGATATTTTAAATTCCAAAAGTGGAACAAGTACTATTTCTGAGTAATAGGATACCCAAGGTCAACCTGAAACTCCTTGTTGGAACTTTCACTCCTAGGTACATTTGTGCTAGAGCCACCTCTACCTGTTTGTATCGAGATATGGATATATATTCATGAAATATTTACATAATATATTACTTACAAAAAGAAAAGGACATTTTTGTCAGTTTATCCTCAAATACTACCTTATGTATTTGTCCCCTACAATACATTTACTACTCTAGTTTCCATGTTTTCTACTAAACTTCCTCTGATTCAAACTGTGATGCACCGATCCCTCTAAACTGAAGCTGATTCATTTATAATTACATTGGCATGGTAATAAGGAATGAAAATACTAATAGAATTTTTATTATAGTAGTCTTGAATAAACAAGATACATTGATGTAACTCTAATTACATTGGAAAAGGTAACAAAATACAATACGTATCAAAAACTAAAAACAGCATCCATAGGAACTCAATAAAGGATCTCCTATTCATCACCTGTTGAAGGTAAACAATGAAATGGGTGAGCTAAAATTAACATTAAGGGTTAAAAATAGTGGAAGCATGAATTCAATAATATGTGAATCATAAAAAAAATTACATAATCATTATGGCATGTAATTAAATGAAAATCTTACACCATTAATAAACTGAAAAAGAAACTACATCCATAGATTTTTCCATAGTTAAATCCTCATGGATAGTAATAACTGATAATGAATAAAGGGAGTGATTATTAATTTGATGTCATGTATCTGGAACATGATACCATAATACCATTAAAATTGTTTAGTTCTGTGGGTAGAAACCTATCTATTTTTTGGAAACAAACTCAAAGGTTTTGTCGCCAACAAATTTGTCTCATGAGACCTGCCGATGCATCAAAGGGATATAGGAGGCCCCACACAATTCTTAAAGTCCAAATAATTATTTATAAATTTATTTTATACAAGTTATATATGTCTTCTCAATTTCCATTTAGAGTAGAGAATATATATTCCTCAATATTTCCATAGTTTAAACATCTTTTCAAATTAACACAGTATTTGAAATTGTATACGTCTTAAGGAAATAGTAATATCCATGCTACAATAAAATGGTTTATAGAATTATAATTTCAAATAAAATATGATGTCAAATGGGAAGTAGATACACCACTTAAGAAATATTAGGTTCACTATACCATATTGGTCACACATAAATGGAAATTCAGACAAAGTCAGTTACCATATTGTAATCAAATTAATCGTATAACCAAAAGTCTTTAATAAATAAATGAATCACATAATATAATGAATATTAAAATAATACTTATATTATATATAAAATGAAAGTGCACATATACCACAAACAACAAATAAGTGGTGAACGATGGAAATCACCTGGAATTAAAAGTGAGATGAGAAGCCACTTACCTTATGCTCGATTGTGTTCTTTGTTTCCTTTAGTGGCATGAATATTAAAATTTATCATAATAAATTGATAATTTCAGAACCTACTATACATTTTATTGATTTATTATAACCTTATGATGCATATTCTTGTCCCTTTTTATGGGATTAAGAGGTTCAATTTTATTTTTTTGGAAGCATTGTTTCCCTTGGTTTCATGATTTTTTTACTTGTATTCATGAATGAAATTTCATTTTAAATGTGGATAAACATACAGAAATTTTAATATATAATATTAGTTAAATTAAAAAGATATAAATGATTTTATAATAACTCTAGGATATATACTTGATAATGAATCATTATTTAAAAGTTATTTATTAACGCTTGGATTTAACTTGGCGGTTTTGTACACAATGAACTTGTTTTTCATTATTATTCCATATTATGAGTGTGTCAGGATTCAAGAAAAATAATGATATGAAATAAATATATTCTGATCTAGTTCAACCATAAAAATTGTTTCCTGGCAATAAATGAAGATGTTAACGAAAATTTAGAAATTGTCGTCCTTAAATGTGATAAATTATCAATCTTAGGCGGAGTTTTCATTTTTTTAGTATAAGAAGTGGGGGAAACATATATAATGATGAAATATTCCATTAGAATAATATAATTCCATTTATATTAAGGTACTATAATATTCATAGCATTTCGAATAGGGGATATCTGGAAATAATTATAGAAGAAATAAACTCAAAATAGATGAAAAAATGAGAAATCTCTCATGAATATTCGGCATCCTAACAACTTCACTTAAAATTTCATAAAATAGTTTAATGAGAGGAAGATGATATCTCATCACTAATAAAAAAATATGTGTAGTATTTGTAATTTTCAATTACAGATTCCAACATAATACAAATGAAAACAAAACAAAAAACATACATAAATTCTTCAAGAAAAGGGAAAGGTGGTTGATTCTCTTACCTTGTAGAGTAACTCCAAAATCATGATTGTTGGGACCTTGGGGGATTGAGAACACATTGTGAGGACTCCTAGGGAGGTAATAATAAAATATAATTGTGGATAATTATTATGGAATGAAATAAAATTAACGGGGTGAGTGAGTATTTATAGTAATTAAGATGGAGTTTTTTTATAATTGAAACGGGCACCTCATTTGGCGTTTTTCCAATCCCATGGTCTTTCTCATGGTATTTCACCATGGTTTCAGTAAATTGGGACACATAATGTCATATAATACTGTAAAAAAGTATAACATCCTTTTATATTAAATATTATATCATTATGATTTCATTAAACTTATTAAAACACATAAATGTATTTTTACTATTCATGAAAAAATCATGTATTTTAGAAAAATTCAAAAAATTCAACGAAAACATTTTTTTATGTGTATATTTCAAAAATGAACATTATTTTTTGAGAATAAATTTTATGTATTTTCAATTTAATTTTTTTAAAAAATCATACTTAATTTGAATAAATAATAATTTTAAAGGTATTATTAGTTTTATATCACATTGAAAATTTCATTATGATTTTATTATATTATTACCTTAAGAATATAAAATATTATCATTATTTATTATTCATAAGGGTCATATTACGATTCCTATTACTATTTATAATGTTATGTTACTATTAATCAAAAAATTAAGTTGGATCAAACAGACTCCAAATAACTTACAGGTCACAACTCAAGATGAGCGTTTTTTGAAATTCAAAACTTAGAAGTGAAAAATTTATTTTTAATGGATAGATTAAGACTATATCCTAAATAACAAAGTGTCATTTCAAGGTAACAAAGGTCTTTATGAAATATAGGCTATAAATAGAATATATTTAAGAGAAGCATGCCGTAAAATTTTTGGGGTGTTATATTTAAACACCTCTATATAATAAAAAATATTTATCAAATCATAATATAATATATATAAATTCTAGTTTATATGTAGTGTTTTGAATTTAATGTATTATAAATTGATAAATATCATCATTTATCGTTGATTTTTTGGGATTTCATTTAGTGAATCTGAAAAATATATCATTAGATCATCCAAAGAGATTAAAATGAGAAAAAATAATCCCTTAAAACATAAAGGAATAATTAATGAAGGAAATTAAAATATATATTATATGATTAAATTTTAGATATTTACACCTATATCATCTATACTAAGAATATTAGGTTGTGTATAAATTTTTTTCAACATTACTTCTAATTGGTATAGTATTATTAAATATCCACCTTCTACCAAAGATGTTTTCTGTATAAAAGTGATGTGAGGAATAACAAGTCAAGTTTTTTTTCACATGGATTTCCATTAAAATAGTGTTTTTCTATTCTTGAAACAAATATGAATACAATTTAACTGTGATTTAAAAAAGAAAATAACATATTGGAAAAAATATATTTTAAAAACAGACCTCATGTATACTTTTACAATTGAGACTCCGATGAATCCATGCTTAAGGATTTCATTTATATTTTCAATTCCAATGATGTATTTAATGGGATAACTATACATCAATTCATAAAAATAAATAATGTTCATATCACAATCATTGATCATTATATTCTTACAAACTTTTAATATTAGTAAATATAGAAGTTGAAAAGGATGGTTAAACGTACTCTATGCATGTCTTTTTTATCATTGGGCTAATCCTTTATATTTTTTATTCAGCCTTATATTTCTATTTTTTCTCCACTGGTAATAATATTAATTGGTTTTAGAATTTTTCCATTCATTTTTAATGATTTTTCTTAAAAAATAAATTATAAAATAATACCTCCTTATCGAAATGTATTTTTATAAGATCACATAGACAAGATTTGAAAATTCCAATTGTATTTTCGTCCATGTGACCATACATATAATCAATGGGAACAAGTATCTCAGTTATTTACTTCTGAGCTATGTAAATATACACTCTAACATTATGGGTAGGAATTTTTTTAATTTTTTAGAATATATTATTGGATATTGTAAATTATAGGCATCAATATAAGGTAATAGTTGGGTTCTGATAGATATAAATGATAATAAATTTCACCAAATAGAATATTAGTTCAAGAAAATTTTCAGTATCACTTTGACTCAAATTTCATAAAAAGGGTAATGAAACAACTTTATTACATTTGGTAAAGATTTCCATTGAGGGTAATGACTCCCACAAAATATGGGGTTAGAATACTTTTTAATAGTTGTTTTTATGTTATTTATTCTCTTTAATTATTTCCCATAGCATTCTATAAAAACATGTACATCCAATTAAGTATCTTCTATAGGTTAGTTATTTATGTTTTCTTAACCTCTATTTTCTTATATTTATCCCCGTGTGCAGTTATTTTCTCAAAATATGTTTGGGGAGACATTCTGAATCTCGTACCTCTGCCATGAGTATATTTTCAAAGCCACATCAAGTACACTAAAATTAGTCCTTCATCGTGTTCAACTGATAACGATTCATGAATCTAACTAAATAAAAAAATATAAAAAGAAGTAGTTATTTTTTTTCATATTTATTTAAATTATAAAATCTATATTATGTCATACATACATGTTCATCCCATAATTTTTGTGTGTTTTCATCTACTAGTATTCAATATTTATTTACACAACCCTCATTTCATAGAATATGATTTGGGAGGGAAGTGGCTCTAGATTTTGATTTATTAATATTCATATAAATTAAGGAACTTAATCATGTTATTATTTCAAGCAACCAATACTATTAAATTAGATTTAAAATAAATCCCATTTATTTAAAAGTTAATTTTACAGCATCCTTTTTTAAGATAGTGGTACATTAGTGTTGATTCAAAAAACATATTTCCATCACTCAGTTGATGTTTCATAAATTATTAATTCAGAATCCAAGTAAAAAATTAACATATTTTCATGTAAATTATTACGAATGACAATGTACATGAAAATTTTCCTCCTCATGATTTCTAATTAAAAAAATCTACATTTCTTGGTTTTTATTGTGTGAATACATCTATAGTGGGTGAAGATTTACATTCCCTTAATCATCCATAATATGATGTATCATAATAATTGTATAGAATACTATATGTCCATTTCCAGGGATAACTCATAAAACTTTTATTCGAATATCATCAAGTATAAATAAATTATAAAGGGATTAATGAAGATTACATCAACGTTGTTTTTTTAGTAAAATATAGAAATTTTATCATATTATTTCACATATATATTCCTCAATTAGTACCTTAATCATAGGCACGAAATTGTGCCACATGTCTATATAAATCATCACATACATTCGACGGAGATCTTAATGTGAAAACCTAAAATGGACTTTATGGGGTTAATATGCTCGTATTGTCCATTTCAACAGAAATTGAATTTATTCCTCATTTTCTATCTTTATAATTTTTCGTAACATTTTCATGCTATGACTCTCATGTTTCTTTTGGTCATGGGTTATTCATAGCCTCACATTTCCTCAGTCTCAAATCTAATATATGTTATTTCTCTTGATTGGTAGAATTATAATGTGAATATAAAAGTTGTTCCTCTACCTTGGTTACATCATCATGTTCATAAACCTATTTTTCATCATTATTAGGACCGCCCTTGTGTGAAAAACTCATTACCTATAGAGATGTTTGAAAAATTCATTTCGATTGAATCATTGAACAAAAAATACCATGTTATTACTAAGTGAATATTACAAAAACATTATAACATGATTATTGGAAAAAAAATTATTTACGGGATGAAGGGATTTTTCATCTCAATTTAGTATTCCAAACCCCTCATTGTGTTGTCCTCTAACATAGAAGACCACATCTTTATTGCGGAAATCACTAAATGACTGTGACATACCAGTGAAATGGTTATCCTCCTTTGAATTGACATATGATCTTGCAAAGGTTTTGGTTGATAATAGAAAAATTGAATACATTATATTTTTAGGTTTGGAGTCATAAAATACTTATACTGTTTTAGATTCTATTGAGAATTATTTTTCCTTTTACCCTTATTTACCGAAATCCACCCTCACAAATAAAAATTCATCAATTTTAAATTAACTTATATTCTCAATACACATTCATTGAAAAAGAATCAGTTATAATTTAATATAATCAAACTCTCATATATGTTTGATGATGAAACTATATGAAATAATCTTATAAATTATATTTCTATCAATTATAGAAATTATATGAATCATGTTAACCATAAGTGTAACTATGATATTATTCATGGTACTTTGTTCGTCATGTTATTTTATATATAATATATATCTTTTAATTTCATAACTATTATAAGATAATAAATTCCAACTTTGTCTTGTGGGTATCCCTATAATTAATTCCAAAATTGTGTTCATATTTTAGGTTGAATCCATAAATTTTATCTTGAAATTATCATATAAATAAATTATTGTGTATATTTGATATCCATTTTTGAACACATAATAGATTTAAATTTATAGTTATTAAATTTTGGGTTTCATCATATAGAGAATAAACTATACTATTATTTAAAATTTAATAATGATCCTAATCCTCCCATCTAATGGAAATTCTTGAAACATCTATTGCATAAATTCTTTCAACCACATGTTTATCATTGTGATACTATTTTCGTAGACCAATTATTTACACATTAGACATATATTCAATACTGAATTAAATGGTTATATCAATGTGTGATACAAACATCCTTCCAAAAGTTATTTTTTACATAATCTTTTAAAAACATCACATTAAAATCCATGAGGTACTTCCATTTATAATGTATATGACCATGTAGCCAGATCTCTCTAAAAAAGTGAACTATCAAGTCAACCGTTATATCAAAGAATTAATGTTTGGAGAATATATCCAATTTACATAATATGATATAAATTTCCATTTCCATGGTTAGAAATTCCACTAGGTCTATAACTTTACTTCATAGAGATTAGATAAAGAAAAAAATCTTGGTTAATGTGTAGTAATTTTTTTTATTAAAATCTAATCCTAAAGATACAGACATTATATTTAACATATGACAATGAAATTCATGTAATTTCAAGAACTTTAACATTAAATAAACCATTAACATGATATTTTTGATATTTTATGAATACACCTCTAGAACCTTTATATTATTTTGGATGTTTCAAAATTGATACCTCACATTACTAGAATGAATATAAGTAACTAGAGGAAGAAAATTACATTTTTTTCCTTAATTGGAGGAAAATATTAACCTATTTTCACATAAATGACCTATTTTAAAGTTAAATTCCATTTAATTTCCATTCATTCCTCTCTTTGGGGGTTTCCCAAGCTTTTATGGAGAAACGGGTGAGTTTTCATTAATTGGGCCAAACCATGAGCCCAATTCCAGATTTAAAAATAAATTTTGATTCCTTTATAATCCTTCATTTTTCAACATTGTTCATCCATTACAATTTATAATTATCTTAACCTGACCTATTATCACCACCATAGTAATTTGGACCACTTAGGAATCCATAATCATGGTAGATATGGGTTTTTATTAAAGGGATTGGGCCTGCACGAAAGGCCATTTTCTGCATTAAAAATAAATTTTAATTATTTAATATATCCTTCAATATTTACAGTTTCTTGGTGATTCCAACCCTCACCCGAGACCACTTATCTAAGGGGATCTCCAAATCTCTCCTCCCACTATTTAGAGCTGATGAGAATCGCGAAATTGTTTGAAACTGCTCTGGATTTCAGAAATCACCCAGATTTAGAGAGGTAAATTGATTCTTTCATAACTTCTTATATTTTTATTCTATTACCCATATTAAAGTTCCTAAATTATCTCTTAATACATGTTCTATCCTACATTGAATGTTTGGATGTTTTCAAATTCAGATACCCATGGATTTTGAGTCGTTTTATTCAAGATTATTTTGAGTAACTGTTTCTCTCTTTAATTTTTTCCTTCTCTTTTGGGTTTCCTCCATCTTTCATTATGTTCTAAAATGTCCAGAAGTTATGGTTCGAACCTCTGGTTTTATTTGGTTTATTTTTGGTTAAATATTGTGGTGTGGGGCTGTATTTATCTTACTTGTGATGTGGCGGTGGTGCGGTTCATGTTTTGCATCATGTTTTGAGGGATTCAACACTTTCGGTAGGTGATTCCATGTGTAAACAATTATTAATGAATTAGCATGCTGTATATAATAATTTTTTATATTTATCACATATTTTTTGTGGTGAGAAAATTTTTAATGATTCATTTTATTAAGTGTTTAATTATATTGTTGCATTTTAACTTGAAATTTGATGTTTTCATGTGTTATTTGTGGGGTATTACTTAGGTGAATTTTATAACATATGGAATTGGTTTACTAAATCTTTTTTGGCCTAATATTTCTGTTTTTTTAACATATTATTTCCTTGTTGGCCTAAAAAGATGATTTTTGAATGTGATTAATGTGTAAAACATTGTCATACTTCATGTGAGTATTTTATGAAAATGTGTGTTTTCATTTGGATCTTTTGTAGTATTATTCAAGGTGATTTTATAAAACATGAATGTGGTTTTATAAATGTATCTAGAGCTTATAATTCTGTTTTGGATAGGAATTGGTATGGTTTTTTTTGTCTTATATGGGGGTTCTGAAATGGATTTTCTGAGCAAGACATATTTACACCACTTGGGTTCTTTTTATGCAAATTTGAAATGTTTTTGTTGGTTAAAAAAAGTGTTAAAAAGGTGCATATGTACTATTTGGTAGGTGTATTCACCTATTATTGGGTTTTTAAAGGTGAAGTGATTTTTTAAGCTCTCAAAAAATTTTAGAATTGTTTGTAAATTTATGAAATGTTTTATTAAATTTTGATGTTGGAACGAAACTTGTTTGTGGGAAGTTTCATGAAAGTTTGATGATAAAATGGTTGTGAAGGTAAAAAGGGTATTATGTAACAAGTGCGTGGTCTTTTATGATAGTATTAATATATTGTAATAGTTTTATGAAACTGTTTAATGGATTTGTGTAATTGTTAAAGAAATGTGAAAAATTTTGTGGGCTATTTTGGTGTGAGTCGGATTTCAAAATCATTGTGAATGGATATTAGACTTTTGTGACTTGTGATGTATAAATATGGGTTGTTTGGTGAATTTATGATATGGAAATGATATTTTCATGTGAAAATTATATTCATTGACTTGTTGAACTTGTATGATCACAAATGGAAAACCCATGTATCTAGGTGGGTGGACGTGTACTAGTTTGCTAGTGAATATGTGGGGTTTGGACTTTGTTTCACATAGCACGATTGACGCTTAAAACTCTAACAAAATTATTATGATGATTATTTTGGATCACTAGGTTATGGGTATTTTACCTACTATTGGCTCGTGCAAGAGAACAAATATTTGTGATGGTTACTCTCACCAAGATATGAGGTACTTGGGACCCACAGCTAGCTAGTGCTTAGGGGTTATTTCCCATTGCTTGTGCTCACTAGATATTTTGTGCTTATATTCGAAATACAGTATGATTGGATGGAAAATTCAATAGATATGGTATTTATTTTAAAAGTTTTTATTATTAAAATTAGCCCACCAAAAATCTAGTTTTATTTAATGTTGCATCTTTTAGAAATTGTAACTAGAATTTCATGTTTTTGAAAACCTGCATGCTTTTCGTCCTTAAATGTTTATCACCTGGAATATATTAGTGGCGGTATGCTATTGTGCTTTGTATAACACCCAAATTACACCCTTTGGTGTACTTAGACATGGTTATTTTTGTTGTCGTAGGTTGGGGACTGTTTTTAGTTCCAGTGGTTCGGGTTTCTTGCAGGCCCTTGGTCGTCAATTCTTCTGAAGATGGCTTGAGGGAAGTTCCCCTTGCCATGAGGGTTATTGGGTTGTTCTTTTTTGGTTTTGTACATTTTTTATAGTCTTGTTGAGTTGTTTTAAAAAAAGTAATACAATTCGGATTTTTTGTAAAATATTTTTGGAATTAAAAAATCCATATTCATTTTATAGGATTATTTTGTTGGTTTATGTTTATAAAATCGGCTAAATCATTCCCAATTTTCATTTTGTGATACCCATGCACTTGTGGCAGCCCATGGGGATCATGAATTCCCTTTGGGCCTTATTGAGGTCTGGGTCGAGTGCTGGTTTTGATGGCGACCAGATTTGGTTCGAGACAAAAATGGTATCAGAGGAGGTTCTGGATAACACTATAGGTCATGTTATTTGGGGAAGAGTCAGGATAGCCTGGATTTAGGATAGTTGGGACTTGGAATTCCAATTATGGGTAGGGTTCCTAATCACCACACCTCATTATGGGGTTCATGTTTCCAGGATAAGTCTGTATTTATCTAAGACCTTTGGTTTTCTTGGTTTGAAGATGATTAGGGGAAATGAAAATGGAGTTGGGTTAATGGTCTTGCTGAGCTCGCATAACCTAGCAAGCCATGTGTAGCTGGGGATATTACCTAGGACACTCTCTATGATGCAGAAGTGATTATAATATGGCTGCCATCAATATGTCCATGACACCCACTGAAACTAGTTTCCTCTCGCATTGTAATGTGTTTAGTCTTGAAATCTTGGCACTTTGGTTTTAAAGTAACTTTGTTTTAAAAAGCATAAAGTTTATGTGCAATTATTTTCAAGTAAAGATGGAATGGTATTGTTTATGAAATAGTAGAACTGAAATTTTTGGATTTTTTTAAATAGAAAATGGTGTTCTTAGACCTCTTTTGAAAGTAGGAACTATTTCGAAGTTGTTTTTGAAAAGAGTTTCCAATTCAGTTTTCTAAATAATCAAAGGGTTTTTTAATGGGATGGGATGTTTCTAAATTGATGTGAATTTTTTTTATGTGATTTATTTTATAAATGGTTCTGTCTTTCTGAAATTTTTTTGTAATATGTGAGTTGGGATTTTTGTCTAGTGGTTAGCAGTTTTGAGAAAAAAATCTTTTTTGGTTGAATGTTTTGGTTTTGAAAAGTTAAACAAATTTTTTTGTTTTATCCTTTGGTATTTTCGTGAGCAACAACATGAATGGGGTTATATGGGATGATGGGTGGTTGATGTACTGACTGGATGAGTGTTGGAATGGATATGAGGAGGGTTCCGGGTGTGTCACAGAAACATGCATGTGTAAGGCCCATGGGGTACCATTGGTGTATACGCTAACCGGTGAACCATTTGTTTTCAATAAATGTTTTTAAGGAAAACATGATGTAATGATGAATTGTTAGGGATGGATTATATTTTTTATTGGAAAAATGTTGATGTTGTGGGATGTTTTGAGACCAAGAACCCCTCCTGTTTGAACTGTGTTTTGGGTTTATATTTGGGCGATAAGATGGGTAGAAGGACCAATTAGTAGTCTCTTCTGGGATATGATACATGAAACCATAATGTTTGTTCCCTTCATGTGTTTGGATATAGTTTATGGATTGTTTTGACCAATGGATCAGCTTTGTTTGGTCCTCGGGTTCTCTCATTGGATAACGTACACCCCCATTAAGGTTTAATGCAAAACTGAAGTGTAACCCTGATTGTTTTTCCTTTGGAAAATCCTATAGTTGTTGAATATAAGGAATACTTTATCGATCATTATGGATTGTGTTTACAACCATTCCTTTATTTTATTTTTGGACCCTCTTTAAGTGGGAGAGTGCTCATGGAAGTTTGAAAGGGACCTTAGTTTCTTATGTTTCCTAATTCATCGATGTTGGAAGTGGTCTAGGATTGTTATTGGGGATGAGTGTCTCGATGGTGTCTACGAGGGCCTCTGGGTTCTTCATAGTTTCTTTGAAGCATGAGTTCATGTTAAACCACCAGTATGGGAAATATGGCATCAATAGGATATTGTGGACACTTTCTATAATTGTGTGTTGTTTGGGGATTTTTTATAAGGTCTCCCTCCATGCATTGTTTATATCAGTCACAGTGGTCATGTTCGGTGATGCCTTATGATGTCATGACCTTGATTGACCATAAAGGTGAATGTTCGAAAATGAACTGAGAGTCTCTATTATGTTGGGAGAATTTCTCCCATATAAAAACTAAAAAAAATTCCATTTTAGAGGAAGGTGAGTATAGTTGTTCTTTACTTCTATTATTTCTCAACCAAACAAACAAGGTGTGATGTGTGTGCATATTCTAAGCCCTTGTTTCATTGAAATATCGGATTAGGTTAAAGTGATTTTGGAATGTGTTATGTCTTTGAAAAATTATTGGGGATTGTAGTGTAGTTTTTGGTTGCACAGATTGAAGAAATCTCATTCAGGGGGTTTGCAAAGTCTAATTGTGAGGCCAAAGATGCTTCAATCATTTAAGCTGCAGCCATAGGTCTCCAAGAGAAGCTGGCTCAAATTTATGGGAAATCACATGTTCGTTTAAACCCTTCTACAACATCATATCCTTAGTATGAAAGATAAGAAGAGTTTAAACCTATAGTTTCATCATAGTTCTTATGTTATTCCTGTTCGGTGGAAATAAGTGGAGGGCCTTGTACCCATGTCATCGCCCAATGTTATTCCCACCCCCTTTGGTTTCCATTGAGTCTTTGGAGAATGGTTTGAAGTTTAGCTAGACAGGTTGAGAACATTGTTTGTGCTTGGTTAGTAGTGACTATGCCCCAAGGAAACCATGTATATAGAAGGATAAACACTATTAGTGCATGGTTTTCCAAATCGTGTAGACTAACCATGTGGTCATACCAACTCGTTAAATTTTGGGGTCTTTCTGTACTGGCCCGTGCTGGTTGGTTAATATGGTTAGTTCTTATGGTGGGGAGACCCACTATGAGTCTTATAGATGTTCTTTTGTAAATTTCTGATGGAATTATAACCTTTGTACCAAGGATTCCATTCCAGACTCCCCATGTTAATGTGTTGATTCTGTCTCTGAAAAAATCATAGGTTGTCTGTTATGGTGGGGAGCATATTTTTGTTCCCTCGTACAAGTAACTTATACTTATTCATGGTCTTGGTTTGGCGGTAGTTAGTATTGTTTGTATCTATCAATCTACCTATATCTTTGTTGGGTAAACTCTGAGATTGGAGAGTGCCCAATGGTTTAGTTATAGCAGGTAAGTGTAACCTTGTTCGATGTTGTTTTTCTATTGGGTGAATTGATTGAGTCTTGTTCGGATATTTTTTAAGGAGTTTAATTTTGGGAAAAATTAGGAATATGATTGATAATTTCATGAAATTGGTGTATGTTTTTGTTGTGAGATTAATAATTCATTAATTGATCACTGGAGGTTTTTTGGCCTTTGGGGTTGAAACCTGGCAAGGGAGTACCTCTTGGTTTCTTAGTTAGGTTTGGATGTCTCTTTGGACATGATGTGACTTTCCAGGGTGGAAATTTGTCATGGTGGGTATAATTTTTACATACATGACTTATTTTAAATTTAAATTCCATTTAATTTCCATTCATGCTTTGTTTTTGGGGTTTCCCAAACTTTTATGGAGGAATGGGTGAGTTTTCATTAATTGGACAAACCGTGAGCCCAATTCCAGAGTTAAAAATAAATTATGATTCCATTATATCTCCATAAATTTTAAACATTTTTCATCCATTAGAATTTTTAATTATCATCCCCTGACCTATTAACACCAACATAGTAATTTGGATCACTTAAGAATCCATAATCATGGTGGATATGGGTTTATATTTAAGGGATTGGGCATGCCCGAAAGCCATGTTTTCTGTATTAAAAATAAAATTTAATTATTTAATATATCCTTCAATATTTACGTTTTTTCAGTGATTACAACTCTCACCTGTGACCACTTACCTAAGACGTGCTCAAAATTTCTCCGCCACAATTTGGAGCTCAATAGAATCGTTTCATTGGTTGAAACTTCTCTGGATTTTAGAAATCGCCCAGATTTGTTGAGGTAAATTGATTATTTCATTACTCCTTATATTTTTACTCTTTTCCCCCATTCCAATTTCAATATGATCTCCTCATCCCTGTTAAATCATACATTGAATGGATGGATGTTTTAAAATTAATATACTGGTGGATTTTGAGTCGTTTTATTCAAGATTGTTCTTGAGTAAGTGTTTCTCTCTTCAATTTCTTCCTTCTCCTTAGGGTTTCCTCCCTCTTTCATTATTTTATAAAATGTCCAGAAGTTAGCATTCAAACCTATTATTTTAATTGGTGGCTTTTTTGTTAAATAATGTTTCCTGGGTCTGGATTTATCTTCCTTGTGATGTGGTGGTGGTGCAGTTGATGTTTCACACCAAGTTTTGAGGGATTCGACACATTCAGTAGGTGGTTCCATATGTAAACAATTATTTATGAGTTAGAATGCTGTATTAATTCATTTTTCATATTCCTCATATGTTGGTTATGGTGAGAAAATTTTTTGTGATTGATTTGGTTAAGTTTTTAATTATATTGTTGCATTTTAACATGAAATTGGGTGTCTTCATGTGTTACTCATGGAAAATTATTTGGGTGTATTTTTTAACATATGGAATTGGTTTACTAAATATTTTTTGGCCTAAAAATTCTGGTTTTATAATTTATTTGTGTAATCTGGTCCTTAAAAGAGATTTTTAATAGGTTTTGTTGTGTGAATCATTGTTATACTTATTGAGAGCATTTTATGAAAATGTGTGTGTTCATTTGGATCTTTTGTAGTATTATTCAAGGTGATTTTATAAAACATAAAAGTGGTTTTATAAATGTATATAGGGCTTATAATTATATATTGGACAGGAATCGGCATGGTTTTTGGTCTCAAATGGGGGTTTTGAAATGGGTTTTGTGTGCACGATATATTTACACCACTTGGGTTCTTTTTATGAAAATTGTAAATGTTTCAGTTGGTTAAACAAAGTGGGAAAAAGGTTCATATATACTGTTTGGTATGTGTGTTCACCTATTATGGGGTTTTTAAAGGTGAAGTGATGTTTTAAGATGTCAAACATTTTTTAAATGTTTTGTAAATTGTTGAAATGTTTTATTAAATTGTGATGTTGGAGAGAAACTTGTTTTTGGGATGTTTCGTGTATGTTTGATGATATAATGATTTTGAAGGTAAAAAGGGTATTATGTAACAAGTTAGTGTGATGTTATTAGAGTTTTAATATATTTTAATTTTTTTATAAAATTGTTTAATGGATTTTTGGAAGTGTTAAGGAAATGTGAAAAGTGTTGTTGGCTATTTTTGTGTGAGTCAGATTTCAAAATAAATTTGAATGAAAAGTGGAATTTTGTGACTTGTGTTGTATATATGTGGGATATTAGGTGAATTTATGATATAGAATTGATATTTTCAAATTAAAGGTATATTCATTGACTTGTTGAACATTTTTGAGTGCAATGGGAAAACCTGTCTATCTAAGTGGGTGGACGTGTACTAGTATGCTAGTGAATCTGTGGGGTTTGGCCTCAGTTTCACTTATTAAGATTGATGCATAACACTCTAGCTAAAATATTATGATGATTATTTGGGGACCACTAGTTAATGGTTATGTTCCCTACTAGTGGCTCGTGCATGAGAACAGATATTTGTGGTGGTTACTCTCACCGATATATGAGGTACCTGAGACCCACAACTAGATAGTTCCTAGGGGTTATTTCCCATTGCTTGTGCTCACAAGATATTTTTTTCTTACCTTCAGCATACGGTATGATTGGATGGAAAATTCAATAGCTATGGTATTCATTTTAAAACTTTTTATTCTTTAAATTATCCCACTTGAAAACTATTTTTATTTAATGTTACATCTTTAGAAATTGTAACTATCATCTCATGTTTTTGAAAACATGCATGATTTTAGTCTTTAAATGTTTATCACATAGAATATAATAGTGGTGGTATACTATTGGTATTTGTCTCACAACCTACATAAACCCTTGGGTTTAAGTAGACATGGATATTTTTGTTGTCGTGGGTTGGGTATAGTTTTTAGTTCCAGTAGTTCGGGTTTCTAGGAGGTCCTTGGTGGTTAAGTCTTGTAGAGATGGGTTGAGGGAGGTTACCCATTCAATGAGGTTTCTTGGGATGTTATCTTTTGGTTTTTTACCTTTTTATAGTCTTTTTGAGTTGTTTTAAAATATGTAATTCAGTTCTGATTTTTGGTAAAAGATTGTTTGGATTGAAAAATCCAGATTAGTTTTATTGTATTATTTTGTTGGTTTTAGTTTATAAACTTGGGTAAATCATTCCCAGTATTCATTTTATGATACCCAGGCACCTGTGCCAGCCCGTGGGGAACCGGAATGCCCTTCGGGCCTTGTTTCTATCTGGGTTGATTGCCAGTTTTTGATGGCGACTAGATTTGGTTTGTGACACCTATCCCTCTATGAATCTGGCCTAATATATCCTTAATGCCATTAATAGTTTTTACAATAGATATTTGTAAAATTCCAATGACACTATCAGATAATTTTTTTACACATGTATGACATCAATAAAATTCATAACATACAAAAAGTTCCTATATAGTAATTCAAAAAAACACTGATCCCTTTTTATAAATAGTTTTCGTGTGGATTTCCAATGATGGCTTACCAAAATTGGTGGAAATATCTGTTACCATATAAAAAATATGATCATCACTTTGTAGATATGGTGTTGTACCTTCTTATAAATTTCCATTAAATTATTTCATCCACGATATATCTTTATGTCATTGAGGTAGAAGTCTATGGTATTATAAAAAAATATTTGAGGAATGTTTCAACCAAACAAAGTGTGTACCTTGTTATAAAATGGGACACCTTTGAGTTACAATTAATTCTATATCCAAATAAATTTCCATAAGAATGGAACTAATTTATTTTACTAGAAAATTTACTATCAATTTGAAATATTCATTTATATAAGAATAAAAAATGTAACACCTAAGTCATTTTTTTTGAAATATGCGATCAATGAATCCAAATAAACATCAATACAATTACCTTGTTGTTTTGGTCTTGATATATGTAGATAATACATAATTTATTTTAACATGATAAAAACCATGATGGAAGGATATAATTTAACAAGATAATAATACTTGTATGGTGAACTCTACTCTCTAAACCAAATGAATTTAATTTATCTATAGACAGAACAAGATGATAATTCTTGGGATCATTTCAAAATTTAGGATACTCATGATCAATTTTCTACCCATGAGAGTCTTATGGGTGGAAAAGATTCCCATCTTGATTTATTGTATCTACATGCCATGTTAATTACCTTATAGTCTCCTCACATTAATATAGGTACCTAAAACATTGAATTATTTATACGGAAAATAAAACATTCAAAAGACTTGATTAATATTTCTTATACCTAGACGCACCACACTTTGGGAATTTTTTATGGGATTCGTGATACTTTTGAAAAAATATAATTCATTTAGTTTGGGTTATTTTCTTTCAGAGATGATACCCATTGAATGTATAGTTGTTTTAGAATAATATGTTTAATAAATAATCACAATATCTTCTACTATCATATCATTCAAGATAGTAAATAGTTTGATAAAGTTAGTGGCAGTCAATATGTTTCTAGATTTTACATTATTTAGATTCAGTATAGCTAACAATGTTGTATATTTTGTACAACCCTCATACAATGGAATACTTTCAGAACTTTTACATATTAAAATTTATTTTTCCAATCACAAAGTTCATCTTAAATTTTAATTTTCATTTCCTCAATATGATCTTAATATTTGTTAGCACCCGTATCCATACAATGGATGTGATCATTGTCATCATCCACACATGTAATCATATCAAAAAAATCACAAAATCACATTTGAATCCCTTTCACTAGATACATTCATTTCTTCCCTACGTTTATTCCAACATTTAAACTTTGATATATTCTTTTATTGATCAAGAATTCATCCAACTCCTCTAGACTAATTATTCTTGAATAGAAACTATGTAGGAACTGAAAATTTATTTGAGAAGGGTTAGAAAAACAATATGTTTCAAACTTGATGAACTCTTTCTCCCCCATCCTCATTATTTTGGTCATACAATTGAAATCCATCCATTTTTTCATTCATATTCATCTTATTTGATTCAATAATATACAAATTAAAAAAAATAATTAATATAAATATGGTCTAATCATAGATCCCTGAATGTATATTATTTATATATAAACACATATTATCTTTATATTTGATATAAATTGTTATTGCATCAAAAACGTTTTAGAACACATAAAAACTAAGAATGAAATGAATTTAAAGTATCAAAACACACATTTTATTTATTATCTGGAGTTATATATAATAAATTATTATTATTTTTAAATAGATTCATCAAGGGAGATAATTAACCCCCTATCACTATCATTGTTCACAATAAACCTATGTTTTTCTACAATATGATAATTATTAAAATATATATAATAATATTTCACTATCAAAATATATATTTATAAATATTAATTATTTAATAAAATGATTCCCTAATTTTTAAAACAAATTAATCACATCAATTATTATATTAACAATTATAAATTAATAAAATATATCATATTCAAATACATTATTTGGTAATATTCATAATAAAAAAGTTAACATGTCAATGAATTTTAAAATATAGTTATGGTTGTGTGATGAATGGGAAAATTAATTATTTAACTAATATAACAAAAAATTCCAAATTTAAAATACCTGAAGAGAATTTATTTTATCAGAGAAATAATTTCAATAAGAATTGGAATTCAACAAATAAACAAACTTGATAATATAATTTCAAATAATAATGTTTTCAAAATTGTAAATTACATTTAAATAAGGAATTTCAAAATTTTTATTCAACACTAATTGAACATATTGTAAACATTTAGAGTTAATTTTAATTATATTTTGTGAACTCTATACATTTTAATAGGTAAAACCATGTTTATAATTTTATTTTGGAATTTAAATATTTTTTTATGTGTGTTACCATTGAAATGGTGTGGAAATAATCTATTTGGTGATGCATTTGAGGGAGGAAAAGAATTAGTGGATTTTTGTTGTATTTTATCGTAATTTCGTTCATTGAATCATATGAGATGGAAAAAAATCTTTAATTCCTTTATTTTTAAACATCAATCCACCAACCTAAATCCCAGACATAACCCATGACCAATTACTTGTGATTGAACTTAACTTTCGTCGTTGAGTGGAGATGTAGGTACATTAACATATTATAAAATTTTTTCTTGATCTCAGGAAGAGGAAAACGTGAAATCATATATTATTGAGTAAGGGTGATCCATTTCTATGTGAGGTGGGTAAACATGTGAATGGATTGATGAATTGACTTGAATGACCTTTATTGAGTCTAATGAAAAGGGAATTGTAATCATAAAATAACTAATTTAAGAATATTATGTAAAATGAGTGCTTATTTCCATTTTTCATTTAATTGGGATGAGTTTGAATTAAGGGTAGATTTTTCCTAGCCGTGTGATGGATTGTGTGTCGGGTTGAAAAAATGAGAAATTTGTTAATTTTTAGTTGATTTTAATATAAAATTCTCCCTCCATAACTTCATTAGTTTATAACACTTTTGGTGTTTTAGAATATTCACTAGTAAAATTGATCAATGGATTAATTTCACAATTTATATTGTTTTAGTAATTTATTAATTATCTTCTCTATAGGAATGAATTTTAAAATGAAATTTCCATAAATTTTCATGTCTTAATTGTAGATAAAAGTGATTTATTGGTAATTTCATTGGTTGTGGATGAATAAAATAAAAAATCTATACTTGTGTGTGATTAACGTGAATTATGATCGACTTGCATCATATTAATCACACACTTAGAAATTATTTGATATTTAAGGACATATACAAGGTTAAATTAGTATTAAAGGGTTGAAAAACTCAAAAAACCATGCACACCACATGAATGATTGACATTGATTATTTTAAAATAAGTTCAAAATTTCATATCTTTAGTTTTGAGGTTTGACTTATTCAAAATCGTTTTCTATGGCTGCAAAAAAGTTTCGATTCTGTGAGATCATGAGAGTGGCATGAAGAACACATGATATGTTATGGTTCTTTTATAAATTTGGTGATAGTTTTTAAGATCTCTTACTGAATGATCATATAAAAGTTTATTTTATCATCACTAAAAATATAAGTGGAAAAAGTTACCACTTTTCATTACTTTTTTAGCATTGATAAATCATCAATTTTATCAATGCAATAAATCAATGATAAAAGTGATATTTATTAGTGCTTATGTTTTAGTGTGGATAAAATAGACTTTTATTTGTTCCTAAACTATCATTGATAAAAATGTAAAAAATCAATAAAAATGAATAAATTAATTATGTAAATTATATATACAAAACAATTATTACAAATGATCTATGAAATCTATTAAAATTAAAAAAAATTTAAATAAAATTTAAAATAATTGATTAAACAAATTTAGAACATATTGAAAATATCAGAACACAATTAATAAATATGTATAAATAACTATTAAGAAGAGAATAAATTCTGAAAAATATTATAAAATAATAAATTAATTTGAATAGATGAATATTTAAAATGGATAAATTAATTTGATTAAATTATAAAAATATTAATATAATAATTTGTAACATTAATAACATGAATTAAAAATTGAGAAAAATTAATAATTAATAAATAATAACTATATAAGTATCAAAAAAATTTAAAATAAATATGATTAATAATTGAAATTATAAAAACAATCAAAAATACAATTTAAATAAATTATTTATATAAATTTAAAACATATTTAAAATATTAAAACTATATATACAAAATTAGAAAAATATTATTAATATAATTGAAAAAAATATATAAAATATTATGATATAGTAAATAAATGTGTTCAAATAAATATTAAAATTAATTAAATTCCACAAAATATTAAGGGATTATATTTAAAACAATGAATGTATATAATTAAATGAATGTATATTAAAAATTAATAAATAAAATTTAATATAATAATTAATTACTTAAGAAATGAATTTGTTTGATAGATTACCTGAATTGTAAACACATTCAAAAAATGAAGAATAATGATTAAATAAATAATATAAATTACATAAGAAAACAATTTATTTTAATTGAAATATATAAAATATTTCAATTAAAATATATATATAATTCATTTAAATAAATTAATTATATAAATATAAAATGATTTAAAAATATTAAATCCTAATAAATAAAATTGAACAAATGTTAATCATATAAATTACTAACTTATTAAAAATATTACAAGTTAGTAAATATATAATTTGAAATTCAAAAAATATTATAAATTTAAAAAAATATTATAAGTTAATAAATATAAAAACAATCAATGAATGAATTTTAAAAATTTTAAAAAAATAAATTTAAATAAATTTAAATCATATTCTAAAAATAATAACTCAGAACATCAATAAATTTAATTGCAAAAACATAAAAATGAATAAAAAATAATGTATAAATATTACTACTATTATTTTTAATTATTGTTGTATATATTATCTTGATTGTATATAAAAAATATAGTTAACATCAAAAAATTTAATAATATTTCAAAAAATATAATTTAATTAATTATATAAATATTTAAAAATGTATAAATAAGTATAAAAATTAAATATGTTTCAGAAATATTTAATTGTTATATATTAAAAACAAGTACAATATAGAAAATTCTAAAAAGGATAAATTCAGAAAATGAATAAATAATATTAAATGAATAAACAAACATACACATACACATATACATTCACATAAGCATACATGTACACATACATACAGGTACATATACACTTATAAACATACACATACATGCATATACATACACATACATGTATGTATACACATAAAAATATATATAATTGCAAACATGTGCATGCACATGCATACACTTATATATACATACATTCCCACACAATATTAATACATATACACATACATGAACATAAACTTACATATACATATACAATCATATACACGTACACATACAGATACCCATACACCTACACATACACATACATATAGAAAAAAATATACCAATAAAAATACACACACACACATATGAATATTTGTTCATGTACAAAAACAGGCGCATACACATTCACAGATACACATACACATACACATACACATACACATCGTAAGATCCTACCTTTTTCCATGTATGTCTCATTGATCCTATTTCATTTGGGGTTTTATTCTTATTTGAACTACTGTGAATGGAGATATTTTGCTGAGAAAATTGCCTAATGTTTGAGGGTTCATGTTTTTTAATTAATGGATTTAATGTATATGCATTTAAAGGGATTACAACAGTTATCTATTTGTTTTGACGGCTTCAGAGGTGGTTTTGGATATTCTATAGAAACTATGATAAGTTTTCTCTATTGTTGATTTGTGCATTCTGAACATATTACACAATGTATAAATGTTTCCAGTAATACATAATTCACTAGTTTAGAGAATGGAATGGTTATGCACCATAAAACCGGTTCCTATTATGTAATATTCGATTAGGTTTATTTTAACTGGAGGTGACATGTTTTTTGGTGTAACTCGTAAATTGATAAACTCCCAATATGAATGGATAACACATATTGAATTTCTCTGACAAAGTAGTTTTAATTCCATATTTTTTATTAGATTCATTCGATATCCACCATGAAAACCTATATCTAAAACCCTACAAAACATCCAATCAATTTCACAAGGATTTCTTCACTTCTAGATATCCTGATCAATTGTATGATCCCCATTGAGTTATTGTTATATGGTTTTCTCCACTCATCAATTGACCAACATTGTGTTGGTGGAATCTACTGACCTCAATTATTTCGGGTGTTGATCTTGGTATTCTTTAGTTTAGGATTTCTACTTGATTATTATATCATTCATCATTTTTTATTGTTATCTATTGGATGTGTTTCGTTTATTTCGTAAAAAAGATGGGTGGTCTTAAAACCAAACCCTATGGTCTATTTATAATTGTTTATGTATGTGAAATATTATGAAACTGTAGCGATATAAAGTATCCATTAATCAAAATAATAATGTTGATGATAAACTATGTGTTATATTACACCTTATACCCCTTTTGATATAATGGGTTCATGACCTACCTCATAGCTACCCATTGTGTGATCCTATATTAGAATAATAATGAATTATCTAATGGATTAAATCATGTTTGAACATAACATGAAATCTCATGGGATTTCATATGATAGATTCTGCAAGGAAAAATTATTAATGGATTATAGAATCTGTGGTGGTTATTTGATATAAATTGGTTTTGAAAATTTTAATGGAAAGTACATAAGATATAATTTAATGAATGAATGGGTAATAGAATGACAAATGGTAATTACTAAATTAAATATGGTGGATTGTGATATTTTGATGTGTTATTCATTTCGTACTGACTTTGGTTGTGTTGGATGATGAAATTCCTATATAAAAGAATTATGACTGAAGATACTAAGATGACTATATAAAGTTATTGGCCCGGTGATGCATAAATTCAGATATAGAGGGCAGAGATTGGATATATTGAAATTCTTATATATAAGGATTAGCCTAGTTATACTAAAATTATTATACAGAGGGCTTGTCTGAGATAATTAAATGATTATGTAAAGCTATTAGGCTAGATGATGAAATTATTATACAAAGAGCTTTACCTTGTTATGATATTATACCATGGACTTATTGTTATTGTTGGAAGGGTTGTGTTTCATACTTAGTGATATTTCGACATGGTGCTAAGGAATGTTGACTGTTGTATTATACTATTTAATTAATTAACACACTTATTTTATCACATTATCTTGGGAACGTATTATCATATGGTTTTTATACATGGTGGTGTTAACCTAATTAGTTTAACTCATACCATATTCGGGTCACTATTTTGTACCTGAGAAGATCACATGGATGGATTTTTGGACAAGGGAAAAGGGTGTTGTTATATATTATTGATTTGTTGGATGGGTTGGATATTGGTGATCAGGACAACATGGGATTCATTACAATGTTATTTTGAGTTTTTTTCAGCTTGTTATTTTATTTATATAACATATATAATTTCAATTAGTTACATTTTTTCCATTATTTCATGATTCACTATTTTTTAGTTTTTTAGTTTTTCTTTTACCTTCTAGTTCTATGTTGTATTGTTTCTACTAATTTTATTACTATGATATTTATTGATATTTGTTCACTTATATTGTATTATAACTCAATGAATGGGTGTAAAGTCACCCCCACTATTCTTTTTACAGCCCTGTTACTCGTCAAAATCCATTGATATATGGTCATGCGCTCTTGAGGTTGAGTAACCAACCTGATTTGGCCACTTAATAGAGTTCCAGATCAGGGGGACATTACAAATTGGTATCATATGCAGGTTATCCTTTACTATTTCTTTACTATTTTGAAAATGTGGATAGAAGACTAATATGTGTTTTGAATTTATAATGAGATTTTTCATTGGAGTATCTATCACATGTAAGGGTGATTATCTGAGTACTTAGGGGTTGGATTTTGTCTCATGGTTTTCTTTTATTGCAGTTTATGTTATTTCCCCTTGGATAATTCAAATGTTTTGTGATGTGATTGCTTCATGATATTTATACTCTGGGCCTAGTATGGAGTGAAATGAGTATACATGAATATTTTTTGGAACAATAGGATATATATTGACATACAATGTTCATAATAAGGAAATATTTATTGAATGTGATATATTTTCCTGTATGAATTGTGAAATGAGATACCTATTAAATCGAATTAATGAAAAAGAAATAAATGTTATGTCATAATGGTTCACTTATTATTCCATGTATAGATAGACCATGAGCCAGTGATTCTCTATTTTTTCACATTTTGAGGTTGAATGTACTATTATCCACAGTTATAAGTAGTGTGTTAATAATGAAGATAAAATTCCTCCTCCTTATCATCAACGTGATAGTTTAAAGAATGGAAGAAAATATCTCCTAACATAGATGAAATATATATTATTATATTTCTTAAGAATCAAATGTATTTTAAACATCATAGAAAATTCCTTAGTGTCATGTGATCCATGGAAAGTGATATTGTTTGTATCATATCTTTAATGTCTATATTGAAAGGAGATTTTAATCTTTAGAATCTGTCTATGTTCAATGGGGAGGGACGCCCTCGAGCACTGGAGTTCAATATTGTGTCATTCAATTTGATCATCAAGAAAATAAAGAAACACACATATAGGGATGTAGATTGATTCATACAAGATTTATGGACCATCCAAGCATTGGTGGAACATTCTCGAGCAAGCTAGGAATAATGATGACTTATCCTAGAAGTACATAGAGGTGAAGTCCCTAAAACACTTCTATCAAGATACAGTGAGGGATGTGAAGGCACATAATTTTATACACATGATGTGTGAGGTCTTTTCAGTGATGGGGTACACTGAATCATTCACTTACTTATAGTGATTTTCTCTTTATTTAGTTATGGATATGATCAATAAGGAATGTTAGTTGTAGAACATGATTCACTATGAGATTAGGTAATTACTGAATTTCATTCACTTGATAAGATTTTTGGATGTGAAAATCAGAAAACTCATCAGAGAAGTCAATCTAAGAGAGTCCCCGAGCATTGTATAGTAAATTTTGGTGGAGTGAAAATAGAGATCTTAATTTGGTAGAAAGAATAATTTGTATGAATGTTATCACTGAGCCTATAGCAGGAAGAGAAATCCCGGAAGTGGGCACCACCTCATGACCATGTACCAATATAATACTATCAGTATAGAATGTTTTTCCACAAGCGTCCTTGGTTTAAATACACTATTTTGGAGTTCTATGCTTATAGTAGGTTATCCCACTTTCAGAGGTTTTATAGGGGAGTGTAGAAGGATAGAAGTTGTTGGAGACCATCATAGATACCAATGTTTTGTAATGACTTAGCTACCCCGAAACATACTTGTATCTACATTTCCAATGGAAGTTCAGGTCTAGGTAGGGGATATAGTTCCCCAATACTGGAGTAGTAGTACAAGGTATAGGGAACAACATATTAGAGTCATACTAGAGCCTTCGGAAAAGTGGATAGTCAGTTTCTCAAAATGATGTTTACTTTTAATAGTGTGGATATAGGACATTTTACAGTTAGAGGTACAATTCATGCATCTTCTTCTTTTTCATATATTTTTTTCAAACAGTATAAATGAATTCATTTTTACCGTATCATTTTTTCAAATTATTTGGGCTTGTTTATGAAATATTTAAATTCTATCTTGACCATAAATGCATCATTGGGTGTTCGGTCAGATAATATCAAATGTTGCAAGGCATATTTTCTAGAAATTGGTGGTCACCATTTTCTTTTGGAGCTATTTGCACTAAAAATTATAGAATTCTATTTGATTATTTTTATTGATAATATTGTTCTATTCCATACTCACATTCACTATTATTGTAGGAGACATACCTCTCTATCTATAAAAGGAGGAAGTTATTCATATGAGGGAAAGTGGGACCTTCAGGCAGGTCATGTCGGACCAATTCAATGCAAATTGGATTATCTCATGGATAATATTGGAAGAATTTCTCTAGATGATGGTGGAATTTAGTTGGAAAAATTTTGTACAATGTTATAATATTTTTACGATGTGTTTTCTAATGTGTTTTGTGGATTACCACTTGAGTGGGAGATCGATTTGGTGATCAAGTCAGTGCTTAGAGTAGAGAAAGTTTATATTCCAACTTATTGGATGGAACCAGTAGATATTTGGTAATTGATGTGTCATTTAGAATATTTAGAATAAAATGTTTTCATAGATCCTAGTTGATCATTATGTGGTTATCCAAAAAAAATTTCAATAATGAGTGTGGAACATTGTTCTTGTGTGTGGACTATAGTATATTAAACCAAATGACAGTGAAACCCCAATATCCCCATCCAAAAATAAAAAATAAAATTAATAATATGATAGATTTTATAATCTTCTTGAATATAGATATGACATCATGATATCACTGATTGATGGTGAAACAATCAATCATACCTTAGACTTCATTTCATAGAATTTATGGCTTGTATGAGTTCTTAGTAATATTGATTGGATTGATGAACACACTAGAGATAATCATGGTATTCATGAATTAGGCCTTTCATCCTTTTAGATTAGTTTGTGGTAGTTTATATGATATATTACGGTACCCTCAATAGGTTGATGATAATGACCAACATATTGATATCCTCCTAGGTACATTGAGAGAGCATAAAAATTACACCAAGATAACCAAATAATGTTTCATGATTGGAAAATTGAACTTCTTAGACCAATTCAACTCAGAATAAGTGTCACTGGACCCAGATAATGTTGAATATAGGTTATCTTAGGAGTGAATCAATAATTTCATCTAGATAATGATTTTTCTATGTTAAGAATTTTAATATCATCCCTTCATTGAAGTATTCTCCTTTTTGGAATCACTAATGTCTAGTTTTTTCATGAATGGAGAGATTATATTTCCGTTGAATTCATAGAAGATATATTTTCAGATTATTAATATTAGGATAACCATAGAATCAATCCTCACATTACCTATGTTGGCTGAGGAATATTCCTAGTACTATAATGCATCTGATGTTCAATTTGAATCTGTTCTAATGTAGTAATAATGAGTCATCACTTATGACACTAGAAAGATAAGACCTTAAAATAAGAATTATAGTAATCATGATATAGAGTTATCTATGATGGTATATTCTGTGAGGTGTAATAGATACTACCTTATTGGAAGGTGGTTTGTGGTGTACACATATCACAAGAGCCTCAGGATCACATTTACAAATCATGGCCTGAATTTTCATGATAGCAGGTGGGTCGAGTTTCATTAGTATTTCAAATTCAAGTTGAATTATACACTAGGAATGATAAACATTTTTTCTAACGAATTGAGCCAGAAGACATGGATGGATGTAGTGTTTGATACTTTCAATGAGAGAAGATCATGGAACTATTTGAAGGCATGCATATAGATATTCATATGTCCAAGGGTCGACTATCTTTGACTTTGATTTCTATTATATGCACTCTTCCACACTAGATCAGCACTATGATGTTCTCTGGTCTTGATGGATTATTTATAAAAGAAATCAAGTAAGTTGGGGAGAATCCTTTTTAATGGTCTATTAGAAGCATTAATTCTCTTCTTTTCTATGGTCAAGTTTCATATCCTCTAGGCCCTCATGAGATGGTGATGATAGATTTTGAAAATTACTGACGGGAGGCATATTTCAAGATGAAAAAGATTTATCATGATCATTATAGACATTATGGGTAGTTTTGAATAAAGATGTAATTTGTGGGATTTGTGGGGATATGATTCACCTATCAGTAAGAGAATGATGAGAATCAGAGTATTGATAGGATATTACAACCTCTACATATTATATAATAGAAGTGGGATTCTATCACAATTGATTTTGGGATAAGAATAACCCAGAAACCCCTAATAATGGATCGGTATATGTCATTGTAGATTAATTGATAAATGTATCCCAATTATTCTCAATTAGGGATACCATAAATTTTGATGATATGGGTAGTCTTTACATAATGGGCATAATTCGGTTTCATTTTATTATAAAGATTATCAATTCTAATAGTGATCCTCAATTCACATATCAGTTATGGTAGGGTATTTTAAGGCTGTAGTATCCTAGGTTAATCTGAGTACAAACAATCATCCATATATTGATGATCAACATGAATTGACTATACAGATTATGAAGGATATGTTATGAGTTTATGTTTTGGAATCTGGTGGTTCATAGAAGTGACTTTTAGCACATAGGGAGTTATCTTATAATAACAACATTATTTAATATATATAAATGTAACATTTCAAGGATTTGTGTAGAAGGCTTTGTAATTATCCTATTTTTTGGGTTGGAGGTTAGAGATTCAATTATTATTTGACCTAGTCTCATTCAAGAGATTTTTGAGTAGGTTATGTTGGTTTGGAGGAAGTTGGTGACCAAAAAGACAAGGTATAAATATTATTTTCACCATTATAGATGACCTTTAGAGTATGAATTTGGCCATTTTGTTTTCATTTGGGAGTATCCTAGAATGGTGAAACACCATATTAAGAGACGAGGAAATCTAGCACCAAGGATTGTCAAGCCTTTTGAGATAGTGGAAAGGATCGGTCCAATGGCATACCAATTAGCCATTCCAAAGAGCTAGAATTCTGTGAATGATGTGTTTCTTGTGTAATAACTTCATAAATATCATAAAGACCCTTCTCTTTTAGATAATGATGATGACTTTAAACATAGTTTAGATGCATAATTTGAGGATAATTTGATATGTATTGTATAACATAGTGAGAATTATCTTTGGGGAGGGACTATACATCTATTTTGAGCTCAGTAGTAACATGTAAACAATCAAGAGGAGATGTGGGAGAGGGAATAAAATATTTGATCACAGTGGCTATAATGTTTCATTGATACCAGATATTAATTCATGGAGTAGCTTGGGAAGATATATTGTATAGTGGGGTGGTTGTAAGATTCCTCATTTTTCAATGCATTTCTATCTTTGATTTCAAAATTTATCCTCTTTCATTTGAGATTTTCTTCTTCATTGAACCATTCTGGTTGAGTCCAATATTTGGAATAAAGATATTTTGGGGGGGAAAGGTCTATAAGTTCATGTATTTTTGTTTGTTTGAATAAATAAATTCTAGTTATAATCATGTAAAGTTATTACAAGGTTAATCCATTAGATTGGGTGACATCATAGATTGTTCAGGATCAAGTATCGAAACTGGTCTGAGTTTTGTCTTCTGGAAATTTAAACATCGTCAATATGTTCCTTGAAATTTAAAATCTTCTAAGTAGACATTGAAAAATGGTTCATGGAATGAAATGTTCACTCACTATGAAAGAAGTTCACATCATGTAATAATCATTCATTGTTATTTTAATGCAATTTGATGTCTTTTTCTACACAACTCATAAATTGAGATATAGACAATGTGAAAGGATTACAAAATAAATATTTCTATGGATTAGTAGATTTAAATCCATGTTTTTCATTTGATTCATTATTCATCTTTCATGAAACTCTATATCTCAAAATCTAGAGAAACTCGAGATGAGTTCGGAGTTATTTCTTTATTTTTGAATATCACAATTAAGCGTCTGATCCCTAGTGAGTTTTAATTATACGTATTTATCTTATCTTATCTTTCTCTCTATTGTGGTGGTGTAGTCACATGACCATAGTTGTTTTTTTATATTTATCTTATATGATCAAGGTTTTCTTCACGTTCATAATCTACTTCACCATTTTTTATTGTTTCCTATTAAAACCATTTCCTTGATCATAAGATAAATGTAGGTGGTCTAAAAACAGACCATATGGTCTATTTATTAATGTTTACCTCAGGAAATATTGTTTTATTTTGTCGAAAAAATGTTCTCATTATTTAATAGAATAATGGTGATGATAATCCAAGTGTTTGATTACTCATTTGATCTCATTATATTAAATGATCTTTCTGTAGGGATTTAATCTACCTTTTGGGTGAGCCAACCTCTGAATGTAAAGACCCTGAAATTTCAAGGAATATTTTTTCTTAATTTTCTTTGGAATTTTAAAAGAACGCAGTCTCTGACAGCGCCTGATTCCGAGGCCCGGTGTGCCTGGAATTAATTTCCGAAGTTTGGGTCGGGTACGTTCAGTGAACGAACGAGTGGGTTTTCCTATCTTTTGAACCGTTGTTCGGAATTGAAATCTGATGGCACCGATGAACTCGCAACGCAAGTAATAACTTAAGGGAAGCTTTACAGTAGTTGCGTTTCTGCGGGAGAAGAAATTAATTTTTGGGGGTTTAATTAAAAAAGTAAATAAAATTGTTGAATCAATTTTATTTCATGTCATGTGGTTAACTTCTCCCATGGGAAGTTGGTGGTGGGCCCAAATCCACCCAACTTCCCATGTGAGGATATTTGAAAGGGTGGGGCCCACACGATCCCCCCAACCTTTCAAATTCCTTAACCTCCCTAAACCTCTTAACCCCTCACTTTCTTAACTCCCCATTAACTCACTTCATTAATTTTTGACAACTTGTTATAATTAATTAAGTGAGTTACTTAATTTCAAACTCTTGAAATTAAAATGGTTAGGTTGTGTTAATAAAATAAGACATAGTCTTATTTTATTATTGTTAGAGTTTTGCAACCTTGAGAGGATTGGGGAAGCGGTCTTCTTCTTCTTCAACCTCGACGAAGAACGTGAAGAACACAATTCTTCAATGAAGAACTTCTCCACCGAAGAACATGGTTCTTCCGCGACGCCGTATCTGCGACGCGACGTTCTTCTTCCACGTCGTCTCTTCCGCGATGGTTTTCCGTGATGAAATCGCCCGTCTTCCGCGGCTCGTTGAAGAACACCGTTCTTGAACCGAGGTAGGGGATTATTTTTTTATTAAATTATTTTCCATTCATGATTCTAGTTTATCGATCATCATGGACTTCGACTAGATGTTATCGTTTAACGAGAGGGGGGGGGGGCGGACCGCACAAACACAGCCGAACCCCCCTCCTATGTTCATGTTTGACTCTTTGTGGATGGAACGGAATGGAGAGGTGTCGTCGCACCATGCAGGAATCACACGGAAAGTATTATGTGACACCGTCACACCGCGCCGTGGAAAGAATTCTAAGAACGCGACGTCGTCGCGCCGCGTCAAAGAAAACTGAAGACGCCGCGGCCGGTTCCGGGCCGCGGCGGATTAGGGTGACCGGCCGCCGGTACCGGGGCACCGGCGACGAAGCTGGAAGGGGACCGGCCATCGCCGGTCCTGTTGAATAGGAACCGGCCTGCCAGGTCGGGCCAGCCGGAAAGGGAGGAGCCGGGGGGAAATCAATTCCCCCGGCCGGATCAAAGTGGCCCCAATTCAGGGGCCGCGGTTTCGTGAAACGGGAGGGGCACCCCCCCCCCCCCCCCCCGTGCGAGCCGACAAATGGCTTGGATGTTTTGGCATAGCACCGACCGCACGCCCAGCGCACGGGTCACCGAACCGCGCCGCCGCACCGGGCCGCGCCTGCTGGGCCGCGCCGCGCCGGGCCGACCGGGGGGTCTCGGGCCGGGTCGGTCCGGGCCCGAAACCCCCATTTTCGGACCACATTCATTCAAATGCCCATATCATGATCAGTAGACCTCCGATTGACGCGCCGTCAGCGGAAACACGATCCTTGGATCGAGATGGTCGTCTCGGTATATTACACTCAAAGTTTCAGAGAACTTTGGGTTCGGCCGGGTTGGTTCGTACACGAAACCAACCGGGCCCTCAGAGCGGAAACGCTTATATCTTTAGCACTGGACGTCCGATTTATGTGTTGTAGACATTGATGGATTCCTATAAGTGATACAGATCTTTTGTCTTACTCCGCTCGTGGTTTGGATGCCATCAGAGTGCGGTCGGGTTGGTTCGCTCACGAAACCAACAGGGCCCCTGGAATGAAAAATCCAATAACTCACAGACCGGGCGTCCGATGGATGCGCCATCTATTCCGTTGAATTCCTCTTGATGAGACGGAGCTTTTGGCATACTTCTCTCGAGATTTGGATACAGTTGGATAGTGGCCAGGTGGGATTGCACCTGATATCCAACAGAGCCCATGGAACGGAAAAGCTGATATCTTTCAGACAGGACGTCTGTTTGACGAACCGTCAGCGTTTTTGTTGATCACATTGTGAAACGGTCCCAATGAGTATACCCTATGAGAGTTCGGGGTATAGTTGAGATATCTCCGGGATTGGTTCGCTCACGAAACCAACCGATCCCCTAGGATGAAAAGGATAGAAACTCACAGACCGGGTGTCCGATTGACGCGCCGTCTGTTGCATTGAGACCCCTATGACGAGGCGGTCCTTGAGATACTTCTTTGTGGGAAATTGATATACTTGGGGTATCATCCAGTAGCTCATGGAGCGGACCCTCTCAGAGACGAGCGTACGGAGTACGAAGACCGTGTAGCTGGCTGGGACCTGAACACTGCTTGTACGATTCGAGTCGGAGAGACTTGTATAGCCTTGTGGGGAGCACTACTGTGTTTGGGTGGCAGACCCACAGCGGGGAGCACTACTGTGTTTGGGTGGAAGACCCGTGGTACTCGACAGGAGGAGTACCTCTGTAGGCTATGAGGGGGGAGCACTACTGTGTTTGGGTGGCAGACCCCGGCGGGAAGCACTACTGTGTGAGGTGGTAGGCCCGCGGTACTCGACAGGAGGAGTACCTCAGCAGTCTTAGGTTAGTGAGCAGTACCTCAGAGTCGTGACAGGACCACAGTACACTCTAGAGACAGAGCTCTTCAGCAGTTATGGTTTCGATAATGAAAATCCTGGTTTGAGCTGAGTCAATGATATTTGTGTTTCCTCATGATTGAGATGGGTTACTTGATAACATAGGTATATGTATGGGCATATACCTGGGTAGTGGTTATCCATTGATTTCATGATCCTTGTGTTTCCTCATGATTGAGATGGGTTACTTGATAACTTAGGTATATATATGGGCGTATACCTAAGTAGTGGTTATCTGTTGAGATCTTCTTTGTGGTTATCCTTGTTGGTTTTAGAGAGACCTTGAGGGTCTCGGGGTCCCTACTGTGTATCGTTATACTCACCCCTGCACTGGCTATGCCCGCACCTCATTGTGTTGGTTGCAGATGACGGGCAGTGCTGACAGAGGCCGAGTGTTCGAGGATTGGACGGTACCCGGAGGAGCACTACACGGCGAGTCAGTACCCGGAGGTGGACTACACGACGAGACAGTATCTGGAGGAGGACTTCACGGAGAGATGACACACGGTGGTGGTTGGAGGGCGAGAGCGTTGAGGAGGATATCTGTACCTACCCTTCAGGTAGGATCTGTGGCGGATGATCTAGGAGTTGCGCTTTCTATACCTACCCTTCAGGTAGGATCCGGGGAGGATGACCCAGGAGCTGCTTCCTTCTTCCAACTGTTTTCATTTTCCTGTTGTAATTTGTTCAGTTGTAGTTGTACTTTCATTTGGGTTTGTATTCTAGCCCATTTACCTTTCAGCACTTCCCTTTGTACTTAGTTTTTTTCTTCCGCATGTACTCTGTGGTGTTTGGATACTTTTATAAAGGCAATGCCTTCCCAGTTATCGAGATTTACACCTTGGTGCTAGTCGCCAGCCCCTGGCCTATGGAAGGCGGGCGTGGGGTAGTCACGGCATGGGCCCCGACGATGGGTCGTGAAAAATTGGTATCAGAGGAGTTCGGTTCTACCGCAGAACTTATGACTCTGACTTTTTCTTTTCTGTGAAGAAATAGTGTTAAGATTACCGAGTGTGGTTTTCAGTTCAGGGAGTCCAGTGTTGGTGCGGGCGGCCGACGTATCCATACACCAGGACCCTGACAACTGATTTCCGATTTTGTGCACAAAAACACTGATTGCGTGTGTGTTTCCAGAAAGTTTTAAAGTCACCTCAAACCAGGTCATCTCACCAGGTATAAACATTGACCGTGTCGCATCTATTCAGGATGTCTCCACGCAGACAATCAGTTGGAGTTCTGGGAGAGTACTCGATGACGGCTCACCGAGTGACAAGGCTCTGGTGCAGGGCCCTTTTTACTATGTTGGCACTTTCGGGTGGTGTACCAACAGCACCACCATCTGTTGGGCAGCAGATGCTAACAGCTATACTAGAAAACTGTGCACGCTGGCAGAGCGCATTGCATGATTTCCAGCAGTAGAGGCCTCTGAGGTTAGGAGGCGAGGCAGTTTCCCAGATAGCAGTGTAGTGGCTGGAGGCGATTGCTAGAGTTTTCCGCTTAGCTGAGACATCAGTAGAGTGGATGGTGGACTTGGAAACTATTGTTTTCCAGTGAATGACCATGAGGATGGTCCATATAGTGATGAGGCTTCGGTACGTGGACCGATGACTGAGATAGTGCCTTTGGGTAGTGTGTCAGCTATACATCACTACCTGTTTGTCAGCAGTTTATATCGGTGGTACCGGTAGGTGACACATGTAAGCTTACTGCCTTACATGTGATCTAACTTCAGATACCCTCTAGTTCCGAGGAAAATCTGACTCATAGGCGGCTGAGGACTGGCTTGAAGAGGTGGCCGAGAGTTTTCTAGATCTTATACAGTTTCGGCGGGACGACGTGTTTATAGCTGAGAATTCATCGAGGCGTACCGAACATACCGAGTACTCGATGAATGCATTTCGATCAGTGCAATAGAGCTCGGACCTCTGAGCATGGTTTGTTTAAGGACATCCGATCCAGTACCTTTTCTCTATGCATTCCTACTTAGGCTAGGGTGATAGAAGGAACCTTTGTGTTTGAGAATTCTTTGCTGATCGAATACAGCCAGATAATGTTATAAGTTTGGAATGTAGGAAACTGATGCCGGTCTTGGAGACTTGGGCGTGTAAAATGTTTCAAGAAGAGGAAATGTTACGGACTGATGAATCTGCAGAGCAACAGACATGGAGGCAGAGCTAGGAGAGTAGATTGTGGTGGTGTACATTTCAACATGTCACCATCACCTGACTTTGTAGTCCTCGCTATACTGAGGGAGTTGGAGAGCAGGGAAAGAGAGTAGCTGCTTGCGGTCATGGAGTGCGACCAAAAAGGGCTCTATGGATGATTCGAAGTGCGGAATTTGTCTTCTACTTGCTGACGTAGCCATAGACATTGAAACGAATCATCCCTTCCTTCCATGAATCTAGTCCCAGACCTAGAGTTTCCGGTTAAGCCGTTGACTTGACCGTCACGTCTGGAGATACCTTTGGGAGGAGACTCGATAGTCACACTTACGTCGATGGTGTGAACTGACCCTTGAGGCTAGAGTCTCGGTTGGGACCTCTTGGTGGCAGCATCGAGGCCTTATGATGTTAGATTGATTATGAATTTGGAAATCACTATTCATACTCAAATTGATGGTATTAGGAAAACGTCGAGATGGTTTTTCCTTGGTCGGAGAAAAGGAAACCCTGGGCAGCACAAGTTAAACTCATGCACGGGACGGTGCGACCGATCACTCTTCAGTCGGCCAACCTTACCCTCATGGCAGCAGTCGTTTTAGTTTCAGTTCTAATCTGAAAAGGGAAGACCTCTAGAGTTTGAGGATGGAGACCACGTTCTTATACGGGTCTCACCTCGATGAGGTTTACGGAGATGTGGCCAAGGAGGCAAGTTATCTCCAAGTTTCAACGGACCTATCTAGGTCCCCAGCAGGGTAGGCGAGGTAGTTTACCCCTTCACCATTCCACCTCAGTTGCACCAAGTGCACGACATTTCCAAGTATCTCAACTAAGGAGATACGTTCTTGATCCTTTACACATCATCGACCTCAGGGAGTTAGACGTCGATGATAGGGTGGCGTGCATGAAGGTTCTAGTGGGGATCATGAATCGACATGAGCAGATCCTACGAGGAAGATTGATTCCTCATGTGCACTTTCTTTGACAGTACGGGAACCTCCAGGTAAGCACGTGGGAGTGGAAGGCTCAGATGCGTGCTCTGTACCGCTTTTGTGACCCTAGTTTGTGTTGAAGCTTTACGGGGACGTAAATCCCTGAGGTGGGAGTAATGTAAAGACCCGGAAATTTCAAGGAAATTTTTTTCTTAATTTTCTTTGGAATTTTACAAGAACGATGTTTCTAACGGTGCCTAATTCGGAGGCCCGGTGTGCCCGGAATTAATTTCCGAAGTTTGGCTCGGGTACGTTCAGTGAACGAACGAGCGGGTTTTCCTATATTTTGGACCGGTGTTCGGAATTGAAATATGATGGCAGCGATGAACTCACAACACCGGTAATCGCTTAAGGGCACCTTTACCGTAGTTGCATTTGTGCGAGAGAAGAAATTAATTTTATGGGGTTTAATTAAAAAAGTAAATAAAATTGTTGAATCAATTTTATTTCATGTCATGTGGTTAACATCTCCCATGGGAAGTTGGTGGTCAGCCCACATCCACCCAACTTCCCATGTGTGGATATTTGAAAGGGTGGGGCCCACACGAACCCCCCACCTTTTCAAATTCCTTAACCTCCCTAACCCTCTTAACCCCTCACTTTCCTGACTCCCCATTAACTCACTTCATTAATTTTTGACAACTTGTTATAATTAATTAAGTGAGTTACTTAATTTCAAACTCTTGAAATTCAAATGGTTAGGTTGTGTTAATAAAATATGACTTAGTCTTATTTTATTATTGTTAGAGTTTTGCAACCTTGAGAGGATTGGGGAAGCAGTCTTCTTCTTCTTCAACCTCGACGAAGAATGTGAAGAACACCGTTATTCAATGAAGAACTTCTCCGTCGAAGAACACGGTTCTTCCGCGATGCCATATCTGCGATGTGACGTTCTTCTTCCGCGTCGTCTCTTCCATGACGGGTTTCCGCGACAAAATCTCCGTCAACGACTTCGAATCCTCGCTTCGCGATGTTGATGTTCTTTTCCCGCGACGCCCGACCTCCGCGACCCTCGTCTTCCGCGGCTCGTTGACGAACATCGTTCCTGAACCGAGGTAGGGGATTATTTTTTTATTAAATTATTTTCCGTTCATGATTCTAGTTTATCGATCATCGTGGAATTCGACTAGATGTTATTGTTTAACGAGGGGGGGTCAGACCGCAAAAACACGGCCGAACCCCCCTCCTATGTTCATGTTTGATTCTTTTTTAGTGGAACGGAATGGCGAGGTGACGTCGCACCACGCGGGAATCACACGACAAGTATTACGCGACGCCGTCGCGCCGCGCCGTGGAAATAAGTCTATGAACGCGACGCCGTCGTGCCGCGTCGAAGAAAACCAAAGATTCCACAGCCAGAGCGGGGCCGCGGCGGAGTAGGGTGACCGGCGGCCGGTACCGGGCCGCCGACGACGAAGATGGAAGGGGACTGGCCATCGCTGGTCCCATTGAACAGGAACCAGCCGGCCTGAAAGGGAGGATCCGGGGGGAAATCAATTCCTCCGTCCGGATCAAGGAGGCCCCAATTAAGGGGTCGCGGTTTCGTGAAACGGGAGGGGCAGCCCCCCCCCCCCCCCCCCCCCCCCGTGGGAGCCGACAAACGGCTTGGCCGTTTTGGCTGAGCACCGACTACGCGCCATGCACGCGGGTCGCCGAACCAGGCCACCGGGCCGGGCCGACCCGGACCTGGGGCGGGTCGACCCGGATCGGGCCGACCGGGGGGTCTCGGGCCGGGTCGGTCCGGGCCCGAAACCCCCGTTTTCGGACCACTTTCGGTCAAATGCCCATATCATGAGTTGTAGACCTCCGATTGACGCGCCGTCAGTGGCAACGCGATCCTTGGATCGAAAAGGTTGTTTTGGTATATTACACTGAAGGATTCGGAGAACTTTGGGTTTGGCCGGGCTGGATCATACACGAAACCAACCGGGCACTCGGAGCAAAAACGCTTATATCATTAGCACCGGACGTCCGATTGACGTGTTGTCGACATTGATGGATTACTCTAAGTGAGACATATATTTTGGCTTACTCCACTCGAGGTTTGGATGTCGTCAGAGTGCGTTCGGGTTGGTTCGCTCACGAAACCAACCGGGCCCCTGGAACGAAAAGGCCAATAACTCACAGACCGGGCATCCGATTGACGCGCTGTCTGTTTCATTGAATTCCTCTTGATGAGACGGAACTTTTGGAATACATCGCACGAGATTTGGATACAATTGGATAGTGTCCAGGTTGGATTGAACCCGGAATCCAACTGAGACCATGGAACGGAAAAGCTGATATCTTTCAGACAGGACGTCTGTTTGACGAACCGTCAGCGGCGTTGTTGATCACGTTGAGAAACGGTCCCAATGAGTATACCCTATGAGAGTTCGGGGTATACATGAGATACGGCCGGGATTGGTTCTCTCACGAAACCAACCGGGCCCCTGGGATGAAAAGGCTAGAACCTCACAGACCGGGCATCCGATTGACGCGTCGTCTGTTGCATTGAGACCCCTATGACGAGGCGGTCCTTGAGATACTTCTTCGTGGGACTTTGATATACTTGGAGTATCGACCAGTAGCTTGTGGATCAGACCCTCCCAGAGACGAGAATACGGAGTACGGAGACCGTGTAGCTGGCTGGGACCTGAAGACTGCTTTTCCGATTCGAGTCGGAAAGACTTGTATAGCCCAGTGGGGAGCACTACTGTGTTTGGGTGGCAGACCCACAGCGGGGAGCACTACTGTGTGTGGGTGGCAGACCCGTGGTACTCTACATGAGGAGTACCTCTATAGGCTATGATGGGGGAGCACTACTGTGTTTGGGTGGCAGACCCCGGCGGGAAGCACTATTGTGTGAGGTGGCAGGCCCGCGGTACTTGACAGGAGAAGTACCTCAGCAGTCATAGGTTAGTGAGTAGTACCTCGGAGTCGTGACAGGACCACTGTACACTCCAGAGATGTAGCTCTTCAGTAGTTACGGTTTCGATAATGAAAATCCTGGTTTGAGCTGAGTCAATGATCTTTTTGTTTCCTCAGGATTGAGATGAGTTACTTGATAACTTAGGTATATGTATGGGAATATAACTGGGTAGTGGTTATCCGTTTATTTCATGATCCTTGTGTTTCCTCATGATTGAGATGGGTTAGTTGATAACTTAGGTATATGTATGGGCGTATACCTAAGTAGAGGTTATCTGTTGAGATCTTCTTTGTGGTTATCCTTGTTGGTTTTAGAGAGACCTTGAGGGTCTCGGGGTCCCTACTGAGTATCGTTATACTCACCGCTGCACGGGCTATGCCCGCACCTCGTTGTGTTGGTTGCAGACGACGGGCAGTGCTGGCAGAGGCCGAGTGTTCGAGGACTGGACGGTACCCGGAGGAGGACTACACGACGAGTCAGTACCCGGAGGTGGACTAAATGACGAGACAGTATGTGGAGGAGGACTTCACGGTGAGATGACAAACGGAGGTGGTTGACAGGCGAGAGGGTTGAGGAGGCTATCTGTACCTACCCTTCAGGTAGGATCCGTGGAGGATGATCCAGGAGCTGCGCTATCTGTACCTACCCTTTAGGTAGGATCCAAGGAGGATGACCCAGGAGCTGCTTCCTTCTTCCAGCTATTTTCCTTTTCCTGTTGTACTTTGTTCAGTTGTAGTTTTACTTTCATTTGGGTTTGTATTCAGGCACATTTACCTTTCAGCACTTCTCTTTGTACTTAGTGTTTTACTTCCGCATGTACTCTGTGGTGTTTGGTTACTTTTATAAAGTCAATGCCTTCCCAGTTATCGGGATTTATGCCTTGGTGCTAGTCGCCAGCCCCTGGCCTATGGAAGGCGTGCATGGGGTAGTCACGGCACGGGCCCCGAGGATGGGTCGTGACATGGAATATAAATAAATTTGATAAAGGATTAAAGTATTTTTTTCTCATGACATGAAATATCAAGGGATTTATTATGATAGTTTCACCAGTGAAATTGATTAATGGATTACAGAATGACAAGCTGATATTTAATATAAAATGGGTCTCCAAATTGGAATGGAAATGACTTAAGATATAATTTAATGTATGAATAGTTAATTGAAAGAAAAATGGTAATTTTATTAATTGACCAATATGGAATGTGATATTATGATGTGTTTTTTTATTGACTTAATGTATTTGATGAAAAAAAATATAATGTGCTATGAATGGTGATGTTGAAATTATTATATAGAAGGTATGGCCTAGTTATGTAGAATTTCGTAAATATAGGGAGTAACAAGATTATAAAGAAATGATTATATTGAGGGATTGTATTGGTTAGGCTCAAATGATTATATAGAGGGGAAACCCAAGTTATACTAAAATTCATATATAAATTCTTGGATCCAATGTTGAAATGCTTACATAAAGGGCTTGGCCTAGATGTTTTGAATTCTTATACAAAGGGTTTTTCTTGGAAATGTGATTATAACATAGACATATCGTTATAGTTGGCATGGTTATGCACCATGATTAGGGATATTCTAGTATGGTGTTGAAGTATGTTTATTGATTTATTGTTAACCCTAATATTTCATTTCTGTTATCTTCAATATCTTATATTTCACACAACACCGGCTTGGCATGCGTAACACGCATGATGGAAAATCTTTGAAACAATAACATAGTATTAAAATTATATAAAAAATATTTTTATAACCTATAAATTAAATATAGTAATATGAATAGTAATAAATAATTTATAAATTTTATTTATAATGGTTTCACATGAATAACTCATATTTAAAATTAAAATGTATAAGTTTCAGTAAAATATTTATATGTTTTAATATATTATTTTCATAAAGGAACTACTATTTATATCCTTTTCTACAAAATAATAAAAATAATTTTATACGATTATAAAAATTAAATATGGAAAATAGAATTCATTTTTTAATAAGTAATATCAAAATTAAATTTTGGTGAATTTTTCATATGCTTATAAAAACATTCAATTCATTGATGAATAAGGAAAAACAATACATTATTATTAAAAATAAATTTTTAATTTAAAAAATTATAAAAATTGAAATTTATTTTAATGTCATAATAGATAAATAAAACATATAGTAACAAAATTTATTTTATTGGAATCATTTTTATAATAGAATTGGATTTGAAAATTCATTGATCTATTTTTAAATCTTTTTACCTGCCCTCTAGCTACATTTTCATATTGGCATTCAACATAAATTTATTGTTTTTGTGAATTGAATTTTGAAAAATATACATACTTGAATCAGTATGAAAAAATTATTCTAGTAAAATCAATGTAATATTTGTTGAATAGTATGTTTTGAATTTTATTTTTCACTATTAAAGGTAAATAGGGTAATTAAGGTAAAAGTAATATTATGACAACATAAAATTACCCTAAAACTTCTCTAAGTGTAATTGGATAAGTATTATTATACCAAAATAAACCTTATTTCTGAAATATAATCCTTTTTATGCCACTTTGTTGTATTAGGACAATTATAGTAATTTATTTAATGAAACGTTAAAATTTCCAGATTCAAATTTCAATAACTATTAAATTTTTAATAAGAAGTTATATAAGTGATATGGTATATTATAAATTGTATTAATAAAGATAATGAATTTATCTACATCAAGATAATTTATTTTTATTTTTTTGACATTATATAATTAAATTAAATAACGACACAATGATGATGTAGGAATTGTTTAATTAATTGAGATATCAAATAAATGATATTAAAAATCATAAAATAAATATAATTTGGCCAAATTAATGACATAAAAAAAATTTATAGGATAGATATACATGTTGGTGGAATATTTCATGTATTTTTTTAATGTTATCATTTTGGATTGATATTATTAAAAACTCAAATATTCAATATTATTAAAAATGACATAAATTATAATTTAAAATAAATAATATTTTATTAAATGATATAAAATTTATAAAAAAATAAGTATTGGGAAACTGACATTAAAAGTTTTAAATATGTCATTAATGATACACTTGGGGTTCCTTAGGAATTTTATTGTAACTATATTAACGCGATAATGTAAAAATACAAGAAAACACGGTAAGAGTTAAACTGTTTAACTAAGGGTTAAATTCAAAAGATAAGGTTTATATTATGACCAAAACATGTCTATGATTGATTGGTTTAATGGATTACAACTAATACTTATATTACCCTGGATCTAAATCAGTTTTTACTTATTTTAAATCTAAAATCAATTTACAATAAATTAATATTTTAGAATTTCTTAAAGTGCCCCCCTTTATTAAAGGGATATTCTATTTATCTTTAATTCATGCCAATAAATCCTTTTGGCTTGGAAAAACCATTCCCATTTCCTCTCCTAAATTCCCCAAATACATCTTGTAATCCTTTATTAGGGATGAATTTCATCATATGGAGTCCTTATATGGAAATCAAAAGATGAGAGTTGCAGAAAATGTAATCATTTTATTAACTCTTTCAAAGTTCTTTTCATCTTATACTTCCACATCCTTATTTGATTCTATTAAAAATAAATATATCCAGAATATAATATATTATGATATTTTTTTATGATTACGGTACATCTATATTCCTCCTTTTACCCATCCTACAAAAACAATATCTCTATGTGTGAGTTGGTACAACTTACTGTGTCTGCGTCGTGGTGTAAACTATTTTTCATATATACTTTTTTTAATGAGTATAATGATGAATATAAATGATTTAAATAATAAATATAACATTATATTTTTTATATTTAATATTCCATCCTATTCTACACCATTTAACTATTAATGAAATGATATCACCACTCATCTGTACGTATAATATAACCTCTCGATGATGCGATGACATTCATCCTCTACATTA